>OZ025291.1:7013516-8362682 GCA_964019185.1 Maratus speculifer | reverse complement strand
GATCAATCAGATGATTTGAAGCCGTCCTGCTGCCACCGCCCCTTGACTACTAGGCCTAAGCGCTGACACTAAAATGGTGGCTGCCGAAAATGGATTTTTCAAAAGTGTACACGGTCTTTTATAAGTTTTGACTCCAGTATTTTATAAAAGATCTCTCAGTTTTCTTTAATATCGGAAAAGTAAAGCGAAAAACTTAAAAAAATATATTGATACTAAAAATGAAGGGACCGTAAACACGCTGAAAAAAATCCGCCTTTGGCTGCCTCCATTTTTTTGTCAGCGCTGAGGCCTAGAATTCAGAGGGCGGAGATTCTGAATTGGCATCTGTTGTCTTATTCTTATTGAATAAAAACAAATTACATAACAATAAAAACTTCAATATAACTGTTAATTTAAAAAAAATCGGCTTTTGGTTAAATGTTTCAAATTGGCTTTTGGAACAAAGAAAAATCCGGTAGTATAATGTTCTATGAAAATTTCAGTTCCCACAAATATTTTTTCCAACTACTGCGCTGCAGATACCAAAGCCTCAATTAGTAACTGGATTTTCATCTTGATTACATATTACTTATTACTTTTAGAAATAAAGTTCAATTTTTCAATAATTTGAAAAGTTAAAATTAAACTATAGTTAAACAAAATATTTTTTTAAGTTGAGCGAGCCAATATAAGATTAATTATTGTAACTATTTTTATGATTTTTTTTAAGTTCAGCCATCTTTTAAAATATTTTCAATTTATCGAACTTGTGTGGTTTCGACTCGTATAATAATAAGAATAATAAAAACCTAATTAAATAAACATTTATAATAATTTTTTCAATGCATGTTTGTTTTTATTTTCTAAATTAATCTATTTTTGTAATATATGGTTATAACATGCACTCAAATAATCAAATTATAAAATCATATAGACCGTTGAAGCTTATTATAATATTTTGTTTCATCAAAAGTAATGTAACTTGAAAATTCATTATTAATCATCGATTTACTACAATTTAATTCAGGAATAAATATCTAGATATATTTAATTAGATGAAAATATGTTTTCAGAAAATGTACTATTCGTTGAAAATAAAACTGTTAATTTTATCATTTAACCTTCCAATAGCTATTCATTATGTTCGGATTACATGTAATTTGACTATATGTTTGAGAAATGGTACCGCTTAATAAATACAATATTTATTCTAAACAGTCACAGTTAATCGCTTACGTTCGAAGTATCTAGTAGAAACACGCCAAAAATCTCGTCTAGTTAGTACAAAACTTTTGTTTTAATAAGTTTACTTAACTGTTATGGTTGTTAGTGCACGGAATGCTTAATCATTCGATTATCATAAAGGTTATTTCTAATAAATATGCGAAGCTTTTTTTATTTTTATGTTTAGTTATTGGCATCAGTAACTTGCATTGAATTAATATTTTGGTTTAAGCGTTCCATCAAGATTCAAAACTTAGAATACATTACTGCCTTCATTTAGCATTATAATTTATATTTATTCTGAATAATTGAATCAGTATATTTAAATAAACAGCGATATTTGCAGAGATGAGATTTCTGACTCTTTGGATATCAGTATAATCTTAGAGAAAGTGGTGTATTATCTTAAAAAATTGTTAAATATGTAATTTTTTTTCGCTGTTTTTGCAAGCAAAAAGAATAAAATAAAATAAAAAATTTTAATAAATTGTCAAAAAGGAGCATATTGTGCGCCAATGCATCATCGAATTTTATGTGCAAAAAATGAATTATATTTTTTTCACTTCAACTTTACTTGGTGATCAGTTTGTTATTATAAATACATAATTGATGTTAATAAAAATATATAAACGAATTTTGGGACCTGAAAAGGTTATCTAAAAATATATAAAATTACGTGTGGCACTCGGGGACTGCAGCGGTAAAGCTAATGGATAGCATTTTTTATCCACTTATGCAATTATAATTATTTATATATTTTTTATTTATGCAGATTTTTTTTTTAATATATTAATTCAAGCTTTTTCTTATTCTTTTTCTTTGATATTAATTCAATTTGCGCTTTTTGAGCGTCATGACCGATAAAAAAAACATTTTTAAGCTATTGCATAGCTTTTATCGCGGGCTTTGAGCGCGGCGACCGAATCTCGAAATTCCGTAATGAGAAAACCTAACACTTCGGCTAACGACGTTTCAGTTCGGCAGACTTCGGTAAACTTCGGCAGACATTGACGCGGTATTTTTTTATTTTATTTATTTATTTTTTTTTTACACGGAACTTTGATAAATACTATTTATAAAATTTGAAACGTGTTCGGTGTATATTTTAGGGAAGGTTACCACCTTCCCCTCTTCGGAGGGGGGGGGGAGAACTCGTGTGATATATCGTTCTAAAGCCCTGTGACTATTCATGTGAATGCGCCCCCTTCCCCCGCCGGCAAATCTTTCAAAATTTTGCCTGATGTGATTTTTTTTAATGTTGATGACACCCATCGTGTGCTATATTGTTAGAAAAAATTGACCATTTATAATTTTTTACGAATTCGATGTGCCCTGCACCCCCCAGGGGGGTACTTTTCTAAATTTCGTAAACACCCGTCATGTTACATATCTTTGGAAAGGCCTTAAATTGCTTATTCATATTTTGAACATCCGGTGCGCCATCCTCCCTCTCTGCCCCCCCAGGGGAGCATTGTCTAAATTCGTATATACATCCATCGTGTGGCAAATCGTTTAAAAGAACTGTAACTGCTCATTACAATTAAGCATGTTTGGGGCGCCGCACCCCACTTTGCCCCCCCCCCCAAAGGGGAACTTTTTAAATTTTTATCCACCCCCCTCGTGTTGCATATCTTTAAAAAGGTCTGAAACTGCCTTTTCCTATTATGCATGTCTTGTGTGTCCCTTTTTGCTCTTCCCCCCCGGGGAGGGCACATTTTTAATTTCTTTACAACACCAGTCGTGTGACACATCATATGAAAGGTCTGCAACTGATTATTTATATTATGCATGTCTTGTGTGTCGCCCCCCCCCCAGGGGGGCACATTTAAGCTATTGCATAGCTTTTATCGCGGGCTTTGACCGAATCTAGAAATTCCGTAACGAGAAAAAAAAAATAACTAACACTCCGGCTAACGTCGTTTCAGTTCGGCAGACTTCGGCACTTCGGCAGATTTCGTCAGACTTCTCATTTATTCGATAAAAGAAAAAAAATTGTTTTCTTATCGGTCATCACGCTTAAAAAGTGCAACTTGAATTAATATCAAAGAAAAAGAAAAAAACTTGAATTAATATCAAAGACAAAAAAACTGCATAAGTAAAAAATAAATAATTATAATTGCATAAGTTGATAAAAAATGCTATGCAATAGCTTTACCGCGGCAGTTCCCAAGTGCCACACGTGGTTTTTTTTTCTTTTATTGAATAAATGAGAAGTTAATATCGTTTAAAATATTTTTATTATCTTACAATACATGTAGGTTAATCAGGAATTTTTATCATTGAAACTATAGGTTTATGGTAACTGAAATAAGAAACATAAGTTTCAGACTTGATATCTTCTAAATATCTAAAAAATACCGCGTCAATGTCTGCCGAAGTCTACCGAAGGATACCTTGCCGAAGTCTTGCCGAACTGAAAGTTAGCCGGAGTGTTAGTTTTTTAGCTCACAGGCTATCATAGCCTGAGAGCTTATGTGCCCGTCCGTTCTGTATGTATGTACGTAACGCGATAACTCATGATAAAAATATCCGATCCACTTGAAATTTTGTATGTAGGTATATCCTGACAAGGCGCTTCCCTGATTAGTTTTTGGAGTTCATTCGATATGTATAAGAGGGGGAACGGGGGGCTCATGCCCCCCGTTAGTTGATATAAATGGGATTTTCATGCAGAATTAAGTTTTCAAAATTTAGATTAGGATCATTCTGATGAGGCGATTCCGTGACTGTTATTAGGCGTTCATTGAATAAGTATAAATAGGGGGAACAGGGGTTCTAATCCCCCCCCCCCCCGTTAGTTGATATAAATGGGATTTTCATGCAGAATTAAGTTTTCGTTCAAAATTTAGATTAGGATCATTCTGATGAGGCGATTCCGTGACTGTTATTAGGTGTTCATTGAATAAGTATAAATAGGGGGACAGGGGTTCTAATGCCCTCCCCCCCGTTAGTTGACATAAATGGGATTTTCATGCAGAATTAAGTTATCGTTCAAAATTTAGATTAGGATCATTCTGATGAGGAGATTCCGTGACTGTTATTAGGTGTTCATTGAATAAGTATAAATAGGGGGAACAGGGGTTCTAATGCCCCCCCCCCCCGTTAGTTGATATAAATGGGATTTTCATGCAGAATTAAGTTTTCGTTCAAAATTTAGATTAGGATCATTCTGATGAGGCGATTCCGTGACCGTTATTAGGTGTTCATTTGAACAGGGGTTCTAATGCCCCCCCCCCGTTAGTTGATATAAATGGGATTTTCATGCAGAATTAAGTTATCGTTCAAAATTTAGATTAGGATCATTCAGATGAGGCGATTCAGTGACTGTTATTAGGTGTTCATTGAATAAGTATAAATAGGGGGAACAGGGGTTCTAATGCCCCCCCCTTAATTTATATAAATGGGTTTTTCAAGCAGAATTTTCAGATTTCGTTCAAATCTCTGAATAGTTTTGGAAGTTTAATGGTTAAGTATAAAAGAGGGGGATAACTCCTTTTAAATTATATAAATGCTAAATGGGTATTTATTAAGAATTATATAATTTGCTCTGAATTTTGGATATAGATTTTTTATATGATAAAGCATGTCTTTGATAGTATAGAAGGTTCAATGATTAAGAATAAAAAAAGAGGAAAGAAGAGAGCTGTTTCCCTTTCTTAATTTTTTTTTCGAACGGAATTAACCCTTGAAAATATAAGGCTGTAATGTACAATTAGTATTTGTAGCCTGTGAGCTCAATGCCATCAGTTTAACTGGGCAGTATTCTTTATTATTCTCGTTACGGAATTTCTAGATTCAGTCGCCGCGCTCAAAGCCCGCGATAAAAGCTATGCAATAGCTTAATAAATTACCAAGCAAAATTTGGCCGCGCTACGAAAATTAGATCGCGAGTTATAAGCATTTTGAATATTTCGATTCTCACCGTGGGGGGGGGGGGGTCTCCTGTCACCAAAAATTAACACTGTCTCATAATAAATTACCAAACAAAATTTTGCCAAGCTACGAAAATTAGATCGCGAGTTATAAGCATTTTAAATTTTTCGATTCTCACCATGGGGCGGGTCTCCAATCACCAAAAGCTACATTATCCATCCTTGTTTTATCTTAAGACGATTCTTTTCTATACACGTTCTACAAATTTGGGAAAAAATATAATTATTTATATATTTTTTACTATGCAGTTTTTTTTTTCGTCCTTGATATTAATTTAAGTTTTTTCTTTTTCTTTGATATTAATTTAAGTTACACTTTTTGAATTTGGACTGAGAAGAAAACAATTTTTTTCTTTTATTGAATAAATGAGAAGTTAATATCGTTTAAAATATTTTTATTATCTTACAATACATGTAGGTTAATCAGGAATTCTTATCATTGAAACTATAGGTTTATGGTAACTGAAATAAGAAACATAAGTTTGAGACTTGATATCCTCTAAATATCTGAAAAATACCGCGTCAATGTCTGCCGAAGTCTACCGAAGGATACCGTGCCGAAGTCTGCCGAACTGAAACGCAATTAGCCGGAGTGTTAGGTTTAACTCGTTACGTAATTTCTAGATTCGGTCGCCGCGCTCAAAGCCCGCGATAAAAGCTATGCAATAGCTTAAAAATCCCTCTCATACATCCATTGTCTTAGTTGCATGTCTGTAGTTGCACGATCTATACTGAATGAATTGAATGACGTGGAACTTCAACATTATTTTTTTACGCAATTTCGTAGATTGTACGCATTATCGGGTTTTCTACCTAAAAAGTAAAAACGGAACCATTATAAAATCACTCTTGTCTCTGCCTGCTGTAAAAATTGTTCTCGTAGACTATGGAACGTACGAAATTCAAATTAGGGAAAGCTAACGTTAAATTAAGAATATGTTGTTTCTTTTATTTTTTTTAATTAATTTTAGGTATATTTTCAGACATCTTCAAACGTAGTGCAAAACTATGTTCCCCGTTATCTATATCCAAATCAATTGAAACTAAAATTCTGAAAAAAAAGGTATAATAGGCATTAATTTAAACCTTGCTGGAGCTTGGCTGGAGCTACTAAAACTTTAGCTACGTGGCTATAGTTACAAAAACTATGTGATCTTGGATCACATAATTTTTAAGAAAATCGCCTTTTTTCCGTTACACGCAAATTTTGATTTGTGGGCTTTTTACAAAGGTGATGAGGAATGGTAGAGATACCTATCGTAGAAGAAGTATAAAAGCATTGTTAAGAATGATTTTTGAAAAAAAAAATCGTCATTAATTAGCCAAGATATTAACCCTTAAAGACACGGACGGTTTTTATAAGCAAAACGACAGTGGTGGTGTATTCTATGTATGATAGACTTTTAAAACCTATTAAAAAATTTAATGACATATTTGTGTAATACAATACCCAGTAGCAGCATAAAAACAATAAACGTCAAATTGTTAAAAATTGTAATTTAATTAAAATTAATCATATAAATACTATGGGATTTGCGACTGGATTGCATTGAGTGGATATCTTACTATCCCTCCCCTCCCCGTAAATTTAAAAACCGAAATGGATAAATATTGTTTTACGATTCAATAGATCTTTCTCGATAGTTAGAGTGTTAAATATGAATTTTTATCTTCAGAAAAGCCATTATTAAAATGTCTAATTTAGATTAAATCTATTGGAATCAAACTGTTACATATTTTCTGTAATATCTCGTACTTGACAATTTATTTATATGAAATTATATCGCTCTAAAAGAACTAATACTTAAATTTCGTCACATAAATTTAATGACTCGGAAGTCTTAGAAAAATCCATTTACTTTCTTTTTGCTACACTTTTTCATGCTTGTGATAAAATAATGTGCAGATTTCCTGATTATATTACAGTTTGATATAAGTGCTGCGATAACTAATTGAATTTTTACCTAATCTGTGACAATATCATATATTTATGTAAAGTAAAACAGTTAAGTAAAACAATAGGAACCTTTAAGCAGATATTTTTATCGTTTATGTTTTAGCTTGGTTTTAAAATGCAATAAAATATAATTACGACATTTTTTATAAATTATCAAGATTGTAAATAAAAATTTATTGTAATATATTTCTGCAGGATATTTTTTGCTTGCATTGTTGTTTCTCAATTGCCCCAAAATCTGATTATATCGTGCATATAATTATATTCTTAAAAATATATTTAAAAAAATTACAAAATGCATTTAATAATAATCCGCTTATTGAAAATATTAAGTAAAATAAAACTGCTACAATACCTAAAATTATGCTTTTTTATACCATTGAAAAGAATACATCAAATTTCGGAATTAAATTGTTTATAACTTTTTGTTATCATTATATTGTAGTATATATATATATATAAATATATATATATATATATATATATATATATATATATATATATATATATATATATATATATATATACATATGTATATATATATATACATATATATATATATATATATATATATATATATATGTGGTATAGGACGTGTAATGTATTTACCTCTGAATAAGGGACACTCGATTTAAGGGACGCTTGAAAATGAGATTAAAGAGGTTTGCTTTTGCATTTCAGATAATGAATACTCTGTAATGAAAATAAGAATACATATTTTTGTGAACTTATCAAACAGACAGACAGTCATGTTGATAGAGAGGCATAAGACACAATTGACGAGCATTTATTTACCCATAATTCCGATTCGACTTCAGTGCCTTTATCCCCATTGAAAGTAATGCTGAAAATTGTAAGGATGATTCTGAAAATGAAGAATAATAGAAAACTGTGAAATAAAGAACTTTACAGATGCTTTAAAGCTGTTCCCAATTTCAAAAGTGAAACTGTTATTGTAGACATAAGTTTACATAAGTAGCCATAACAAGTTAATTTGAGATAAGTTTTAATTTATTTTTATTCAAAAAAGCCTGAAACTGACAGGCGTTGTTGTTCAAAAACTGTGTAATCAAGTTTTTTTTTTTTTTTTTTTTTTTCAAAAGCAATAGATTATTCAGGAAATACTGTCAACGTGGGCATTTTGAACCGAATTTCTACGCAAAGAAGAATAACTACTTAAGAAAGGGTTAAAAAGTCTTTGTCACGTAATCAAAATCGCTTATAACTCAATAGATAATTTATTAAAAACTTGAAATCACAATTTGATTCTAAATCGCTTCAATTATCAGGCATTCCAATTTTATACCTTTCCATTAAAAAATGAATTTGTAAATGTGTCAAAACGCTTTCCACTTCCTGAACAGAGCAGTTGAAAGATTTGTTGCCTTAAAATACGCAAAGCAGTTTAATACTTTTTTTGTAAATACTGCCGATAATGAAGAACTGAAATTTATAAATATGTTAAATGAACATTTGGAAAATTTATAGTGAAAAATTGAAATTTGCAAAATAATCACTTTTGATTAATTACATAAAGTAAAATTCTTTTAAATGTTTTTAGACTTTTTGCATGTACACAGTTTGCATAAAAACACAAAGTAATAATTCTACATATTATTTAATGATCTATAATCAATTGAAAATTTTAATTAATTCTCTTTTATGTCTGTTTAATGTAAATTATACACATCGAATACATTTTAACTTCACCTTTAATGTTTTGATATTTTATATATTTCTGGACGATTAATTAAAAATATTAATAAAAACTCCGAATAAGGGACACCTCTATTTAAGGGACAAAAGTTCCGGTCCCATAGGTGTCCCTTATTTGGAGGTTTCACTGTATATATATATATATATATATATACGTTGAAGTCAATTAATCAACCGACTGGCGAAATAAAGACAACACATGAAATGCTAGTGACGTTCTTTGGACCAGATTTTAAACCTTACCAAAATACGCATTAACTGTTGGTTTATAATGAATATATTCATAAATGACAATCTAATAAATGGAAAATAAAAAATAAAATATTATATTTTGATTATAATTAGATACTTACCTTTAAAATAAAAATTAAACTTTGTTAAAAATCATCACAAAATACAAAATGCTACACAGGAAAATATCCGGGCAGAAAATTTGAACATCATTTCATCAGTCAATATAAGCAAATGTCCGAAAACGGACAATATCACATAAAAAGCTGAGAGAACAACTTACAAAGAATGCGATAGATCACGCTAACTGAAAAAAATACGCGTGGCACTCGGGGACTGCCGCGGTAAAGCTATTGCATAGCATTTTTTATCAACTTATGCAATTACAATTATTTATTTATTTATTATTTATGCAGTTTTTTTTATTTTTTCTATTTATTTATTTATTTATTTATTATTATTATTATTTTGTCTTTGATATTAATTCAAGTTTTATCTTTTTCTTTGATATTAATTCAAGTTACACTTTTTGAGCGTGATGACCGATAAGAAAACTGATAACAAAAGACTATAATTGACAAGATTTATAACTAAGTTCACTTTAAAACAAAAGCATTATCAAATTGCTCAATTTCCCGTTCCCCCAATTCTCCTTTAATTTCGTTTATTTAAAATTTATTGTCGTATATATTCTCTTTCAATAAATACCTATCCATATTATCTTGACAATACACAATACCACAATTTACTATACGATAGAAATTCTGACAAACTATCATAATAAAACAATTTTTTTTCTTTTATTGAATAAATGAGAAGTCTGCCGAAGTCCTCCGAAGTGCCGAAGTCTGCCGAACTGAAACGACGTTAGCTGGAGTGTTAGGTTTTTTTCTCGTTACGTAATTTCTAGATTCGGTCGCCGCGCTCAAAGCCCGCGATAAAAGCTATGCAATAGCTTAAAAAAAACAGCAGTCATAACTCAGCACATGCAGAAAAGAAAAGTGTTGCCATAAGAAAATAATAATAAAAAAAAGGTAACGGAAAAAAAAACTTTAGACATTTTCAACTTATTTTAATTGTCGTCAATTACTGTGCACATGACGCAAAAATGGACAAGTATTGCTTTAGTACCCAGTAAATCGTTTCCGATAGAGGGTGAAATATAAATTTTTATCTTACAGGAAAGCCGTTATTTAAATGTCTAATTTAGATTAAATATATTGGAATCAAACGGTTCTATTTTTTTACATAATATCTGGTATTTGACAGTTTATTTATGTGAAATTATGCCGCTCTAAAAGAACAAATGCCTCAATTTCGTCACATAAATTTAATGACTCGAAAATCTTAAGAAATCCATTTAATTTTTTTTTTTTTTTTTTTTTTTTATTGTTATACTTTATCAAGCTTGTGATAAAGTAATGTGTGGATTTCCAGAATATATTAAACTTTGATATAGGTGCGGCGATAGTTAATTGCATTTTTATCTAATCTGTGAAAATTGCATTTTTATCTAATCTATGAAAAGATCATTCATTTAAGTAAAGTAAAAGTGTTAAATGAAATGATAGGAATCGTTAAGTATATATTTTTTATCGTTTATGTAATAGCGGGATATTAAAATGTAATAAAATAGAATTACGAAAATTGTTATGTATTATCAAGATGGTAATATATATATATATATATATTATTGTAAAATATCTATACAGGATATTTTTTATTTGGGTTTGAATTTCTCAAGTGTCGCAAAATCTGATAAAATCGCGTTTAAAATTATATTCTAAAAAAAAAAAAAAAAAAAAAAAAAATAGATGGTTTAAATTACTTACAATGGGTCACATTGTTTTTGAGAATATCGCTTTTTTTACTTCACACACAAACATTTCATCAAAGATGTTGAGGAACGATCGAGTTACCTATCGTAAAAAAAGTATAAAAGCATTGTTGATAAGGATTTTCGAAAAACATCGTCAGTCAATTGTCTGTAATTAGCCGAGATATTAACCTTTAACGAAACGGACGGTTTTTTATGGCAGTGTACTCTATGTACGATAGGCTTTTAAAGCCTGAAAAAACTTTTAGAGATATCTTTTAGAGATATATTTGTCTAATGGAGTGCACAGTAGCAGCACAAAAAAAAAATAAACGCCAAATTGTTAAAAATTGTAATTTATTAATAATTAATCACGTAAATACTATGAGATTTTCGAATTGTTTGCATCGTGTTATATCTTAATACGTCCCTCCCCCTACCCCTGAGTGTATTTAAAAGCGAAAATGGACAACTATTGTTTTAGGGTCCAATAGATCTTTTTAGATATTTGGAGTGTAAAATATAAATTTTTATCTCACATTAAAGCCATTGTTTAAATGTCTAATTTAGATTAAATCTATTGGAATCAAAATGTTACCTTTTTTACGTAATATCTGGTACTTGGCAGTTTATTTATGTGAAACTATACCGCTCTAAAAGAACTCATGCTTCAATTTCGTCACATAAATTTAATGACTCGGAAGTCTTAAGAAAAATCCATTTACTTTCTTTTTTGCTACACTTTTTCACTCTTGTGATAAAGTAATGTGTGGATTTCCTGATTATATTAAACTTTGATATAGTTGCGGCGACAGTTAATTGCATTTTTATCTAATATGTGAAAAGGTCATATATTTAAGTAAAGTAAAAGTATTAAGGAAAATGATCGGAATCGTTAAGTAGATATCTTTTATCCTTTATGTTTCAACAGGATATTAAAATGCAATAAAACATAATTATGACATTTTTTATGTAAGGTACCCTGAGGTAATAACGCCACGTTAAGGTTCTACCAATTTTCACGGCTCAGTTTTAGATTGTATTTTTCAAACAAATACATGATTTGATACAGCAACTCATTGACTATCTATATAAAAAAAATAATTTAACAGATATGTATTTATAAAATGTAATGGCGTGATTTCTTGACCAATGCTATTTGGCGTTATTACCCACCTATATGGGTAATAACGCCATGCAAACAAAACTATGAAATAAGATGGAATAATTGCATGTAGATTGCCCAATTCTAAAAATACAAACTATACAAACTTAGAAATTGACAAATTGCATTCTAAGCTATTGAAAATGTTCAATTTTTTGTGAAAGTGTAAGAAAAATAAAGGTGTGGTGTGGGGGAGAGGATGAGGCAAAAGAATATCAGACCGTGAGCTTTTTTTTTTTTTTTGCTTAAAAAGGATCGCTTAAATAGAATTATTAGAAACATTGCACAGTTTTAACTGTGTTTATTTGAATCAGTATTTAGGATGTAGCTCGACCACTGTAGGGAATCAAAAGGGGTGTTAATGCCAAGGATTGGCGTTATTACCCCATTATAGTTATTGCGCTGTACATTTTAAATTACAAATTATCTCGAGAAGATATCCAAAATCTTCAACAACATTTTGAAAGTCCATGAAATGTACTACAAATTTATGTAATTAACAAAGTATTTCCGGATAAAAAAAATAGTCTTCACATCACAAAACGTATCTCGCAAATTTTAGATCAAGCGTTAATTTTAGTTGCTTGTAAAAACAATAAGACCTAAAAATGAAACAAATTAACTTTGAAGCTGTTTTTTGCGATTTATATGACTCAAAATCCTTCTGCGCAGAGCACATGGGTGTCATTTACCAGATTATTTCATAATTATGCATAATATTAGCATTTGGCGTTATTACCCCAGACCACCTTATTATCAAGATTGTAAATGAAAATTTATTGTAACATATTTCTCCAGGCATTATTTTGTTTGGGTGCAAATTTCTCAGTTGTCATAAAATTTGATAAATCGCGTTTGTATTCTTAAAAAAGATAAATAAAATAAAGGTTTTACAAAATACATTTAATAATATCCCGCTCGTTGAAAATCTTATGTAAAAGAAGGCTGTTACAATACGTAACATAATGCTTTTTTATACCAATGTAAAAAATATATGTAATTTCTGCATTATTTGTTTATAACAATCTGCTATCATTATATTATCTATATATATATATATATATATATATATATATATATATATATATATATAACAACTTTTAGAAATTTAATGAAGAAACATGATTTTTGTGCATTGTGATTTATATCCTATTTTGTTTAAAAATAATTTTCCATTACGTTGAAGACAATTTATCAACCGACTGACGAAAGAAAGGCTACACAAGGAATTCCAGTAACGTTCTTTATACCATATTTAAACATGAATAGAAAGGAACACATATGAACAGAAGGGTATAGAGAATATATCTTACAAAGAATGCAATCGATGGCACTAACAGAAAAAAAACCGCAAGGAAGCACATGCAGAAAAGAAAAATGTCCCCATACTGAAAGAAAATAATGATACAAAAATTTTTTGAAAATAATGATACGAAATTTTAAAAAAAAAAAGTTTAAAAAAAATCAACTTATCTTTATTGTCATCAATTAATGTGCACATGACGCAAAAATAGAAAAATAATGTTTTAGGGTCCAAGTATATCATTTTAGATAGAGGGTTGAATATAAGTTTTTATCTCAAGGGAAAGCCATTATTTAAATGTCGAATTTAGATTAAATCAATTCGAATCAAACTGTTAATATTTTCACGTAATATCCGATACTTGACAATATATTTATGTGAAATTATACCGATTTAAAAGAACTAATTCTTCAATTTCGTCACATTAATTTAATGACTCGGAAGTCTTAAGAAAAATCCATTTACTTTCTTTTTGCTACACCCTTTTCACGCTTGTGATAAAGTAATGTGTATATTTCCTGATTATATTAAATTTTGATATAGGTGCGGCGATAGTTAATTGAATTTTTATCTAATCTGTGAAAAGATTATATATTTATGTAAAGTAAACCTGTTTTAGTAAAAGGATGGAATCGTTAAATAGATATTTTTATCGTTCATGTTTCAGCGGGATACTAAAATGCAATAAAATATAATTATTACATTTTTTATATATTATAAAGATTGTAAATAAAAATTTATTGTAATATATTTCTCCAAGGTATTTTTTTGTTGCCAAGGAAATTTCTCAAGTGTCACAAAATCTGATAAAATCGCATTTAAAATTATATTAAAAAAAAAAATACATAAATGGTTTTACAAAATACGTTTAAAAATATTCCGCTCACATAATTTTTGAGGAAATCACTATATTTTTCACTACACACAAATTTCGATTTGCAAGCTTTCAACTAAAGTGTTGAGGAACGCTGGGGACACCTATCGTAGAAGAAATATAAAAGCATTGTCGATAATGATTTTCGAAAAACATCGTCAGTAAATCATCAATAATTAGCCGAGATATTAATCTATACAGACACGGGCGGTTTTTATATGAAAAACGACAGTGGCGGTGAATTCTATGTGACGATAAGCTTTTAAAGCCTAATAAAAACTTTTGATGATATATTTGTGGAATGCAATGTCCTGTAACAGCAGCAGACCTATAATAAGGTCGAAGTGTTAAAAATTGTAATTCAGTTAGAATAAATCACATAAATAATATGGAATTTGAGACTTGCTTGCATAGAGTAGATATGTTAATCCCCCCTTACATTTATTTAAATGCAAAAATGTACAAATATTGTTTTAGAGTCCAATAGACCTTTTTCGGTAGTTAGAGTGTTAAATATAAATCTTTATCTCAGAGGAAAGCCATTGTTTAAATGTCTAATTTAGATTAAATGTATTGGAATCAAACGGTTCCATTTTTTATACAATATCTGGTATTTGACAGTTTATTTATGTGAAACTATACCATTCTAAAAAAACTAATGCATCAATTTCGTCACATAAATTTAATGACTCGGAAGTCTTAGAAAAATCCATTCATTTTCTTTATTGCTATACTGTATCACTCTAGTTATAAAGTAATGTGTAGATTTCTTGATTATATTAAACTTTGATGTAAGTGCGGAGATAGTTAATTGCATTTTTATCTAATCTGTGAAAAGATCATATATTTATGTAAAGTAAACCTGTTAAGTAAAAGGTTAAGATAATGAACGTTAAGTAGATATTTTTATCGTTAATGTTTCAGCGGGGTTTTAAAATGCAATAAAATATAATTACGAAATTTTTTAAGTATTATCAAGATTGTAAATAAAAATTTATTGTAGTATATTTCTCCAAGGTATTTTTTGTTTCCAAGGAAATTTCTCAAGTGTCACAACATCTGATAAAGTCGCATTTAAAATTATACTCTTCAAAAAAAAAATACATAAATGGTTTTACAAAATACGTTTAAAATATTCCGCTCACATAATTTTTGAGAAAATTACTATTATTTTCATTACACACAAGTTTCGATTTGCGGGCTTTCAACAAAAGTGTTGAGGACCGCTTGAGACACCTATCGTAGAAGAAATATAAAAGCATTCTTGATAATGATTTTCGAAGAAAATCGTCAATAAATCGTCAGTAATTAACCGAGATATTAAACCTTAAAGACACAAACGGTTTTTGATAAGAAAATCGACAGTGGCGGTGTACTCTATGTGATGATAGGCTTTTAAAGCCTAATAAAAACTTTTGATGATATATTTGTGGAATGCAATGCCTTGTAGCAGCAGCATACCTATAAAAAAGTCGAAGTGTTAAAAATTATAATTTAATTAGAATTAATCACATAAATAATAAGGGACTTGTGATTTGTTTGCATAGAGTAGATATCTGAATCCCCCCCCCCTTACAATTATTTAAATGCAATAACGGACAAATATTGTTTTAGAGTCCAATAGACCTTTTTCGGTAGTTAGAGTGTTAAATATAAATTTTTATCTCATAGGAAAGCCATTGTTTAAATGTCTAATTTAGATGAAATGTATTGAAATCAAACGGTTCCATTTTTTAACATAATATCAGGTACTTGACAGTTTATTTATGTGAAACTATATCGCTCTAAAAGAACTAATACTTTTATTTCGTCACATAAATTTAATGACTCGGAAGTCTTGGAAAAGTCCATTTACTTTCTTTTTTGCTACACTTTTTTACGCTTATGATAAAGTAATGTGCGGATTTCCTGAGTATATTAAACTTTGATATAGGTGCGGCGACAGTTAATTGCATTTTTATCTAATCTGTGAAAAGATCATACCGGGTGTCCCAAAAATGACTGATGGATTTTAAAATTCAATAACTTGCAAACGGTGAGAGCTATTTAAAAAATTTTTGCAGGAGGGCTATGTATAATGTCAGGAGTTTTTTTACCGCAATTCTTGATTTTAGTTCGAATTTCAAACAACAGACGGCGCTGATGGCGGTTGGCGGCCAGTCGACGCCGAGACTTACTTCATTCAGCTTTGACGCAAAAGAAGGAGATTAAGGCTATGGAGTACGTCTCATTCTACAGTACAGTCTTGCTCTCAGGCACCAATTGTGGACTCATTCGATATGATTTCAATGGAATGCGTTGTTGCCATGGAAATAACAGATTGTTCGATAGTGGAATACAGCGTTCAGAAGTGGGCATACATTTCACAAGCAGTTTTTGAGTTTGCAGAAGATTTTCGTTTAGGAAGTTTTATTTTCCCGGATTAAATTACTTTTTTATGGCACGATTTAAAGAATATTTTATGCTTCATATTTTAAAACTAGATAAAGAGATTTTTTCAATTTGATGATTTTTGTTATATTCTTAAGAAATTTTAGATATTTTAAGAAAATTCGTCAGTAGATTTTTATGAATGTTCAAAAAATTTTCATGAAAACTGTTGATAGTACATTATTGTGTAAAATAACTACCAAAAACAAATATTATAAGTTGTCTTGTTTAGCCCTTTTCAATAGGATTAGTCTATCGTTGCATTAAAATAGAAAAAAATAAAATAAATGTGAGTTAATTAAAATTTATTTTCCCGGATTAAATTATTTTTTATGGCATGATTTAAGGAATATTTTAGGCACCATATTTTAAAACTACACTGTTAAAAATTTGAAACCTTTGCTGCATCGTCACTTCTCCACTTTTATAGAAAGAGATTACTTCACTGTATTATGGAGCATTCTCATTTGTCAAAATAGGGGATATTCTATAATAGCAGTGGAGTGACGATGCAACAAAAGTTTCCAATTTTTAACAGTGTATGTGAAGATATCTTGCTCTTACACTGTAAAAATCTGCAGCATTTTGTTGTATACGCACTCCGTTGTATAGAAACAGTTACTTGATTGTATTATGAAGCATTGTTATTGGTCGGAAAAGAGATATTATATACAAGCGGCGGAGTGCGTATGAATCAAAATGCAGCAGATTTTTAACACTGTGGGGCCCGATTCTGAACTCATTCGATATGATTTCAATGAAATGCGTTGTTTCCATGGAAATAACAGTTTGTTCGATAGTGGAATACAGCGTTAAGAAGTGGGCATAAATTTCGCAAGCAGTATTTGAGTTTGCAGAAGATTTTCGTTTAGGAAGTTTTATTTTCCGATATTAAATTACTTTTTATGGCACGATTCAAAGAATATTTTTATGCATCATATTTTAAAACTAGTTAAAGAGATTTCTTTAATTTGATAATTTTTGTTATATTCTAAGAAATTTTAGATCGATTTAAATTGTTATATTCATGCTCAATTTTGAATATTGTATTTTTCTATAGAAGAATTTGTTATTTCCATGACAACAACACATTCCTTTGAAATCATATCGAATGAGTTCAGAATCGGGCCCCACAGTGTTAAAAATCTGCTGCATTTTGCTTCATACGCACTCCGCCACTTGTATATAATATCTCTTTTCCGACCAATAACAATGCTTCATAATACAATCAAGTAACCGTTTCTATACAAGCGGTGTGCGTATACAACAAAATGCAGCAGATTTTTATAGTGTAAGAGCAAGATTGCAGCAAGATATCTTCACCTAGACTGTTAAAAATTGGAAACTTTTGCTGCATCGTCACTCCACTGCTATTATAGAATATCTCTATTTTGACCAATGAGAATGCTCCATAATACAGTGAAATAATCTCTTTCTACAGGGCCGGCGCTAGAGATTTTGCCGCCTGAGGCGAGCATTATTTTGCCGCCCCTGTAACGTAACTGTTTCACTACTATTCAAATATTTTTTAGAATAATAAATTAACATGCTATTTATCATTTATCCCGAAAATAAATATACAGTAGAACCATCCAAACCAAAATTCCGATTAATCCGAACCAATTTTATTTTCGAAAATTATGCTTCAACAGATTAACTGAAAAGATTAATTTACAAAATTTTCAGAATTATAGGATAAATGTCGGAAAAACATGTAGAAGTTAGATTTTTTTAAAAATGGCAGTAAAGCATGTTTTTTTTTCTTTAATCAACTTGAATAAAAAGAAATTACCCAGTTTTGAAAAAATTACAACATATATACACGAATATAAAATGAAAACGTAACACATAAACGGTTTACTCGTAGAAGCCACCTTTAAATAATCCGAATACCAGTTTGTTTGCCATTGCCAATCACTATAAAAATACAGTAGAGCGCTGATTATCCAGACTGGTAGGGAGCGAGATCGAGGCCGATCCGATAGATAGAAAATTCAGATAGTTGGACAATTTTAAAAAACTGCTATGGCAATTTTTTAAAGTAGCTTTCCTTCAAGTTTTTTCAAGCTTAGTGTAGTGCACATTTTAGCACATTGCAATAGACGTATTTAAAACTCATTTTTTTAAATTTTTTTCTAAAAAAATTGGTATAACTTTATACATAGATGTACACATAGAAACTGTTACATGTATATACATATACTGCACAGTGTATACATTTACAAAATATATCGTGTTAGGGAAAAAAAATTTCTTGATTGTCTTCTGCTAGAAAAGTGGGATTTTCATGAGGACTTGCGCATTGGAAATGAAACTTATTTGGTTCTAGTTAGTTTATTATATGCATTGTTTGCTCTCTTTGCATTTGTTAGTGGTATTACTTCAGGATTAGGAAATAATTATTTAATGTTAACTTTTGTTACATCCAGCCGAATTTATCCTATCGCACCTAAAGAACCAAATGCGCCACTTTAAAAAATTTGGAGAAGGCGGAAAAAATGTATGATCGTTGATCGGCCGGGTAATTGGACAATCCCGTTAAGCGACGTCCGGATGTTCGATGCTCTACTCTGTTTTCTAAAATGCAAAATGTATTTAATTAAGATGATAAATATTTATTTTTCCTTTCAACAGTTTGATTTCGCAAATTATTTACAGAATTTTTATTTTCTTTCCTCATCGTCGATGTGGTGACTGAGCTATTTAAAATGGGTTGTTACGTAATTTCTCATTCTGAAGCTCCATTGGATTATTATAAACAACAGGAGTGATTAAACAAGGAATACTACTTTTTTCCATAATCGTGCCGGACTATCCGGTATTCCGGTTTAAAGGATATTAACTGAATTCTTAAAACTTACATTTTTTTAGCACGCATCTTTTTAATTTCTATTTTTATCGTGATCTCGAGAAATCCGAATTTTTTTGTAATCCGAACAAGCACCGGCAGGGCTGTAGCTAAGGGGATACTATCGGCGGTTCAATCCACCCTCCCCCTAAAACATTTTGAGTCTCCCCTGGAAAAGATTCCAAGATCACTAAATGAACTTATGTTCCGAAAATCCAAATGAATTTCTGTTGGAAAATCTAATTTAGTTTTGAAGGCCTTTCATAGTTTTGCAGAAAGACTAAATTATACGTGAAATAAGTATTTAAACACTCTCTCATCCTATTTGCACATATGAAACTAACATGATAATTAATAATGTACTAGTTATACACTTGAATTTTTCATGACATAGTCTTTTCTTCGCATAAATTGAAGTTATTACAACAGTTTAATAAGAAACATAGTACCTACAGTGCGAATATGAGTTAATGTATCTTTTTGCGTCATAGAGAAAGAGAGAGAAAATGAGCCCCCCTCCCCCCTATTATTCACTTCTAGCTACGGACCTAGGCACCGGTCAAATTAGTTCGGATGAACGAGGTTCTAATGTATATCAAATTAATTTACATTTTTAAAATGATCAAATTACTTATAATTTTTTGCATCTCATTAAAAATAACGACTAGCTTGAAATGAATTCACAAAAATTATCATCCTAACAATATTAACAAAAAATACCGTATCAAGAACAAAACTGACTTCTAAAAAACTCATTCTTCCTTGAAGAATTAAATAAATTAACGTTACGAATATTACATAGAATCTCAATTACACCTGGCAAAAAAATTGGATTTAAAATAAGCATTTATTGCGCCATATTATGTGAAAATTACAAAAGTCAAATTACCTATAAAGTTTGTATATAGAAAATAAGGATATCATTAACACATAAATTTTTATATCATTAAATAATATTTAAAAGAAAGTAACTATGAAAAATAGAAAAATATTTCAAAATCAACTTGCATAGATTTTTTTTTATTTTTGCAAAATCATTTATTATGACATAGTATAAAATGCTCTTTATCAAAATAGTTTATTATGTATTCCTAATAAAAATAATTGCACTTTCATCTGCTTGAATAATTTAAATTTAATACTCGTTTTCCATCCAAAAGTGATTAAAAAAATGAAATACACAAAAAGGAACTGCACATGAAATTCTTGCTTAAATTAGAAATTATGATACAATGAAATATTTACAGGATATTAGCGACATTTACAAAAAACACAACTATCAACAGTGAAATAAATATGATATAGTATAAAATACTCTTTATCAAAATAGTTTATTATATATTCCTAATAAAATAATTACACTTTCATCTGCTAGAATAATTTAAATTTAATACCCGTTTTCGATCCAAAAGTGATTAAAATTTTGAAACACACAAAAAGAAACTGCACATGACATTCTTGCTTAAATTAGAAATTATGATATGATGAAATATTTACAGGATATTAGTGATATTTACAAAAAAGACAACTATCAACAGTGATATAAATACGATATAGTATAAAATGCTCTTTATCAAATCAGTTTATTATATATTCCTAATAAAAATAATTGCACTTTCATCTGCTAGAATAATTTAAATTTAATACCAGTTTTCGATCCAAAAGTGGTTAAAAAAAGTGTTTAAACAATTAAACAATACATGAATATCTTGTATAAAAGTAAAAGGAAAAAATAATTGTATCAAGGTGCCGTTCATAAATGATGTCACGCTTAGAGGGGATAAAAAGGGTTCATAAAAATGAATATTTATTTCTATTTAATATTTAATGTTACATTTTAAGTAAAATAAAAAATATAATTGAATGCAATCGCCATATTTTATCGTAAGAGGTCGATATATTTTCAATTTTCCTGATATTAAACAGGATGAAATATTTTATTTAAAATCTGCGTTAAAACTGTACGTACCCAGAAATTAAACATTAATTTGAAATTAAATAATAAAAATGTAATGATAATGTCTGCAATAATATATACAAAACGTTAAAGAAGCGAACTTTCATACATTAACTCTGTCATAAATTTAAACGAAAAATAGAATTACATCCTAAAATCACATATTAGGATGCTTATATAAAATATGCTTAAATGCATATTTTATTATAAAATATAATAAAATAAGCTTAAATGCAATCAAGTATTAGTAATAACTGCATGAACTCAAAACGTCAAGAATTTAGTAACCATTTTAGAATTTTACACACCTTGCCTTTTCTTTCGCAAAATCATCAATTATGTCATTATAATCAATCCCAGAAATTCGGTTCAAGAAGCCAACTTTAACAGCATTTACTGAAAAATCTTTTGTCTTTAGGCGAAAATGGGAAAAACAATTAAATTACATAGTTTCCTAAAATGAATATTTAATAATTTGATATGTTTGAGAATAAAAATGAAATTTAAAGTATGTCTGAAAGTAGCCAGCTTGGATTTGAGTACAGTTTTAAATATAAGCAATAAATTACAGAAAGCAGAAAAAATTGTATGTCGAAAGTGGCGTTTTATCAGAATCTTATGTTTTTTGGATGGCAGTTTATAATTAAATAATTATTCTCAGATTCGGATGAAGGTCTGGGACACTTAGAAATTAATTATCTATTCGGGTTAATTTTTTAAGCAAGTGACAGTATTACAAGTACACCGCGTCAAGTGTCAAATTGCGCCCGGGGCGAAGTTTCAATTTGGCGCCCCCCCCCCATAACCATTTCTCTTCGTGACAGCAGGGCCGTAGCTAAGGGGGCGCTATGGGTGGCTCATCCCCCCTAAAATATTTTGAGCCCCCCCCCCCTGAAAAACATTCCAAGGTCACTAAATGAATTTTTGTTCCAATAAATTCAAATGAAATTTTGCTCAAAAATCTAATTCAGTTTTGAGATTCTTTCACAGTTTTGCAAAATTATTAAATTGTTTCTAAAATAGGTGTTTCAACACTCCCTAATCCAATTTGTACATATGAAGCTAACATAATGTTGAGTTTGGCACCAGCTATACACCAACATTTTCGTCATCATATATTTTTCTTAGAATAAAATGAAGTTATTACGACAGTTTGATAATAAACATAGTCCTACAATGTGAATATGCACTAATTTATTTTTCTGCGTCAGAAAGAGAGAAAAAAAATTATGAGCCATCCGTACACTCTCTTAAGCCCCCCCCCCCCCCCCTATCGTTCACTTCTAGCTACGGCCCTGCGTGACAGGTGTCATAAAATTAAAAAGTGTAAGAAACGCAAACTTTATTAAATACATTTGTCACTTATTTTGAAACTTTAAAAAAATTTAATTTTAACAATTAAATAACATAAAATAAAATTGTACATATATTTTGGCAAAGGGGATCTGGAAAACATATGTGAAATAAATGTATCTAACAGTACTACATAACCCTTTCTGTATTCCAAGAATGAAGTAATATGCTATTTTGAGAATGTATGTCTTTTTCACACAAAAAATCTCAATATGTTTATATAATATATATTTTACAAAGAAAAAAAAAGAGAGGGAGAGAGAAAGAGAAGAAACAAACGACCATGGTAATAATAAATTTGGCGCCCCTTCAATTTTTTGCGCCCAGGGCGACAGCCCCCTTCGCCCCTCGTTTCGCACGGCTCAGCGTAAATAGGAGCTGATTTACATGGGACACTTGTCAACATTAATAACATATTAATGAAATATGTTTTAAAGAATACTTTTTTAAATGATCTGCAATCATCTTAAATTAAAAGAAAAAATAACATAATATATACCTGAAGTATGATTTTGTTCGTTATTACTATTAGCACAACATCTCTTTAACCATGCTGTCCAAAATCTGGTCCTTTAGAATCAATTAATGAAAACAATTGCACCATCGAATGACGGACAACACATATAAAATAAAGAAATACTAAATAGATGACGCAGCAACATTGAGAAAATGCTTTGGTTTATGTTTGGCGCCATCTGCCCTTTGTGAATTCTGCTGATTTCAGTATGACTTCATTTTTGAAAAGAAAAAAAAGAATGGATTTGGTTGTTACTGTAATTGATGTCTTAGATTCGATTATGTCGATTTACTTCATGTTTTACAATGACATTTGTGAAGGCTTCTGCTATTACTAGGTTGTAATTATATAAAATGCACTCTATATATATATTTTTTTTTAAACCCCCTTTTTTTTTTTTTTTTTTTTTTAGTTTAGAGAAACAAAATAGTAATGGGTTATTTGTTCAATATATATGCCAGGCAAATGCCGCCCTTTTAGCGTGCGCCCTGAGGCGACCGCCTCACTTGCCTCACGTCTGGCGCCGGCCCTGTCTTTCTATAAAAGTGGAGGAGTGACGATGCAGCAAAGGTTTCAAATTTTTAACAGTGTAGTTTTAAAATACGGTGCCTAAAATATTCCTTAAATCATGCCATAAAAAGTAATTTAATCCGGGAAAATAAATTTTAATTAACTCACATTTATTTTATTTTTTTCTATTTTAATGCAACGATAGACTAATCCTATTGAAAAGGGCTAAACAAGGCAACTTATAATATTTGTTTTTGGTACTTATTTTACACAATAATGTACTATCAACAGTTTTCATGATTATTTTTTGAAGATTCATAAAAATCTACTGACGAATTTTCTTAAAAGATCTAAAATTTCTTAAGAATATAACAAAAATCATCAAATTGAAAAAAATCTCTTTATCTAGTTTAAAATATGATGCATAAAATATTCTTTAAATCGTGCCATAAAAAAGTAATTTAATCCGGGAAAATAAAACTTCCTAAACAAAAATCTTCTGCAAACTCAAAAACTGCTTGCGAAATTTATGCCCACTTCTGAAAGCTGTATTCTACTATCGAAAAATCTGTTATTTCCATGGCAACAACGCATTCCATTGAAATCATATCGAATGTGTCCAGAATCGGTGCCTGAGAGCAAGACTGTACTGTAGAATGAGACGTACTCCATAGCCTTAATATCCTTCTTTTGCGCCAAAGCTGAATGAAGTAAGTCTCGGCGTCGACTGGCCGCAAACCGCCATCAGCGCCATCTGTTGTTTAAAATTCGAACTAAAATCAAGAATTGCGGTAAAAAAAACTCCTGACATTATACATAGCCCTCCTGCAAAAAATTTTTAAATAGCTGTCATCGTTTGCAAGTTATTGAATTTTAAAATCCATCAGTCATTTTTGGGACACCCGGTATATTTAAATAAAGTAAAACTGTTAAGTGAAATGATAGGAATCGTTAAGTAGATATTTTTATCGTTTACGTTTCAGCGGATTTTTAAAATGCAATAAACTATAATTACGACATTTTTTATGTGTTATCAAGATTGTAAATGAAATTTTATTGTAATATATTTCTCCAGGATATTTTTGATTTGAAAATAAATTTGAAGTATCTCAAAATCTGATAAAATCGCGTTTAAAAATATATTTTAAAAAATATATACATAAATGATTTTATAAAATACATTTAAAAATATTCCGCTCACATAATGTTTCAGAAAATCATTATCTTTTTCATTACACACAAATTTCGATTTGGGGGCTTTCAACAAAAGTGTTGAGGAACGCTGGAGGCACCTATCGTAGAAGAAATATAAAAGCATTGTTGATAATGATTTTCGAAAAACATCGTCAGTTAATCGTCAGTAATAGCCGAGATATTAACCCTCAAAGACACAGAGATTTTGTATGTAAAAAATGACAGTGGCGGTGTACACTGTAAAACATTTGTGGTAACGTTACTCCATAAAATTGGTGGCAGCTACGATTTACACTTCATTGAGTAATTTTTCACTTACATAATGGTGTAATAAAAACATGCATTACTGGTGTAACATTGCAATGTTACACCAATTATATCGGTTAAAATACTCCACCAAATTGGAGGCAGCAAGGCTGCTACCAGTTTTATGGAGTAATGTTACACAAATGTTTTACAGTGTACTCTATGTGATGATAGGCTTTTAAAGCCTAATAAAAACTTTTGATGATATATTTGTGGAATAAAATGCCCTGTAGCAGCAGCATATCTATAAAACAGACGAAGTGTTAAAAACTATAATTTAATTAGAATTATTCGCATAAATAATATGGGATTTGCGACTTGTTTACATAGAGTAGATATCTTATACCCCCCCCCCCCCTTACGTTTATTTAAACGCAAAAATGGACAAATCATGTTTTAGGTTACAATAGACTTTTTTCGATAGTTGGAGTGTTAAATATAAATTTTTATCTCAAAGGAAAGAAATTGTTTAAATGTCTAATTTAGATTAAATGCATTGGAATCAAACGGTTCCATTTTTTTTTTTACATAATATCTGGTATTTGACAGTTTATTTTTGTGAAACTATACAGCTCTAAAAGAACTAATGCTTCAATTTCGTCACATAAATTTAATGACTCGGAAGTCTTAAGAAAAATCCATTTACTTTCTTTTTTGCTACACTTTTTCAAGCTTGTGATAAAGTAATGTGTGGATTTCCTGAGTATATTAAACTTTGATACAGCTGCGGCGATAGTTACTTGCATTTTTATCTAATATGTGAAAAGATCATATATTTAAATTAAGTAAAACTGTTAGATAAAATGATCGGAATCGTTAAGTATACATTTTTATGGTTTATGTTCAGCGGGTTTTTAAATTGCAATAAAATATAATTGCGACATTTTTTATGTGTTATCAAGATTGTAAATGAAAATGTATTGCAATATATTGCTCCAGGATATTTTTTACTTGCATTGTTGTTTCTAAATTGTCACAGAATCTGATAAAATAGCGTTTATAATTAATAATATTTCGCACATTGAAAATCTTACGTAAAATAAAGCTGCTACAATATCTAACGTAATGCCTTTTTATTCCACTGTAATATATATGTATCTATATTTTAAAGGCCAAACGTATCTGTGCGTAACGCATACGTCACTTTGTGAATGACAACACTTTCCCATGGAATTTTGGTTTTGCAATTTTCACTACTGCAAATTTAACACTTATAAATATCGTACATTTTAAATTTTTATACCGCCTTATGGAGAAAAAAATTTACTTATAAATGCAATTTGTTTCAAAGCTGTATCTCAATATATTTTTGAGATATTAATTTTTTTTTACAATTTTTAGGGTCAATTATGTAATTTTAGCAACAGAATCACTCCCTTTTCTCTTAAAATTGAAATAAATAAACATTTTAAATACGTATATTATTTTAAAAACATCGTCTGTTATAAAATCCGGTGAATTTCCGTTTATTTCGTTTAATAATTTGAATAAGTGAGTTTTATAGTATTTTGTTGATTTTAGCTTAAAAAAATCTTTGTTTGAGAGTTAGACTGACGAATATAAGATTTATTTTTTACTGTAACTAATTTTGTAGATTTATTATAAATCTATGAAACAGTTCTTTCTTAAAGATTTTCTTTCATCGAATTTCGACGGGTTCCACCTCGTATATATAATTTCTGCATTAATTTTTTATAACAATGTGTTACCATTATATTGCAGTATATTTGTAAGCAGAATTTTCATATACATTTTAATATACACTTCATATACATTTTATTTGAAGTAAATTTAAAATAAACAACAATTAGAATGAAACAATAACTTTAACAGTACAGGGTGTTCCTGAACTCATCTGCCAAACTTTAAAGGCTGACAAAGGATACTTTAGAAATTATTTATTGCAGAGGAAAATATGGATTCAAGTGACGTGTTGAAGTGCAAACTCAGAAAATAGACGTGAAGGAATGTTTATAGATAGCGTCATTTTTTAAGTGATGTGTTTGAATGCTTATGAGGGACCGCTTACAACGAAAGTGTCCATACGGGTATACTCGGAAAAATCTAAAAAAATTACAGAGTGTTCTTCTCATATGGATATATCTGTTTATAAAAGAAAAACAAATGGCGGAATCTCGATAGAGTGACCGTAAAAAAAAAAAAAAAAATGAAATTTTCATTTATTTGGCGATTTATCACCATGGCAATGAAACAGAATTTCAAAAAATACACTTTTATGTTGAATACTCGTTAACCTTTTGGGGATGAGCGACACGTATACGTGCCGCAAAAAAAAAGGTTTAAGAAACCGTGTTTATCCCCACCAGTAAAATTTTACTGAAAAATTTGCTTTATTGAATCGGAGCATTTTCTCGATTTAATAAGACACAATTTTCTGTTTTTATAAACCAGTGACAAAACCTTAAAAATTTTGCAAAAGGCTCCCGTCGCGAAGGGTTTAAACTCTTCACGACGAGAGTCGTTTGTTTAATTTTCAATATTTTATCACCAGTTTTTATAAACAGAAAAATTTTTGGAATTGAATCACGAAAATGATCTGATCAAGTAAGGTAAACTTTGCATTAAAAAATAACTGGTGGGAATAATGAAAGATTCTAAGCGACAATTAACAAGCATTTTTCAGATGCATTAGAATAGTTTGCCTTTGTCGAGGAAAAATCCTGCTCGCCAAATCTCGTGTCACTTTCATATTTTCGCGCGAAATATTCGAAAACATTTCAGTTTTCGATTTCCACCGCTAAATTTAACTGATCCTTTATTGCATATATCACTAGTACAAGTAGCATTTTTTCAACAAATTCTGAGTATTCCCAGTAAGGAGATTTTCCTTTTCAGTTAAAGAAGCCATGTGCATTAACTAACAATAATACATAACTGGCAACGTCGATGCAGCGATTGGCATACAGAATTGATAATGCCAGGTATTTCACGAAAACATTCAGCAGCAACGGAATCTTTAAAGGCGCATGGAACATCTTGAGAAGTAAAATGAATCAGTTTTCGCAAAATATTTATTATATATTTTACTTAAAGCCAGAGATAGAAATGATTTATTTCATAATAAATAGAAATATTATGGCTTATACATAAATCAAAAGAAATTAATTTTATCCATAAATTAGTTTTCAAGAAAATTTTTTCATATTTTTTTGACAAAATATCTGTTTGGTACATTTTTCTAAAAAACTGTTGAATATATTACCTTAAAACTTGTAATAATGTCGAAAAGCGTATTGTTTGGGAAAACTAAGAGGCAATTTTCATTTTGACTTAAAAGAAGTAAAAATATTTTGCTAAAATCTTTGAAAATTCTAAAAATTTTAACAATATAATTTTTATTATTAAACTTTTTTTTACCTAGACCAGTAATGTATTCATTCAGAATTTTTAAAGAAGTAAGCTATTCTATTTTGGAAAGTTTCAACTGTTTACCTAAAATAGGATTTTCAAAAAATACCACTTCATAAAAAAAAAAAAATTAAATTAAATTAAAAAAGGATAAATAGGAACTGCTATTGCAGAAATTCTTACCAGTAAAAGTTGATTTCTGTTTTAGGCCTTATTTTTGTTTGAAAATTTACATTAATGACCCGTTAAAATAAAGTAAAAAAATTTGCATAATTTTATTGGTGCGGAAGTAATGAACCCTTTTAATAAAAATGGACTTAGTATTTATGACTAGTACCAAAAAGTACCAATCATATCAGTCACTAGTAGTAGAAATGTAAACTAAGTTCAGTTGAACAAGTCAGAAATTTGCTAAAAACTGGCTAAACTACTTTCACGGTAATTAACTAAATGAGCTTGTTTTTAGGTGCGTTTGTAATTATGTAAATACGTAGCACCTATTGTTGTCGCTCAGTCCGTCCGTCTGTCCGTCTGTCTGTCTGTCTGTCTGTCCGTTTGTCTGTCCGTCTGTTCGTCCGCATATAACAACGCAAAAACTACCCAACCGAATCGTGTGAAATTTAAAATACATAATTATTACATAATTTTGTCGAGTCATTTCAAATTTTATGAAAATCGGATGTATAGATCAACTACAAGGACAATCAAAATGATTCCGTTACATTACGGTCAATGGGGAAAAAAGTTTCAAACGCATTTTAATCGTTTGAAATTTAAAGCGTATATTTATTACATAATTTTGTGAAGTCATTTCAAATGTTATGAAAGTCGGATGGATAGATCAATTACAGGGACAATCAAAAGTATTCCGTTACATTACGATCAATGGTTAAAAAAGTTCCAAATGCATTTTAATGGTGTTACACTCATTTGAACTTAACAGAATTGACATAAATCTATGAAATATGTACTAAACATACATTTTGTACAATCTGTGATGCAAAGAATATTTATTATTAAATTACAGGGCCACACAAATGTATTCCACTAAACAATGTTATACGGGTAAACTTTGTTTGAGGGGTGTTTAAATTATATTAAACTACTTCACATTTTATGAATAAGATATACGTTAATGAAGTAGAATAAAAATTACTCCCTGCATATTTATAGGAACACAAAGATTTCGACCACTATACTGTGTCCAAAGTACGCTCTACTATATCACCAAGATTTGAATATTTTTAAAACTTCGTTATCGTACGAACGCACCTCATTTGCTACGCTTCACGTGCAATTTCCAACTTGTTAAATATTAAGTCCGCCATGACTGAAGCCCAAATCTTTAGTGTTGTTAAGGAATGCCAATAATCGCAACTATTCCTGCTTCTAATCCAGATGTATGCTTCCAGAACTTATTCTCTATTAAAATGTATTGCTTTGTAATAAAGGACGAGCTCTGGGAGGGATGGGGATTGAAAATGCTCATAAAGCTGCACCTAAGCTCAAATAATTTTTTTGTAACTTGAATAACGTAATCTTAAATTACAGTGCAAACTCTGTTGGAAAACGTTTCACCTAAAACTATTACAAGCGGGGGTGTAGTAGTAAAACAAACAGCGGATATACTCACTAAGCAGATCGTATACACTCTGGGCAAAAGCTATGCCCTAGAATGATTATACTATAGCTTTCTTGAGAAGCAGAGGGTATCTTTAAAAACTTTTGTTTTTGCTTCTTTAAAAAATCTTGAGGGTATACGGCATATACCCCCGTATACCCACCACTACATCCCGTATTACAAAACATCCTATTTCACAAAAATGCCCCACTCTACAAAATAAATTACCAGCAAATTGCATATGTTAACCCAGATTTCTTGCAATTTTGTGAAACTTAAATTGTTAGTTTTAAATGTTTTGTGAATTTTAAGTGCTTTAAAAGTTTTTTTTTTTTTTTTTTTTTTTTTTTTTTTTTTTTAATGTGAGCTCCAGGTAATAAAATTCAGTTATTTGAAATTCTTCTACTAAACGTCGTAATACTAACACTTAATAGGAAATCTAATTTTGCATGTAACACATCATTTAAATTATGAATCGAATTTAAATTTATTGGAATGAAACTGGTGTTTTTTAAATAACATCCAGCAATTGAAACTCTTCTTAAGTGCGCTTAAATCGCTCTGAAAGACATAATATGTTTGGTAGTCACATAAATTTAATGATTTGGAAAACTTGAGGAAACTCATTCAATTCGGCCTGCTCTTTGAATGAATTTTTTCTCACTTAAAAGTTAAGCAAAGCTTGCTTCTATTTTCTCGATTTAAAAATCTTTCGAATATGTGAAGAGTAGTGTAGTTGTTTAATTAATGAGCGAAAAGATGATATTTTAAAATAAATATGGCAATTAACTGAAAAGTTGCGAAATAAATTTCATTTATAACAAAACAAGGTTCGCACACTCCTTTGGAATTTCCAAGTACTCTGACACTATTATTAAAAATAAGAAATTTATCTTTAATTTTTAAACCACAACATTAGCAATCTCCTCCTTCATTTTTAGATTTTACTATATTTTTCTGCAGTGAAACACTTTGAAAATAGTCTTAAAACTTAGTGGTAGAACTGTGCGAACCCTGCAAAATTCCCAATATGTACTTTTAAAAAGATCAACTCTTTACTTATAAAACGACAGAAATAATAAAATAGGCGATACAAGTTAAAAAATATTCATTTTATTTAAAATTTCTAAATTCTTTCTGATTGCCATCATCAGAGAATATAATTGTAATTAATTACTATTCGACCTATACAAATACTTCATTACTTCTGAAATGGGAGGGAATAGAAAATTTATCCCTAGATTAATCTGAATTAGATTAAATTAAAAAAATACATTTGATTTAAAATGTGATATAATCTGAAACACTAACACTTTAATTGTGCATTTTAGCAGTCTAAACTCAAATAAATATTGGTTCTCCGTTTCAATTGAAGTGAAGTATTTGTGTGAATGGAATAGCAATTAATCATTCAACTAATCAATATTTTTGAAAATAACTTTGAAATAATGCCTATATTTTTCATGTCTTTTACAGAATTTTTAATCTTTTATGACCGGTTTTATTAAAACAGAAATTTTTGCTTAGTTGAATCAGAAAAAAGAAACGCTCGGATTAAAAAATGCAAAATTTACAATAAAAATTTACTGGTGGGAATAATAAATCCTGATTGGAAAAAAGACACTGTCCGTATGAGGTACGGCATAGTTGACAAACTAGTTAAATCTGATTGAAATGTTCACTTTATTTAATTGTGTAAAATTTTCAGTTCTTTAACCCTTTCAAGGGCAAGGCGTTTCTGCTCCAAAAATGTTCCCATAAATCATTCGAACCGCAATTTGTTAACAAATTTATTTCCAAATAATCAAAAGCTATTTTTCACGCACATTTAAAGATTGAAATTGTACTAAAAAAATATTGGTACCATTTGACCTTTTGGACAGTAGAATTAACCGTTTGCATTCTGCAAACGGCGCTCCTTAACCACTTAACGCGCAGTGTTGCCGGGTCGGCAACACCTAAAGTTCCCCCTGTTTAGAGACACAAAAACTCCGTGAATATTTCAAAAACTACTCTAATGACTACTTTAAATCTTTCTTATGAGTTCTAGGTGGCAGCACCACAGAGATCAAACTCTACAGTTTTTAAATAATAGGTAAAATGTTTTACTGTAATACGCGCTTCACAGCAATGCTCTTCTCACTGCGCTTATCAATGCTTTACTTATGGGAGGTTACCACTTCGGGAACAGCTGTATAATTAAAATGGTTGGTGCAATTTTTACAAAACAATACCTGTGTACTCCTCTAGGCCTAAATAGATTGCCTAATTTTTTTTCTTTAAATTCCAACTTTAAAGAGTAGTGCGCCGGAAAGGGTTAAAGGGTTAAAGCAAATATTTCTCCATAAAAATATTGGTATGAGAAAAATCGGGAAACTATGACGAAGCGGTTAATTATAAAAATATTCTCTAAAAAAGCTCGCGGGGAATGCAGGCCTAAAGTACCGCAATTTCCGACGTACAATCCCTAGATCAAACAATTCTTTTTCAACACAGAAACTTTATTTTGGAATCAAAGCCAAATAACTACCGCGTTCTAAAAAGTTACATTTCATTAAAAAAAATTCTGGGTTGAAAAATGATTAGTTGATCCGCGGATAAAACGCAGGAAATTACGGTACCAAGAAAATTTAAATAAAATGTATATTTGTTTACTTGTAATTTCTGTACTATTATTATTTTCATTGCTTTATAAGTAAATTAATGAGGTTTTTAAAGTTAATATTATGTCTTTTATGATAGTCAAGGTAATTCAAGGTGAAGTATAGAAATTTTTTTGAAGAGATTATTTGTCATTCATGTTTATAACATTATATTACTTTAAATTATCTGACCTGCCAGGCGTTCTCCGGGCCCTTGATAATGATCTTAAATGTATTCCAAATTTGTAAGATTTTATTCCTTTAATTCGGTTTTATGCAAATTTTTGTTTTTAACCTCTTCGGTTCTTGGGTCCCCATTCGGGGACCTGTGTTTTTTTACCGATAAAAACTAAAATGTTTGGTTTTGTTTTACATTTTTACATCACTTCTTAATAGCAAAATGTTTTTGGCGTTAAAAGCAAAGAAATAAATGCCTGCATCAAAGCCTCATAAAATAAATGTTATTTTCATCTAAGTTTTCGAAATGCCTAAAAATGTCAAAAAAAAAAAAAGTGTGACCAAGAAAATGATAAATTTTCATCAGAATTTAACTTATATTTTTCTCAGCATTTTTTTAAGGATTTCTAGATTATTTACTCGTTTAAAGCTCTTAAATTTGTGATTGCGTTAATTTAGATTAACCTACTTAGAAAGTTGAAATTGATAGTGAATATACATTATATCGCTTAATATTTCATGCAAAAAATTTAAGGTGATCACTGAGAAATTTCAATAGATTTTAAATTTGTGTGCATCAAATTGTTGTACTTCAAATTTAAGCATAGGATATCTTAATTCCACCAAGTCTTTTGGCATTTTTAGCTTCAAAAGAATTTCATCCTCAATCACAAAACATCGGTCACAAAATCTACCCAATTCAGAAAGTCAAAATCATTTTTTTAGCTTTTCACATGCTGTGTTAATATTTCTAACACTCTAATTAAATGATACACAAAGTGAAGAGAAACAAACTATTACAACGTTGTTTCAAAGAAATATCGATTCAAATAGATTATCATTAAGCTGTCCCATTAGACCCCACTATACGCAAATTTATGATTTGAAAAATAATTATTTACATTTTTAATTCAGTATTTTTTCAGTATTATTTTCTTATTCACTAATATTTGTAGTACCGATAAATGTATTTAAATTAGATATAAGTATTCTGAATTGTTTACAAAATAGAATCAATTGCAAATAATAAAATTTACTTTGGCTTGTTCGAAATTAAATATAATTTTTTCTAAAAAGCAATCAATTGTCATTGTTAACCTCCCATGCTGAAAATGTGCGCTAGAACTATTGCCATGCCTTGGTATATAAATCTTCACTAAAATATTTGTCCTGTAAGAAAAAATCCATTTGTCCAATAAGCCCCCACTTCCCCTATACTTTCATAAAATACTAATGGTTTTCAAAAAACATTCAAATATACATTTTTAGCAACATTAATTATTTAAATTTTAGTGACAAAGTTGACATTTTTAAATTATAAACTTTCAAAAGTGCATTTTGCGCGCAAGTTTATAAAACTTCTACTGCAGATATATATTTAATATTGCGTTTATATTTAAATATACTTTTATATTTTAACCTGGACTTAAATTTAAAAGTATATTCAAATTCATTTGCAGAATTAATAATTTTAAAAATCATATTTATTTTTAAAATTTATATTCATTTAGTAAAAAAAATCACGTATATTTATTCAATGAAAATTTATATATGACAAAACTCAAGATAAATTGAGATTCAGTGTATGATTCAGTTCAAATAAGAAAAAAAAATTCATAAAAAAGGTGCATAATATTTGAAAAATCCTTTGTATAGAAGTTAAAAAACAATATTTAAAAATACTCCTATTAATTGTTACATGACAATAATTTTTAAATGAGGGTAACCACTAAAATTCATTATCTTAATATCAGAACAATCTATTAATATCTTTAGAAAACCTTCTAACATGTTTCCAATTTCGACGAAAAATAGGAACTCGAGCGATACATATAAAATATACGAAGGAAGTAAATTTCCTGCAATATTTGCAGTGCTCTCTAATGATACAAACAGGACAATGTTTTTGTTAAGATATATTTCAAATTTTTTTATTGAGAAATAAAATCCTAATCTTTAAGGACATTTTTAATAAATAGCATTTTATTGAAATTGAAGTAATTGGTGTTTACGCTATTATGTAATTCTGGATATTCAAAATTTCCAAGGAAATTACTTACATTTTATGCTCGTACTTATGATTAGTTAAATATTGATTACAAATTTTATATATTCTAAAAGTAATACTTCATTTCATAACAGTTGTTAAGAGATGCATTACTGGGGATTTATTTTAAAGTAACTGAAGATTTTAATATCCAAAGAATGTATTTTAATTTTAATGATATAGATTTTTTATGAAGTTTGCGAATAAAACAGAAACTAAGCAAACGTAATATTTATGAAAATTTATTTAAAATTTAGTAATATTTTTTCTTTTCAGAATGTGTTAAAATAACTCAATAAAATATTAATATTTATAATTTTAATTAACAATTATTTTCATTCGTAACTTTAGATAGTATAATTTGACATACTGTCCTATTTTTCACGTTTAAATCAATCATATAAATTTATTTTTATATCCTTTGAGACCAGTGATACTTACCACGCCGTAATTCGTTGTTTTGAAAATAGACTTTAAGTAATTGGGATGTACACTATTATGTAATTCCTAATATTCAAAATTTCAAAAAATTATTTACATTTTGTACTCTTTTTTACGTTCAGTTAAATACTGTTTAAAGATATGGTATTCTCTGAAAGAAATATTTCATTTCCGAAGAGTTCTTAACAGATATGTTAATTGAGAATGTTTTTAAAGGATATTAAGTTTTTAATATTCAAAGACGATATTCATAATTTAATGTTATGGAACTTCGTTTTTATGAAATTCTCATATGATGAGGAAAATAAGCAAAAGAAATATTTGTAGCTGCTGTAATTTATTTAAAAATACCTCATCTTTTTTCGGCATAAAGTTAATTTAAAAATCAATTTAAAGAATATTATTATTCATAATTTTATATAACAATCATTTTTACTCGTAATTTTTTAACATTTTGTGCAAATAAAATTTAAATTTGCAAAATAAAAAACTTTGATATATTTAAAAAAAAAAAATAAACTATTGTCGATGATTATGCAAAAATTTTACAGTAGTTTTATGATCCTATTTGTTATGTAAAATATTTAAAATGAACCAAGACGACATGATTTAATTAAAGTTGACCATTTAAATTCGATTTTATCAAGATCAGAAAAACATTTATTAACCTCTTTAGAACATCCTCTAACATATTTCAAATTCCATCCAAGTACTGACGAAAATTAGGAACTCGAGCGATACTTATAAAATATCTGAAGGAAACAAATTTCCGCAGTATTTGCAAATCTCTCAAATGACGCAAACAGGATACTGCTTTTGTTTAGATATATTTCAAACATTCATTGATAAATAAAGTCATAAATGTTAAAGATATTTTTAATGAATAGTGCTTTATTGAAATTTAAGTAATTGGGATTTGCGCTATTACGTAATTCCTAATATTCTAAATTTCTAAGGGAATTATTTACATTTTATACTCTTTTTTATGTTCGGTTAAATACTGTTCGAAGATTTGGTATTCTCTGAAAGCAATATTTCCTATCATAAGAGTTCTTAAAAGATATGTTACTTGAGCATTATTTAAACGAATTTAAGTTTTTAATATTCAAAGAAGATATTCATAATTTCCGGCAGTATTTGCAGAGCTGTCCTATGGCGCAAACAGTACACAACACTGCTTCTGTTCAGATATATTTCAAACATTGATTGAAAAATAAAGTTATAATCTTTAAAGACTTATTTTTTAATAAAAATCATTTTATTGAAATTTAAGTAATAAAATATTACGTTATTATGTAATTCCTGATATTCAAATTTCGAAGAAATTATTTATATTTTGCGCTGTTTCTTACGTTCAAGTACATGTAAATTCAAAGTTTCATATTTTCTAAAGCAATATTTCATTTCATAAGAGCTGTTAAACACCATTTTACTTGAAATTTCTTTTAAAGGAATTTAAGGATTTAATATTCAAAGAACATACTTATAGTTTAATAAAAAAAATTCCAAATGAAATTTTTATATAATAAAGAAACAAAGCAAATGAAATATATATGGAATGCTAATATGTGTTTGAAATTCTGCATAAAGTGTATAAAATATTACTATAAAATATTGATAATTTTAAATAACATTTTCATTCAATACTTTGGATGTACTAATCCAGCATATTGTCCAACGTTATATTGTTTAACCCTTTCGGCTCTGGTGTACTATTAATAGTACATGTCTTTTAATGGGGAATTATTTTATTTTAAGCAATACTTTTACAATTATTTACGTGTTGTAATGCTAGTATATGTCTGTGTATTTATTATATGACTTCATTTATGTTTAGGCATTTAGTAATAATAATAATTATTATAGTTTGCTTTATTCTCTTTGCTCGTTTGCGATTTTTTTAAACATATATTTCACTCTATAAACTAAAAGTAAAAATTACTTTCCTGAAAGAAACCTTTGTAATAAAGCGTAAAAAATATTAGATAGTTGCAGTATAAGGTAAATCTTATTGTAATACAACATTTTCTAAACATCTCCAAAAATTCTTCCTTTGCCTATTATCAATTGAATGTTACTTAAATAGTACGCAAAACAACAACATTCGTTATCTTCCAGACAAAGAAATATTCATTAAACACTAATTAATCTGTTAGGATAGCTAGATTTAATGTTATCAATGTAAAAATAATTTTTTTTAAAAAACTGAGAAAAAAATCGGACCCAAAAGGGTTAAACCAACCACATATTCTTCAATACAGTTAATTTTATTTGTTTATGCTTTGTACCAGTGATATTTATAATGTCGTAATTTGTTATTTCGAAATTTATTTTTATTTGCTTATTGAACAACATACATCTGACATGTGTGCTCGACATGAAAGCCTGCTTATAAGTTGTCGTCAATATACAAGGACGAGATCGCACAAGGAAATTTTACAACACAGGACAGATACAACTGAGAGCTCAACACAAAGAATGCGTGCAATGGAGCCAGTGGGAATCGAACCCAAACAACTTTCTACGACCGCAAGCGATTAGCGGTGTGGTGTTTTAACTACTTGGCCATGACGGTCCCGTTATTTTGTAGGAAGGCTTCATGTGCTGAAAAAAATTTATAAGTAACTAAAAAAAAAAATTTCTGAATATGTTGTTCTTTTTATAATTCATAAGAAATATATGGAAGTGGAATCATAATATTTAAGAAAGCCATAGTAGAAATAGTCAAGAGAATTGTATATGTTGTGTTTGTCGCACATTATAAGTTATTAGATTGCACATTGATTAATGCAAACAGCACAAGAGTGTAAAAGCAATGATTTTAACAGTTAATTTATGATGGAATGAACTGACATTTATATTTAAACACATGCACGAAAATGACGCATCGAATTCATGATGTAAATGTTCGCTTATGTTTCGAACTCGAATGGAAAATAAATGATAGTTATAAAATTAGTTCTCCAATTTAGTTTTTGTTACTTACCCATCATACGTAATATATCGTAAGTCTTATAATCGTTTAAAAAATCGAAAAAATTGGACAAGTTTATACATATCAAGCGCTAAAGATTCCGGAAAACATATTTTTAGAAAAAAAAAATTGCCATCCGTCTGTCTGTATGTGTATATTTCTGTAAACGTTTCATCTTCAGATCAAATTGTGATAGAAACTTGAAATTTGGTATGTGCTTAGTATATAATAACAAAAAGAAGCCCTTGAAATATAAATAGCCTCAATTATTCGGATTTTTTTTTTTTTTTTTTTTTTTTTTTTTTTTTTTTAGAAATATTTGTTCGGATAAAAGGTATCTAAAAATTTCGAAATTTTTAATTTAAGAAATGGATATAATAGACAACAATAAACACAAATTTTGCTTAGATTATGAAGTTGATTGGATAATTAGTTGCCAAGATATTTACAAGCATATTTTTCACACTCTTCGAATTCTCATCACCCTGTATTTCATTCAAATTTAAAATTCAAAGGTGTATTTTAAATGAAAATGAGACTCTTAACAGCGTTCGAAATCCTTGGTGGTCAGCTGGTCCGAGACCACCGATAATTCAATCGAACCACTAATTTGAAAAATTTAGTGGTCCGCAGGACCAGTGCCATTTTTCAGGCCCTGAGAAAACTGCAACCGATCGTACATAAGATTTTTTTTTTATTTCAGCGATGCCGCGGACGCGCTATAGCGTGTAAATTTCGCAAAAAATCGGCGCTGGGACGCAAAAAATAGCTCTTACGCATCCCACGGGACGCATAATTTCGTTAAAGATTTGCGAAAAACGGCAACTTTCGTTAAAAAATCGCGAAATAACGACTAATTTCCGGAAATTTTTGTCAAACAATTATCGAAAAAATGGCTAATTTTATTTCAAAACCTGAAACAAAAGGCAGATTTCTTCAGAAAATCACGAAAAAACGGTAAATTTTGTCCAAAAAATCGCGAAAAACGGCAGATTTTTTCAAAAAATTGCGGGAAATGGCAGATTTCTTCAAAAAATTGAAAAAAAAGACAGATTTCTTTAAAAAATCGCGAAAAAACGACAAGTATTCTCCGAAAATCGCGATAAAAAGGTAAAATTTGTCAAAAAATCGCGAAAAACGATAAATTTCCTCAAAAAATTGTGAAAAAAACGACAAATTTTGTTAAAAAAGCGCTAAATAACGACTAATTTCCGACAAATATCGTCAAAAAATTTGCGAAAAAAGGCTAATTTTATCCTAAAACCCGAAAAAACGGCAATTTCTTCAAAAGATCGCGAAAAAACGGCAAATTTCGTCTAAAAATCGCGATAAAATGGCAAATTTTGTTACAATATAGCGAAAAACGGTGTATTTCGTCAATAAATCCCGAAAAAACAAAAGATTTCGTCAAAATAACGCTAAAAAACTGAAAAAAAAAATAAGTGAATGCCGGGAGAGAATTTTTCTGTTTTAAAAACTAATTTTCCTGTTTCAAAATTGTTGTTGCTGCTCCAAAAACTGATTTTCCTGTCTCCTAATCGGTTTTTATTGCTCCAAATCTTTCTGAGTGAATGTGACTCTTGAAAGCACCATTTCATTAAGCAAAGTACCCATTTATTTACTCAACAAAAATATCCCTTTTTTCAGCAAATGTCTTTTACAATAAACCTGTCTTGCCCTATTTTAAAAGAAATGCAAACAATAGCGGTACTTGTTATCTTCTACACTTAAATAAGCATTATTTTATAATTAAATTAGTATCTTGCACATTTATTCTTTAAAAAGCACAGAAAATTTCTCTTAAATCAATATTGGTTTTAATTTATTATTATTAAAACAATTATTGCTTTTTATTTTTCTTGTGCAAATAAACAAGTTCAATTTTTGCGTCAAAAAATTTGACTTATTATTAGTGGGAATCCGCTTTTGTAGAAAAGGGACCCAGAATTTTAGAAGTCCTGGGTCCCAGGATTTTTCACGTCCTGCTGCATCATTGATACTAGTTACATTTCCACCACTCTGGCTACAATCTGGAGAAAAATCGAAAAAAATTTGCATTAAACCTTACAGTTAGTTGAAGTAAGTAATGGCTTTGATGGTTTTATTTACGTACTGTTTATTTAATTTTTAGCAAATTATAATTTTACATTTTATTATGTTAAAAATTTTGGATAAATGCAAAGTAAGATTGGTTTATTTTCCAGGAAGGGGGGGGGGGAAGAGGCCACTCTAAGTGTTAAAATTATTTAATAGAATTTTATGTAGCGGACCAGTGATGATGTCTGTGGACCAGTAAATTCTCATGCTTACAGGTCCTTGGGACCAGTGACTTTTTTTTAGGAATTCTAACGCTGCTTAATATGACAAAGTAAACTGTTAGTTAATATGATTATCATTTTTGGAGTTAAAGGATGTTACTTTTACGCAATTCAGTAATAGAAAATTTCAAATAGCAAGTCATCAACCCACATTTTTAAACATTATATCTACGGAAAAAATTGAGACAGGGGATTAAAATTTAGTATATATTTTTAGAATGTATAGCATGTAATAGCATTCCGAAACTACTTTTTCAAGCTTTCCAAATATTCGTTCTATTGAATCACATATAAAAAATGTTCAAAGTTATTATTATTTTTTTTAGAATAAATGTAACATAAAATGCGTTTAAAATTTATTTTGGAATTGTAATGCATTTTATAAATAGTCTACGTATGTTTTTTTTTTTTTTTTTTCTATTATTATTATTATTTTACATTATGCATATCCATGATAGGTAAGCATTATGATGGCCCCAAACGACTAGTTTCTTTTTCTAAAAGGATATAAGGAATATTTTATTTATAATTTTTTAATAATTTTGTGCAAATTAAATTAAACTATGCAAGATTAAAGACTAAAATTTTATAAAAGAAAATAACAAACTGGTGTCGATGATTATGCAAACGTTTAACCCTTGGCACTCCGTTATCTCCGCTGCGGAGCTATCATCTTTCCTTCCAAAATTTGCTTTTGGCACCAGTAATAAAGGAAAATAAAATTTTCCTTATTTAATCAGAGAATTTTTTAAATTACCTACTTCAAGGAAAGTTCTTTTAAAAAAAGTGGTCTAATTGAATAAAATTTGTGTAAGAGGCACCAGAGTCCGAAGGGTTAAAGTAGTTTTATAATTTTATTTGTTATGTAATATATTAAAAGTGACACAAGACAACATGATTTAATTAAGGATAACCATTTAAATCAGTGTTGCTAGAAGGGCTACTTTTTTTTAATTCAGATTCTTATCTGGCACCACTTTTTTGAATTTGTAAAATGCGACTTACTTAAAGCTACATTATTTAAGATGAGAACAAAGAAAATTTTACCGGTTCAAAAAAGTGGTGCCAGTCAAGAAATTTGAATTTAAAAAAAGTAGCCTACTGGCAACACTGATTTAAATTCGATTTTTTTAAAGATCAGAAAACAATTTATTAATCTCTTTAGAAAATCTTCTAACATGCTTCAAATTTTATTGAAATACTGACGAAAAATTGGAACTCGAACGATACTTATAAAGTATCCGAAGGAAACAAATTTCCGGCAATATTTGCAGAGCTCTCAAATGATACAAACAGAATAATGCTTTTGTTAAGATATATTTAAAACATTTTATTCAGAAATAAATTCATAAGCTTTAAAAATATTTTTAATGAATAGCATTTTATTGAAATTTAAATAATTGGAGTTTACACTATTATGTAATTCCTGATATTCTAAATTTCTAATGAAATTATTTACATTTTATATAATCTTTTTTTATGTTCAGTTAAATACTGTTCGAAAATTTGGTAGTCTCTGAAAGCAATATTTCCTATCATAAGGGATCTTAAAAGATATGTTACTTGAGCATTATTTAAAGGAATTTAAGTATTTATATTCAAAGAAGATATTCGTAATTTAATGTTATGCAACTTTATTTTTATGAAATTCACATTATAATGCGGAAACTAAGAAAAAAAAGTATTTTTGATGCTAAAATAAATTAAAAATTTGCACTTTTTTTCTTCGGCTCAAAGTTAGTAAAATAAAATACTAAGAAATATTAATACTTATTATTTTAAATAACAATTATTTTCGTACCTAAGTTCGGATGGAATAATACAAAATATTGTCTGCGGGGGGGGGGGGGGATAAATGAGAACCTATAATAAAATAATTTTTTTATTGTGCTGCATTCTAGCTATTATGTGTCCACAAATCCGATATCCAGAAATGAATGCTCAAATTTCTTTTGCTTAATAATGAAACGAGGTGGAACCCGTCGAAATTCGACGAAAGAAAATCTTTAAAAAATAACTGTTTTATTTATGTTGTTTAAATTTACAAAATTAGTTGCAGTAAAATATACATCTTATATTGGTAAGTTTAACTCTCAAGTTTAACTTCACTTTTCGAAAATAGGCATTATAGGTATAACGGAAAAAAACAAAAACGAAAAATAATAAGAAGCAATTAAATTGTTTGTGAATATGTTGTGCTTTTAATAAATTGAAAGAGATGTATGGAACCGAAGTCACAATTAAAAAACTAGTCGTTGGAGTCCACCGTAACACTTACCCATCATAGATATGCATAATATAAAATATGAAAATAAAACATGTGTAAACTACTTATAAAATGCATTGCAATTCCAAAACAAAACGTAAACATGCATTTAAATACTTTTAATATACATAGTAATGCTCCATAATGAATTGCTGATGAACCCATTTCGACAAATTATACAAAACGCCAAAATACTCAAGTAGTACCGGATTGTGTACAAGAAACATCCTTATAACTCCAAAAATAATTACCATATTAACTAACAGTTTACTGCGACGAATTAAGCATCTCATTTCCAATTAAAATATATCTTTATATTGAAATTTGGATGAAGTACAGGGTCATGAAAAATCGAAGAATGTGGAAAACAGGATTACAGATATCTCGGCAACTAATAATCCGATCGACTTCGTTTTTTATGCAAAATTTGTGTTATTTTATTGCCTTTTATGTCCACTCCTTAAAATTAAAAAATTCGAAAAATTTTATTTACCTTTCATTAGAACGAATTTTTCGAGAGTCCGAAAAAAATAGTTCCGAATAATCGAGGTTACTGATATTCAATAGGCTTCGTCCCCTTCTTACTAGTTATATACAAAATTTCAAGTCTCTATCTCTATTTGCTCGGGAAATAGAGCGGTTACAGACAGACAGACACACAGACGGACGGACGGCAAATTTTTTTTCTAAAAATATGTTTTTCGGAATCTCCAATATCTGAAACGTGTAAATCCGTCAAAAAAAATTTTCGATTTTCAAAACGATTGCAAGACTTACCCTATACTACGCATGATGGGTAAGTAATAAACTGTAGTGCAAATAGACAAGAGAATTGTAAATGTGTTGTGTTTTCAGTACCGCAATTTCCTGCGTAAATCCGTGAATCAAACAATCATTTTTTGCCTCAGAAAAATTTTAAAATGAAAAACTTGTTAGATCGCGGTAAATATTCGGCTTCGATTACAAAATAAAATTTCTCGGTCGAAAAACAATTGTTTTATCTGCCGATTATACGTGGAAATTACGGTACTATTATAAGTTATTAGATTACACAAGTAGTTACTGGGTGGCAAGTGATCAGGGAAAAACACAGACCGAAAAGATGTTAAATACCGGTATTTTGTTAAAGATAAATTCAACTTCTTTCATCCTTTTATATCATTTCGAGTATTTGAAATTGTTTAAATCGAATTGTATTAAATTGTTTGTGAATATCTTGTACTTTTAATAAATTGAAAGAAATGTATGGGACCGGGGTCAAAATTAAAAAATAAACTGTGGTGCAAATAGACAGAAGAATTGTAAATATTGTGTTTTCAGTACTATTATAAGTTATTAGATTGCACAGTTATTACAGGTGGTAAGTGATCAGGGAAAAACACAGACCGAAAAGGTGTTAAATTCCATTATTTTGTTAAAGATAAATTCACCTTTTTTAATCCCTTTATATTATTTGAAGTATATTCTATAACATACTGGTAGCTTCCCCTCTTTTTGAATATTTTTTCCCTGACCACTCGCCACCCTGTATTAAGGGGTTGCTTCAGTCAATGAAAAGGCCCGTTCGGTAATGCTAATCCTATGGAAGAAATTTATAAAGATATCTCGGTTGCATTTTAACATTTTTAAATTATTCTTTTTGCATTAGATAGCTGAGATTGATCTGAATGTAGGCCGTTTTTTACTTTTTTGATTTTGTTTACAGATTTTTTTTACGAGAACGCTTTCATTTTCAGAACCGGTTTGGAAAGCGAAATCACCCTCATAAAAATATCTGTAAACAAAATCGAAAAAGTAAAAAAAAGGCCTGCATTTAGATCAATCTCAGCTATCCAATGCAAAAATAATCATTTAAAAATATTAAAATGCAACCGAGATATCTTTATAAATTTCTTCCATAGGATTAGCATTAGCGAATGGGTCTTTTCACTTGAGGGAAGCAGCCCCTTAAAATCAAACAGCCGAAAAATGTAAGCGCAATGACTGTAACCATTAATTTAGGGTATACTAAACAAACATTTACATTTAAACACATTAACGAAGAATGACGCATCATACTAGTGATGAATTCTTGCGTGGAATAATGAATCCATCATTGAGACGCTATACTCCATCATCTGGTTAGGAATTATTTACAACATTAAGATACTAAGGCTAGTGGACATTGGATTTACCTTCTATAAAATACACTGTTCAGCAAATGTTCACTTATGTTTCAAATTCCAAAGGAAATTAAAAAGTTGTTATAAAAATTAGTTCTTTTCCCTATTAGTCTTTGTTTGTTTTTCAAAAAGAAAATGAGGAAAATCATTTTATGTATAATTTTATAAATAGTTTATGCATTTTTTATATTCGTATTTATCATTATGCATATCCCTAATTGGTAAGTATTACGATGGCCCAGATTTTGTAAATGGATTTATTTTTCTAAATGGAAATAATAAATATTTTATTTATGTTATTTTTAACATTTTTTGTAAATAAAATTAAAATATGCAACATAAAAAAAAACCTTGTAGTATTAAAAAAAATAAACTATTGTCGAGGATTATGCCGAACATTTAAAGTAGTTTTATAATTCTATTTGTTAGGTAAAATGTTTAAAATGAACCAAGATAACATTTAATTAAAATAACCATTTAAATTTGATTTTTTCAAGATCAGAAAAACCTTTATCAATCTCTTCAGAAAATCTTCTAACATGCTTCAAATTCCATTCAAGTATTGATGAAAAATAGGAACTCGGGCTATACTTAGTAAATATTTAAAGGAAACAAAATTCCTGCAATATTTGCAGTGCTCTCCAATGATACAAACAGGACAATGCCTTTGTTCAGATATATTTCAAACATTTATTGAGAATTAAGATTATGACTTTATTCAGAAATAAAGTCATAATCTTTAAAGACATTTTTAATTAATACTATTTTATTGAAATATAAGTTATAAGGGTTTACGTTTTTATGTAATTCCCGATTTTCAAATTCCCAAGGAAATTATTTACGTTTTTGTGCTCTTTGCTACGTTTAGCAAGTAAATACAGATTGGAGGTTTGATAATTTATAAAGCACTATTTCATTTCATAAAAGCTCTTAAACGATATATTACATGAAATTTCTTTTAAAGGATTTTAAGAATTTAATATTCAAAGAACATACTTATAGTTTAATAGAAAAGTTTTTCCAAATTAAATTTACATTTAATATGGCAATAAAGCAAATGAAATATTTATGGATGCTAATATGTATTTGAGGGTGTTCTTAAATCAAAAAGGGCAACTTTTTGACATATGCTTTAATTTATTTTTGTTCGGAAATGCGTGAAAATAGCAGGTGTTTATAGCAGGTGAAAATAGCGGGAATTTAAGGATTTAATATTCAAAAAATATATTTCTATTTTAATAATAAATTTCTTTTAAAAATTAAAACAACATATAATAGGGAAACTATGCAAAAATTGATGATAATACAAGATGGAAAGTGTTCAGGGAAAAACACAGTCAATGAAGTGTTAAATAGCCGTATTTTGTAAAAGAGACGTAAGTCTTTTGAATCCCATTACAATTTTAAAAATATTTTCTATAAGAAAATATTGGTATTTGCCTCTTTTTTTATTTTATTTTTTCCTGACTATTTTCGCCACTCTGTATTATGTATTTGCAATTCTGCATAAAATCTATAAAAAAATACTAGAAAGTATTGATATTTACAATTTTAAATAACAAATATTTTCATTCATAACTTTGGATGGACTAATCCAACATATTGTTCTATATTATAGTGTTTAAACCAATCGCATAATCTTAAACCAATCACATTTATTTGTTCACCCTTTGAATGAGTGATGTTTATAATGTAATTCATTATTTCGAAAGTAGGCTTCATATGTATTATCAAAAAAAAAAAAAAATAAGTAATTAAAAAATTATTTCTGAATAGGATGCACAGTTTATAAATGTTAAGAAATAAATGAAAGCGGAGTCATAATATGCAAGTAACCATCATATAAATAGACAGGAGAATTGTAAATGTTTGTGTTCAGTACTATTATGAATCATTAGCTAGCACAGTGATAAATGCAAACAGTAAGAAAGTATAAATGCAACGACTTTAATCATTAATTTCTGATAGACTAAACTGATATTTATATTTAAACATATTGATGAAGAATGGTGCATCACACTCGGGATGAATTTTTACGAGTAATAATGAGTCAATTATTCTCATGTTATACCAGGGCCGTAGCTAATCCAAGCTAATCCGTAGCTAAGGGGGTGCTAAGGATCAGTGGCGTAGCAAGCGGGGGTGGAGGAGGCGATCCGCCCTGGCTGTCACCCTGTAAGGGGTCACACCCAGTCTCTTTTTGCAAATCATATATATACATAATCTTATAAGTTAAAATATAATTCTGAAATAAAATGAAAATTCTAGCGCACGACGCAAAAAAGTTAATTTTCTTTTCTTTGAGAATGTGAAATTTTTCTAAATAAGATATGAACCAGAGAACATAAATCAACCTATCCAACGAATGGGTAGCGAAGCAAACTTTAAAAGAAAAACTTATTTTCTACATATAGACACCACATTGACTTATTCAGATTATGGGTTGAGTGATGAATCGCTCCTGTTGTTTTTATGCAGGAGGACAAAATGTAAATAAGGAATGGTACGATCATTTGTTGCAATAATGTAGAATTTTGATTGAAAAAATATGACGTATGGAGTGATACCCTGGTAAGTGTTGGTTACACCATTTACATCAGCCCCGGGTGTCATCCATTCTAGATATGCCACTGAAGATGGCTCAGTCTCACTTCCCTAAAGCATTTGGAGCCTCCCAAGAAAAGATTTCAAAGTCACTAAATGAATATCTGTTCCAAAAATCCAAAGGAAATTCTGTTCAATATTCTAATTTAGTTTTGAGGCCCTTTCACAATTTTGCAGAAATAATAAATTGTTACTAAAATAATTGATATAACATGCGCACATCCTATTTGCACATATGAAGCTAATATTATGATTAACATTAGAACGCCCGGAAGGAATCAGTTCGACTCTGCGTGCGTGATTTTTTTTTCAATTCGAGCCAGAGATTTTTTTCTTAAATAAGTTACATGTTAACCACACAGATTTGCGTTAAATAAATCAATTAAATAATTCTGAATAAAAATCCTGGTAAGAAATATTATTATCAAACTTCAGTAAAATTTCTTGGCGCCCTGGTGTTAATGTTGCATTAGATATACTCTTAAATTTTTCATTGTCATATTCTTTTCTTGGCATAAAATGAAGTTTTTACAACAGTTTAATAAAAAACATCGTACCTATATGCACTAATTTATCTTTCTGCGTGTGAGAGAGAGAGAGAATGTGAGCCATCTTCCTGCATTTTCTTGAGTCTTTGCCATTTTTTTCCACCCCCTTTCCCTATTATTCACTTCTAGCTTCAGCCCTGTGTTATACTCTATCATGTGAGTAGACATTTACATAATATTTACATTAACATGCTAAGGCATCCGGAGTTTGAATTTATCTTTTATAAAATGCATTATTCAGTCAATATTCGCTTATGTTTCGAATTCCAAAAGAAATTAAAAGACAGAATTAACATTAAACGCAAGATTAGAATTAAATTTAGTTCTCCTTCAAATTAGTCTTTGTCACTTACCCACCATATGTAATACATGGTAAATCTTGTAATCGTTTTGAAAATCGAAAAAAAAATTGGGAAATTTTCACGTTCCAGACACTTGAGATTCTGAATAACGTACTTTTAGGGGAAAAAAATATATCATCGTCGCTAATTAAAAGTTGAATAAGTACTCCGAACGGAGTGCACACAGAATGGCCGACCGATCTATGACGCCAGATTTAAGCTCTGGTTCTCGAAAAAGATAGCATGGTTTCGAACCCCACTCCCGCCATTATTTACATCAATGTATAATTTACAATAATTTTTTCCATATTACAATTTTTTTTACTAACCCGCTTCAGAAAAGGAAGAGGAAGCTATCATTTCGACGCGTATGTATTTTTTTCTATGTATCAGGGATGAGATTTCCGCTTTTTTTCACACCAGTATAATCTTAGAGAAAATGCTGATCTTTTAAATAGCAAAAAAAATACGATTAAATAATGTAGCATTTTCTCTAAATTTTTACTGATGTTCTAAAAAGCGGAAATCCCATTATTGTATGTATGGTCACCGATTACTCCGAAACTATCCAACCTATTAATTTGATTTTTGTGCTAAATAAAAGAGGCTACTCTCGAACTGATACCATTTCCATTTTATTGAAATTGGTTCAGTACATTTCTAGTAATTAGGCAAAAACTAATAAAATTGGTGATTTTTCGCAAATTGAAAGTAACATGGACTTTGAATAAGCTCGCCGACTGGAGCGCAGTCAGGATGGCTGAGCGGTCGAAGGCGACAGATTTAAGCTCTGGTTCTCAAAAGAGAGCTTGGGTTAGAACCCCACTCCTGACATAATTTACATCAATGTATAATTTACAATATTTCTTCCATATTACAACTTTTATTATTAACCGACTTCAGAAAAAGAAGAGGAAGTTATTAATTCGACGCGTATGTATTTTTTAATATGTATGTTCACTTATTACTCGAAAACTATCCAACCGATTAATTTGATTTTTCTGTTAAGTAAAAGAGCCTATTCTCTAATTGGTACCACTTCTATTTCATTGAAATTGGTTCAGTAAATTTTTAGCAACTAGGCAAAAAAAATAAACTTTGGGATTTTTCGCAAATTAAAAGTAACATGGGCTTTGAATAAGCTCGCCGACTAAAGCGCAGTCAGGATGACCGAGCTATCTAAGGAGTCAGGTTTAAGCTCTGGTTTTGGAAAGAGAGCGTGTATTCGAGCCCCACTCCTGACAAAATTTACATCCATGTATAATTTACAATATTTTTTTTCCGTTTTATAATTTTTAATTACCGACTTCGAAAAATCGTTAATGTTTAACTAAAAAGAGAAAAATAAACTTTTCATGCAAATTGGAAAAATAATTTTTGTACATAATAGTAATAAGAAATTAAATTAAGAGCGTAGTATTTATCAAGCGTATTATTATATTTATGTACAATAATTTGATTTTTTGGAGTCGGTGCCAGTCAAGCCAATTTCAAAATTAAAATTAAATATCCAATGCAAATCGTAAATGAATAAAGTTACATTTTTAATTAAATATTAAATCGTAAAAAACTTATAAATAATATAAAGGTTTTTTTTATTGTATTTAACCTTACAGTAAAAGTTCTTACAGATTTTTTTTGTAAAGTATTGTTGATATTTCATTTTTCATAAGTAAAAATATCATTTTGAAACGAAGAAAATATATCTGGCCTCTGCTGGGGTCTATTCATTCTATTAAGTTAACGAGAAAGAAAAAATCATACAGGAAGCATAGATTATGAAACACTTTACAACCCATTCAGAATAATGTAACAAAGCTGGATCATTTAATAAGTTAAAGTATTATATCTTATTCAACAATATGGAAGCGCATTTTCTGTTACTTGGAAAGTAACTTGTAGTAAACCAAGCAACGTATATCAATTTTATTATATATAAAAAAATTTAACATAATTTTAAAATGCCGCAAATAATATTCCCTCTCCAACTATGCCATTATGTAACGGAATTATTTTGTGCGGAAATCTATGGTATTTAACTGATTATAATAGTTTTTATCTTAATTATATTTTGTTGTGCAATAACTGGAATTATTTATAAATAATTGCTGGATTTCTCACAAGAGTAACGAATAGACATTCCCATATATTACTTAAAGTTGAGATAAATATTGATGGATATACCGTAATTTCGGGTGTATAAGCCGCAGATCAAACAATTCTTTTTGGACCCAGAAATCTTATTTAGTGATTGAAAGCAAATATTTACGGCGATCTAACTAGTTATATTTGTTTCTTAAAAAATTCTGGGTCGAAAAAGAATTGTTTGATCTGCGGCTTATACACCCGAAATTACGGTAATTTTAAAGTTCGATAAATGCTTAAACTTATAATAATTGTATTTTTACCATGCAATATTGATACTCAATTGAGGCAAAATTTCCAATTCGTGCAGTTGAATAATTTCCACATAATCAAGCATATATAATCAAAATATTGATATTTGTTTGTGTATGATATTTAAAAATTCATAATTAATGAAGCTCATTCCCTTATTCAACCAGCTAGATCAATTCTCGGGATATCATCATATGAATATTTAATGCATTAGGTATAAATTCCCAATCTGCTTTCAGAAAAAGTTTATTTACAAATGAATTATTAATATTCCTTTAAACTCAATCTAATTCTTAACAGTTTAAAACTCCATGCCTAAATAAATTTACCAAGTTAATTGAAAAAAATACAAGAATTTTATCAGACTAAACACAAGAATTCATAATTAGTATTTTATAACTGAAAAAAAAACCTATACACTTGACTTTATTTTATAATTGATATCAAAAGACTTTAAAAAATTATATTTTTCTTATAATTCATATACATTTTATTGATAATTTCTAGTTAATGTCATTATGTATTATACTGATTTCTTTAATTATCAAAATAGACGAAAATACATTATTCATACGAATTTTTTTACGAAATGGAAAGTTCAATATTAATGTGAAAATTATAAAAAAATCGTTTCTAATGTGTTAGTTAAAGTTGACATAAATATTAGTAGATATAATTTTAAAGCTCGATAAATGCTTAAACTTAAACTTATGATAATTGTAATTACAGTTATTTTTACGAAGCATTATTGGTACTCAAGTGAAGCAAAATTTCCAGTTTGTACACTTAAATAATTTCCATATAATCAAGCAAATATAATCAAAATGTTGATATTTGTTTGTTTACGAGATTTAAAGATTCATAATTAATGAAGTGCATTCTCTAATTTAATCAGATAGATCAATTCTGGAGATATCATCACATGATATTTAATGGATTAGAAATAAATTCCCAATCTATTTTAAGAAGAAGAAGTTTATTTACAAATGAATTATTAATATTCTTTTAAGCGGAAACTAATTCTTAACAGTTCAGTTATTAATGCCTAAATAATGCGTAAAGTTCATGCTGAAAGAAATACAAAAAAAAAAAAAAAAAAAAAATGAATTTTTTCAGGCTAGACTCATGAATTCATAGTTAGTATTTTATCATTAACTCCAAAAAACCTATACATTTGACTTTATTTTATAAAGAATGTAAAAAACTTTTTAAAATTATATTTTTTAAATAATTTATGTACATTTTATTGATAATTTCATATTAATGTTGTTATGTTTTATACACACTAATTTAATTATCAAAAAAAGTTTTAAAGAACAAAGTCAACCGGTCATGAATTTAAAAAGTTTATTAGGTTCCCAATGAAATAGCTCTTCAAAGCATTAAACTATTAATAAGAAGAACTGGCATACCCTAAAAATAGAGAAGCTTTAAATGTCACAGCATTTGCAGGATTTTATTGACGCCGGAAATAACTTCACCAATAAATATAAATAGAAAAGTTTACCTTCTATAACCCTTTAAACCTTGACGGTGATCTTAAGAAAAAAAGGAAAAAATATTTCTTTTTATTTCTATGATTTAAAGTCGAGCCTGCACAATATAATTGTGTGGAGGTTGACGTTGACGTAACCTAACATCGGAAATTTTTTTTTAATATTTTTTTCTCAATCAAATAGCATCCTATTAATTAAGGTTAAAAACCAACACTTTTAATTTCTGCCAAAACTCCCTTGGCCTTAAAGGGTTAAACGCCTTAGTAATGGGAAATTTCTGTTATAAATAATGGTAAAAATAGATTTTTATTTTTATTCGTGAAAATTTTCGTTGGTGGTAGTCAGTCCCTGCGTTTTGGACATACTGCGACAAACTAGAGAATCGCTTAAATGTCAGTAAAAATATTAGAGTACCTGGGCAAACTCCTACCAGTAAAAACAAATAGAAGTTTTAACAATACTTGGAATAAAAATGGTTTCAATTAAGGAATTTTTTTTATTCGAAATTTATTGGTGGTAGTTTGCTGCGGCGGTAATCAAAAGCTGTTTTTATGATACAAAAAAAAAAAAAAAAACTCATCCGCCATTTTGTTATAATTTCCCCAGTTACTTCATTTTCAACTGATAGACAATACGCTGTATGTCTCAACCACAGACTACTCATAAATAGACTCCACATCGGTAACATTTTCTTCACGCCGGGATGTTTGCCTTCCGTCACGTGATGGATTTAACCCGCCAAACCGGTTTTTCTCCCGCCAAAATCTCCACGGTATCTTTTACCGCTTCCATGTGTACATTTATTTTACATCGAAAATAAAATCTGAATTTTGCAACAAAGGAATCACCGCCAAACAACGGCGCCCTTTAGGCGATGAAAATGAAAGATGTTGGATTCAAATTCTAACCGAAAGAACAATGGAATGTGGCGTCTACTTAAATGAGAAGTCTGTGGTCTCAACCTCTTTATTCATTCTCCTCCTCACTCCATTCTGAAATAATCATAAGAAAAAGGATAGGCAGTGGCACCGTCTATCTATCAAAACCATAATAAAAATTTAAAAGAATTAACTATGAAATATGCAATGCGCAATCTATCAGATGAATACAGAAGAAAAAACAAATAAACATTATGGCATGCAATGATGACAAGCAGTATAAAATGATGAAATTAAATACAGATCAAAGAAAAGTCAAACTTTGCTAAAAGTGCATTGTCAAACGTTCTGTATACATTTATCTACTAAACTCAACATTTTTCGAACGATTTCTAATTTTTAAATTTAGCTACTGATCGCCGTACAAGTCATAATAAAGATTAATATGGAGATATTATAACACTATACACAGATAGCTATCATTAAAAGGAATCGAACCCATTCACTGTTTTCAAAGCGCTTTTTTTTTTTTTTTTTTTTTTTTTTTTTTTTTTTTTTTTTAATTGAGACTGTATGATTCGTAACAATTTTTTAAATAGCTGAACTAAAGTAATTAAAATTAATTCTTGAATGAATTTATTATTCAACATTGTTTCAGATTGTTTCAGTGTTTCAGATTCCCGCAGAGTGAGAAAGCTCCTAAGCCTGAAATAGAACCAAGACCATTGACAGCGCATAACAATGTTCTACCACTGACTAGGGAGCGTTCCTAGATGTAAGTTGTGTTATTAAGAGAAACTCTCTTAAAAAGTCAGCCACAAAATAGCTCAAGTTGAGCTGAAATCCACTCATCTCAATGTTGAAAGGCAGCTTCTCAAAAAAGAGTCGAAATAACTCGAGTTTTACCCAATTTAAATGAAGTTGAGCTATTTCAATAACCAATTTAGATCAAGAAGATTTAATCATTTGAAAAACAACTCTTTTATGATCGAAAAAAAATACAGCTCTTTCATGAGAAGCCAAATCAGCTCTTTCGTTTTAAGAGTGAAGATCTCGTCATGTACGTTAAAAAGCGCAATGGAACTACCCATCCAAATCCAACCGATTTCGAGATATCAGCACTTGCAGTGTAAATGATAAATATAGAGATGAGATTTCCGCGTTATTCTACACCAGCATTTTGTCAGAGAAAATATTATTTGGCCAAATCGGGACATTTTCGCGGTTTAAACAAAACAGCATTTTCTCTAACAAAATACAGATGTCAAAAAACGCGGAAATCTCATCCCTATTTAAATAAATAAATTACTGAAATAATAAAATAAATAAATTACTAAAAACTTATAACTTAATACGCGATACCAAAATATTTTTACAGAAATCAAAATCGTATTGAATCGGAGTCAAATGAAAATTTAATAAGGGACAATTTTCTGTAAAAATTTTTCCCGTGTTTCGCATGCGCCAGATTTGGACAGCCCTAGGCAGCAGGATTAAAAACAATGCAAAGAAACTTGCGAACAATTTATATACCTGCCTGCCAATTTATTGATTTATTATTTACACTCCCACTGGATTCAGTCGGACGAGTAGTTCCATTGCACTTTTTAAAGTACATGACGAGATCTTTCTTTTGGTACCACACTTGTCCAAATCCGCAACTTACACCTGGGAATGTTCTCTAGTGAGCTACATGCACGATAGGAAACCTAATACTTATCACTTTTATCTCTTAGCAAGGATGCAACCATAGCTTCCGATGGAATATTTTTTTTTACCAACTCTGAGGCAAACACGAAACGAAAGAGATTTCAATATGGATGAAATTGAGTAACGATATATATATATATATATATATATATATATATATATATATATATATATATATATACAGGGTGTTTCGCTACCAGACCGACAAACTTTGAGGGGTGATAGTAGACATGAAGACAAACATTATTAAATGGGAAACCATGGGGCGCAAACGTCTTCCGTAGGAGCCAGGGGCCATTAAAGTTTAAGGTCCAAAACTTCAAACGATTATAAAAAATGGAAAAAAGGATGGATTCGTTTGCGGTTTTCGCTAAAATCATTCTGTATATCACATTTTCTTTGTAAAAAATTTTAAAGATTACGTTCAAAAATTGTCGATAGAGGGCGCTTTAGACTTTAGAATAACAAACGACTACTTTTTACCCTTATTTTGTGCACGGGGATGAAATTACTCTAAAGTTTAGACTTTAACTTAAATTTTAAGCCCAAAATCGGAAACATTGCTATCGGGTAACCAGCGAAAATTGAACAGTGAACAGAGGAGGGGATTTTGAACGCTCATAAACATTTGAGAAACTACTCGATTTTATTGCGGTTTGCGTGTTGGTCATTCCCATGGTAATTATTTTATTCAAAATGACATACAGCATTGGTGTCCCCATTTTTTGTTAGAGGTCGCTTCCGACACATCTCCGAAATTTCAATGGCATTACTCCTGGGTGTTTTACTATCAGACCAACATACTTCCAGGAAGTGTTAGGGATGCAAAGACGACTCGGAATCATAATATAATGTAATGCCAAAAATATTTTTTTACGAGTTAGGGTTAAAAGAATCAGAGAAAAAAGCCACTTGATATTTCTACAACACGTTCTGTCGGAACTTCTGGTAAAAGCACATGTTCCTCTTTCGTTCCGCTACTCTATAGCACGAAAGGGCTCCTCCACATTTTACCAATGATGTTCGCAGACACCTCAACGTAACATGTGGACAGCGGTGGATAGGTAGTGGTGGCCCGATTCGTTGGCCTGCCAGATCGTCGCACCTACATCATTATATCAATTACTTTTTGTTACCTACCTTTATTTTATTACTGTATAATAGTTCTGTATTTTTTAAATAAACATTGCTGGGTGGGGCTAGTTGAGCTCAAACCAATTAGTAGCCCCCCCCCCACACCACCAGCTGGCTCAATCTGAATCTGAATATGTATGGACTGCTGCTGGGATCAAATGAAAAGTTGAATGTATGAGACTCCTGTACCGCCAGTGGAAGACCTGTCAGCTCGAATTTCTGTAGCTGCCAGAAAGCTATCCGAGATGCCAGGAATCTTTCAAAGCGTAAGGAATTGAATGCGACGCTGCTGTCAAGCATGCCCGAGTACTTCTGTTCGTAATTTCGGATACCTTTTTTACTAAAACATTTGACTAAATTGCTTTCTGCCACATTAACGTGTTGCTGTTTCACTACCTGTTTCTGATGCTGTTTTCTCTGCTTCTTTTAACCACAGCTCGCTAAAAAGGCATTTTGAATGTTACATTCCTATGTGATTCCGAGTCGCTTTGCATCCTTAACACTTCCTGGGAGTATGTTGGTCTGGTAGTAAAACACACAGGAGTAATGCCATTGAAATAGCGGAGAAGTGTCGGAAGCGCCCTGTATCAAAAAATGGATACACAAGAGCTGTAAGTCATTTGGAATAAAATAATTACCAAGGGAATGAACTACGCGCAAACCGCAACAAATTCGATCAGTTTGTATAATGTTTATGAATGCTTAAAAACCGACCCTCTGTTCACAGTTAAATTTTCGCCAGTTACCCGATCCCAATGTTTCCGATTTTGGGATTAAAATTTAAGTTAAAGTATAAACTTTAAAATAATTTCAATCCCATGCACAAAATAACTGCAAAAAGTAGTGGTTCGTTACTCTAAAGTCTAAAGCGCCCTCTAGTGACAATTTTTGAATGTAACCTTTTTAATTTGTTTTTTGAAAATCGTGTTGTAAAGAATGATTTTAGTGAAATTCGCAAACGAATCGACCCTTTTTTCCGTTTTTTATCATCGTTGGAATTTTTGGATCTTAAACTTTAATGGTCCCTAGCTCCTATAGAAGACGTTTGCGCCCCATGGTTTCCTATTTAATAATGCTTGTCTTCATGTCTACTATCATCCCTCAAAGTTTGTCGGTCTGGTAGCGAAACACCCTGTATATATATATACAGGGTGATTCCAAATTTTTTTTACCATAAAAGAGCGGTGATAGTACACATCAAGACAAACAATATTAAATAGGAGATCAAGGGTCCTAAACGATTTCCAAAGGAGATAGCCGCCATTAAAGTTTAGGGACCAAAATTTCAAATAAACATAAAAAACGGAAAAATCGGTCGATTGATTTGCGGTTTTCACTAAAATTATTCTTTATGTCGGCATTTTCTTGAAATTTTATAATAAAGATGAATTTCAAAAAATGCCGATAGAGGGCGCTTTAGACTTTGGAGTAACGAACAACTACTTTTTGCCGGTATTTTTTGCATCTCATTAAATGTTTTCGTTAGCTTAGACTCAAACTTAAATTTTGAGCTCAAAATCTGAAAGTGGGAGTGGTTAAGTAGCGCAAACTGAACTGTGTTCAGAGGGTTCAAATTTCAAATGATTATAAAAAACAGAAAAATTGGTTCATTGATTTGCAGTTTTCACTAAAACTATTCTTTATGTCAGTATTTTCTTAAAAATAAATTATAAAGATATTTTTCGAAAATTGCCGATAGAGGGCGCTTTAGACTTTAGAGTAACGAACAACTCTTTTTTGGCGTTATTTTTGTATCTTATTAAATGTTTTTGTAAGCTTAGACTTAAACTTAAATTTTGAGCTCAAAATCTGAATAGTTGGGAGTGGTTAAGTAGACAAATTGAACCGTGTTCATAGGGTTCAAATTTCAAATGATTACAAAAAACGAAAAATTTGGTCGATTCGTTTGCGGTTTTCGCTAAAACTAATTTTTAAATGAGCATTTTCTTGAAAATAAAATTTTAAGATAAATTTCACAAAATGCCAATAGAGGGCGCTTTAGACTTTGGAGAAGCGTACAACTATTTTTAACTGTTATTTTTTTAATCTCATTAAATGCTTTCAAATATATATACTTAAATTTTAGGCTCAAATTCTGAATCGTTGTGAGTGTTTAAGTAACGAAAAATTGAATTGTGCTCGAGGAGGGGGGAGTGTTAAATTTCAACTCCTGAAGTCACTTCAATTTGCGCTACTTCACTACTCCTAATTATTCAGATTTTGAGCTAAAAATTTAAGTTTAAATCAAAGTTTCCGGAAACATTTAATAAGTTTTTGCAAGCATTTAATTAGAACAAAAAAAATAATGGTTAAAATTAATTGTTGGTTACTCTGAAGTTTAAGGCGTGGCGCCTCTAAAGGAATTTTTTGAAACTTATCTTTAAAATTTATTTTCAAGAAGATACTGACATAAAGAATAGTTTTATTTTAAACCGTAATCGAATCGACAAATTTTTCCATTTTCTATAATTATTTTAAATTTGAACACCCCCCCCCCCCCTTAAACACAGTTCAGTTTGTGCTACTTAAGTACTCCCTACTATTCAGATTTTGAGCTCAAAATTTAAGTTTAAGTCTAAGCTTCCGAAAACATTTAATGAGATGCAAAAAATACCGGCAAAAAATAGTTGTACGTTACTTCAAAGTCTAAAGCGCCCTCTATCGACATTTTTTGAAATTTATCTTTATAATTTATTTTTAAGACAATACCGACATAAAGAATAGTTTTAGTGAAAACCGCAAATCAATGAACCAATTTTTCCGTTTATTTATAATCATTTGAAATTTGAACCCTCTGACCATAGTTCAATTTGTGCTACTTAACCACTCCCACTTTCAGATTTTGAGCTCAAAATTTAAGTTTGAGTCTAAGCTTACGAAAACATTTAATGAGATGCAAAAAATAACGGCAAAAAATAGTTGTTCGTTACTACAAAGTCTAAAGCGCCCTCTATCGGCATTTTTTGAAATTTATCTTTATAATTTAATTTCAAGAAAATGCCGACATAAAGAATAACTTTAGTGAAAACCACAAATCAATCGACCGATTTTTCAGTTTTTTATGTTTATTTGAAATTTTGGTCCCTAAACTTTAATGAAGGCTATCTCCTTTGAAAAACGTTTGGGACCCTTGGTCTCCTATTTAATATTGTTTGTCTTGATGTGTACTATCACCCCTCTTTTATTGTAAAAAAAAATTTGGAATCACCCTATATATATATATATATATATATATATACAGTCGAGTCTCTCTATAACGAAACTTCATACATCGATTTTCTCTATATAACGAATTTTTAGTAGGAACGGTCCCCTTTTCGCATGATTACATTAAAAACAGTCTCTATATAGCGAAATATCTCTCTCCCTATAACGAATTTTTTCATAAATTGGTCTTAATTTCTTCAGTTTTAAAAAGCTTCGAAATCATATGGAATCAATTTTCCATCACTTACTTTTGATTTATCGTCAGTGCTAAGTTTATTATTATTATTATTATTATTATTATTATTATTATTTCTCTTCTTGTTCTTTAAATCCAACGAATTCAATTCACCTCCCACACACCTTTCCACATCCTTCTCAAAACAGAGTCAATTGGATTGATACACACGTAAGAGAGGAATCAATGAGAGGCACATAAGAGAGGCCTTCAAATGGAGGAAAATGTTAACTGCTAGCATCATAAAAAATTAATAAAACTAAATTTAAATTCAAATCCACAACCGCTGGGTAGCATAATATAAATCATCTTATGGTTTAAAAACCTATTTGCGAGTACTTTGTTAGTTCATAGATGGCAGCACTAAATTAGTGTGAGATGAGAGTAAAACGGCGCCTTAAGGGGATAAAATGAAATCGTACTCTTAGATGATAAAAAACTTATCAGTTTACACTTCTGTTGTTATCTTTATGTATTATAATTGGGTATCATATACATGTTTTATATGAAAATATGCTGAACAAACATTATTTCTAGTAGAAGAAATTTTAAACGCATTATTTTAGCATCTGTTTTCAGCAAAGCCTAACGTGGCGTTTAGCTAAAGTACATTTCCAAATCAGAATGGTTCGTCCCGGAATCGTTCCTACACTTTTCTCCAGTCGTATTTTATTATAATTAGAGAAAGCGTATCCCTGATTAGTTTTGGGAGTTCAATGATTAAGTATAAAGAAAGGAAATGGGGGGGGAGCTATAACCTCCCTTAATTTATTTTTCGAAGGGCATTATTATATAAGACTGTAATCTACACTCAGTGTGCAGCTCTATGCCATCAGTTTAACTGGGCAATATTATTTTTATTAATATTGGTAAAAGAAGTTTTGTTTCAAACTTTCAGTCTAATTTACTACTGTGATAAAGAAAATTTATAAAGTCATAAAGAATGAAAAGTTTTATTTTTAAAATGCAAATGTGAAAGCTTTGTATACTTTTATGCACACATAAATATATTTAGGCGAATGAACTTTATTTAAAGACATTTTGAAAGCACTTATGCGTAATAAGATAGCAGAACTATTTCAGTTGCTTAAGTGCTTTGTAAAGGTACTTATCATCTCTCAGATGGCATCGAAATTATCGGGAAAATTTTGGATGTATTTTTACTCTAACAACTGTTAAAAATATTCGGGAAATGCTTTTTAAAATGTTACATTTAGATTAAATTATTTATCAAAGCTTAGTCTTATAAAAAGTTTTCATGAATAAAATGTATTTCTATCAATAATAAAAGAATGCTGAAATTCTGTGGTACAAATCTGTATCTTTAGAAAGTAACTTTACTCAGTAGTGCCTGAATTTAGGGCTTTTAAAAATAATAAAATTTTATTTTTTTAAATTTAAATAGACAAAAGGATTTTCATGCATTCATCGTTAATTATATATATATATATATATATACATACATATCTCTGCTTAAAAAGAAGAAGAAGAATGTTGGGTTTAATTCAGCACCACGACACATTATAAGAAAAATGTTCTGAAAGATGCTTTTATTTCTTTATCTTATGGTTTTCGCCACTTTCTTTAAAATAGATAGCTTTTTGCCCAAATTTGAACTAGAGCTTTACATAATCTTTTCGCTTTTAATGCGTTTTACTCTTTAACTTTTAATGCATAATGTATCATTTTCGATACCATAAGTTTCCCTATTTATTGGAGATTTTATTCACATACTAGCTGACCCGCCCGGCGTTGCCCGGGTCCGTATTAACAATATTAAACGAACTTGAAATTTGTATGATTTTATCAATAACTGGAAGCATGCAGAAATGCATTGTCTGAAATACGTCGCAGCTGACTTTGTGAAAAATCGGTTTTAAAAACAACAACTAATATTAAGCTCTAGAAATACTTAAAATGAGCAATGAGAAACACGGGAGGGAACATGTATCCAACGATTGCGTTAGTTTCGTGTTAAAGTGTTGATATTTACCCGTAAAAATCACTGTTAAATCACGTAACTAATTATTTTTTTCGCATAGAAATCCCAAGTGAAAAATTTTGAATTTCAAACTAATTATATCATTCTTAAATCCGACTATACCGTGAATGAATCGATACGCGATGATAAAAGATTGGTATATAGTATTATAATTTCAGAGCCATTTAACAAAAGTGTATATTTTTAATCAAAGCATGCGTAATGTTGACTCTGTGGACAAATTCCTAACCGTAAACTTTTGTACCATAACCATAATCTGTCTGTAACCTAACTGCGACTTAACATTACCCTACCGTAACTTAAATATAACATAAATGTAACCTAGCCGTCACTTTGAAATATCAATATAGAAGCATCATTTAAGATTTTGCTTGAAAAGTTAACATTCTTTCGTTAATGTCTTAAAATCGTCTGCACTCTGAAATCTATATTTTAGACTAATATTTGTTATTTAAGTTTTCGCGCATGATTTTAAAAGAATGTTTTCATAAATATATTTTATATATTGACATAGAGTTATTAATATGTTGTTAAATTAAAAACATATTTTCATCTACGTTATAAAGTATTAAAAAGTTCTGAAAAAAAGAAAGCTTTTAGTAATACAATTTTTAGTTCAAATCAAATGTTTTCAATATTTTATTTTATTTTATTTTGACATTTAAATTATTTCGAATTTATCAATTTCAATTATTTTAAAAGCAAACATTTTTTAAAAATAAATAATATAATAGAAAAAAGACCATTTTAAAAAATTACTATTTCTTCATAAAATACGCTTCAGCTGTTATTCAATTCTTTCAATTCGTCTTATTAATACAAAATCCCTTCCACATGCTTTTGTTTGGGACATTAATATTTGAGCGATAAATGGTTTAATATTGCAACTCTTTTTTCGGTTTACTTCACCACCACCTATCTTTTTCCTCCATGGTTTGCAACCGCTGTGATAAAAAATCATTATTTAAACTGACAGTTTGCCAGTCTATGAATTTTAAAGGTCTGTTCCAGCTTTTTAAATTATTTATGCGAAAATTTTATGCAACCAACCAACCATAACTAAATGAAGAGAAAAAAAAGAAGAAAAAAGGCGATTTTTTATGAGAGTGATCTTTGGAATTTAATTAATTACTCAGTTAATAAATAGAATTTCGAAATTCTGAAGCTCAGGTGCATCAGGAGAGATATTGGGCTACTCTCATAAAAATTTTGAGCTTCGTACGTCCCATAGATTTTGCTAGCCATCGCAGACACACACACACACACACACACACACACACACACACACACACACACACACACACACGCAGACAGAGCGATTTGTTATTTTATTAGTATAGATTCCGTATTCTCACCAGAAATTTAAAAGAGCAATTTTCACTTTACTTCATAACAGACCATTCGTAATTAAATAAAGAAAAATTTACTATTTAGATTTTTCTGGTATGAATTCTGATTCTTTGAATTGTGCATTTTTTGGAACGCGTTCTATCCTACGCATTTAAGGGTTAAATACAACTTTATAGTTTATTCGCGGTCTTTAACGTTTTCCTTTTCTATTCGTCTTAATAATTTACATTAATTATTATAAAATGTAATGATCTGCAATTTGTTATTGTCGCTGTTTATTTAAAATCATTAAGTTCTAAAACTAGTTTCATATCTGCACTTAAACTATTTCCTCATGGCTGCATCTACTAACAAAACACATATCTAAAAACTGGGCATATAACTGAGGTCAATACGGATGTATACACTGTTCAACTTTGATCAATTAACCACAGTTAAAAAAACTGAAAACTACAAAGACACTGTTAGATTACTACTGAAAAAAGACTTAGAAAACAATGCGATTATCTGCCACTCAGAAACATGTGTATGTTTAGACTAGTTTTCTTCTGTGCTCACATACCTTAAAAAAATACTCATTGAAAGATTGAAAGTTTCTTGAACTCAATTAGTAAAAATAATTTTTTATCTGATGCATTTTATAAACAAAATAAGAACAGGGAAAATGTTATACACCCATTCTTAATCATCGCATTTTGAAATTTTTTTGCTTGTCCATTTGTGAGGGAGTGTCCCTAATAAAGGCACTCTGGTGTTTTGAGTGAGATCGCAATGTTCTAACATGTGTGGCGCCCTCGATCTACAGTTAACTGTGGTTTTTGAGTTTTTATGCAAATTTCTAGCTCCGTCTTCAATTTTCAAAGTATAAAAGCTGTAAGTTGTGAGTTGGAGGGTATGTATGGTGTGGTGAGTTGGGAAGAGCCACCAGCGACGAGTAGTAGAGCTGACGTGTCACTGATGAAAGTAGAGAGTCTCAGTATAGGAGTTAGGTAAGAGTTATTTCAGAGTAATTTTGCACTGTGGTTGTTTAAAATAAAGATATCTGTGCAGCCATGGACTGTTTATTTAAAGGTTAGTAAAGTAGTCCGCGACTTGAAGAGAAGAGCACAATTAGCGATTAGTTGTAATGTGAGTACAAGCTAAAGTTTATTCTCATAATAGTGTGTTTAATTGTCAAAAATACCGAATTTTGCCCCACTCCCTGTTTCCCAATAACAGTAAATAAAAGTTTTGCGTTTTTATTTCTATTCAGAATATGTCTCCATTAGACCTATACGTCACACATTTTCAACTATGCTATTTTGTCGGTTCCAAATATCATTTTTTTAAATTCCTGAAAGAACTTTGAAAATTGTTTTAAGAAAAAGAAGGACTGCTAATAACAATCCAGATTTTTTTTTCCCAAGCACTAAAAGCTCTGTAAATTTCATTCAAGTTTTTTTATTTAAAAAATGTATACTAGAATTTTGATTTAAAATATTTTAACTTATGTATTTCATTTATATTAAAACGATCAGTATATCTGACACTTTTGTAAAGATATTCCTGGTTTAAATTGAGTTTTACATGTGTGGTAGCAGTCAAATTAACTGCTTTCGACTCTTCTAGTGTTAACTTAAGCGTTAATAGAAAGTCTTTATTTTTATAGAGACTAAATCAAAACTTTCTTTTTAGATCTGTATCAGAATGAAAAAAATCAGCCTTCGGCAGACTGTTTTTGTGTCAGCGCTCAGGCCTAGTATTTAAGGGTGGTATTGTAGTAATATGACATAAAAATAATTCTATAAAATTAGACAAGTTAACCCCTTCGCTGTGTTGCCCGAGCTAGAATCAGATAACAATATTTATCTTACAGTCCCTGGCCAAATTATTAGACGCACTTCCTTTTCCTTGTGTCGAATCATATTACTAGCTTCATAGAAATATTACTGTGTGAATAACAGCAATTAATTATGCACATCATTTGTAGGATTATAATAAATAAAAAACATGCCTATGACTTTAAAACACTTTCTTTTTATAAATTAAATTAAAAATGGCTTAAATTGCAAAATTTATAACTTGAAACTGAAAAAAAATGTCAATATTTTTGGAGCCTCTTTTGGCGACTATCAATGCCTCTATTCTTCGCGGCATGCTATTAATACAAAATTGAAGAGTTTCTTATATGCGTGGGGGACGATTTCAGATATGGATAAGATTTTCTATGAGCTGGGTTTTGTTTGTTATGACTTCTTAGTCAATTCTCCAGACCAATATAAAGAGGTTTTCAAAATCGGTTTATTCTAAAGCTAAAATGATGGTTTCGAAATGAAGAACCATTTGTATTTTTGCAAGGTAAAGCTTTTGTTACATAGCACGATCATTCAAGGTCTACTTTCAATAAAAAAATATCCCTGTGTTAAACTGCTCCCGGTAATTCATCAGACATGAATACCGTTGAAAATGTTCGGGAGCTAATGAAGAAAAAAACTGGAGCTGATAACGGACAAAACACGGCTCATAGAAAAACTTATCCTTGTCTGGAAACATCACTCACACATGCAAGAACCATTTCAGTTTTGAACTAACAGCATGCCATGAAGAATAGAGGCACTGATTGCTGCCAAAAGAGATTCCAAAAAATATTGACATTTTTTTTTAATTTCATGTTTTAAGTTTTACAATTTTATTAATTGTTAATTTAATTTACAAAAATAAATAATTTTAAAGTCATTGGCGTGCTTTTAATTTATTATAATCCTACAGATGATGTATATAATCAATTGTAACTATTGGCATAGTAATATCTCTGTGAAACTTGTAATATGATTCGACACAAGAAAATATGAGTGCGTCTAATAATTTGGCCAGGGACTGTACTTTGTTACTAGAAGCTTTTTGATATCCCTAATTCGTAATTGTAAATTTATTTTTAATTATCAAAGAGATTTCTAGATATTTTTCCGAGGAGACTGGGGCCTCTGTCCCACATCCCCCGTACATAAGTTTGGAACCACTAACGGGAATTGTATTCAAGACAGACACGAGTGAAAATTTAAACTAGCAAATATTTAAGGTGGAAAAAACTGTATTCCTGAACTCTTGAAAAGTAATTTACTAAAAAGTTTAAAAAATCTGAATATAATCATTAAAAATTATTAGAATTAACTAGCTGTATTATAAAATTCAAAGCAAATTCTGAAAGTCTCATCGATACTCTCCCCGCATCATACCGGAATATGTCTATCGGATTACTGATTGTCAGATATTTTTCGATTAAATAAGACGAATATTTTAATGTAGAAAAAATGTTGATTCATATTGTGAAAAAAAAGTAGCATTTAAAGGGTTAATGTAATTCCTTTTTCGTTTTTAAAATAATTTAAATTCCTTTTATGGCAATTTATAAACGGTAGTTTATTTTGCAAAAACCTGTCTTTATCGGCAAACGCACTGTAATTAAAACATTATAAATCGATGTGAATTTTTATTCACATTTTTATTCACATTTTACTCTAATTTATATACAAATTTTATGGCCTTTTTTGAAAAATAATTGTTAAAAATGATATATTTTATTGACCACAGTAAAGGTAATAGGCTATATTTGAAATTAAATATTTTATCAAGATAAAAATGTACTATATGTTAAACTTCTTTGCATTTAAAACAATAGTTTGAGATAATCTGCATTACCAGAATGTATCTGAAGCTTAAAACAAATCTAAGCACATTTTTAATTAATGTAATATTAAAAGAAACAATAAAAATGTATTAAATATTCTAAATTTAGAGTTATTCTCAAAGCTACGTTGAAATAATATATTGCAAATTATATGCGAGGCATTTATTAATGATTTCAATTAATATCCTCAACATAATAGAAATTGAAACGTGATTAATTTACTGATTTTGAAATAATAAAATGCAATCAACTGGTATTGTAAACTTGCAATTAATTAACGTCGAATAATTTCATGAAATGATCAAAAGTTAATAACAATTTAATTACACTTAATCTATCATTTCGGATTGAATAAGTGTTTGTATGAATAAATTGAATGATTGCATTTTCGGACGGGATATTTTGATTATTTCATTCAATTTCATTCGTGCTTTCAATTAATTCTCACCAGTATGCAATCTCACCAGTGGCCAAGAAAAAAGAGAACCCCTTTCATTTATCATTCAATTTTTTCATAAAAGAAACCGGATTGAGGATTTCGACTGAAAATTGTTTTCTTTTCTTACTTAGAGGAATGTTTATAGTGAAATTGTATCAAATTCTAAAAAGCTCAATACAAAAATCTAATATTGACATCATAGTTGGCTTTCTTGTAAATTTTAACTTTAGATACTAAAAGAAAATCATTTGGTTAATTGATTAAAATATATGAATGTTCATTTTTTAGAATTACTAATGTTAAATCATTTCTAACTATTTCAAAACTGGCCGCAATATGTTTGGTTATTTGTGTTTAAAGATAAATCAAAAAATACTTGGTTGAATAAGTTTTAATTTCTTATTGACATATTTAAAGCTAGGAGAAATTAATTTTTCATCAACCCCTTAACTTCTGTGACATAAATTGCTTACATACTATACTATGCTATATATATATATATATATATATATATATATATATATATATACATATACATTACTATACTATGAGAAGTCTTTAAAACGGCTTATTCGATGGATGAAGTAAAGTTTCCTTTAACTACTTAATTAATCAATATTTTTCAAAAAAACTTTCAAACTATGTCTATTCTTTTGTGCCTTTTACAGAATTTTTAATCTTTTGTCACAAGTTTATGAAAATAAATGATTAATTATTTTTAGTAGATTTGTAATCTTGAATTACGTGATAGCATACACAAATTACAGAGAAATCGGAGTACATTTACGAGAGTTAGAGCCCATCTAGACAAATGAGCAGTTGGACAAACGGACATACGAACAGACGGACAGATAAACCGAAGTCATAAAAACCTATAGACTATGTTGAAAAGTGCTGAAAATGATTTTAGACACTGCATACAATAAAATTTTGGAAATGGCGCAGCATTTATCCACAAACATTTTATCACTTTGGCAACAAAAAATTATTTGACGTCACCGCATATTACAGCACATTTAATCTCAGAAATTTAATTTAATAAATAAAATGAAAAAAACTTGAACGAAATAATAGATAATATTTTTAAAGCAATATTTTTGGTGTAAATGCGTTTTTTAGAATTGCACATTATAAGTCATACTATACGATATGCATATTTTAAAAGACAATTGAAACGTTATTTTAGTAATTTATCAAATATGTTATCAGTTAGTGTAAAATACGTTAAAAAAATATACTTTGTTTTCAAAAGCAAGATCAAAGAACATTTCGTTGTCTAATCTATTCGCTATATAAATATAACTAAAAGTCTTTTCACGCACTCTTGTTCTAGGCGAGAATAATTCTATTGTACTTTTAAATTAGCACACAAAAGATTGTGTAGCAAATAAACTGTTAGAGTGTAACTATGTAACACAATGTCTTTTCATGTAAAGCTTTTGTACTTTCTTGAAAAAAAAAAAAAATAAGATACAGAATTATTTTAAAATGATAATTTCTGACAGTCCAGCAAAAGTGCAAAATTGTAATGTTGTTTTCTCTGCATTTTATTTAAAATGCTAAAAAAAGTCAGTTTTTTCTAAATTATATAAAAAAACTTAACACTAGGTATTTTACTCAAGTTTCATAAAAACGGTTTCTCTCCGGAATTTAAATTTTAAACTATTTAACTGATTTAATAAGCCTGTTTCTCTGATGCACACATGTAACATTTCTGATGAAGAAAATTCCGGTTCGAGTCGATTTTTATAAATCTGGCAGGGGTCATTTTGACCCCTAATGGCGGTTCTAGTGTTAAAAGCTAATATGAAAATTCTAATTATTGTAATTTCCTGCATATAATCCGCGGATCAAACAATTTTTTTTCGACCCAGAAATTTCATTTAATATTGGAAGCGAAACATTTACTGCGATCAAAGAGGTCACACTTTATATTTAATAATTTCTGGGTCGAACAATGATTGTTTTATCCGCGGATTATACGCAAGAAATTACGGTATTGGTTCAATACATTAAAAATCTATTAATTGAATACAATTATATTATTTTAAATATTGCTTGTATTGCAGGGAAAACTGGAGCTTATTGAACCTGTTAACACGGGCTTGTCAGTGAGAGGGTTAATATGCGATATTTCTTGATCTTATTGTTAAATCTGTTTACAATGGACTCTAAATTAACCGAGATGGTCGGGAAATGTCTCTTCCTGGATAAGTGAATACACCGGATAATTGATTTTGAAAAAATTTTGACGAAAGTGTTTGGGAAAAAGATATAAAATTAAAAATTACACCGGATAAACGATTTTGCAAAAAGTTGGATGAAAAAAATTGGGAAATTTTTTTTAATTTAAAATTATTATACAATAGAGCATTAATAATTTAAAGGAAAAGAAAGAAATCAACATAAATTTTAATGTTATTTAGAATTACAATTAGTACAATTTAAAAATAAGTACAAATGTACCGTAATTTCTTGCGTATAATCCGCGGATCAAACAATTCTTCTTCGACCCAGAAATTTTATTTAATAATTGAAGACAAATATTTACTGCGATCTAAGAGGTCGCACTTTATATTTTAAAATGTCTGGGTCGAAAAATGATTGTTTGATCCGAGGATTATACGCAAGAAATTACGGTAAAAATAAACAGAAGAGAAAGTGTACGTCACTTTACAATGATGGTTCACGTCGCTGTTTTGCAAAGAATGAAATGATAGAAGTCTGTTTTCGTTTTTAATTTACTCTTCAAATTTCTTAATATCATTTTTTCAGCTAGCGTGCTATATTCCTGCTCCAATTAATTAAGTAACATCTCTATGTGCATTAATGCGTTAATGTTATTTTAATTTTGGACGAGTTAAAAGCATTTCGGGACTTTTTTGGAAATTCTTTTTTTTCTGAACCACAAGCGACAGACGATACAATATCATGATCATTTAAAGCTTCATAATATTCCGATTTCGAATCTTCATTTATACACTGTTAAAGAGACTTGGTGCATTTTAAAGCCTTATATTAAAAAGTTTGAAAATCGAAAAAAAAATTAATCATAATTTTTTAATTTGCAGCAGCATAACTTTCTGAAAATGCTATTTTCGGGACCACTTATCCGACTATTAACATTTTTTTTTTCTTTTTAAGAAAAGTATTTACAAATAGAAATTAGCCAATAATAAATATAAAATATTAGAAGAAATTTAAAAATTCCTTCAGAAATCAACGAATTTCATTTCGAAAATTGTGGCATTACATTCACTTTTTTGACGGAGAAAAAGTTGACGATAGCGTTTTCAGGGAAGTGATAATTAAGGGAAAAATAGCTATTCGCTTTTGCTAGTGGAAATTTGTCCAAGCAATATTTAAGTCCTGCGTTGCTGCTGTATTTTGACAACTTAAACTATCTCCATGTCAATGTTAGTGAATGTGATTACTGCCAGTGCGCACTTCAATAAGTAAATATGAATAAAACTTTTAAAGAAATAGAAGTGCCTTATTCATGCAGAATTTCTGTCAAATACAGTGAAACAAATTTCAATTGTTTTTACTGGTGGAAGTTTATAATAACGCACCGATTGTGTGTTAACAAACAATAGCCTTCATCTTGTCACTACATTGTGATACACTTCGTTCGGAAAGTGTAGATATTACCATAACTGTTTTAAATATTTATTCATATCTGCGATGGAATCCCTACATAAATTTTTCTGGGGTATATCTCAGCTAATGTTGGTAGGTACCTTACGTAAATCAGGACTCCCCACGCTATTAAAATCACTAATTTCTTACAGTTTACTTCGACATGACGTAATTTCCGACGTATAATCCGCGGATCAAACATTTTTTTTTTTTTTTTTTACCCAGAAATTTTATTTAGTAATTGTAGCCAAATTTTTTCCGCTGTCTAAAACGTTACATCTTATTTTAAAAATTTTCTGGGTTGAAAAATAATTGTTTGATCCGCGGAGTATATGCCGGAAATTACGTCATGTCGAAATAAACTATAAGAAATTAGTGATTTTAATAGCGTGAGGAGTCCTGATTTACATAAAATACCTGCCAACATTAGCTGAGATATACCCCAGAAAAAATTATGTAGGAATTCCATTGCCATTATACGCCGGAAATAACAATATTTAATCGCATATTATTTTATCATTACACAAGATGAAAAAAAATAATTTTAAATATCGGTGTACATAGTAATTGTAGTTCCTATTTACAAGGGACAAACTGGTAACATTAGGCGCATCCCTCTTAACACTAAACCTACCCGCTGATTCAATAATGGTGGGCGTCGCAGTGGATTTTCTCCACAGATTGCATTGTAGCGTTAATGTGAATAACAGAATATTTTAAAAATATTCTTCGAGTTATTTGAATGCATCACACTAAAAGAGAAAAATTAAAAAATACAGATACGTAAATCAAAGAATCGTACAAACGCTAAAACAAATCCTCCTCCAACATGTGTGTGTATCAATCCGCAGCTAGTATTTAGAAAGTTTTTGGTATATCTGAGTGCTGAACATGCATATTTTCCTTTTGTAACAGAGCAAATTCACATGAAACTTTATGTTTTTAACCTATCTATCTTTTAATTTTTTTTTTCATGTTAATATAAATAGAAATTTTGTTAAATATAAGAAGTTACTAATGAATAGTTTAGAAAAATTTTGCAAGCTGTTGAGTTGACACAAATTTATCTTAATCAACAAGCGAGACGTTGCACAATTAGCGCATAAGTGAAACCTGTTGACACCACTGCAGTAATTCTTCATCTTAATAAAAAACTCAAAATTTCTGTCTAATAAGCCAAAACATACTACTAAAACTTATTGGTGTTAATAGGCTCGACCTCCTCGCCAATTTTTCACCACTTAATTAGAAGTATCAAGTATGCAGATTGTATTTATTTTTCTACTCATTTTTTGAGAATTTATTTCCATTTTAAATTCAAATATTCAGCATTTCGAGGGATATTTTTTTGCATAGTTTAGAAAAATGCGAGTTTAGAAAAAAGCCGAAATCTTCGTTAGAATCAAAACACTGTATTAAAACTAGTGCTGTGAAGGAATTTTCATGCTTTGTTATTAAAATAAACTTTAAATATATATATATAATTATTAAAAAGTGATGAGAAACACATAAAGATATTCGTTAAAATGACCTTGAGATCTTTCAATTGCACGCACTTTCATTTTCAAAGAGGATAGCAGAGTGACTGGAATAGAAAAACACACATAATAATAAAACAAACATACTTCACATGTGCAAGCGAAATTTAGTCCATTTCTCTAAATAGGGAAGAAAAGATTAAGGGATTTATTTAATTTTCATCATAGCAATATGAAATTTTGTGCATAAATACATTTCACCAAAAGCATATAGAACAAATACCTTCAAACAAAATTCCAATCTAATTAAAAATTTTTAAAAAATTTTAATTTTAAAATTAAATTTTAAAATGCTCATCGTGTCTTAATTTTTGAGATATTTTCTTGATTTTGAATTTTTATCACATAAAACTGTGTTATAAATAATTTTGTGTAAGATTTTTTAATTCCTTGAATAATTCGTATTTCGCAGATTTTTTTCTAAATTCCATATCGATTTTCATCAAAATTTTGGATTTTATTAAGTAAAAAATCAAATTTGACTATCTTAATAAAGACAAATTTTAAAAAGCTTACACAATTTCTTTCTAAATAATATCAGAATACTTCCTTATCAATTTCATAAAGATTGATAAAAATTTACATTTTGGAAAAAACATTTGAAAAATCTAAAAACGCTGAAAAATTTGAGAAAAACAGACTTAAAGTATATAAATACACTTATCTTTATTATTTACTTCTTAAAACCTTCGTAAATGATATTTTAATACGAAAAAAACTATTTTGGTACTATTATAACACAGAAATAGACCTTTTTGCAACGATTTTGCTCAAATAAAGGTACACTGTGTCCTTAAGTCATATTTTCAGGAGCTCTTGAGATACCTAGAGTATTAAACCAAATCGCGGGAATGTTATAAGAAAGGATATCATTAAAAACAATTTTACTCCTAAATAAAATCTCAGGGAATTCACGCGTTGTTGAAGAGAAATAGTTAGATGATGAAAAAATTATTTTATCTTTTTCGAAGTTTATCTTAATATTTTCTTTTTGACGCAATATGGATAAAACTGCATTTGGTTTGTTAAACTTGATAGATAAGTGCTATTTTAGCCTTTTTTTAATTTTCGAGGTGTCTTATCAATAAATAAAAACTTTTTTCGTGACTTGTGCTGAACTGTATTATGTAAACTTCTGCTTTTTTATGTCTTTTCGTGTTCTTCGTGTTTTTAAAAACGATAATTAAGGGGGAAATTGGGAAATTGGTTCATTTCCCAGATTATTTTGAAAGTTTACAGTGATTTTTAAACATGTTCTCTGACTATTTTTCTGACTATATATTTTTTAATTTATATCTTTAACTAACCAAAAAATGATTGCATAAATAATATAAATTGCTAAGATTTTTAAATAAATGTAATCAAATATTATTTTGGCACAATTTATGTTAAAATGTATACATTTGTTTCCGAAATACTTTTAATGTTTTGTAATTTTTCTTTATCTAAGTTAGAGAAAACAGAAAGTCAGCATAAAAAATAGCTTTGTAAAATATAGGAAATTCAAATTTCCTCGCTTGGAATATATTAGACAGGAAAAAACAGATACGAATCAGAAGACGCTCTGCATGCAAATGTAAGCATTTTTGATACACACGAGATGTTTCTAATTTCTTATGCATTAAGAAAGTTTTTAAAAATGGATTTAATTTTTAATATACATGTGTAACATGAATCTTTTGTAGTAAACTTAAGAAATCTTCTAACTTGTGTAATTAATTTGGCAAATGATTACTAAATAATGTTAACTCGTGAAAGTAAATAGCATTGTTAAATAATATTTATTCATTAGTATAGACTTTTTTATACCATTCTAACCTGATTTTGATTAACCACATTTTCATCAATATCAATTTAATTTTAAATTGAAGTATTATGCAAAAAAAAATCTTTAAAAAATTAAATTAAAAGGAAAAATTAAAAAAATATATTAACCATTATATAATAATTGTAATAATGTATTAAAACACTATTATATATATAATATAACAATTTTCAAAATTAGTGCATGTTGCAATCCCAAACTTTTTTCTGTCTAATACATGTTAATACTCCGAAATTCGTTATCACCATGCCAAAATTAAATGATAATCTATACTCATAATGTAGATTTTAAAAATAAAAAAATCTAAGCATTAGTAGGGTAACATCCCCAGTAATTGGCATGCATCAGTAATTGGCACATCGTACAAACATGTCCTAAAATAAGATTTATATCCAGTCTTTTAAAAATGCAAGACCATATACCAGTTATATGTTCATTTACGTTAAAGATTATAACTTTGATTTATGCTACTAGATGACAATAATGCCTAAGAAAAAGGAACAATTATGGCTTGTATCAAATTAACCATTTTTGTTGCAAATGCTTCTTCTTTGGCTTAAGGAAGGCATGCTTTTCAATTCATTATTATCTGATTCATAATATATTTTAAATTTTAATTGACAGCAGTTTTGTTTAGTTAAAAAGGGTTACTTTAATTGTGTAAAAGTATTTTCGACACCAATATTTGGATTTCTGAATTAATGATAGATGCATATTAATCGTGCTTCAATTTTGCTAGTTCTAAGTAATTGGCACCTATTCCAATTACAAGGAATTCGCAAGTAATTTGAGATTAAACCACTTATTTTGGAAGTACTTTTAAAGTTTTAGACTAATTTTGTTTATCATTTGTTTTTATTTGAAAATATGAAATATTATCAGTAATTGGAATCCATTAAAGCTTCATATGACAATTACTGGGGACAGCATGACAATTACTGGGTATTAATATAAGTATATTGTATTTTTTTAAAGTGTTCACATTTCCGACTAATATAGTGATTTCTTACTCTCAAAAACCTGAAATATGGCATCTTCATCTACAGTAAATTCATTTAAAGCGATTGAATCTAATGCAAAATGTAATTTTTTTTTAAATATAAACATGTGCCAATTCCTGGATCACAAGGTGTCATACATTGGTGCTCTAGGTGCCAATTACTGGTGATTTCAGCAACTTTTTAAAAATATATTTTTATAAAAATACTTTTTCAAATTTTTTTTTGCTTTTAGTGGGCAAAATAGATGCACAGATATGTATTCTTTGACTTAAAAATATTTCCAAGTAAATATCTTATTTCTTTGTAATGAAAATTGAAGTAAGTTTAAAGGCAAATTCTTAAAGTGCCAATTACTGGGGATGTTATCCTACTTGATACATGACAGTTCCTAAAATCATGTAAATCCTAAAAAATAATGCATAGCTGCGCTACCTGTTTGGTAATTAACACCAAAACCTAATCAGCAATAACTTATGTCAACTTCTAACTGAAATTTGATGAAAATCCGTAGAATAGTTTTTGGGATAGAGAGCGCAAATCATAAAAAATCTACATAGGAGCATCACTTGCTGGGCGATTTAGACCAAAAACTATGCAGCATTAACTTATATAAGGAATTAACGGAATCTGGTGTTTGATGAAAATTCGTACATTAGATCTTGAAGTAGATATATTGCGATTATCGTGAATATTGCAGCATAGCCGCGATAACTGTTGTACGATTTGTTCTAAAAAATAATAACCACCAAATTATATCAAAAACTAAATGAATCTAAAGTTTTATGAAAAACTGTGCATAAGCTCTTGAGATAGACCTATTGCAGAAATCGCGAAAACTGAGCATAGCAACGCCATCTGTTCAACGATTTACATCAGATGTAGTAAACACTAATTTTTATCAGGGACTAACCAAATCTAAAGTTTTATTAAATTCCATTTATTAGTTTTTGAGATAAAATTGCTCACAGAACTTGTTTCACATCATATAGACTCACAGAGAGACAGACAGACATTTTGTAACAACATATTTTTGGAGATTTCTATCCCTTAAAACGTATAAATCCACCTAAAACCAGGATTCTAAAATTTATACGAATCCACTAACTTCGTCCTGAAAAGATGAAAGAAAGTAAAAATATCTGTCCATAAAAATCCTTATTGCTATTCTTTCTTAATTTCTTGGAAAAATTATTTAGTGTTAAAATAATGCACAAATACTAGGTTTTCTATTTTACAGTTATAAATATCATACTCATTGTATAGGTGTTCGTTCATAGGCCCAGCTGAATTACCAAAAAGAAGCACACACAAAAAAACTCCGAAGAGAGAGTTACATTTTAGGACGCATTTATTTTGCAAGAATTAACACACTGTAAGTCCCCCATAAGGGGGAAATTTCTCAGAGCTCTAGTGAGCTACATGTTACATGTTGTCGCTATGATGGCAATCAGTGGAGTGACGATACAACGTCACAGCCCTTATCGCCAAAAGGCATCAGAAGTCTTTCATACAAAGAATTTTGGCGACCTTTGATAAACCACACGTTCAGTATCAGTGACTACATTTGCGGTCTGGGAACCCAAGGATTATTTTCACATCTGCGAATATTTTATAGGGTTACAGAAATATCTTACGCCTGGGAAATAGACAAGGGCAAAGCAGGCCGTTAGTTAAATTGGAGTTTTGCTGACCACAATTATATTACCCAGATGCGCAATTGAACAGAAAGAAAGCACAGTCAGGATAAACAGAGATAAAAGTATTTCTAGTTTTAAGCATTAATTGTGAGAATGAAAACAGGGTGTGGAAGGCAGATGTTAATAAAATGTAACGGATAAAAGATTATGATGAACAAAGCCCAGAGCTTTCTTTATTTTGTTAATAAGTGCGGTATCTATGGGCAGATGTTTTTCCAGACACAACAGAAAATTTGTGAGAAAGGAAGTTCTCTTATTAATTTTCTACAGAGAGCTCCAAAAGATGAAAAGCTGAACTTCAAATAGTGGGAGGATGAAAGCTAGAACTTAACTATTAAATGTAGGATTAATTTAACTAATGGGCTTAATAGTGAAAAGGGAAACTAAAATAAAACAAAGAATTTATTAAAGGGAAATAATTATTGCATTTATGAAGGGGAAAAGATATGTAGCGATAATCTCCGCTACATAACTCACCCCGGGCACCACAAAAAAAACTTAATACATGTATTAAAGTTTTTTTTTAATACTATTATTGCCATAATTTTGAAGATACTGAATGTGCCGTCTACCAAAATATACAAAAAACACATATCAAAAGACATACAAGTATATATATATATATAAGTACTACAAAAATGATTGAATATACTATTTTGCTTGCAGCATATGTAAATAAAAACAATGGCCATATATATCTTTATAATTATCATGACAGGGAGCTCCTTAATAGTTCAAACATGCCACAAAATATTTAATTAATATCGGATCCTTTATTTACATTCTTTGTTGTGGCGCTGGTACCAGCTGTATAATTTGTTATGTCATGAACAAAAATTGAGAGAAGTATTTTATTTATTTATTTATTTGTGATCACCTGCTAGCTTTGTATTTGATAACTTCTCTTTAAATTGATCTTTTTTGAGATCAAAATGGCATAATTGCAAGCAAAAATATATATTTATAAAACACAAAACACAAATAGTATCTATTTAAAACAAAAATAAAAGAAAACTAACTAAAATAATATGTTCTAAAAATAATGTATGTTGTTAAAAATTGAAAATGAAAATTTGTGCATAAGGCACAGGACTACTAAAAAAAGAGATGCGAGTGGCATGCCCATAAAAAGGTTGTAGCCCTTATTCTTGTACAAACAGTACAAGTATTATGGCTTCAGTTTAAGACATCAGCCCTAGGGGGAGAGGGAATAGTGGACGAACCCATATTGCGTACAATATAAGTCCGCCCCGCTCCTCAGTAAAATCGCACTGATCTACGAAAGGAGCGCGCTTGGAAGTCACTTAAAACTTAACATAAAAGAATTGGTAGGCCAATTCAAGGTAAAAATGTTTCGCAAGACAGGTTTGGCGTGAAACCTTGGGGCATAATTTTGAACGGTTCACGACTTTTTGGGGGCTAAATTAGAAAAATAAAATAAAATATAAGATGAAATGTAATCCATCTCATAAATTGAAACAGTCTGTCCGGGTAAAAGTAAAACAAAATAGTCAAGTTTAGGTGCTACTACAACTGGAATATTTCAAAAATAAGAATGATACAAGGTTTTTTTTTTTTTTTTTTTTTTTTTTTTTTTTTTTTTTTTTTTTGCATGGTACTATTTCACTGTCCAAAATAATTTGTAATTATTGTTGAACTACAATGTTGAGATAAAATGCATGTAATGAAAATTAATTATTAGTGAAGTAAGTGACCTTCTTTTCATGTACTGCCACTACATAAAAAGAGGTGAGTGTAACAAGGGAATTTACATGTATTGTAAAAATCCAAATAAACCTGGAATGTAAATTTGACAAACAAAAATGAACTAAGTGTCGTTTGAAGTACTGTAACATGTAAAGGGAATAAATCTAACCATTAAACAATTAAGATGAAATGATTAAGTGTGAGCATGACAAACTGTAAAAAAATGTCAACTGTTTTTTGTGTTAGAATGAGCCTTTTAACAGCAACAAAACAAAAAGGAACCGAAGAGAATTTAACGGTAAGTGTTGAATGAAAAAATATTTAAGATATTTGTGTGAATGAGGGTTTCAACTACCTAATACACAGTAATTTGTATATTTAATAAGGGAAGGATTCATATCACATGATAAAAGTGTAAAAATGTAAACACATAACATGACTGTGTTGTGTGTTATTGTGTGTTTTCATGAACCAGTTTTGAGAAAACAAGTGAAATTGGTGTACAATCCTCAACCCGAGAAAAAGAGAAAGAAAAAAAAATGTAAAAACCACATGACCTGATATGTTGCACATGACCTAATGTGTATTCGCATGACCTAGTGTGTACCACATGACCTAGTGTATTGCACATGACTGAGTGTATATTGGAAAAAAAAAACAAAAACAATGTGACAGTGTAAGAAATCGCATGACCTTGTGCAACAACACATGAAAGAAAAAAATGTGTGTAAAAGAAAACACATGACCGGGTATCTAATATACCTTGACCTAGAGAAACGCATGACCTTGTGTAAAGACACATGAATGAAAAAAAATGTGTGTAAAAGAAATCACATGACCTGGTATCTAATATACCTTGACATAGAGAAAACACATGACCTGGTATCTAATATACCATGACCTAGAGAAAAACACATGACCATAAGTTGAAAGAAAAAAAAATATAACTCAAAGTTGAAGAAAGTAAAAATGTAATTGTACTGTCAAAAATCCTTTTAAAGTTAAAATTTGATTGAGAACCCCAAAAAAATTAGGACCATGAAAAATGTATTAAATGTGGAAAATGTAGCCTGTGTAACAATATAGTTGAAATATTGTTACTGTTAACTGCATTCCTGTTACTGCAAAACAAAACATTAAAGGGAGAAGAAAGTGTGTTTGATTGAGTAAATATGTTTAAAATGATTGTGTACACCAACACGAACCAACCAAAACCAAGTGAAAAACAAAATTGACGACCCGCATCAAAATTTTCACTCTTACATGCCTTCTTTCTATTACTCAACCATCTGGCGCCTGATACCCGAATAAGAAAAAGAAATAAAATGCATTTGTACACAAGATTAATGTGAAGAAACATTGTTAAAATTTAAAGTGTAACAGGAAATGTGAGGGAACAAAATACTAAATGTTTTATAAAAAAATGAAAAACAAATCTGTCAAAATGTATAAAGAATGCATAAAAAGCGTAGTGAATTTATCCTGTAGTATGTAATGTGTGACCAGGAAAATTAAAGAAAAAAAAACATTATTTCTCATTTGAAATAGACTCAGTTGTATGAAGCGATTGTCTTTGTATGTTTATATATCTCTTGACAGCTGGGCAGTTATGAGAAAAAGCTGTATGTTGAATGTCAAAATGGGTATTACTTGATTCATTGCACCTCATGCAATTAATGCATTTTGGTGTGTTTACACAATTAGGATCTTTATGTGACATAGCACAGACAGGGCATATTATGTCATTAGGGCAGAATTTACTTAAATGAAATAGACTTTGACATGTAAAACATCTTTTTATATCTATGTACCTTTTAAGAGTAAACTTTGTGGACTGAATACTGATATGTTTATGTACAAGCAAAATTTCAGCAAAGTGGGATGGCATTAGAAAAATCCAGTTAAATAAATTACAATGCTTTATTTTTATTTTGTTTTGAAATTGAATGGGAGGCGAAGAAGTATCAGTTAGATTTGAAATAGCCAAAATAATGTCAGGTATGCTAAAATTTTCAGGCAATCGCATGATTACAACAGGGATAAAATTGGTACTATCTTTCTTAGGGGTACTGAAAATACTGGGATGAAAATTGTTACTGTCACATAGCTCATTAACCTGTTGATTACTAGAGAAAGAGGGATTTGTATTGCAACCTTCATGTATTGTAGTGTGTGGAGATTTGATAATGAGGTTGTTATCTGTCTGTGTGGACATATTCTGAACAGATTTTAAACAAGCAGTACTAACTGAAGGAGTGATACCTTTTTGAGTATTTGATATGTGAGGTTTAGTTTTACTTTCTAGTTCCTGAGACAAGTCACGTACACGTTCCAAAAGTTTGTTATTTACCAAAAATAAATTTTCTTTTTCGTGTTTTACCTTAGCATATTCATCTTTGAGTACTTGAAAGGTCTCTTTCAAAATGTTTAGATCCCATTGAATTGTGAATTTGAGTTCTGCAAAATTAGAGTAAAGTATATCAGTGTTGCTATGATGTTTTATTTGGTTTTGAAACGCTGTGGCTTCAGCGATAATTGTGTCTGAAAACTTTGTTAAATTTTCCTCATAAAATTCAAGTAAAGGGGATATTGAAACCTGTGATTGTCCAAAAGCGGACCCAAATTTATTATCTCTCTCTGACACTGTTTGGGAAGTAGCTGAAGCTTGTTTTAGCTCAATATCAGCCATAGATGTTCACCAAAAGAAAATGCACTAATATAAATCAAAAGAAAGATTTATAAATAAACTAGGTGCACCAAAACAAATCTGACTGTTAACCGACAGTATTAAAATTAATAATTTGGGGGAAATAACATAAAAAATGCAAGTCTAAACCAAAAATTAAATTTTGCATTAGTCAGAGAGCAAACGCTGCCAAATTACGAGATAATCTAGACACATTTAATGAGGGGGGGGGTATACAATCTGTGAGCACAGAAAGAAAACAACTAACATGCAGACACTAAATACCTCTTTTTTCCTAAAAAAAAAAAAACATGCAAACACAAAATTTTCTTTTTTTTTCAAAAAAAAAAAAAAAATGTACTGTATTCCAACTAAAGTAATTAACCTTTCAAAAACTTACGCCAAAATTCCTTTTTTTTTTTTTTTTTTTTTTTTTTTTTTTTTTACATGACAACCGAAAGTAAAAAAAATCAAAAAAAGGCTTGTTTAACAAGGTACTGGCATAGTTAATGGCAAAAAAAAAAAAAAATTTGTAAAAACGAGAATGCGAATCACAAACTGCAATTAATTAAGGACAAGTAATGTCAGCGAAAAGTTAATGCTCGAACACAAAATAATAAAAATCTGTGATATTTAAGTATGCAACACCTAAATACAAAAACAATATGCACTGAAACTAATAATACTTTTGAAAAGTGAGCATGAAAAGAGAAGAATACTTTCAAAAATGCAAGTTAAATGCTAAAATTTAAAAAATGAACATTGTTTAATTTAATAAGATCTTCTCTGTTCACACTGACATACATGAATAAAACAAAAATAAGAAGGAATGATAATAACTAGTGCAGTTTTTTTATGAAATAATAAAGTATGAAAAGGAAATATATCAAAACTACAGCATGTAAACCTAAGAATAATTACAGTCAATATGAAAAACATCTAAATTAAAAAAATTCCTGTTCATACTTTTTATGTGTGGATAATTTTTTTTTATCTGTATTTCCTTTTTTTTTATAATCTAGCATCATGTACCAACAGCAATATTTTTTTTTCACATCTTTTACTTAAGTAGGATTTACGTTGTTGTATTTGCTGTCATCATTTCCAATGATTATAATGTGCAAAGAGGTGGGTGCGACGACCCATAAATGCATGAGAATGCTGTTGTAACTAATACTTTCTAATTATGGAAATCACAAAATTTCATGCAGGAATGTACCATCTAAGCACGAGAGAAGCACCAATATCACAAAACAAAATGTTCACCTATTTACTGTACCGAAAGTACTCTAGAATTCAAATTTTGAAGCGATCTGTTTGAAGATTTAAAATGGAATAAGATGCGTGTAGGTTCGACGACCTGCAGCGCATAAATTTTGTAGGATCTTTTTTTTTTTTTTTTTTTTTTTTTTTTTTTTAATCACAAACTTTTTTTTATTCATTTTAGCATTCTCGAATGTTGACACACAGCACGAAGATTCTGGCTTACACTATGTTGCATATGTATAACGTGTGGGCTCACACAAATCTGTTGCACATTTCACAGAAAAGTAGATGGTTAAAATAGCATATTTCAGCTATATGCTTCTAATTGAAAAGATCACACCACCCCAAATTACTCTTTTGTAATTCACAATCACAACACTGCAAAAAAACGTAGCCATATCACAACACAGGGTAAAACGGAACACAGAATGCTGCAGTCCGGAGCCGAAAACACTTGACCCATATTCCGGCGAAACAACCAGCTGATAAATTGTGACCTTCATAGATATTGCAGAACCACAGGGAGAAAAAGAAAGAAGATAAAACATTTCTTGAGTGCGGGAGAAGTCATAATTGAACACAAGAGAGTGTAGCAGGTTTCGGGGAAGGAAAGACATCACACAATTACGGACAGTCGGCCTTGGCACTTCGGAGAATGTTGCCCCTTTTTTTGCGTAGTCTTGACCCGTTGACGTACGTCGGTGCTTTCATCCGTCGGTGCATACGTGTTTTCGTCGAAGATTTTTTTTACTAATTTTTTAAACTCTCTGTGTGTGTGTGCGTTTTTTTTTTGACCGGAGAAAAAACAAAGGCCTGATGCACCAGATATAATATGTAAAGGTGTTCGTTCATAGGCCCAGGTGAATTACCAAAAAGAAGCACACACAAAAAAACTCCGAAGAGAGAGTTACATTTTAGGACGCATTTATTTTGCAAGAATTAACACACTGTAAGTCCCCCATAAGGGGGGAATTTCTCAGAGCTCTAGTGAGCTACATGTTACATGTTGTCGCTATGATGGCAATCAGTGGAGTGACGATACAACGTCACAGCCCTTATCGCCAAAAGGCATCAGAAGTCTTTCATACAAAGAATTTTGGCGACCTTTGATAAACCACACGTTCAGTATCAGTGACTACATTTGCGGTCTGGGAACCCAAGGATTATTTTCACATCTGCGAATATTTTATAAGGTTACAGAAATATCTTACGCCTGGGAAATAGACAAGGGCAAAGCAGGCCGTTAGTTAAATTGGAGTTTTGCTGACCACAATTATATTACCCAGATGCGCAATTGAACAGAAAGAAAGCACAGTCAGGATAAACAGAGATAAAAGTATTTCTAGTTTTAAGCATTAATTGTGAGAATGAAAACAGGGTGTGGAAGGCAGATGTTAATAAAATGTAACGGATAAAAGATTATGATGAACAAAGCCCAGAGCTTTCTTTATTTTGTTAATAAGTGCGGTATCTATGGGCAGATGTTTTTCCAGACACAACAGAAAATTTGTGAGAAAGGAAGTTCTCTTATTAATTTTCTACAGAGAGCTCCAAAAGATGAAAAGCTGAACTTCAAATAGTGGGAGGATGAAAGCTAGAACTTAACTATTAAATGTAGGATTAATTTAACTAATGGGCTTAATAGTGAAAAGGGAAACTAAAATAAAACAAAGAATTTATTAAGGAAATAATTATTGCATTTATGAAGGGGAAAAGATATGTAGCGATAATCTCCGCTACACTCATGATATCTGCTAAAGACTGAGATTCTATATAGTTTTACACTATTAACAACTTCAGGGGCGCCGCGCCGTTTGCAGTCTACAAACAGTTAATTTTAATGCTCAAATTGCCAACTGGCAAAATAATTTTTCAGTACAATTCCGATGTCATAATATACGTGAAGAAACGACTTTGATGATTTTAAACTAAATTTGTTCATAAATTGCAACAGGAATGAATTAATTGAACATTTTTTAGCACAAATTCCTTGCCCCTGAAACTCTTATTTCTTTACACTTGAGAGGTGATTCTAACTGACCACTAACGTCCCGTGTAAATGAGGTTCCAAATGCTTAGAACAACTGATTTCCTTCGCTTTACCTAACAGCCGAATAATCTTTGATGAAAGAGGGCGAAATGAAGTGTAAGATATTAGTGGTGTCCAAAATATTTTGGCGTTCCGATTTTTCCTTTTTTAAATAACAAGGTGGAACCCGTCGAAATTCGACGAAAGAAAACGTTTAAGAAGGAACTGTTTAATTGATTTAAATAAACTACAAAATTAGTTACAGTAAAAAATACATCTTATATTCGTTAGTCTAACTATCAAACAAAATTATTTTAAGCTAAAATTAACAAAATACTATTTCTATAAAACTCAGTTGTCCAAATTATTAACATTAAATTTTAATCGCATATGTAATCAGTAAAATATAATAAAGATCAGTTATTATGATGAAGTTATTAATTGAGGGTCTTATGTTTGGTATAAATGGGAATGAAAAAAATATTCCAAATTGACATGATTATAAAATTTCACGCGAAATCTACTCAAAACTTCTACTCATCACTTCTTCATCTTCTCAAAATTTACATGTGCTCTTTTCAATTTCAAACAAAATAAAACTGAAATTCACCGGATTTTATAACAGACACTATATTTGCCATACGCATTTTAATTCCTTTTCAATTTTAAGAGAAAATGGAGCAATTCTGTTGTCATAATTATAAAATTGGTAATAAAAACTAATAAAGAAATTAATATATCAAAAATAAATTGAGATACAGCTTTCAAACATAATTCATTTAAAAGTAAATTTTTTTCTCTATACAACGGTATAAAAATTTTAAATGTGCAAAATTTAGAAGGGAAAAATTTGCAGTACCGAAAATTTCAAAAATTGCATGGGAGAGTTGTCATTCACAAAATGGCGTATGCGTTACGCACAGATACGTTTGGCTTTTATAATATAGATAGAAAATAATTTAAAAATGTATACGTGACCAGCATTCTAAAATGGGGTTTTCGCCAAATGGGAGTTAGACAAAATTCGCGCCAAATCTGATGCGCATATGACATCTGTGCCAAAAAGTGAGTCAAGTGAATTGAGTTCCACACACAAACGAAATCTAAGTTAAAATGAATCGTCTAATAAAAGTAAATAAAATAAGAAGAAATTATGTCATAAATCAAAATATTCTGTTAAAAGACTTAACTGTTTTTAATTTTCACGTGCGAAGTATAAAATATTCTTTTGGCGATTAAAATATTCTAATGAGAGATTATCACAAAATCTCAAAATCTATGTTTTTATAACTTTTTTCCTTTAAATAGAAAAAAAAAAGATTTCTTTTCTTGCAGAAATAAATTTTAATATGTTTTATTGCACTTCATTATTGTTGCGTGTGTATTTTTTTTCTGTTTACTCCATGTACTCTAATGCAACTGTCTACGAAAACTTCCACCCGGTGAAAAATGACGCACACCAAATTTCTGTGACGTATGCAAATAAATTGTGCTTTTTTATCAGTTTTTTTTTCAATATAATTCTTAAACTATTTGGAAGTAATTTTTTATCATAGGCACCTTTTGGTACAATAAGAATTGAAATCTGAAATGCACTTTTTCAGATTTGCTTTACGAAAGAATTATGCTTAACTTTTAATATCGCTTTGCAGATGAGTATTAGCCTTTGCTTCGTTCAGACAATTAAACATATTTTGTGGTACATCAATTATTTTAATGTTCTGTAAAAACTAGTTTCTTATATAATAATCCTCTTTTCAGCAATTGATGACCTTTGATGTAAAATAATGTTGCAATATTTGATATCCTTATTAATAGCAATTTTAAATGATTTTAACAGCACATTATTTATATTTTTTTCTGCCATATAAGCAAGTTAGAATTGCTTCGAAATATCCAAATGCATGTGTAAGGGAGATTGGTAGTTGAAAATATTTGTTAAGGCATTTAGAAGAACGAAATGATCATGTATCCAGGTTCAGATGTACGAAAAAAACCCCACAATGATTGCTAAGTTATTTTTTATTCATACATATGATACTAGGGGGGGCACACATACAGTACTCGGAGAAAATCTCCGAACAGCGATTAGCAAGTTTACCAGACGAGAGCAGAGAGTCGAGTGAGATCCTACATAGCAATAAACTGCCACTTTTGGCATGATAGAAAATCGCCAACACATACAAGTTCGCCCATGCACAATGGATAGTATATGCCAAATAACAGTTAAAATGCAGCCGGCAAGATAAGAATTCAATTTGGATTCCTAGCTAGGATGGGAAAGAAAAGGTTGCCAAACGATAGAATGTTACACGTGTTGTTTTGTCTAATAAAGAGGCACACCAAAGGGACATGAGATTTTTACTGCGCAGATGTTAAATTCTTTTTAGGTTTTTGTTGAGAAAGGAAAAAGAAGCGTAAGCATAAATTTTAACCGCGAAACAGAGATGATGTCCAAATAAGGTAATGCAGAATTGCTTCGATCGGAAATAGCAGACATTTGGAAATAGCTTTAAACGGTTGATTAATATGTGAGTGTATTTCTCACAAAGTTAAGCAGCTGCCGATTTTTCGGTTAGAGAAAAGCTAGCCGAGGGAAAAAAATGGAAAGTGAATGAAGGACATTTAAAACTGATTTTGAATTGAACAGAGACAGGGGGGAAGGAATAATTTAATAAAATAACCAATATATAACGAAATAATCGTTATATATATCACCCGGTGCACCACAAAAAAAAACTTTTGCTGTCCAATGTGCATAGGCTAGCATAAAATATTATAACATAAAAACATACATAAATGCAAAAGTTTTTTTTTTTTTTTATCTATATATGTAGAAATTTAACGTCATGATAATGGCGACTTTTGTATTCAAAAACAGTCAGCAGTTCTAAAGTCTCTATATTTTTTTTATATTTGTATTTCATGGATCCAAGGTAGTACTGTATTTTATATGTATAAGTTGAGTCGACTCAGACAGTACAAAAATATTACTGCAGCTTTGATTGTTATCATGACATAAATAAAATTTTGAAACATATACACAAAACATGAAACTAATACTAAATGAATATAAAATGGCAATACACAAAAATAACATAATAGTACTATATTTTTCAAAAAAAAATTAAAAAAGGTAAAATGATGTATATAAAAATAAAAATGTTTTTTGTAAAAAGTGTTTCATGCCGAAGCATAGGATGACAAAAAAAAGAGGTGCTCCAAGCACGCCCATAAAAATATGCGTCACCCTGAATCTTGTGTACAACACAAGTATTATGGCATCGGCTTAGGGCCTAGCCTTAGATGAGGAGGGAATTGTGACGCTCCCCCGAAGGCACTAGCGGTCTTCTGAAGGAGCCCACGTCGAATTACATGAAAAAAACTTGAATTGTTGTGAATTGGAATCACAATTCAAAAATTTGAATCGAAACTCCAATTCCAAAACTTTGTCTCTCAACACAATGAAGCTTGAACCCTTAGGGCCTTAATTTTGAACGGGAACAAGACTTCAAAAGGGAAGAATTCAAAAAGAAAAAACAAAAAAAAATGTATATCATCTAACAACTAATATGGGGAGACAATCCTAGAGTGAAGAGAGACGAAAAATGTGTCACAATCGAGTGGGGTGATGAACAAGTCATATATGAAAACTGTGTTTTATTTAATTACATGAATCATTTGTTTACTTTTCTAGACTACAGTACCTGTTTATCTAATTATAATATGTTTGACTTACAGTACAAGAAATGTTAAGTGGGAGGTTAGTGGAAAAATACTGAATCAATGAGTATTGTCAAAGAAATTTTAAGTGTACTGCAAAAAGAAAACAAAATAAAAGTAAATAAAATTTTAGTGAGTATGAAGGCCTATCTAAGTGTTAGAGGATAACAATGATACCTAATATTGTTCCTAAGAGATCTTCAGAGCAACAGTGATGGACCAGCCATGATATTGTTAAAGATCAGTCAAAAACAACATACACACAACCATGAGCTCTTTGGTTGGATATGTGGTATCATAAAACAAGACATAAAAAAATAATAAATAGTGATTTACATTAGCTTCTTTTTCTTAGATTGTATGTGTGTGGTTGATAAAACGTATTAAAATTAGTGTTGTTTATATGACTTGACGCATCAAATAAATGTCCATAACGAGGAGGTGCAAGTAAAAGTCTATCAATATGTACTCGAAATGCTGTGTTATCAGGAGCATACAACCTTTTAATTGAGAATGACACAGGAGAATGTTTACAAGTGACAATATATGGACCAGTATACTTTGTTTTAAACTTGTCATTTGATTTTAGATATACAATGTCTTTTAAGAAAATGGATCTTAATTTAGCTTTCTGACCGTAATATTTATATCTTTTATCTTGAGCAGATTTAATGTTGTTATAGGCTTTGTGATATATCTTACTCAAATCATCAAGTAATTTGTGTACTTCAATATGTTTATCAAGAAAGGGTTGGTTGCACGACTGATCAAAAGTGTCAAAAATTAGAGAAAGTTCACGTCCAAAATGAAGAAAATTAGGAGAATATAATGTAGTTGCATGTTTCGAACCATTATAAAGTGATTTGTGTATAAATACTGCATTTTCGAATGAATGACCTTCTTGTAAAAGAATATTAACTGAATATTTGATTGACTTATTGATTCGCTCTGCAATCGCATTTGATTGTGGTCTCGAGGCAGAACTGTGTAATACCTTAATGCCCATTGTATCATTAAAAATGTTATATACCTGAGAAGTGTACTGGGGTCCTAAGTCTGATAAGACAACCGAAGGTCTCCCAAAGGTGGTTATGTAAGAGAATAAGCATTTAACAACCTTACTCGCAGATATGTCATTAAGTGGAAAGAGTTCAATATGTCTCGAAAAATGATCAGTGATAGTTAAAACATATTTTCCATTAGCAAACGGTCCAAGGAGATCTGTACTAATAGTGTGACCAGGGTACCTGGGAGTGTATGTGGGCTGTAAGGGTGCAGGTGGAGTTTGGTGATGTTTAGTTTGAAGACATTTGATACAGGATGCGACAAAGTTTAAAGTGTCTACATACATACCCTTCCAAAAATATCTACCTGACAAGAATTCATAAGTTTTATTAAAGCCAAAGTGAGATAAATGTGAAATTGTTAAGACTTTGCTTTTAAGTGAATTTGGAACAATAATGTGATACGAAAAAGTGTTATTAAAAATATTTTCCTTCTTTAACATTAATACTTTCGAATCAGGATGAATGAAGTAGTTAGGAAATTTTTGAGAAGATCCTTTCCTTAAGATTTCTTTATAAACAACAGACAAAGTAGGGTCATTTTGTTGTTCAGTAGCAAATGTTTCATTCGAAATTTCTAATAAAGGGTCAGGATTTGTTTGTGTACCAGAAATAAGGCAGTTAACATGCATATTAGAATCACTCGAGCTGGAGTGTGGAGTATCACATTCTACAATAGGTAAGGGTTGAGTGTCATGAATAAGTTCAGGGTTTGTAGCTAAAGTCTGTTGATTATTTTCAAAGTTACAGCGAGATAAATAGTCAGCGAGTACATTCTTTTTACCTGGAATATGTTGAAATTTGTATGTGTATTCTGAGAGATCCATGAGCCAGCGAGAGATAATATCAGCCGGATTTGTGGTTTTGTTGTATTTTTCTAATGGTTTACTATCTGAAAGTATTACAAATTCTCTGTTGTATAAATAATATTTGAAAGCAGTAACCGATTTATGAATTGCCATGAGTTCTAATTTAAGTGCAGGATATTTTTTTTCGGATGCTTTTAAAGATTTTGAAAAGTATGCAACAGGTAATAGTTGTTTATCATGTTCTTGTAGTAAGACGCCAGAAATGGCAATATTTGACGCATCAGTATTTAAATAGAACTTTTTGTTCCAATCAGGTAATCTAACCATGGGCGGATTAAAGAATATCTTCTGTATGGTGTCCATAATTTTTTGATGTTTACTTGTCCACTTAAATTTAGCTTTTGGAGTAGTTAAGTTTATGAGAGGTTGCACAAGTTCAGAAAAGGATGGAACCAGAGATTTGTAAAATGTAATGACGCCTATGAGTGCTTTTAATTGACGTTTTGTTGTAGGTGTTGGAAAAGATGTTATTTTTACAATGTTCGACTGAACAGGAGAAATAGTTTGATTTTCTATGTGAAATCCAAGATAATCTAAACTGGTTTTGTGAAAAGTGCATTTGTTAGGGGACAGCGTTAAATTATATTTTACTAATATTGCAAGAATTTTATCCAACTTCTCACACATTTCTTGATATGAATTGGCACCAACAATAAGATCATCTTGGTAGGTATAGACACCTTCTAACTGTAATTCATCAAGTAACGAGTCCATTAAAGCTTGATAAATAGAGGCGCTAGACTTTAATCCGAATACTAATCTCTTATACCGAAAAGAACCGAACATTGTAGTGAATGTGAGCTGATTTTGAAATTTTGCAGGCAAATCAATCTGATGATATGCCTGATGAAAGTCAAGAGACGAGAAAAACCGATATTGTGAAAGATTTGAAATAATAGTTTGAATTTTTGGCAGTGGATAGGACGAACCTTGAATTATAGTATTAACCATTCTGAGATCTAATGCGAGTCTATATTTCTGTATACCTGTACCGTCTGGTTTCTTTTTAACAAGAAGCATGGGGCAGGCCCATTCGGAACAATGACGTTCAATGATTTTGGCATCAAGTAACTGTTTGATTTGATTCAAAACATCCTTTTGCACAGCTTGGGGAAGAGGGAAAGGGAGTGTCTTTATGGGGTAGTCATTAATGAATTTTAAATCAGGTACAATTTTATCAGTATGACCAAGTGTGTCTAATGATTTGGAAAAGGCAGGATAATAACTAAGTAGCAATTTAGTTAGGTTCTTTGCTTCGTCAGATTTTAAGTGAGAAAGTTTAAAATCATTAGCCGATAACTCCTGCTTTCTTTTTTGTAAGATTTCATTAGACGCCTGAATAAAATTTACAAAGTGCAGTTCTGAGTTATTTTGCTTGTCAGACATTTCAGAAGTATAGTCGCGAATTTCCTCAATCTCAGATAATTGACCTATTTTTGTGTGTTTAGGGAGATGAATGGTCTTTTCAGAAGTGTTTTTAAGTGTTATTGAGAAGAACTGATGTATTTGTGAAGTTTTCTTTCTTTTATTGGATAATTTGTTCATTTGAATAATGGCATCATTTCCTGTTAATTCTTTTGTTTGTGCCAAATATTCAAAAAGATAATTTCTGTCATTGTTGATGTTATTGGAGGTGTAAACAGAGCACCATATTTGTTGTTGAGGTTCTACTATAATTTTTCGAGTTAAGAACACCGCTTGATTCAATACAACATCACTCAAAGAATTGCATGATTTTGATTGTTTCTCTCCAGAAGATTCTTTACTGGTTTTTAAAGGAACTGAGAAATTATTGTTGACATGGAGACACTTGTTAAAAGTATCGATGACAACATTGTATCTAGTTATGAAATCGAAACCTAAAATGCCTTCAAAACTGGAAGACTCGGGTATGTCAACAACATAAAAGTGATGTGAAAACGCTTTCTGTTTTAGCTTAATGGATGTTCTGATGCATGCGGAAAATGAGACATCAGAATTGACAGTTTTAATATTGACGTCAGTGGACAGTCTTTTATATTTTAAGACAGGTTTAAGTTGGTTGAATAATTTTTGTGAAAGTAAAGATATACTACTACCAGAATCAGCCAACAAAGTAATATCATGGTTTGCTATAGTGGCTTTAACAAGAGGGAGGGATGGTGACATAGTGTTTACACTACAAATTATCTGAACATTATCACTTTCTGTTTGTGTACTGATGTTATTTGCTATCTTAATAGAGTCAAAAGTTTGGGAAGCTACTGAATTAACTAGTCTCGAACTTGAAATTTTAGGTAATACAGGGTCAAAAACAAAAGTTGCTGATGTAGAAGTATTAGATTGAGACACAACACCATCAGCATAAAAATTGTATCTCTGTTTCAGTTTTCCTGAAATTGTGGAGTGGAATTCGTGTAATTATTTTTTCTTTGAGCGTTTGCTCTTTTCCATTTAAAACAAGAGAGAGCATCATGATTGTTTCGTCCACATAACTGACAAACAACTGGTTTTTTTTGTGAAAACTTGTGTGGGGAATAACGCCTAGTGTAGTTTCGATTTTTGTAATTTTTTTTGAAGCGTGAAACACCTGCGAAATGTTTTGGTCTACTCTGGAGATTTTTTTGCTCAGTTTCGGTTTTAGTATCAGAAGGGGCAAAGGATAATGCATTTATTTTCTCGGAAATTTCTTTCAGTTGCGATTCGATGAGATTTTCTGGTCTGTGTACCGAAGGTAAGGAATGTAAGATTTTCTCATTCCTTAAAATTTCATGAAGGGTTTGTGCTCTTTCGACTGCAGTTTTATAATCATTAATGCCTTCTTCCTGTAATTTTATTCTAATATTTGAAGGAAGGGCTTCTAGAAATTTCATAAGTTTAATAGTGTTGCGTGCATTTTCGTCGTTGATATCTGCATAAACTGTCGCCGCAAGAACATTTAGTCTATGAGCTAAGTTTTTTATCGTCTCAGAAGGCATAAGTGCTAAACTGGACAGCTCAACCGAGGCAACACATTTACTAGGGGGGGCGAAAAATGACGCAAATTCCTTTTCCAACAAATCAAGGTCTGTTATCTTTTGCAGGTCGGGATTTTGGGCTAGAAATTTTTGTGCAGGTCCAACTAACTTTCCCTTTAAGATTGCAATTGTTGTTTGTGGGTTGTATTTATTAATTTCTGAACATACGCGAATTTGATCAAAGAAAAATTTAAGTAAATCTGGATCTCCATCAAATTGAATGATATTTATCGGAATTTGTTTTGCAGCCATGATTAGTTTTTTTTTGTTTGTTTTATTTTGTTTTGTTTAAGCTCACAAGTTTTAGCGAAAATGTTACACAGACGGAACTTATACCTTAAAGCACATTGAAAACAAGAAAATTTCCTAGCTAGTAAAAATATGTAAACTAGCAAAATAAGTAGATCTTAAAATATACCTCACTTTAAAGATATCTTATTTGAACTTCTTATAACAGTAAAACAAAAGGGAGACATATAAAAGTAACACATTTAGGAAATAAATTAAATAAAAGCAAAATAATTACACTTTGAAACATATATCTATATATTCCTTCACTTTAACAAGTACTTACTTTATCTTTAGATAATAAAGCAAAGAAAACTCTATAGAAAACTGCAAAAACTGTTAGCAACCAAGCAATAAAATTAGATCTTCTTTACACAAGGGAAAAGCTCCCTTTTCGTAACTTAAAATATTTTTCTTTTATTTTAGATGAAAAAGGAAAATCTTATTTTAACTTTTTAATTAAAAGTTCAAAACTGGTTAAAAACTTATTTAAGCATATTAGATAATCAAAATACCAAAATTAAAAAAAGGGTGTTGGACGTAAAATATGAAACACTAACACATAAATGTAAATAACTGGTAAAAAAACTGCATAAAATGTCACAAAAATAATAACTAGAAATGACAACAGTTACCGTGCTTTCGCAAATTAAAAATCTTTGCAAAAACACAATAACAGGATTAAATAGTTATATTGAATAAAATATGATTTAAAAACACCAAACTGCAATATTAACTAAGGTGAACTGACTGTGGAAGCAGAACCTAAAATAAACAAAATACTTGGGGTAACTTACAGATTTAGTTTTAAAAATAAATAACTGATTACTAATTTAATAAGACAAGAACTTAGGGAACTGGGGCACGATCTGCTCCCACATTCAACGTATAGATTATTTCGAAATTGCTTTTCGTTGTTTTGCACTTTTTTTTTATCACTGAAGACTAGTAGTAAACTTATATTGTAACCAGGTAATTGGTTATTCACTTGTCTAAGATGGTGACACCTCATTTAGAGAATTTTTGTAATTCTCTTATTTATTTATTTATTACTTTGTGCACTGATAACTGATATCTACGATGAATTATTTCTGATGGATTTTCTCAGAATTGAAGACAATCACTATTTTTTTTGCACGATGAACGATTTTACGATGCATCACACCACATGTATACTGTTATTCACTAAATTTTCTATGAGATTATATGAACTTTCTGTAGATTACATTCACTGAAAACACACAAAACACTCTGGTATAGAAGCACACCACAAAACACCACTGGTATAGAAGCACACAATGCGCACATACAGCCCTCGATATCTGGCGGCGATGATCAAACACAAAACGGTGCTAGTGGAAGAAAGAAGGGCGGGCGCCCCAGCGCTCAGGTGATACTTGGCCGCATATTTCTTTTGAAGATGGAATTATAAGGGGAGACGCTCCGCAGCCCTTTGGATAGAGATCACAGGGGAGAGAAAGGGGGTGTCCAGGAAAGGAATCTCAGGACGGGAACAGCACTTGTCGACGCCGATCGCAGATGAAGTGGGGGAAATCACTTCCACATCTGTTGACTTTTAGCAGGCAAGACTACTAGCAGTTGCGTTTTTTTCTTTTTTACCGGGGATGCAGAGAAGAGAGAAGAACCAAAATTATCACATTCGCCGTAAAGTCGGAGTTGATTGTACCCCCCTCCATATTTTTTTTTTTTTTTTTTTTTTATGTGGGGAAAAACGAAACTGTCAGGCACCAGAGGTTTTGTAAGGGAGATTGGTAGTTGAAAATATTTGTTAAGGCATTTAGAAGAACGAAATGATCATGTATCCAGGTTCAGATGTACGAAAAAAACCCCACAATGATTGCTAAGTTATTTTTTATTCATACATATGATACTAGGGGGGGCACACATACAGTACTCGGAGAAAATCTCCGAACAGCGATTAGCAAGTTTACCAGACGAGAGCAGAGAGTCGAGTGAGATCCTACATAGCAATAAACTGCCACTTTTGGCATGATAGAAAATCGCCAACACATACAAGTTCGCCCATGCACAATGGATAGTATATGCCAAATAACAGTTAAAATGCAGCCGGCAAGATAAGAATTCAATTTGGATTCCTAGCTAGGATGGGAAAGAAAAGGTTGCCAAACGATAGAATGTTACACGTGTTGTTTTGTCTAATAAAGAGGCACACCAAAGGGACATGAGATTTTTACTGCGCAGATGTTAAATTCTTTTTAGGTTTTTGTTGAGAAAGGAAAAAGAAGCGTAAGCATAAATTTTAACCGCGAAACAGAGATGATGTCCAAATAAGGTAATGCAGAATTGCTTCGATCGGAAATAGCAGACATTTGGAAATAGCTTTAAACGGTTGATTAATATGTGAGTGTATTTCTCACAAAGTTAAGCAGCTGCCGATTTTTCGGTTAGAGAAAAGCTAGCCGAGGGAAAAAAATGGAAAGTGAATGAAGGACATTTAAAACTGATTTTGAATTGAACAGAGACAGGGGGGAAGGAATAATTTAATAAAATAACCAATATATAACGAAATAATCGTTATAGCATGCTGCGAAAACATAGTTAAAATCTTGTTAACTACGTAATAGTTAAATCAAAATTTTGAATGGAATTAATTATGTAATTAATAAATTTATTATGCGGAAAGCTGTGTTCTTAATCACAAACTGTCGTGAATATTATGACCATTAATTTCAATTATGTACTTCATAATTCAAATCATTCCTTTCCACGGCTATTCATTTTTATTCAATTACATTTATTTAATTATTCCGCATCTAAATTTAAATATTTCATGCCTCAACTCCCTTCTTTGGAATTTTAAATATCACAGACAATGCACGTAACTTACAATCACATAGCACAAAGATTTTGGGGATGGCTGTATCGTTAACTTTAAAATGGGTCCGTGATTCCAAGATTAAATTTTAAAGCGGGGAGATTTATGTGTTGTATTTATCTGTCAGAAGGATAATTTATGCATTTTGAGTTTATTGGAGTGAAAGTTAGCTAAATATTTACATTTAAAATTTAAAGTATATATATTAATTATTATACATTTAAAGTTTAAAGTATTTATATTAATTATTATGCATTTAAAGATCAATATATGTTCATGTATTCATACAAATATATACAGGTTGTTTCCCTACCCAGTGTTGCCAGATTGGGGATTTTGTCTCCATTTTGGGGAATTTTCAACCTTCAGGGGAATTTTTTGTGGACAAGTAATTTTTGGGGAAATGTTTGGGGACTATCAACATTTTTGGGGGAAAACGTGAGGATTTGTTTTTCAGTATTTCACGTAAAGTTTACTTTTAGTCTTCTGACAACACAGAATCTGTCTCGAATTTGATTTCGATTTGGGAAACGAAAATAAAAGTCAGAAATCAGAGGTATCAATCACTATCCATATGGTCATGCTCATTGTTTACAATGTTATAGTTTAGGTGTATGGCAGATGAATTACAACCTGCCTTGGACTATCGCAACATGAATTTTCAGATCAAATGAAATAGAACCGTATGATGGCAAAACGATCTCATTTTTTTTCAAACCTCAACTAATACGAGATAGTCTAAACCTTGAAAAAATTATTAGTATAAGTGTAGATAAAGTTAATAGAGAGGTTTTTTTTCTTTTTGTAAATGGGGAAAATTTTCAAAAAAATGCTTGATTTGGAGGAAAATTTTGAGTTTAAAATAGTTACAAAAATTTTATAGTAGAATTTTGAAAATTGAAATTTTACTTTTTTGAGTAGAAATTATGTTGGGGATTTTTTTTTTTTTTTTTTTGGAAAAAAGCACTGATTTGAGGAAATTTCCAGAAAATTTGGGGAAATCGACTTTAGACAATCTGGCAACACTGTCCCTACCATACCGACAAACTTGTAGAGGCTGTAGGGGGCACAGAGATAACTCGGAATCACATATCAAAGAAAGGTCCAAAATGCCGTAGTTGCGAGTTATGGTGCAAAACAATGTTGCCAATGGGATACTTTTTTAAATTCGGATTTCTTGATAGACATCACCTTTTTTTTAAATGGTAAAATTCTCCTTTATAGAATGACATATTAATTACGGCGAAAACTAGGGAATTTTACAACTTCAAAAAACTGGTGCCAATCAAGAAATCTTAATTAAAAAATGATCCACTGGCAACACTGGTACATAAAAAAACAGGGAAAAAGAATAGATACAACAACATATTAATAAGGCAGAAATTAAAAACATTTTATTGAAAGGTGGTACTATAGAATGAAGTCAGAATTGCGATCAGAAGTTGCCAGTAAGGCTTTATAGCGACCTGCTGTCCCTTTAGTTGAATACCTGTAGTAGTGATGGGCTATAACGAGAAGTTTTTCTCGATTGTATGAACATCTCGATAACTTTCGATTGTATAAAATTTTTCTCGATGACTCCAGTTTGCAATTGCTTTAATACCATACAGGATTCGATTTTATCAAGAGTCGTCTGCAGGTGAATGAGCCGGTGTTAACAAAGACACGATGGATTTACTCGCTAGTGAGCCCCTCCTTTCATTGCTGTCTCTAATTTATATGCAATCTTGTAACATGAAATTTCGAACTGGATCCTCGTTGTATACGGCATCATATACCAAACGCGGTGTGCACGCACAATAAAATGTTGTAAAAAGAAAAGAAAAAAAAAGAAATCTCGAACCGAACGAACCTTGGGGGTGTGAAAGGTGGAGAAAGAAGCATAAGAGCTGCATAATATGAATAAGTGGGCACACTGCTTCCTAACTGTATATCACATGAAGAGTATTGGCAAAATTTAGAAAAGTGCCCCTGAGAGGGCAAAGTGGAGTGAGGTTCGCCGAATGTGTATAACATCAATAACATGAGTAATGGTCACAGCCCTTTCCAACACTGTGCACATGAGAGATCTCGGCAACAAAACAAAAATCGAATCACTTAAAAAGTGAGTGATTATACCTAAAAGTCAGTATGATAAAACTACACTGTAAAAAAATAAAGAAAAAAAATCGTGAAAAAATCGAAAAATTACTGGAAGCAAAAATGCTATCTATTTTGAGGATTTTTTTTTATTATTATTTATTTACAATTTTTTCCTTTGGGTATTCACCCGTTTAAGAGATGGACATTTCCAGAGGTGTAAACCAAAAACTCCATTTCTATATCAAAAATTTTCTATTTCTATTTCTATTTTCAATTCAAAAAAATTCGATTTCACACCAAAAATTTTCAAAGAATTTAATTGTTAAGTAATTATGAAAATTCAAGAAATGGATAGCATAAAAGTTTTCTGGTATTAATGAGATATTCTGAAAATTAAAAAGGGGGCCTAATCGCCCCTTCCCCTGGTGTTTTACCTTAATGTGCCACTTGGTCCCATACATTCCTATACAATAAATGATTGTTACTGTGGGCTATACCGGGCCGTCGCGAAACAACTTTCTTCTTAAGGGCCTGATTCAAGAAAAGATGACGTCACGCAAGAGATCTGAGTAGCCACCGGAACATGTAGAATGGTTGCATGTGTGCATCAAAAACAAGGCTATAAATTTCCGTTTTATTGTATTTTTTCAAACAATTCGAGGCTTATTTCAGATCTGTTTGAATTACACATTCACTATTAAACACCCAAAATTCAGTGAACAAGATTTTTTTTAAATTTGATTTCAAAACTAAACTTATCCTTTTATTTCAAATACGTATGATTCATGGTTTTTATCGAAGACTTTATCTTGAAGTATACATTTGTGGCAGACAAAATCATACATTAAAATTACAAAACTTTAGCAACAAAATAAATAAATAAAATAAAATAAAATAAAATAAAATAAATGATACAGAATTGAGATTCGTGATATTTTTCATAGCGTGTAACTTGAAATACAAATTTATGGCGGGAGAAATCCTACATTAAAAGTACGCAATTTTAGCAGCAAGTAATTCAAGTTTCTTTTAAAAGTAAAAATGACTTAATTTTAAATTGTAAATATCAGGATTATTATTGCATAAACTTATAAATAAAAATATTAATTTTTTTCAAACAAAATAAAAATTATTTTTAACAATGAAAATTTCAAATTTCTTAACGCATAATTAACTTAAAATACACATTTTTTAATATCATTAAATATTCTCTCATAGAATATAATCTAACTTTTGTTTATAGAGATAATTTGTTTTTTATTATTTTTATAAGTAAATTTCGTAGTATCATTTTAAATTTTTCTATAGTTATTTGGTAACATATTTGTAATTCCTGACAAATAAAATTTAAATAGATATAAAAGTTGGTTTCCTCATTTGCATTTATTTATAAAATGCAGACCGAAATATTTTTTTTTCAGTAATGAATTGCATAATATTTTTTGGGCTCTGTAAATTTTAGGAAATTACTTTCATAATTATAACTGATGAGTTTTTGAAAAGCATTTCCAATGATTTTCTGGGGGTATTAATTGACTTCTATGACTCAACATAAAGTATTTACATTCCAGACGGGCACATTTCATTCGGGCAATCTAATTCTAAAATTTTTGTCTTCGACTAATATGTTTAATGCACTCACAACATTTTAATTTATGTGAAACTTCATATTTAATGTAACTAGTTATAAAAGTCAATACAGACATGATGTCATTTTTATCTCAATATCTTCACTGCTGTTAAACACACTGCAAAATAAATCCAATAGGTTTAATTCTTCAATTTCATCAACAGTTGTATTCTTAAAAAAAATTAATTGAAATTGTTCACTTTGCTGTTAGTATAAGATGATTAAACTTAAAATTTTTAACTTTTTTTCTGCTACCATAACTTTTATATAGTAAATGAATTTTTCCACTCATTTAAAAGATTTAAAGAATGCGATAAATTTCCTATACTCATCTGATGATGTTGTCCAATGCGGGCTTCTAAATTATCGATCCGATTTTATATATATATATATATATATATATATATATATATATTTAAAGATGTTCATTAAAAAAATTATTTCGTCTATCCCTACGCATAAGAACTTAGTACTATCCATGTTTTAAAATTGTATTTGATTTATGCAAACTGAATTGTAAACAGGAATTCTAGGCCAAAAGTAGGACAAAAAAGGGCTTTCTTATTACTCTTATCTATTAGATGATTCTAAATGTTTACTTCCCTACTTCAAAATAAAACTTTACAATTCACATCACATGTAAGACAACGTGGAAATGGCATAGATTTATTTAATTCATTTTAGATAATGAGGTAAAAGGAAATACTCATTGACTTAGGTTAATCCTTTATCCACTAATTAATCCGCTTAAAATGCTCCTTTAAAAAAAATCGAAAAACAGAATATGTAGTAGATTCAAATTATCTAATAATATACACACAATATTAATGGTGATTGCTTCAGCATGAGTATAAGGCAAAATTTCATTGAGGGTGAAGTAGTCAGTGAGATGGAAAAAGTCAGATCTCGTGTATCACTCATTTTTCCTCCTGGGGATCTTGAATCCGGCCCGTAAGAGAAGAAACTTGTTTCGCGACGGCCCCGGATCTACCTATCCTTAAAGTTTGTAACATGAGTTGAGAAACACCCTGTATATATTTATTAAATTATTGATTTTAGAAAAAACGCAAAGAAATTTATAAATCATCATTTATTCTTCCTGTGAATTTTTGATTAATTAGCAGACGGACTCCGAAAATAAAAAGTTGATATTAAGTAACTAACACTAATATTACATACATTAAACAAAAAGCAATGAAAAGCGAAAGATCTAAATTATTTACTATAGACGAAAGTTTGATACCTGAAAGATACAAGTCAAAATGCATAATAAATGACTGTCATCATTTTTGAAATACAATTAGTGTAGTCACAACAGCACTTCTTTAAAGTTGTTTGTCAGATAAGCACTAATTGGTGACTCGTGATTTGTCATCGCTGTAAATAATTGGAAACCTGTCGTAACTAAAAGTGATACTTTTTATGAAACACATTAATTAAGGTATCAAGTATTTTTATTATTATTTCAGTATTGTATAGTTCCTTTTAAAAACTTTTTTGCATAGTTGAAATCTATTTGTGAATTCTGAGTGTCTGTTCGCTTTTCTGTCTGCCGTCTGTCATCGAACTCAGCAGGTTTTCTAAATTATTAGTTACACTCCAATTTTTCTTATTCACAATCTTGGTTTAATTTTTGCTGTACTGGCAACACTGACAAATGACGTCAATCATCAAGCGACTCTATGTGCATAACATGTGTTAGGGATGTTATGGGAACACTTGGTGATTTAAATGTTTTTGCAAAGTTTTCAATTTTTCTTTTCTTATCTGATCAAGAGCGGTTTGTGTCCATTTCGAACTTTCTTGCATATACGGAAAATTTTAAGCATACGATGACTTTTTTTTTTTTTATCGTTTGTAATAATAGTGTTTTATTTATCTAAATAGATTTAACCAGTTGCGGCGCTGTGGTTTCATAGATATACCACTTACTTTTAATTCCCAAACACCATATTCGCACCGGAATTTTGTTTAAAAATATTATGGTTAGTTGAATAGCGTTTTCTTATTTACAAAATAAGTTGTTTTCAAATTCCGGTGTCAGTCATTAATTTCAATTCGTGAGCAATGAATTTGCATTGCGCAGCAAAGGGTTAAATATTCAACCTTTTAAAAAGTATTTTTCTTAGAAATATGTTTAACGGCATTTGTGACATTTGAGACATTGTTAATTTTTGGTGACAGGAGACCCCCATGGTGAGGGTCGAAAAATTTAAAATGCTTATAACTTGCGATCTAATTTTCGTAGCGCTGCCAAACTTTGTTTGGTAATTTATTATGATACTGTTAATTTTTGGTGACAGGAGACCCCCCCCCCCACGGTGAGGGTCGAAGAATTAAAAATGCTTATAAATCACGATCTAATTTTCGTAGCGCGGCCAAATTTTGTTTGGTAATTTATTATGAGACAGTGTTAATTTTTGGTGACAGGAGACCCCCCGACCGTGAGGGTCGAAAAATTTAAAATGCTTATAACTCGCAATCTAAATTTCGTAGCGCGGCCAAATTTTGTTTGGTAATTTATTATGAGACAGTGTTAATTTTTGGTGACAGGAGACCCCCATGGTGAGGGTCGAAAAATTTAAAATGCTTATAACTCGCGATCTAATTTTCTTAGCGCGGCCAAATTTTGTTTGGTAATTTATAATGAGGCAGTGTTACTTTTTGGTGACGGGAGCCCCCCCCCCCTCCCACGGTGAGGGTAGAAAAATTAAAAATGGTTATAACTCACGATCTAATTTTCGTAGCCCGGCCAAATTTTGTTTGGTAATTTATTATGAGACAGCGTTAATTTTTGGTGACAGGAGACCCCCCACGGTGAGGGTCGAAAAATTTAAAATGCTTATAACTCGCGATCTACTTTTCGTAGCGCAGCCAAATTTTGTTTGGTAATTTATTAAGCTATTGCATAGCTTTTATCGCGGGCTTTGAGCGCGGCGACCGAATATAGAAATTCCGTAACGAGAAAAAATCCTAACACTCCGGCTAACGTCATTTCAGTTCGGCAGACTTCAACACGGTATCCTTCGGTAAACTTCGGCAGATATTGACGCGGTATTTTTGCATAAGTTGATAAAAAATGCTATGTAATAGCTTTACCGCTACAGTCCCCGAGTGCCACACGTATTTTTTTGTTTTTAATTAGTCGGTTGAATGCAAAGTTTACAGTATTTTTTTTTCATCAAGAGCAAATTTAATTTTAATGTTTAATTATTATATATATTGCTTATATGTTTTCTTTGTTTCAACCTGATTTTCATTACAAATCAAATTGCATTTCGACCGGAAATCGGTCCATAAATTTACGTGTACATAACTATGATTATTTTCTTTATACGATATATATATATATATATATATATATATATATGTTTAGTTAAATCCATTTTCATCTGCTTGAAATATTAAATATTTATGACACGTTGCGTACGCCCTTTCAACAAAGTCCTTTGGGGTTTTAAAGTGCTAAAAAATTTCCATTTTTTATTCTCCTTTTTATTTTATGGCATAGTCCTTTAAAGTACCAATTCCTCAGTTCAATGTAGTTGAACATTTGCGGGAATATTATAGGTATCATTTAAACCATTGTAACGATGGAATGAAACACTCGAGTTTCAATGAAAAACTGAAATCATTTTAAGTGCTACAAATACTTTTCCGAATGAAATGTATGATGTTTTCCTGAACTAAATGCATTTCCGATTGGTATCATTTGAGAGATATCAAAAGAGAGCAGGAAATTTGTTATGTTCAAATATTTTGTAAATGCCATTCAAATCATTTTTGAGGTTGGAACTGAAGGAATTTGAAAATATTTCTAAAGGAGTGTGAGATAAGCTAAGTATAAACAAAATATGAGTTTCTGTAAAGAAGTTGCGAAACTCCATGAATTGCTTTAGAGGAGATTGTTTTCAGCTACAGGATTCTCACTTTAAATAATAGCTTACATGAAATTAAAAAACAAAATTTATTAACATTATATATCACCTTTATTGTTGTCTATTTATTTTAAATTTCTGTTTCAAATAATTATTTAACATTCTTATTTTAAGCATAGCATTAAATAATCTAGTTTGCAGTTATCATTAAAAGCAATGCAATAGAGAATAACTGAAAGTACTTTAAACCCGTAACTGGAGATGTGAATTTCCTAATGCGATCAAAGACATAGAATTAACGTTTTTTTTTTTTTTTTTTTTTTTTTTTTTTTTTTTTTTTATGTAGACAATATTGTATTTTAATTTTTGTAACCTAATATTATGTGGAAAACGTGTAATAAAAAAAAACTACTTGACGGTGCTGAGGAAATAAATATTCAAGGACAAAAAATCACGTGATATTCAGAACCGAAGAACAACGCGGAGTCATTTTGACTCTCGTTCTCACTTACGGGTTTATGTATGAAAATTATTGGTTACATTACATGTGATTTTTTTTTTTTTTTTTACAACTTACTTTCGTGGAACAGATAAATTGATTTATTCAATATAAAGAAAAAATTATAATATTAAGCAAAAAAGTTATCCGATTGAGATCGGGTATATATTTTACGCACAGTAATAATACTTAATTTTTTATGTTTAGAGAAATCCAATTTGATTTGCTTGAAATTTTAAATCTTTACGCCCTTTTTCTGTACGCCATTTCTTTAGTTCGCCATTCCATAGTTCTTTAAAGTACCAATTCTTCAATTCAATGTAGTTGAACATTTGCAGGAATATTATAGGTATCATTTAAATCATTGTAACGATAAATAGAACACTCGAGTTTCAGCGAAAAACTGAAATCATTTTAAGAGCGATAAATAGTTTTCCGAATGAAATGTATGATATTATTCCGAACCAAATGCATTTCCGATTGGTATCATTTGAGAGCATCAAAACAGAGCAGAAAATTTGTTTCATACAAATATTTTGTAAATGCCATTCAAGTTCTTTTTGTCGCTGGAACTGAAGGAGTTTAAAATATTTCTAAAGGAGTGTAAGATAAGTATAAGAAAAATATAAGTTTCTTTAAAGAAATTGTGTAACACATCAATTGTTTTAGAGAGGAAATAAGATTGTTTTAAGCTACAGGATTTTCATTGTATATAGTAGCTTTATTGCTTTTATTTTCTTTAAAAAATCATTACGATTATATAAGTTTTATTGTTTAATTATATATTATAAATCTTTGTTTACAATTATTATTTAAAATTTCCATTTCAATCAGATAGCATAGTTAAATCGTATGCATAATTTAAAAAAAATTATACAGGGTTGTTATAATTAAAGTTCGCCTATTCAGAAGGCTCTAGGGCCGGTTCTATGGCTCCAAACGAAACGAAATTTCACTAGTACGTAGTTGAACAGATGCGCTCTGAGAAAATCGGAAAAAAAATTTGTCAAAATTTTTGTCACTAGGTGGCGCTGAGCCAATATTTAAAGTGATGTATGCAGATTCATTATACCAATATCAGTCAATCCAGACGAAACACAGAAATTTAAAAGTTTCAACAAGCTTCGACGAACTGCGAATTGTTATAATTAGGTTTACCTAATCAGACAGATCTAGAGCCTGACCTATGACTCCAAACAATACAGAAAAATGAATATCATTTCAAGTGATGCAATCTGCATCAACAATAATAAAACATGTCGCTCGGCAATGAGGAAATAACGAAGAATAACATTACGCATGCTCAATGAATCCTCCGCCATTTTTAATAATGCATTCCATTCTAAGAATTGTGCTTTCTACAACATTGGGTAAATTGTCCTGTTAGATTGAGCGAATGTGAAGTCTAATACTGTCTTTCAGATCAGATATTGTCTGACATCTGTCTTTAGATACAGAATCTTTCAAAAATCCCCAGAAAATAAAGGAATCTGCAAATGCCGGCTTAAATATTGGCCCAGCGCCACCTACTGACAAAAATTTTAACTAATTTTTTTTTCGATTTTCGCAGAGCGCATCTCTTCAACTACGTACTAGTGAAATTCTGATTCGTTTAGAGCCATAGAACTGGCTCTAGAGCCTTCTGAATAGGCGAACTTTAATTATAACAACCCTGTATATTTTATATACGATAATAATATTTAATTTTTTATGTTTACATAAATCCAAATCGTATACATGATTAAAAAATATTATATATTTTGTATACGATAATAATATTTAAATTCTTTGTTTAGATCATTCCAATTTGATTTGCTTAAAATTTTAAATCTTTATGCCTTTTTGTGTACGCCATTTCAATAAAGTGCTTTTTGATTTTAAAGTGCTATAAAATTTCCATTCTTTATTCTCCTTTTTAATTTTATAGCATAGTTCTTTAAAATACACATTCTTTAATTCAATGTAGTTGAACATTTGCTGGAATATTATAGGTATCATTTAAATCATTGTAACGATGAAATGAAACCCTCGAGTTTCAATGAAAAACTGAAATCATTTTAAGAGCTACAATTACTTTCATGAATGAAATGTATGATGTTTTCCTGAACCAAATGCATTTCCGATTGGTATCATTTGAGAGTTATCAAAAGGGTGCAGGAAATTTGTTTCGTTCAAATATTTTGTAAATGCCATTCGAATTCCTTTTGTCATTGGAACTGAAGAAGTTTAAAAATACTTCTAAAGGAGTGTAAGATAAGCTAAGTGTAAACAAAAATGTGAGTTTCAGTAATGAAGTTGCAATACTCATTAATTGCTTTAGAGAAGAAATGAGATTGTTTTCAGCTACAGGATCACTGTAAATAATAGCTTTCATGATTTTTTTAAGTCATTAATATTAAAAAGCTTTATTAATGTCTATTTATTTTAAATTTCTATTTCAAATTATTATTTAACATTTTCATTTTAAGCATAAGCATTAAATAATCTAGCTTGCAGTTAACATTAAAAGCAATGCAATAGAGGATAACTGAAAGTACTTTAACCCGTAACTGGAGACGTGAATTTTCTTAAGAGATCAAAAACAGAAAATGAAGTTTTTTTTAATTATTATTTTTTTTATGTAAACGACATTGGATTTTTATTTTTGAAGCGCAATATTATCTGGAAAATGTGTAATGATTAAAAAAAAACTACTTGACGGTGCTGAGGAATACGCGCCATTCCAACAAAGTGCTTAGTGATTTTAAGCCCCACCAGTGGCCGAGGGGTTTTAACCTCTCAACTGGTAGACGGCAGGTGCTGGGCTCGAACCCAATCGCGGCTCTCGGCCTAACCGTTCGGAGTTTTGTGGTTTTCTTCGAACCTTGCGTAAATGCGGGTTACGTTCCTTTTGAAAGACCCCCACGAAGGGCACTCCCCCTGGGCCTATATCCCTAGTGTAGATAATCGGGCGACAAAAACAAACCAAACCAAACCTCAGTGATTTTAAAGTGCTATAAAATTTCCATTATTTATTCTCATTTTTTGTTTTGTAGCACAGTTCTTTAAAATACCAATTCTTCAATTCAATGTAGTTGAACATTTTCGGGAATATTATAGGTATCTTTTAAATCATTGCAACGATGAAATGAAACATTCGAGTTTCAACGAAAAACTGAAATCATTTTAAGAGCTACAAATACTTTTCCAGATGAAATGTATGGTTGTTATCCTGAACCGAATGCATTTCCGGTTGGTATCATTTGAGAAATATCGGAAAAGAGCAGGAAATTTGTTTCGTACAAATATTTTGTAAATGCCATTCAAATTCTTTTTGTTGTTGGAACTGATGGAGTTTAAAATATTTCTAAAGGAGTGCAAGATAAGTATATAAGCAAAGTATAAGTTTCACTTAAGAAGTTGCGGAACTCATCAATTGTTTTACAGAGGAAATAAGATTGTTTTCAGCTACACGATTCTCAATGTAAATAATAGCTTTATTGAAAACAAAAGAAGTAATGTTATATAAGCTTTATTGTTGTTTATTTATTTTAAATTTCTGTTTGAAATTATTATTTAAAATTTCTATTTCAGTCATAGCTTTTTGATAATCCACTTGATACGTACCATTAAAATCATTATAATAGAGGAATACTGAAAGTACTTTAACCCTTTTCTTGTTTCGCCCATACGTTATACGGGCAATATTTTTTGCCAATCATTACGGTACTGAGAGGATAATTAATCATAGACAAAAAAAAAAAAAAAAAAGAATGCAGAATCATTTTGACTCTCGTCCCCTGTTACTGGTTAATGTATTTTTTTTTTTTTTAATCTTTATCTTATTTTTGTGGAACAGATCGATTATTTTATTAGACATAAATAATAAATTTCATTTAGTATGCAAACATATTATTTGATTAAAATCATTTTAATTATACGAAATGAATATTTCCAATTCAGCGAAAAATTGACCAGGCTGGGAATCGAACCCAGATATTTGGCTTACAAGGCCAATGCTTTACCTGTTAAGCCACCTTACCAGGGCGACAGCCAACCAGGATTTTTCACTCAGATAACCTTATTGGTCATAACATCTGGTCTGTCATTTAGACAGTTCAACAGAATAGACCGCAGGTAAAGGAACTCCATATCACGATGGGTACATAGATATACTATTATTTTCAACACAATGTAACTGATTGGTAAAGTAATCATACGAATTGAATATTTCCAACTCAGCGAAAAATTGACCAGGCTTGGAATCGAACCCACCTGCGGTCTATTCTGTTGAGCTGTCTAAATGACAGACCAGATATTATGACCAATAAGGTTATCTGAGCGAAAACTCCTGGCTGGCTGTCGCCCAGGTGGCTTAACAGGTAAAGCATTGGCCTTGTAAGCCAAATATCTGGGCTCGATTCCCAGCCTGGTCAATTTTTCGCTGAGTTGGAAATATTCAATTCGTATGATTACTTTACCAATCAGTTAGATTGTGTTGAAAATAATAGTACATTTTAGTTATACTTCTTTTTGTATGTCGCGTCGTTTCAACAAAAAGCATAACTATTTAAACTTTCACTGTACCGTGCGTCACATCTTTAACAGACCTAAAAGCATTATAATGTGCCATGAATTTGACCAATATGATCGATGCAACTGATCAAGAACAGTCCAAAGAATAAAATAACACTTATTTTGTCCAAGTCAGATGGCTGCATTTGAGGAAAAATTATAATTTGTTCTGTGGAAACAAAAAAATAATTCAATCAAACTATTATGGTTAAATTTACTTTTATTATTTTTACCCAATACCTTAGGTGCCAACCTAACATGGAATATCAGTAATACGTGCGTTAATTTAACCCTGGTTTAATGAGTTTCGAACCAGAAATTTTTCAAAGAAATAAAATTAAGTGTGTTCCACTAACAATCTTGAAATTAATTAAAGATTCATGAAATATATTTTCTGGTTTGAAATGACGTTAACCTGGATCAAACTAATCCAGGTAGGGGAGAGTCGTCCAAAACGGGGACGGCGGGTCAAATGGGGACATTCGGTTTCTCACTGATAAGTGCTGACATCTGGTGATCCAATGTACTACTATTATTCCTTTACATCAGATTGCCATTTTGAAAAGATTTGTTGACGCAATTTGCTGTTATTCTTTCTGCTACGAAGTTTTGAATTTTTAGCAAGAGAAAAGTTCGATTTTGCCCCTGCACTATATTGAGCTGTATGAATTTACATTTGAAGATTCAATTTTGGCAAGTAAATCATTTTTTCGCTCTAGTTTTAAGTTATATTCTGATATGTTTCTTCATTTTCTATCTTACATGTGTGTGAAGAGATGCCATGTTTTCTAGCGTCCGTCATGGTCGGCTGAAATGGGGACATACAAGATAGTCCAAAATGGGGACGTCCCCGTTTTGAACGTCTCATAACAATTTTCAAATATGTTTTAATTTGCTTTCATTCTGAGATATTATGTTGTGAATTAAGTGCCTAAATTGAGTGTAAGAGATTATTTGTGTGCATAACGAATGTAGATTAAACAAAATTAGTTTTATAACGATTTAATAAAATTAATTTTATAATGATTAAATGTAATTATTTTTACAAGGATTAAATATAATTAATTTAATGTAGATTAAATACAATTAATTTAATATTGATTAACTAAATTAAATAAATATTTAAGTTACAAAAATAAAATTTAATGTATAATTTTTTTTAATGTCAAAATGATAATTTTTTCTGTTATTTACAGAACTATCATTTTATTTGAAGACGAGATGGGGCGCTATCAAAGGAAAACTGATCGACAGAGCTGGTCGACAGAGAGCATGACTGGTGCAATCCAAGAAGTTTTAGAAGGGAAAATGGGTTACAGGAGAGCATCTAAAGCCTACAACGTTCCACAGACAACTCTGGAGAGGAAGATGAAAGAGGCTCGACAGAAGGAGCTCTCTTCACAAGCGGCTGCTGCTAAATGCTTAGGAAGATATAAAACAGTTTTTTCGGAAGCCCAAGAGTGCTTTATACTTGTTATTATAATTATATGTTAGTGTTGTAGCGTACCGTTGAAGGCTTCCAAGATGAATACAGCGAAATAACTTGCATGTAGTTTATTCACACATATATTATTCTAGATAGGTTACACATAACAGAGACGCGACACCACATTTATAAAAACTAGTTTGAACCCCTGTTCTAGGTTAATTTTGGTTACAGTTAAAGTTCTTGACCAGGTCACGTTACAGTTAATGTCATTATACCACATCTCCCTTTCTTTAAAGATTCATTTTCTGCGGAGGACGAACTACTCGTCCACTTCTGGTGGTATACAGATTCTGGTTCCTTTTTGGAGACATAGAATTATTTTTACCATTGTTACAGGATGAATGAGTATTCTGACAGCTTGGCTTGGTTGGGCTAGGAACACTCTGTGATATTGGAAACTCATTACGGGAATCGTCTGGTTCAAAATCATCCACATCATCAGCCTCTGGTTGGAAGTTAGTTGATGGGACAAGATGCATTCTGTTTCGTCGATATAGCCTTTTCCCAGATTTGACTATATACGATCGCGGAGAATCTAATCTCTTCTGGACTGTACCAGTAGCTCTCTTGTCCGTGATCCACACTCCATCTCCAACATCGAGATTTTTGAGGTCTCGTACTCCGTGACTTTTGTCGTAGTTGTCTCTTTGCCTTTCTATTCTCTTCTCTTCCTTTCTTTGAAGTTCATCCCTGTTTTCAATTTTTGGCTCTAGTTGAGATCTTGCAATTGGCAGAGTTGTCCTTATACGACGATTCATAAGAAGTTCTGCAGGACTGAGGCCATTCTCTAATGGTGTTGCTCTATATGCCATTAATGCAAGGTAAGGATCTTCAGCTTTTTTGAGTCGCAATTTGATGGTTTTTACAGAAGATTCAATGAAACCATTGCTTTGTGGGTACCTAGGACTTGATGTGATATGATGAAATCCGTAAAACTTTGAGAATTTTGAAAATTCAGATGAGTTAATTGGCTCAAATTGAGGACCATTATCAGATCTGACGACATTAGGAATCCCATGTCTGGCAAAGATTGATTTGCAGTGGAGAATTACTTCCTCAGAAGTTAATCTTTCCAGTCTTGCGATTTCTGGATATCGTGAGAAATAATCGGTCACGATCAAGTACCAAGATCCATTAAGCTTAAAAAGATCCATTCCCACTGTTTCCCATCGTCTTTCAGGAAATTCGGTAGGGATAAGAGATTCATGGCGATTAGTGGTCTCCTTGACGCATGATGTGCAATTCTTTATCATTTCTTCAATTTCTTTATTAATTCCAGGCCAATATACCGATGATCTTGCTCTCGCACGACATTTCGTAATTCCCAAATGTCCCTCATGAATTTGTTGAAGAACCTTTCTTCGATGATTTGCAGGAATGATGATTCGACAGCCCTTCATTATGAGTCCATCTTGGATCGATATTTCATATCGATGATTCCAGTAAGGTAAACAACTTGGCTCTAAATGTTTTCTTGATGGCCAACCGTTGAGGATTAAATTTTTTAACTCTTTGCATGTTGCATCAGACTGTTGTGATTGGCGCAATTCTTCTAATCTGTTGCATGAAGCGGGTAATGTGGATATTATCATACGAATATATGCATCAATTTCTTCTTCCAACTCTTCATCCTTTTCTCTTGTTTCTTGAGGTTGTCTTGATAAGGCATCAGCTGCATAAAGTTTCTTTCCTGGTATGTGGAATATGGAATAAGAATATCGCATCATCCTCATCTTCAACCTTTGTAACCGTGGAAATAAATCTTCGAGGTTTTTCTTTGAGAATATTGGAATTAGAGGTTTATGGTCTGTTTCTAATCTTAAGTGAGTTCCAGTGAGATAATCTCGAAATTTCTCGCAACTCCATGCTAGAGCAAGCGCCTCCTTTTCTATTTGAGCATATCTCTTTTCAGTAGGAGTAAGAGTTCTGGATGCATATGCAACGACCGAGATTTCCCCGTTCTCTTGTTCTTGCCTCAAGGTGGCTCCAATTCCATAAGAAGAAGCGTCTGTAGTGACAATTGAAGTTTTCTGTGGATTATAAACTTTTAAAACTGGTTGAGATGTTAAGACATTCTTCCACTTTTGAAATGCTTGTTTTTGAGGTTCGTCCCAGACAAACTCATTCTTTTGACTTAACATAGATGTTAACGGTGCAAAAATTTCTGCAAAATTTGGAACAAATCTGGCGAGAAAATTTGCCATGCCTAGCATCTGTTTTAATTCCTTTTTATTCTTTGGTGGTGGATATTCTTTTACTGCTCTAACTTTATCTTCGTCAGGATGAATCCCCTTGTCATCAATAATATGCCCCAAGAATTTAATTATCTTGACTGAAAATTTACATTTCTTGTCATTTAGAGTAATGCCAGCTTTCTTAAGTTTATTTAGAACAATTTTCAATGTTTGGTCATGTTCAAATTGATCTTTTCCCCACACTAAGATGTCGTCCATATGACAAATAACACCTGGGATATTTTCTAGCAGCTGTGACATTCTGCGTTGAAAATGTTCTGGAGCAGATGAGATTCCAAAAGGCAATCTTAAAAATCGGTATCTTCCAAAGGGAGTGATGAAAGTCGTGAGAAATGACGAAGATTCATCAAGCGGAATTTGCCAAAAGCCAGAATTAGCATCTAACTTCGAAAAAATTGTAGCACCTGTTAGAAGATTTAATGAATATTCCACTGAAGGCAATGGATGAAATTCCCTTTCCACACATTTGTTTAGTTGGACAAGATCAACACATAAGCGAACAGTTCCGTCACTTTTAGGAACGATAACGACTGGTGAACACCATTCCGTTGGTTTCGTCACAGGAACTATAACTTTTTGGGCAATCATCTTCTTAATTTCCATTTCAGTTTTCTTCAGCAACGGAATAGGTATCCTTCGTGGAGTTGAAACAGCAAAAGGGACAGAATTCGGCTTAAGCTTAATAGTGTAACAACCTTTCAGTAGCCCCAGGCCATTGAATAATTCAGGGTAATCTTGCTTTGGATTTACTGCGTTAATTTCTAGAATGTTTGGTCCTAAACCAAAAGCTAGTATTGCAGGTTTTCCCAACAAATAATTCTGTAATCCTTCAATTACATGGATTTCTTCAGTTATTTTCTTTTCCTTGTATTGGATTTCTTCAACAAGTTTTCCCTTGTGTTTTAGTGTTTTCCCATCAGGACCGCAAAGCTTTTTGTCTGGTTTTAAAATTTTTGAACCCTTTAAGATTGGTGATGTAGCTGGAATAACAGTGTGATCTGCTCCACTATCTATTTTGAAACGAATGGTTTTACCTCGTATTTGAATAGGAACTGACCATAATGAATCATTACTACTATTCGAGCGGGTCTCCCTAATTGTTCCTAAGAAAGAAATTTCAGATTTACTTTCATTTTTCCTACAAACACGAGCAAAATGCCCTAATTTGGAACATTTCAAACATTTGGCGTCTTTTGCTGGACACACTTTTCTATTATGCATAGACTTACCGCACCATTTGCAAAGGTCAAAAGATTTTGTATATTCTTTTTTCCCATTATTCCTTTTATCAGTTTCTTTAAACTGTGGATTTTGACTGGTAATCCCTTTCTTAAAATTTAGCTTTGTTTTTCTTATACTCGAAACTCTATGTACAGAAGCATTATTAGAAGTAAGAATCTCTTGTTGCTTTTTAATTGATTCCGATAACCTAACTTTTTCTATAGCTTTGCTCAAAGAAAGGTCTGGATCCAATTGTAATTTCTCACTTAATGATTTATCTCTAATACCAACAACTATTCTATCGCGTATTAGTTCATCATGAAGAACTCCGTAATCGCAATGCTCAGCCAATGAATAAAGTGAAGTTATAAAATCATTTACACTTTCCCCTTCGTTTTGAATGCGTTGATTAAACTGTGCGCGTTCAAAAATTGTATTTTTCTTTACGATAAAATGGTCGTCAAAATGCTTCATAACAACATCATATTTCTGTTGGTCATCTTCTGACAAGTTAAAGGACATAAAAATATCTTCTGCTTTATCACCCATGAGATAAATAAGAGAATTTACTTGTTCTATCTCTGATTGATTTTTTAAACCTGAAGCGAATCGATATCTTTCGAAACGTTGCTTCCATTTTAGCCAAAGTGCCGGCCGTGAAAAACTAAATGATTCCGGCGGTGTAACCTGATAACAATTTCTAAATTCTAACTCTTTTTCTTTTTCTTTAGACATTTTACATAATAATAAAATAAATAAAAATGTGTCGTATAACTATGCAAGAAAAAGGAAACTTCTTACTTTAAGCTTGGATCCGTTTTCAAAATATCACTGTATTAAACATCTTTTTTTTCCAGCTGCCACCATGCTTTATACTTGTTATTATAATTATATGTTAGTGTTGTAGCGTACCGTTGAAGGCTTCCAAGATGAATACAGCGAAATAACTTGCATGTAGTTTATTCACACATATATTATTCTAGATAGGTTACACATAACAGAGACGCGACACCACATTTATAAAAACTAGTTTGAACCCCTGTTCTAGGTTAATTTTGGTTACAGTTAAAGTTCTTGACCAAGTCACGTTACAGTTAATGTCATTATACCACAAAGAGAAGGAATTGGTGGACCATCTGTTACATTTGGAAGAGAGGTTGTTTGGCGTTACGCTATCAGATTTGAGAACTCTCGCGTTTGAGCTAGCAGAGAAAAACAAAATTCCGCATGTTTTTAACATGGAACGGAGAATGGCTGGAAAGGATTGGCTTTATGGATTTCTAAAACGTCATCCAATATTAGCTCTACGTAATCCTGAAAAAACCTTAATGGCGCGTGCAAAAGGTTTTAATCGCGACGCTCTCAAAATGTTCTCTGATTTATTAGAGTCATTGTATCTAAAATATCAACTCTCACCCAATGATATTTACAATATAGATGAGACAGGCATCTTGACAGTGCCCAATAAGCCATCTAAAGTCCTTGCTTTGCGTGGAAAAAAACAAGTTGGCAGTTTGGCATCAGCCGAGCGAGGGGTACTTGTGACAACAGAAATCTGTGTCAATGCCGCGTAAAAATTTCGTTCCAACAATGTTTGTCTTTCCCAGAAATCGAGAAAATGCTCTCTTGATGGATGATGCCCCTCCTGGATCATTTGCGGTATATCACGAGAGTGGTTGGATTAACAAGGAGACTTTCCTTGTTTGGTTCAAGAAGTTTGTGGAACATTCAAATCCAGGACCTACAAAGCCAGTGTTGTTAATACTTGATGGCCACAATTCCCATACAAAAAGCTTGGAACTGGTGAACTTTGCTCGGGAAAATAACGTGGTGTTGATATGCTTTCCCCCTCACACCACACATCGGTTGAAGCCACTCGATGTCTCTTTCATGGCACCACTTAGTGCCTTTTATGAGCAAGAGACAAGGAAATGGCTCATACATCACCCTGGACGCTACGTGACAATTTACCAGGTCGGAAACCTTTTCAAAAATGCATTTTCAAGAGCAGCTACTGTGCAAAATGCTATGAATGGGTTTAAAAAAACAGGGATATATCCCTTTAACAGAGATGTGTTCCCTGAACATTTATTTGCGCCTTCAGAAACAACTGAAAAACCTGCTAACAACCCTTTAGAACGTCATTTAGCATCGAGTGATGGAATCATCACACCCCAACCTTCCACTTTATCGTTTGGAATATCTCCAGCTATAGAACCCCAGACATGTTCAGCGTATAACATTTCACCGAAAATAATAATGCCTCCACCACAAGAAATTGAACGCATGAAAAAAAAAGTGAATGACAAGAAGAGAGGTAAAACTGCCATACTCACTTCATCGCCTTATAAAGCAGAATTGGAAGCTATGGAACAGGAGAAAAATGAAAAGCAAAATAAACTGAAAAGAAAATTTGTCAAGAAACCCACCGAATCCAATCCTAAATATCCAAAAGCTAAAAATGAGAAGAAAATAAAAAAAAATCAAGATCCGTTATCATCTGATGAGGAAGAGAATAGCGATGACGCTTGCATTTTGTGTAATGAGCTTTACATTGACTCGAAACACAAAGAGGGGTGTATTCAATGTAGCAGCTGTCGAGGTTGGGCCCATGAAGCATGTTCAAATGTTGACGAAAGCGATGTCAATTTCATATGTGACTTTTGTATTTGATTACTTTTTGAGACATTCTAGTAACTGTTAAAAAAGGTAAAATTCCTTATCTGCATTTTGATTTTGCATTAAAGTCAATCTTTCTTTGTAAAACAAGTTTTTCTAATAAAATTTCGCAGTAGAACTTGAATTTATATGCTATTTCATATGAGTACCCCATTTTACCCACCCGGTTGTCCAAAACGGGGACTTCGAACATTTTTCAGAAAAATGTTTTTTTTGCCTATACTAAGGATTTTTTTAAAAAAAATCCCCTTGCCATCTCATAGTCTAAGACATGCTCTAAGCGGGAAATGCTTTGCCACATTTTTCTTATCTATAGATTTTTTTTTGCAGACAGAAATATGTTAGCTTCCCCATTTTGGACAACTTTCCCCTATTACGGAAGATTAGTTGAAAGTTGGCAGCTATGCAATATTTAAAAATATTAATATAAAGAAAGTTGCAGTGTAAATCTGTTAAATTTAAATAGTTTAAGCCATAGCTACCAATTTTTCTGATTTTTTGGCCCGGAAAAATTTAATAGACATTTTTGCCCTAATTAATCGGCAGATTACTATGAATTGAACTGGTAAAATTTACTACAAAATCTTTCCGGGCCAAAAAAGCGGAAGATGTTGGCAGCTATAGTTTAAGCCCATTTAACTGCAAACTATAGCAATATAATATTTAAAATCCTAATTGTATACATAGAGTACACGCCATAAAATATCAAATTTTAGCTGAAAATTTGAATTACTATTTTTCCCATTATTAGAACCTTATATAGGTTTCGAATATTTTTTTTTTCATAAAAATAGAAAAAAATCATGCAGTGAAGGGTTAAAAAAAAATAGGGGGAAAATATTTTTTTCCATTCTTTCTCTGAGTTTGATTCCATATCATACATCTATAAAGTAACAATTTTTCAATCTTTGATTCAGCGTAGGTACTCTGAACATTTCCGGGAATGTTTATAATGTTTTGAAAATCGTTTTAATGATTAATAGAGTCAGTCGAGTTTCAATGAGAAATTGAAATGGTTTAAAGAACTGTGTTTGCTTTTCGTAATACAAGTGTGCGTGAAAATCTTTCACATCGTCTATAAATATCATTCAAATCCCTTTTGTCGTCAAAAGTGACTGGGATATAAAATAGTTCTTAAAGCGTATAAGTAAAATATAAACAACACATAAGAATTTCTGAAGGAGTTTCATGATTATTCAAATGTTTTATAAAAAAAAGGAACAGTGTTTTCCGGTACAAGATTCCCATTAAAAAAAAGAAATATTTTACATATTTGTTTAAACACAATATTTTTATTAATTAGTTTTTACTAGTTTGATAGATTCGTTGCTGTTTATATTATTTTAAATTCATATTCGTAATATTATTTAACTTTTTATCTGAATCATTGATTTTAATAATGTTTATTATTGTTCAAGCCAACTGAAATGTATGTAGTGGAGAAATACTGAAAGTATTATTACATACGATTGATTGTGCAGTATTGAAAGATTTATGTGTCAAAATTTTACTGAGTATAAGGGTAGATCATATATTCAATGTGAGATTAAAAAAAAATTGATATAAGGTTATTTGGGGGCAACTGAGCCACGATTTTACAATGCGGCTATTGAGATTCTAGCAATTTAGCTTCCAAATAATAATGTTCATTTAATCCTTTCCGGGGCAAGGTACTTGTATTCTTAAAATGTTGAAAAAAATGAATGTCGCCCGTATTTACACGAAATTTTATTTGTAAAGTAATAAACGCGTAATTTTGCGTATTTAAAAAAAAAAGTGAAAATTTTATAAAAAAAATTTCTGGTGCCAGAGTGGCAATTTGGGATTACAACTAGGTGTTCTCATTTGCCATCAATGCCCTTCAAGTGATTAAATAAAAGTTTGGACCTCTATAAATGCGTTCAGTTAGATTCATCCTATCAGAAATTTTTTTATAATAAAATTTTAATGTCTAAAATTATAAAATTTATATATGTGCTTAACTTTTTTTTCTTTGTGACTCCAATTTCCCCATAAAGATGGGGCAACTGAATCCTATTTCGTTGGATGGACTAAATGATTTGGTCACTGTTCAGAAGATAAATGCGCAGATGTGCTTCTTCTTTTCCTCTTCTTTTCCTTTTGCTCTCCTTTTCGAATGTGATGCTCATTATAAAGAGCAATATTTAATACATAAAATCCTTGTCATTTTTATCATTGATGACTTTGTTTTCACGTGGCAATCATTAATAATTAATAACAGTTACAACAGCGTTGCCAGTGGGCTTCTTTTTAATAATTCAGATTTCTTAATTGGCACCACTTCTTAGAAATGTTAAAATATGTTTTACCAAATGAAATAATAATTAATACCCATTCCCCCCCCCCACACACACACACACACAAAACAAAAAAAAAACAAAAAAAAAACTAGTTGAATGTGTCAATCACAAAACTTTCTTCTATCTCATATATACATTTTAATATTTAAAAAAATAGTTACTCATGTTAATTCTTTAATAATTTTAATTCAATACTATACAAACTTTTATTTTTATCTTAAATTTCTACTTCAGTCAATTTATCAGATTAAAAACGTGTTTCCGTCTCTGCACGAGCTTATGGACAATAGAATGATACGCAGATTTTTTTTCAAATTCAGGGAGGACCTACTTGCCATACCAAGAAAAAATCCTACACACAAATTTTAGTTGAGTTTTAGGCATAATTTCATACACTTTTAGGTGGTGCAATATTGAAAATGGCACAAAAATCGCTATTGCAGCTCCCCCTTCCGGCGGATTTTTTTCAAATTCAGGGAGGGCCAATCAGGAGGGCATAGCGGTACGCTTAGAGAAATTTTGGTTCAATTCGATGCATAACTTCACATACTTTTGGCCGGTACAATATTGAAAATGGCACAAAAATCGCGATTGCAGCGCTCCTTCCGGCGGATTTTTCAAATTCAGGGAGGACCAACTAGCCATAGTCATACACTTACACAAAAAGTTTGGTTCAATTCGAAGCATAACTTCATATACTTTTTGGTCGGTACAATATTGAAAATGGCACAATCATCGCGATTGCAGCACCCCTTTCCGGCGGAATATTTCAAAATTGAAGGAGGACCTGCTTGCAACAGCCAAAAACATAAAACATTCACAAAAAAATTTGGTTCAATTCTATGCATAACTTCATGCACTTTTTGGTGGTAGAATGGCGACATACGAACATACACACAGACGCACACATAGACACACGGACAGACAGACATTTTGTAAAAACATGTTTTTTGGAATTTCTGACCCCTAAAATGTGTAAATCTGTCGAAAACCGGAAGTCGAAAAAAATTTCGATTACAATACTTTCTTCTATTGAAGATCGAAGAAAGTAAAAAAGAGAGAGAGAGATTTTTACCATTAAAAAATAGTGATAATCATGAAATCTGAATTTTTAAAAAGTATCCTATTGAAAATACTGAGTTACAATCATTTCTGCTATAAAATATTTCGAAGCAGCTTTAATCTGTGTTACATAATTTGCGGTTGTTTTGAAATAAAGTTTTTATAATTTTACCCCAATTGTTGAAAACAATAAACCAAACCGATAAATGAATCCCAAGTGGTATGCAAATTATTTTTTAAATAAAAATAAAATTTCATTTCATTTTAAATATTTTTTTCTCTTTTTTCTTGTTATAGTGGGATTTTTTATTTATGACCACTGAACTTGTAATAAAATAATTCCTAGCAAAGTACAAACATATAGATCGCATATAACTTATGCAGACTGAAATATTTAAAAAAATCTTTAATTTGCACCAAAATATTTTTAATAAGATGTATTGTTTAACTAAATTTATATTTGCATAACTGAAATCATTCATGACTTATATATCTATATACTAAACTCAGTAATATAAATTATTGTGTGCACACATGTTAATAACTTGCATTTGTTCCAATAATTAACACATTTGACAAATATTAATGATCAAGTTCGGCTAGAAGCATATCTACGGAAAACATTTCGAAATATATTTATTTCATCGTTGATAAACAATTTAAGTTGAAGTTGGCCTGTGGATGATTACTTATGATTAATTGCGTATTTTAGAAATAATTAATAATACATTACCTATTCATAAGTAATAGGAACGAATTTTCATGAAATGACTTATGGTTTACTTCATAGTTATTTATACATCCATTCACAGTATAGCTTTCTTCTATATTCTATCATATACACAATCGTAGTTTATGAAATTGTGAATAAAAAAATATGCTGTTTTTGAGTGATAAATGTTTGTTCTATTTAAACTATCATAGTGTGATTTTTATTTGAACTGAACAGTTTCTGACAAAGATGACAAGATAACGAACATAGCATCCGTTTCTTTATATACAAGGTGTTTCATGAAAGATTATCACAGTGTTAATATGTAACAGTAAGTATCAAACAAACAGCTTTCATCAAGGAATGGATGATCGGAATCAGAGACGTAGCTAAGGGGGTGCTATGGGCGGCCCAGCCCCCCCCCCCCTAAAATATTTTGAGCCCCTAACTGGAAAAGATTCCAAGGTCACTAAATGAATTTCTGTTTCTAAAATCCAAATGAAATTCTGTTAAAAAAATTAATTTAGTTTTGAGATCCTTTTACAGTTTTGCAGAATTACTAAAATGTATCTAAAATAAGTAATTCAACACTCCCTCATCCTATTTATACATATGAAGCTAACATGATGTTTAATTTTGCACCAGTTATACACTCAAAATTTTCATCATCATATACTTTACTCAGCATGAAATGATGTTATTACAGTTTAATAAGAAGCACTGTACTTACAATGTGAATATGCACTAATTTATCTTTCTGCGTCAGAAAGAGAGAAAAAAATTATGAGCCCCCCCCCCCCCCTATTATTCTTTTCTAGCTACGGCTCTGATGTAACAGTAAGCATCAAACAAACAGCTTTCATGAACGAATGGATGGTCGGAATTAAAACGCAAAGCTGTTAGAGAACGCTGGAAATGATGTTGCTCTATCAGGTAAAAATCTATGATACAAAAGCACACAAAGAACAATTGAGTTTCAAAAGCGTTGAAACCACTCTCCGTAAAATAGATGAGATGCTGCCATTATAATACTGAAGATCATAGAACACGACGTGTAACGTCATCACTAATCAACGAACTTTTCACTAATGTTAGAATTCGCACCGGAAAATTTTAAATGATAATTTTGTTTATTCTATTTGTAGAAAATCTATTAGCTCATTTTTTTTTTTAACTGCTTTACCCAATGGCTCATTCAACCAACCCAATGCTCCGGAATTTCACTGAAATTCCATATTTTTTGCTGAATTTATATGCATTAAGACATATCGACTCATCAACTTCGATTGAAGGTGAATTGAAGCAAAACAACTTCAGTAGGAACTTCCAACATCCATGCATTGGTTCATTGGTTCATAAAACAATAATAACTATTTTAACTTGCTAGTCAGAATTTAAAATCCCCCAATAAAACATCAACCAGATGTGGCAACACTGTGACATTCCGATCTTAACTCTCCAGTTGGCCTAGGCCAATCTAATTTGAACTTAATCGGGTGTGGCTGGTAACTTATATATATGTGACATTTTGAGATAGGAGCCATTAATATTATTTGCAAGTTTCCCCATCTTATGTCACAGGAGTCGAGGGGAGATAAAAATTAAGTAAAATAATAAACGTATCAACTTCATTAAATTCCACAATTGCTGCTCCAAAAAAATTTATTTAAATGCAATCATATGCAGAGGGAAAATGCTCTTTCCTTCCGAAGCAATAATCCATAAAAAACATTCGTCTAGCTTTTAAATCGTTCAAACCCGAAAACATCGAATAAAAGATTCCATCCATCTCTGGGCCTCTTTACTCAAGTCCATAATAAAAAGCTTCTAAAACTTTCTCTAATATCTAACCATGATTTTCACATGTAAACAGAATTCATGTCCATCGTCGAGATTAATTTCATTCAGACAATAATTTTTAATTAAAAAAATTATTATTCAACTAATTTATAATCGAACACTGAATTCGATATCCTGCAGACAATATTATGAAACAGAAAAAAAAGAAATGAAATGAATTTATTGATACGCACAAATATCAAACGTTGAACGGGGGAAAAATAAATAAATAAATGAAAATAATGATATTTTTTAAAGGTATGGTTTTGGAATAAATTTAATACGACTTTCGTAAAAAGGTTTTTTAAAAACAAGGAAAAAATGAGTTTTATTTGGAATATTAAATTTTAATCAAGGTTCGTACAATCCTTGGAATTTCCAACGACTCTGGCACCACTATTAAAAATAAGAAATTTTACATTTAATTTTTAAACCGCAACAATCGTAACCCCCACCTTCATTCACAGATTTTACGATATTTTTCTGCAGTGAAACACTTCGAAAATATTAAAATTTAGTGGTAGAACTGTGCGAACCCTCATATTAAGAAATAAAATTTAATTAAGAATATTTTTAATTTAGAGCCATCTTTTTAAATTTACGCATATTGGAATAAATGTTTTTTTAAGGCGAATTAAGACTTTATATCGTTTCCATAAAGATTAATAGATTAGATCTAGAAACAAGATTTTAATTTAATAAGTTGAACTAAGTACGGAATATTGTTAAAAGAAAATTAATATAGTATAAAGGTTAATTTTGGCCAAAAAAAATTTAACTTTATAATATATATAACATTTTATTTCCCGATGGCGATTATCGATTGAACTAATAGTCTAGTTTTTCAAGACGAAATTATTTTGTTTGATTTTGATATTAAGTACTTCATCCTTTTTCTTAATATTTCACTCGCTAAAATAAATTTCCGATTTGTAAATAATAAAAAAAATAGGTGTTTTTAAAGAATATATTTATTAATGATGGAGAAATAAAACGACATTGAATTTCTTTTACACTAAAGAAATGTATTCTTGTATATTTTCAGAGGTTACGTGAATAAAAAATACAAAAAATTGATACCATGTAATCTTATTTTTAAGGGGTCTCAGAAGTCTTACTTTTTACCCGGTGGTACAATTTAGCAACATGTTACATTCATTTATTTTTTTCTAAGGCCCTATAACACATACATGCATAAAACTAAATATAAAGAACTTAATCCCATAACTGATTTGCCCGTACGCCGTTCGGGCAAGACGAATTTGCTTAATTCATCATTTAAAGCTTTTTGACACCACTATTTTTTAGAAAAAGAATTTCATGTTATTTAAGGGCGGAAATGTTTCGACTAAATGTTACAAATATTTTATTTAAAAAATTGTGGTGTGAATCCGTTATTTCTAATTTATTGAACGTAAGTGAAAGAACCAGTTAAGGCTTAACCTTCATACCCGGAATGGGTCTAATCGACCCAGTCCTATAATGCATTTCGTTCACTTAAAACCAGAAAATTTTTTCATAAAGTAAATTAAATAAATAACGCAAAGATTTAAGTTAAATAAGTATGTTGAATGGATATAAATAAAATTTCTGGTGTGAAATATTTTAATCAAGTTTGAGTAAAATTTCAACATGGTAGGAAGGTTAATATCTTTTTTATATAAAATTTTTTTTTAATATACTGTATTGAAATTTTATTTTATTTTAATTATGTGTAATTTTCATTAAAAAAATTAAAATTGTTCTTTGACTTGCATCCACTGCGCACAACATTTCTCAAAAACTAATAAAGCAATTTACATGAAGCTTGGTAAATATCTTCAGTTTAAATTAGCAAATAAATTATACTCCAAATTTAGTAAAATTGCATTAATTATTTAAAACTGGCAATTTTTCAATAAGAAATTGATTTTTTTTTTCAAAAATGCTACGACCTTGAGTGCAATGGATGCTAGTCAAAAAATATTTATTATTTTTTTTATCAAAATTAAACATAAAAATAAAATAAAATAAAATTTCAATACAGAATATTAAAAATATATTTTAAATAGAAGATATATTAAGCTGTCGATGTTTAAAATTTTATGCTTTATGTTTGGGAGTGAGAAAAAAAATGAAGTGCAACCTGTTGCTAAATTGCAACATGATTCCTGATAGTCCAAGAGCCGACCGCACAAAACTCTAAGTCATCGAGCACAAGAAAAAATCCTTTTTTTATAGAAGAGTAATGATAGGGTAATCTAATGATCCATGTCTGCCGGAAGTGAAGTGGTGCATAAGCCAAAAATTAAAACCACAAGTGATTGACTCGTAGAATTAGCATTGCGTTTTCTTGCACCCGGTTTTCCATGGTTTCATACTTTTGATTGTACAGCAAATACAATGTTAAACTTACGAGTAAACCATTGGTGGTATTAATTTTTGGCTTATGCACCATTTCCCTTCCAGCAGACATGGATTATTAGATTCCTTTATTACTTTTCTTACATAAAATAAAGGATTTTTTCTTATGTTCGATGACTTGGTTTTGTGCGGTCTGCTCTTGGACAATGAGACCCCTTAACCCTTTAACGTTCATTGGTTTCGCCACGAAACCACAAAATTTTAATTCCGATACGCAACACTGACACCGGTATTTTTATCTAAAAATATCCATTTATTTTGTATGTGAAAAATCCCGTTTTCTTATTTAGAAATATATTTGTAATTAATTACCGGTGTCATTCATTTATTTCGACGTCTTAGCAATGAAAATGCTATGATCGTTAAAGGGTTAACCCTTTAACGCGCAGTGTTGCCGGGTCGGCAACACCTAAAGTTCCCTCTGTTTAGAGACACAAAAACTCCGTGAATATTTCAAAAACTACTCTAATGGCTACTTTAAATCTTTCTTATGAGTTCTAGAAGGCAGCACCACAGAGATCAAACTCTACCGTTTTTAAATAATAGGTAAAATGTTTTACTGTAATACGCGCTTCACAGCAATGCTCTTCTCACTGCGCTTATCAATGCTTTACTTATGGGAGGTTACCACTTCGGCAACAGCTGTATAATTAAAATTGTTAGTGCAATCTTTACAAAACAATACCTGTGTACTCCTCTAGGCCTAAATAGATTGCACAATTTTTCTTTAAATTCCAACTTTAAAGAGTAGTGCGCCGGAAAGGGTTAAATACATAACCGAGGGTGTGCAATTATGCATACAGAAATTATTGTGCCTTTTAGAGGGTTTCATACACAGGATCGTCACAGTTTAGAGTGATTTTTATTTTTTTATTTTTTTCTGAAAACTGCGGATTCGGAAAGAAAAAATTTTACTTCCTGTAATCGTGAAATATCTATTATTAAATAAAGGGGAAATTACCATTTGGAATTAGTATAATTTCGAATTACCTAAAATGAAAATTAAGGACAATCATGCAATCGTGTCCGAATGCAAACAAGTTGGAAATTGCACGTGAACGTAGCAAATGAGGTACGTTCGTACGATAACGAAGTTTTAAAAATATTCAGATCTTGCTGATATAGTAGAGCGTACTCCGGATACAGTATAGTAGTCGAAATCTTTACGTTTCTGTAAATATGCAGGAAGTAATTTTTATTACACCTCAGCAACGTATATCTTATTCATAAAATGTGAAATAGTCGAATATAATTAAAACACGTACCAAACCATGTTTCCCCGTATAGCATTATATAGTGAAATACTTTTATGTGGCCCTGTAATTTAATAATAAAAATTCTTTGCATCCCAGATTGTACAGAATGCATATTTTAGTACATATTTCATAGATTCATGCCAATTCTATTATGTTCGAATGAGTGTAACATCATTAAAATGCATTTGAAACTTTTTTCCCATTGACCGTAATGTAACGGAATCCTTTTGATTGTCCCTGTAATTGATCTATGCATCCGATTTTCATAACATTTGAAATGACTCGACAAAATTACGCAATAATGATATGTTTTAAATTTCAAACGATTAAAATGCATTTAAAACTTTTTCCCTATTGACCGTAATGTAACGGAATCCTTTTGAATGTCCCTGTAATTGATCTATCCATCCGATTTTCATAAAATTTGAAATGATTCGACAAAATTATGTTATAATTATGTATTTTAAATTTCAAACGATTTGTTTGGGTAGTTTTTACGTTGTTATATGCGGACAGACGGACAGACGGACAGACAGACGGACAGACGGACGGACTGAACGACAACAATAGGTGCTACGTATTTACATAACTACGAACGCACCTAAAAAGGTTATCAAAGACTGTTAAATTTGCATGCTTATCATTGCCGTATCAATGACGAAATAATCGTTCTCGGTGCATTTTAATAATATTAATTTATAACAACTATAATAAAATTAAGTTGCATTTATGAAGTGCACTAAAACACGCTTTCTATATAATGCAGAGTAAAAAGTACCTATCATCATTCATTAATAAGATCACATAAATGGTTTCAGTTACATGATGGTGACATGAAAAAACTGTATGCAGGAATATTTGTGATGTGCGATTTCAAACACAGTGAAATTATAAAAAGTATTAGAGAGTTTCAATAAAAGATGCTTGTTGCAGAACATGATGAACATAGAGTTTATCATTAATTCACAAGGACACTCAAAATATTTTGGTTTCAATACTACTTATTAGGGATTAAATTGTGAAAAGTTTTATTAATCTTGTATGAAAATATCCACGGATTATGAAACACTCCAGTGTCTCATAATGAATGCTTAACGTGTAATTTTTCATTCTTGATTTTTTTTAATTGGCTATATATGCAAATAAATTAAATTTCGCCCACTTTTTAGGTGCGTTCGTAATTATGTAAATACGTAGCACCTATTGTTGTCGTTCAGTCCGTCCGTCTGTCTGTCCGTCTGTCTGTCCGTCCGTCTGTCTGTCCGTCCGCATATAACAACGCAAAAACTACCGAACCGATTCGTTTGAAATTTAAAATATATTATTATTACATAATTTTGTCGAGTCATTTCAAATTTTAAGAAAATCGGATGAATAGATCAATTACAGGGACAATCAAAGGATTCCGTTACATTACGGTCAGTGGGGAAAAAAGTTTCAAATGCATTTTAATCGTTTGAAATTTCAAATACATAATTATTACATAATTTTGTCCAGTTATTTCAAATTTTATCAAAATCGGATGCATAGTTCAATTACAGGTACAATCAAAAGTATTCCGTTACATTACGGTTAATAGGAAAAATATTTCAAATGCATTTTAATGGTGTTACACTCATTCGAACGTAATAAAATGTATATGCATCTATAAAGTAGATATTATAATATACATTTTGCATAATCTGTGATGCAAAGAATATTTTTATTGATTTATAAGGCCACACAAAAGTATTCCATTGCATAATACTATGGGGAGAACATTGTTTGGTGCGCATTTTAATTGTAATTATTTACAGTTTTATGAGATTGATATATGAGAGTGATATTTTTAAAACTTCGTTATCGTACGAACGCACCTCATTTGCTACGCTTCACGTGCAATTTCAAACTTGTTCTATTTAATTACATTGTAATAAAGGTTTTTATGATAACCCAGCAATTAACTTTATTCTTCTGGAGTTTATGAATTAAACAGGTTTTGTAGGGATGTTTTCTAACATAAATCTATATTATGAAAAAATGTAATTTAACTGAAACTCGTTTTGTATTTGGAGAGTTAGTTACATTTAAAATATTTCATGTTGTTAGTGTAAGATTTTTTTTTCTTTTTTGTAGAAAAGTCTGGAAAAAATATGCAAAAAATAAATTCTTTTTTCATTTCAAAACAACGTTCTTTTTATTACAATTTTAAGGAAACCTGCTTTTTTAGTGTCTTAATTTAAAAGCATCCTTAATTTAAAAGTATGATGAAGGAGTATTTGTTTTGTTTAAGCCATAACATCTTATTTAAGAGATATATACTTAATTAAGAGTTCAAAAAAGGTTATTTTTAAAAACACAATAAAGCATTTGTATAATAAGCAGTATTTCTCAAAGTTACATCTCATTTAGTAGAATGATATGTTTCAAATTTTAAATTAAATCGCTTTTTATTATGTATTGTTGGATTATTTCAAAATCTATTTCTACATTTTTATGTATTTCATAATAAAGTTTTATTATTTGCGTGGAAAGTGTAATAATGTTTTGCATTTCCATTTCCTGACTTTTTTTATTTTTTTTTTCAGACGGAAGCATAAAATAAATAAAATTCTAGTTTACATATAGAAAATTTTTATAATGCTATTTTTTATAAATTAGAATTCATGCAAAGAATTATAGTTAGAATGTAAGTTAAATGAAAATAACAAAAAATGTACTTTTTAAATTACAAGATTTTTGATGCAGTTACAGTAAAACATTGTAGCTTTTCAATAACATTAAAAATTCGATTTTTAGTCGATCTTAGCTGTATTCTAATTTTGCAGCTCTTAGACTTAAAAACACATTTATTTTAAATAAAATTATGCAAAAAATCTTGTTATTTTTCTTGTTTTAATTTTTAAATAAAGATTTTAAAAGAATAAGACAATATGTATTCCAAATATCGGATTATTTTTATCGCCTATTTTGAAGATTTTTTAACAAGCATTGAAAAAGTAATTATTAGTTGAAAATGTATGGTTTTTCGTTAAATTCAGTTTATGTGAATTGTACAGAAATGCAAGCTCTGAGCCAAAAATGGCTGATTTTAATCACTAAAGATTAATAGTTTTCTTTGCTGTATTAAGTCTCAGAAATCTTATCATTAAATAAGTCAAAAAATATTTTAAAAATTTAGTGGTACCAATTGGTCATTTTTGACGCAGCACTTGCATCCCTGATTAAGGAAATAGTTTGTGGATATAAAAAGAAACTTTTTTAAGGATTTTTGGATGTCTTTTTGTTGACGGATAATGATATGTGTATTTTTATATTCGAGCTTTTTATGAAGCTTTAGTATGTCATCTTTCTATTTCTTTAAGTTTTATTGAAACAAATAATTTAATCATATACTGTTCTGACAATCTATTCAGATGGATATTAATTTTTCTTTTACTTAAAAAATAGCATTAAAAAAACAGCTGATAATTCTCATTACTCTCTCCCCTCAATTTTTTTCGTAACATGTTAGAACAAAAAATTACTTCGGTTCAACGGATTTTGTTTGTCGTAAACCACAACTTGAATCTGGTGCACGGAATAAAATCAAATACATATTTGCATGTAAATAAAAAAATTAAAAAAAAAAAAAAAAAAAAAAAAAAAAAAAAATTGGCAGTGAAAACAATAGTTTGGCTGGTTGTATTTGTGAAAGCCAATAATCTGCACGAGGGATATAGGCCCTAAGAGGAATGCAATCAGTGGGGGTCTTTCTAAGAGAAACTAATCCATATTTACGCAAAGAAATCGAAGGTTCGACGAAAACCAAGGAAATCTACTAACGATTGAGCCGACGGACGCAATTGCTTTAGAAGAAAAAATTCCAGGCCGTAATATATTGGCGCATTTTTGCGTCATTTTTTAAACTATCGTTGAGAAATTCAAAGTTCTCTTCACAGAGGTCGGAGTATGTAGCACAAATTTTATTAATCCTACCAGTATATTTTATCAATAATCTTCATTATATATTTCTACTTCATATTCTATAAAAATGTCTATTGAAGTTAATTGATAAAAGATACTGGTAAGAACAACAAAATTTAACTTATATGCTCCGACCCCTATCTTCAAGAATGTTAGAATAACTAATTTTGATTATTACATTGAAATGACGATACAAAGACATTTTGTCGATGAGCTCTGAACCCATGTCCCACATACCCGGTAGCAGAGCAATTAAGGTACATGACACGGTTCGTTTCCTTTGACAGCAATGGGAAAATAAAAATATGTGTGTGTGGGGGGGGGGGCAACTTATATTCTTAACGATACAAAAATCTCGTGAACAATATTAATAAAACAAATAAGCAGTAAAACATTTATTACACATTTTCTAATGTGAACTCAAAATTTCTGAATGAAAAATCCTATAGATTTTGCAATACAGCTTGCAGTCTCTATTGTTTAATTAACTTTTTATTTATTTTTAAATAAAGTAGACAGTTTGAAAACAGCAGAAATTATAAGTCGAATTTATAATTAATTCGAAATTGAAAATAATATTACTGTTTAAACAAGTATGAAAAATCATGCGTTAAGCATAGATTATGAAGCACTTTCCAACACTTAATGAAATCTTTAACAAAACTTTGTTATTTAGGGAAATAATAGTGTATAGCCAAATATACCCAAATATGTATTCCAGTACATTAGAACAACCCTGTATTTCATATGTCAGTTCATATAATGGGAAAATTTAGCTTAGCAAGAAAATACCCAGTAGCTTGAGATTTCTTTTTCAGCAATTCATACTATTAGATGGAAACATACTTGCATACTTTTGTTCAGCCCTGTAGTTTACATTGTACCTTTATTACACGTCAGCATTAGGCTAAAATTTATTGTAAACTAAAACACTTTTAAATAACTGAAATCACATTCTCATAAATCATCATTCATACGCGTCCATGTACCGAATTCTTTGCGTGGCCCTGTATATCCTTTTATCTATATTCTGCAAACATTTCTCAGTAAATTGAATGAAGCTCAGCGTAAAAATGCATAGCTTATTTAAGAACCACGTTTAAATAATTTACGCTCATATTCAGTAACGTTGGTGAACTCTTTATGGGTAGCCCTGTATATCAACTATAACATTTATACACACCATATAATGTGCATATATTTAGCGAAATATAAACGCGCATATCATAATTAAAATGCATTTCATCCCTCCATCAGCCATCATCGGACACATATACGGTACTTCGGAAAAAATATACTATTTGAAATCTTTTGTGTGGCCCTGTAAATGCTATGTACGTCATATTATGCAAGACAGTAGCGTATAATTTATATTAAGCTTCAGAGACATATATCAATTTTATTATACATGAAAAAGCTTAATATATTTAAAATATGTAATGGGAATTTTTGATTCGCCCTGTAGATAAACTAATCATGGTAGAAACTTCATTTTCGATAGGACTTGTGCTAGGGTAAACGTCAATAACGTCCTAAAATTTCATGGCAATCCGAGTATATTAACGATTTTTCCCCATAGGCCGTAATGTAATGGGAAACTTTTGATTCGCCCTGTAGATAAACTAATCATGGTAGAAACTTCATTTTCGATAGGACTTGTGCTAGGGTAAACGTCAATAACGTCCTAAAATTTCATGGCAATCGGAGCATATTAACGATTTTTCCCCATAGGCCGTAATGTGATGGGAAACTTTTGATTCTCTCTGTAGATAAACTAATCATGGTAGATACTTCATTTTCAATAGGATTCGTGCTAGGGTAAATCTCAATAACGTCCTAAAATTTCATGGCAATCCGAGTATATTAACGATTTTTCCCCATAGGCCGTAATGTAATGGGAAACTTTTGATTCGCCCTGTAGATAAACTAATCATGGTAGAAACTTCATTTTCGATAGGACTTGTGCTAGGGTAAACGTCAATAACGTCCTAAAATTTCATGGCAATCGGAGCATATTAACGATTTTTCCCCATAGGCCGTAATGTGATGGGAAACTTTTGATTCTCTCTGTAGATAAACTAATCATGGTAGATACTTCATTTTCAATAGGATTCGTGCTAGGGTAAATCTCAATAACGTCCTAAAATTTCATGGCAATCCGAGTATATTAACGATTTTTCCCCATAGGCCGTAATGTAATGGGAAACTTTTGATTCGCCCTGTAGATAAACTAATCATGGTAGATACTTCATTTTCAATAGGGTTCGTGCTAGGGTAAACATCAATAATGTATAAAAATTTCATAGCAATCCGAGTATATTTACGGGAGTTAGAGCGCGGAGAGACGGACAGACGGACAGACGGCCAGACAAACCGAATGCATAAGCACTTTTCAACTTTGTTGGAAAGTGCTAAAAAGAATAAGTATACTACGGAGAATTCAATTAAAAAAAAAAAATAAGCTAATATTTTATTTTATTTTATCCACGTTAAATAACTTAGAATTTAATCTCATAAAGATTAATTTAAATTCTCATAGCAATTATTTGTTTTTTTAGCTCACAGGCTATCATATCCTGAGAGCTTATGTGCCCGTCCGTTCTGTATGTATGTACGTAACGCGATAACTCATGATAAAAATATCCGATCCACTTGAAATTTTGTATGTAGGTATATCCTGACAAGGCGCTTCCCTGATTAGTTTTTGGAGTTCATTCGATATGTATAAGAGGGGGAACGGGGGGCTCATGCCCCCCGTTAGTTGATATAGATGGGATTTTCATGCAGAATTAAGTTTTCAAAATTTAGATTAGGATCATTCTGATGAGGCGATTCCGTGACTGTTATTAGGTGTTCATTGATTAAGTATAAATAGGGGGAACAGGGGTTCTAATGCCCCCCCCCGTTAGTTGATATAAATGGGATTTTCATGCAGAATTAAGTTTTCAAAATTTAGATTAGGATCATTCTGATGAGGCGATTCCGTGACTGTTATTAGGTGTTCATTGAATAAGTATAAATAGGGGTAACAGGGGTTCTAATGCCCCCCCCCCGTTAGTTGGTATAAATGGGATTTTAATGCAGAATTAAGTTTTCAAAATTTAGATTAGGATCATTCTGATGAGGCGATTCGTGACTGTTATTAGGTGTTCATTGAATAAGTATAAATAGGGGGAACAGGGGTTCTAATGCCCCCCCCCCCGTTAGTTGATATAAATGGGATTTTCATGCAGAATTAAGTTTTCGTTCAAAATTTAGATTAGGATCATTCTGATGAGGCGATTCCGTGACTGTTATTAGGTGTTCATTGAATAAGTATAAATAGGGGGAACAGGGGCTCTAATGCCCCCCCCCCGTTAGTTGATATAAATGGGATTTTCATGCAGAATTAATTTTCGTTCAAAATTTAGATTAGGATCATTCTGATGAGGCGATTCCGTGACTGTTATTAGGTGTTCATTGAATAAGTATAAATAAGGGGAACAGGGGTTCTAATGTCCCCCCCCCCTTAATTTATATAAATGGGTTTTTCAAGCAGAATTTTCAGATTTCGTTCAAATCTCTGAATAGTTTTGGAAATTTAATGGTTAAGTATAAAAGAGGGGGATAACTCTTTTTAAATTATATAAATGCTAAATGGGTTTTTATTAAGAATTATCTAATTTGCTCTGAATTTTGGATATAGATTTTTTATATGATAAAGCATGTCTTTGATAGTATAGGAGGTTCAATGATTAAGTATAAAAAAAGAGAAAAGGGGAGAGCTGTTTCCCCTTCTTAATTTTTTTTTTCGAACGGAATTAACCCTTGAAAATATAAAGCTTTAATGTGCAATTAGTATTTGTAGCCTGTGAGCTCAATGCCTTCAGTTTAACTGGGCAGTATTCTTTATTTTTTAAATATTTCGATTTCTAAGTTTCTTTCAAAATTCTCCTAATCCAAGAAAGATTGACTACAGTGTGGAATTAATTGTTGTTGGGAATATCATTAACATTCAACTGTAAAATTTAAACTTTAATTAACGACTGTTTAAAAAATACTCAATTGTGCGTCTTAAATACATCCCCTAAAAAAAGAGCATTGTGCTTTTAAAATAAATCTAAATTCGAAAGTATATTTACTTAATAATTGCTTCGAAATAAAGCTATTCATTTTACAGAATTTATCTAAGATGTTATTTAAGCTCTATTTAATCCATGATAAGAAATTTTTTGGTAAAACGAAAAAAATCCATTAAAAAAAAAAAAAGCTGATATTTTTCTAATCGGTTAGAAAAGATACACGCTAGCCCTTTTTTGTGTAATATGAATTTTTATGGATAGTTTTAATTTACAGATTTATTGTTTCTTTTAAGGTGCGTTCGTAATTATGTAAATACGTAGCACCTATTGTTGTCGTTCAGTCCGTCCGTCTGTCTGTCCGTCTGTCTGACCGTCTGTCTGACCGTCTGTCTGACCGTCCGCATATAACAACGCAAAAACTACCCAACCGAATCGTTTGATTTTTAAAGTACAAATTTTGTCGAGTCATTTCAAAATTTATGAAAATCGGACGCATAGATCAATTACAGGGACAATCAAAAGTATCAAGCTGCAATACGGTCAATGGGGAAAAAAGTTTCAACTGCATTTTAATCGTTTGAAATTTTAAATACATATTTATTACATAATTTTGTCGAGTTATTTCAAATTTTATCAAAATCGGATGCATAGTTCAATTACAGGGACAATCAAAAGTATTCCGTTACATTATGGTTAATGGGGGAAAATGTTTCAAATGCATTTTAATGGTGTTACACTCATTCGAACGTAATAAAATTTATGTGCATCTATAAAGTACATATTATAATATACATTTTGCATAATCTGTGGTGCAAAGAATATTTGTTATTGATTTAAAAGGCCACACAAAAGTATTCCATTGCATAATGGTAAACGAAGAACATTGTTTGGTGCGCATTTTAATTGTAATTATTTACAGTTTTATGAGATTGATATATGAGAGGGATATTTTTAAAAATTCGTTATCGTACGAACGCACCTCATTTGCGACGCTTCACGTGCAATTTCCAACTTGTTTTAAATGTACAACAAAATGTCTTATATTTATTTGAAAATAATCGATAATCAATTTTTTTTTATTATTTATTATGCACATTTGTATATGGGGACATCCATAAATGTTACGCTTGGACGGGGGTAGGGGGGGGATGTTAGTGATATTGTGACAGTTGGTGACAAGAGGGTAAGAAGAAATGTGACATCACACATTTTGATTAAAATAAAAAACACTATGAGTCAGTAGATTAAATTAAGAAATTTGTATTCATAAAGTAAAGCTAAGATTTAAAAATAGATACTAAATTCCTTTTTAATTTCCAAAATATCACTGTTTTATTATTGTTTTCATATTAATAGATTATTATTGTTGCATGTTAACTATGTTTTTTGTCGTAAACCTTAATGTTGTATCATACAAAATAAGTACACGAATAATTTTTAGGTACGTTCGTAATTATGTAAATACATAGCACCTATTGTTGTCGTTCGGTCCGTCCGTCTGTCCACATATAACAACGCAAAAACTACCCAACTGAATCGTTTGAAATTTAAAATACATAATTATTTCATAATTTTGTCGAATCATTTCAAATTTTATGAAAATCGGATGCATAGATTAATTACAGGGTCAATCAAAATTATTCCGTTACATTACGGTCAATGGGGAAAAAAGTTTCAAATGCATTTAAATCGTTTGAAATTTTAAATACATAATTATTATATAATTTTGTCGAGTTATTTCATATTTTATCAAAATCGAATGCATAGTTCAACTACAAGGACAATCAAAAGTGTTCCGTTACATTTCGGTTAATGGGGAAAAATGTTTCAAAAGCATTTTAATGGTGTTACACTCATTCGAACGCAATAAAATTGATATGCATCGATAAAGTACATATTATAATATGCATTTTGCATAATCTGTGGTGCAAAGAATATTTGTTATTGATTTACAAGGCCACACAAAAGTATTCCATCGCATAATTGTATAGGGAGAACATTGTTTGGTGCATATTTTAATTGTACTTATTTACAATTTTATGAGATTGATATATGAGAGTAATATTTTTAAAACTTCGTTATCGTACGAACGCACCTCATTTGCTACGCTTCACGTGCGATTTCCAACTTGTTATTGTTATGGTCACAAATGTCGTTAAAACAGAGAGTTAAAGTTTTAAAAAAAATTTGAAGTATGATCTATAACATAGTGCTTTGTCGCTAAACTATAAGTACATGTTTACGTAATATAACGTGACGTGTGACAAGAGGGGGTATGATGAAGTGTGAAACTTTGTGATAAAGTGGGTTCGGAGGGGGTCAAAAATACTGGAAAAATATGGGACATCATTTATGGATGGTCCCTATACTTTTATACATAGCGTAATAATAACATTAAGGCTTGGTCGGGCAACTGGGCCATGGTTTTAAAATATGACTCTGGAGTTTCCTGGAAATTTAGTCTCAAAAATCTAATGTTCATTTGAATTAAAGTCGGAAACTTCTGAAATGTATTCAGTTAGTTTCACTCTATCACACAAAAATTTTCAAAATTACATTTTAAAGTCTAAAAATAAATAAATATATATATATATATATTTCATCTCTTCATGGGTCCAGTTGCTCTATAAAAACAGGTTACTGGAAACAGGTAGGTTTTTCTAATAATAACACATTGCTCAGTGGTGCACAAATTTTAATATACATTAGTACATATTAAAATAAAATAAAACTTTCGACGTTTCGCGCCGTCTTCTGCGGGCGTCTTCAGGAAAATATGAAATTGAAGGACTACGTTTGCATCTTATTCGAGAGATAATATTTCTACTAAATTAAAAACTAAATGAATTAAAATTTTAAAAATGTTGCCAATTACACGTGAGTAAAAATTAAAATATTGCAAGGAAATAAAAATTTTTATTAGTGAAATTTTATGGTGCAACTGTCCTATATATATTTATAGGTAGGTTTTTGTTCTACACGCTTAATATTTTTTTATATGGGGCACCAGAATCATCTTTGTAAATGTGCAAATTACTTAAAATTTCTTAACCTATTTGGTCCTGGGTCCCCATACGGGTACCTCTGTTATTCTTTTATGAAAACTAAAATGTCTGATTTTTTTTTTTTAACCTTTTAACACAATTTCTTAATAACTGATTTTTTTTTTTTTTTTTTTTTTTTTTTGGCGTTGAAAGCAAACGAATGAATTCCTGCATATAAGCTGAATTCCCAATAAGATAAATGTTATTTTCACCTGAGTTTGTAGCAAGCCTAAAATTTTTTATTTATTTATTTTTATTTATTTATTTATCTATTTATTTTTATTTATTTATTTATCTATTTATTTTTATTTATTTATTTTTATTTATTTATTTATCTATTTATTTTTATTTATTTATTTATTTATTTTGAGAGAAAGAAGCTGTAAATGTAAATTTATCTCGTGGATTTAATGTTTTCATGTGCAAACTCCGTACGTTGTTGTGAGTATGTCCTGCAATTTTAATCCGAATTCACACAGGGAAATGCTAAATGAGGATATTTATTTTAAGTAACCACGAAATGTCTATTACTAAATTAATTTGTAATTGCAGTTCCTATTTTCTGGCACGAATCAGAATTTTCTGAGTAAAAATGGAGGCCAAATAAAGGGCAACCCACATTCTATCCAGATTATAAAAAAAAATTCTAAATTATAGATTTTTTGGACTGCCCTCATGAAAGAGACTGAAATATGGTGTAAAATGTGAGTGTTACCATATTAAAATTTAACGTTTGTATAGTTGTTAATATGGAGACAAATCCAGATTGAAAATTCGGAATGTATTCATACTTGGAAAGAATACATTTATATTCGGAAAAAAAACAGAGTCACATGTCATGTGATATCTAATGTATCTTTTTGCAACAACGTGGCGATTAAAACTTATGGAAATGTTCTCTTATTTTTATTTATACAGGGTGATTACAAATTCGTGGTAAAACTTTATGGGTTGGTAGAAAAAACGTAACAATCATTTATTGTATAGAAATCTATTGGAGTAAGTGACGTATTGAGGTACAAACACTAGGGGTAAAGGATATAGCCGGGTTTCATATTAAAATATGCCCTTGAGTCAACCACATGGAGTCCTACATGGATCGATAGCCCATAAAAAGAAATTCCTTTCTCCCTAGTTTTAAATTTGTATCTCAAGACCATGGGGGGTGATGGCCCTAAATGCCTGTTTTGGAAAAGTGCGCATTGTGACGAAACTACTAAGCAAATTTCAACGAAAAAAATAAGGGATGTAAAAAACCTCCATACGAATGTTTGACAATTTTTTCAGATTTTTTTAAACAAAAGAACAAGTTTTCTAACATTTTTCCTGTTTTTAAATGTAAATTTTAATTTAAAATAAACTGAAATATCTGAGTGACCACCTTATTTTTTTTTGCATGAAATACTATGAGACATGATGCATATTCACTATCAATTTCAAATTTCTTCGTATGGTGCATCATATTAAAAAAAAGGGCAAAATCATATTCCGGCGAGATTGTGGGGCGTGTCTCGGACAAATTTCACGCATTCTTTTCAAATCTCACACATTAATTCCCACGGTATTTTAAAAGAAAGCGTGAAATTTGTCCGAGACACGCCCAAAAAAATTAAGGTGGTCACTCAGAAATTTCAGTTTATTTTTAATTAAAATGTACATTTAAAAACAGGAAAAATGTTAGAAAACTTGTTCTTTTCTTTAAAAAAAATCTGAAAAAATTGTCAAACATTCGTATGGTGGTTTTTTATATCCCTTATTTTTTTCTTTGAAATCTGCTTAGTTGTTTCGTCACAATGCGCTCTTTTCCAAAAAAAATGTAGGGCCATTACCCCCCCCCCCCATGGTCTTGAGATACAAACTTAAAACCGCGGAGAAATGAATATCTTTTTATGGGCTATCGATCCATGGGCTATACCCTTTGGCCCTTTTATTTTACTTAAAACTTTCTCATTTATACTATAAAATTTCAATATTATTCTTATCTTTACCTAAGTTTGACATTTCCTGATTACATAAAGAAAAAAAATTCTTCTATGAAAATTTTCGGAATGAAATCGAAAATTTTGAATAATAATAATAATAAACTCTATTTTTATTTCTCTTAATGTATTTTGTGCGTTTGGCAAATTTGACAATTTTGCGTTTTTTTTTTTTTTCCAAACATTTTGATTTCATACAGTGAATTTTCGAAAAAGAGTATTTTATTCATGTAATAATGAAATATGTCTTTAACCCCTTAAGTGCATAGAAAAACTTGCTAAATTCACTCCCCAGTGCCACAGTTAGAAATTAGTGGGCTTACAAAATGGGGCGTGGCTTAAGAGCTTGCGAACTCTCTAAATGAGAAATAGAAGATGTTCCATCTAATTTTTAATTTTTGTGGATTCACTAATGACTGAAAGCTGTGCCCTGATATTATACCAAACAATATTTTCTCTAAAATAATAGTGGTGTGCAAAAAGGGCGGGGACTGTCAAATATGAAAAAAAATTCTCTTCTATTTTCACGTCACTAGCTCAGTGCGACAGCCTTTATGAAGGTAGTTCCTTCTACCCCTTCTCCTCTGAAATAGGTCAGTCCTTCAAAAACACCTTCAAAGTCTTTTTTCTTTTCTTTTTCTTTTTAATTCCAAAGCCGTGGGCGGGGTTTTACTGGTACTCCGCAGTATAAATTACAATATTTTGGACTGACGTATATACACGTCAGTGGTACTTAACGTATCGATTATGCGCGACGTATATATACGTCTGCGGCATTAAAGGGGTTAATAAGAAAAATAATATTATAGGAATTTTCTGGTATGAATGAGAAATTTTGAAATAAAAAGAGAAACCCAATCAGGCCCTTGGGGCTTGTACCTCAACACTTTATTTAACCCCTTAACTGCCCCGGACGTATATATACGTCTCGCTCAAATAAATGCATATTTCTGAAAATTACTATCGAACAACCACTTATTCTAAATTGAGAATTTTGTTTTATTAACAAAAAGACACTTTTGCCATTAAATAAAGAAGAATTGCTTTCCAAAATATGTAGTGGCAAAATTTATTTTAGCAAAAATGTTGAAGATTCTTGTCTTAAAATTTCGGCATTTAAGGGGTTAAACCTATACACACCTATACAATGAAAAATTGTTACAGTGTCCTGTATCAACCCTTTCTTTCTTTCTTTCTAACCGATGACTAGGCCCCTACCTACCGAGTTATCTCAGCTTAACGGGTTAGATACCTGGTATCGAGGCGGACGACCGCCTAATTGCCGCGAAGCGGCAATAAACTTTGCTTTGCGTGCCATCATTTCTGCAGTACTTGCCTGTCGTTGAGCATACTTTGTTTCGCCTGTTAATTAAAGGTACATCCTGTTGTTTGAACTACAAATGACTTCACAAGATGGTCTCGTAATTTAGAGCCTTGATCAGATGACGAGACCTTCACCTGGCAAGGCACCTCCAGAGGTATAATTCACAGGTAACTTGGAGAACTTTGCACCCACGACGGATTTTACATGCACCAGGCGCCATTAGCGTGCATGATGGAATTTTAGCCGGAAGAGTGGGGGCGATCTGCGCAGATAAGTGCGAGGTCGGTTGATTGTGGCTTACGGTTGCCCTGTATCAACCCTTAACCCTTCACTGCACGATTATTTATATTTTTATAAAAATATATATATATTGGAATTCTATGTATCGGTCTAATAATCGTAAAGTAGTTTAAAAAAATCAAATTTTTAGTTAAACTTTGATATTTTATGGCCTGTATCCTATATGCATAATTAAAAATTTTAAATATTGTACTGCTATATTTTGAAATTAAATAAGCTGAAATTTATCAAATTTATCTGCTTAACCCTCTGCAACTTTCTTTGTATCAATATTTTTATGCATTCTGTAAAAATAATAAAAGTAAATTTTACCTTAATAGTTTGATGGAAAAGTTTTCTGTTTCCTACGAATAAATTCTAATTTTTTGTCCAATGCAGCGACCTGACATGGATAAAATAAGTCTGTTCTTAGTCAGTCGCAACTATCATATAGGCCAAATTCATAGCACATAATGAAAATTATAGAGTTTTTAGGCATGTGCTAGATGAGGCACACGGTGTGCAGTGAATGGTTACAGTTTAACTATGAATTTAGAATCCCCTTATATATATACAGATAAACTGCTTGAAATACAGAATAAAATTAACTTTTTCTCTATTTTTAACTTAATCCTTTGCGGCACGGGGCAAATTCATTGCTTAAGTGTCGAAATTAATGACTGACACCGGAATTTGAAAATAATTCTATTTGTAAATAAGAAAAAGCTATATTTCATGCATTCAACAAAACGTAAATTTTTCTACTAAAATTCCGGTGCCAATGTGGCTTTTGGGAATTAAAATTAAACGGTTTCATAGATATTCCATCGCGCAGTAAAGGGTTAAATCATACTTAAATTCAGTTAAATACTTCTATTGCTTCTTGTAAAGATTTCTCCTAAAATTAAAAGTAAAAATTAAAATTAAGCTTTTATTCTATATTACGGTGTTTCTTGGAAGATAATTTTTTTTCCAATACATTTCCACAAGCTGTCGAAAGGAGATTCTTTATAATAACGCATAGCTGCCAACTTTTACGCATTTTTTCTACCTCTAAAATTGTACATATATTTTCCATTTAGTTATTTAATCATATGATTTCGATGATTAAATAAGACAGTATTTACTAAAAAAGTTTTGTGGTAGGAAAAATGCGCAAAAATTGGCAGCTATGATAATGAATAAATAAAAATTTACAAGTTTTATGTTTTGTTTTTGAATAAATTAACATTAAATCTCTACTGTGTCTAATCAAAATGTATATAAGTTGTACTGGAAGGTTATGTTTTGTAGCTGGTGTTTAAAAGTAATCAATATAAATCTATTTAAGCTGCATTTAAGCGACTAGATGCAACAGAAAATAATTCTACAACATCAATGTTTCTTTTTTATTAGTGGAATAATATTGATGGTATATATTGAAATACATTTATAACTATGAAATATTGAAATATGTTTCAATTTGTGCGAATGTAAAATTTCAGAATAAAAAAAGAGGTCAAATCAGGCAACTTAGTATTAATACTCTTCCATGAAAAAAATTTTTTTTTTTTCTTGTGACCGATACCTTAGAATTTTTTCAGCTCTTGGACTATTATATTTATTTAAGACAGACATTTCACAATTACTTACAGAAAAAATAAATTCCTTGAAATAGAAAATTTTGAATTCAAAAATTTCGATTTCACACCGGAAATTTAAAAAAAAAAAATTCATTATGTAATGATGAAATTTTTATTTTAAATAAAGATAAGAATTAGACTGGATTTTTCTAGTACAAAAGAGAAAGTTGGAAATAAAAAAAGGACCGAGTTGACATCCTAGTGTTTATACCTTAAGGCGTCAGTTGCGCCTATGCATTTCTATACAGTAAATAATTGTTACAATGTCCTATATCAACCTTTAAAGTTCGTACCGTGAATTTAGAATCACCCCGTATATGCAGTTGAATTCGGAATACAAAATAATATTATCCTTTTCTCCATCTTCAACTGATATAATACTTAAATTGAAATACATACTTCTATTGCTCCATGTAGAAATTTCTCCTAAAATTAAAAGTAAAAATTATAATTAAGCTTTCATTCTATATTACGGTGTTTCTTTGGAGATATTTTTTCCAATACATTTCCACCGGCTGTCGAAAAGAGATTCCCCATAATAACGAATAAATAAAAATTTGCAAGTTTTATGTTTTGTTTTTGAATAAATTAACATTAAATCTCTACTGTGTCTGATCAAAATGTATATAAATTGTACTGGAAGGTTATATTTTGCAGCTGGTATCTAAAAGAAATCAAAATAAATCTATTTACGCTGATTTAAGCGTTGAGTTGCAATGGAATAGATTTTTTCAACATCAATGTTTCTTTTTTTTATTAACGGAATAACATTAATGGTATGTATTGAAATATATTTATAATAACCATGAAGAATTGGAATAGGTTTGTATAACTTTTCTGCAGTATGGGAAATACAATATTTCAATGCATATTTATTTAAAAGTTAAAGAAAATTTTAAATATATTATGTGTATATATATATATATATATACAGGGTGTTTCAAAAATGACCGGTATATTTGAAAAATCAATAAAACTTAAACAGGTAGCGTTAGAAATACACCGTTTGTTGCAATATGTTTGGGACAACGGTAAATTTTCAGGCATACAACTTTCGAAATTAGTTAAAATTTTCAACAATAGATGGTGCTGCAGGCAATTTGAAAGCTATAGAAGAAAACGCAATCTGTGAGTTTGCCATTCTGTGCAACTTTTGTCTCTGCCCGCGAAGGCACTCGCGAGCTAATGCTAATCCTATGGGGAGGCATTTTTGTAATAACTTTTTCGCATTTTGACATTTTAAATATTTTTTTATTGCATTGCATAGCTGAAGTCCCTCTCAAGATCGCTCCTTGAATATATTTTTTGATTTTGGCCGCAGGTATTTTCTATAAAGTTACTTTTACTTCCAAAACCGATTTCGAAAGTGAAAGTAACTTTATAAAATATATCTGCGACCAAAATTGAAAATGTAATCAAAGAGCGATCTTGAGAGGGACCTCGTCTATGCAATGGAAAAAAAAATATTTAAAAATGTCAAAATGCAAAGAGTTATTAGAGAATTGCTTCCCTATAGGAATAGCTTTATCTCGCGAGTGTCTTCGCGGCAGGGACAGAGGCTTTACAGAATGGCAAACTCACAGATTGTGTTTTCTACTGTAGCTTTCAAATTGCCTGCAGCGCCATCTGTTGTTGAAGATTTTAACTAATTTCGAAAGTTGTATGCCTAAAAATTTACTGTTGTCTCAAACATATTGCAACAAACGTTGTATTTCTATCGCTGTCCGTTTAATTTTTATTGATATTTCAAATATACCGGTCGTTTTTGAAACACCCTGTATGTGTGTGTGTATATAACTGAGTTGAAATATTTTAATTTTAAAATATAAAAATCGCTATGAAATGAAATAAAAACGTATGGAATCATAATGAAATTAATTTGCATTAAATGGAAACATTTGATACAAATTCCTACATCTGCAGTAATACCTCAGTACTCTTTATCGTTGATTTTCTCTGAAAAAAATCGTCCTTTTTTTCGTAGGTTATCTCATTTTTCGTCGATGTATCCTTGTAATTTCGCTACATTTTCTGTAAACAAAAAGGCGTTTTTCTGCTCATAGTCCAAAAAGCCAACCGCACAAAACCCTAAGTCATCGAGCACAAAAAAAAAATCCTTTATTTTATGGAAGAGTAGTAACAGGGGGAATCTAATCATCCATGTCTGCTGTAAGTGAAGTGGTGCATAAGCCAAAAACTGATACTACTAGTGGTTGACTCGTTGGTTTAGCATTGTGTTTTTCTGTTCACAGTTTTCCATGTTTTCATAATTTATACACACACACACACATATATATATATATATATATAATTCATTTATAAGTCTTAAATTTTATTCTTTGAAAAATCTTTTTTCAAATAGTTGAAATTTATTACATTACTTTTTTTTAATGACTTGGTAATTAAAATGTATAGATTTTTTTTTCTGTCTTTCTCCTCCCTCCCTTTCGACATGGGCTAGACCACTATCGTTGTGAACCCCTTAATTACTGTTAAATTAATTCTGTCATAAACTGCCTTAAAAATATTCAAGAATTTTTACACAGTCATTAACATATTTCTGCACACTAAAAGGAGGTACCAGTATTCTTAATTGTTTTATAAATTTATTTAATATTTAACCATCTTCCTAGTCCATTACTTGGCTAAGTTATAATCGGTAACTAAAAATGTTTAGATTAAGATTTGCAAAAGATGTCTACTGAAATACGGTTTTGTAATTTCTAAAAAAAAAGGAGATTTTATACGATGTATTTCTAAATAGAAGCGGTTTAATACTATGATTGAAATTTTTATATTACACTCTGTTAAAATGTATCATTTTTTGAAACTGAAGAAACGGGTTTATGTATTATTCTCATAAAAAGATCCATGTAATTTTAATCAGTTCATAACTCATAAGGAACATTGTTTCGGAATTAATATTACGATTGTCTGTTATTCATCTACATAATTTTAATTAATTTACAATGCGAAAGGAGCATTGTTTCAGAAATGTTTTTAAACTATTGCGAATAACAGCATAAATTGAGAAATATCTAATCCAAAATGACATTTATTAAAACATATGAAACATTCATTTTCGTATAGATTGCTTTTGGTAGTATATAAGGTTTAATTAAATATCTTTGTTTCTATATCAGTTGCCATTATTTTGTATCTCAAAAATTAATTTTTAATAAGAAATTTTTTTAAAATATGAAATTAAGTTTAAATTTCCATTGTGTTTTACAAGTATGCTAATGCATTATTTTGTAATCCGCATTTATTAACTAATACCTCAATGTTGCCACAGGTGACTATTTTTACTGTACTATCGTACAGTAATTAAAAAAAATATGCTTGCAAACATTGTCAATGAGCATATAAAACATTCTTTTTTCTTTTTTGAAAAGTGGTGCGAAATAGAATTAAAAAATAGTCGCTTGTGGCAACTGTATCCGTGAACAATTTTAAATACAACATGATAAAATAATATGATAACACTCGAATATATCTTTGTACAGTCGTGAAAACAAGTATACAACCTCTAATAACCTTACAAAATACTGTCGTAGAAGAAAGTTACTGGAAACAAATGAAGTTACCAATGAGTGTTGCCATTGTTAATTGATAAATTATAAATGGTACTATTTGGTTATCCCGTCGAACAAAAAAAATCGCCAAACTTTAAGATTAAAAGATGATCGTGAATGTCGCATTCAATGACATTAAATATGATACACATTTTTAAAAGTCATTAAATGTTTTTTATTTCGACTTTTTATTTGTATTTTTAATAATATTCTACTAATTATTTGTTTTTTCGTTATTTGAAATGAAAATTATGTCAATATGTATAATTTGGCTATGACTTTGTCGATTTGTTTAATTTGGCGAAATCGGGGATAACCAAGTAGTACCTTATAAATTTGCGTAGGAATATTTAAAAAAAAGAAAAAAGAGTGTTAACATGAGCATCCGTCTATAAGTATTACATACTACAGTTACAGTACCGAATTTTAATGGATTTTTGTGAAACTTAGGAATTATAACACTATAAGGATAATTTCAATTGATAGCTTAGAATATGAGTGCTTCCATCTAACAGAACATGTTTAATTTCAAATATATTATGAGATGCAACTGCATGAGTTAGAAGATGATGATAGTAATATTTACAAATCATAGCAAGTTGTCAGCTATTTTATCAGTATATGTAATAATGAAAATATACCGAGTGTCTCAAAAATGACTGATGGATTTTAAAATTCAATAACTTGCAAACGTTGACAGATATTTAGAAAATTTTTGCAGGAGGGTTATGTATAATGTCAGATGTTTTTTTACCGTAATTTTTTATTTTAGTTCGAATTTGAAACAATAGATGGCGCTGACGGCGATTGAAGGCCAGGTGATCAGTGCTGAGTAAGGTCAGTTTCGGCGTCGACCTGGCCTTCAATCACCGTCAGCGCCATCTATTGTTTCAAATTCGAACTAAAATAAAAAATGATGGTAAAAAAACCCTGACATTATACATAACCCACCTGCAAAAAATTTTGAAATAGCTGTAACCATTTGCAAGTTATTTAATTTTTAAAATCCACCAGTCATTTTTGGGACACCCGGTTATACATACTGCAATTTCCATGTTATTATGACACATTTTTTCATCTTGTGCTAAAACAAATTGCTTACAGATAACATTACACTTTTATTATTTATCTTCACGATAATAATCAACAGATTGATTGCTTATTTTTTACTTATTTTTTAAACAATGAATGATTATAGTTTCATAAAGTTGTTTGTTAACCCCTTGGAGACGAGCGACCAGTATACGTGCCACAAAAAGGCTTAACCTTTTGTGTACCAGACAAAACACCCATTTATCTACGGCAACACCTAATTTTAATTCCAAACTTGCAAACGGCACCAGTAATATTTTAATATAATTTTGCTTTTACAATGAAAGCTTAAATTAAGGAATTCGTAATATCTAGACAAGTCCTTTATAAATTCCGGTGTCAATCGACAATTTCTCATTTTACCATTGACACCAGAAATATTGCTGTTGGGTCCAATGGACCCGTCTGGTAGACGGAAGGTTAAGAATCCTCGCTTATTCCTACCTGTAAAATTATACTGTAAACCTATTTAATCGAAGCATATTCTCGATTTAGTTTCTGTCTAATTTCTGTTTTTAAAAACCGGTGACAAAACATTAAAAATTTCGCAAAAGGCTCCCGTCACGAAGGGGTTAATTCTTTGTTAATAAGTCAATAAACATACTATGTTTAGTAGCTAACTAAAACCACAATTTTAAACTGCGAAAAGTCGCTATCATAAAATGTTTTTTTTTTTTAAATCTTAAGGAAATAATGAAAAAAAGAAAAAAAAAACACATTAACTGAAATATTTCAGGAGATAATGATCACGATGGGAAAATGATAAATGTTTCATATTTTTGTTTTCTCTCTAATAACTACTCTTCTGCTGTTATCGGTAAAATATTTCATTACTTCGGTGGATTCAGTTTAAAGAAAAGCTTTAATTAAAACAGAAGAAAGCTAAAGTAATTGAAGATGAAATATTTTTACATTATTAATCACTAGATTTGGGAAATATTTTATATGTCTGACTTGTTCAATAAATTTATTTTTAAGCAAAATTTAGATTTTTTTAAATTAAATATTTAGCGATGATTTTTTTTATATTAAATGCATAATTATTTTTAATACCGTATTTACTCGTGTATAAAGCTCACTTTTTTTCCAGAAAATTAGGGTAAAACTCCTAGATGCGCCTTATACACGGAATAATTTTTTACTGATAGATGCAATCGAACGATATACATATGAAACAAGAAATTATTCAAAGAAGACATTAAAACTGGGAAAGTGTTATTTAATTGAAGTATTACTGCATATTTATTTCATTCCTTGCAGTTTTTTATACAACAGAGCTAATGACATTATCTAAACGCTAATTAGCAATCACTCATTCCAATTTCCTGTCATTCTCTTACAGCCCGAAGTCTAGAAATGCATTTTCGTCTTGTTTTCTAATCTGGTGTAATGTTTGTTTCGACATTTTTGTATTGGAATTCATTTGATCATTCTTCATTAGCGTATCAAATATATGGTGCACGTTATACACGAGATTTTAAGAAATCACCATTTTTACTTGTAAAGTAGGGGTGCGCCTTATAGACGCGTGCGCCTTATACACGAGTAAATACGGTATTAATGCTAAAAAAATCGATCTGACTATCACTGTTTCTTTAGCACTGTTATAGGTAGGATGAGAGTTAGAAAATTTAGTGCAAAAATACACCAGGAAGGGCATGCGGCGAAAACCTAGATCGTGTTCTATTCGACATTTTAATTAATTTTTCATTTTAATTTAATTTAATTTTCAATTTTATTTAAGAAATTTTCTACTTATAGTCCTTTCTAAACGAAATAGTAAAAATGGAACAAAGTGTTCTCATTATTTAATTATCTAATTGCGTGGCAATGTAATATCCAAATTACATAGCGGCATTTCCTGTTGCAAAGGCATTAGTGAGTTTTTAAAAAATAATGTTTAAAAGCGGCTGGCAGTCACAAATGCACGGTATAAATAAGGCAAATTTTACAAAAAAATTTTACTAGCGAAAATAATCATGGATTCTGATCACCTTAGGCCGCACGTACAGTGGCGATCAAAAGTTTCCGGCCAGTAAGTTTCTTTGATTTATTTACCAGAAGGTTTCAGCAAAGGAGGAGCACAATTGCTTCAAAAGTTAGGAATATGTGAATGACCTCTAACCACGTGAACATTTTGATTGGATACTGAAGACGCTTCATGCAAGGTACAATTCGAAGTTCGGGTGTGCAAAAGTTTCCGGCCGCTCATCATTCCTTAGTTTTTTTCTATCGGTAAAGTATTTTTTGGCTGTGTTTGGGAAAGAATCAAAGTCAATAGCATAGTTTAAATTCAAAATTGAAAAGTTTAACAAGTATTGTTTGTAAATGAGTGATTAATTTGTCACTAAAGGGCCAATCTTCTCGAGATATTGTGGCAAAGTTATCGATCAAAAATATCGACTGTAAACGATGGTTAAAAATTATATAAAGACAGCCATGGCCTTTAGAGCTTTCTGAGGTCCGGGAGACCCCAAAAAATTACTATTCTTGTGGGTAGAATTATCAGGAGAAAAATAATTGGTGGTCCGCATAAAATTTCTGTTGCAATATTCTGTAATTTACAGAAAAAGTATTGCTGAAATAAGTTCGTCTATCGTGTCAAGATGTTGACATGATGCAGAACTTCATGGAAGAGTCAGTGTTCAAAAATGTTTCATAGGTAAAAAAAAATATCAACATAACCGACTGGCATTTTCCAAAAAACTCAAAGTGTGGCCAAGTGAAAACTGGACAAAAGTACTATTTTTCCATCAATCGAATTTGAAACTTTTTTGGGAGTGATGGCAGACACTACGTCCGATGACCTAACAACAAAAAATATATTTCGAACCATGTTATTCCTACAATGAAGCATAGTGGTTTACATGTTATGCTGTGTATGCTAGTATTTTCTTCAGACAAGTGTTGGTCCGTTATTTGAAATTCGCCGCAAGATGAGTCAATGCACGAAATTAGCACAATGCATGAAAATATCTTTAAAGAATGTTTAATACCTTATTAGAAGAAAAATTTGGTTCGCAACTATTTGTATTAACAAGATAACGACATATAGAATGTATGCAAGCCTCGACAAGCAATGGTTTTCACACAAACATATTTCGTTTTGTAAATGACCAGCCCAAACGCCCAACATGAATCCAATAGAAAATCTTTAGAAAGAAGTTAGCAAATGTCTGTGGAACTATAAATATCCCAACTCAGCGGAAATTTCTAAAAAATTGCAAGAAATGTGGAAAAAGCGTACCATAGACGATCATTAACCGTTGATTGTATGAATGCCAAGTTGCTGCGCCGCAATACTTATTACTAGAGATAATAAAATACTATTTGCAAATGTTGTTGATCATTGTAATTTTCTGTTACAATACCACTATTTTCCAAACTTGCGAAGGTGGCCGGAAACTTTTGAGAACATGCTTTATCCTTTGTACTTAATTTTGTCAATTAAATTTATTGATATTTACATGTCATTACATAAGTAAGTTCCTAACTATTATGCCAATAAAATGTATAAGTATCGCTTTGAGATTCCTCTTCATATGGGTATATTTACAAATTAACTGAAAAATTTTTGTTGGCCGGAAACTTTTGACCGCCACTGTATACCGGTTGCTCCTATTGACCAATAAACACTGTCATTTTTAATGTTTATCACTTTACCATAGTTTAATATCTATTTATGTATTTTTGGAACTGTGTGTGTAACTGTTGTTTATTTAGTGGTATTTTATCTTTTTAATGCGAACGATGCACCAGTTAGTACAAGAATATTGCCGCTAATAAAATAAGTTGGAAATTGGACGGCAAATGTAGCAAACTAGGTGCGTTTATACTATATCAAAATAGTAGAGATATTCAGATCTTGGTGTTATAACATACAATAAAATGGATACAGTATCGTGGTCAAAATATTTTTTGTGTCCCTGTAAATACTATCTGCTTTCTATTATACAGGAAATAACTTGCAGTGAACCTCAGCAACGTATATTAGTTTCATAAAAAGTGAAATAGCTTAATATTTTCGGTAAAGAACAATATTCAGTTATAACGGAATTTCAGGCAATTGCAAAATTATTTATTTAAGAGAGATTATTTATTTATGAAATCCAACAGTGCAGATGGATATACGAAACAATTGGAATATAACTCTGACTAAATAAACTCATTTCCAAAAGTCTACTATATGTTTATAATTTAATATTGAAATTGCTGAGTGGGAATTTTCAACTGTGCTGTTCATTTAACTGAACTAACTTTTAGTACGTAGAGTCACACATATCTGTGGACCATATACAGGCTGAAAAAATATCGTATATTTTAATATTAATTCATAATAGTAGCAGAAATTTGTTTTCAGATGCGTTATGTGTGTTTTAAATTGCTTATTTAGCCTACATTTTTCACTTTAGTAAACTTTGTTATAGTATTCTGATATTGTTGGAAACTGTTTCAAAGTCTATGCTTTGCACGTGATTTTTCATTCTTGTAAATTTAGAAAATGCGTTAAATTTTAATGTACTCAACAAGCGCCAAACATGTTCACACATTTACAAATTCATTTCTTAAAGGAAAGATATAAATTTGGAAGACTCCACTATGGAAGCGATATGGAATCGAACTGTGTTTTCTTTATTTAATAAATAACTTAGCTATTGAATTATAAGCGATTTCAACCACGTGACAAACACGTTTTTTACCCCTGTTTGAGTGGTTATTTTTCTCTCGCGCAAAAATGCTGTTCAAAACACTTATTTTGTCTCTATTTTCTGAAGGATTTATTGCTCTTGCAAAAAAAAAGGGGGGGAAATGAGTGTGATTAGACAATTTCTGAACAACAACACCTGCTAGATTCATGTATTTCTGAACAAAATTAAATTAAAATTTAAGTCATAATGTTGCCCTTGTTGTTTTAAAAACAGCTTTAAAATTTATAAACAATCTCTTATTTATTTAAGAGATTCTACAGTGCGGATGGATATGCGAATCAACGGGAAAATAACTCTGAAAAAATAACTTCAGTTCCAAAAGAGCACTGTATATTTGTGATATCAAATCCTAAATATGAATAAAAAACATGCTTCAAAAAATGTACACTGCAAGATTACAGTTTTAGAGATAAATTAATGTTTATAGATTTTGTTATTCAACTTGTCAAAATATTTCAAATGTAGTTATTTTTATCGAAATACTTGGGAATATGTATTTAAAGTAAAGAGTTGAAATAAACTTGAATCCAAATGATGTAGAATCTTTAAGTATATTTATGTTCAAATGAAATATTTAAAGGAAATTGCAATCCTTTATATGTCAAAGATTTTATAGTTTTCGGGTTAAATTTAATGTTTGTAGATTTTATTGTCATCTTGATTTTGAAAGAAAACTTGTAGAAACATTTAAAGTAGAAAGCATTAGTAAACTTGCATTAGTTGATGTGATCCCATTAGATTCTTAGACAGATAATTACAACACACACACATATATATATATATACATATATATAGATAGATAGATAGATAGATAGATATAGATATAGATATATATTGGTTTAAATTATGTTACATTACATTTTTACCTAATGGATTTTATTATGAGATTCAATTGTATTTAACAAATCTTTTCATGGAATAAACATTTAGAAATGTGTTGCGATATATAAATAGCATACTAATAGAAAAATGTCTGAAGGTAACTTAGGGGTTATCCATAAATCATGTCACGCGTTTTTTACATATTTTTGACTCTCCTCTCTCCCACTTTGTTATGAAGGGTCACTCTTCACTTTACCCCCCCCCCTCTTGTCACAGGTGACACTATTACGAAAACATATACCGTAATTTCCTGCGGTGATTCGTGGATCAGACAATCATTTTTCTACCCAGAAATTTTTTTAAATGAAATGTAATATTTTAGATCGTGGTAAATACCAGGTGCGTCATAAATTCGTGCAAAATTTAAAAATCCATAATTAAAGAAGTAATGCTCGAAAAAATTTTCGTTTTGCGCGAAGATGATCAGATGGATTTTGGATTTCTCCCCCCCCCTCCCATATATAATAAAAAATGATTCGAAAAATAACCAATAGAGGGCGCTCAAACGTCATATTAAAACATTTTATGCTAATCAGGCAAACGCAAACAGACAACCCGTTTCTTCCAGACATCCTACTAAATTGAGTATCCCATTCAATGAAATAGAGCTTTTTTGCCCATTAAGTCCTTTTTCCGTGCGGAACACAATGCTATAGTTGTGGATTCACCATTCTTGTAGAAAATTTAAGCCACCAGCACTCGATTTGGTAACGATAGTATGCTTCCGAGATCGAATGACGAATTCAATTCCAGCCATGTGTTTTATTACTAGCCTGATTTGCATAACACATCTCACTATGAAGTGTGAGCGCTCTCTATCGGTCACTTTTGGAATCTTTTTTTTTATATATGAAAAAAAAAATCCAAAATCCGTCCGATCATACTCGCACAAACCGAAAAATTTTCCAAGCATTACTTTTTTTATTATGGATTTTTAAAGTTTGCACGAAATTATGACGCACCTGGTATTTGTCTTCCATTACAAAATAAAATTTCTGGGTCGAAAAAGAATTATTTGATCCGCGGATTATACATCAGAAATTACGGTACTTGCAGTTCAGAGACAAAGCACTATGTTTTAAATCACATTTCAATTTTATTTTTAAACTTTGACTATGTTTTTAAGGTCATTTGGAGCTGAACATTGCAAATGATTCGTATTTTGCATGAAATAATGTTTACAATAAAATAATTAATATGAATGGCAGTAAAACATTAATGGTAATAAAATTCATAGTAATGGTAATAAAATTTTTTGCTAATTCAGTCGCACAAAAATCGTATTCTTAGAACGTTTCTTGCTCCTGGATCCTCGTTGGGGTAGTAATAGTCGTAGGGTGCAGCCTTTCTTTTTTATAGCCGCGTCGTCCGGGCCAAATCGCCTGAACGCAGCTACGTGGTGGTCATAATGAGAGACGCTTTAAAGGCAGTTCTGTTTAACTTTTTAATAGCAGTTCAATTTAATTTTGTTTTAGTTATATGTTGACCGTTTACTTATAGTCATAAGATACAGCCTATATTGTTACAGGAGCGAACAGTATCATTTTGGTGCCATTAGTTTTGAAATCAGTTCGACAGTTCGAGAGATTACCCCCTATAAAGAAACAAACTTTACTTCTTAATAATATAGCTATAGATCACTCTATATACCTATATATCTACACTAAATATAGATTTACTTATATAAATCTTTAGCTGAGTAATACGCTTAAATTACTTTATATTTTTATGACTTTTTCTCCAAAACTTTCAATCCTGTTTGTTTAAAGGATTTTAAAAAATTGGGGTTAACCTTAATGTTTTATAGATTTTGCTGTCAATCTGTTTACAATTTTATATTCTAGTTGTTTTTATCGAAATGTTTAAGGATAAATATTTAATGCAAGGGACTGTAATAACATTCAATCCTTTTGAAGGAGTTCCATCAATTTTCGAGACAGAGGATTACAATGTTTGGTATTGCTTAAGGAATTCAATTGAATAAAACTGAGTTTTATTTATATAAAACATTTTTCAAAATGTTAATTTAAGAGTCGTAGATTTTATTGACAAGGTGAGAAAGTTAAGTACAGATTTCTATCGAAGAAAGAAATAAACGACAAAAATTAATTTAAATTAATTTAATGACATAATAATAACAGTTATGCTTTATTAATATGCAATAATCAGAAAAAATATATGTAATAACTGAAGAAAAGGGCTGTTCAAGTATTACGTAAGCAGTGAAGGGGGGGGGGGGAATGGAGAGATCCAGTGTTCTTACGTAAGCATTAAACATCGAAACAGGTATAGTTTAAAAACAAAAAACAAAAGAGCATGATTTGGATCAGTATTCTTCAGATGTTGAACGACTTAAAATAGTAAAAACGAGTTGGAAATTGCACGTGAACGTAGCAAATGAGGTGCGTTCGTACGATAACGAAGTTTTAAAAATATTCAGACCTTGCTGATAGTAGAGCGTACTTCGGATACAGTATAGTAGTCGAAATCTTTGTGTTTCTGTAAATATGCAGGAAGTAATTTTTATTACACCTCAGCAACGTATATCTTATTCATAAAATGTGAAATAGTTGAATATAATTAAAACACGCTCTAAACAATGTTTCCCCGTATAGCATTATGTAGTGGAATGCTTTTGTGTGGCCCTGTAATTTAATAATAAAAATTCTTTGCATCACAGATTGTACAGAATGCATACTTTAGTATATATTTCATAGATTCATGCCAATTCTATTATGTTCGAATGAGTGTAACATCATTAAAATGCATTTGAAACTTTTTTCCCATTGACCGTAATGCAATGGAATACTTTTGATTGTCCCTGTAAATGATCTATGCATCCGACTTTCGTAACATTTGAAATGACTCGACAAAATTACGTAATAATTATATGTTTTACATTTCAAACGATTAAAATGCATTAGAAACTTTTTTCCCCATTGACCGTAATGTAACGGAATCCTTTTGATTGTCCCTGTAATTGATCTATACATCCGATTTTCATAAAATTTAAAATGACTAGACAAAATTATGTTATAATTATGTATTTTAAATTTCAAACGATTCGGTTGGGTAGTTTTTGCGTTGTTATATGCGGACAGACAGACGGACGGACAGACAGACAGACGGACAGACGGAATGACTGAGCGACAACAATAGGTGCTACATATTTACACGAACGCACCTAAAAAGACTGGAAACGAAGAACATTCTAGCCCACAGTTTCATGGAAAACGTCACACTATATCAAGGAAAAACACTGATTCAAAGATCTCGGACAAATGGCTAGAAATGTGAGCGCCAAACACATGATATCCTTAAGATTCGTGTTGAAATTTTTAGTTATGTGCCTAAATAATTTATGGCCTTTTGTATTTTTTAATGTGATAGGTGTTATTGCAATAGTAATTATTTTGTATTCTATGATTTGTTTAATGCAATAAGTATCAATATATTAAACCGATTTTCTTTTCCTTCGACTCCCCCAGGGGGATACCTTCTTTAGGTATTCACGGGTTTCACAACCCCGGGGCACCTGAGTGATCTTTCTCCATTCCTTTTCCTCTTACTCCTTGTCTTCCTTTAATCTTTGTTTCACTCTCATTGTGGTTTCCTTTTCGGAGGTGAGGGCAATTCTGTATGAGCCGATATCATCCTGTATATTGACTCATAGAGAATTGTAAACCACCCGCGTGTTGGCCGTGCGTGGCGACCCGTGTCCCTGGAAAGGGGGATCCTGGTACTTGAGGGAAACCAACACACTGCTTTGGCCTCTGCTTCAGGTAGACGGGAGGTGCATATTGGTCCCGTATGCATCAATCGGCTGGTCAGCTGACTTTGGTCACTGACTTTAGGGATCAAGCGAGCGAGCAATTACTAGTCATCTCGTTAAGGGTGGAGACTGACATAGGATTGTCTTGTGACCGTATAGACCCTGGTTAGCACTGGTGCACGAATGTGCATCCCCTTGTTGGGCTCGAGAGTGGGTGGTGCGGCCGGGGTCCGAATTACTTTTTGAACTAATATGGATGGAAAAACTTCTATTTCATCTATTTCTCTCCCTCGTGGAGAGCAACAAATGTCACAAAATTCCTCTTTTACTTGATTTTTTGTAATTAAACGCAATGATAGCCTCTCTGATAGTTCTTTCAAAAAAACTTCACCATTTCTTGTTGCTAAAACCTTCCAATCTGTTCTTGGTGATGGCCACTCCCTCAAAAAATTACAGTCTGGGGATTTACTTGTTGAAGTTTCTACAGCTAACCAGTCTCAATTTCTGTCCAATAGTGATACAATAGCCACCTTTTCTGTATCTGTTAAAGCACATCAAACTTTAAATTCTTGTCGTGGTGTAATATCTGAACCAGATCTGTTATTTTCCACAAAAGAAGAACTTCTAACTAACTTAAAGGATCAAAATATCATAGATGTCCGCCGTATCACTGTCCGTAGAAATGGGCAGATACTTCCTACTAAACATATAATACTAACTTTCAATAGCCATATTTTACCTACTAGAATTAAAGCCGGCTATTTAAACTGTCCAGTCCGACCTTACATCCCTAATCCCATCCGATGTTTTAAATGCCAGCGTTATGGCCATACCAATACTAATGGCCAATGTCGTGGCACCGTCACCTGCGCACGTTGTGCAGAAGTTGGCCACGACAGTAAAACTTGTGAAAAACCTGAACGCTGTGCCAATTGCAAAGGTGATCATACTTCATATTCTCACTCCTGTCCTATTTGGACCCGTGAAAAAGATATAATTACTATTAAAATAACCCAGAAACTTCCTTACCCTGAAGCCCGCAAAATTGTCGAATCGAGAACACCATCTGTTGGAGTTTCTTACTCAAGCCTACTCAAGCAACAAACAAAACCTGTAAGGCACATTAGTACCCAGACTGAAGCCCCCTTTAAGAACTGTTCTCCTGAAAATACATCTAGTCCTATAAAGAAAAAGACCCGTGATGCCCACGCTACTGCTGTTACCAGAGTTTTGCCAAAATTAACGCTTTGGAAACCTTCATCAGAGCCTGTAAAAATAGAATATTGGACTAGTCAAGCGCAGAAATCAAGCCAATCAAAAAATTTAACCAAACAAGAAACAGGAAAAACTCCTGTTTCATCTGCATCAAACTCCCAGAAACCTGATAATAGTAAAACAGTAAAACTAATACAAAAAACTAAAGAAAATAAGACAATTCGATGCTCTTCACGGTGGCAAACTGTGAAGAATAAAGAAAGGAAATCTTGCCATAGTTCATCTGCTAACAATTTGAAAAATCCCAAACAAATGAATCAGTATGTGGAAGAGGCTATGGAGTCAGCCTCTTACGACTCGAGTGAAGAGGAAGAAAATATCGTTTACGAAGAATATACGTCTAAAGTGATTTTACTTGTTTTAATTGTTTTAATATATTTTTGTGCATCTTTTTGTGCATTGTTTATATCTAAACACTTTATTTTAACTAAATTTTTTAACATTTCTTAATGTAGGTTCTGAGGACTGTTTTGATCATACAGTTTTTAACTTGTTAAATCTCTTTTAAGTTGTCTAGTTTACCCTCATTGACTGATTTTAATTATATCATGACATTGAATTCTTTTATTCCTTAATCTTTTCTTTATGTAATATTCACTCATCTTGCTCATTGTTTGTATTTTATCATTTAAACCAACTTCTACAGATTTTAAGTCACTTGGTGTTTTTTATGGTTTTTGTCATTGTTTAATTGGATTTTTATGATACATACCTTTGTTTGATTTTTAATTTTAAATTACATTGTGTTTTCTTTCTGTCTTTGTCTTGGCGCAGCATGTCCCCAAAGGGACCTTGCGCCATAAAACCTCATATAACCAACCAACTAACCAACCATCTTTTCCTTCGACACAACAACTCTTCTATGTGTATTTATGTATATTTGCTGCATAATAATGTAATTTGTCGCTAATTGTATTGCTTTATGGCAAACAGTGCTGAGATAAATAAGTCCTAAAATCTTATGTTAGACATAGGGGAGCCAAGTTTAGCATTTGTTTATTTTTTCTTACAAGGGGGAGGGAAGGGTACACTAAAAATATGCTGATGTAATATTTGAATGGTCCCAAACTTAAAATAAAATTTTAGAAATAATGGAGGAATCATATTTTAATCGAATTTTTAAGTAATAATAATAAGCGAAAAGAAGGTTATAAGAAACGTAAATATCAAATTCGAAAACCTGACCTTATTGAAACATCTGACTAGAATTTACGATTTTGAATTAAAAAATTGTAATTAAGTTAACATACTAAAGTTAAGAATTTAAGACTCAACGTTAGAATCAAACTACCGTAATATCAACGTATACGCTGCAGCTCAGACAACTCTATTTCCTACCAGAATTTGATATAAATAAACTGTGTGTCCTGCTTTTGCTTAGCATTTATTTCACTTCATTTTTTAAATAAAATTTCCGGTATGGAAAAGATTTAACTGAGCCGCGGCGTATACGCGGGAAATTATGGTACTTTACATTAAGAGAGCATGTGTTGATTAGTATTTAGTTTCATGTTTTGTTTTTTAGTCTATAACAGTATTTTATTACATCTAATGATTATCAGTCATCATTTGTAATTTATTTTTTTTATATTCCTTATAACAGAGCTATAGACTTTTCCAAAAGAAATCTAAATGGCTTCTTTGATTTAGACGTGAACAAGAATTGACTAAAGTTTCTATCTTTAAACATTTAAACAATCAAGAATACTCATGCGTCAAGCATAGATTATTAAACACTTTCCAACACTTCCGGAAGTCTCTATCAAATTTTGCCATTTAAAAAAAATAAATTTACTAAGATAAGTAGCAAATCTTATAGAAAACAGATAGAACGTTTAAAAAACTGATTTGAGCAGTTGTGTTCCATAGCCAAATATGAATTCCAATTCTTGTTCACAGTCCTGTATTTGATCTGTAGTTTGATAAAAATACTATATAATGCGAAAGCTTACTTTCACAAGAAAACGCATAACAGGTTGGAATTCTTCTTTCAGCATTTTATACTAATAGACGGAATGATACTTGAATAATTTTTTTCAGCCCTGTAATTTACCTAGTAACTTTATTATACTCTACTAGTTAGCTAATAATTAAGCCAAATTAAACTACTCTTAAAACTACTAAATCACATTTCGAGAAATTATCATCCATAGAAATTATCATCCATAGACGGATATGTAACCAAATCTTTGTTTGGCCCTGCATATCATTTTATCGATCTTCTAAAAACTAAAAACTTAAAAATTATATGAATGCTTGTTCAAACGTAATCGCAATAAAATTCATCGATTTATATAAGTTTCAATACTTTGCAATAGTGTAGTTTCATAAAAATACTCTGTTATCGATTTTTCTTATAGACCATAATGTAATGGAAAACTTTTGGGTGTCCCTGTAAATAAACTATTAATCTCACATACTTCATATATAATACCAAACATGCCTAGGGGACCCTAAATAAGGTTTACCAATTGCATAAAAAATCCGAGTATATTTACGGATGTTAGAGTGTGGACAGATGGACAGACAAACCGAATGCATAAACACTTTTCAACTTTGTTGGAAAATAAAAAAAGGAACCGATTCATTTAATGCAAAAAAGTAAAATAAAATAAATAATATAAAATAAAATAATTAAAATTAAAATTAAAATTTCACCAAAAATACCAGAACAGGATTTGGAACTCTTCCACATAATTGGCATCGAACTTCGTTATTTTGCATGACATGGTAACCCGGCAATTGTTTTTTTCCTATATTAAATTAATTTGTATTTAATCGTGTTTTTATTTATTGTTACTTCTTTTTTAATATAATAGAAAATAATTAAAAGATGATTTTCGCCAAACTTGCGCGAAACTAAATACGGTACTACTTAGTTATCCCCTCGACCAATTTCGCCAAATGATACAAATCGCCAAACTAATAGCCAACTTATACATGTTGACTAAATGTTTAGTTTAAACAACAGAAGAACAATTAAATTAGTAAAACATTCATAAAAAGTGGGGGGAAAAATCACTTTATGATGTTTTAAACACGTGTATCTTGTTTAATTTCATTGCATGGGACATTCAAGGTCATCTATTGTTGGAATTTAATCTTATAATTTGGCGATATTTTTTTTAGTCGACGGCATAACCAAGTAGTATCCCAAATACGTATATGATATTTCCGTCCCGTTTTCATGGTACTTTACCTTTAATATCTTCACTTCGGCATTTTTATAAATCTTGGTCCAATTTGGGCTTCAGAAAGTCAGATTTCATGTCTGATACTTATTTTTACACATAAATATGGCGTAGATGTCATATACGTACCAAGTTGGCGCGATTTTTTCTGTCACCAAATTGGTGAAAACTTTGATTTTGAATATTGCTGTAAGTGTTAATATTTTCGATTTATTGTTTTATGTATATTTTTATTATGTTTATTATTTATAACTTTTATTTATTGCTTCAAATATTGGTTTTTTTTTCCTTGCTACTACTTGATTATACTGACGACCAAAAAAGTATCGCCAAACTATAAGATTAAATGCCAGTAATGGATGATCTGGAATGTCTCATTCAATCGCATTAAACACGATACCTTTCAGGGGCAAGGCATTTCTGCTTCAAAAATGATCAAATAATTAATTAATTTAATTAAAAATAATCTAAACTGTTTCGTCACGTATAATATGAAATCAAAATTGTACTAAAAAATTACTGGTACCAGTTGGCAATTTAAGTATTAAAATTAACCGTTTGCAGACTGCAAATGGCGCCCCTTAAGAGGATAAAATGCTTTTAATCCAACTTAAACTCGTATTTTATGTAAACACGAAAGAATTGTTTCCAATTTGCACGCGCGAAATATAAAAGATGCTAATACCGATTATAAAACGCGATTATAAAAAGTATCGGATATAAGAATTATGGCCTCTTTATTTTCAATTAACGGAGAAAAAAAACATTTTTTAGTTTTTTTTTTTTTTTTTTTTTTTTTTTTTAAGTTTTAACATGTTTTGTTGCACTTAAATGAGAATTGTTTGCATATTTTCTTTGCTCCATGGGCTTCAATTTGGAAATCTAATTAAAACTTCCAGCTCGTGAAAATGACGCACACTAAATTTTCGTGACGTATGAAGCCAAATTGTGTGTTTTTATCAGCTTTTTAAATATAATTTTAAAACTATTTTGAACTTATTTTTCGTAGTAAGTGCATTCAGTAGGTTACCTTCATAGGTACCTTCTGATACTACCAGAATCAAAATCCGTCAAGTATTTTTTGAGACGGAAGAATATTTTTTACTTTTAATACCGTTACGTACTATGTATATAAGACTTCGCTTCGCTCAGACAATTACTATTTACTCCATGTGTTCTGGTTCGGCTGTCTATGAAAATATCCAGCCGGTAAAAAATGAAGCACACCAAGTTTCTGTGACGTATCCAAATAAATTGTCCTTTTTTATCAGTTTTTTAAATATAACTTTTAAACTATTTGGAACTAATTTTTCGTAGATGGTGCATTCACCAGATTACCTTCATAGGTACCTACTGGTACAAACAGAATCAAAATCCGACAAGTACTTTTTAAGATTTGCTTGACGAAAGAATTTTTTTTTTACTTTTAATATCGTTACGTACTCTGAGTATAAGACTTCGCTTCGCTCAGACAATTATTGTGTATAAATCGTCTGCCGATTCAAACAATTTTACGTCAAACAGCCATTTTATTTTTGTTTTAAAAACAAATTAAAATCATAATAAAATTTTAACTTAAATAAAATGCATTCAAATTTAATCAGTGACTTAAAAAAATTGCTAAAAAAGCTTCGTATATACGTATATAATATATTTACTGCAACACGTGCTTTGACACGCCTATCAATTGAAACAGGTTTAAATCCGTACTTTTTTTGGTCTTGTTTCTTAAAAAAAACTAATTTATCACTTCACCAGTAAAAATTTATTAATTGTTTTATCATATGTGTTTTAAATATCAATATAAAAAATTATTTAAACTTTTTGCTTGAAACTATAACATTATTTTGTTAATATCTTAAAATCGTCTGCAGTCATTTAGAATAATATTTATTACTTAAGTTTTCATACATGATTTTAAAAGAATGTTTTCATCATTATACTTTAAATATTTATTTACATGCAATTATTAAGTCATAAACATTTTTCATCTACGTTATAAAGTATTTAAAATTACATTAATGAAGGAAACTTTTAGTTATACAATTTTTAGTTCTTATCAAATGTTTTCAATATATTATTTAATTTTAATTTGATATTTAATTATTGCTAATTTTCCAATTTCCTTCATTTTAAAAGCGGACATTTACTTATAAATATTAATAGAACAAAGACCATTTTTAAAATTTGCTATTTCTTCTTAAAATATGCTTCAACTGTAATTCGTTTCTTTCAATTCGTCTTATAATACAAAATCACTTCCACTTCCTTTTATTTGGCACATTAAAATTTGAGCGATATATGGTTTCATATTGCAAACCTTTTTTGAGGCTTACTTCACCTCCACTTATCTCCTTCCTCCATGGATTTCTTTAATTCTGTCTCAGCTTTCTTAAAATTTTTACACAACCAACCAACCGTAAACAAACGAAAGAGAAAAAAATTGGGTAAAAGATGATTTTTTATGAGAGTGACCTCTCGATTTTAATTAATTTTTCAGTTAATAATTGGAATTTCGAAATTCTGAAGCTCAGGTGCATCAGGAGAGATTTGGGGCTACTCTCAAAAAAAATTTGAACTTTGTACACGCTGTAGATTTTGCTAGCCATCGCAGACACACACACACACACACACACACACACACACACAGACAGAGCGTTTTGTTCTTTTATTAATATAGATATAACGGAATTCTTTTGTGTGACCCTGTAAATGAACAATGACTATTTTTTCCACCATATTCTCTACAAAATGCACATTTTAGGACACTTCGTAAATGCGTATCAATTTTAATATGTTTGAAATGATCTAACATCTTTTAAATTTATTTGAAACGATTTTTTTCCTTTGGCCGTAATGTAGAGGAACACGTTTCACTGCCACTGTAAATAAACTAAATATATTACAAACTTCATTTGAAATAGGGATTGTACTATGGTAAGCGTCAATAACGACCAAAAATTTCAGGACAATTCTCAGTATATTTAGCCGTGTTATATCACGTACAGACAGACAGACAAACAACACTTTTCAACTTAATTGAAAAGTGTTGAAAAATAGACTTTTAGGAACGCTGAAAATTACCTGTTGTTCATTGCAGTAAAGCAGCATGGGGCGTGGATAGTTAAATAATAAAGGAGATTTCATGAGGAAAAAATTATATAACTGTGTCAAAGTGGAATAAATTTTTATTTTTTTTTTTTATTTATTTATTTTATTTTATTTTATTTTTTTTTTTTTCATTTTGGAATCATAGAGTAAGAGCTTTAATTGATAACTTTATCTAATAAGAGACATTTATTATTTTTTACTGCTTACATGTACGATTAAAGTTTAATTTTAACAATTTCCACAACTGAGTTTTATAGAAATAATATTTTGTTAACTTTAAGTTAAATATCATTAGCAACTTTATTAACTTTTAATAAAGTTTAAAAATAAGATAAAAAATAATTAAAATAACTAAAAGATAACAAAAATAAAAAATAAAAAATAACTAAATTATTAACTATAGGTGATATCATTTATTTAAGAGTTAGATTTACCAATATAAGGTGCATTTTTTGTTGTAAATTTTTGCAGGTTTATTATAAATCAATAAAAGAGTTCCTTTTAAAACATTTTCTTTCGTCGAAATTCAACAGGTTCTACCTTGTAGTTATAAAAGCTACAATTTTGAAATTCTGGGTTGACCAAAGAACAGAAAGAACTTTAAACATTAATAGCTTGTAATTATCAATAATTAATAATTTTTAAACATATAAAGATAAAAAATGTGCGAATTGCAGTTATTGGATGAAAAAAAAAGTCGGATTTTTTCTGTCTAGAGAATGCTTGAATTAATATAAAATGATTGAACAGGATAGATGCTTGAAACCGTCATCATTGACCACATTCAAAGATGCCTTCAACAAATATGCGTTTGCTATACTACAAGAAATATTGCCCAATGCTGTGAATGATGTGGTACCGCTTCTGACTGATGTGCTAATGCTTGTTTTTTGCCTACAGTCCCTTGAATTTGAATAGCAACAATTTCTAAAGCAGCATTTCCTTCATTTTCCTTAAATATGTAAACAAACATTTTTAGAAAATATGGAGTTTCTAAACTTAGGGAGAATGTACAACGCAGTTAAAAAATGCACCCAAGATAACAGAGATGTTATAGACAGGATTCTCGCTGTCGCTCGCCATTGAGCCAAATTGCGATTAAATTCTTCATTTGGCGAGTAAACAAGCGAATACATTCGCCAAATTGTTAGTGCTCAATTTTTGCTTTTTCTTTCTTTTCTTTTTCGTTTTTCATACATTCGCATATATACATATTTTTAAGATATGTGTGGCGGATAGTTGAAATAACTGATAGTAACTAATAAATAATAATGATGGTTGATTATATTAATAACAATCGTTGTCGCAGTTATAAAAACTGAGTTTATTTTAGAACATATTTAAAAAAGGGAGTACATTAAAGGATAAAAGATATATTTTTTAGTGCTACATGGCGAATCTATTTTGCTAATACTATTTTCACTTGACGACTGTTTTTTATTTTTAATTAGCCAAATGACTAACGTTGGTCAAATGTCAGCGAGAACACTAGTTATATATTATAACATAATATAATACATAATATAATACATAATATATTATAACATATAGTATAACACTGGTTTTTATATTCTGTTCGCACCAGTATTTTTTAACAAAATTTTTTAAGTATATTTCTCATGCAAAAGTTATTAAAGTCTTTCAGGGATTTCTGTTTTGAGAGAGAGGTGCCAGTTAGAATTAAAAGATAGTCGCTGTTTTTAGGTGCGTTCGTAATTATGTAAATACATAGCATCCATAGTTGTCGTTCAGTCCGTCAGTCCGCATGTACCAACGCAAAAACTATCCAACCGATTTGTTTGAAAATTAAAATATATAATTATTACATAATTGTGTTGAGTCATTTCAAATTTTATGAAAATCGGATGCATAGATCAATTACAGGGACAATCAAAAGTATTCCATTACATTACGGTCAATGGGGGGAAAGTTTGAAATTCATTTTAATGGTGTTACACTCATTCGAACATAATAAAAATTTATATGCATCTGTAAAGTACATATTATAACATAAATTTTGCATAATCTGTGGTGCAAAGAATATTTGTTATTGATTTATAAGGCAACACAAAGGTATTCCATTACATAATGATATAGGGAGAACATTGTTTGGTGCGCAATTTAATTGTAATTAACTATTTACAATTTTATGAGATTGATATATGACAGTGATATTTTTAAAACTTCGTTATCGTATGAACGCACCTAGTTTGCTACGCTTTACGTGCAATATCCAACTTATTATGTTAGTTATACGTGTAATAATCGGGGGTTGATGAATGTATTGCTGAATGTCGTACAGTCATTTGTTTGTAACTTCTCTCTTGTAAAAAAAAAAAAAAAAAAAAAAAAAAAAAACTATTCAAGCATTTATTTTTGCTTTCGTCAGAAATATCTTTTCATCCGTTCGTCTGTAGATTACGTTTTTTTTTTTATCTTTAATCATTTTCGACCTTTTAATTTTTGAACTTGTTCCGACTTTTGAATCACCCGGTATAATAAAATCTGTAATATACCTTCTAACTAAAACGGCATAAAAAATATTTTTGAAGCGTTTTGTGCAAATTACTTTTTGAAAGTGAAATTAGAATATATTCTTTTTTATATAGAAATACAGTTTCTTACAAAAATTTAATCCAACTTACTTAAACCGATTTTTGAGTTCTGGAGGTAAACCTTAACGTTTAAAAATGTTTATGTCAACTTATACAAGATTTAAGCTATATATTTTATTTTTTTTTTAACTTTCGTGATGTTTTTAAACGAAGAATCTATAATAAACATGAATCCAGTTGAAAATGTCGGATTCGTTTTAGAAATAGATGATAAAAATATTTACTCTTCATAAAGACGCTACCAGTAATCTTATCAAGAATTTAACTCAAGTTTTCGAGACATACTTCACAACAGAATTTTTAAAGTTATTTTACTTTTCTACTTTGTCTATTTCTGTGCGATTTGCTAGACTTGATTTTATATTTATGAATAAAAACATAAGGCAATGAAAATTGACTTTTAGTGTGAATAATCTGCTTACTTAACATATAGTATAGTGATTCATCCATCTATGTAGGATGTACAGGGTGTCCAGCGAATTAGATCCTGATTTCAAAATTAAATTTATCAAAAACAAAGATCGATAGAATTATGCGGTAAACGGTTTGTGTATCCGGTAAGCTGTAAAAATGTTATACAGAAGTTTCGAACGGTGAATATTTTGAAAAGATTGTTTTCTGATCGAAAAGAATGCTTAATTTGACATTTTTTTTTTTTTGCATTGCTTGCAGAGAACGGGATTTTCGGTGTACAGTGCTATATTTTAACGATTTTTGGAACAAAATTTTTGGAATATCAGAATTCCCAAATATTTAGTACCAAAAATTGTCAAAATGTGGCACTATACGCCGTAAAACTCGTTCTCTGCAACCAATTAAAACAAAAAAAATGTCAAATCAAGCATTCTTTGCGATCAGAAAACAATATTTTCAAAATATTCACCGTTCGAAACTTCTGTATAACATTTTTACAGCTTACCGGATAAACAAACCGTTTACTGCATAATTCTATCGATCTTTGTTTTTGAAAAAAATAATTTTGAAATTAGGGTCTTATTTGCTGGACACCCTGTATTAACTGTTTTAAACAGCTTAAACCATTATTTTCTCTGAAACTTTCTTTTTGTTTATTTCTTAGTCTTTTATAACGTCAACTAGACATGTGACATATATAAAATGGAAATATTTCGACTCGAATAAGAAATATCTTCATAAAATAAGTTAAATATAAATCACATAGGTGAAGAGACGAATAGATAAATGTTTCCAGGGGATATCCAGTTGAAAAGAAATTCCACTCCCTGTCGATAAGTAATTGAGTAAAACATGTTTAAAGGAGACATAAGTATACTGCCCAGCCGTAGTTCAATAGTTTTACTACAGTCTAATAAAAAAGATAGAGAAAAAATAATAAAAAGATACGTCTTTTTCTCGAGAGAAAGTAGACGAAGCGCTTAAAGATACTTACGATAATCAAAGAATTACGATAAGTGCAACAGATTCATGAAATGTAATTTAAATTTTAGGTAATCTATTTGAAAGTAATTGATATGCTTCAAAGTACGTTCCTGCTCTAAACGGTTGACGTTAGTCTGACACCCTGACGTCACGTAACCACGCGTTTGCTTGTATTAACAGTTTGCCGAACCCTCTCAAATTTAAGAAAAGGTTTGACTAGATTTTCCAATCAACATCAAGAAAGACCAAACAACAGGTTGCGTCTTAGATTATAATAGATAAACTATTCTTTGTAATTTTTCTGGTGAAGAAAAAATTTAATTTAAAAGTAATGTGGCTTAATATGGGATAATCATGAACGAATAATTATGCATTTTAAATTATTTGTTATTACCCTTACAATAGCTTTCTCTTTCGCGTTACTGGAATTAATACTTCTTGCAGGCTCGCAGAAAATAAATCGGAGACATTACTGAGAAATATACATTATGAACTTTAAAAAATTCGCTGGGACAAAAATAATAGAAGAGATACTAAAAGTTAAAAATAATTTAATTAAAAAAATTTTAGTACTGTCGGGATTTCTCAAGTCGATCATTAGAGAATTTTAATAACGGGTGAGAACAAAATGATGAAATAAAATAAATAAAACTGCAGTTATTACATTTTTCCTCTACATAAATTCCAGCTAAGGGACTGCTACTTCTACTTTCAATTCTAATAATTATTGGCTCTCTTATTTCAAAAATGAAACTACTTGATAAAAAAATGTGCTATTTATAAAGAAGCTAACATAAAACACAGCAAGAATTTTACTCAAGTTTTTAAAAAATACACTCAGCAGAATATTTTAAAATTATTTTACTTTTCTACTTTATTTATTTCTGTACGATTTGCTAGACTCGGTTTAATATTTATTTATAAAAACGCAAGACAATGAAAATTGACTTTTAGTGTGAATAAGCAGCTTACTTAACATATAGTATTTTGCTTAGTTCAACTTTGTTGGATGTACAGTGTGTCCAACGAATAAATCCTTGATTTCAAAATTAATTTTTTCAAAAACAAAGATTAATAGAATTGTGCGGTAAACGGTTTGTTTATAAGGTAAACTGTAAAAATGTAACACATAAGCTTTGAATGGTGAATATTTTGAAAAGATTGTGTTCTCGTTGCAAAGAATGCTTGATTTGTCATTTTTCTTGTTTTAGATTGCTTGCAGAGAACGCATTTTTCGGCATACAGTGCAATATTTTAACAATTTTGGAACTAAATTTTGGGAATTTCAGAAGTTCCAAATATTTAGATCCAAAAATCGTTCGAATATGGCACTATATGCCGAAAATATCGTTCTCTGCAAGCAATGTAAAACAGAAAAAAATTCAAGTCAAGCATTCTTTGCAATCAAATCACAATATTTTTAAAATATTCACCGTTTGAAACTTTTGTATAAAATTTTTACTGCTTTTTAGGGAAGTAGGTGGACGGGGTAGAAAAAATTCAAGTCAAGCATTCTTTGCAATCAAATCACAATATTTTTAAAATATTCACCGTTTGAAACTTTTGTATAAAATTTTTACTGCTTTTTAGGGAAGTAGGTGGACGGGGTAGAAAGAGACAAAAAGCAGCCTATGTCACTCTCCGTCCCTTCAAATATCTTCACTCAAAAAATCACATCAATTCGTTGCTCCGTTTTGCCGTGGAAGACGGACAAACAAACACACACACGCACTTTCACATTTATAATATTAGTATGGATTATACTTAGTCTGGTACTGATAGCTATCTAAATATTACTACAAAATGATGCACTCTTTAACAATCAAACACGAGACTGTTTCTATTAAGGGCTCTAGTACCTTTTAAACTCGTTGCAAATCAGTAAAAACATTGAAAGTTTGAATTAGTGTAAATCCTTTATTTTTTTACGAATAGACATAAAATTTTGGATTTTGATTAAACAGATTATGCTTTTTAATATAATATCACTAGATACTCACTAGCCTATTACAAAATTTGTGTATTGTTGAAATTAAAAAATCTCTTTTTTTCACTCTGTAATTCATTGCGCGCACGATAACTTGAGAACATATGTTTGAATTATTATGTAATTAAGTGTAGATATTAAACACATATGTGTGATTAAAATGAACTACTTTTACTTAATTAGAGTGGTAATAATTTTAGTTATGACCAGTTTTATTCATTATATAATATATTTTTTTGATTTTTTTAAACAAAAATATTGATTTTTTATAATTAATGACATAATTTTGATCTAAGAGTAGTTCATTTTAAAAATACATATATGCATATTATATACATTAAGTTTCATAATAATCCGTACATACGTTCTCAAGTTATCGTGAGCGCAATGACTTACAGAGTGAAAAAAAAGAGATTTTTTTAATTTCAACATTACACAAATTTTGTAATAGTCTATTCAGTATCTAGTGATACTATATTAAAAAGCATAATCTGTTTAATCAAAATCCAAAATTTTATGTCTATTCGTACAAAAATAAAGGAGTTACACTAATTCAAACTTTCAATGTTTTTACTGATTTGCAACGAGTTTAAAAGGTACTGCACTTTATACGGGAATTTAAATGCACTAAAAACTATTTTATAAAAAATTAAGCAAAATTAGGCGTTCTGAAATCTAGAAAACTATTATTCTCTAAAATTAATATTGCAGAGATTTACATATACATATAAAAAAGATATACTCACAATTAAAGTTAATCGTTCTTTCAGATTTTCATATGAATCATAAATTTCATATATATTTTTAAATATTTATCCATAACAATAAGAATATAAAATTAATGACGAAAGTTGCTTTATATTTTTCAAAAGATATTCTAAAGTCATTAATCAAATGTTATCGTTAAAGAATCATTAGCATACGATAGATCCAAAACATTTATTTAAATCAGCAAAAATAAATTGATTTTTATTTGAGATACATATCGTATTTATTATTTCTATATCATAAAGCATCGAAATAAAAAATGTCTATCATAATTAATTATCTGTTTTTAAAAATAATCGATTACTATCATAAAATATTAAGCTGTTTCATTGCTTTATAGTTTAAAGTGTTTTGTTCAATATATCTCAAAATATATAGTAGAAATTATTTTACTTTATTATGAAGTCTTTTAAACCAATCAATAAACATACAAAGATGATAAATGTGGCATTGCTCTATTCTAAAAAAGTAACTAATGCTATCACCGGCGCTGAGAATGAAATTTTTTGCGATCGAGGGTCTTTCTTTAAAAAAATGGTCGCACACAAAAATAAGAAAATCAATGGTATTACAGAGAAAAGTTTGATAAATTTGCTGATGCGGAGAAATTTGAAATAGAATAACTACTTTAAGTGGTATTAACAGTGGTATTAACAAATGGTCTGCGAACTGAACACCAGTATTTTTTAACAGAAGATTTCATAGTAGGTTTCTACAGTATTTGTGCTAAAAGTACAGGCGGATCGAAACAGCAATAGCTCCCTACTGAGATTTAGTGCGCATGCTCATTTAGTGCTAAAGTGGTAATCAGGATTGGTAGTACAGCTTTAAAGCCAAATACACAGGCGAATCCAGTGTCGATTTATATAATATTTTTAGCTCCGGATTTTTCGATTAATTCAAAATCGGGATAGCGCATGCGCAGTCATAGTGTTCGCATGGAGCTATTGCTGTTTGGATCCACTAGTGCTAAAAGTAACTCCAAAGGCGGCTTGCCACGGCCAACTGTATTAGAGGCCACAGAAGCTTTTGCTTCTTTAGGCGGGTCTTAGGACGGAATTAATGATGTAATTAATCTCCGTCTATCCAATCTCGTGAGAAAGTTGTCTTAGCAAGGAGCGTTACAAACAAGATCTGTTTTTGTCGATTGGTTAGGCTTGATATGATGTCCTGAATTCCGTCCTAACAACCAAGAGCTTCCTAGGCCTCTAATGAAGGTGGCCGTGCTTCTGCGTAGTTTGCAAGAAAAATATAAACCGGAAATCTTTCTAAGAAAATATTGATGTTCAGTTGGCGGACCATTTGGGAGCCTTATATTAAATGTAAGATTTAGTCAAAATTGATTAAAAAAGCTTTATTGGAGCAAAATTTTTATACGACGATACGATACGAAGATGTTTTGCCGAGGAGCCTGGGACCTATGTCCCACATCCCCAGTAGCATAACAGATAGTGCAAATGATACTGTTTGTTTCCTTTGACATCAATAAGATAATTTCTGGGATGGGGTGGACGACATGAGGTCTTGAGTTCAACGAAACAAAAAATAAATAAAACATAAAATTTAAATCATTAATATAATTTACAAAAATTTGCGACGATGCAAATCTTCTAATGGATTGGCCAGCTTATACCACAAAGAAAACCCCCATCGGAAATGCTTGGGATCTTTAAAAAAGAATGGTTATAGGTCGCTTGCAAAATTCATTTCTACAGGATTTGAAAAGATTACTGTGATAAACTGATTGATACAACTTGTGACATAGCTTTCGGACAAGGGAAACTATACCCTTTATTGAAATCCTTTATCAATAATATTCGATTAATCACATTTTTCGTTTATTCGTATGATGTGCATCGATTGCAAATTTTTTGTTTACCGAGAAATAAACTTTTAATTATGTCATGTTCATTACTTATTTTTCTTTTCAAATACCCTACAACTCATATAGATCATATAACAATTAATAAAACATTTTCGAAACTTCATTTTATATCAAAAATCATAATATACTTTAACGCCTTAACCCTTTGCGGCTCAGGACATAGTCATTGCTTAAGTGTTGAAATAAATGACTGACACCGGAATTTGAAAACAACTTTATTTGTAAATAAGAAAACGCTATATTTCACGCATTCACTAAACCGAGATTTTTTAAAACGAAATTCCGGTGCCAATGTGGCATTTGGGAATTAAAATTAAGTGGTATTTCTATGAAACCACCGCGCCGCAAAGGATTAACTGGTTCTTCTTTTCCGTTCAATAAATTGAAAATAACAGATTTACACCACTATTTTTTAAATAAAATATTCGTAACATTTAGTCTTAACATTTCCGCCTTTAAATAGTATAAAATTATTTTATAAAAAAAAAAAATAGTGGTGTCAAAAAGCTTTAAATGATGAATTAAGCAAATTCGTCTTGCTCGAAAGGCGTACGGGCAAATCAGTAAGGGGTTAATTGTTTTGAGCAGTGCAGAAGAAAGTAATAAGAAATGACTTTATCTTAAGAAACACGTTAAAAATTTTCATGTATTTTTGCCCTTTTATAAGCATTTATTCATGTTTTACTTACAAATCTAAGCTCTATTAATATACTGCCTGTTCAAATTAACTTCTTCATACTTCTTCAAAAAGAGAAATAAAACTTCTACGGAATTTCTCTTGCAGGTCATTAGTAGAATAAACTTTCGGGGCCAAGATAAAACAAACTTTCTGGATTTCTTCTTTCGTTTCTCTTCTCCGAGGTGTATTTAAGCTCGATTTATCCAGTTAGTCTTTTGACAGAGGAAAAGTGAAATTAGTCTTTTAACTCTTTCTGGGGGGAAAGTATATTTGTTGCTAAAATATTGAAATGATTAAATGACATCAACATTAACCCGTTGGGGACGAGCAGCAGATTTATGTGCCGCAAAAAGGCTCAAGAAACCTTGTTTATTCCCGCCAGCAGAATTATACTGTAAAACTTGCTTTTATTTAATCGGAACAAATTGATTATCGTTTCATGGGATGCCTAGTTACAATCAACTGTACTCCCGGAGTAAAGAGTGAAAAATCTTGCAAAAATATGGAACCATTGGGAAAGAAAAGTTAAGCTGTAGTAAAAACTACTTAAATTAAAAATAATAATATAAATAAAAGAGGTTAAATTTAAAGCAAGGAAAAAAATGTAAAAAAAGTTAAGATTTTAAATGGTAATAAAACATTCACGATCCAGCAGGATAATTAAACAAAAAACCTGAGAGTAAGGTAAGAAAATAAGTATAACTGTAGTTCTGGGACTACTAGGGAGAAGAGAAAAAGTATTAAATTCGCAAAAAGTTCAAAACCAAAATGTCGGTAACTGAGCATTAATCGGAGCATTTTTCCGATTTAATACGATACAAATTTCTGCTATTAAAATCCAGTGATAAAACATTAAAAATTTCGTAAAATGCTCCGTCGCGAAGGGGTTAAGACATTGAGTGCTACGTCAGTCACCGGTGAAAGACACTGAACATTCCGCTTAAGCCTTACCGGGGACTGGCAATCTAAAGTACGATCTAAAACTAATATATACATATATACAGGGTGGTCATAAAAAAACTTTGCCGATATATGAAGCTCTAGCGGCCAGTCCACTCAGCCGATCGAGGTGAAATTTCAGATATAGCTATTCAGAGGTATGAGCTCGAGATTCTGTGAACGGCAACAAAATGGCGCTCACGGTTACGGTTATAGTTACAAAAACTCGAAAATTTCCAATTGCAACACCCATTTTTTTTTCGTCGCAAAATGCTCATCGCATGCGAAAACCCTAAAGAGCGTTCGAACCGTACGTGTATCGCAAGAAACGGGCATGTTATGCACGCACAAAAAACTGTTCTGAGAATCCTCCCCCCCCCCCCCATAGAAAAAAACTCGATTGGGGCGGAAGGAGGAAATTTGGATATGACACAGAGTCAGTACACTAATCTCTGATTACAATACAGATCGGAGAAATTAAAACTTTTATTTTGATTACACATTTTCCACATGGGTGCCATCGCCATGCAATTGCCTGTGATGACACCCATGTGAAAAATGTATAATCAAAAGAAAAGTTTTAGTTTCTCCGATCTGTATTGTAATCAGAGATTAGTGACTGACTCTGTGTCATATTCAAATTTTCTTCGTGCGCCTTGGTCGTGTTTTTTGGAGGCCGTTCGTAGAGCTGATTTTGTGCGAACATAACGCCTCCGTTTATTGCAATAACCACACCGTTCCAACGCTCTTCAGGGTTTTCGCATGCGCTGAGCATTTTGCGATGAAAAAAATGGGTGTTGCTATTGGAAATTTTCGAGTTTCTGTAACTATAACCGTAACCGTGAGCGCCATTTTGTTGCCGTTCACAGAATCTCGAGCTCATACCTCTGAATAGCTATATCTGAAATTTCTTTTCGATCGGTTGAGCGGACTGGCCGCTAGAGCTCCGTATATCGGCAAAGTTTTTTTATGACCACCCTATAAATTGTTTATAAGTAATTACTGAAAATTTATTTAAAATTTGTTTTGGGATTATATTTTCTTAATAATTACTTAGAACAATCTAATTTTTTTTTTTAGTCTTATATCATATTTCACACTATCAGTCACTTGTGATTAATGCGGCCTAAACGGAAAGTTCAGTGTCAGTCACTGTGTAACTCAAAATGTTAGCGAAGAAATTTATTAGAAGGCAGATAATAACTTTTCTTGACTTACGCATTAAATCAAAATTTATTTCCAAATTCTGGTGTCATGGAATATTTGGAAATAAATTAAAATTAAATGGTACATATATTACCACGACTAATTTAAAGTAGATAAACGATACCATTTTTAATATTACGATAAAACAACACCTGTTACAAATATAGCAGTGTAACAAACCATATCTGCAGTGTAACGAACCATAATAGGTACGAGTATCTCATCTCTGTGATGCTGAATAATGAGTAACCCATTCCTCATAATGTATAGGTCGGTGCGGAAATTGGTAGATATACCGGCCCTCACAAGGTTCGCACACTCCTTGGAATTTCCACGGACTCTGGCACCACTATTAAAAAATAGAAAATTTTACATTTAATTTTTAAACCACAACAATCGTAATCCCCACCTTCATTCACAGGTTTTACGATATTTTTCTGCAGATAAACACTTCGAAAATATTCTTAAAATTTAGTGGTAGAACTGTGCGAACCCTGCCCTCATCATCACTTTGCCTTCGTCAAAGTGGATACTTCGCGCACAAATGCAGGATTTTTCTGAGTGCCTCGTTTTCTCCATATCATAATCAACCTGTGAGTAAATCGCACAGGAAAAGGATGGAATTTCGGATGGAAGCGGATGGAAACACATCGCACCACTCATCACGAGACATCTGAGATACTCATACGCCAACTTCTGCGAGCCGCAACTTGGTGCAACCACTTATCTGATCGATAATTTTTTTTTAATTCAAAATTTGTTTTTTTTCTTTTTTAATGTTTTTTACATTATTTTTAATATTTTAACACCGGTTTTTCAAACAGAAAATTTTGCCTAATTGATTTGGAAAAATGCTTCGATTAAATAATACAAAATTTCATTGGTGTAAATATTAAATTATGGTTAAAATATGAGTACTACTCTGTTATCCCGTCGACCAATTTCGCCAAATTTTACAAATCGCCAAACTAATAGCCAAATTAAGCATATTGACATAATTTTTATTTTAAATAACGGAAAAACAAATAATTAGTGGCACATTAATAAAAATACAAGTAAAAAGTCGAAATAAAAATCACTTAATGACATTTTTAACACGTGAATAGCATTTAATGTCATTGAATGTGACATTCACGATCATCCATTATTGGCATTTAATCTTATAGTTTGGCGAAAATTTTTTGGTCGACGGGATAACCTAGAAGTACCAAATATGGATACCCGTACGTGTGGTACGAGCAAATCATGATTGGCATAAGCCCAAAGCATAAGCCCATACTTCGTACGGGCAAACCAGGTTTAAAGAAACACAAACCTTAGCTCTGTGAGCAGGCGAAACAACATGATGGAGTCACTGCTTATATTCGTCCACCCAAATTCTCTCTAGGAATTTGTAAAATTTTCTTGCTTAAGCACTTCCCTGTTTTGCATGTACGTCATACTGACAATGTGTTTTCGCCAATTATGATTTGCCCATACCACGTACGGACATTCATACTCTAATCGTAATTTATTACTCTCACCAGTAAAATTTTATTGTAAATTTTGTTTCGTTTAATTTAAGCCTTTTTTTCATATTCGATTAGTCAAAAGTTTCTATTTTTAAAAACTAATGATAAAAAATTAAAAATTTTGTAAAAAAAATATGAATAAATAGACATTTTTTAAAAGTTTTTTTTTTTAAATATTAATCAGTTAAGTGGATAATACTTCTATGCATCATGATTATTTTTACAAAATATTTTTTAAAAATCGTTAAGATATATTCGGAAAAGTTCAAAGTATGGCATTCATGTTTTTAAACAAAAAATTCTTTGAAAAAGTCCTTCGTTATTTGCCTAAATTAAATTTCAAGGAACATTGCTTAAAAAGAAATAATATTCATTAAACTTTTCATCAGGTTCTGCGTTTAATTGTGACATGTATAGTACTTTTATTTTAAAAAGAATATCCTAATTAGGTTCTGAGGGATTTTTATCAACAAAAATAGCACAAATTTTCTATGGACTTTTCTTTAAGAAAATTCGTCATATCTGCATCGTTATTGAAATTAACCCTTCCGGCGCAGACAAATTCTGTTAGTAAAATGAGAAATTGTTGACTGACACCGGAATTTACAAGAGACTTTTTTAGAAATTATGAATTCCCGTATTTAAGCTGTCATTGTAAAAGTAAAATTTTACTAAAATATTATTGGTGCTGATAGTAAGTTTGGAATTAAAATTAGGTGTTGCCGGAGTCGTAACACTGCGCCGGAAAGGGTTAAAATGTTATTTTAAAAATTAAAAATGACCGGAGATTATTCTTTTTACAAATGAAATACAAAAAGAAAACTTTGAATGTATAGTTATCATATTTAAAATACGTATTTTTAATAAATAATTCCAATAACATTAAAGAAAACTTTTATCCAATCATTTTTTTTCCTTTTAACTTGCTGAAACAACTTAATTTTGCAAATATAAAAATTAATCTCATTCATTAAAATAAAATTGGGAAAATCTACTGTTAAAAGTAAAAAAGGAAAATGTTGGCTGCATCATTAGAAAAATTTGTTTTACGGAAATTTTTTTCAAAATAAGCTTTTCAATTTTGGAAGTCCTCAAAACATAACATTCGCTTCCCAAATAAAAGGAAAATAATCTTAGAAATAAATTTGCTTGTTACTTGTTTAACCTTCTCACCGCCGCGAACTGATGTATTCGACTGCCTCTAATCATTTTGCGACTGGTCTGCTATCTTTACAATAGACCAATCAATTTATAACAAAAATTGACTGATGAAAATATCTAAGGCTGTCTTATAGATGGTTGATGAGTTTGTTTAGCTTAGTTTATTTGTTGCAATTTCAGGTATCGACCTAAATAGCTCAGTGATTAGAGCAATAGCCCAATGCACTGTGATCCCAGGTTGATTTCAGAGTCTGCATGGATAATGTTTCACTATAGTTGGATTTAGTGTATGTATGTATGTATAATATTTGTATATACCTTTAATTTATAACAAAGTTGGCCAATTTGCAAAATCACCGATTTCCGATATTGGCTGTAATATACATAGATATATACAGGGTAATTCAAAAAAGATGGGAAAATTTTAAGGGGTATTAGTATACATCAAGAAAAACAATATTAAATAGGAAACCAAGGGTCCCCAGCGTTTTCCAAAGGAGATAGCCGCCATTAAAGTTTAGGGTCCAAAATTTCAAATAAACATAAAAAACGGAAAAATTGGTCGATTGATTTGCGGTTTTCACTAAAACTATTTTTTATGTTTGTATTTTCTTGAAAATAAATTTTACAGATAAATTCAGAAAATGTCGATAGAGGGCGCTTTAGACTTTGGAGTAACGAACATTTGTTTTTTGCTGTTATTTTTTGCATCTCATTCAATTGTTTCGCAAGCTTAGACTTAAACTTAAATTCTGAGCTCAAAATCTGAATAGTTGGGAGTAGTTAAGTAGCTCAAACTGAACTTTGTTCAGAGGGTTCAAATTTCAAATGATTATAAACAACGGAAAAATTGGTCGATTGATTTGCGATTTTCACTAAAACTATTCTTTATGTCGGTATGTTATTGAAAATAATTTATAAAGCTAAATTTAAAAAAATGGCGATAGAAGGCGCTTTAGACTTTGGAATTACGAAAAACTATTTTTTACCGTTTTTATTTGCATCTCGTTAAATTTTTTTAGAAGCTTAGACATAAACTTAAATTTTGCGCAGAAAATCTGAATCGTTAAAAGTGGTTAAGTAGCGCAAGCTGAACTGTGTTCAATAGGGGTGGGAAGTTTCAAATTTCAAATGATTATAAAAAACGGAAAAATTGGTCGATTTGTTTTTGGTTTTCACTGAAACTGTTCTTTATGTCACTATTTCCTTGAAAATAAATTTTAAAGATAAATGTTTAAAAATTTCGTTTGAGGGTGCCCTTAGCTTTAGAGTAACCCACAACTATTATTAAACGTTATTTTTTCTATCTAATTAAATACTTGCAAATGCTTAGATTTAAATTTTGAGTTCAAATTCTGAATTGTTGGGATGGGATAAGAAGGGCAAACTGAACTGTGTTCAAGTGTTGAAGTGTCACTCTCCCCACCCCTCGAACACAGTTCAATTTTGCGCTACATAATTACTCACAACGATTCAGATTTTGAGCTAAAAATTTAATTATAAGCTTTTACAAGCATTTATTAGATACAAAAAATACCAGTTAAAAATAGTTGTTGGTTAATCTAAAGTTTAAGACGCCCTCTAACGGAACTTTTCGAAATTTATCTTTAAAATTTATTTTCAAGGAAATACTGCCATAAAGAATAGTTTTGGCGAAAACCGTAAAGGAATCTACCATTTTTTCCGTTTTTTATGATAACTTGAAATTTGAACCTCCCCACCCCCATTGAAAACAGTTTAGTTTGCTCTACTTAACCACTTTCAGATTTTTTGCGCAAAATTTAAGTTTATGTCTAAGCTTCTAAAAAAAATTAACGAGATACAAATAATAACGGTAAAAAATAGTTTTTCCTTACTCCAAAATCTAAAGCGACCTGTATCGTCATTTTTTTAAATTTAGCTTTATAATTTATTTTTAATAAAATACCGACATAAAGAATAGATTTAGTGAAAACTGCAAATCAATCAACCAATTTTTCCGTTTTTTATAATCATATGAAATTTGAACCTCTGAACACAGTTCAGTTTGTGCTGCTTAACCGCTCCCAACTATTCAGATTTTGAGCTCAAAATTTAAGTTTAAGTCTAAGCCTGCGAAACAATTTAATGAGATGCAAAAAATAACGGAAAAAAACAGTTGTTTGTTACACCAAAGTCTAAAGCGCCCTCTATCGACACTTTTAGAAATGTATCTTTAAAATTTATTTTCGAGAAAATACCAACATAAAGGATAGTTTTAGTGTAAACCGCAAATCAACGGACCAATTTTTCCGTTTTTTATGTTTATTTCAAACTTTGGGCCCTAAACTTTAATGGCGGCTATCTCTTTGGAAAACGCTTGGGACCCTTGGTTATCTATTTAATATTGTTTGTCTTGATGTATACTATTACCCCTTAAAAATTTTCCCATCTTTTTTGAATCACCCTGTATATAAACACACACATATATATTCTTAATATATTGAGCATGTTAATCAAAATTTTAAAAACAGATTTATATATACATACAAGTACGTGCTTGTTACAAGTAAAATTTAATAATAATTTTTTGAAATCGTAGATTGAAACAATTAAAATAGGTAATTTTAACAATAATACAATTTTAATAAACAATTAAAATAGGTTTTTTAATGGTAAAAAAAGCGTGAAAAGTGCATTTATGCATATCTGATTTTATTAATTACATGACACAACAAATGTTATCCATGCAATAATCTTTTTCTTTCGTTTCTCCATAATACTGAATGCTGTAAGCACAAACACTTCATTTTTTCCATACAAGAAAAATATTCAGATAAAAATATCAATTTACCATTGAATAACGACACACTCGTGCAAATAAATCAAAATAATGCAGATATTCTAAAAAAAACTACACAGATATAAAAACTAGTCGTTGGGGGCCACCGTAATACTTACCCATCATGGATATGTATATGAAAATAAAACATGTGAAACTATTTATACAATGCATTGCAATTCATAAACAAAATTTAAATATTGTTAATATACATAGTAATGCTATAGTAAAGAACTGCTGATGAACCAATTTCGACAAATTATATAAAACGCCAAACTACTCAAGTAGTACCAAACTGCGTAAAAGAAACATCCTTATAACTTCAAAAATAATAATTCTATTAACTAACAATTGACTGCGTCGGATTAAGCTTCTCATTTCCAATAAAAATATACTTCTGAATTGAAATTTGAATGAAATACAGGGTCATGAAAAATCGAAGAATGTGGAAAACAAGATTACAAATATCTCGGCAACTAATAATCCGATTGACTTCGTTCTATATGCAAAATGTGTGTTATTTTATTGCCTTTTACGTCCATTCCTTAGAACAAAAAAATTCGAAAATTTTTATATACCTTTCATCAGAACGAATTTTTCGAGGGTCCGAAAAAAATAGTTCCGGATTATCGAGGTTGCTGATATTAAATAGGGTTCGTCCCATTCTTACATACTAACTACATACAAAATTTCAAGTCTCTATCTCAATTTGTTCGGGAGATAGAGCGTTTACAGACAGACAGACAGACAGACGGACGGCAAAATTTTTTTTCTAAAAATATGTTTTTTGGAATCTCTACTATCTAAAACGTGTAAATCCGTCAAAAAAAAATTTTCGATTTTCAAAACGATTGCAAGACTTACCCTATACTACGTATGATGGGTAAGTAAAATATATATAATAATTTAAAATGATTAATCGTAAGAAAAAGTGTTTTTTTTTTTCCTGAATATTAAAATCTTTAATTCCAGAATACCTAATTAGAAAAAAGTTTTTTACAAAAAAAAAAAAAAAAAAAAAAAAAAATGTTTATAGACATTTGGCAGAGCTCAAAGCATGGCAATTCATGTTCTTAAACAAAGAGATTCTTTGTAAAGTCTTTTGTTATTTGCCGAAATTAAATTTTCAAGGAATGTTACCTTAAAAAAATAATATTCATTAAGCTTTTCATCAAGTTCTTCGTTAAATTGTGACATGTATAGTACTTTTATTTTAAAAAGAATATCCTAATTAGGTTCTGAGGAATTTCTTTTAATAAAAATGGTACAAATTTTCTATTGACTTTTCTTTAAGGAAATTTCTCATACTTATATCGTTACTGCATAAAAATGTTATTTACTTTTTAAATAAAAAAAATACCGGAGATTATTCTTTTCACATATGTAGTACAAAAAAACTTAGAATGTACAGTTATATTTAAAATGCATATTTATTATAAATAATTATAACATAGATTAACCACTTAATTTATAAATATTTTTGAAAAAAACTTTGAAATATAGCCGATTTTTAAAAGAGTCAAGAGATACGTTATTAGAATTATGGCTTTTTTTTATATGTACCACTTTTTTAAAAAATTGCTTTAAAGTGAAAATAAATAAAAATAAATTTAATTCACTATGCGAAATATACAATTTCTTGGACAAACTAAAAATCAAAGAAACATTAATTAAATACTTATGCATTTTTGAATTAAAATAAGCTTTTATATTTTCTTGTTACATTTTTTGCAAATTTATGTAATAATAAAAAACATTTGATGCTAAATATGATTAACAAAATCAAATCTGTCGTAACTAATGTTTTCAGAGGAAGAAAATCTTGATTAAATGTTAAATTAAAAGCCTACTTTTGCTTATGTTTTACGTTTATTTAAAATAAGAAACACGTTAAACTATTCCTCATCTGGAGAATAACACTTATAAGAAAATTAATTTACAGTACGTACGAGCACTTTGGGAAAACACAACTGAAAACATTTTAACTAATATACTTTGAGGAAAAAATAAAAATAAAAAAATTTTGCTAGTAAAGTATAAATGAAGAATTCCCAACTTCCCTATTTAATTAAATTTGTTAAACAAACAGGTATCTTTGGTTTGTTAATATGACTACTTTTTAATTTTTTTCTAATTAAAAAACAAATGTTTATTTACAGCGAATGTACTTAAATCTTTCATCAAAGAATATATATAAATTATATAATCTGAATTGTATAATCTGAATATACATAAATTTATCATATTATGTAACAAAAAATTTATAATATAATAATATCCTTTCAATTTACGAAATTTTATTATCAAGATTTACTTGAAAAACACAAAAAAATTATATTGAAACATGATTTTTTGTAATTTTTTTATATGATCAAATTTCTATCGATGCAAAAATAATTTTCTAACCTGTTTTACTACAAAACAAACATAAAGTATTTTAATATGTAAACTAGTGTTATGGATGGATGGGCATAAACAAAAAATAGCAGATACAACTACTTAAAAAATTATTTTATTAAAATATAGACAATTTCTTAAATCAATTACAGTATTTAATCACAATATTTAAAAATACATCTTTTTTTTATAAACATTTTAACCCCTTGAAGAGGGATATATTTTATAGAATGAATTTAAACGAGATTCGCATCAGAAACTTTTAAAGAAATTTTATATTTTTAACTTTAGAGGCAAACTGTTTAAAAATTGCATTGTCGCATTTTAAAATAAAATTTTTCGATTTTTCTGGTGTGAACTCTATATTATACAGACGTTATTGCTTGCCCCTCAAGAGATTAATAAACATTTTATTTTATTTAAGATAGGTGTTACACAGAGTGGCGAGTGGTCAGGGAAAAACATAATCAAATAAGGCGTTAAATACCAGTATTTTGTTAAAGAGAAATTAGCTTTCTCCAATCTCTTTATATCGCTTGAAATATTTTCTATAAGAAAATACTGGTAGTTTCCTCTTTTTTTGACTGCGTTTTTCTCTGACCACTTGCCACTCTGTTACAATATATATATATATATATATATATATATATATATATAATGACAGGTTTCAGTTCCAATCAAGATAAGACCCATAATCATAATAATAAAATACAAATCACAAAATCAAAAGCACAAATCACAATTCAAAAAGATATTACAAATTACAAAATCAAAAGCACAAATCACAATTAAAAAAGATATTATGATTATGGGTCTTATCTTGATTGGAACTAAAACATGTGAAAATAAAGTCATGGTTTTAATGTATTACGTAACATCTTTCTTAAGTAATAGAAAATATTTATGAAAGTAAAATATAGACATTAAATGAAGCCTTTTATATTTATCTCAATTTGAAGACATTTTAATTAGCAAAGGTTAAATATGCAAGTACATTATGTATATAATAACCATAGCATCTGTTAAATTTCATGTTGATTTTGAAAGTAGAAACAACATCATAATTGGTTTCTGTAGATTAGATGACAGTAACTTATCTGACAATAACTTTATTTTATAGTTTACTCATAAGAATATCATTTGAAAACTTCAAATAATATTTTAAAACATAATACTGGTGTGATTTTCTTTAGGTTTAAATTATACAGAGTTCATTTCAAAACTTGTTTTACTGAGAAAAATCTTCACTTGTTTATTTTTTCCTGTTTGGCATTTTATTCAGCATATATTACTTGTGTTTGTACAACCCAATTGCAGGGTTCGTACGCTAGAAGAACTTTCAAGCACCTTTCATCAGAAATTTGTAAAACAAATATTTGTCTTACTTAACGAAATGGAAAATCAAATAATACTAGATCAGACAATCAGACAGTCCTAACATAAGCAGACAATATTCAAACATACCAACCAGTTCTTTACGCTATTTCTGTTGCTAAAACACATAAAATTCCTCGATTCCTTTGATACACAGATACAGCTAAAACATATTATTATCTTTTAACTATATGGATTGGTACTTTGACGGCCCAAAGGTATTTAGATGAGATACTGAGACCTCATGTCATACCTTACGCTGTAGTCATTGGAAATTCCTTTGTTTTCCAGCATGATAATGCCAGACCGCATACAGCTCGTCTTGTGGAGAACATGCTTGAAGCGGAAAGGATATAGCGCAGCGGTTCCCAAACTTTCTTGGTACGCGACCCACCTTTCAGTAAAAAAAAATTTCACGACCCACTTTCTAGTAAAAATAATCTTGCGACCCGTCCAAGAAAATCAGTACAGCAATTTTTGTACGATTTCTATAGCTCGGCTATCCTGTCCTATGAAAAACGCAAAATTTCATACGGAAGATACATTATCAACAAAAACAAAAATTGGCAATCTCAATGTATGTATTAAAACAACGCATAAAGTACAAAGATAATTTTAAATCATAACTTTATAATCAATGAAATTTCTGGTACTGGTGTTTACCAATTAGCGAACATATATTAGCACGCAGTTTATTTCAGTACTTGTCTTTCAAAAATAGCAAAATAGGAAAAGCATGTTCTCATAAGCACGAAGTTGATTTAAATATATCTGGATATTCTGTTCATATATTAATCTAGATGGAAATTAAGGATTTTCAATTGAAATATTATTTCCTGTTGAAATTGTTATATATTTTTAAACAGATGAAATAAAAGATGTATTTTGATGACAAACCTCGATTGTTCCGCGACCCACCAAAACAACTGCTGCAGTCCACCAGTGGGTCGCGACCTATAGATTGGGAACCGCTGATGTAGCGTATGGAACAGCCAGTGTGCTTTCCTGAATCCGATCGAGCATGTGTGGGACATCCTCGGACGACGCATTACTGCGACAGCAGGGGCTCCTTTTACTATCCGACACTTGGAGATTGCACTTTTTGAGGAGTGAAACAATATTCCCCAAAGTCTTATCGATAACATCATCGCATTCATGTTCATCGCAGAAAACAGGTGCACAGCAGTCTTAGATTTTCGAGGAGACCACACGCCATATTAAAAATCCTGCATGAATAAACAATATTTTTTCTTATCATTTACATATAACTAAATTGTTGTCGTGAATCATCTTTTTGTAATTTTTTGCGGTTTTTTTTCTGTATTGCGCATTGATACGTGAGTGTTATCCATTTTATACCAATACATGGCTGTCTCGCGCGGTTTTCTTAATTTCTTTGCTGTTCCCCTAATTGTTTTGAGCAGTGTATTTTTGATATTCTGTAGTGCAGCATATTTATACAAATGAAGAATCTTCAAAACAAAAATTCATTACATGCAAAAAAAAATAATAATTTGAAATGTCCGTTGTGCAATAAGAATAGTGGATAAGTTTTAGAAATGACGCAAAGCTCTAGATTCCCTCTAGCAAACTGAAGTGATGCAGGTGGAGCATGGTGAGTTGGTAAGTACTTAACAACCTTACAATGGATACGCAGATATACTGTTATTTTAACACAATCAAATTGATTATTAAAGTTATCATACAAATTGAACTATCTACGAAACTGAACTATTGAATTGAATTGTCTACGTATCCATCATTTATATAGAGTTCTTTTACCTGCAGTTTATTCTTTTGAGCTGTCTAATTGTCACACAAGATGTAATAAAAAATAAGGTTATCTGAGCGAAAAATGCCCGCTGGTTGTCGTCCCAGTTATCTTAAATAGTAAAGCATTGGCCTTGAAATCCAATGATCTGGTTTGATTTGTGCGATATATACTATACTTTTTTTTAGGAAAATGGCGGCCACCGAAGATTTTCCTGGCTCCTCTTTACATACAGATTCTATTCCTGAATCATCTTTGTGCAGTGATGAGTCAAAATTGTTATTGGAAAATGCAGTAGTATATTATGAAAATCTCCTTACCGAAAATAATTTAATTGCATCAAACTCTCCATATATTGTACTTGAAGATGCAATGTTAATTGGCGAAGAACTATATGATAAAACTTTGGAAATATTAAATGAAAAAGGATTTTCCAAGATGAAGAATTAATGCATATTAATGAAGAATTTGAAAAAGTGATTTTTGTTATGGTACATGATGATTCGTCACCAGAATAATACGAAAATTCGAGTATAAAAAAGTAAACCTAATGACTACATTTCATTGGATTAAAAAACAAAAGTTATTAACATTGCTGGGGCACATCCTGCTTAAAATTTATCCCTTTTTTCTGAGGCTTTGAAATCAAAATCTTCAAATTGTTTAGCAGCAGCCACAAGTGCCCATTATCGTAACTTTCTCTTTGTGACTTGTTGGTAGTGTTCTCCCCCTTCAACGAAACGATCATAAGTCCATGAGTCAATCCATGCTAATATTATAAATGCATGGCTGCCAACTTCTACGCCTATTTAAAGTCAAATAAATATATTAAAATCAGAAATTTTTATTACTAATTGAAATTATGGATTACCATGCATAACATTTTATACATTTGGCATGCATTTTACTAAAAATATTTTCTGGTTCCAAGCAAGTTTATATGATTTAAAAAGGCGTAGAAGTTGGCAGCTCTGTAAATGGGAAAGTTTATGTGTGTGTCTGTTTGTCTGTACGGCTTTCACGGCAAAACAAAACGAAGATAACGTTGTGTGCTCTCTAACTGTACTTAAGTGCAGGCATCGGCCCCGCTTCACACTTTAGTGCATATGGTACCTATACTCTGTTATTTGATGATTGATTCACATTGATTTAACTGCTTTCGATTTTTGGCTATTCGTGTTTAGCTTTGCGATTTGGTATTGTTGTCTTGGTTTGGTTTTCCGATCTTCGAAAACAAACTCGGTTTTGGATTCGGTTTTACCGTTGTTGTTTTTCGGATTGGATTAATTCGTTTAGTTTAGATTTATAATATTCCTGGACTTTTAAGGAATAAGACAATAGCTTTGGTTTTGGATTTAGTTCTGCTTCGTGAATTGGTTTTGTTGTTTTTGGTTTAAAGTAAATATATATAAAAGTAATAAGTAAAATTAATTTTCCACTTATTCCTCAATTATTCTATGAGTTTTTAAAAAGGGCGATTACATAGTTTATTGTATTTAACGCTAGCGAAACCGCGGGCAAAAGCTATGGTATATTTATAAAAGATAGTTTCTCCTTATTTAACATCTTCCTACCACTTCTACTTCCACTCCTCTTTTTTTTTTTTTTTTTTTTTTTTTTTTTTTTTTTTTTAACGGCTGCAGCCATTTTTTGTAGCGTTAGGACGTGCTTCAACAATGTTTATAACTTTTATTTATAATCCATGAAATGTAGTCATTAGGTTTACTTTTTTTATACCCGGATTCGTATTATTCTGGTGACGTATCATCACGTACCATCTCAAAAATGTCTTTTTCACATTCATTATTAATATGTATTAATTCTTCATTTTGGAAAACATCCTTTTCATTTACTATTTCCAAAATCTTATCGTGCAATTCTTCGCCAATTAACATTGCATGAAGTGTTTGATGCAATTAAATTAGTTTCGGTAAGGAGACCTTCATAATATACTACTGCATTTTTCATTAACAATTTTGACTTATCACTGCACAAAGGGGATTCAGGAATAGGATTTGTATGTAAAGCGGAGCCCGGAAAATTTTCGCTGGTCGACATTTTGCTAAAAAAATGGTATATTATGTATCATGCAAATAACAAAAAACATCCGTTCAAAGTAAACGCACATAAAAAAAAATTTAATGGTTTTTTTCAGTAACTACTAAGTATTGCGTGCTATGGATTGGTCATACGAATTTTCTTACTGAAAACTATTTACACAAAAAAGTTACTTTGATTTGGATACCTTACACACTTGCAGTCTCCTTGTGAGAGAAAGACATCCGTTCAAAGTAAACACACATAAGAAAAATAAAGTTTATTACTTACCCATCATACGTAGTATAGGGTAAATCTTGCAATCGTTTTGAAAATCGAAAAAAAATTTTTGACGGATTTACACGTTTTAGATAGTGGAGATTCCGAAAAACATATTTTTAGAAAAAAAATTTTGCCGTCCGTCTGTCTGTCTGTCTGTCTGTCTGTAAACGCTCTATCTCCCGAACAAATTGAGATAGAGACTTGAAATTTTGTATGTAGTTAGTATGTAAGAATGGGACGAACCCTATTTAATATCAGCAACCTCGATTATCCGGAACTATTTTTTTCGGACTCTCGAAAAATTCGTTCTGATGAAAGGTATATAAAAATTTTCGAATTTTTTTGTTCTAAGGAATGGACGTAAAAGGCAATAAAATAACACACATTTTGCATATAGAACGAAGTCGATCGGATTATTAGTTGCCGAGATATTTGTAATCTTATTTTCCACATTCTTCGATTTTTCATGACCCTGTATTTCATTCAAATTTCAATTCAGAAGTATATTTTTATTGGAAATGAGACGCTTAATCCGATGCAGTTAATTGTTAGTTAATAGAATTATTCTTTTTGGAGTTATAAGGATGTTTCTTTTACGCAGTTCGGTACTACTTGAGTAGTTTGCCGTTTTACATAATTTGTCGAAATTGGTACATCAGCAGTTCTTTAATATAGCATTACTATGTATATTAACAATATTTAAATTTTGTTTATGAATTGCAATGCATTGTATAAATAGTTTCACATGTTTTATTTTCATATATACGTATCCATGATGGGTAAGTATTACGGTGGCCCCCAACGACTAGTTTTTTTTTCTCAATAACTACTAAATATTGCGCGCAACGGCGTGGTCTTACGAGTTCTCTTACTAAGTACTATTTACATTAAAAAAAACTTACTTTGATTTGGATACCCCACACCCTTGCCTTCTCCTTGTCAGTTGGAAATATTCAATTCGTATGATAACTTAAGAAATCAGTTTGATTGTGTTAAAATAATATAGTACATCTAATTTAAGTTTATTTTTTGTCTCTAATTGTATTATAATATACAGATAGTTTTTAAGTACACAGTTAGAAAATATATTTATAGTTATATACATTAAAAAAGACATAGAAATATAGTTAGAGATAAAATATGCTTTGAACGAAAAACTAATTAATACAGAATTACATGCAGATGTACTTGCTTTTTAACAAAACATAAACTTTTTGTCGATGTAACATGATTAAAACGCTTTAAACCATAACAGCGGATGTAGATCTTATTTGCTGGATGAGAACAATTAATTATTACATTTTTATCTTTTGCTGTTTTAAGCAATAACTGAAAAATAAAATAAAATAAAATGAACTTTCTGGCATTATCTTTCCAGTAAACTTAATTTACACAAAGGTATGAAGTGTAAATAATCGTGTACAGTAAAATACTAATTATCTTGAAATAAATATATGTATATAAATATTTTTTTTCTTTGTTGATGTGTAATTTTATCTTTCTAATGAACTTTTTTGTTATTCACACACGAATTACTTTCGTATCTATAACGCTACATATTTGTATATTTTTACTTTCTTCTATTTTAACAAGAAAGTATTGGATTCATGAATATTTTCGAAATCCGGTTTTCGACGGATTTACGCATTTTAGGGATCAGAGAACCCGAAAAACATGTCCTTTCAAGATGTCAGTCAGTTCGTCTGTATGTGACAAAAATTTTGTGGGCACTCTATCTCAAGAACTCACGTACGACAACGGAATTCCGCAAAATTTTAGATTCTCTTAGGCCTTGATATGAAATATATCTCATTAATTATGGTATATGTCACTCAACAGGTGGCGCTGCTAAGCTGCATTATTCCCTCAATAGTCATATCTCAAGAACTACTGCATGGGTTTTCATAAAACTTTACATTTAGTTAGTACTTGATATACCATGGTATTGATTGCGTTTTGGTGCAAATCGCTCAACAGGTGGCACTGCCATTGTGCATTATTTGTGATTATCGCAATAGCTCTATCTCAACAACTAAAACACAAAATATTCTAAAACTTCAGACTCAGTTTGTCCCTCATATAGACTAGTAATAAGTTGACATACGTTGTTGCTCACTATATTTTGGTTTAAACCACATAACCGGTGGCGCTGCTTTGTAGCATTTTTCAGACAATATTAACATGCATAAGATAGAAGAATGTTTTGGAATTGCTACATCTGACTAGTTAAACATATTAAGCAGAAGCGATATTATATTGAATATTTTCTCCCATTTAGTAGAAAATTGAAATAAATTAATTATACTAAGGTTGTGATCATTGGAAAAGTGTTACAAACTAAACAAGTCCGAAATTTCACTTCAAAATAGCAAATGAGATGCGTTTATACTATAACGCAATTTTTTAAATACAGTAGACTCCCTCAAATCCGCACAGCTTGGGACCAGAGCTTGTGCGGATTTTAGAATTTTGCGGATTTCTGGTCATTGCTTAGTTTACATTTTTAGACAGTAATTTGAGTGCAATTAATTGTGCATTCGGGACTATAGTGTATACTTACAATGTAATAAAATATTAAAATAAATAATAAACTAAAATGATAAAAATTTAGATAATTTTCAAAATAATTAAAGTAATAGCAAAGATCAAGTTAATAATCAATAGTATATGATTAAATATTCATTACAAAGATTAAATGTACTTTTCCAAAATTATTCAACAAAACTTGCCTCATAAAAGTACAATACTAATTCACATCAAAATCATAAAATAAAGATTTTTCTTTTCAAGTTTAGCCAGGGTTAATAACCAAAAAATCTTAAATTAATGCATAAATATATTTGGTAAGAAGATTGTGATTACCAGTGATACCAGCAATATCTTGAACTTTTTCCAAAAAAAAAAAAAATAATTCTTCCTTCATGAAAAAAAACATGAATAGAGTATTATTAAGAAAATTACAAATTAAAAACTATATGGAATTGATACAAAACTTAAAATATCAAATTTTGTCCAAATATCCAAATTGAAAATTTCATTTACATCCATAAAATATGTGCGGATTTTAGAGAGTTGCGGATTTCTGGCTTGCGGATTTGAGAGAGTCTACTGTGTTTAAATCTTGATGTATTAGTATACAGTACTTCGGAAAAAGTATACAATCCGAAATATTTTGTTTGTTCATGTGTATATATTACCTTCTTTCTATTATAAAGAAAGTAGCTTGAGTAAACCTCAGAAACGCATATCAATTTCATAAAATGAGAAATAGTTTAATGTATTTAAAATGCACCCTAGTGTTTCCTTCTATAACATTATGCAATGAAATACTTCTGTGTGGCCCCCTGTAAATTAATAAAAGATATTCTTTGCACTACAGATTGTACAGAATGTATATCTTAGAATATACTTCATAGATGCATATGAGTTTTATTATGTTCGAAAGAATGTAACATCATTAAACTGCACTTGAAACAATTTTTTCCCATTAACCGTAATGTAAAGGAATAATTTTGATTGTCCCTGTAATTGAACTATGCATCCGATTTTCATAAAATTTGAAATGACACGACAAATTTATTGAGGGATCATACATTTGAAATTATAAATTATTCGGTTGGGTAGTTTTTGCGCTGTTACATGCGGACAGACGGACAGACGGACAGACTGAACGACGACTATTCATGCTACGTATTTATGTAATTTCGAACGCACCTAAAACAAGGCTGTAAGTCGTTTTAAAAGATTTGTGCGCAATAAGAGTTGCAGGGGATTTTAGGTGTTTTAGTAGAGTAGCAGTAATTTTGGAAAGTAGTGTTCGCTATGCCTTAAGATACAATTTTTTTTTTCCATTAAAAAAAGCAAATATTTCTTTTAAAAAAATTCTGGTAAATGATGCTTGAAAATCTTTGAAGCAAACAAACCCTGTTTTATGTTTATTATGCGTAATTTAAATGCTACGTATATAAAATTGGAACTACTATTATGGTTCAAAAAGTATTGTAAAAAGCCTTGTAACTGTAGCACAAACCCTAGGCTATCATCCCTGCTCATGCGCAGCATTCAAACAATGTCAGTAGATGGAGCTAGTTGAACAGTAGCGCACTAAAATCTCAAAATCAATAGGTATTGACTGCACGTGCACAGTCTTTCTGATAGGAGGAATAGCAGCATCGACTATGCAACGTGTACTAAATGCTCAGTTTCCGAGAATTGGGACATAGATCCCATAGACCCTCTAAAAAAATGCTTTTAATGCACAATAGGGTGGGCCGAAACAATCCAAAAAATGTTTTTCAAGTCGGCAAATTCCGCATATTAAAAATTAGGTAACAAAGAATTAAAATTGGACTTTATATTCCGGCCGCGCATTCGCCGTAAAGTTTGCCGAAATGTGGAAAAATTCACATTATTACAAAAAAAAAAAAAAAAAAAAAAAAAAAAAAAAAAAATATTTTCTTTACGAATGTACTAGCTTAAAGTCTAATGTATTAGAATAACAAAACATAATGTTGAAATATTTTTTAATTCCATCAACATATTCCAGTCGCACATGTGCTCTAAGGTTGTAAAGAGCTATTACCGTAAATATTGCCAAGATAAGTAAGAAAAAAGATTATTGTAAAAACGTAATTATTGACAAACTTTAGAGCACATGCGCGACTGGAAGATTTTGGTGGATTTGAATACAATCAATCGGGGTAACTTTGATCTATCAGGGTAACTTTGGGTCAAAAGGGGAAAAAAATTAAATCTACTACATCACTTGAGTTAGCGGCAAAGTTGTTACAAAAAAAATATTTTCTTCGGTCCGTATCGTCTTCATTCTTCGTTATTCTATATTTGAAATAAGCTTCTGGTGCATCATCGATATTATCTTAAAATATATGCTTATTGTTAATAGAGAAATATTTGATTATTTTTATTGTACATTTAATAAAACTTAATTCATATTATCTTCACAAAACTGAAGAATATGATTGCTTTCATGACCCTCCCACCAGCTTCTTTTACACCAACCATTTTTCAATCGAACAATATTTCTGGTGAATATATTTTTTATTTATATTGAAATATGCTTTCTTATACTCGTTGATAAAACGAAGTGGAGATAAAAATTAAATGAAGTTTGGAATATTTTAATCAAAGATTTTTCCTCTTCAGTAGAAAGAAAAAAAAAAATATATTTAAATACACAAACAATGTATCTTTTCGAACAATGCATTTTTCTGAAAAGAAATAAAATTATCTTTCAAGAAGATTGCATTAATAATACAATTATATCTATTCTGAAACGTTTTATTTCTAGACAAAAGAAGTTTATGCAATTTAATGGTTTTTAAAAATAATGCGTTAGTATCATCTTATTCTTATTTTAAATTTCACAACATTCAAAGACAGTTGAAAATAACATATGCATTTCTTAAGTTTCAAGATAATATGATAATTTTTATTTGGAGAATGCACACTTTTTATCATAAAAGACAATGGGAGTTATTTAATTGAATTTTTTTTTTTTTTCAAAAACATTTATTTTGTGATGACTCAATGTTTTATTATCATTCATCCATTTAAAGAAATATAACAATTTCTGCATAATGTAACTCTATTTAACATGGTAAAATTTCATTTATTTATTTTAATAAATATATTTGCATATGAAAATTTTCCACACCATGATATTTAAAGTGTTATACATTAACTACGAACTTCTTAAGCTATTTTTGTACCACAAAAAAATTATGGCAAATTTTACTTCCTTAACCCTTTATCGGGCAATTGTAATATGCTTACCTCTTAATTTTTGTTAAAAAACTGATTGATTCGCACTGGTATTTTTAGTGAGATGATTTGTATGTACATTAGCCTGACGGTAATTTCGTTTTTACTTAGAAATAAATTCGTTTACAGATTATGGTGGCAGTGAAGTTTTTCAACATTTTAGTCAAAGAATCGATTTGCCCGATAAAGGATTAACACTAGAAGCACGGAATTTTTTTCTCGTGGTTTCTAAAAAAATTTCATACTAGAATTTTCATTTCAAACTAAATCACTTATTTATTTAAATTAATTTTCTTTATTGATATATATAACTTATTTTTATAAAGAATTTTCTGGTTCGAATCAACATCTATTCATTTGTTACGGATCAAAATGATCCGGTTCCGCGGTTCTAGTGTTAAATCGTGAAACCCACTAATTAAATAAAGGAAAATTTTCTATTAATTTTTTACGGTCCTAAAAAGCCAAAGAAATGGCAACTATAGTGTCACGTAATAAAACACCTAACCTCTTGGGGACGAACGACGCATATACATTCCGCAACAAGTTGGAAATTGCACGTGAACGTAGCAAATGAGGTGCATTCGTACGATAACGAAGTTTTGAAAATATTAAAATCTTGCTGATATAGTAGAGCGTACTTCGGATACAGTATAGTAGTCGAAATCTTTTTTTGTGTTCCTGTAAATATACAGAAAGTAATTTTTATTACACCTTAGAAACGTATATCTTATTCATAAAATGTGAAATAGTTGAATATAATTAAAACACGCCCCAAACAATGTTTCCCCGTATAGCATTGTGTAGTGGAATACTTTTGTGTGGCCCTGTAATTTAATAATAAAAATTCTTTGCATCACAGATTGTACAGAATGCATATTTTAGTATATACTTCATAGATTCATGCCAGTTCTATTATGTTCGAATGAGTGTAACATCATAAAAATGCATTTGAAACTTTTTTCCCAATGACCTTAATGTAATGGAATACCTTTGACTGTCCCTGTAAATGATCTATGCATCCGACTTTCATAACATTTGAAACGACTCGATAAAATTACGTAATAATTATATGTTTTAAATTTCAAACGATTAAAATGCATTTGAGACTTTTTCCCCCATAGGCCGTAATGTAACAGAATCCTTTTGATTGTCCTTGTAATTGATCTATGCATCCGATTTTCATAACATTTGAAATGACTCTACAAAATTACGCAATAATTATATGTTTTAAATTTCAAACGATTAAAAACCTTTTCCCCATTGACCGTAATGTAAAGGAATCCTTTTGATTCTCCCTGTAATTGATCTATCCATCCGATTTTCATAACATTTGAAATGACTCGATAAAATTATGTTATAATTATGTATTTTAAATTTCAAATGATTCGGTTGAGTAGTTTTTGCGTTGTTATATGCGGACGGACAGACGGACAGACAGACAGACGGACAGACGGACGGACTGAGCGACAACAATAGGTGCTACGTATTTACATAATTACGAACGCGCCTAAAAAGGCTTAAGAATAATTGTCTATCTCGACCCCCTTCAGTAGAAAAGAAAAAATATATTTAAATACACAAGCAATGTATCTTTTCGAACAATGAGTTTTTCTGAAAAGAAATTAAATTACCTTTCAAGAAAATTACATTTATTAATACAATAATACCTATTGTGAAACCTTATATTTCTCGACAAAACAAGTTTATGCAATTTAATGGTTGTTAAAAATCATGTGTTAGTCTCATCTTATTCTTATTACTATTGTACTAAATATTGAATGCTAACATAGGCATGCGAAGATAAAACATTACCCAAACCAAAGTTTCAATTTGGCGACCCCCCCCCCCTCGAACTTTTTTTTGTGATAGACCAAAAATGACGTTGGTAGTATAAATTTGGCGCCAACTAAATTTCCGTGCCCGGGGCAATCGCCCCTTTCGCACGGTTCTGTCTGCTAAGATTCATGAATTTCAGCGATTTTTAATGCGATTTTTCGAGATTTTTTGCGTTTGATGTCGAATTTTCGTCATTTATGAAATATTTCCAATTACAATGTTTTACAATGTTTTACTAGAATAAATTTTTAACCCTACTATTTTTTAATATTAGTGATTTTTTATGCATTTTTCAAATAGATTTTTTTTTTTTTTTTTTTCGAGCTCTATGGTAATTTTTGGATATTCGAAAATAAAAATTGATCGTTAAACTTTTAATCGTATGTAATTTTAGAGATTTTTAATGCATTTTTTAAAAGATTTTTCGCGTGCAGCGTCACTTTTTTATCGTCCAGAAAAGATTTCTGTGTAATACTTGGTTATGCAGTCGATGAATTTCGCCAAATTATATATTTCATAAAACGACTCGCCAAACTATGCAAATTGATGTAATTTTTATGTTAAATAATGAAAAGACAAAAATATTAGAAAAACATTAATAAAATACAAATAAAACAACGAAGTAAAAATCACTTGATGACGTAACAAACATGTGTAACGCGTTTACTGTCAAGAGAATGTGACATTTACGATCAGCCATTATTGGCGTTTAATCTTATAGTTTGGCAATGAGTTTCTTGACCGACGGGATAATCAAATAGTACTCATTTATGATTAGAATGTTTTATCCGTTTGAGAAAATTCTGATTACTGCGATTTAAAAATTAATTAGCGATTTTTAGTGCATTTTTCAGTGGGTTTTAAATGCAGTTTTCAATGCTATTTTTAATTAACTTTTTATGCGATTAGTACCATTTTTTTTCGATCCCCACAGTGATGTTTAAACAATTAAAAAAGGAGTTATGTTTGAAAGTTTTAGACTAATTTAGTAAATTTCACCATCTACATTTTTTTTTATCTTGTCTATTTTCAATGCGATTTTTGGATACATTTTTTGTTCTGTCGACTTTTTTGTAATTCATGAAAAATGTAATTGCTATGTTTTACCCAACTACGATAAACTTTTACTCTATTTCTTTGAAATAGCCTTTTACGAAATTTTTATTGTTTTGTCACCGGTTTTTAAAAACAGAAATGTGTGCCTTATTAAATGTAAAAAATGCTCCGATTAAATAAGGCAAAATGTACAGTAAAGTTTTACTGGTGGGGATAAACAAAGATTCTTAAGCCTTTTTTGCGGCACGTATACGTGTCGCTCGTCCCCAAGACTTCTGTATGTGGAGTAAGGTACAGGAGTTTGTGAAGGAAAATCAATCAAACAAACAGTAGCGGCTCGTCAGGGAGTGTTGCATCAGATTTTTCTTACCACTAAAAGTTAACAGAATCTTTTATGTTATTTATTCGACATATTGGTTGATTAATTAAAATTGAAATTACAATACAATTTTAGTGGTGTGAAAAATTTGATGCAGCACCCCCTGACGAACCGTTACTGCAAACAAATCTGTTGCAACCCATGTCTGCGACTCATTTAATGATAATACCTTGCCCCATTCGGGGCAAACATTAAATAGATGACAGAAACAGATTACTTTGAATAGCTTTTTTAGTGTCTTATGTTCTCTGATTCTGATGCTTGCTCTGTTACGAAAAGACTAAAAAGGAAACTGACCCCGCAAATATAACAGATATAATTTTAGTTTCAGCAGATTTGGAATTAGATGGAGGGGGAAATATTTTTTGCACTACTTTTTCGACGATATCGCTAAAAATGTATTATGATATTAAAAGAAATATATTTTTAAGTTTAGCTCAACAAAAGATTTCACAAAATACCCCACACGATATGCAAAGAAAATAATCTGTAATAATTAATTAATAATCTGTAAATTATGTGGATTAATAGTTTTTATTATTTCTCCCAATTTGAGCTTTCGACGTTTCATAGTTTATGAATAAAATAGCTGTGACAGGCGGACAGACAGACATGGAAGTGATTTTATACTGGTTGCGTTTTCACTTTATAAATACGGAACCCTGAAAAAAATGCATCTGAATAGTTTTGTTGCAAACTGCATTTAAATAAACCGATTTATCAACTTTTTATGAATTTTTAAATGTATTAATGAATTTATGGGCCATCCGGGCTAGTAAAGTTACTTAAAATAAATTATTCCTTCGTTGTACCACCATGATTTTAGTTATTTATTTTAAAATATAAAACCAATATTAAGCTTTTTGGTCCGAATAAGAAATTAAGTAAAACATTACATTAATATTAACTTAAAACGTCTTTGTAGAAATTACATCTTTTTTAGTTTGTTTTAAAATTTGATCTATATATTTTTATTAGAAATTCAATGTAGGCTTATATTTAAAACAGAAATGAATAATTTGTTTTTGAATTGTCCAACATTCAAAGCTTAAATATGGAGCAATGATTTAACATTCTCCCGATCGGAATAAGCGGGGAGGGACAGTAAAAAGGGAAAATAGTTTTACATCCGCTGAGAGAAAATCCATTTTGCAAAATGGGATTTCCTGATTTAAAATAAGAAATAAACAAAATTAAATATTCGAATGTAAAGATAAGCTCCTTTTGCTATCTTTTATGTTATTTTTCATTGCAAAAAATATAAGGCAGATTTCGAAGAAAATAATGAAACACATACATACGTTTAGAATAAGTTTAGAAATAAAGTAAAAACATTTCGCTATAAAACCATTATTTAAAAAAAAGTCTCATATCGTTATATTTAAAAAATATTCATGAATATACCGGGTGATCCAGAAGTCCCGGGACTTTTGAAATGCTAATAATTAGAAAACCATAAACAATAGAAGTATGCGGTTTTCACAGAAATGCTGAGAAACTTGTGGGATTTGTTTTTTCGATGAAAAAAACATATTATGTTAGTTGCACTTTTTGACAGCAGGTGGCGCTAAAATTGATAGTATTGTTTTTATAGTATGATACAGCTCATTTAAAAGAACGAATTAGTGTCCAAGGGTTACAAAGTTTAATCATGACGCTCATGGCTTATAAGTACCACCGTGAGCCGATGCAAAAGAACGTGCACAGTATCCGTGCACAGAAAGAAATTCCAGAAGAAATTTGAGTTCATCGTGATATCACAAGTTTACTGCACTCACCATGAACTGGTGATTTCTACAGAGTATTGGCATAGAATCCTACCTAAGTTACGATTGTAACAGACATTTGAGATCTCTTGTTTCTATTACGATCTTCCAATGAGCCTTTTTCTCAAACCTTGCTTACCATAGCATTTCACATTTGCAATGGTCATCGATTCTTTTGTAGTTTTAACTTGACGTATTGTACGATATGAAAACAACGCGACATGCAAAGATGTGTCTAAACATAGTCTAGACAATGTCTAAACACTGCAGTTGCTCATGAAATTTTGTATCAAATTTCCCTTACAATGCAATTTCATTTACCTTACAAAAATGTTTGAACATAAACCACCCTTAAAACGATATCATAGAAAAGGAGTTTCTCAATGAACTCATGTGTCTATATAACGCATGGTATAGGTAAATTCAGTCTTATACAACAGCGCCACCTGTTGCTAAAAATGGTAACTATATATATTTAAAAAAAATTATTCCAAACAAAAATCCCACATGTTTCTGAGCATATATCTGAAAACAGAACCTTTGTATTATACATAGTTTGCTAATTATTAACTTTTCAAAACTCCCGAAACTTCTGGATCACCCGGTATATTCATGAATAAAAAATATTCATGATATATAATAAATATGCATGATCATAAAATAATTTTTAAACATAATAATTATAAATTAATAGATATTAATAGATATAGCATAGCAGAAGTACAGGGTGTCCCAGAAGTAATGGGTTAAACTTTAAGGGGAGATAGGGGACATCACAAGGATTCAGAATTGCATAGCAACCCATGGTCAGAAACGTCATGGGAAGGTAATATGACAGGTACAAGGGACGTAGAGACACAAGATTGAGATCATCTGAAATAATTTATTGGTCAACTATATTACATTTACTGAGGTAGATGATATGTTAAAATGTTACAAAAGATATTCATAGTTTCCACCATTGCTGGCGATGCAAGCATTACACCGTCGAACCATGGATTGGCAGATTCGCTCGAATACACCTGGATTTCGTTCGATATCCGCAGTCGCACAGATGAGTCTTGCAACCCATTTCAGATTCCACAGACGTTGAGTACACAGCGTTTTTCAGTGCACTCCAAAGAAAGAAATCGATGCTGCTTAAATCAGGAGAGCGTGGTGGCCGAATCTGAGAAAGCTGTTTTTCTCCAATGCTCTTGTGAACAACTCAACCTACCGACGAACGAAGACGTTTCCGACCATCGGTTGCTGTGCAATTCTGAATCCTTGTGATGCCCTCTACCTCCCCTTAAAGTTTGTCCCATTACTTCTGGGACACCCTGTATAAAATATCCGCATATAGCATAGTTTCAAAGCTTTCGGTTCTTTTGACTCCAAGCATATTTTTAACTAGGAATCTTATTTTCTAATAAAAGTAAAATTAGTAATACCATGTGAACACAAGATATATTTTGTTAAATAAATTTTCAGGTTCAAACATGTTTGTAGAACCTAAATTAAAACTAATAGATGACTACTTTGTGGAAGGTACATCCAAGGTGGAAGGTAGTTTCCAAGACCAAATTTATAGTTTCAAGAAAATTATAAAAAGTAGCATAATAAAAATAAACAGAACATTGGGAATAATATAAATGCGTATTAATAATAATAGCATTATTACCAATAGTGACAAAATAAAATATTACTTTAAAACTTTCACAAAAGTAGTTTTTGTAGAACATTTATTTATTGAATTATCTCAATTTCTTTACTTCAGGTTTTAATAAAGGAAATATAAAAATATTAAATAAACTTCAGCAATACTTTTCATGTAAAAGAGATCATAAGTAATACATAATTAAGAGCACTCTAAGTCAGTTAATGTATCTCTCAAATATTCTAGATAAATGGTAAAATAAATGAAGTGTCTGTTATCCAAAAACTAATTTGTCTCTTTGTTTCAGCAAAAAATGTTTTCTTTACAAAAAATAATTTGAAAAAAGATATGACAAAGCTTTCAATTATATTAAATAATTAATATTCATTTTTTCAGTAACTTATAAAATATCTGGAAATCAAATAATATACTCTCAGAATTTTTATTCTTTACCCTTTGAATATTTTTTTCCAAAGAGAGTCACATTTATTCGTTTTATCACTTTCGATTCACAATAATTTAAATGTACTTTTTTACAAGCATTTTTATGCATATTCTTTTACTTCTAAAAACAGAATAATGATATTTTAATTCTTATTCATTTATATCTAATATAATAATTATTATTTTTTAACCAGTAAAAATATCTTTAATTGCTTGATTTATAATAATAAAACTTTACCCAGATCATACCTACTATCACTATACTCTGACTGAAGCTTTGCATCTCAGATATCAGCCTTCTCACCTTAATCCTGCCTACAAGGGATTTTATCTCGGCCAGCGTTGCTTGCTAAACTAAGAAACATATATAATTATCGAATGTTTCCATCCTAACAACTTAGCGGTCTGTCTACCTGTCATGTAGTATGAGATCGAGAGTTCTCCATCCCATCTCATCAGTTGATTGACCCGAGGAGGCACGGGTCGCAGCAGACATCTCACCAAAATATGGAACATTTCATCTTTTTCTCTGCTGCTATCTATCGCGACGGGTCAGTCTGTGTCCCAGCGGCTGAGTTTAGTCTCTAAATTTTCTCTGATTTCTTGTAACTGAAAAAAAATTATTTTTTAGACCTTAATAAAAGCAACTGGGAGGGACACTATGCTCTACAGACAAGGCTTCCTTGTCTCAGCAGTCCCTCTTAGAGATTCAATATGATAATTGAACATTTTTAGTACGTGAATTTATATATATATATAATTTTCCTTTACTACATTTGATGAATTTTTATGTGCACTGTTAAAAATTTTCAGCAATATGTTCAATCTTTTAACATATTTTATAGAAAACGCTACTTGGCGATAATTTAAGTCTATTCTGACCAATAAGAAAGCTTCATTTGAACAAGAAGAGTTCTCAAATCTCAGACTTTTTGTATACCAGTATTTTAATACAGAATATGTTCTTTTATTTAATTGGAACATTTTCGAGATTTAAAATGAGAACATTTTCTCAAAGATAATAGTGGTGGGTCAAAAGCCAGAGACTTGGCATTTCTGCAAGAGTAACTATTATCTATAAAATGGTTAAATGAAGGGACAGATTGTTACAATTTTTTAACAGTGTTTTGTCTAATAATACTTGGCTAGCCAAAAAATAAATCTAGTGAATTAAAAATAGCACTGACGGAGAAATATTTATAGATTTTCAGGTAACATTTTAAATTTAATTAAAACGTATAAATTTTATTTATATGTATACATATAATGTATACATATATATGTATACATATGTGTTGTATTTTTAGATTAAAAAATTTTGGAACATTTATTTGCACTATTCTAATGCACATATATATATATACATATATATATATATATATATATATATATATATATATGAGACGCAGGGCTCCAAATGGTCCGCCAATTGAACATTTGGGGGCAACAACTGCGACCTGGTCTGCGGTATAATAATAATAATAATAATAATAATAATAATAATAATAATAATAATAATAATAATAATAATAATAATAATAATAATTGAACATCAATATTTTCTTTTATATTTTTCTATTATATCTCTAATATTTATTTTATAATTTTGATTTATATTTTCCTTGCAAATTGCACAGAAATCAGTTTTAGCACAAATGCTGTAGAAACCTACTATGAAACTTTCTGTTAAAAAATATTGGTTTTCAGTTCACGGACCATTTGGGAGCCCTAAAGACGGGGAAAAAATATTGTTAATGCGCAAACTTTTGAAGCTTCCTACTAGATACAATCGTGGAAAAAAAGCAAACATCACTAATTTAAAATTTTAGTTGCACATAGTAAATGAATACAAAATGTTAGAGTTAGATCAGTGTGTGGGCATGGAGTCCAAATCGTGTCATTCCTCGATCAAAGTAAATTCACATTTTTAAGTTATTTACATTCCCATTACTATTCTTCCTTTAAAAAATAACCTGAAATATTGTTAAAATAAAATAGATAAAATAAATAATCAAAATATAACACATGCAAGTAAAGTTAAACCAGTAATAAATTCTCTTTAAATGATTTACATGCCATTTATATTATAGCATAGGTGCCAACCTGATATTTTGGTTATCCGTAATACGTGCGTTAATTTGACCCTGGTTTAATGAGTTTCGAACCAGAATTTTTTCAAAGAAATGAAATTAAGTACGTTTCACTAACAATGCTGAAATTAAATACATAAAGATTCATGAAATATATTTTCTGGTTTGAAATGACGTTAACCTGGATCAAACTAATCCAGGTATTACGGAAGATTAGTTGAAAGTTGGCAGCTATGCTATAGTATATATTTAACCCCTTAATTGGTTTCCCCAAACAGCGGTCGGGCAAAACGAATTTGCTTATTGCATCATTTAAAGCTTTTTGATACCACTATTATTTTTAAGAAAATTTTCATACTATTGAAAGGCTAAAATGGTTAGACTAAATTTTACGAATATTTTATTTAAATAATAGTGGTGTGAATCCACTATTTTCAAATTATTGAACGGAAAAGAATTAACCAGTTAAGGGGTTAAAATATCAAAATAATTTTACTATTAACCATTTCTTGCAAAGAAACATTCTTTCCTTTCCAGTACATCTAATAATATATGTAGTACGATCGTTTTATTACAACATGTATTAAAGAATAATCTACAAATAGTCGACAATATTATTTTATTTTTAAACGTTGTTTTTGCTTTTTAAAAAATATTCCTAATAACAAAATTGTTTAAAACATATGTAACTGGAAAATGGAAACGAAGTTTTAAAAAAATCCTTTTTGCAATTTAGATAAATGTTTTTTAATATCAAATCTTATATGCTTAAAATATCTTATATGCTTAAGATATTTTTATTATAAATCATTTTCTGAAAATAAACATTTTTTATTTCCAATACATCTAACAGCATTAAAAGTAAATTGTTAAAAAATATGTTCGCTTCATTGCAAACTGTATTAAAAATAATGCAAAAATAATGATCAGGTGTTTTTAAGTTTAAAGGTTGTTTTGTTATTTAAAAAATAATAATAATGGCAAGTAATTGGTAATTGTGTTAAACATATGTCACTGGAAAGCGCAAACAAAACTTAACCAAAACCCCTTTTAAAGTTTGATAAACTTTTTTTAATTTATAGATGATATATATATATATATATATATATATATATATATATATTACAAATTTTAAGCTTTTTTCGCCAAAACTAACCTTTTATACTATCTTAATTTTCTTATAATAATATTCCGTACTTACTTCAAATTATTAAATTAAAATCTTGTTTCTAGATCTAATCTGTTAATCTTTATGCAGACGATATAAATCCTTAATTCGCCTTAAAAAACATTATTCCAGTATGCGTAAATCTAAAAAGCTGGCTCTAAATTAAAAATATTCTTAATTAAACTTTATTTCTTAATATTCCAAATAAAACTCATTTCTTGTATGTTTTTATCAACCTTTTTTAAGAAAGTCTTATTAAATTTATTCCAAAACCATACCTTTCAAAAAATATCATTATTTTATTTTATCTATTTATTTATTTTCCCTCCGTCAACCTTTGATAGTGTGCATATCAATAAATTCATTTCTTTTCTTTTTCTCTTAAAATTAATCATCTATAAAAATCGTCTGCCTAAGAAATTCTGAGTCGATTATAAATTGGTTAAATAATATATTTTTTAAATAAAATTATCGTCTGTGGAAAATAGTCTCGTAGCTGGACAAGAATGCTGTTTACATAAAAGAATGATGGTTTGAGGTTAGAGAATGCTCTAGAATTTTCTTTTTAGATTTAAAAGAGGAAGCTCGAGAGGTGGTAAGGGAGATGAGAAGAAGGATTCTTGGGTGCGCTCTTGCATGAGTACGGCTTGATGTAGTAAAGGGTGGAATATTTTTTGGATGTTTCGGTAAAATATCGTCTGCAACAGGAGCTTTTCCCTCTATTATAGCTACAGTTTAATAAAATGAACTTGCAGCAGCCAAGGAGTGATTATTTTGACCTTCTACATTTATTTATTTTGTTTTTTTTTCTCGCTGGCCATGACTTCTGTGCGGAGCAAGGGAAACCTGGCGATGATGTTTCTGCCCCCTAACTTCAAAATGTCACAATCTACTCAAAAGGCGACAGGATGCACATTAATTTCGTGATCATATTCATCACAGTCCTCATTTTTCATAATATTTCCACAAGTAGATTGTAACTCTATATCATGATTACTTGCATTCAGTGTTTTATTATCATAATTATCTATTGCTACATTATTACCAGTATTTAATTTCATATTATTTTTTTTTATTCTGAGGCTACAAATTCAATAGATTGATCCCTGTTTTGTTGTTGATTAATCTTGATTAAATTTCAAAGTATTTTTATTCTAATTATTTCCCTATCCTTTAACTTGAAGTCCAAATTCACGGTTTAAATTACCCCCCCCCCCCCGATGCAACTTCTTCCATTACAATCTTGGGTATTCCTGGATATATTTCAGTGTAAGTATAGTTAATTCAATATGCATATTTAAAACTAAATCAATTTAATATAATCAAACCATCTTCAGACATCAGTAACATTTTACACTTTCAATAGATTAAAAACCGCGTACAACAGATTCAAAGCTTTCTCTTACAAATGACTGATTTCAAATCATAGTTCATTAGTTATTCAGAGGAGAATTTCAGAACTACTTGCGCCATCTAGTGTCACTCAATTTAAGCATTAAACATTCTCCCCGCCGATGAACACTGTTCATACAATTTAAAGATTTACATAAATTACATATACAATTCAATAAACAAAAACACTATAATTACAAACAAATTATTAAATATTTAACTTTAAACATTAAAACAATAAAGTTTAACTCACCGCTACAGCAATCTTATAACTTACAAATTTTTTGTTTCTAAATTAATGTTCTCAAATGGAAGTCCTAACTGAAACATTAAAAGAACAAAATTAGTTCATAAAATAACAGTTCAATGTCTTATAAAACACTAATCTTCATTTTCAATCGGTAGCAAGGCAATCTCAGTAATAGGTCTCTTAAGTTCACCACTAGCATATCTCAGTTTCACCACACGAATTTTAGCATCGGATCCAGGATAAACCTCGATTACTCTTCCAAGTTTCCAGTGAAGGGGAGATAAGTTATCTTCCTTTATAATTACCAAATCATTTACCTTAATGTCTCTTTTTGGAGTTTTCCATTTATATCGTTGCTGTAGTTGACACAGGTACTCTGTTGACCAACGCTTCCATAATGACTGAAACAGTTGTTGAGTTAATTGCCATCTTTTTAGCGAAGTAATTTTTTTATCTGTTAAATCCATCTCTGGTAGAGCGGTCAAAGAAGCTCCAATCAAAAAAAGGTCCCGGAGTTAAAGCGCTAATGTCATTGGGATCATCTGAAACAGCAGTTATTGGTCTTGAGTTTAAGCAGGCTTCCGCTCGACAAAGTAAAGTTAAAAATTCTTCGTGCGTCAAAAGCTGCTTACCGACAGTTTTTCGCAAATGCTGTTTCATAGATTTCACTGCGGCCTCCCAGTTACCACCGTGATGAGGACCTCCCGGAGGATTAAATTTCCATTGTATTTTCTCGGATAAAATCCAATCATGCAGTTTGGTGTTATATTTAATAGAAATAAATTTCCTTAGGATTTTATCAGCACCAACAAAATTAGTACCGCAGTCACTACTTATCTCTCCAGGTGTCCCTCTTCTAGAAGAAAATCTCTGCAAAGCAGCCAAAAATCCCTCACTTGTAAGATCACTCACCAATTCTAAATGAACAGCTTTCGTAGCCATACAAACGAAAGGACACACATAACATTTTATAGGTTTAATTCCTCTACCATTTCTCATCTTTATATGAAATGGGCCTGCATAATCTACACCTACCTTTGAAAATGTTCTACATGGAACAACTCTGCTGGCTGGCAAATCAGCCATTATTTGAGATGTTGTCTTAGCTTTAACTCTGCAGCATTTTATACATTTCCAAATAGTTTTCTTTATTTCAGATTTTTAAGTCTTCCACCAACTCTCAATACTCTCCTTTCATCTAAGAATGGATTCAAAGAAAGAATTTTACTCTTACAGTTAATACACTTTTGTCTTTCTAGACATTGTATTTCATAAGAAAATTCCAGAGACTGAATTGATTTTATAATTAACTCAGTAGCCTGTGTTATTTCTTTCGTAGTCAAAACTCTAACCTCTCGATTCTTAGAAAGCGAATTATTTATAAACCTTAAACACCAGGCCATAATTCTCTGCAATTTTGTCCATGAAGAGAATTTAGTTAAAATGTTTAATTTCTCATCTGCATTAACTGTGTTGACAAAAACTGATTCATTACATTTTTTGTTCTCTTCTTCTACAATATTTTCAAATTCTATTGGATTTTTCGGCCAGTGAGCTCGATCTTTTATCAACCATGGCGGTCCACTTTTCCAGGTTTCGTTGTAAAGCAATTCTTTTGCAGAACATCCCTGAGTTAATATATCAGCAGGATTACTCTTACCATCGCAATGTCTCCAATTCTGAGGAATTGTTAATTCCTGCATTTCAGAAAAACGATTGCAAACAAATTGTTTTCCCCTTGAAGGTAGCCCCTTTATCCAATGGAGCGCAATTGTACTGTCTGCCCAATAAATGATACCTGGAACAGAAAACATATCCTGCAAATATTTTCCTATCCGAGCCGCAACTAAAGCACCCAACAATTCCATTCTTGGAAGAGTTATTTTCTTCAAAGGTGCGACCCTTGTTTTGGACATAACGAAAATAGCATTTGTTTTATTATTTTCTGTCGCAAATCTAAAATAAGAGACAGCGCCATAGGCCTTCAAGCTGGCATCAAAAAAGACATGTAGTTCAATATTATCTTGCAGAATCATATCTTTCGTATTGAAGAAATACCGCGGCATGGAAAATTCAGTTAAATGTTTTACTTCAGAACACCATTCATTCCACTTATGTTTTTTTTCGCTATCAAATACTTCAACCCAGTCTAAACCCTTTATCCATAATTCCTGTAACAGACATTTAATTCTCATTGTAAAGGGAGTTAGAAATCCAACAGGATCGAAGCACTTTGCGGCACAACTTAACACGCATATTTTTGTATCACTAACATTATTTAATGCCAGTAACAAAGGTTTCATATCAAGACTTAAACTATCAATACGTGTATCCCAGTTTATTCCTAATATTTTTGCTAATCTATTTGAGCCGACCTCATCACCCAACAATATATTGTCTTTCCTCCAAAATTCTCTTAACTCGTTTGAATTAGTTTCAAATTGTCTAAGATTCATACTAGCCTCTTTCAATATATTCACCGCAGTTGTGGAAAGTTTAAAAGCATCCTCAAGTGAATTACTTCCAGAACATAAATCATCAACATATAACGAAGTGTCAAGTATTTTAAATGCATCAAAATGTATTTTTTTCAAATTTTTTAATATGATGCTTTATAACACAAGCAAGAATGTATGGAGAACACTTAATTCCAAACCCTACACGTGTCATTCGAAAACACCTTAAATTTTCATCTATAGTACAAGCTCCAGAAAACAGAAATCTTAAGTAATTTCTATCGACCTCACTTATCTCAATCTGTAAAAATGCCTTTTCAATGTCAGCAGTGAATGCAATTTTATTTTCTCCAAATTTCAGAATTACGTCTAATATATTAGGATTCAAATTCAAACCATTTAATAAACAGTCATTCAAAGACAATTTATCTTTACCCTTAGAAGAGGCATCATATACAATTCTTATTTTAGTAGATTTATCATTGCGAATTACCGGATGATTTGGCATAAAATAACAATTTTCATCAGTAACTTTAAAATTACATTCCTCAATGATATTTTTATTTAACTGTTCTTTCAAAATTTCTTCGTATTGCTCAAACAACCAAATGTTTTGCTTAAATCTTCTATTTAACCCAATTAAACGATGTTTGGCAATTTCATAGTTTGAATCCAAATTTTCTGGCTCCATTTTCCAAAGCAACCTGGTTTCATAACGTTTATTTTTATATACTGTATTATTCTCAAATTCCTTCATTATTTTATTTTCCGCTTCATTATTTACATTTTCACTTTGCTTTATTTCTAACAAATCAAGTTCCCAAATTGCTTTAATATCGCTTAATATTGTCTTATTTTCATCAGTTATCACTTTATTTACACTAACATAAGGATTATACTTAGCATTCAAAGTTGCTTGACCCTGTAGTGTTGTTCCAAATATAGTGTCAAGAGCCACCAATCTTTTACTTAAACGTTCAATATTTCCCGTTACTATTTCCCAGTAGCTATCCGCACCGATTAACATATCTATAGGCATTTTATTGTTGTCTGACAACCAAAGAGATAATCTTTTCAATTTTGACTTTATCCATCCACTTGATATATTCACAACATTAGCTCCTGTAATTTTATTTACTATTAATGCATTGACAGTAGCCTTTATGTTTTGATTGCGCGGATTTAGCAAATTGACTTTAACACAATTGTATTCACCTGTATTGGGTCTTTCCTCCCCAAAAGTATGTATTTGCAACTTTTCAACTCCGATAACGGGAAGATTTAACTTTTCAACTAAACGCTTACTTATAAACGATCTGTGAGAGCCTCCATCTATTAGGATTCTAATTAATATGTTTTTAAATTTTGATGAAATTAAAGCAGTACAAGTTTGCAGAAAAACAGTTGAATTTTTATTTAAATTATTTGCACTACACGTTGAAACAGTCGTAGACATTGAATCATTTTCATTCTCTGTATTAGAGTTAGCCTGACAATTTTTTAAATCTATATTTTCATTACGTTTTTCACATAAAAGTGTATTATGCCAACTCTGATTGCATATATTGCAAGTATTTTTTCTCCAACAATCCTTAGCCATGTGTTTTTCCCCGGAGACATTTAAAACAAAGTCCACGCTTTGTAGCATTCATTTTCCTCTGAGCAGTGCTGGTAGGACACTGTTCTGAACTATGTTTCTTAGAAACGCAAAATACACAATTAAAATTAACATGCGTTGCGTATGTACTTGTGAGTGGATCTCCCTTTTTATAATTTTCATTTTGGAAACGTCTATTTCTATCTCTTTTACCATTTTGAGTAACTGAACCTGAAATTCCTCTTTCATTTAAAGAATAAATATGTTCTCGGGACTGAATCTCAACTTTTAAAAAGTCCATTAATTCTCTAATGTCAAATTCTAATTTCGAATTAGCCTTTGAATTTTGCCTTCTACTAAATTCCAATGTGAGGTCTTCCGGTAACAGTTTTAGTAATAATGGGTAAAGAAGGTGACCATAAGAACTAGAAACTACATTGAGTGTTTCCAAAGATCTAATATTTACCTCAATTTCATCATAAAGTTTTCTAAGGGCGGCCACATTCGAGGAACTCCTCACACGTTCAAGACTCAATAACTTGGCCATGTGTGAGTTAATAGTCAGGTCTATCCTACCAAAGCGTGTTTTCAAAATATCAATTGCAATTTTATAGTTTACTCCTGTTAAAGCCAAACCACTAATGGCATTAAATGCCAAACCACCAGTTAGGGATTTCAAATAACTAAATTTATTTATCAAGGTTAAACTATCATTTTTGTCAATATAATTTTCAAATTGACTCCAAAACTCAAGCCAATTACTCGGGTTTCCATAAAATTTATTTATGCTTAACTTCGGAAGTTTCACATTAGCCTTGGGAGATAAAATATGAGAACCCTCTTTATTAACATTTTCATTACAGGCAGGATTATTTTTAATTTTCTCTTCTATTAAACATTTACAGGCTATTATTTTATCCTGATATTCTTGAGCCGTAATAACTTCGCTTTCCAGCTCATCCTCTTTATTAATTAATCCTTCAATTTCAGTATCATATTTTACTAAAAGTTCACATTTTTTATTTAATTGTTCTAAAAACACTCTTAAACTAGATATATTAATTTCAACCCCTTCATTCAAAGTTGTCTCTACTTTAGATATCAATTTTGTGGTTAAACTGCGTGCAGTTGCACGTAATTTCTTAATTTTGTCAATAACATTCATTTTTACAAAATATTTACTTTCATTTAAATATATATCATATTTCAATCAAACAGTCTGTTACTAGTTTAATTATATGCTATTACTTCAATGCTACCTTTACTTTGAATAGTTAAAAGTAGTTAAACACTCTCAAACATTTAAAACAATCAGTTAAAACAACTAGTAAAATGCAAGTCCTTTCAATTTACTTTCAGGCAAAAAAAATCTTTATTAACTCTAGTTGAATTCATATGAAGGTTTGGTTACCTTAATTATACTTTGTCTTAATCTCCATGAAATTATGCATATCCACATCACATACGGGTTCACCAAAATGATTAATCTTGATTCAATTTCAAAGTATTTTTATTCTAATTATTTCCCTTTCCTTTCACTTGAAGTCCAAATTCACGGTTTAAATTCCCCCCCCCCCCGATGCAACTTCTTCCATTACAATCTTGGGTATTGCTGGATATATTTCAGTGTAAGTGTAGTCAATTCAATATGCATATTTAAAACTAAATCAATTTAATATAATCAAACCATCTTCAGACATCAGTAACATTTTACACTTTCAATAGATTAAAAACCGCGTACAACAGATTCAAAGCTTTTACTTACAACTGACTGATTTCAAATCATAGTTCATTAGTTATTCAGAGGAAAATTTCAGAACTACTTGCGCCATCTAGTGACACTCAATTTAAGCGTTAAACAGTTGTACTTGGTCCATATTTACTGTATTGAAATGAAGGGATCTCTCATTATGTATGGATATACTGTTAGTTATAATTTTCCTTCCCTGCCTTACAATACAATTTTTACATTCTATGGTTAATTTAAATTTAGAACATTTTTTTAACCCTAAAATAGCATAATCCAAATTTGTATTGCATACTAAAAAGTTAACATATTTTTTAATTTTACTCACTTTTAGAACAACACTACATTTTTTATTTATATGTAAAAATCCTTTTGCCTGACCAATGGTAACTGAGGGTATAGTCTCAATTTTAGCTTTAAGTTTTTTAACAAATTTAAGTGGCAATATTGCAATAGTAGAGCCAATATCTACAACACATGGTAAATTATAATTATTTGTATATCCATACACAATTAATTGCCAAACATTATGAGAATTATTTTGTGAGCTAGTTGGAAGAGTATCAGAGGATGGCAACTCATTCCTAAAAATACATTCCCTTTCCCAATGAAAAGCATTACTCACACCCCTATTTGTGCATATCCTACAAGGTCTTGAAGAATATGAATTCTGAATATAATTATTTTGACAAATTCTAGGCCTTTGAAACTGAGATTGCCTTTGGGGAATCCAATTCCTAGGTGTATTATTGGGCCTACCTGGCTGAATCCAGGGCCTAATTGGTTGAAAAGGTTGAAAATATTGTCTAGCTGATGGTTGATTTATTACTTGGTTTGAAACTAGTGGGGTGGAAACTTCCACGAATTGTTTGACAACCCGGTACCATTCGGTGGTACTACTAGGAGGATTTATAATAATGCTGTTTTTGAATTCTGGTTTTAAACCATCAGTTAAACCTTGTAATAGTATACTTTCACTAAGATGTAATTTCCTACCAATTTCCGCTTTTTTACGAAAATAAGTTTCTGAATTGTCTAAATTATCTAATTTCAGATTTGAAAAATCAGAAAAACTCGGGATATCTAATTCAATGAATCTTTCTATCAAAATTTTCTTAATTTGTTCATAATCCGTACAATTTAAACAGTCATTGATATAAATTTTTTGCGCTTCCCCTTTCAAATATTGCGCAATAAAGTAAATTTCCATTCTAGATTTTTCTGTTCCCTATCACATGTTTTATCAAAATAAGTGAACCAAGACAAAATGTTCATTCCAGAACTCGGGTCAAACGGTACGAATTTAGGATCTTCCATATTTTTTTTTATTCTTACTCATTAGAATAAATGAAGCACTTCTATTTTCTTTATTAAATCCTGATAGTAAAATCATTCGCAATAAATTTCAAAGTTACTAATTTCTATCAATTACATATTTTTCAAAATTACTATATCAGATCCATAACATACAATAAATAATAAATAAATAAATAAATAAATTAGTAAATTAATAAATTAACTTCAAATTACTCTCATCAATAAAATAATAAATAAATAAATAATAAATATTTTTCCTCAATCATAAAAAGAATAAAAATAATAATCAAAACATTTAATAAAATAACTTACAGTTTCTCGAAAAATCTTCAATAAAATTCAATCGTCTTTAAATTCCTCATCAAATACTTCTTGCATACTCACCACTTTGAAGTCATTAATTTTCAAAAATTTGTCACTATGACCATGAATACTGAATCACAAATTATGCATCGACGGCGACAGATCGACATCAAGCGTCAGGAAATCCACAATCAGACTCGAAGCAAGTACTAATTATTTCAGATTAGCATCTTTCCAAGCATAGTTGTGAGGTTCTTTAGAAAGAACATTCTTTTACTTTAATTAAGTAAGAAATTACGGCGATTTTGGCACAAGAACATTCACGAGAAGTCGATTATCGGCGATTCGCAAACCTATCATCATTTCGTTCCATAGCAGACTCCATTAGCAAGCCGAAACTACCATATAGAATGCCCTTCAGAACATAGAATTCAATCGAACTTCGGCGATAGCATGTTCTTCTTAGTTCCATAGCAAATTTCTTTAAAATCCGAAAAAGGCAGCACAGGCATAAGTTATCCTGTCGGACTTTTGAGTAGATTGTGACATTTTGAAGTTAGGGGGGCAGAAAATTCATCGCGCTCCGCACAGAAGTCATGGCCAGCGAGAAAAAAACAAAATAAATAAATGTAGAAGGTCAAAATAATCACTCCTTGGCTGCTGCAAGTTCATTTTATTAAACTATAGCTATAATAGAGGGAAAAGCTCCTGTTGCAGACGATATTTTACCGAAACATCCAAAATATATTCCATCCTTTACTACATCAAGCCGAACTCATGCAAGAGCGCACCCAAGAATCCTTCTTCTCATCTCCCTTACCACCTTTCGAGCTTCCTCTTTTAAATCTAAAAAGAAAATTCTAGAACATTCTGTAACCTCAAACCATCATTCTTTTATGTAAACAGAATTCTTGTCCAGCTACGAGACTATTTTCCACAGACGATAATTTTATTTAAAAAAAAAATATTATTTAACCAATTTATAATCGACTCAGAATTTCTTAGACAGACGATTTTTATAGATGATTAATTTTAAGAGAAAAAGAAAAGAAATGAATTTATTGATATGCACACTATCAAAGGTTGACGGAGGTAAAATAAATAAATAGATAAAATAAAATAATGATATTTTTTGAAAGGTATGGTTTTGGAATAAATTAAATAAGACTTTCTTAAAAAGGGTTGATAAAAACATAGAAGAAATGAGTTTTATTTGGAATATTAAGAAATAAAGTTTAATTAAGAATATTTTTAATATAGAGCCATATTTTTAGATTTACGCATACTGGGATAATGTTTTTTAAGGCGAATTAAGAATTTATATCGTCTGCATAAAGATTAACAGATTAGATCTAGAAACAAGATTTTAATTTAATAATTTGAAGTAAGTACGGAATATTATTATAAGAAAATTAAGATAGTATAAAGGTTAGTTTTGGCGAAAAAAGTTTAAAATTTGTAATATATATGAGGAGCCCAGAAGCCTAGGGGTACAAGTGACAAAATTTAGATTTCGAGTAAATTGAGTTCAAAGTTACACATCGACTGTAATTGAATGAATTGAGATATGAAAATTTTGCTTATTTCTTAATGATCCTTGAACTCTTGTTTCAATAACTGTTTTAAAAAAAGGTGGAATAGGATATTTTTTTAATTTATAACTAAGCAATATTTATCATCATTCGGCACTTATACCCCTTGGCTTCCAAACAGTAATGAAAACTGCTTAAAAACTAAAGGGTACAAGTGCCGAATGAACACAAGAAATGAAAAATTTTTAAATAAAAAATTGTATTTATGAAAAAATTAAGATTAATGTTGATACAAATAAATCAAAGGACAAAATTTTGTTTTAATATAAATTCTGAAAAAGGAAAAAATATGAAATAAAAAAATGAATTTACGAAAAATTTATGAACAATATTGATATAATGAATGAAATGAAAAACTTTTTTCTAATATAAGTTTTAAATTTTTATTATAAGTTTAGAAACATTGGAATTTCATATTTTTTAACACTTACCAACAAAGTTGAAAAGTGAATATGATTTTGGTTTGTCCGTCCGTCTGTCCTAACTCTCGTAAATATATTCGGATTGCCCTGAAATTTTTGGGAATTATTCATGTTTACTTCAACACGAACTTATTGCAAATGACTCTTGCAATGACTCTGTGTAACTTATTGCACATATTTCTAACATGATTAGTTTATTTACAGGGACAATAAAAAATTTTCCGTTACATTACGGGTTATGGGAAAAATCGTTTTAAATGAATTTGAAATATGTTACACCTTGTCACATGTTAAAATTTATATGCATTTATGAATTGCACTAAAATAGACATTCTATAAAATCTGAGGTGAAAAGAATAGTTATTAATTATTTACAGGACCATACAAAGATTTACATTACCTAATAATAAAGAGGGAATTGTTTGCGACTTGTTTTAATTATATTACAATTTTCATGTATAATAAAATTAATGTATATCGCTCAGGCTTAATATAAATTATTTCGCACATAATACAAAGTACACAGTATTTACAGGGACACAAAAAAAGATTTCAAATAGGACCGAATTTCTATCCGAATTACTGTATAATTATCGATGATGATTGATGGATGAACAAAATGCTATTTTAATTATGATTTGCGCTTTTAAGTTTCACTAAATGTATACACGTTATATGATATGTATAAATGCTATAGTTCATATACAGGGCTACACAAAAATATTCGTAAAGGTTACAGACTATGAGCGTACTTTGCTTAAAGATTACTTTTAAATAAGTCTTGTATTTCTATGCTGAACTGAATTCAGTTTACTAAGAAATGCTTGTAAAATATAGGTAAAATGATATACAGGATCACACACAAATTTTTATACATGGTCATCGATGAATGATAATTTCTGGAAATGTGATTTCAGTAGTCTTAAGTGTGTTTAATTTGAAGTAAATTTCAGCTAAATACTGGCGTATAATAAAGGTTCAAGATAAACTACAGGATGAACAAAAGTATACAAGTGTACTTCCATCTATTAATATAAACTGCTGAAAGAGAAATTTCAAACTGTTATGCGTTTTCTTGCAAAACTAATTTTTCCCATTATACAGCATATATCAACCGACAAATAAAACATAGGGCTGTTAAAAAGTATCAGAATACATATTTGGCAATGGACTGTAACACTTTATTACCCTCAATAGCAAAACTTTTTAACAGGGAGTGTTCGAAAGTGTTTCATAATCCATGCTTAACGCATGATTTTTCTTACTTGATAACAGTTAAAATGCATATATTTAATGAATAAATAAAGCAAATGGCTTTGTATGTATGTCGTTGGTCGTGCTTCTGCTATATAGACGTTAACGGACACAACTGCACTTATACCCCTTGGCCTCCAATCGTTTCGCAGTTTTGGGAAAGAGGTTACGTGACTGACCCCTATAACTCAGTACATAATGAAAAAATCACTCTTAAGTCTTTACCTACAAATAAATAGACATATTTCCAGATAGCCTGTGCACTTAACTCATTTTTTTCAATTTTGTCACTTATACCCCTTGGCTTCTGGGCTCCTCATATATTATACGCATAGTAGCATTTCATTTGACTTTTCTATTGCTATATATTTCTTCGTCACCATAAAAAGTGATTTCATACTTTAAAAAGATGAAATATGAAGCAATATTTCAGAACACGACCTTTAAAAATACATCATAATGTTTTGATAGATGGTTGATTTATAGCATCTTATGACATTGAGACAGTGTGATTTTTAAATTTTGAAACATACGCAAAATACCTTTATGTGATTTGAGTATTTTACATTTATTTATTTATTTTTGTATAAAAAATTCTTTTGGAAAACTATATTAATATTATAAAATAGACCCAATTGTAAATTATAAGAACTATTTTTTTTTTTTTTCACAATTCACATTTAACACAAATTTGTTGTTATTTCGTTATCCTTTTATGTTAAAACGATTGGATTTATGTTACGACAAGAAAAAATTGCAAAGTTGTTGAAAGTAATACTTTTTGCATGAACAATGCATAAAGAATGTTGTTGTAAACCGTTTAGAAAAATAACAAATAATACTTATTGCATTTTAGAAAACATTTATTTATTAAATTTATTTAAATTACAATTGAACACAAAACAAGGTAATTGCTCTTTACATGCTTCCTGATAGATGTGTTTGAGGAAGTTTCAATATAAAATCAACTTTGCATGACGGAAAAAAATTTTGTTTCAGAACAAATTAAAAATATTAGAGTTGATATTATTTTTTATAAATTTTAGTGAAAAGAACAGAATCTCAGAATGATTATTGAGGCACTTAATGAACTGTTCATATATGCCCTCAACTAGTTTGTTCACTAGTGAGTAACAGCTTTGAGGGACCTGTTTAGAAAGAAATTGGTTTCTTTAAAGCACCCTTCACAATTATTTTCACCTCAAAACAGGACCCTACACAAGATGTTACAGCTTTAAACAGAATCTTATCTTTTCATTTTTAAACAACTCTCTTCACAAAATTCTTTGTATTACAAATATATCTTTTTTATCTCCAAACTGAACTTTTTTTTACCATATTAATCATTTAAAAGTAAAATCTCATTTGTTACTTTTACAAATGTAATAAAGTAAATATTATATATATTTTACACGCATAGATTTTCTGAAAAATGCAAAAACAAGAACATGAATGTAACCATTATTTAAAATTTAGAAGCTTATTACTAGATTTTTTACAAATATGAAAAGTTGTTCACAATTTCAGAAAAACTGGAGTCTAAAAAGTATGGATTAGAGTGCTGGTTTTAATAGAAAAAGGTATTTTGTTTTGAAACTCTTCCACTCTAATATATTTCATTATATGAAAAAAAAATCAAGGAGAAAAATGAAAGAAAAATGACACAATATTTCAAGATAGAATATTTTTAAAACATCATAAGCTATTGAAAATATTCGAATAGTAAATTTATGATAATTTGTCACTTTAAAAAAATGTAGTTTTTAAAGTTTGAAATTTATTTAAAATATACAGATGAAATTTAATATTTTATCTATATCGTATTTTATAACTTTCAAATAGGATAATTTTGGAAATATATTTCTATCGTGAAATATTAAAATTTTCTCTGAAATTTAAATAAATAAATTATAAATGTATAGATTTGTTTCCTGCAATTTTCAAAAGTATCAGTCTAATTTCAAATTCTACGTAATGTAATTTTATTTAACGTGGCATTTTTTTTTCGCAATAGATATCTAATGCATTATTATATTATTGTATTGTATTTGTAATAATTCTATTATTGTACAATATTAAAATTTTTCTTGAAATTTAAATAATTTAAATATAAATGCATAGGTTTCTCTTCTAGAATTTCGAAAACTATTACTCAGATTTTAACGTCTACATAATTTAATTTTATTTAACATGATAAAATTCTATTATTTGCAATGAGTATATTTCTACTGTGAAAAATTAAAGATTTCCTTCAAATTTAAATAATTAAAATATAAATGCATGGATTTCTTCCGTGAATTTTTTAAAAAAGCATTGCTCTCCTTTAAACTTCTGCATAATGTAACTCTATTTAACATGGTAAAATTTCGTTTATTTATATTAATAAATATATTTGCATATAAAAATTTTATTTCAAATTCCTCTGCTTTTCTTTTTCATTACGAGTGCATTTCTAATCTCCAAAACTGTGTATGATTTAAATATTTTAATAAATTATAGAGTTATAATTGTTGTAAATTTTACCGTCTTAAATCGTGTATTAAATAAACGAAAAATTTCTATTAAAGTTTTCTGATAATAATAATAATAATAATAATAATAATAATAATAATAATAATAATAATAATAATAATAATAATAATAATAATAATAATAATAATAATAAACAGACGAGTTGGTTGCTATGATGTTATTCTTCTTTTTTTCCCTTTTTATTATGAGTGCATGTTCAATATCCAAAACAGTGTATGATTTTAACCATTTTAATAAATTTTAAACTCCTAATATATGCACTCTTAAAGCAAAAGAGTGGATTTGGCTTCTCAGGAAAGACCTGTAATTTATTGGATCATGAATGAGTTAAACATATTAAACAATTTTAAACGTTTTACTCGTCTTGATTTAAATTGCTTTTTTTTTATTAGTCATCTTGATTTAAATTGCATACAAATAACTCGCTATTCGAGTTCTTTCAACTCTTTTGAGAAGCTGCCTTTTAAAACGCGAGATGAGTGAATTTCAGCTCAACTTGAGTTATTTTGTTGCTGCGGTTTTAAGAGAGTGTGTACTATGTGCAATGGTCTTAAGTGATCAATTATTACAAAAAACAGAGTATTGTAAAAAATTAAATAATAAGAATATTTTTGAATTAATTTCCTAATGTGTTCAATGCATTTTATTTTACAATACAGATATAGATTTTGCTATACATACATTTTATAAACTAAATAGCATCTTTAATTTAAACTTTAAGGTTTGAAGTTCTCCTCCCAGCAGGGGTAGGAACATACAGAACACAATTTATTATTCTTAGCAATACCTTTTACGAATAATCTTCATTATATATGTTCTGGTGGAAAATTAGTGACACGCTGCATACCTTGAAGTCGACAAATTCCATCTTCTCATCTGAAATTAGCAGTCGATGATTTGGCGTAATTATCTCAAGACAAATAGTAATTGTTCCAGTTATTTCCCCAGGAAAAATACAGTCAAATCCACGTTCAAAGAATTTTTATTAATCAAAACATAACCATGAAAAACAGCTCCATTCCCAACGTCCCCCCCCCCTTTTAAAAATATTGTTAATCCTTTTGCTTATAAATATTCCATATCTCTTAGTAAAAAAATTGTTCTTTTACTAAGTTCTCTATTGCGTTTTCTAATGAAATTCGTAATTCATGAAAATGTAAGACTGATTTCCTGGATTTTGCTGATGATTTCCGTGGACATGTTGTAGGAATTTTAAATATTATACATACTAAAAATTTGTATTTTATAATGGCTTTGGGCATCACCATGGGAAGAGAAAATTACGCATGGGACAATGTTAGAATTAGACATTTGAATTTGAGCATTATAAGACGTAACAATTTTTGAAGTATTAGGAAAATAAGACAATTCTGATGTTCTGAAAGCATGCCGCTTACTTTGTGAGGGAGTGACCTTTGTCATAAAGACACTCTAGTACTTCTGAGATCGTGACGTCAATAATTTAACATGTGTAAGCGTAAAAGCGACATCTATCCTCTCTTTTACTTTAACTTTCTAGAGCGTGTGTGTCTCTTTCGGATTCTGCAGTTAGGTCGCGGTTAGTAGTAATATGTAAATTTGAAGTATCTCAGTTTGCAGCATATAAAAGCTTGGTTTTTGAGCGTGTGTAGTGTCTCTGGCGATAGCCAGCAGAGAGATACTTCAAAGGCAATCTTCGCTGACTAATATTGTCTAGCAATATTAGTCAGCGAAGTGTGTTTCTAGCGGAGATTGCCCGCTGGTGTTTAGCCGAGTGTGTCTAGTGGCGTTGATTGATCCAGAGAGAGTAGTATCAAGTAACATCGAGCCTTCAGTGAGTTTGGGAATTCAACTTGAGAAGTTGGCCGGTGGTAAGAAATTTAATAATAATTGTGTTGATTATCTCAAGTTAAATAAAGAGATATCTACAGCCACGGGCTGTCTAATTAGATTTTATTTAGCAGCTTAGCTGAAGGATAGCTGGGAAGTAATCTGAGGTGCCCTGATTGAGCTAGTCCGGAGCTGTGAGTGTGAGTTTAATCTTTTAGTAGTATTCTCAGATGTGAAATTTACAGACTTGCTCCACTCCCCTTGAGCCCTTATAGTTTTTAATAAACTGTGTTTTTATCTTAATTCATGAGTATGTCTGCATTTAACTCCCAGCACGAGCACCCAACCGTTACAACTTTTGTTCGCATCACATAGAAAAACAGACCGAAATGCAACATTCAGGACGAATCAGTCAGATTCACAAACGATCCACATAAAGCTCGGTTACTCAACCAATGGAAAGAGAAAAAAGGAACATTCCTACCTGCCAAAAGAAGGATTTCGATGTTCTGTATCCGACGCCAGAAAAATGTAGGAGAAGTTAATTCGTTCAAAAAAAAATGAAAAAATAGAATAATGGTTTTTGGAAACATTTCGAATATAAAATCATTAATTGTATTACAATATAAGAGTCTTTGAATTTAATGGAAGGAAAACTACCAGATTGAAACAGATAGCTTGATAATTAATATCGTTTTGTTTTATCTGATCAATTTCGCTTTATTCATTTTAATTCTTTTAATACATCTATTTACAGTTGCATTAACGCATTTTTCATGTATCATCCCCATTTAATATTCAATTTGTTTATATGTTGTTGATTCAGTACCATTATTGCTATTAACTTGAAATTAAGGTGTACCTACTTTAACATTAATCACTTGACCAATTAAAAATATATGTTTATCTGGTGTCTACACCTTCCCCGTTTAACCACTTAACTCACCAGTATTCTTGAAAAAAAAAAAACTTTCAAATATTGCCTACATTTTTTATCTTTTTTATAGAATTTTTAATCGTTTTTAATCGTTTTAATCGTTTATCATCGTTTATCATAATTTCCAATCCAAAAATTTATTAAAAATGCCGAAATGCAAACGCGTTATTAGAAAATAACCTCCCCGCAAGAATAGAATTAGCTCGGGAGTGTTTTCGCATACAGGGACAGGAGCCTTAACCCATTCCGGTACAGACAGATCCTGTTCGTAAAATGAGATATTATCGACTGACACCGGAATTTGTAAACGATTTTTTAAGATTTCAGTGTAAAAGTGAAGTTTTATTAAGGTATTATTAGTGCCGTTTGTAGATATAAAATTAAAATTTGGCGTGCCCACTGTGCGTAGAAGGGTCAACTCTTCTCATACGAATTACCTATTTTGGTCTATGGTTATATGGATCGGACGGAAAATTACGCGGGAAATCATATTTACCACTGTTTAATTGACTGTTAGATTGTTGCCGAACAAGTTTCATTTCAACGATCCCTGTTTTTGATGGATAAAATGATTCCTGTCCCTGCAGTGTTTAAAGGTGTATTCGAAAAAACGCTTTTCCATCTTCAACAGCTCGAAATTTTCCGATACAATTTCAGACACATTTTTAAACGTAGAAACATGAAATTTGCTGAGAGGATTCTTGAAGGGACGTATGAGGTGCCGAGTGATGTTTTTTTACGCTCAATTCATTAGAATTTGAGTTATAAACAATTATCTTCTCAGTATGACCCCTTTTTTCGTTCTCAAATCTCCCGCTTGGAAAAAATCGGTTCGAAATGCCGTTTTTGATTGCTTTTTTTGCAATATTTTCTGCATTTATCAAAGAATCGACAATTACGGCACCTTGTGTACTTTCCAAATAAGAGATTTTGAAAGTTTGGTGTATTTGAGAGCAATAATGAGTCCAAAAATAAATCGGAAAATAGGCAGTTTAAATCGAAATACACCCTTAAATGCAACCATTTCCTGATAACTTTGATTTGACATGAATAATTCTTTTTTCAGAATATCGAGTGGTGATGTTTTCGATGAATTTCTCCATGTCAGGAATATTCCACATTCCTTATGAATATTGACAATGTTGAAGAAAGCCGTTTAATATCGCCATTTAAACTGTTTTATTTTCTATATGTGAATTTCTAGATGCATGGGACACTGCCCACTGATTATTAAACCGAAATATTAAGCAATTTTTTTAATCATTTTTTTTTATGTGATAAAATAAGTTAAAGACAACATTTGTAAAATACTGGTGTCTAAATTCAAAGACCTTACAAATGCTTAAAAAATTCTCTACATCAGCCGTCATTTTTGTGATCAGACTCAGTATTTAGGAGGCGGTGAGCATACTCATAGTATCTACTGGATTTAGATTCGACTCTGGTATTTAACAAAATATTTTTCTGGCATAAAATTTTAAATATTCTGAAACACTTATGAAAAGGATTCAAATGTCAGAGAGGCAGGCTTGCCAATTTTCAACTTAACTTCCATAAAATGTAGGTTAATTTGATCCATGTTAAACACTTTTCTAACCAGAAAATTTATTTAATGCATTGTATTTTCAATTTAATGTTTACAAGCATATTAGTTTGATTTCAAATCTTTTAAAATGTATCTGTGCCAAAACGTCTTTAATGTGGATCAAAGTAATGGACAGTTCACGAATGTTACGTCGACAAGTATGCAAAGACAGAAAAATGCTATTTAACAAGTTCCTGGTCAAGCATCCTCTTAACCCTTTGCGGCGCAGGGAATTGAAATTTTAATTAAAATTAAGTGGTTTCATAGATATACCACCACGCCGCAAGTGGTAAAAGAACAATCCTTTTCTTTGGGTATCATTTTATTTTAAAAAGTAGTTTTTCCATTATCTCCATGCAATAATGATAGTATTCTGATCCTGATAATATTAAAAATTGAAAAGTCTGAAAATTTTTACTAAGCAACGTCAAAATGGATGGTTAAATCTTATGGTAGGCCTCTCCACCTTGCTGAATCAACACAAATATCTATATTCAGAGTTTGATGAGGGCTATTTTTTTTTTTAAATTCATATTTCTTGTTTGGAACAACTTTTTTTGAGATGGTAAAAATCCCCTTGTTTTCGCGTTACTTAATATGTCATAAAATAAGCCGCATTTAATCATTTCAAAAAAGTGGTGCCAATCACAAAAATCTGCATTTTAAAAAAGTAATCCACTGACAACACTGTCTGCATTTGCCAATAATGGTGTTGGTAATTTAGTGGAATTCCGAATTCAAAATATATATCTGACTTTTGAAATAGTAATTTGCATTTTATTTAAGGAAAGACACGATCTGGGACGCCAAACTCAGTCACATTAATTTCACTGTAAGATTTTACACTCATTTATTGTACATAGCTAAATTTTATCTAAGTATTTCATGTATTTGATAAAACTGTGTAAGTACATCACACACGTTAGAAGTGTCTAAGTGTTTTTGCTCTCTGAAAACTTCTACTTTTCTGCTAATAACACTATTAACTCTAACATGGGCAAAGCAATTCTGTGGTTGGAATATTGAAATTATAGATTGCCACCAAAATCTAGAAAAAGATTGATTTTAAAATATTAATTATAAAAAAGACTCTAAATACCTTCTCTTACATGTTATAATAATCTGTTTCAAAGAATTCTACAACTTATGACAAAAAAGTTTGGTGAATTCAGAAAGACCGATTTGGCAACACTGGGTATACAAAACGCTTCACCTGTATAGAGGCAAGTATTGATCATCTTCCCCCACCGTTGCTCAGTTGAGTGTTGTTTATATTCTGTGTAAGACATGGTTTACTATTTGCTTGTTCAGTGTGTTGGTTTTTAACTAAGAACTGGAAAATGAACAAACAAAAGATCAGTTTAAAGTTTGTTTTTAAACTTTGCAAGACCTCGAAAGATATTCATGAGGAGTGATACGAATTGAACAGCCACCATACTCGCCAGATCTCAATCCTCCAAACTTCTTCCTATTTTCACGACTCAAACTCTCTTTGGAAGAGATTTGACCATATTGCTGACATCCAACGAAACGTGACGAAGTTTTTGAACGCCATCCCAAAAGAAGACTTCTTGCGAATTTCCCAGGACATATATAGCAGATCTCAGCGGTGCATAGTCAGGGTTCGCACAATTTTACCAATAAATTTTAAGAATGTTTTCAAAGTATTTCACAGCAGATACAATATTGTAGAATCTGTGAATGAGGGTACTGATTATGAATTTTTTGTTTTAAAATTTTAATGTAAATATTCTTATTTTTAATAGTGGTCACTGAGTCCTTAAAAAATACAAGGAGTGTGCGAACTTTGATAGTTATGGGAGATGACTATTTCGAAGGATAGTATGGTAACTTTCGTTAATATTTCATCCACATGCAATGTAACAGGACTATTCACCGAACTTTATTGTCAGAGGTTGTATAAAGCTTAGTACATCATTTTTAATTACATAAATATTCATTTATAATTCGTATATTCACTATTGTTGATGATACTTTTCATAGGTTTATATTGGTTATATACACGCATACATATACATATATACTAATCATATATATTATAAAGCAGAAGTTCTGAAACTTCCAAACGGGTGTTTTTAAAAACTACCCGATGGATCTTTTTGCAGATTATATCATTCGATAGCAAATATTTTTGCGGAGGTTTATGATACAAATATACACGGATAACTCTGATTTTTCGTACTTAATTTCGTATTTTTCGGTTATTTTGACGAAAGGGTTGCCAGTACTTATTTTTTGGCGAAAATTATCATTACTAAAGAAATTAAAAAGGATATATCTGTTAGAAATTTTACAAACATCTTGCAAACAAAGGCAGAAAATATTTACTGATAATAAAATAACTATTAATAACAACAACAACAATAATAATAATAATAATAAAGAAAAACCATTTAATGAGACATGATATCATAAAAAAATATTTATCTTAAAAATAAAAGAAATATTTGTAACGCTTAAAAAGTAACGTGAACTATTACATTTGATGCAACATTTGGTGACTTATCCTTGCGTTAGAATAAAAAAAAATAATAACTTGAAAATTTGAATAAATGAATTTTGAACGATATTTATTTTCCTTTCTATTATTTCCTTTCTCTTTTTTATCAAATTTCGATAGTATATAACTTACTCCAGAGAAAGGCAGATCTAATTATAAAAGTAATTGTGAGTTATATGTTTGTTTCTTTGAGATTTTTTTTTTTTACTTTTGTCGGCAAAGAATTAAGCCAAAAAATACATATGTCTAACATTAGGTCGCAATAAAGTTGTTTTTTCCAAAAGGAGATTCTTTTTGGAGTATATTTTAGTATTCAATTGTAAGTTCAATAAACATAAGTTAATATTTTAAAAATTGTAATCAAATATTTAAATTTTAGCTTCAGTGTAAAATTCTGCCACACACATATATATTGTAAAATAATGTCATTCTTTTTCAAAAGTTTTTCACCGTTGTTAAACCTATTGTCCATGTTTTTTCATTTTATTTTTTTTATCCTTTCACCTTTAATGCTCGTGTCATTTTTTGGCATGTGATGTAACGTGAAAAGAAAATTGTATTTTCTAATGTTTTAAAAATTCTTATGGAAAAAGGTATAAGGTTTACCGGTAAATAAATTATTAGTGCTGAAGAAGTTCATTTACTTCTTTTTTTTATTTTATATTTTTTAGTAGTAATAGGCGTCCGCATTGTATTTTAGAAAGCTGGGGTGTTAAAATAACATCTTTTGAACGCTTTATCCAACATTCTGGCGTCCGCGACAGGACTGTTTATTAAATTTATTCAAAAGAAAATGTTTCAAGCCGTGAAAAATTTTAAAAAGGCTGATTTGAAGTTTGTAGCAGAAGAGATTGGGGAAATTATTCCTCAAGAGTACACCATCGCAACTCTAAAGCAAATCATTTTAAATAGCGAAGAATACAAAATAGATCCTGCTTTTGTACAAGAAATTTTATCTAACGTTGTTGCTGAGAGAAAGGAAAATGAAGAGTTAAAGAAGTTAGAAGAGTTAAAGAAGTTAGAATTAAAGGAAAAGTTAGAGCAAGAAATTGAGCTAAGAAAGCTAGAATCGGAAATTGAGTTAAGAAAGCTAGAATCGGAAACTGAGTTAAGAAAGCTGGAATTAGATCATCAATTGGAACTAGCTAAAATTCAATCTCAAGGACAAATACAAAATGAATATATTTCAAGTGATTATGATATGAATAATTCAAAACGAAAATTTACTTTACCGAAGTTAGAATTTCGCCAATTTGATGGTGATTTAAAGGAATGGTTGCCGTTCTGGAGTCAGTTTGAGCAGATTCATAATGATCCTGATATTGCACCAGAAAATAAATTTCAATATTTGATCCAAGCAACAGTCACTGGATCTAGAGCACGAGAAGTTGTTGATAGTTTCCCGCCAACAGGTACCAACTATGCCAAAGCTATTGAGAGTCTTAAAGCTCGTTTCGGCAGGGAAGATCTTTTGGTAGAAGTGTATGTCAGAGAATTGTTAAAATTAATCATTTCTGTTCAATCAAAAGGAAAATTTTCTATTACAACGTTATATGATAAACTTGAATCGTATTTACGAGCTCTTGAGACGCTAGGAGTCACAATTGATAAATGCGCTTCAATTTTATATCCAATGGTAGAATCTTGTTTTACAACTGATTTTTTGAAAGCGTGGAATCGAACCTATACGACTCCCGTTAGTTCTGATGCAAAAGAACGTCTGGATAATTTAATGATGTTTCTCAAATCTGAAGTTGAAGGTGATGAAAGAATTAATTTAGCTGTATCAGGTTTTGGTTTAGCGAAAAAAGATGATGCAAACTTTAGAAAAAATAAAGGTTACAACGAGCCTACTAAGCATTTACCAACTGCTGCTACCCTCTTAACAACTACTTCAAAACCAGAGTTAAGAAAAAATTGCGTTTTTTGCAACGGAAGACATCTGAGTTCAGAATGCTTTTCGGCACGAAAGATGACTTATAATGAAAAGCAGAATATATTAAAGGATAAAAAATGTTGCTTTTTATGTTTGGCAACGGGTCACACAACGAAGCAATGTAAAGCTATCTTGAAGTGTTTCGTTTGTGATAAAAGACATGCGTCTGTGATGTGTCAAATGCTAGATAAAAACAAGCCAAATGAAAAGAAAGAGGAAGACAAGTCGTCTGGAAAAGAAGTTAATATGGCTAATTTTAATAGAAATCCTAAAGTATTTCTTCAGACGCTCAAAGCAAAAATCCTTTCTGACAACAAGAAGAAAGATGTTCGACTAATTTTAGATTCAGGTTCTCAAAGGTCGTACATTTTATCACAACTAGCCGAAGAAATGGACTATCTACCGCTTCGAGAAGAAAAGGTTACGCATTCTCTTTTTGGCGGAGTCACAACAAAGGATTATAATCATCGTTACTACAAGGTAAGATTAAGTGATTTAAAGGAAAATTTTAAATGTAATTTTGAAGTATTGGATCAAGACATTATATGTGAAAATGTTTTGCCTGTAGAAAATGGATCCTGGTTTAAAGAATTATCGAGAAAAGGCATCACTTTGACGGATGTTGGTAAGACTCCTGAATCTATTCAAGTACTGATTGGAGCCGATGTAATGGGAAAATTACTGACAGGTCGTAGAGAAATACTCTCGTCAGGATTAGTTGCATTAGAAACATATTTGGGATGGACCTTAATGGGAAAAGTACCACAAGATAATACATCTAAAGATAACTTAGCTTTATCAGTTACGTCTATGTTCGTAAAGGAAGCAGAAATTGCCGATTTATGGAAATTGGATTTACTAGGAATACATGATCCGATTGAAAAACAATCTAAAATGGAAATTGATCGTCAGGTTAAAGAACATCTTTTACAGACAGTAAGAATGAATGAAGATAATCGTTATGAAGTTTCTTTGCCTTGGTCAGAAGACACACCACCTCTACCAGATAATCTGAGTTTAGCCAAGAAAAGATTAATTAATGTTACGAACAAGTTGCTTTCCGATAACCTTTATCAAAAGTATGAAGACGTGCTTCTAGGGTGGCTTGATGATAAAATAATTGAAGAAATTCCACAGTCTGAAATGAATCGTTTTGGAAACTACTTACCTCATAGACCAGTGATAAAAGAAAACAGTACAACCCCCATTCGTCCAGTGTTTGACGCATCAGCAAGAATGCAAAATCACCCGTCTTTGAATCAATGTTTACATTGTGGCCCAAATCTTATTGAATTAATTCCTGACATTCTCTTAAGATTTAGAAAAAAGAAATTTGGTGTTGTAGCTGATATCAAGAAAGCATTCTTACAAATAGCTGTTCGTAAGGAAGATCGAGACTATTTGCGTTTTTTGTGGTGGAGTGATGTAGAAGAAAGAAATATTAAAATGTTTCGACACACTAGAGTTGTATTTGGAGTCAAAAGCTCTCCTTTTCTTCTTGCTTCCGTCATTGAATATCACATTAAAAACGATGAAGAATACGACACTAATTTTAAACAGCAGATGCTAAGAAGCTTTTATGTTGACAATGTCGTTGCTAGTGTCCAAACAAAGGAAGAATTGGAAAGGTTTATTACCGATTCTAAGTCTCTTATGGCTAAAGGTGGATTTGATTTGAGAGGTTGGGAACAGACAGAAGACAGAAATAATAGCGAAAATAGTGAAGATACTACTGTATTGGGATTACAATGGAACAGATTTCTAGATGTTTTAAAAGTTAACGTAAGCTGGATAAAAGATATAAATATAGAAAAAATAACAAAACGAGTCATGCTGTCAGTTGCACATAAAGTTTTTGATCCAGTTGGCTTTACTGCTCCTGTTATGATATATCCCAAGATGATGTTACAGAAAACATGGAAAGAAGGAATCTCATGGGATGAAGAAATCACTGGTGATATAAAAAACGAATTTATTGAATGGTTTCGTGAATTAAATGTTTTACAAGAAATTCAGATTCCTAGATATATTCAATTCATCCCAGAGAATTTAAAAGCTTGTACCCTTCATACATTTTGCGATGCAAGTCAGTATGCGTATGCTACTGTTATATTTTTAAGGGTAGAAAATAAAGATCGTATAGAATTATTCCTCCTTGCTGCAAAATCCCGCATCGGTCCATTGAGATGTGTAACTATACCTAGAATGGAACTTTTAGCTGCTTTGATTGGTGCTAGATTGACTAAATCAGTAACTGACGCAATGGGCTGGGAAGATATGGAAAAATACTTTTGGAGCGATTCCACTACAGTGCTTGCATGGATATCCAGAAAAGAAAATTGGTCTGTTTTTGTTAGAAATAGAGTTCAAGAAATTAAAAGATTGAGTGATCCGATTTTATGGAAACATATACCTGGTGAAATTAATCCAGCAGACCTGCCATCTAGAGGGTGTAAAGCAAAACAGCTGGTGTCTCTCAAATGGTGGGAGGGACCACATTGGCTTAAAGATGCTGAAGAATATAATAAATACATGAATTTCACCTGTCAAAACATAAACGAAGAAGAAATTGAAAAAGAAAAATTGAAATCTACAAAATTACTTGTAAATGTTGATGAAAGTACAGACAGAAACTGGTACTACCGATATTTTTCCAGTTATGAAAAAATTGTTCGTCTTGTTGCTTGGATACTTCGTTTTAGATATAATTCTTGTAATCCAAAGGAGCAGGTCAAAGGAGAATTGACAAGTCAAGAATTTAAGAGCGCAGAGACGAAGATAATTTGGATGCTACAAAAAGAATATTTTTCACATGAAAATGAGAGGAGATTGAAAACTTTGGAGACGTTTAAGGATGACCTAGGCATAATACGTGTAAAAACTAAAATTATGTACAGAAAAGACAGTTTAGATTTCCTCACACCTATGGTTGTTCCTTCAGATCACGAAGTTGTCAGACGATTAATTTTATATTACCACCGCAAAAATTGTCATGCAGGTCCTCAGATTCTTTTAAATTTGCTAAGAGAAAAATACTGGATTTTGAATGGAAGAAGAACCGTAAGCTCTGTTTTATCAAAATGTACCATCTGTAAAAGATTTAATTCGAAGAATTTAGAATCATCAGTTTCTCTACCAGAAAATCGAGTCAAAGATGCAGTAGTTTTTCAGATTGTCGGCATTGATCTAGCTGGCCCTCTGTTTCTTAAAAATAAGCAGAAGAGTTGGGTTGTCTTATTTACCTGTGCCATTTACAGAGCTGTGCATTTGGAACTTGTGACTTCAGCTTCTACAGAGGCATTTTTGATGGCACTGAGAAGATTTGTATCTCGTAGAGGAAGATGTTCTATTATATATTGCGACAACGGTTCCAATTTTGTTGGTGCCGCCAATTTTTTAAAAAGATTGAACTGGGACCGCATATTGAAGCATGGAGCAATAAATTCTATCACATGGAAATTTAACCCCCCAACGGCCGCTTGGTGGGGCGGATGGTGGGAGAGGCTCATCAGATTGATGAAAGATCTATTAAAAAGAGTTTTAGGACAAGCTTGTTTGAACTATGAAGAGATGATAACTGTATTGGCTGACTGTGAAAGCATTATAAATTCACGACCATTAACTTACATGTCAGAGAAAGAGTCCATCAAACCCATATCTCCGGACATGTTTCTGAAAGATATTCATGAATGTGGTTTACCAGATGTTGATGCGGTTGAAGAAAGTTCTCTCACTCGTAGACTTAGATATAGACAAGAGCTGCAAAAGGATCTAAGAAATAGATTTAGATCAGAATATTTGGGTCTTCTTATTCAACGACCGAATGGTAGACGAGCTCAACGTTCAATTGAGGAAGGAGATATTGTCTTGGTGGGAGTAGATAACAAAAAAAAGGATCAATTGGCCATTAGGACGTGTTACAGAACTCATTCGTGGTCAAGATGGAAAAGTTCGCCTTTTGAAATTACAAACGTCTCATTCACAAATGATTCGGCCCATTCAAAGAATCAACCCTCTCGAGGTGTCATCGATTGATTGTACTGAAAATATTTTTCCCAAACTAACTTTGCATGAAAACCATGTCGATCCTCCAAAAGACGAGGCACAAATCAAAAAGACGAGATCTGGCAGGACGATAAAGATTCCAGAAAGACTCGATTTGTGATATTTATGTAAATGTATTTATTTAGTATAAAGTTTTGATTATAGTGTATAATCAAAAGGTGGGAGGATGTTAAACCTATTGTCCATGTTTTTTCATTTTATTTTTTTTATCCTTTCACCTTTAATGCTCGTGTCATTTTTTGGCATGTGATGTAACGTGAAAAGAAAATTGTATTTTCTAATGTTTTTAAAAATTCTTATGGAAAAAGGTATAAGGTTTACCGGTAAATAAATTATTAGTGCTGAAGAAGTTCATTTACTTCTTTTTTTTATTTTATATTTTTTAGTAGTAATAGGCGTCCGCATTGTATTTTAGAAAGCTGGGGTGTTAAAATAACATCTTTTGAACGCTTTATCCAACAACCGTAATTTTGAAAATTGTAATCAACAAACAACCTTTTTTTGCGCCATTTTGCCAAATTCTCTTCCAGGGAAAATTAGTTTTAAAATTTACAAACTGAACAAGGAAATCTATGCAATTTAAATGAAATTTATGCAATTTCGCGTTATTACTATCGATAAATTCAAGATTTTGAAATAAAAATTGCCTGCTGAAAAAAATGGCACAGATGTCATATATGCACCACATTGGCGCGATTGCAACAAAACATCGATTTTATGTTCATATGGTAGCTCGGCTGTTGTATATTTATTAATAAACTATTTTCTCTTATTTTTTTTTTTTTAATGATGTAAATTGTTTTATTTTATAATTTTTAACAAAACATTATTTATTTATTTTTATTTCCTTTTTAAAATAATAGAAAACAATTAAAAAGTATGTATGTAATTGATATTTAAAAACGAAGTTTTCGCCAAATTTGTGTAAAAAAAGAAAAAAAATGCACAAATGTGGTGCATATATGGCATATGTGCCAAAATATTTTACAAATCTGTTTTAATTAGCCATTTCTTCTTCAATTTTCTTCATATTTTTCCTGCGTTAGATAATATTTAAAATTATATTGGACTAATCTTCGATAATTGAACACCGCCAAGTAGCATATGTACTATATTATTGAAAGTTTTACTGGCACAGATATTATATATCACCGAGGTAAGTAATAGACTTTAAATTGGCATTATTTTGTCTGACATATTAACCCGACTATTAATATTTATTTATAAATAAAATGTTTATTTACTTTATAAATTGTATAAATTGTTTTGTTATATACTTATTCATTAAACTTTTTTCATTAATTTTTATTACTATTTAAATAATATAAAATAATTTAAATATACACATGTAACTGGTATTCGAAAACAATGTTTCCGCCAAATTAGCATAAAAAATTATCGCGCCAAACTCGGCGCATATGATATCTTTGCCGTTTTGTTTATGTATTAAGGAGACTTCTAGATCATCAACGATGTTATAGAAAATTTGTCAGATTATTTTATTTGAGATTATTAAATTTATGGTTTTTCATTATGAAACAAACGAAGAAAAGAAATTTTACTATTGATGCAACTACAGAATTAACGCCTGCTTGGTGTTTTTTTTTTTTTTTTTTTTTTTTTTTTTTTTTTTTTTTAATCTGACACCAGTTTGGCAAACACTAAGTTTTCAAATACCAGTTACATATCATATTATTTTCAATTATTTTCTATTATTTTAAAAAGGAAACAATAATAAATAAGTGAAGTTTAATTAATAACTATAGAACAAAACAATAAAGAAACAGTTTATTAGTAAATAAACAACAATAACCAGATTACCACGCAATCCATAAAATCACAATTTTGTTGCAATCGCGCCAACGTGATACATACATGACACCTGGCCAAAAATATATTGGCTATATTATTATTTATATATTTTTATATAATCTGGTACTACTTAATTATCCCATCGACCAAAAAACTGCTGCATTTAAAATATAAGATTAAATGTCAATAATGGATTATCGTAAATGTCACATTCATTTGACATTAAACATGTTACATGCGTTTGTTACGTTATCAACTATTTTTTTGATTCGACGTTTTATTTGTATTTCCATAAATATTTTAGTAAATTGATTCTTTTGTTATTTCAAATAAAAGGTATATCCGTTTGTATAATATGGTGAATCGTTTTGCAATATGTATAATTTGGCGAAATTGATCTATGGAATAATAAAGTAGTACCTATTATTTGTTAAAATTCTATCTGGATATTTAAGTTGACAGAACTCGCGTACTTTTCAAGTCTCCGTAGAGGCATTCGCCAAGCTGTCGTTTATTCTGGGTTTTAGCCTTATTATGTATTTTTCATCTGCAGTTATTTTACTATCACTAAAAAAGCAATATTTGCAATGCGCAGGAAAAATCTTTGGAATAAAAATGATATCGAATTAAAAAAAAAATATTTGCAATTAATTTATAAATCATTCAGGCTAAAAAAATACTTTAAAACTGGCTAAGAAAAAAAATATACATGAAATACCGTCAGTAGAAAATTTTGTTTTTAATGTTTATGTTGCAGTTTTAATTAACATTTAAGCCCTATCAACAGAATTTTATCAAAAATTAATTATTAAATACTACTTCATTACCCCGTCGAACCCCCGCCCCAAAAAAACTATCGCCAAGGTATAAGATTAAATGCTAATAATAGATGATTGTAAACTTCACTTTCATTTGACAATAGACACGAAAAAAGTCTATCGTTATAAATGTTTGACGCCAAAAATAATAATGAAATTGATTACAAGCTGAAGTTTTATTTTTCTACAAAATTTAGCATAAAGATTATCCCCTATTTAAAAGCTACATGTTTGCAACTGGTTTAAAAAAAATGAAGAGGCAATGAAACTGATGTAATTTTAATTTTACTCAAATAATTCAGCTTTAAAACACACCTTTTATGCTTCATTGTTCTAATAAATATGTAAGTTAAACACTCTTTTTTACATATTTTGCTATCTACTTTGCTGGAACAGACCAAAGTAGAGAGAAAATTGTAGTAGACCTGCCAGGAGAGGACGGTTATTAAAAAAATGTAACGCAACATGTAATGGAGATTGTATTTAGGCTACCAGATCTACACATAGTGCAAGTTCAGATTCGGGAGTTTAAAAACTAACATATGATGATGTGCGATGTGAAAATTAATAGAGTTTGATAATCATTGCAATTCTTTCTAACAAAATAATGTGATGAGTAGAGAACATTTTGATTTCTGCTGTCATAACGGTCTCATTTTCATATCAAACTCTACTATAAATGATAAAACAAGAGAGATAATACTTAATTACCCAAATTTTGTCCAAGGCATACAATAGTGCAATGTCATTGGCACTGGCATCGTTTTCAGCAATGCGGAAGGACATTCCAGGTGATGGTATACACTGCTTTAAAAACGAAATTTCAAATCACCATTTTGTTTGAGTCAAGATTCGTTTAGAAAAAATGGACCAGCGCAGCGGGCATAGCCTGCTAGTTAGTAATAAAAATTAATAAATGATGTCCAAGTAAAATTCTAAACATACATAATTAACCATAAATCAAAAACGAGTTATAGATAAATTTAAAAAAATCCAGCTGCTTAAAATCAAAGTTGTCTGTCTATAAATTTTGCAAAAAAATAAAATCTTAAATACGTAAATACATTTTACTAATAATTTAGTAAAAACCAATTGGGTTTTTAAAAGACTCTATGCTTTGGATCTTAAATATTATGGGCTCTAAAGTTTGAAGATAATGATGCAGAGAAATTAATCTGGTCATTAATAACTGTTTCATTTACTCCTAATTTTACAATTCAAAGGAAATGTATCACACTAATGGGCGTTTATGATTAATTTAAAATGTTTTCATTTATCCATTAAGTAAACTCTTAATGAAGAAATTTAATGGATAATCAAATACACTAATGGGTAAATCTAGTCGAAGCACAAAAGTAAGTATCTTATGGGAAATATTTAATGTCCTCTGTAATATTAGAAGGATTTGGTGTCTTCCTAATTACACTAATTCTATGCGTGATTATGTTGCTATCAAACTTTCTATTTTAAATAACTTAATTGTATTACCCAGGCTTATTAAGAATACAAATGAAGAACACTCGTAAGTTATTAAACAATATCCGGATATTTTGTTGTTTATTTTATCAAATTTAATAAAACTTTTAAAAATTGTTAAATCTGTGCAAGAATATCACACTCGTTAGAAGTGTCTAAGTCTTTTTGCTCTCCGGAAAATTCTACTTTTCTGCTAAGAACCCTATTAACCCTTTCAGGGGCGCCGTTTGCAGTCTGCAAACGATTAATTTTGCTGATCCAATTGCAAACTGGCACCAGTAAAATTTTAGTATAATTTCGATGTTACAATATATACACGTGAAAAGGAGCTCTTGATTATTTTCAAATAATTTTTTTTCTTAAATTGCGGCGTGAATCAATTATTTTAACATTTTTGGAGCAGAAATACCTTGCTCCTGAAAGGGTTAACCTTAACATGGGCAAAAAAATTCTGTGGTTGGAATATTGAAAACATTGACTGTCACTAGAATCTAGAAACAGATTGATTCTAAAATATTAATAATAGAAAGGACTCTAACTACCCTCTTTTGGTTCTTATAAAGATCTGTTTCAAGGAATTCTGTTAAGCTTATTACATCATTTTTAATCTACATAAATATTCATTTATAATTTGAACATCCAAAATTGTCGGTGATAATTTACATAGGTTTATGTTGGTTGTATACATACATACCTATATATATATATATATATATATATATATATATATATATATATATATATATATATATATATATATATATATATATATACTAATTACCAATGAAATTTAATAAATTATGTCCAAATAAAATTCTAAGCATACATAATTATCCATAAATCAAAAACGAGTTATAGATAAATAACATAAAAACCCAGCTGCTTAAAATCAAAGTTGTCCGTCTTGAATTTAGAAAAAAAAATCTTAAGTACATAAATACATTTTACTAAAAGACTCTATGCTTTGTATCAAATATTATGGGCTCTAAAGTTTGCAGATAATGATGCAGAGAAATTAATCTGGTCATTAATAACTGTTTCATTAACTCCTAATTTTACAACTCAAAGGAAATGTATCACACTAATGGGCGTTTATGATTAATTTAAAATGCTTTCATTTATCCATTAAGTAAACTCTTAATGAAGAAATTTAATGGATAATCAAATACACTAATGGGTAAATCTAGTCGAAGCACTTAAGTAAGTATCTTATGGGAAATATTTAATGTCCTCTGTAATATTAGAAGGATTTGGTGTCTTCCTAATTACACTAATTCTATGCGTGATTATGTTGCTATCAAACTTTCTATTTTAAATAACTTAATTGTAATACCCAGGCTTATTAAGAATACAAATGAAGAACACTCGTAAGTTATTAAACAATATCCGGATATTTTGTTGTTTATTTTATCAAATTTAATAAAACTTTTAAAAATTGTTAAATCTGTGCAGGAATATCACACTCGTTAGAAGTGTCTAAGTCTTTTTGCTCTCCGGAAAATTCTACTTTTCTGCTAAGAACCCTATTAACCCTTTCAGGGGCGCCGTTTGCAGTCTGCAATAGATTAATTTTGCTGATCCAATTGCAAACTGGCACCAGTAAAATTTTAGTATAATTTCGATGTTATAATATATACGTGAAAAGGAGCTCTTGATTATTTTCAAATAATTTTTTTTCTTAAATTGCGGCGTGAATCAATTATTTTAAAATTTTTGGAGCAGAAATACCTTGCTCCTGAAAGGGTTAACCCTAACATGGGCAAAAAAATTCTGTGGTTGGAATATTGAAAACATTGACTGTCACTAGAATCTAGAAACAGATTGATTCTAAAATATTAATAATAGAAAGGACTCTAACTACCCTCTTTTGGTTCTTATAAAGATCTGTTTCAAGGAATTCTGTTAAGCTTATTACATCATTTTTAATCTACATAAATATTCATTTATAATTTGAACATCCAAAATTGTCGGTGATAATTTACATAGGTTTATGTTGGTTGTATACATACATACCTATATATATATATATATATATATATATATATATATATATATATATATATATACTAATTACCAATGAAATTTAATAAATTATGTCCAAATAAAATTCTAAGCATACATAATTATCCATAAATCAAAAACGAGTTATAGATAAATAACATAAAAACCCAGCTGCTTAAAATCAAAGTTGTCCGTCTTGAATTTAGAAAAAAAAAATCTTAAGTACATAAATACATTTTACTAAAAGACTCTATGCTTTGTATCAAATATTATGGGCTCTAAAGTTTGCAGATAATCATGCAGAGAAATTAATCTGGTCATTAATAACTGTTTCATTAACTCCTAATTTTACAACTCAAAGGAAATGTATCACACTAATGGGCGTTTATGATTAATTTAAAATACTTTCATTTATCCATTAAGTAAACTCTTAATGAAGAAATTTAATGGATAATCAAATACACTAATGGGTAAATCTAGTCGAAGCACTTAAGTAAGTATCTTATGGGAAATATTTAATGTCCTCTGTAATATTAGAAGGATTTGGTGTCTTCCTAATTACACTAATTCTATGCGTGATTATGTTGCTATCAAACTTTCTATTTTAAATAACTTAATTGTAATACCCAGGCTTATTAAGAATACAAATGAAGAACACTCGTAAGTTATTAAACAATATCCGGATATTTTGTTGTTTATTTTATCAAATTTAATAAAACTTTTAAAAATTGTTAAATCTGTGCAGGAATATCACACTCGTTAGAAGTGTCTAAGTCTTTTTGCTCTCCGGAAAATTCTACTTTTCTGCTAAGAACCCTATTAACCCTTTCAGGGGCGCCGTTTGCAGTCTGCAATAGATTAATTTTGCTGATCCAATTGCAAACTGGCACCAGTAAAATTTTAGTATAATTTCGATGTTATAATATATACCTGAAAAGGAGCTCTTGATTATTTTCAAATAATTTTTTTTCTTAAATTGCGGCGTGAATCAATTATTTTAAAATTTTTGGAGCAGAAATACCTTGCTCCTGAAAGGGTTAACCCTAACATGGGCAAAAAAATTCTGTGGTTGGAATATTGAAAACATTGACTGTCACTAGAATCTAGAAACAGATTGATTCTAAAATATTAATAATAGAAAGGACTCTAACTACCCTCTTTTGGTTCTTATAAAGATCTGTTTCAAGGAATTCTGTTAAGCTTATTACATCATTTTTAATCTACATAAATATTCATTTATAATTTGAACATCCAAAATTGTCGGTGATAATTTACATAGGTTTATGTTGGTTGTATACATACATACCTATATATATATATATATATATATATATATATATATATATATATATATATATTTATATATATATATATATATATATATATATATATATATATATATTTTAATTACCAATGAAATTTAATAAATTATGTCCAAATAAAATTCTAAGCATACATAATTATCCATAAATCAAAAACGAGTTATAGATAAATAACATAAAAACCCAGCTGCTTAAAATCAAAGTTGTCCGTCTTGAATTTAGAAAAAAAAAATCTTAAGTACATAAATACATTTTACTAAAAGACTCTATGCTTTGTATCAAATATTATGGGCTCTAAAGTTTGCAGATAATGATGCAGAGAAATTAATCTGGTCATTAATAACTGTTTCATTAACTCCTAATTTTACAACTCAAAGGAAATGTATCACACTAATGGGCGTTTATGATTAATTTAAAATGCTTTCATTTATCCATTAAGTAAACTCTTAATGAAGAAATTTAATGGATAATCAAATACACTAATGGGTAAATCTAGTCGAAGCACTTAAGTAAGTATCTTATGGGAAATATTTAATGTCCTCTGTAATATTAGAAGGATTTGGTGTCTTCCTAATTACACTAATTCTATGCGTGATTATGTTGCTATCAAACTTTCTATTTTAAATAACTTAATTGTAATACCCAGGCTTATTAAGAATACAAATGAAGAACACTCGTAAGTTATTAAACAATATCCGGATATTTTGTTGTTTATTTTATCAAATTTAATAAAACTTTTAAAAATTGTTAAATCTGTGCAGGAATATCACACTCGTTAGAAGTGTCTAAGTCTTTTTGCTCTCCGGAAAATTCTACTTTTCTGCTAAGAACCCTATTAACCCTTTCAGGGGCGCCGTTTGCAGTCTGCAATAGATTAATTTTGCTGATCCAATTGCAAACTGGCACCAGTAAAATTTTAGTATAATTTCGATGTTATAATATATACGTGAAAAGGAGCTCTTGATTATTTTCAAATAATTTTTTTTCTTAAATTGCGGCGTGAATCAATTATTTTAAAATTTTTGGAGCAGAAATACCTTGCTCCTGAAAGGGTTAACCCTAACATGGGCAAAAAAATTCTGTGGTTGGAATATTGAAAACATTGACTGTCACTAGAATCTAGAAACAGATTGATTCTAAAATATTAATAATAGAAAGGACTCTAACTACCCTCTTTTGGTTCTTATAAAGATCTGTTTCAAGGAATTCTGTTAAGCTTATTACATCATTTTTAATCTACATAAATATTCATTTATAATTTGAACATCCAAAATTGTCGGTGATAATTTACATAGGTTTATGTTGGTTGTATACATACACACCTATATATATATATATATATATATATATATACTAATTACCAATGAAATTTAATAAATTATGTCCAAATAAAATTCTAAGCATACATAATTATCCATAAATCAAAAACGAGTTATAGATAAATAACATAAAAACCCAGCTGCTTAAAATCAAAGTTGTCCGTCTTGAATTTAGAAAAAAAAAATCTTAAGTACATAAATACATTTTACTAAAAGACTCTATGCTTTGTATCAAATATTATGGGCTCTAAAGTTTGCAGATAATGATGCAGAGAAATTAATCTGGTCATTAATAACTGTTTCATTAACTCCTAATTTTACAACTCAAAGGAAATGTATCACACTAATGGGCGTTTATGATTAATTTAAAATGCTTTCATTTATCCATTAAGTAAACTCTTAATGAAGAAATTTAATGGATAATCAAATACACTAATGGGTAAATCTAGTCGAAGCACTTAAGTAAGTATCTTATGGGAAATATTTAATGTCCTCTGTAATATTAGAAGGATTTGGTGTCTTCCTAATTACACTAATTCTATGCGTGATTATGTTGCTATCAAACTTTCTATTTTAAATAACTTAATTGTAATACCCAGGCTTATTAAGAATACAAATGAAGAACACTCGTAAGTTATTAAACAATATCCGGATATTTTGTTGTTTATTTTATCAAATTTAATAAAACTTTTAAAAATTGTTAAATCTGTGCAGGAATATCACACTCGTTAGAAGTGTCTAAGTCTTTTTGCTCTCCGGAAAATTCTACTTTTCTGCTAAGAACCCTATTAACCCTTTCAGGGGCGCCGTTTGCAGTCTGCAATAGATTAATTTTGCTGATCCAATTGCAAACTGGCAACAGTAACATTTTAGTATAATTTCGATGTTATAATATATACGTGAAAAGGAGCTCTTGATTATTTTCAAATAATTTTTTTTCTTAAATTGCGGCGTGAATCAATTATTTTAAAATTTTTGGAGCAGAAATACCTTGCTCCTGAAAGGGTTAACCCTAACATGGGCAAAAAAATTCTGTGGTTGGAATATTGAAAACATTGACTGTCACTAGAATCTAGAAACAGATTGATTCTAAAATATTAATAATAGAAAGGACTCTAACTACCCTCTTTTGGTTCTTATAAAGATCTGTTTCAAGGAATTCTGTTAAGCTTATTACATCATTTTTAATCTACATAAATATTCATTTATAATTTGAACATCCAAAATTGTCGGTGATAATTTACATAGGTTTATGTTGGTTGTATACATACATACCTATATATATATATATATATATATATATATATATATATATATATATATATATATATATATATATATATATATATATATATACTAATTACCAATGAAATTTAATAAATTATGTCCAAATAAAATTCTAAGCATACATAATTATCCATAAATCAAAAACGAGTTATAGATAAATAACATAAAAACCCAGCTGCTTAAAATCAAAGTTGTCCGTCTTGAATTTAGAAAAAAAAAATCTTAAGTACATAAATACATTTTACTAAAAGACTCTATGCTTTGTATCAAATATTATGGGCTCTAAAGTTTGCAGATAATGATGCAGAGAAATTAATCTGGTCATTAATAACTGTTTCATTAACTCCTAATTTTACAACTCAAAGGAAATGTATCACACTAATGGGCGTTTATGATTAATTTAAAATGCTTTCATTTATCCATTAAGTAAACTCTTAATGAAGAAATTTAATGGATAATCAAATACACTAATGGGTAAATCTAGTCGAAGCACTTAAGTAAGTATCTTATGGGAAATATTTAATGTCCTCTGTAATATTAGAAGGATTTGGTGTCTTCCTAATTACACTAATTCTATGCGTGATTATGTTGCTATCAAACTTTCTATTTTAAATAACTTAATTGTAATACCCAGGCTTATTAAGAATACAAATGAAGAACACTCGTAAGTTATTAAACAATATCCGGATATTTTGTTGTTTATTTTATCAAATTTAATAAAACTTTTAAAAATTGTTAAATCTGTGCAGGAATATCACACTCGTTAGAAGTGTCTAAGTCTTTTTGCTCTCCGGAAAATTCTACTTTTCTGCTAAGAACCCTATTAACCCTTTCAGGGGCGCCGTTTGCAGTCTGCAATAGATTAATTTTGCTGATCCAATTGCAAACTGGCACCAGTAAAATTTTAGTATAATTTCGATGTTATAATATATACGTGAAAAGGAGCTCTTGATTATTTTCAAATAATTTTTTTTCTTAAATTGCGGCGTGAATCAATTATTTTAAAATTTTTGGAGCAGAAATACCTTGCTCCTGAAAGGGTTAACCCTAACATGGGCAAAAAAATTCTGTGGTTGGAATATTGAAAACATTGACTGTCACTAGAATCTAGAAACAGATTGATTCTAAAATATTAATAATAGAAAGGACTCTAACTACCCTCTTTTGGTTCTTATAAAGATCTGTTTCAAGGAATTCTGTTAAGCTTATTACATCATTTTTAATCTACATAAATATTCATTTATAATTTGAACATCCAAAATTGTCGGTGATAATTTACATAGGTTTATGTTGGTTGTATACATACATACCTATATATATATATATATATATATATATATATATATATATATATATATATATATATATATATATATATATATATATATATATACTAATTACCAATGAAATTTAATAAATTATGTCCAAATAAAATTCTAAGCATACATAATTATCCATAAATCAAAAACGAGTTATAGATAAATAACATAAAAACCCAGCTGCTTAAAATCAAAGTTGTCCGTCTTGAATTTAGAAAAAAAAAATCTTAAGTACATAAATACATTTTACTAAAAGACTCTATGCTTTGTATCAAATATTATGGGCTCTAAAGTTTGCAGATAATGATGCAGAGAAATTAATCTGGTCATTAATAACTGTTTCATTAACTCCTAATTTTACAACTCAAAGGAAATGTATCACACTAATGGGCGTTTATGATTAATTTAAAATGCTTTCATTTATCCATTAAGTAAACTCTTAATGAAGAAATTTAATGGATAATCAAATACACTAATGGGTAAATCTAGTCGAAGCACTTAAGTAAGTATCTTATGGGAAATATTTAATGTCCTCTGTAATATTAGAAGGATTTGGTGTCTTCCTAATTACACTAATTCTATGCGTGATTATGTTGCTATCAAACTTTCTATTTTAAATAACTTAATTGTAATACCCAGGCTTATTAAGAATACAAATGAAGAACACTCGTAAGTTATTAAACAATATCCGGATATTTTGTTGTTTATTTTATCAAATTTAATAAAACTTTTAAAAATTGTTAAATCTGTGCAGGAATATCACACTCGTTAGAAGTGTCTAAGTCTTTTTGCTCTCCGGAAAATTCTACTTTTCTGCTAAGAACCCTATTAACCCTTTCAGGGGCGCCGTTTGCAGTCTGCAATAGATTAATTTTGCTGATCCAATTGCAAACTGGCACCAGTAAAATTTTAGTATAATTTCGATGTTATAATATATACGTGAAAAGGAGCTCTTGATTATTTTCAAATAATTTTTTTTCTTAAATTGCGGCGTGAATCAATTATTTTAAAATTTTTGGAGCAGAAATACCTTGCTCCTGAAAGGGTTAACCCTAACATGGGCAAAAAAATTCTGTGGTTGGAATATTGAAAACATTGACTGTCACTAGAATCTAGAAACAGATTGATTCTAAAATATTAATAATAGAAAGGACTCTAACTACCCTCTTTTGGTTCTTATAAAGATCTGTTTCAAGGAATTCTGTTAAGCTTATTACATCATTTTTAATCTACATAAATATTCATTTATAATTTGAACATCCAAAATTGTCGGTGATAATTTACATAGGTTTATGTTGGTTGTATACATACATACCTATATATATATATATATATACTAATTACCAATGAAATTTAATAAATTATGTCCAAATAAAATTCTAAGCATACATAATTATCCATAAATCAAAAACGAGTTATAGATAAATAACATAAAAACCCAGCTGCTTAAAATCAAAGTTGTCCGTCTTGAATTTAGAAAAAAAAAATCTTAAGTACATAAATACATTTTACTAAAAGACTCTATGCTTTGTATCAAATATTATGGGCTCTAAAGTTTGCAGATAATCATGCAGAGAAATTAATCTGGTCATTAATAACTGTTTCATTAACTCCTAATTTTACAACTCAAAGGAAATGTATCACACTAATGGGCGTTTATGATTAATTTAAAATGCTTTCATTTATCCATTAAGTAAACTCTTAATGAAGAAATTTAATGGATAATCAAATACACTAATGGGTAAATCTAGTCGAAGCACTTAAGTAAGTATCTTATGGGAAATATTTAATGTCCTCTGTAATATTAGAAGGATTTGGTGTCTTCCTAATTACACTAATTCTATGCGTGATTATGTTGCTATCAAACTTTCTATTTTAAATAACTTAATTGTAATACCCAGGCTTATTAAGAATACAAATGAAGAACACTCGTAAGTTATTAAACAATATCCGGATATTTTGTTGTTTATTTTATCAAATTTAATAAAACTTTTAAAAATTGTTAAATCTGTGCAGGAATATCACACTCGTTAGAAGTGTCTAAGTCTTTTTGCTCTCCGGAAAATTCTACTTTTCTGCTAAGAACCCTATTAACCCTTTCAGGGGCGCCGTTTGCAGTCTGCAATAGATTAATTTTGCTGATCCAATTGCAAACTGGCACCAGTAAAATTTTAGTATAATTTCGATGTTATAATATATACGTGAAAAGGAGCTCTTGATTATTTTCAAATAATTTTTTTTCTTAAATTGCGGCGTGAATCAATTATTTTAAAATTTTTGGAGCAGAAATACCTTGCTCCTGAAAGGGTTAACCCTAACATGGGCAAAAAAATTCTGTGGTTGGAATATTGAAAACATTGACTGTCACTAGAATCTAGAAACAGATTGATTCTAAAATATTAATAATAGAAAGGACTCTAACTACCCTCTTTTGGTTCTTATAAAGATCTGTTTCAAGGAATTCTGTTAAGCTTATTACATCATTTTTAATCTACATAAATATTCATTTATAATTTGAACATCCAAAATTGTCGGTGATAATTTACATAGGTTTATGTTGGTTGTATACATACATACCTATATATATATATATATATACTAATTACCAATGAAATTTAATAAATTATGTCCAAATAAAATTCTAAGCATACATAATTATCCATAAATCAAAAACGAGTTATAGATAAATAACATAAAAACCCAGCTGCTTAAAATCAAAGTTGTCCGTCTTGAATTTAGAAAAAAAAAATCTTAAGTACATAAATACATTTTACTAAAAGACTCTATGCTTTGTATCAAATATTATGGGCTCTAAAGTTTGCAGATAATCATGCAGAGAAATTAATCTGGTCATTAATAACTGTTTCATTAACTCCTAATTTTACAACTCAAAGGAAATGTATCACACTAATGGGCGTTTATGATTAATTTAAAATGCTTTCATTTATCCATTAAGTAAACTCTTAATGAAGAAATTTAATGGATAATCAAATACACTAATGGGTAAATCTAGTCGAAGCACTTAAGTAAGTATCTTATGGGAAATATTTAATGTCCTCTGTAATATTAGAAGGATTTGGTGTCTTCCTAATTACACTAATTCTATGCGTGATTATGTTGCTATCAAACTTTCTATTTTAAATAACTTAATTGTAATACCCAGGCTTATTAAGAATACAAATGAAGAACATTCGTAAGTTATTAAACAATATCCGGATATTTTGTTGTTTATTTTATCAAATTTAATAAAACTTTTAAAAATTGTTAAATCTGTGCAGGAATATCACACTCGTTAGAAGTGTCTAAGTCTTTTTGCTCTCCGGAAAATTCTACTTTTCTGCTAAGAACCCTATTAACCCTTTCAGGGGCGCCGTTTGCAGTCTGCAATAGATTAATTTTGCTGATCCAATTGCAAACTGGCACCAGTAAAATTTTAGTATAATTTCGATGTTATAATATATACGTGAAAAGGGGCTCTTGATTATTTTCAAATAATTTTTTTTCTTAAATTGCGGCGTGAATCAATTATTTTAAAATTTTTGGAGCAGAAATACCTTGCTCCTGAAAGGGTTAACCCTAACATGGGCAAAAAAATTCTGTGGTTGGAATATTGAAAACATTGACTGTCACTAGAATCTAGAAACAGATTGATTCTAAAATATTAATAATAGAAAGGACTCTAACTACCCTCTTTTGGTTCTTATAAAGATCTGTTTCAAGGAATTCTGTTAAGCTTATTACATCATTTTTAATCTACATAAATATTCATTTATAATTTGAACATCCAAAATTGTCGGTGATAATTTACATAGGTTTATGTTGGTTGTATACATACATACCTATATATATATATATATATATATATATATATATATATATATATATATATATATATATATATATATATATATATATATATATATATACTAATTACCAATGAAATTTAATAAATTATGTCCAAATAAAATTCTAAGCATACATAATTATCCATAAATCAAAAACGAGTTATAGATAAATAACATAAAAACCCAGCTGCTTAAAATCAAAGTTGTCCGTCTTGAATTTAGAAAAAAAAAATCTTAATTACATAAATACATTTTACTAAAAGACTCTATGCTTTGTATCAAATATTATGGGCTCTAAAGTTTGCAGATAATCATGCAGAGAAATTAATCTGGTCATTAATAACTGTTTCATTAACTCCTAATTTTACAACTCAAAGGAAATGTATCACACTAATGGGCGTTTATGATTAATTTAAAATGCTTTCATTACACATTAAGTAAACTCTTAATGAAGAAATTTAATGGATAATCAAATACACTAATGGGTAAGTCTAGTCGAAGCACTTAAGTAAGTATCTTATGGGAAATACTTAATGTCGTCTGTAATATTAGAAGGATTTTGTGCCTTCCTAATTACACTAATTCTATGCGTGATTATGTTACTATGAAACTTTCTATTTTAAATAACTTAATTGTTATACCCAGGCTTATTAAGAATACAAACGAAGAACATTCGTAAGTTATTAAACAATATCCGATATTTTGTTGCTTATTTTATCAAATTTAATCAAACTTATTAAATTTTGCTGTGTTGAAAGAATGGGGAGAATTTCAACCACGAATTTCCTCGCTTTAGATATCTCATGGAAGTTATTAATTTTGTACGTTCTTTTTATATTTTAAGGTAATAAAATGTATTCCTTTTAGCAAACTATTTGCAGAAACCTCACCACTCAACGTGGGAAGGACGCCAATATCATTTTACACCCCACTGGAACACCTTAATTTGTCAAAAAGTTCCTGATTAAAGACATTAAATGTTGTTATCATGACCAGTGGCGTTCTTCTATAATCGGGTAACCATTCATTTCATTTTGAAGGAGAGATTTGTTAGTTCCCAATACCGCATCTTCCGGTTTCGCAACACCTTATGGCTACTTTCTTCATCGATTAATAAGACCAATTATATATTTGAAAATCCGCATGTATAAAATAATTAAATTTAAAATGTCACTGCTACTCAATTTTTATTGCAACGTTATGAACAATATCCTTACTTTTTGGGCTCGTTTGTCGACATGGGGATAAGATTCAGAACTTTGCCATTGAAAAGCGGTGCGTTTACATCGCTTTGTCGTACATCGTAATGTAAGCTTGTTTTTTTATCTTTGTATCGAGTTTAAAGTATATTTTCACGAATAGGTTAAGGTTATACACTTACTATCTCCTAGATTTTAATGTTGCTTCAAGCATATGTTTTTGTTTATTTATAAAATTTTTAGGTTCATTGATATGTGGGAATGACATTGGCTGTTTGGCTACAAGGGAAGTAGGTGCAATTCTCATAATTCGCCTGTTCTTGGATAGAGGCGCAACTAGTAAAAGCAAAATGGCCCAGAAAGCAAGACTTTCTTCTTGCTTTCTGTAATCCCCACTGTAATTTTCTGGCATTAACCACGTGCAGTACACATTTATTATGTTTTTTCTTTATTTTGGATTGACAAGTAATTCTTTGCTGCTTCTTTCGTTTTCTAATTTGTAATATCTTAATAATTGCGACTTGTGTAATTTTTAAAGTATAGGTTTGATTAACTCTCCCTACTCCATATATGATTTAATTGGATCGTTTGTGTTTTGAAGGTTGCGTCGCACATTTTTAGAAGAAATTTATTATGAGATTAGTGGGCGTATTGAACAGTGGGCAAGGCAAACTAACCCCTATATATTGTTTCTTTATAATTTCGGATATTCTATTCGATTTGATGATTTTTTTTCTGACAACATTTATTATTACCAGAGAAAAACAGAAGGGGTTGAAACACCGAAGTATCTTTTTATTCTAAAAAAAATACCTAACGCTGACATTGCCGTTGACAATGAACGTTTTGTGACCGGAAATTTTTCTTTGTTAACATTAAGAGACCTATTGCAAATAGAAATATGAAAATTGGGGATGTTATAGCGAGCTTCTTTATAAACACGCTGATGCAGACAATTTTTAAGTCGAATAATTATTTTAAGAGATATTTAATGTTAAAGTTACTCAAAAGCGTTCCATTAAGAAAGTTTTATAGAAGTAGTGTGCAGACTGCATTAATTTTTTTAATTTTTTTTATTTATTTTTAAAAATTTATTTTTATTTTTAATTCAAATTTTCAGCATTTGGAGAGATATTTTTTGCATATTTTAGAAAAGGTTGTTATTTTAAGTTGTTGTTAAATTATCACAAAAATATATTTCCTTCAAATAAAAAAAGAAAGAAAATACACGTGACTATCACTAACAGAAAAAAAACCCTTATAACAACACAAAAAATATCCAACCTGATAGTTTGAAATTTAAAATATATAATTGATGCATAATTTTGTTGAGTCATTTTAAATTTTACGAAAATCGGATGCATAGTTCAATTACAGTTCAATCAAAAGTATTCCACTACAAAAGAAAAAAAAATGCGTCATGAATTATCCGTTCGCGGATAATCGAGTACTGTAATATATTCGTTTTTATTGCAAAATGATTTCATTTTCAACTGCATAACCACAGATTGTTATAAAAGAAAAAGAAATAAATTTGCTCGATATGACTATATGATGACTTACTTTCTGCTAACGTAATTTAGATTGATTATTTTATACAGTAAAGCCCCAAATATCCGCGACTCGCTTTTTTTCGTCTTTTTTTTATATCCATGTTTAATTTAAGCCAAACAGCAAGCAAAATACAATTGGTTCTACAATGCCAAGGTTGAAATGCGGAAGTGTCTTATTCCCACTCATATTTTAGCATTTAAAAGTGACCATCACATTGTAGATCACAAAAGTAACATGGAAAATAATAACAATCTCGCCATAGAGCAAGGCAGCGGATAGTCACAAACTAAGACTTCTTGTAATGAGTATATTTAAAAAACCGAGATCTTTTAAAGGGATCAGAAAATTTACCAGTTGATTATTTCAGCCAAAAACAATAAATTAAATGAACTGGAGATTTTAAGAAATACCGTAATTTCCGGCATATAATCCTCAGATCAAACAATTCTTTTTGACCGGGAAATTTTATTTTGTATTGGAAGTCAAATGTTTCCGCGATTTAAAAATTTACATTTCTTTTCAAAAATTTGTCTGGGTCAGAAAATGATTGTTTCATCCGCGGATTATACGCAGGAAATTACGGTAGTTTGAAGAGATTTTTTTGCCTCAAGTACGTAAATATCTTGACTCAAAAAAAAAAAAAATTATCCAATTAAGGCTGTTTTGTTAATTGACAATGCGCTTTCACATCCAGCTACAAGCATGCTTAAAACTTCTGACCGGCAAATCTTCGCTAAAAGTAATAAATATTTGTGTATTTTGAAAGCTTTATTGCACTGTTAAAAATCTTGCAGCATTTTGTACAGTCATTTTACCGTTTTCAGAAAAACCAGTAACATAACCGTAATTTAACTCTATTCTGATCATAAAATTGGTAATAATAAGTTCAGAATAACGTACAAAGACGGTTGTTTTACTTTTTTTGTAGAAAACGGTCAAATGACTGGATAAAATGCTGCAGATTTTTAACAGTGTGTGTTTTTTGTACAATAAAACATTGGTTTTATATAAATTTTTTTTTCCGTGACCACATTTTCAGATTTTATTCGGGTTATCCGCGATTTTTGTTATGCGCGGTTCTTCTACCACTCAATTCTGTTTATAATCGGAGCTGTATTGTATTTTAAATAAATGATAAAAAAAGTGAGAATTATTATAATGGTAAATACTTTACAAATCTATGATTTTCTACTGCAACAAAAAACTGTAGTTAATTTTGTATGATTTTCAGTAGAATGAAGTATTATTCATGAAGAAATAAATCATTTTCTAAAAATGCTCTCTTAAATATTTTATCATGTAGCTTTGTTTATAAAAGTTATATTATAAACAGAATTTTTAATATAGGAAGTTAAAATGAATGGAAAATAAATGAAAAATAATTTTCCGAGTACTTTGCATTTTTATTTACATAACGTCTTTTGCTTATATAACATATTCTGTATTATAAAGAATAGATATATATCGCACATATTTTACAAAAGAAGCTTTAGAAAGACACAATATATAATGTATTTTGAATATATAATGTAATTTGTTTTGCTAAAAACAGTAAAGCTCTGTGCAAAAATTCTTAAGTTATCGTGAAATAAAAACTTAATTTAAATCTGAAATAAGTTTATGAATATTGTTTAGCAATTTTTATTAAAAAATATTTGCTTACAAATTAATTAATTATTTACAATTATTCAGTTATTCTATGGCATTTTAGAAATATTGGATTTCAATTTATGCTGGGAATAGGAATTAAATTATGTATAAAGACTTGAGCTGAAGTTTTGTTTACTTATTGTAAAGAAAATACAACGGATTAACGTTCATATTTCTCTCAAAAGACGCATAAATAATTTAGTAAACAACAAAATGGCCAAAATTTAAAAAAATTCTCAATCATTCTCATTTCTTGAAATCAGATTGCTGTTCATTAAAAGCAGCAAGGTAAGAATTAATATCTTCTGAAAATTCGAAGTAGAAATTAGAAATATGCAATAAATGTATTTTTAACTAAAACATTTGTATTGAAAATAAAGATAAATTTTCCTGGAAGGATTAGCTTATAACCTAGAAAATATTTTATAAATTATATAATTTATGCAAAAAAAATGATAGAAAATTAGCATGTTATTGTAATATTTATTATTATATTATTTGTATTCAGAGAACTATTTTACTTATGTTAAAATTTTATAAAGAACTTTAATGCATATGTGAATATTTGAGGATTATCTTGAAAAATCTTATTGTTGTGAGATACTATTATTATATGATTTTCTATACTTTCTGAAACATCGAAATGAATTTAGACGAATATTAAAGAAAGAAAAACCACCGCATTCACAAATTCTGCTGTTTTAAGACGATTCGTACGCCTGCTGTTATTTCAGACTACGAAATTCTTCGGTATCAGTATTTTCTTACAAAAAAAAGTAGGGAGCTCTGCCCCCTACGAGCTACGCTCGTCAATCCCCATTTAGACACAGCAGACTCTAAAAACATGCTAAATTACCGTATTTACTCGTGTATAACGCGCACCACTTTTTTTTTTTTTTTTTTTTTTTTTTTTTTTTTTTTTTTTTTGAAAAAAAAATTAAGGCAAAACTCGTAGGTGCGCGTTATAAACGGAATATTTCTTTACTGTTTGAAGTAATCACATGATATACATATGAATTAAGAAATACATTCAAAGAAGACATCAAAAATAGAAAAATCTTACTTAATCGAAGTATTACTGCATTTTTATTTCAGGTCTTGCACTTTTTAGGTGCGTTCGTAATTATGTAAATACGTAGCACCTATTGTTGTCGCTCAGTCCGTCCGTCTGTCTGTCTGTCTGTCTGTCTGTCTGTCCGTCTGTCTGTCTGTCCGTCTGTCTGTCCGTCCGCATATAACAACGCAAAAACTACCCAACCGAATCGTTTGAAATTTAAAATACATAATTATTACATAATGTTGTCGAGTCATTTCAAATTTTATGAAAATCGGATGCATAGATCAATTACAGGGGCAATCAAAAGTATTCCGTTACATTACGGTCAATGGGGAAAAAAGTTTCAAATGCATTTTAATCGTTTGAAATTTAAAATACATAGTTATTACATAATTTTGTCGAGTTATTTCAAATTTTATGAAAATCGGATGCATAGATCAATTACAGGGGCAGTCAAAAGTATTCCGTTACATTACGGTCAATGGGGAAAAAAGTTTCAAATGCATTTTAATCATTTGAAATTTAAAATACATAGTTATTACATAATTTTGTCGAGTTATTTCAAATTTTTTGATAATCGGGTGCATAGATCAATTACAGGGGCAATCAAAAGTATTCCGTTACATTACAGTCAATGGGGAAAAAGTTTCAAATGTATTTTATACGTTTGAAATTTAAAATACATAGTTATTACATAATTTTGTCGAGTTATTTCAAATTTTATGAAAATCGGATGCATAGATCAATTACAGGGACAATCAAAAGTATTCCGTTACATTACGGTCAATGGGGGGAAATGTTTCAAATGCATTTTAATGGTGTTGCACTCATTCGAATTTAATAAAATTTATATGCAACTATAAAGTACATATTATAATATACATTTTACATAATTTGTGATGCAAAGAACATTTGTTATTGATTTACAAGGCCACACAAAAGTATTCCATTACATAATGGTATAGGGAGAACATTGTTTGATGAGCGTTTTAATTGTAATTCACTATTTGCAATTTTATGAGATTGATATATGAGAGTAATATTTTTAAAACTTCGTTATCGTACGAACGCACCTCGTTTGCTACGCTTCACGTGCAATTTCCAACTTGTTTTTAATAGAAAAACGCTCGTAACGTAACTTAAACACTAATAAGCAATATCATTGCCGTCATTCACTATTATTCCCCATCATGCACTCCCTACCCGCAGTCAAAAACTATAATTTCAGCTTGTTTTCTGACCTAACGCAATGTTTGTTTCAGCTTTCTTTAAATTCCTTTGGCCATTTATTTATTTGCATATCAAATTTATGGTGCGTGTTATATACGAGATTTTTTAAAAAATCGTCATTTTTCTTTCTAAAGTAAGGAATGCGCGGTATACACGAGTAAATACGGTAATCGGCTTTAAAAAGTTTACCGAAGTTTAAGTATAATTAAAAAGCCAGTGGCGATCTTCTTGTGAATGGGTTTCCATTTATTCCCCTTTGATTGGAGAATTTTAAGGTCAAATCAGTTTTTGTTTAAGAAATCAAATTGCTGTTTTCGTTCTTGATTAAATAGGACCAGGTAAACATTTGCAAATAAGTTAATATAGAATTAATTAAGTAGACAGAGTTTTTGTGTCCCGGTATTTTTAAGCATCACAATAAGAAAGCCATTTTAAATAAAACATTTTAAATCTGTTGTTTAAAATCTGACTAACTATACTTAAAGTTTGTTTCTCTTTTTTTAATACTTACGTAAAAATGATCTTCTTGAGGAAGGAAATATTATTTGCGCTGTCTTAGAACTTCCGACAAATGTTAACAAGGAAGAAAAAAATCGTGCTTCGAGAATAGATTATGGGGCATATTCCAACACATTCAGAATAATGTAACATAAGTGCACCGTTTAAAAAATTAAAATATTAGACCCCATTTCACTGTATGAAAATGTATAACCCATTTCAGAACCAAATTTCAGCTGTGCCCATCTACAATTGGAAAATTATCCCAATTTTTTAGCAGTCCTGTATATGATATAGAGATTTGTATCTATTAGCAACATGCATTCCAAAATTTAGTTCATTTAAGAGATACATATACAGTCGACTCTCGTTAATTTGAACTCGTCGGGACCACAAAAAATGTTCGAATTATCCGAAGTTCGAATTATGGAAAACATGAAATAGAAACATGCTGAATACGGTACTATTACAAAGAAATTAATGTTATAGTGTTTTGTAAATATATTTCGTCTGTTATCAATAGAATATGACTTAATAATTAATTAGAATGTATAAATGCATAAATTAATTAAATGATTAGAAACAAGCACAATGGAAGAAAAATTTGAGGTGTCATTGACGGACAGACAGGGCACTAAGAAAATGGATATCAAATGCATTGGACTATATGTATACTCGTTCGGAACAATTTTCACAAAAATCAAAGAGAGAAAGTTATTCAAATTATCCGAAATCCGTAGAAAGAAAAGAACAAGTTGGAAATTGCACGTGAACGTAGCAAATGAGGTGCGTTCGTACGATAACGAAGTTTTAAAAATATTGAGATCTTGCTGATATAGTAGAGCGTACTTCGGATACAGTATAGTAGTCGAAATCTTTGTGTTTCTGTAAATATGCAGAAAGTAATTTTTATTATACCTCAGAAACGTATATCTTATTCATAAAATATGAAATAGTTCAATATAATTAAAACACGCCCCAAACAATGTTTCCCGTGTAGCATTATGTAGAGGAATACTTTTGTGTGACCCTGTAATTTAATAATAAAAATTCTTTGCATCACATATTGTACAGAATGCATATTTTAGTATATATTTCATAGATTCATGCCAATTCTATTATGTTCGAATGAGTGTAACATCATAAAAATGCATTTGTAACTTTTTTCCCATTGACCGTAATGTAATGGAATACCTTTCATTGTCCCTGTAAATGATCTATGCATCCGACTTTCATAACATTTGAAATGACTCGATAAAATTACGTAATAATTATATGTTTTAAATTTCAAACGATTAAAATGCATTTGAAATTTTTTCCCCATTGACCGTAATGTAACGGAATTCTTTTGATTGTTCCTGTAATTCATCTATGCATCCGATTTTCCTAACATTTGAAATGACTCGACAAAATTACGCAATAATTATATGTTTTAAATTTCAAACGATTAAAATGCATTTGAAACTTTTTTCCCCCATTGACCGTAATGTAACGGAATCCTTTTGATTGTCCCTGTAATTGATCTATCCATCCAATTTTCATAAAATTTGAAATGAATCGACAAAATTATGGTATAATTATGTATTTTAAATTTCAAACGATTCGGTTGGGTAGTTTTTGCGTTGTTATATGCGGACGGACGGACAGACGGACAGACAGACAGACAAATGGACAGACGGACGGACTGAGCGAAAACAATAGGTGCTACGTATTTACATAATTACGAACGCTCCTAAAAATGAAAAATCGGAATTCTCGTTAGTTCGAATTAAACGAAGTCAAGAGAAAATGAGTTCGAATTAGTGAAAGTTTTTAACGTTATTATGCCATTGAAAAATTCGGGACTTCATGTTTAGTTCGAATTAAGCGAAGATTCGAATTATCCGATTTCGAATTAACGAGAGTCGACTGTATTTCAGTTGGAAATTCCCGTTCAGTAATTTCCTCTAATATGGAGAATTGTATGCGAATACTTTTGTGCAGTTCTTTATATGAGGTATAGAATTTATAAATAAAGAATAATATGCAAAAACTAATTAAATTGAAAAGCGCATATCTAATTTTAAAACGTACTCTCCAGCAATTATTGCGCAAAGACAGTACTGTAACCGATTTCTTTTGTGTTTCCCTGTAAATTAATAAAAAATATATATGTGTGGCACTCAAGGACTGCCGCGGTAAAGCTATTGCATAGCATTTTTTATCAACTTATGCAAAAATACCGCGTCAATGTCTGCTGAAGTCTATAGAAGGATACCGCGCCGAAGTCTGCCAAACTGAAACGTCGTTAGCCGGAGTGTTAGGATTTTTTCTCGTTACGGAATTCCTACATTCGGTCACCGCGCTCAAAGCCCGCGATAATAGCTATGCAATAGCTTAATAAATTACCAAACAAAATTTGGTGGCGCTACGAAAATTAGATCGCGAGTTATAAGCATTTTAAATTTTTCGACCCTCACGGTGGGGGGTCTCCTGTCACCAAAAATTAACACTGACTCATAATAAATTACCAAACAAAATTTGGCCGAGCTACGAAAATTAGATCGCGAGTTATAAGCCTTTTAAATTTTTCGACCCTTACCGTGGGGGGTCTCCTGTCACCAAAAATTAACAGTATCATATTAAATTACCAAACAAAATTTGGCCGCGCTACGAAAATTAGATCGCGAGTTATAAGCATTTTAAATTTTTCGACCCTCACCGTGGGGGGGGGGTCTAATGTTCCCAAAAATTAACACTGTCTCATAATAAATTATCAATCAAAATTTGCCCGCGCTACGAAAATTAGATCGTGAGTTATAAGCATTTTAAATTTTTCGACCCTCACCGTGGGGGGTCTAATGTCCCCAAAAATTAACACTGTCTCATAATAAATTACCAAACAAAATTTGGCCGCGCTACGAAAATTAGATCGCGAGTTATAAGTGTTTTGAATTTTTCGACCCTCACTGTGGGGGGTCTAATGTCCCCAAAAATTAACAGTCTCAAATTAAATTACCAAAAAAAATTTGCCCGCGCTACGAAAATTATATCGTGAGTTATAAGCATTTTAAATGTTTCGATCCTCACCGTGGGGGGTCTAATGTCCCCAAAAATTAACACTGTCTCATAATAAATTACCAAACAAAATTTGGCCGCGCTACGAAAATTAGATCGCGAGTTATAAGCATTTTAAATTTTTCGACCCTCACTGTGGGGGGTCTCCTGTCACCAAAATTTAACTGTCTCATATTAAATTACCAAACAATATTTGCCCGCGCTACGAAAATTATATCGTGAGTTATAAGCATTTTTAATTTTTCGACCCTCACCGTGGGGTGTCTTCTGTCACCAACAATTAACAATGTCTCATAATAAATTACCAAACAAAATTTGGCCGCGCTACGAAAATTAGATCGCGACTTATAAGCAATTAAAATTTTTCGACACTCACCGTGGGGGGTCTCTTGTCACCAAAAATTAACACTGTCTTATAATAAATTACCAAACAATATTTTGCCAAGCTACCAAAATTAGATCGCGAGTTATAAGCATTTTAAATTTTTCGACCCTCACCGTGGGGTGTCTCTTGTCACTAGAAATTAATAATGTCTCATTATAAATTACCAAACAAAGTTTGTCCGCGCTACGAAAGTTAGATCGCGAGTTATAAGCTTTTTAAATTTTTCGACCCTCACGGTGGGGGGTCTCCTGTCACTAAAATAAATAAGGCCACCAAAATAAACACTGTCTCATAATAAATTACCAAACAAAATTTGGCCGCGCTATGAAAATTAGATCATAAGAAACATAAGTTTGAGACTTGAAATCCTAATATCTGAAAAATACCACATCAATGTCTGCCGAAGTCTACTGAAGGATACCGTCCCGAAGTTTTCCGAACGGAAACGACGTTAGCCGAGTGTTAGGTTTTTTCGTTACTGATGTGTTAAGATTTTTCGCGTTACGGAATTTTTGGATTCGGTCACCGCGATCAAAGCCCGCGATAAAAGCTATGCAATAGCTTAAAAATGCTACGAATGCTCTGTTTTAGCGTGATCATAGAGATATTCAGTGATTTATATCAGTTCAAATACATTTGAAATAGCTTAGTGTCATTAAAATACTCACCAAACGACTTTTCTCCATATACTATAATAACGAATTATTTTGAGTGTCCCTGTAAATAAACCTATCGTACATAATTCATATGCAATACGAAACAGGTTTTGGTGACCCAAATAAGTTTTGTTAATTTCATAAAAGAGTATATTTACGGAAGTTAGAGCGTGGACAGACGGACAAACAAAACGAATGAATAAGCACTTTTCAAATTTGTTGGAAAGTGCTAAAAAAGAGTATATCAAGATAGAAAGTAAATGTCTCGTGTTAATATATTTGTAAATTTAATTTATTTTGCCACATTATTGTTTGGTCAATTTAAATATGGCGCAATTTCTTCTATTTACTACTTTTAGAGCATATTCATTTGTCCATTTTGATGAATAATCATATCGATATTTTGGAACTAAGTCTGAAATTTCTTTAAATATTCTATCGATGGATGATTTGCCAATAATAAACGCTTTCAAAACAATGATTAAAGTAATCCTTCTTTGAAAAAAAATCTTTAAAAATGAAACAATGTTGCTTATTTAACATTGCAAAATCAATACACTGCTCCGTTTAAGAAGAAAAACACATGAAAAGACAGGGCTTATAATTTAGTACGACATTACATGGCCAAATATTTGAAGTCATTTCATAACATTCGATCCCTTTTCTCCTACTTTATGGAACTAATGTGTTAAGAATAAATGGGACAGGGAGAAATAAATTCAATAAATTTTATTTGATAGAAAAGAAACACAGAAATATTTTTCCAGATTGTAATTGAAGTTTCAGATTGTAAACATTTGTAAAGATTATTAGAGTTAAGATTTTAAGGTTATAAGGTTCGTAAATTATTTGTGTTCATTTTTATTTTAAATATTTAATGCTTTAATTTTTATATAAAAATGATATACTCCAAAAACGGCATTTTCAAAACTGAGCAAAAAATACTCAAAACTCAGTATGTTGCATAGTCAAAATGGCTCCGAATCAAAATTACACAATTTTTTAAACATGTATATACGCATTTCCGAAAACATAAATACACTCAAGAATAAAATATCATGTGCTTATTTTTGAGTATTACCATCTTTTCAGAAATTAGTATACATAAGTTTCAAACTTGTGTAATTTTTATTTCTGAGCCGTTTTGGCTGTGCGACATACTCAGATTTGAGTATTTTTTGCTCAATTTTGGAAATACCGCTTTTACAGTGTTGGCAGTAACATAAAAAAGCGTTTCTGTATGTCCCTATAAGTGAACAATAAGTTTTATGCAAACCAGATTCTACTGTAAGTGCTTTGCAATACATCAGAGGGATACATATATATATATATATAAATTTCGATATTTTTCAAATAGTGTAATTTAATCAAAATGCAGCGGGATAAATAAAATCGATTCACAATGAATTGTTCGCTAAATACAGCTGATCTTTCATTTCCAATGAATAATCGTATCGATATTTTTAAAGTATGTCTGGAATTTCTTAAAATATTTATCGATGGATGATTTATCAATAAAAAAAACTTCCAAAACAATGATTAAAATAATCCTTCTTTTAAAAAAAGCTTTAAAAATGAAACAATGTTGATCATTTAACATCGCAAAATCAATACACCTTTCTGTTCACGAAGAAAAATAAACGAAAAGACAGGAGTTATAATATAGTACGACATTACATGACCAAATCTTTGGTGGCGTTCTATAACATTCGATATCTTTTCTCCTAATTTATTAAACTAATGTGTTAAGAATATAATCGTATCGATATTTTTAAAGTATGTCTGGAATTTCTTAAAATATTTATCGATGGATGATTTATCAATAAAAAAAACTTTCAAAACACTTATTAAAGTAATCCTTCTTTTAAAAAAATCTTTAAAAATGAAACACTGGTGATCACTTAACATAGCAAAATCTATACAACCTCTCTGTTTAGAAGAAAAATACATGAAAAGACAGGCGTTATAATTTAGTATAACATAACATGATCAAATATTTGAAATCATTTCATAACATTCGATCCCTTTTCTCTTAATTTGTGAATATAATGTGTTAAGAATATAATCGTATCGATATTTTAAAAATATGGCTGGAGTTTCTTTAAATATTCTATGAATGGATGATTTACCAATAATAGTTATATATAAAATTTATCAATTTTCAAATTCGTGCTTTAAAATTATAGAGCTATAAATAAAATCAATTCGCGATAAATTGTTTTCTAAAATATATCTGATCTTTCATGTCCGATGAATCTGGAATTTCTACAAATATTTTATCGATGGATAATTTAGCGAAAATAAACGCTTTCAAAACAATGATTAAAGGTAATCCTTCTTTAACCCTTTCCGGCGCAGTGTGTCCAGTCCCGGGCACACCTAATTTTAATTCCAAACTTGTAATCGGCACCAAGAATGTTTTAAAGAAATTTCACTTTTACAATGAAAGCGTGAATTTAGGAATTCTTAATTTCTACAAAAGTCGTTTTTAAATTCCGGTATCAATCAATAATTTCTTATTTTATGAGCCGAATTTGCCTGCGCCGGAAAGGATTAAAAGAAAAACTTTAAAAATGAAGCAATGTTGCTCATTTAACATTGCAAAATCAATACACCTCTCCGTTCAAGAAGAAAAATGCACGAAAAGACAGGGATTATAATTTAGTACGACATTACATGATCAAATACTTGAAGTCATTTCATAACATTCGATTCCTTTTATCCTACTTTATGAAACTAATGTGTGAAGAATAAATGGGACAAGGAAAAATAAATTCAATAAATTATATTTGATAGAAAAAGGGACGCAGAGATTTTTTTTCCTTGGGGTATCAGATTGTAAACATTTGTAAAGATTGTAAGGTTTAAGATTTTAAGGCTATAACGTTTGTAAATTATTTGAATTTTATTACTTTTATAAATGAAAAGGAAATTTTACCATTAAATAAAACCTTCTTCAGATGAAAAAGAAAGAAATGTATTTTAACAAATTACAACGACCATTTAGAAAATGATATTTCCAAAAACTAAAACTTCAGACTTATAAATAAATTCTATATTTTAAAAAACGAAACAGGTGTTGATCATTTAACGTTGCAAAATCAATATATCTCTCTGTTCAAGAAGAATAACACTCGAAAAGATATGAGTTATAATTTCGAACGACATTACATGACCAAATATTTGAAGTCGTTTCATAACATTCGATCCCTTTTGTCCTAATTTATGAAACTAATGTGTTAAGAATAAATGGGACAGGGAGAAATAAATTCAATAAATTATATTTGTAAGAAAAAGGAACGCACAGATTTTTTTCCCTTGAGGTATCAGATTGTAAACATTTGTAAAGATTATAAGAATTAAAATTTTAATCTTATAAGGTTTGTAATTTATTTGAGTTCAATTTAATTTTATTTTTATTACCTTTATAAATAAAATATATTATAAATATTCTATTAATGAATGATTTACGAATAATAAACGCTTTCAAAATAATTATTAAAATAATCCTTCTTAAAAAAAAAAAGAAAAAAAAATCTTTAAAAATGAAACAGTGTTGATAGTTTAACCTCATGCAAAATCAATACATCTCTCCGTTCAAGAAGAAAAATACACGAAAAGACAGGGCTTATAATTTAGTACAACATTACATGACCAAATATTTGAAGTCATTTCATAATATTCGGTCCCTTTTCTCCTAATTTATGAAACTAATGTGTTAAGAATAAATGGGACAGGGAGAAATAAATTCAATAAATTATATTTGTAAGAAAAAGGGATGCACAGATTTTTTTTCCTTGAGTAATCAGATTGTAAACATTTGTATAGATTATAAGAATTAAAATTTTAATCTTATAAGGTTTGTAATTTATTTGAGTTCAATTTAATTTTATTTTTATTACTTTTACAAATAAAATATATTATAAATATTCTATCGATGGATGATTTACCAATAATAAACGCTTTCAAAACAATTATTAAAATAATCCTTCTTTTAAAAAAAAAATCTTTAAAAATGAAACAGTGTTGATCATTTAACCTCATGCAAAATCAATGCATCTTTCCGTTCAAGAAGAAAAATACACGAAAAGACAGGGCTTATAATTTAGTACGACATTACATGACCAAATATTTGAAGTCGTTTCATAACATTCGATCCTTTTCCCCCTAATTTATGAAACTAATGTGTTAAGAATAAATGGGACAGGGAGAAATAAATTCAATAAATTATATTTGTAAGAAAAAGGAACGCACAGATTTTTTTCCTTTGAGGTATCAGATTGTAAACATTTGTAAAGATTATAAGAATTAAAATTTTAATCTTATAAGGTTTGTAATTTATTTGAGTTCAATTTAATTTAATTTTTATTACCTTTATAAATAAAATATATTATAAATATTCTATTGATGAATGATTTACCAATAATAGACGCTTTCAAAACAATTATTAAAATAATCCTTCTTTAAAAAAAAATCTTTAAAAATGAAACAGTGTTGATCATTTAACCTCATGCAAAATCAATACATCTCTCCGTTCAAGAAGAAAAATACACGAAAAGACAGGGCTTATAATTTAGTACGACACTACATGACCAAATATTTCAAGTCATTTCATAACATTCCATCCTTTTTCTCCTAATTTATGAAACTAATGTGTTAAGAATAAATGGGACAGGGAGAAATAAATTCAATAAATCATATTTGTTAGAAAAAGGAAAACAGAGACTTTTTTCCTTTAGATATTAGATTGTAAACATTTGTAAAGATTAGCAGACTTAAGATTTTAAGACTATGCGGTTTGTAAATTATTTGCATTACATTTCTTTATTTTATTTTTTTTTTTTTATTTATTTTTTTTTTTTTACTTTTATAAATGAAAAGTAAATTCACCGTTTTGTAAACCTTTTTTTCAGAAAAAAAAGAAAAGGTAATGTAACAAATTACAACGACCAACAGGAAAATATTATTTTCAAAGACTAAAATTTTAGGCTTATAAATAAAGTCTATATTTAAAATAATAATAATAATAAACATCATTTTTATAATGATCAAAGCGTGGTTTACGTAATAACAGAGTCATATATTACGTATGCCATGGATTATACATTAATATTATTGGATCAATTATAAACAAACTTTAAAGGAAATGTCAGTTTTACAATTTTCATTTTTTCAAATTATTAAAATTGCAAAAATCACACATTTTTAATTTTTACACAGTCGTTTAGAGGAAAAAATATTTTTTAACTACATTTGTTTGAAAGCTGTATCTCAATTTGTTTTTGAGTTATTCATTTTTTTGTAGTTTTTAATACTTATTTTTGTCATTATGGTAACAGAAGTATTCATTACTGGACATTAAATGTGGACCAATTAGAAAATGAATAAAATCCGGGCATTACAAGTATTCACGTATGCTTCAGTTTCAGATATGTCTAGACTCATAACAACAACCATTTTCTAACTGGTTAAATAAATAAATAAAAAAGAACTAAAATAAAATAAATAATCTTAAGGGAACTGTTTATCTTTTCTAAAATTTTGTTTTATTTTTTTTTTTAATATGGTGCAGACGGTGAAGTCAGTGTTCAATTAAAATTACATATGAAAAAAAAAAATTAACTGCATATTTAATTTTTTTAAATTAAAAAAATGTATTCTTTATGCTGCATACTAATTTTTTAAACATTGTTATTTATGTTTAATTTATTTTCGATTTTCAAATGTGTATTACACAAAATTACGCATGGATTTTTATACACATATAAAATCACATTTATTATATATATATTTTTTTACCGATATATGTAATGTAAAATGATAAAATCTGACACTTGTTCATATACTTAAAAAAAAAGACTAAAGACTAATTTCATGTGCATATTTTTCAAGATATATAATAAAGAATATGTACAAAAAAAATTAAATCTCTTTCTCAAATATAAAAAAACAAACCTTAGCATTTTCAAGATATATAAAAATGAATGAAATATGAACATGGAATTTAAATCTTTAAGTTTGTAGGAGTAATTAAACTGGAAATTTTAACAAAATTGACAATATCTCGCGATGTAATTATCATATGGGTAAAAATGTGGTGTCAAAATATTCACAATTAATCCTTTCGGGCCTGATTTTTTTTCCGTATTGAGAATAAAAATACTTTTATCTTAACCACTTAATTGTCACATTAAATTACAGTTTAAAAATTCAAATTCATTACTGCCACCACTTTTTTGAAAAAAAATATTTATCTTAGTTAGTGACAAGTAAAATGATACCAGAATAAAACCAATGAAACTATTTTATAAAACTGGTGGAAATCAAACAATTCTGAATAAAAGCCGCGGAGCTTGTAGCCCGTGAATGTCTCTAGCGCGACGATTAAGTAGTTAATAATGTTAAATGCATCTATCCAAGCATACTTAATGAAGTTTAATGATTATCTCATTGTCCGTAGTCTTACGAATCTACTTATTTTGTGTACGATTCATATTTATATGATACTATTATCATATGAGGAAGAGTTTTTGAAGATATTTGGAAAATAACATACAGTCAAACCTCGTTAACATGAACCTCAAAGAGAATCAAAATTTTGTTCATGTTAAGAGTAATTCATGTTATCAGTATCAATTCTTTGTATTCGTTTTTATAGGGGACTGTGAAAGCAATTCATGTTAAAAGTAATTGATGTTAAGCGTGTTCATGTTAACGATGTTTGACTGTATTACAATAGGGTTTGAGCGGATATTACGATTTTCTAATATTTTTCGCGTTTTATCACGCATGATTAGTTCAAAAAAATAAATCATATTTTAAATTTAAAGAGTGAAATATATGTATAAAATAAAGAAATCGCCAATTGTGCAAAGAGAATTAAATAATTTATTATTATTATTATTATTATTACTAAATTAAAAACTTAAATGAAGACATAATACGAAAGGTATAGCCATATACTATCATTTCTATTCAGGGTGTCCCAGAAATATTGGGACAAATTTTAAGGGGGGTAGGGGACATCACAAAGATTCAGTTTTACACAGCAACTCATGGTCGGAAAAGCTTTCCTGGTACGGTAGGGACGACACAAAACACAAGAAAGACCGAACACGAATAAGAGGAGAAAACATGTTTATTATCATTAATACAACAAAAAAACTAAGAAAAAAGAACATTAAAGAGACAACGATCGTCATAAAAACAGGTGTTCAAAATTACAATTCCGAGCCGTGATGCACGGAACGCATTTCCGGCGCATGAATGATCTAATGATCTCGAAAACACCAAGAACGTCCAGAACTTACCTAACAGCTGCCACGATGCGTGTAACAAGTTCCACTGCACTTCCCAGCAATGTCTCAGTGTTTTATAGCACTAAGAATAATAAACATGTTTTTCCCCTGTTCGTGTTCTTTTTTTCTTGTGTTTTGTGTCGTCACTATCGCGCCAGGAAAGCGTTTTCGACCATGGGTTGTTATGCAAAATTGAATCCTTGTGATGTACCCTACCTCCCCTTAAAATTTGTCCCAATATTTCTAGGACACACTATATAAAGAAAGTAACTGAGTAATACTCGATGTAAAGACCAGCACAAATTATAGTACACCATATTCGAAAGGGTAAACAGACTTTCATTTAATATTGAAAATCAAAAATCGATTTATTTTTTTCAGTTATGAGAAAACTGTCCCTTTAATCCTTCAAAGAGAAAATTATGCTTTCTTTGTCGGGAATAACAAAATTGATACGTTGTTTAAAATGAAACAATACATAGTATATAAAATTCATAACAAATCGGAATTAATAATAAATATTGTAATTTATCGATCCAGATACACTCATAAAGGATTCTTTGGTAAATGCTTAGATAAATAATTTTTTTCTTTCTTTTTTCTTTCTTTTTTTTATTTAAAGATTATATGGTCAAAAACCTTTTTTCTTAAAATTAAGTTTAAAGCTTGTTATTTGAATAAAATTACCTAAATTAATAATATATTTACATACATTTTATATTATCGTATTATTTATGTTTCTTTACTTCGACTCCGAAAATACCTAACCAAGATGCCGCGAATTCATATAATTTATACTAAACTCCTTTAAAATATAATATAAATGAATGATAATGCGATTTAAATTAATGAAATGGCATCCAATCTAAATTAATGCAATACAAATGAATGAAGTGCAATACAAATGAATGAAATCAATAAACATAAATGAAAACATGTTGGAAATTGCACGTGAAGCGTAGTAAATGAGGTGCATTCGTACGATTACGAAGTTTTAAAAATATCACTCTCATATATCAATCTCATGAAATTGTAAATAGTTACAATCAAAATGCGCACCAATTAATATCCTCCCTGTACCATTATGCAATGAATACTTTTGTGTAGCCTTGTAAATCAATAACAAATATTCTTTGCACCACAGATTATGCAAAATGTATATTATAATATGTACCTTATAGATGCATATCAATTTTATTACGTTCGAATGAGTGTAACACCATTAAAATGCATTTGAAACATTTTCCCCATTGACTGTAATGTAACCGAACACTTTTGATTGTCCCTGTAGTTGAACTATGCATCCGATTTCGATAAAATTTGAAATAACTCGACAAAATTATCTAATAATTATGTATTTAAATTTTCAAACGATTAAAATGCATTTGAAACTTTTTCCCCCATTGACCGTAATGTAACGGAATTCTTTTGATTGTCCCTGTAATTGATCTATGCATTCGATTTTCATAAAATTTGAAATGACTCGACAAAATTATGTAATAATTATGTATTTTAAATTTCAAACGATTCAGTTGGGTAGTTTTTGCGTTGTTATATGCGGACAGACAGACGGACAGACAGACGGACGGACGGACTGAACGACAACAATAGGTGCTACGTATTTACATAATTACGAACGCACCTAAAAAGCATACTTTTGGGCTAATGTGATCTACGTTTTCTTTAAATTTATTTATGTATTAATTAAAAATATTTCTCAAAATGAAAAGCTTTTTTGTCAAATAATATAGGGAAGTTATAATCAGCTGACCGGCGACCATAACGGTACTATTAACTCGACCGTTGATTTGCGACGTCATTTTCAACTATCCTAAAGCATGTTTAGTTTAGATATTCAGATTACGAAAGAAATAGCAGGATAACTAAAATAATGCGTTCAAAAGTAAAAATAACCAATTGTATATTAAAAGTATTGTTGGACATATATATATAAATCTGTTACTTAGAGAAATTACAATGCCTTTAATCTTCATACCTGAACAAAATTCATCTATTTCTATAAGATAAATAATAACTATTCAAATTCAAAATAAGGAAGCATTTTAAAATCTTTAAGTTAAAAATGTAACTCTTAATGTTGTAGCATGATGTAGTGTTCTTTTCTTAAGTATCTAGTATTCTTTTTTTCATACGAAAGCAATAAAACACGCCTATATATTGTTTAGAACATTAATGTAGCTGTGTAATGGACTAAGTAATAAAAAGTTCTATCTACGAGCATTTATGTGAGCACCGTAATTTATCGCGGATGTTTATCTGTGACCATTTCTTCACGATGCAACCAGTTTGAGTACATAAAATGCAGCTGCCAAAACATAACTAAAGTAGAATGAGGATGATTATTATGTCATACTATAAATTTTAGATACTTGTTCGAAATCAGAATTTCATATATATTTTCTCTGGGTTGTATTTCATAAGTAGACATTAGTATTTTGAAATTTTAGTAAATTAAATTTATCGAAATTATTTCAGTTTGGAAAAAAAAATATTCGCATATAACTTATAAGTTTATTATTTGTAAACATAAAATATCATGTTTCAAGATATTTTATATGATAGCATGTACAAGTACACTTACTTGAAATATTATAAAAATGCGTAATGCTAAATAACATTAACATGGCGAAAAACACTATACTACCAAAAAACTTACCAATTTAAATTGCTAACGAAATACTCATTTTTTTAAATCAAACAACGTGTTTTACGAATGGAGTTATGAATAAAGATAAACTTTTCTACCAAAAATTGAACCGACTTCAAAAGTTACTGCAAAGTGAAAAATAATTTTTTTACAGAATATTATTAAGAAATTAAATTAAGAGCGTAGTATTTATCATGCGTATTATTATATTTATGTAGATTAATTTGATATTTTGAAGTCGGTGCCAGCCAAGCCAAGTTACATGTAATTTTCCAATAGACACGCATCCAAGTATCTAGGAGTTTTTTTACGATTTAATATTTAGTTAAAAATTTAACTTTATTCTTTTACGATTTGCATTGTATAATTAATTTTAATTTTGAACTTGGCTTGGCTGGCACCGACTTCAAAAAATCAAATTAATCTACATAAATATAATTATACGTCTGATAAATACTACGCTCTTAATTTAATTTCTCAATACTATTCTGTAAAAAAATTATTTTTCACTTTGCAGTAACTTTTGAAGTCGGTTCAATTTTTGGTAGAAAAGTTTATTTTTCTCTTTTTAGTTAAAAGTTAACGATTTTTTGAAGTCAGTTAATAAAAATTATAATACGGGAAAAATCACTGTAAACCAGACACGTATGTCAGGAGTGGGGTTCGAACCCACGATCTCTTTCAAGAACCAGAAATCAAATCTGCTGTCTTACACCGCCCAGCCACCTGACTGCACTCCATTCGGCGAGCTTAGTCATCGTCCATGTTACTTTTAGTTTGCGAGAAATCAATAATTTTATTAGTTTTTACTTAATTACTAAAAAAGTACTGAACCAATTTCAATGAAATAGAATAAGTACCAATGGAAGAGTAGCCTTTTTCATTTAACATAAAAAAAAAATAAATGTGTTGGATAGTTTCGGAGTAATCGGTGAACATACATAGAAAAAAAAATACATTCGCGCCGAATTGATAACATCCTCTCCTTTTTTGAAGTCACTTAAAAAAATATATAACACGGAAAATTTTTTTGTATACTATACGCACATGTCAGGAGTGAGGCTCGAACCGACACTCTCTTTCAAAACCAGAGATTAAATCTGGTGCCTTAGACCGCTCGGCTGTCCGGACTTCATTCTCTTCAGGGAACTTATTCAATGTCATGTTATTTTTTGCAAGTCTATTCTCTTTTTGAGTAACTCTTTCACTGTTAAAATATTGAGTTAATAAAAAATCTCTGATACTCTGTGGTAACGGTTAAATACAGAATATTCCTAATAGCATAATTAGTATTTAACTTGTTACATATATATTTAAAAATTATAATACGGAAAAGATTATTGTATTCACGTACGTCAGGAGTGGGATTCGAACCCACGTTGCCTTTCGAAAACCAGATCTTAAATCAAGCGCCTTAGACCCCTCGGCCATCCTGGCATCGGTATATTTATTCGACATCCATATTGCTACTGATTTGCGAAAAATCACTAATTTTATTAGTTTTTGCCTAATTACTAAAAAGTATTGAACCAATTTCTATGAAACGGAAGTGGTACCAATTTGAGAGCAAGCTCTCTCATTTAACACCAAAATCAAGTTAATTGGTTGGATAGTTTCGGAGTAATCGGTGAACATACATAAAAAAAATTCATACGCGTTGAATTGATAACCTCCTCTCCTTTTTGGAAGTCGGTTAAAAAGGACACATATAGTGCATTGTCTATCGGTTGCGAGTGAAGTAACTGAGGAAATTAACAAGATGACGGCTATTTTTTTTTATCAGATGAACAGCTTCTTATTATTGCCGGTGAAAACTTTCACCAGTAAACTTTAATAGAAATTTTCATTTTTTAAGCGCATTATTAACGGGAAATTTCAATCACAGATATTGTTAAAATTGTCTATTTATTTTTAATGTCATCAGTTCGACTAGGTTTTATATTTTCACAGTTATTGATAGGGGATTGTCTTGGTTGTCACGGTGTAGCAGAACTAGTATTGCCAGAATGAAATTCAACCAGTAAAAATAAATAGCAGTTTTTGACATAATTTTTGATTAATATACTCTATTAACGAGACGTTTAAATAAGTAAAAGTTTTCTAATAAATATATTGGTGAAAGTTTAAGGTGGTGATTATGAACGCCATACGGATGCGGCTATAATTGAAGCTTCACTATCTTAAAGGCATGTCAGTTCCTCTCAGCGCCACGCCGTGCGAAAGGGAAAGTCGCCTTGAGTGCTTAAATTTAGAGGATGCGAAATTTATACTACTAATGTCATTCTTAGCCTGTTCACAAGAAAAAATTCGGGTGGGGAAGGGGCAAATTGAGACTTGCCCTGAGAACAGTTAACTCTTCGCACGCCCGTGGTTCCTCTTTCTTAGTAGTTCCATGGTTTTATGATACCGGATGTCCCAAAAATGACTGATGGATTTTAAAATTCAATAACTTGCAAACGGTGACAGCTATTTAAAAAAAATTTTCAGGAGGGTTATGTATAATGTCAGGAGTTTTTTTTATCGTAATTCTTTATTTTAGTTCGAATTTCAAACAATAGGTGGCGCTGACTGCGATTGAAAGCCAGGTGATCAAGGCTGAGTGAAGCGTCGTCCTGGCCTTAAATCGCCGTCAGCGCCACCTATTGTTTGAAATTCGAACTAAAATAAAAAATTACGGTAAAAAAATTCCTGACATTATACATAGCCCTCCTGTAATTTTTTTTTAAAATAGCTGTCACCGTTTGCAAGTTATTGAATTTTAAAATCCATCAGTCATTTTTGGGACACCCGGTACATAGATATACTATATTAACACTAGAATGGCCGTGAGCGGTCATTTTGACCACTACCATATGATTAGATTTCAGTTCAAACGAGAAATTTAATTATGAAATAAGTATAAAAGAGACAAAGCAGAAAAAGTATAAGCTAAACTGTTTTAGATCAAAATTCTGGTGTAAAATGATTTTGTAAAAATTGACTAAAATTTCTGGCCTTTCTGGTATTAAAGATCTCAAAATGTTTAAAATTGGAAAAAGTTTTTAAAAAATTATCATTTTCAAAATTTATTTAGGATTCATGCGGATTAGGGAATTTTCCAGGAAAGTTACCAGTATCTTTTTATAGAAATAGAAATCGATGTTAAACGGTATAATTTTGCCTTCTTTTAAGGAGAAATTTTCAATGAAAAAATACTGGTGTGAAGAAGTTTGTGGCTTGCAAAATTCCAAGAAGCTTATGAGTTACGGACTCAGTTAATTTGCTTAGGATGTAAATAATTTTATTCATATATTTTACAGATATGAAAGATATAAACATGCTCTTTCATTTAGTACATTTAAATAATTACTTGATACCGGATTAATATTTATAGGGACTTTAAACTGTCAGATATTTGTAAAGCAAAAATTGTTTACGTGCATAATTACAAAATTAATTTTGCTACTAGATTGAAAATTTTGGTGTCTAACCGCTGCCCTGATTTGCCAATCGTAATTTGCCCGTACCACGTACGGACATCCATATTCCAATCATGATTTATTATTCTCACCAATAAATTTTTACTGTAAATTTTGCATCACTTAATCCAAGAATTTTACTTATTTAGTTAGCGAAAATTTTTTGTTTTGAAAAACCGGTGATAAAGGATTAAAAATTCTGTAAAAGATATGAAAAAAAAATGAAACTTTTCAAAAATATTGATCAGTTAAGTGATTAATATACAGGGTGGTCATAAAAAAACTTTGCCGGTATATAAAGCTCTAGCGGCCAGTCCGTTCAACCGATCAAGGTGAAATTTCATATATAGCTATTTATAGGTATGAGCTCGAGATTCTCTGAACGGCAACAAAATGGCGCTCACGGTTACGGTTAGACACAGAAACTCGAAATTTTCCAATGGCAACACCCGTTTTTTTTCAGCGCAAAATGATCAGCGCATGCGAAAACCCTAAAGAGCGTTGGAACCGTACGAGAAACGGACACGTTATGCAAGCACAAAAAACTGTTCTGCGAATCCCCCCCCCCCTCCTATAAAAAACACGATTGGCGCGCAAGGAGTAAATTCGCATATGACACAGAGTCTTTTTATCCGTTTTCTACGCTGACTATCTGGCAAACGATGTTCCGTGATTGGTATTGTGTCTCTGTCATATTAAAATTTTCTGCGTGCGCCTTGGTCGTGTTTTTTTGGGGCCGTTCGTAGAGCTGATTTTGTGCAAGCATAACGAGTCCGTTTATTGCAATAACCATACCGTTCCAGCGCTCTTTAGGGTTTTCGCATGCGCTGATCAGTTTGCGATGAAAAACAATGGGTGTTGCCATTGGAAATTTTCGAGTTTCTGTAACTATAACCGTAAACGTGAGCGCCATTTTGTAGTCGTTCAGAGAATCTCGAGCTCATACCTCTGAATAGCTATATCTGAAATTTCACCTCGATCGGTTGAACGTACTGGCCGCTAGAACTCCATATACCGGCAAAGTTTTTTTTAGACCACCCTGTACTTCATATTGTAATTATTACTCTGAATTAAAATAAATTTGTATTTAAAGCATTTTTAGTTTTTTAATATAAAATTGTATTTCCCTGGTACAAAATTTTGAAAATTGCAACAACATAATCACCTAAAAAAGTATTTTTTTAGCAATACATATGAAAATTTTAGGTTCAGTTTACACAGACTAACATGAGACACACGCTTTAAAAATTTCATGAAAATTTATTGGGAAGTTGTTGAGATATTCGACACGTTATGCCTCGAAACATCATTTTGAGTAAAATGACTATGGAATTTTGAAAATGTTGCTTCAGCTATTGAGTTGGAATAGTTTTAAAAAGCGAATTTTTTTTTCCAAGCACCTTCGTCGTTCCAAGCCCAAACTCGCACCCTGATTGGTTGTTGCTCTCGGCACTGTTTTCACGTAACTTGGCGATAACCATACTTGGCGAAAAATACTTCGCTCGTAAGTGAACGAGTAAACCTAAAACCTAACCTACTCATTCTTATTCTTCCTTCATTTTGTGCTCTTGTGTATTATTATCTTGTGTTATTTTATAAAATGACTAATGCTTTACTTATTAATAAACGGGAAAAGTTACTTTGTACTCGGTTCGGAAGGAAATTTAATTCCTCGACGGAAGCATCTATCGCTACGCCAAGTATGATTATCGCCAAGTTACATGAAAACAGTGCCGAGAGCAACAACCAATCAGAGTGCGAGCTTGGGCTTCGAACGACGAAGGTGCTTGGGAAAAAAATTTACGCTTTTAAAAATCACTACTTCTGTTCGAATGAGAATTTCAAGGAAAGATAGGAATTTAACACATGAACAAATTTAAGGGAGTCTTACTTTTGAAACCTCCGAAGACGAGTAGTCAAGACACCACGCCGCCAAAGGCTTGCGAGCATAGGCGGCTGTGTGTTTGAATCCCATTGGATTGCACACACTCCTTGTGTATTTTTTTCGTGTTGTAAAATTTCCTTGTGTTTTTTCGTCCCTGTATATTGACGATGATTTATAAGCAGGCCTTCATGTTGAGCATACAAGTCAGGTGTATGTATTCGATAAAATAAATAAAGTCTTACTTTTTACCTAGTGTTGCAATTTTGCCACATGTCATATTTTTTTTTTTCTCAGTCCCTATGAAAGTGTATAATTTTTGTAATATATACAACTTAATATTTCTCCTATTTAAAATATTTTTTTTATATTTTATATTGATTTTTTTAAGTTTAATTAAAAAAATTTAAAAATTATTCTTTGACTTGCATCGAACGCATCCAATATTTCTCAATAATAATAAAGCACATTGCATGAAACTTGGTAAAAATCTTCATTTTAAGTTAAAAAATAACTAAATAATACTTCAAATTTTGTATTATAATTGCATTGATTATTTAAAATTTGCAACTTTTCTATAAAAAAATTATTTTTTCAAAATTTTCTAATTTAATTTTTTTTAAAATTTTAAATAAATAAATAAATAAATTGCTTTCAAATGAAGTATAAATTGAAGATACATTAGTTTTGTATCATTATTAATACAAGGTAGAACCCGTCGAATTTCGACGAAAGAAAATGTTTAAAAACGAACTATTTCATTGATTTATAATAAACTTATTAAACGAGTTACAGTAAAAAATGCCCCTCATATCGGTAAGTCAAACTCTCAAACAAATGATATTTAAAATAAAGTTAATAAAATACTATTTCTATAAAATTCAGTTGTAGAAATTATTAATATTAAACTTTAATCGTATGTGTAAGCATTGAAATATGATAAAGATCTGTTATTATGATACTGTTATCAATTAAAACATCATATCATATGTTTGGTAAATATTCCATTTTGACGCAATCATAGAATTTTTTCCACCTGAAATCTAAACCGAACACCATTTTCGCAATTTCAAAATTTATATACACAACTCTCATATCCGTATTCACATTTTTTAATGATATTCTAATTTCATCATTTAAAAATCATTTCAATTCAAAACTTAAAGTCACGATTGTGAGCAACATCTTTTATATGTGAAAAGTCTTTTTCTTAGTTTCAGATTTTAACATCAGTACCGGAGACTAAAAGTTACCGTAAATGTGTTTTCAATTTGTATTTGTGTTAAAATATTTAGCTTTATCTAAGAAAATATGACATCATTTTTATTTACTTAAACATTTCGTCTAGTGTCTGAAACAGTATAATTGCGCAGTACAAATATACAAAGTATTTTGACTTAATTTTGATCGGTTTCAACTGGTTTCAGATTTTCAAATTTGGCTCACGCCCAGCCTTCATGTATTTCTTTCCTCCGTGACCTTTTTCATTTACTTTCAATAGAAATAGAATACTTCCGTTGCCACAATTACGAAAAAGGTGTTAAAAACTACAAAAAAATTAATAACTCAAAAATTAATTAAGGTAGAGCTTTCAAACAAATTGCGTTAAAAAGTACATTTTTCTTCTCTATACGATAGTGTAAAAATTAAAAATGCAAAATATTTAAAAATTAAAAAAATTGCATTTGCAATAATTGAAAATCGAAAGTTTCATTTCAAATTTATTTCAAAGTGTTGCCATTCGCAAAATGACGTATGCGTTACGCACGATACGTTTGGCCTTTATAATATAGATTTTGCTGGGCTTTTTAACCAATAGTTTTGTTGAAGTGTATAATGGAAGCCTCTATTGCCTTTTTTTTTAACATTATGACATTTAAAAGAAAAGTAAAAATGTCTGCTAAAAGTTTTATTAAAATATACTTGTGACAGTTATTTGAAGAATCGAAGACTTAACGTCACAAAAACATTTATTTCACAAAACACAACAAACACACACAAAACATACCACGATTACAGATGAGATTTTAGTCATACATGGGAAGCATTCACCTTGGATAAGGTGTAGAACATTTTACATGTCAACGGTGCGACATGTTTTCAGTCGGGCTAACTCAGATCTCACTAGGGGGTAAGAAAAAATGTTCCGTGCAAAAGACCGATGGAAACAGCGGCCTCTGGGCTCTGGAAAGAATAGTGGAGTTGAGAGGTGCGTTACATACTCTAGTTTTTTTTAAAGTTATTACCGTCAAACCAAATTGAATTAAGGTCGAACATCCTCTATTTTTGATTAAATATGAGGTTTGCGACCCCATGTTCTATGGCAATTTTTCATCCTCTTGTTGTCTATCTCTTTTGAATTTGTCTGTTCAGGGTGGCGAGCGGTAGGAAAAAAGAGGAAACTAACAGTATTTTTTTTAGAAAATACTGCAAATAATATAAAGAGATTTAAGAAGGCAAATTTCTCTTTAACAATATACTGGTATTAAACGCCGTTTTTGACTGTTTTCCAGATTTTCCTGTTTTGATTTTTTTTTCCTGATTACTCGCCACCCTGTTGTTGAATTTTACAACATGCTTGTATATGTATAATAGCCTCTTTTAACTTATGCAATCGGTTTGGCTGGCCGTCTGGCCGTCTGGCCGCGCTTTAACTCTCGTAAATATACTCGGATTGCCATGAAATTTTTGGATACTATTTAGGTTTACACTAGGTTTACACGAACCTTATTGAAAATGAAGTTTCTACCATGATTAATTTATTTACAGGGATAGTCAAAAGTTTCCCATTACATTACGGACTATGGGGAAAAATCGTTTCAAATGAATTTTAACGTTTATAATACTTTCCAAAAGTTTTAAAAGTGCTTATGCATTGTTTGAAAAGTGCTTATGTATTCGGTTTGTCTGTCCGTCTGTCAATCTACGCGTCTGTCCGTCTGTCCGCGCTTTAACACCTGTAAATACACTCGAATTGCCCTGAAATTTTTGTATGTTATTGATGTTTACCCTAGCACGAACGCTATTGAAAATGAAGTTTCTACCAGGATTAGTTTATTTACAGGAAGAATAAAAAAATTTCCATTACATTATGGCCTATGGGGGAAAATCGTTTCAAAGGCGTTTTAAAGATGTTGTACCCTGTCAAACATATTAAAATTTACATGCATTTAAAAGGTGCACTAAAATATGCATTCTATAAAATATGCGGTGAAAATATAGCTATTATTCCTTTACAGGGCACACAAAATAATTCCATTGGATAATGGTAAAGGGGGGGGGGATAGTGTGCGACATTTTAAAAATATATTAAACTGTTTCATGTGTAACAAAAATGATGTATGTCACTGAGGCTTAGTATAATTTATACGATACTGTCTTGCATAATATGAAGTACATTGCATTTACAGGAACACACAAAAAATTTCAAATAGTATATTCCTTCCGACGGACTGTATATGTTTCCGATGATGGCTAATGGATGGATGTAATACACTTTAATTATGATATACGCATTTAAGTTTCATTAAATCTTTGTACAAGGGTGTGTATAAATGTTATAGTTGATATACAGGGCTATCCAAATGAGTTCGCCGACGTTATTGAGTATGAGCATAAATTACTTAAAGGTGGAACTTAAATAAGGTATACATTTTTACGTTCAACTGCATTCAGTTTACATAGAAATGTTTGCAGAATATAGATAAAATGACATACAGGGCCACGTAAAAGAATTGTGTACATGGACACCTAAGAATGATAATTTATAACAATGTGATTTCAGCTGTTTTAAGAGTGTTTTAGTTTAAAATGAATTTTAGCTTCTTACTGACCTGTAATAAAGGTACAAGGTAAACTACAGGGCTGAACAAAAGTTTTCAAGTATGTTTCCTATTTATTAGTACAAATTACTCAAAAAGAAATTTTAAGATTTTTTCTTGCTAAAATAAATTTTCCTATTTTATAATATCTATATCAACTGACAAATCAAATACAGGGCTGTTCAAAAGTATTGAAATTCATATTTGTCTATATACACTTATTTCCCTAATTAACGAAGTTTTGTTAAAAATTTCATGAAGTGTTGGAAAGTGCATCATAATCTATTCTTAAAGCATGATTTTTCTTACTTGTTAATAAATACTTTTGACTTAATGCCTTCGCGACGGGAGCCTTTAACGAAATTTTTAATGTTTTGTCATCGGTTTTCAAAAACAGAAATTTGTGCCTTATTTAATCAAAAAAATGCTCCGATTAGGTAAGGCAAATTTTACAGTAAAATTTTACTGCTGCGGATAAACAAGGATTCTTAAGCCTTTTTGCGGCAAGTATGTGTGTCGCTCATCCCCAAGGGGTTAAATGTTCTCCTTTGAGTACGGCCTGAAAGGTAAGTTTTATAAATACTTTCGGGTTCGATTCTTTTTTCAATTTTTGAAAAATAAAAAAAATACTTTTACGTTAATAACATTAACACTGGCCTACACTAATTAGAGTTTAACGAATATTTAATAGTCTAAACCATAACGAATATTGTTGTTTTGCGTGCTTTTTAATTCTTATTCACATGACAATAGAGAGAAATATGTGTTTAAAATAAAAGAATCGCAAACGGTGCAAAGAGAATCAAGCAAATATGTATTATTATTATTGTTATTAAATGTCTAAACATTAACCCATTCGTGCCCAGCATCTTTTGCGTAAATTTTATTTGGTTGGCACCACTATTTTTAGAAGATTTAAGTTTAGTTCATTAATCACGAAAATGCACCATTTAAATAAAATAATTATTGCTTTTATTTTTTACCGGTGTCAAAAACAGTGCTGAATGCACCTTTTGAAGCGTCCCTAAAAAGGGACGCTAGGCACTGATGGGTTAATGACATCATATAATAAATGCATAGGTACATAAATAGAAGCATTTGTTAAATCAAAATATTACTCAATTAAAAGACTTGTACTTTTAATAATACATCAGACCCAAAAGGGTTAACATTGCTATTCAAATAGTAATGATTTTTTTTATGCATTGTGCATCCTACTGAACTTGTAAATATTCTTACTAATTTTCTATCAATGCATTTATTCTAACTAAAAGTTTAGAAAGTTAACTTTTTTAATATATTTATAAAGACACTTGAAATATATTTTTTTAAGTTACACTAATTTATTATCTTTTATCCATCCGCTACTTTAAATTTAGGATGAAATTTATCTTATCTTATCACTTTGCTAAACGTTAAATCTAGTGTGAGTTTAATGCGATTAAACTCGTTTCTTCTAGGTAATTTGAGATTTTTGAAAATCTGCTTGCGAAAAATTCTAATTCTCGGAAAGAATTAACTATTTGGCACTTTCCATAAAAGTTAATGATTCTGAAAGCACGTAAAACTTTTACTTCTGTTTCGGTGCTTTTTTTTCTCTCAAAAACAAATTTTAGTCGAACTAAAGTCGTCAAGTATTTTCTGATTATCAATATTATGTACGCAAACGCACTTTTCTTTTTCAAACAAAAAAGAAAAAACATTTTTTTTTCTTTTTTTACTTCCTAAATATCGCACATTTAAAAATTTTTCACCATCGAAGACGCGCGCTGGGAGTGGAGGTAGAATATTCTTAAATGTAAATCGAAAACTCGCAATTTATTTGAAAATTATATCGCAGTTTACTCATTTTTATGGTTTTTTGAAGAAAAAAATTGAATAGTCATCTATTTTTTTAAACTTTTTTATTAACTTTCCATCGAAATAGAATATTTCAGTTGCCACCATTACAAAAAGAGCATTAAAAATTACGAGAAAATTAATGTTTCAAAAATTAATTAAAATGCAGTTTTCAAACAAATAGTATTATAAAGTACAATTTTTTTCGCTAAACGAAGGTATAAAATTAAAAATGTGCAATGCTTAGATTGGTACTTGTAAACTTATATAATAATAGCCTTTTAATAGTAGATTTGCAGAAGCCTTCAATCTGTTTAAAATAAAACAATACTTATAATACAATTCTTCTTGTCTTGGCCCCACCAGTGGCCAAGAGGTTCTGTCCTCAAAATGGTAGACGGTACGTGCTGGGTTCGAACCGAATCGCAACCGTCGGCCTAACCGTTCGGAGTTTTCCGTGTTTTTCTTCGAACCTTGCGTAAATGCGGGTTAGGTTCCCTTAGAAAGACCCCCACGGAGGGCACCCCACCCCTTAGGGCCTATATCCCACAGTGAGATATTTGGCCGACATACATACATACAAACAAACAAACTTTTTGTCTTTTTTTTTAAATATTGCGAATAATTTTTAACTTGCTCTTTTAAAATAAATACTTAAGAAACTAGAATTGTTTAAACGAAAATGAACTCTTGATATTCTCATAACGCATATGAGTATAGTTAAAGGTTAATTCTAGTCAGGGCCTGATTACTAACGGGGCACTCTCAGACCAGTAAAATGTTGTAGAAATTTTCGCCTTGTTTAAACTCACTGTTCATTCAAAATTACTGTCATGAATAAAGAATTTTTTTTTTCTTTTTCCTGGTGGGAGTGTGCACCGCTGATAATCAGGCCCAGCTTGTAATACACTTAATAACGTGCAGTACTAAATAAAGTAGTCAGAATATCTGTTAAAAAATAGATTTGTTACGATTTCTGTAACAGCTCTATCTTAACCCTTAAATGCTCAGGATAGAACGCGTTCCAAAAAATGCGCAATTCAAAGAATCAGAATTTATACCTGAAAATCTAAATAGTAATTTTTTCTTTATTTAATTACGAATGGTCTGTCATTAAGTAAAGTGAAAATTGCTCTTTTAAATTTCTGGTGAGGATGAGGAATATGTGAATAAAACCCCCAATAAATCGGGAACACTTATGGTATCGAAAATGACACAATATGCATTTAATGGTTAAACTTCAGATTAAGTTAATCCTTGACATGAATTGGTTTTGTTTACATTTTATGTCGATCGCCCTACAGGTATTGCTGCTATGCTGAATTTTGTAGGATTTACATGATTTTAGCGCTAATCATACCTCAAAGAAATAATGAATGGAATTTCAAATCTTTAGAATCTTCATAATGGGCATAGATTGAATTAATTTTGACACTGTGATAGCAAAAATATGTTTGAGATAGTAGAAAATTTTGGAATTAGTAACACCCTATTAGTTTTGCATGCACAGCGCCCGTAGATTTGCACGAGAAACAGTGGTTTACATTTCTTAAAATCAAATCGCTATATCAAAAGTTTCCACAAATACAAAATTCAGAAGAATAAGAATTCTTATGCGTTTTAAAAACATATTAAAAATAAATAAAAATGTTTTTCAAATTAAAGACTATTTCAAAATGTTTTTTGCATAACTTAAATAAAAAACATTCAATTTCATAAAAAATGCGAACGTATTACTTTTCGAATTTTAAGAAAATTACATATACTTTTCAAACAAAGTTTTGTCTCCTGAAAGAAATGAATATCTAATTTTGAATAATTAAATTATCATCCTGTAATGAAATAATTTATGCTTTCCTGTTAAGTTATAAAAAAGTTAAATGAATCTTTGAATTATTCATTAAAATTTTCACACAATAGAAATTTATCCTGAGCGTGAAAGAAAATCCAACATTTCTTGTTATGCAAATTTTTAAAACAATGTTATGCAAATTTTTTTGTTTGTGAATATCGAAAATTTGAAATACTTTTAGAGAAAATCATCAATTTAATTGGAGAAATGATTTTTTTTTCGTTGTTTAAAAGTATTATAATACGGTATTTGTATTTAGCATTTTGAATAGTTTGCTTCATATAAAGCATATGCATCAGGCTTGCGTGTATTTTTCCATTCAAAACAAGTCACATACTGAGAAAATTTAAAAGAAAAATGACAAAAAGAACTAGCTAATTTATTTTTTTTAATATAGGGGGAACAGGGGCACATTGATACAGTTTTTTCTAAGAACTTTTTTGGTGCCCAGAAAGTAGAAATTTCAAGTTATTTTTCCCCGTGGTGTCAGCAAAACTTGTGTAGTGTGTTATAAAAATGTACAATCGTTGTTTTATATAGTATTTTTGCATGTAATAAAAAAAAATCAAAAATTAAAAAATTATCAATGTGCCCCAGTTCCCCCTACTAAATTCAAAAATTATAAATAACACTCTTTTTTGCATGAAATTAACTGCCTTGCATTCCAATTTTTAGCTCACAGGCTATCATAGCCTGAGAGCTTATGTGCCCGTCCGTTCTGTATGTACGTTCGTACGTGCGTTCATGCGTAACGCGATAACTCATGATAAAAATATCGGATCCACTTGAAATTTTGTATGTAGGTATATCCTGGCAAGGCGCTTCCCTGATTAGTTTTCGGAGTTCATTCGATATGTATAAGAGGGGGAACGGTGGGCTCATGCCCCTCCCCTTAATTGGTATGAATGGGTTTTTCATGCAGAATTAACAGTTTTCGTTCAAAATTTAGATTAGGATCATTCTGATGAGGCGATTCCGTGACTGTTATTAGGTGTTCATTGAATAAGTATAAATAGGGGGAGCAGGGGTTCTAACGCCCCCCCCCCTTAATTTATATAAATGGGTTTTTCAAGCAGAATTTTCAGATTTCGTTCAAATCTCTGAATAGTTTTGGAAGTTTAATGGTTAAGTATAAAAGAGGGGGATAACTCCTTTTAAATTATATAAATGCTAAATGGGTTTTTATTAAGAATTATCTCATTTGCTCTGAATTTTGGATATAGATTTTTTATATGATAAAGCATGTCTTTGATAGTATAGGAGGTTCAATGATTAAGTATATTAAAAGGGGGAAGGGGTGCGATGTTTCCCCTTCTTAATTTTTTTTCGAACGGAATTAACTCTTGAAAATATAAGGCTTTAATGTACAATTAGTATTTGTAGCCTGTGAGCTAACAGTTTAACTGGGTAGTATTCTTTATTATCCTTCTATAATCTAAACATAGCATTGAACCTTTTTCATTAGCTTAGATCCCTCACCACAATGCTTCTTTTGTATCTTTGCTCACTGCCTATAGACTATTTTGTGCACTTATACATTCAGTAAATACCTTGTAACATTCATTTCTTGAAGAATCAGAATCTCGCTGTATTGTTTTGATGGTAGTCAACTTGTTTGTTTATCCCCTCACCTGCTACTGTTGCGTTTTCGCAGCATAAAAAATAAATGCGTATTTCTTAACCTTTCAGACTCCAGTGCCTCTTACACAAATTTTATTCGATTAGCACCACTTTTTTAAAAGAACTTTCCTTGAAGTAGACAATTAAAAAAATTCTCTAATTAAATAAGGAAAATTTTATTTGCCTTTATTACTGGTGCCGAAAACAAAATTTGAAAGGAAAGATGTCTCCACAGGGGACATAGCGGAATTCCAAGGGTTAAATTAACTATCGAACAACAACTATTTATGAGTTTAAAATTTTGCCTTATTTACAAACAGAAATTTTCAAATTACTATTAAATAAAGCGAAGATTATTTTTCAAGATTTTGGTGGCAAATGTTTTTTTAGCAAAAGAGTTGAAGATTCTTTTACAAAAGTTTCGGCAGTTAATGGGTTATTGACATGGTCGGACTTCATTTATATATTTTCGTAATAAAATGCCTTGACAAAAGAATTCATCTTAAAATTCTAATGAATTAATACAGATACGACGGTTGCTATTTATATTTCTGGCCTAGTAATGAAAACACAAATATTTATGATAAAAAATGAACTTATTGCTTTTCAAAGTATTTTCCATGAAGATCAATACACTTTTACATCCGTTTGAACCAATTTTCGAAGCACTGTTTCTATTCCTATGGAGGTAATTCTATATATGCGTTTTGAGCGCAACAGCTGCTTCTTCGGGCGTCTAAAATCATTATCCACGTAATTTATTTTTGATGTATGGGAATAAAAGAATATTATTGGGTAACAAATCAGGGCTCTATCGCTGATGACTCATCAATTCGATCTTTTGGCCTTTCAGAAATTACTTTGAGCCGATGTGTGAGAGCTCACATTGTCATATAAAAAAATATTCGCTTATTATTCTGCTTTTCTCGAATTTCTCCGAAGACTTCTGGCAAATAAATGGTCATGTACCATTCAGAACTGACTGTTTTGCGTTGCTCTATTGCCACATGACCGCTAATGTCGAAGAAACAGGCAACCACGAATCAATTTCCTTTTTTGCACAAGATGAATTTTTCGATTTATTTTAAATAACACAAATCAAGCTAAAATGGCAAATCGTTCTGAAGAATTTATCGTTAAAAATATCAAATTTTCAATTGAAATCGTCAGCGGTAGCCTAATAACACTCTTTGATGCCAAGACCAGACATATAAATAGCAGCCCTTATAACACCGATAAACAAATTTTAACGAATTTTCGATTTCTCTATATACGTTGGGTGTTTCTTATAGATTTCAAGCTGCTGAAAAAGAATATGTTTGTAAAAATTTTCTATCACCCTCCAATTTTGAGAAATTTCATTGATACGTTTTGGAATATGTAGGCATCGTATAGGCATTATAATTATATTATATTATTCTCTTTCATGTATTTGATTCACATAAACATTCCTTTTTCTTATTACAACGATAGAAGACGATAGAAGATACAGCAAGAGAATAGAAACAGATGTCTCCCTAATAAATTTTATGTTAGCGACCTTGAACAGACAGCTCTAGCCACCCCCACAGTATTTGACTTTAACGCAAATCTCTGACAGTGGAAACTTATCTTTTGGGGCAAATACATTACTATTTCTTTGTTCTGTAAGACTTTTTAATTGAATTTTGATTATAATTATCATATCTTCCTCTACAATATGTAAAACATGTCCAGAGGATGCGTTAATGAACCCGATTCTTTTTGCTGTGTGTGCGGGGAGCTAACTTTGAAAAAGCATCGATGCGCCTATCATATGTACTTTGGATATAAAGTAGTTGAACGAGATAAGAAATAAGCACCTCATTCTTGTTATACACAACGTGCTACAAACCTCCGGACGTGGATGAAAGGTACAAAAAAGTGTATGTCCTTTGCTATATCCATGATGTGACACGTGCCGAAGGATCAAATAACTGACTGCTACTAATGTATTACAAAAATTAAAGGATTCTTTGCAAGAAGTAAACATAAAATTAAGTACACGAACTTAGATTCAGCAATGTGACCAGCATTACATAATGATGATTTAAAAATACCGAAACCTCCAGAGGATTTCACATATGATGATGCAGCAGTGGAAATGGAAATCGGTGAAACTGAAATTTCTTCGACATCTGATGTGAACTAATCTCCTTGCATAAATGAAGAACCACACCTAATAACTCAAAAAGAATTAAATGATTTTGTGAGAGACTTAAATTTATTAAAGAAAAACTCAGAATTACTTGATCAAGATTGCAAGGTTGGAATCTCCTGAAAAACTATACAAAGATATCTATTTATCGAGACTGATATAAGAAATATTCAACATTTTTTAAAAGAAAAGATGATTTACGCTATTGTAATGATATAAGTGGCTTAATGTCTGCTTTAAATTGACAATATAACTCGGAACAATGACCTATAAGAGAGCACCCACAGATAAGACATTTACAGCTACATAAAGTATGAAATTTCTTATTAATATCATTTCTTTTTACAAAAAATCTATATTTTTCTGGAACTTTATAAACAATGCATACTTTCAGTGTTTTAAATATTAATTTTAAGCTTTATAAATGTTTATTTAAAAGTTTGTCATTACTAAAATACCAAATGATAAATTTCATAAGGTTGAGAAATAAGGTGTTGAATAAATACTACAAAATTGAGATTTTCAGGATTTTGACTTTTTTAAAAATCTGTGGGTGATGGAAACTTTTTAATGGCATATTCTTTCCCAGCACCACCTAAAATATAAAAGTCACCACATACTTAGTTAGAAACAGAAACCTTGTTTATCAGTGTAATGGGTCATCACCATACACGATGAGATCTTTTAGAAATAAAATATGTTTGTCCTACAATCTTATTAGACATTTTTGCGAAGAAACAATGGATTTCGACTTCTTTCTACTCGGGATTGCATTATTAGTTTCTATTCATGTCTAATATAAATAGATCTTTTTTTTCCGAAGAACAAATTTTAATTTTTTGTCTAATACATCCATGTGACATAGAAAAAATAAGTGCTTTAAATAAAATCCAAAATTCTAGTTTTTTTTTCTTTTGGAAATCCAAAATTTAAAAAAAAATAGCGGAGATATAAATAATTTTTTTAATTTTGGAAAGCGAAAAAAAAATGTTTAAAATTGAATTTAAAATGCTGAATCATTAATAAATCGCAAAAGTTTTTAAAATAGATAGAAAAAAAAATATTATGAATGTCAGATGAACGAAACCCTAATAATACAAAGCCTTAAATTGGCCAAAAATTACGAAGTTTCTTCTTGTTAAATCCGTCTTAATATGAAAGTTTCAAATTCCAGCATCGGGGTTTCCTTCTGTTTACTAGCGAGATGGTTTAACTCCGAGCTATGATGTCTACATGAAAAAGTTGAAATTAAGATTCTCTTTTAAAATTTAAATCTCGAAAAGGAATGGATGACATTAAAAAAATGATTTAATTAAAATTAAAGACTTTTTCAAAATATTTTGATTTGTCGTGTGACACAAAACACTGATCTGCAAGTACACAAATTTTGAAGTCTCTGACTTATACAGTTTTTTTGTACGGGCTCTGTAACGGACGGACAGAGACGTATAAGACTTCGTCGGATAAATGAAGCCCTAAGCATTAAAATTTTATGTTATTGTGGGATACTATTTTTTTTTATATTTAATTCCTTTACTTTTTCATATCATTTTTCTAATCAAAAAATAAATTAACAATGGATTAATCCGGCAATCTTAATTAATTCCGGCACACAAATAAATATGTGTATCTGAGTCTGCGTGTGTTTACCAATAAATGCATATGAGATTACACAGTGTGCATTTAATTCGAAACCTTTTTTTTAGATTTCTTTTTTTTTTATACTTGGAGCATCATTAAGTTTTCATTACAGACAACTATTTTTATTTCTATTCGCACCACTATTTTTAAAAAATACTTTTCTAAGTTCCCCCCCCCCTCTCCTTTCAAATATTCTGGATGTCTATGTAAAAGATTCTGTTTTTTAAAAAGTGGTGCGATAACTCATTAAAAAATATTCGCTTGTAATTGAAATTTTGCAATACTACCACATATACACTGAAAAAAACGAAGTACTCAAAAATGAGTAAATGGATGTACTCATATCGAAAATGAATATGCTTGAATCTAAAATGATCGCATTGGTTTCTCAATTTTGACACATCATATGTTATCAAATCCAAACAAACAATAATTTTCTACTCTACATTGGTTTATTTCGTTCATGGCGGTATAAAAGATGCAATTAATGTAAATGTTAAATTATGCAAAATATTTTAAAATAATTTAGAAATGCTAGCAAATAATGCTTTTGTCATAACAAAATATTGGATTTGGATATTTTGCTAGTAATTTTGCTATTTTTCTTGATAAATAATCCATTAAACATTTATTGTTAATAATTTTGAGCAAGAAATAAATGCCAGTATTTTTAAACTTTAATTTGTAAGTTTAGGAGGCATTTCATGGTGATTTTTTGTTTGAACACAACCATGGAATCAAAAATGAGTACATGTGTTTTTCAGTTTTGAGTACATTTGGATCGGAGCTATTTTGAGTATGTCAAGTAGTACTTAAAATTAAGTACTTTTTACTCATTTTAAGAATCGACTTTTTTCTGTGTATATGTTGCAAAATTACTATTCATTAAAATTTAATATTTGCTCTAAATTATTAATATAACTACACGTATTATAATGACGATGTTTATGATCTCTTTTATTATCGTTATGATGCTTGCAAATAATTTATTCCTTTATTTAATTACTCTCTTAAGAAATGACACCGAAGGTAGTTAAATATCTAATAAAATTGTGGATTTATTACATGGAATAATTACTTTAGATGTTTGCTTAATATTGTTCTACATTTATAGGCACTTAAATTTATTATTACTCTGAAAACTGTTATGTATAACGAAATGTGAACAAAAATATTACTTGATATTTATAAAAATAATGATTCGTATATACCTTTTAGTAGTAATTAATATCATTATAACTTTAGTTAAATTTAAAATACACTCATAACAACAATAAATGATATTGATTTTATATTTTCGACTGATAAAATCTAAAATGAAGATAAATTTATTAAAAGAGAATTTAAGTTTTATACAAGATGATTTGTGTATATCTTTCAGTAGTAATTATTATCATTATAATTTTAGTTAAATTTAAAATACGCTCATATTAACAGTAAATGATATTAAATTTAAATTTCCAGCTTATAAAATCTAAAATGAACATACACTTATTGAAAGAAAATTTAAGTTTTGTAAAAGAAAATAATGAATATATATTACTGAAGGTTATAATAATTTTTCACATTCATTGAACACCGAAGATATTTTCTAAAGATGACCTTCATAATTTAGCTTTAAAATAATAGTTTCAAGTAACTGACTGTGTATCTGTCTGGCTGAAAACACTCTATCTCCCAAACAAATTGAGATAGGGACTTGAAATTTGGTGTGTATTTAATATATAATAATGGGGAAAAGCCTATAGAACAGCAGTAACTTCGATTATCCGAAATTATTTTTTCGGACTTTCGAAATATTCGTTCGGATTAAAGAGACAAAAAAATTTTCGAACTTTTTAGGTAAATAAACTAAAAGAAATCTCGAAATCCGTCTAAAAGAGCACTTTCCTTATGCCATTAATCAAGAAAATTCTAAATCTTCTCTTGCCAAGCACTCTTGGGATTCCAGCCATAGTTTCAATTTTCAAAATGCTAAAATTATCTTTAATGCCAATAGTACATCTGAATTAGATTTTCTTGAAAATTTAGCTATTTATCTTAATCGTGAAGTTAATGATAAATTAACTTCACGATGATAAATTGTTAAAGATAAATCTGATTCTAAAACGCTCTGTAATAACTCTAGCCTGGAAAAGCCTTTTTAGCACTGTATTATAATTAGCTTTTTGCATTAATTATGTATATACTTATATCTATATATATATATATATAGATAGATAGATATATATATATATACAGAGCGTGTGAAAACTATAAAGGACAGCAAAAAATATTATTTTTTTTATAAATTTCCAAAACAAATGAAACTTTTGTCCTTATAATATGTATCAGCTGAAAAGCTAATAAAAAAGTCAGCAAAATTCGACATAAGTATTTGATTATAAAAATAAAGTAATTGTACAAAAAAACACACTATTTTTGCCTGTGTAAAAACTTTAAGGACAGTAAAATAAATTCATTATAGTAACCAAAGAAAAAAATATTTAATGTATTATGCATCCACCTATGAGTTTAAAGATTGCAAATATCCCATTATTCCTCGACATCATTAATTTTTTGCACAGTTCAGGTACGTTTTTGTACAATTCATTTTCAACTGTAATTCTGAGTCCTAATGCTGCAGAAAATGCTTATCATTTATGTAGACGCGTCTCCTAGATGTACCCATAATTGTCTATAGCAGCGGTTCCCAAACTTTTGGGCTCGCGGAGCCCTTTTTGAAAAGAATTTCTAAGGCGGAGCCCCTGAACCCAACGATATTCTATTATTTACAAATTCATGTTTTTTTGTAACTGGTTTCTGTATTTTGATTTGATACTTGTATAAGTGGCGAATCCAGTTTCCCTCAGATATATAGCTGAAAATGAGAGTAAAATTAATTTTGTTCTGCGTGACAAGATTTTATTCATCTGTCAAATGACAACAAAATTCAGTGATACGATTGCTTTGAAAAAAGATTACTAGATCGCTTTGAGATGTTAAATCGATGAGGGTTTCGTACTTTCCAGAGCTTAAAAGCATGCATTACTGACTGAAAAAGACCCAGAGGATAATGTTAAGTCTATGGGGGCTTTCTTTTCAAATAACTCGCTCAAATTTTAATATTTTTACATGATTTCTTTTTAGATAGGATAGCTGAAAACGTGAAAACGATCTACAATCGGGTTAGTTTTTCCTTTTTCAGTTTTGGTTACATATTATTTATATTATGTTAGTTTCAATTTCTGAGCCGTTTTTAACCGGTTTCGAAAGTTAAAGTAATTAAAAAAAATGTGAAGCCAAAATTGAAAAAGTAAAAACTAGCCCGTTGTAGGTCGTCCTCGGCTATCCTTTGTAAAACAAAATCATGTAAAAATATTAAAATTTGATCGAAATATTTGAAAAGAACGCCCCTATAGACTTAACATTATCTTCCGGGTCTTTTTAAGTCAGTAGTGTAAGCTCTTAAGCTCTGTGGTTTTCTTTTTGCACTGAATAGGTTTAGTACCCATTTAAAATCGCCCAGCATCTTATTTTTAACAGTCGGAAAGTAATGCTCAAATGAATCTATCAGAGATTCGAGATGATCTTGAATACTTTTTTGAATTTTCTTTTTCAAACTTTATGTTATGGTCATTTAAGAACATTTTAGTAAGAGGAAAGCAACTTATATCAGCTTTTTCTACACGTTCAAACCAGAAGGTAAGTTTCCTCTTAACCCTTTCCGGCGCAGACAAATTCTGTTCGTAAAATGAGAAATTGTTGACAGACACCGGAATTTACAAGACTTTTTTAGATATTGAGAATTCCCTGACTTAAGTTGTCATTGTAAAAGTAAAATTTACTAAAATATTATTGGTACCATTTGTAAGTTTGGAATTAAAATTAGGTGTTGCCGGAGTGGTAACACTGCGCCGGAAAGGGTTAAATGTCGACATTGTGGAGTTTGCATCAAAAACAGTAACACTTTTTCCTTGCAACGATAATTTCATTTCTTTCATTTTACTAAAAATGTCCGCCAAAATATGGCAATTTACATGACCAATCTTCATAATTTAAAATTGTTGCTAATTCAGGGTATATTCTTTGATTTATCCTTAATTTTAGCAATAGGTCCAACATTGTGACCTACCATTGCTTTTGCACTATCAGTGCATTTCCCATAATATTTCACAAATGGTATTTTATGTGTTTTAATTATTAAAACACGTTAAATGCAGAAAAAAATAAAGCAGTTCAAACCAAAAATATTATATAGAAAATAAATACATGTATAATGCAATTTTTCTAACAGGTTTGAAGTGTATTATCGCACTTTTACACCCAGTTAAAGATATATTTATTTTTGGCGCGCGCACACACACGGACAAAAAAAATCCTACATAATTTTGAAAATATTCCACTTGCAATGTGCTAATTTTTTTCTCTTTGGTTTAAATTTAGGGGAAGGTCGCGGAGCCTCTGGAAAATTCAGGCGGAGCCCCAAGGGCTCCGCGGAGCACACTTTGGGAACCTCTGGTCTATAGGATAAAAATCAGGATTTCTGACCAGCCATTACACAACTTCAATATTATTCTTATGATCTAAAGATTTTTTTTCTCACGACTTGGGTGGATAGGTGCATTATCTCGCTGTTACATCCGTTTTTTTTTTTCTTCTTTTTTTTTTTTAATCAAAAGTATTGCAACAAAACGAAAGATGGTCGAAAAGAGTTTGTATATGTGTCTTTGAATTAAAATATCCTGAAAGAATATATAAGTGACACCACGTCATTGAATGAAATGCAGCCCCGTGGTGCAATGAATCTGCAACCAAACTGCTGTTTTAATAAAATCACTTTTTCTTTTCTTAAATCATTTAAATAATTTTCTCCAATGAAAATAAAAGAGAAACTTAATTGGTTTTCTTGAATGGAAATAATATTGGGATGATTTAAGATAACAAAAAGAGATTTCATTAAGGCATCAATTTATGAGTGCGATTTATGCATTTATGTGTACGAGTGGCGGATTTGTTGAACATGGAACTGTTATTCATTCAACGACGTGGTGTCACTTGTATATTCTTTCAGGGATATTTAATTCAAAGATACACACGCAAACCTTTTCTGACTATCTTTCATTTGTTGCAACACTTCTGGCAAGAAAAAACTCGGATATAACAGCGAGATAATGCGCCTGTCCACACAAGTTGTGAGAGAAAACTTTTATTCTATAAGAAAAATATTGAAGCTTTGCAATGACCACTTATAAATCATGATTTTAATCCTATCGATGACATATGGGGATATCTGGTAAAGTGATTTTATAAAAGTAGAAGACGTTTTTCTCCAGAATCAGAACTCAGATCTCAAATTGAAGATGAATAGTACAAAAACAATCCCGAACTGCTTCAAAAATTAATGATGTCGATAAATGATGGAATATTTGCAATCATTAAACTCATAGGTGAGTGAATAATACATTAAATATTTGTTTCTTTGGTTATTATATTAAATTTATTTTGGTGTTCTTAAAGTTTTTACACAGGAAAAAAAAGTGTTTTTACTTTATTCTCATAATAAAATACTCGCAGTTTAATTTTGTTAATTTTTTTATTAGCCTTTCAGCTTGGTGATACATATTATAAGGAAAAAAGTTTTATTTATTTTGAAATTTTCAAAAAAAATAATATTTTTTTGCTGTCTTTATAGTTTTTACACGCACTGTATGTATGTTTATAAGCACTGTATGTGTGTTTATAATTAAATACATATAATTATTTATTTATTTATTTATTTATTTATTTATTTATTTATTCATTTATTTTTTATTGAGAACTTTTATTTATGTGTATTTACTGTTGAATAATCTGTTTCTTTTTTTCATTGTTACCATTTTGCTTCTTCCTTCCCCTTCTCCACTCTATCCGTTGAATGTTTTGATTATGCTTTTCCGTGATTGGCTGTTGTCTTCTATTTTCCTATTGGCTGTTCCTTCAGCTTGCTCCTTTTCCCGCCTTTTCACTTCAGTCGTGCCGCTACATTCATAGTTGACGCAGGTATTCTTTGAGCCTGACGAAGAAAGATTCAGTTCTTTCGAAAGGTCTTGCGCATTTTAGTATATTTCATCGTGTTTTTAAGAAGTTTTTTCACTTTGAATACCTCTTTTCACAAGACAAATCCTAATTTTTTGAGAAAGTTCTATTGTTTTAATTAAATGAATTTTTTCAACGTCATCCTTTCATTTTTGCGATATAATTTTTAAACGAAAACTTTAATTTGAACGTTTTGCGTGTAGACATCATAGCTTGGATTTAAAATGTCTCGCTAGTAAACTGGAGATCATTGGTTCTATTTTCGATATTGAGAGCTAAAATTTTCACATTAAGATGAATTTAATTAACAAAAATTTCGCAATTTTTGCTAATATAAAGGTTTATACAATTAGGGTTTTGTTCATCTGACATTCATAATATTTTTTGGAGTTTAATTTTCTTTCAATTTTAAAAACAGAGTGATTTAGTAATGATTTTGTGATTTATTAATGATTCAGCATTTAAATTTCATTTAAACAATTTTTTTTATTTTCATAAATTTAATTTTTTTACATATCTCCGCTATCTTTTTGGATTTTCGAAAAACGGATTTTATTTAAATAATTTGCTTTGGACATTTCTAATTTGATTAGAATAAATACCTTCTTTTAATAATTATTTTAACCCGGGAGAACTCGCTAGTGAGAATTTCTCTCACGGTGCCCAATTTCTTTTCTTTTACTTTACATTCACTTAATATGAACTTTTTTGTTTGGCTTAGTACTTTTATTCACAAAAGAGGTAAAGTAATCGAAATCACATTTTCAAATTATATTAAAATAAAAAATGTTTTAAATAAGAGTCTTAACCGTTTACACGCCCAATAATTATCGAATTGTAATTATAATTTTGCTTTACTACATTACAGCTTCAAATGTTTTAATTTATGCATACAAATTTAGAAAATAACAAAAGGAAATATTTCCGCAGTTTTTTTGCCTGTTTTCATTTCAGTGTTCGCATTTTGGAACATGTTTATTAATTGACAACCTATGCAAATATAACAAATTACTTTCCGCTATATGCTATTGTATATTGTTCTTGAGTATTTTCTCGAATTCCCAAAACATTTAGATTCCTAGCAATCAAATGTAGAAAACGGGAAACGATATAGGGAAAACGATAAAAGCAAATAATATATTTTTTATGCAAATTAATGAATTTACATATTCCTTATACCTGTGATAAAAGCTTAAACATAAATATTTTTTTTTTCAAAAGTTTAAATCGACCTTGTATTTTATAGAAAAAATAAGGACATCGTTGTTATGTTGGATAATATATACTTTGTAACACAAATAATGCAATGTTCCCATTTGGGAACATTGTCATTTAAATGGTTAAAAAAAGGTACGATGGAGAAAGAAAATCTCATGCAGCGGGTTCTCCCGGGTTAAAATTAAATTTGTTGATGCTACCCTCTATGTAAGGATTTATTAATTATAAATTAACAATTTGATTTTATTAATTAAAGTGCAAGTTGCATTAAAAGAAACATTAAACGAAACTCTCTGTTCGACCTGCAATCACATTTACCCACTCGTTTCTTTTTTATCTATCCAATATTATTTTCAAAAACTCCGTGAATGAGAAGAATAAACAGTGATAATAATCAATTTCAAAATAGTATTATTTCTCTTTTTATGCACATTATTGGTGATCCACAGTTATAATTAGGAAACTAAAAGGGAATTTGATTACTCTTAAAAGATTAACTATAACATATTGTTTCATTAATTATTTTTCAAGCGAATCTAAATTCGTATCTTTTAATTTAACCCCGTATCGATGGTTTTACATTCACACATGTCTCAATAATTAGTTTAATAAATCACAGGAAATACTTTAAAAATGGAATGCAACGTAGCGAAATTCCATTTTCATCATTTAAATTAAATATAATGACATAATTAAAAATTACTAAATGACTTATCTATAAGTGATGAACAAATTTGCAAATTATATATTTAAATAAAAATATTTATTATGACGCTTAGAATATTTTATCAGTTTATCCTAAATCTTGTTTTGAAGTATCAATTTAATCATGGGTATTATTTTAAAGCAATTTTAATAATATAAATTTTTAATAAATTACTTAGTCATTTAATTAGGAGTTCAAGCCAGAAATAATTTTAAATATTACCTTATGTTCGGTATTAGTAAATTCATTTTTAAACGCTCTTTTATTTTTATAAGGAAAATAAGGAATATTTAAATAAAGAAACTCGAATGTGTATGCATCATAAAACTGTATATAAAAATCACTTTAAAATGTCAAAATAACTCTATATTTGCTATAAGTGATGAAAATAAATTTTAGAAGGTAAAAAGTACCTTTATTAATTCACATTTCGACATGTTAGAGTAATTTATAGAATAAATTAATAGTCACAATTATCCATGAAGATCTTATTTATCATTCATTATTCAAGAATCAATAGAGATCTTTTTATGTAGTCAGAATATAAGCAATGATTCGGTATCCATGAAGCTTCCTAAAATTTGGAAAGAGATACTGTATAGAACAGTGATGCACAACCTTTTTACCAGAAAATCGTTTGCCACCGGAATATTTGAAAAGTGTTGTTTCTTTTCTTTAATAGCAAAGTTTCTTTCATTACTATAAGGAAAATTATTCTGCATAAGAATTGTGGTATTATTGTGGCCCGCGGGCCAAAGGTTGTGCACCCCTGGTATAGAATAATGAAATAATAATATATAATAAAATAATTCCCATTCACAAATTTTCATTTTTAATGCTGAAATTAATTTCTTTATGCTTGTGTTTGTGTGATTTTTATCTGCTAGTTTCTGATTTACTTATTTATTTATTTGCTTTTTTTTTTTTTTTTTTTTTTTTTTTTTTTTTTTTTTTTGAGAAAATATCGTTATTATTTTATTTCTTGACAAAGTTGCCGTCAAATGCAATAAAACATATCGAATTGCGAATAAACAAAGGTATTTTTTACCCCCTTCTTTTATTTTAAAATTTTTTTTTGCGTATGTATTTTTATTCTTTTGCAGAATCATATTGATGTGCAAAGAAATCACAAGAGTTGTAGTTTCCTCAACTGGGGTTTCAAATTATCGAGCCCTGAAATCAATATCCAGATCCATTGAAAAGGCAATCAAAAGACTTTTAAATTGATCTCTGTCTCTTTTTTCATTTCTTAGCCCTTTTTATGTTTTCTTATATAAAAAACACACTTTTTTCTCTGTATTTATGGAAGGGAAAATATGTATATATTGCATTGATAGTGCCCCTGTTTTTAATTTGACTTTTGCCGCCTCCTCTACAGCTTTTCTTGTCCTAACTTGGTGAGAGTGACTTCTTGACAAGTGCTAGCTTATATTTATTTTTATTATTTTTTCTTTATGTAGTAGTTTGAATAACTACAGCTAAATCCGTGCTCCATTTCGTTCCATTAACTTAATTAGCTTAAGTTTTAAAACTTACATCCTTTACTTAAAAATTTTCCATTAATTTTAACATTACGCTTTTAGGTAGATTTCGTATGAAATATTACCTATTGCAATCGCTCCCATGTTAGAATTTCTGAAAATTTTTTGCAGATCTACACCAATCATGACCAGTATTTTCGCTGACATTTGACCAACATTAATAATTTGGCTAATTAAAAATGAAAAAAAATAATCGTCAAATGAAAAAAGTATCCGCAAAATAGACTCGCCGTGCAGCGCACAAAAAAATTATCTTTAATCCTTTAATGTTTTAATGTACCTCTTTTTTTTCAATATATTCTAAAATAAAGTTTTTACAACTGCGACAACGATTGTTATTAATCTAATTTCAACTATTCACTACAAATATATTAAAAATATATTTATATGCATATGTATAAAAAACAAAGAAAAAACAAAAATTAAGCACTAGCAATTTGGCGAATCTGATCGCTTGTTTTCTCGCCAAATGAAGAATTTAGTCGCTATTTGGAGCAATGGCGAGCGACAGCGAGAACCCTGATCATGACCCCCAGACCCCAAAAGTACCATTAGTAAAAAAGCTTACCTATCGATCTATATCGCTTTTTTATAGACACGATAACTTCTTTAATTCTGCTTAGATCTTTGTCACAATTATACATAAAATGAAGGGCCATAAAATCTCGTTCGAGTTCGTTAATGGCCAAAATCGGACCAAGGGGGTAAAAAAAAAAAAAAAAAAAAAAAAAAAAAATCAGGGGTTTTGTGAAAGCCAAAAAGACCTTATAACTTCTTCATTAAAATAGATATCGAATCAGTTTAAAATTTACATTATTTCTAAAATATGGGCCAAAAGTTTATGCATGACAGATTTTTAATAAAATTAAAAATGGGCTCAAGGCGCAAAATATAGGGAAGTTGGGAAGTTAAAAATTCATAACTTTGTCAATTCTCAAGATAACAAATCCAACTAATCTTTATATAAATGCTCTTAATATTATATAAAACTATTGTATTGGCAAGTTTTTAATAGAAACGTTTCTTATTGCAAAAAAAATTAAAAATTAAAACAAAAAAATGGGGGGGGGGAGGAAAAAATGCATAACTTAAGATATCAAATCCGATTAAATTTATTATACATCTTCTCAATAATATCTACAATTTTTATATTGACAAGTTTTTCATAGGACCATTTCTTATAGCAAAAATAAATTAAACAATAATAGGAGTTGTAGAAATAATCTCAAACCCAAACTGCTTACATTCCGACTCATTTTGCTCTCAGACACATCCAATTGGCAAGTTCTCTTATTTAGAAACTATATAATGCGTCGTGTTGGTCAGTTTTGTGATAAAGGCAGAATATATTTCAAAAAATGCTGTCAAAATAGCATTTTGAACAGAATTTCCCGAACCGATCGTGATTGAAAAATTGAAGAAGTATTCAAATAACAAATTGCATATTTTCTGACTCATTTTTAAATCTATTTTTGTTCTCAAACGCTTTCAATTCACAGATTCCCTTATTTAGGAATTGTATAATGTGCCATATTGATATGTTTTCAGACGGGGGGAACGGAAGAGAGAGGTGTGCGTAAAAGTCATCTAAAAATATCATTCGGCTTTTGTAATAAAATTTTTAGATGTGTTAAATATCAATATATGAATATAATGTAGCGATGAATTTGGTTTTCGGAAAAATTAACAATATTCCGTTTTAGGCAGGTTTCTGTGTTAGCAGGTTGTTTCGTGTATTATTTTCTCCGTCGAAATCAATAGATTTTTTAATGTTTAAAACAGGATTTGTTATAAACGGTTTCCTACATTCTAAGATTTATTATATTTCTATGTGCCGATTTATAAGTCACTGCCCCGCTCTTTTTTTTTTTTTCTTTTAGACAGGGAACTTGCCAACACTATTTACGTACCACTGTTTTAACCAAGTTAACTGATTTCACTGCACGATGTACAGACAAGAAGAGTTACCTTGATCCATCACTTAAAGCTTTTTGACGCCAGTAATTTTTTTAATACAATTTTATACTGTATAATAGAAGGAATGTTTAGATTAAATATCATAATTTTTTTAATTTTAAAAAGCGGTGTTTATCCCATACTTTCAATTTATTATACATATAAAGAGAATCATAATAATAATAATAATAATTATTATTATTATTATTATTATTATTATTATTATTATTATTATTATTATTATTATTATTATTATTATTAAATGCTTAAACGTAAATGAAGTCATATAGTAAATACAGAGACATGTGCTAACATTACTGTATGCAAATAGTAGCGAAAGCATTTCTTAAAACAAAATAATACTCCACTAAAAGACATGTACTATTAATTGTGCACCAGGCCCGAATGGGTTTATATTACATATTCTAACAAAAAAATAATTACTTACGCTTTGCTTTATGTAGGCGTAACCTCTTATATAAAAATAAAATAAATGTTTTTCAGTTACTTGAGGTATTTAGAAAGGGAAAAAAATAGTCCCCATGGAACAGTTAAATCGATAGTCACAGATGGGATTTTAAATCTTCAGAACGTCCTGGGACATGACGTTTATTAAAATAGATGCTTTATTTAAGCAGGATTGCTTCATAGTACTTGAATTTTATACTACTACTTCTGAAACTACGCGAACTTTATACTTTAGAGTAAAAAAAAAAAATAAGATAAGAATTTTAAAACGTATTTCTGTAAAAAAAAAAAAAAAAACATAGGAAGAAGCAAAAACTTAATTTTTTCAAAAGTGAATAAAATAAACATGCATTTTTGTTGAAATTATTAACGATTTGGCTAATCAAAAAACAAGCAAAAATATCATTATTTGCTTAAAAATAAATTCTATGGTGAAGAGTAAATGAAAAAAAAAAAAATACTTTCAATTATCTCAAATTATTTTACAAATAAGAATAAATGACGACATAAGTTCTTATCTAACTAATTAAATGACGGCATATGTCTTCAGCAAAAATAAAATTAAGTTTATGCAGAAAATATTTAAATTTGTTGTAATTTTAATGATAAAATTTTATTTATTAAATATTTTAACAAATATTTAACTAATTATGCTTTGCTTTATATACGCGTAACCTTTTATATAAAAACAAAATAGTTCTTTTACTTGAGGTATTTAGAAAGGGAAAAAAATAGTCCCCGTGGAACAGTTAAATCGAAGGTCACAAGTTAGATTTTAAATCTTCAGCACCTACTGGGACATGGGGTCTATTAAAATAAACGCTTTTTTTTAGGCAGGATTACCACATAGTACTTGAATTTTACACTACTACTTCTGAAACTACGCGAATTTTATACTTTAGCTTTAAAAAAAAAATTAAGATAAGAATTTTAAAATGTATTCCTGTGAAAAAAAAAAAAAAAACATAGAAGCGAAAAATTAATTTTTTCAACAGTAAATAAAATGAACTTCAATCTTCACTGAGATTATTAAACATTTGGTTAATTAAAAAACAATAGATATCATTATTTGTTTAAAAATAAATACAGTCGGCTCTCGTTAATTCGAACTCGTCGGGACCACAAGAAATGTTCGAATTATCCGAAGTTCGAATTTATGGAAAGTATGAAATGAAAAAATGCTTAATATGGTATTATTATAAAGGAATTAATGTTATAATGTTTCTTTTTTAATTTATTTTGTCTGTTACCATTAGAGTATGACTTAATACTAAATTAGAATGTATAAATACATAAACTAATTAAAAGATTAGAAACAAGCACAATGGGAGAAAAATTTGAAGAATCACTATTGGACAGACGAGACACTAAGAAAGTGGATATCAAATGCATTCGCGTTTGGTACAATTTTCACAAAAATCAAAGAAAGAAAGTTATTCAAATGATCTGAACTCCGTGAGAAAGAAAAGAAAAATGAAAAATCAGAATTCTCGTTAGTTTGAATTAAACGAAGTCAAGAAAAAATGAGTTCGAATTAATGAAAATTTTTAACGTTATTCTACCCTTGAAAATTTCGGTACTTCATGTTTAGTTCGAATTAAGCAAAGATTCGAATTATCCGATTTCAATTAACGAGAGTCGACTGTACTATGATCAAGGATAAACGAATAAGAATACTTTTAATTCTCTCAAATTATTTAACAAGTAGGAATATGTGACATAAATTCTTATCTAACTAGTTAAATGACAATATATATTTTCAACAAAAGTAAAACTAAGTTTATGCAGAAAATATTTTAATTTATTGTAATTTTATTAATAAATTTTTATTTAATATACACTCCTTATCAGAATATTAAACTTTGTTCCAAGATAATATGTCTTTTTAAAAAAAGGTAAGAAAATATTATTCAAAAAGCATTTGCTGTAAGTTGTTGCATTTCGACAAATTTTAAATTCTGTTAATTTTATTGAAATACATAATGCAATGTGATAGACAAATTTTAAAAAAAGATCACGTTACGACTGAAAATGCACTGATATGATAAATAGATATCAAATTTATCCGTAAAATTAATGACTATTTATATACAGTTTTCAAGAAATAAACGTAAATCAAATTCTTCGTCTAAAATTTTTAAGCTAAGACTAAAGATTATATAGCTTTATTTAAGTAATTATTGTATAGCTTAAGATATAGACATTTTTTTTCAGCATATTTGAGTAACCGTTTAAACGCCAATGCTCCCAAATAGGAACATTGTATTATTTGTAACACAAAACAGATATTTTTCAATATAATAACGATATCCTTATTTTTTCAATAAAATATAAGGTTTATTTTTACTTTTGAAAAAAAAAATATTTATGCATTTATCACAGGCATTATTGCATATATTTAAGGATTTATCACAGGTATAAGGAATATGTAAATTCATTAATTTGCATAAAAAATATATTATTTGCTTTTATCGTTTTCTCTATATTTCTTACATTTGACCACTAGGAATCTAAATGTTTTCGAGTTTCGAATGTTTTTCTAAATGTTTTAAATTCGAGAAAATACTCAAGAATAATATACAATAGCACATAGCGGAAAATAATTTGTTATAATTGCGTAGGTTGTCAATTAATAATCATGTTCCAAAATGCGAATACTGAAATGAACTTTCAAATCAATTAAAAGAAGAAAACCTCTGCAACATGTGTATTTTTATATTATCTGTCGACGCCTGTGTTTACAGTTGAAATTACTAAGATGCGTTAGGTGTTAAGTGTTATTTATGACGGATATAGATTATCTGCACTGTGGATATAAGTCTGAGTGGGAGTGCCCTCCGTGGAGGTCTTTCTAAATGACCATAACCCGTATTTATGCTAGGTTACCCATATTTCGAAGAAGACTACGAAAAATTCCGAAGAGTTAGTTCGACGAGAGCGATTCGGTTTGAACCCAGAACCTCTTATGTACCAGTTTCGAGAGAATAATCTCTCTGAAAGTACTAAGGTTTGAAGTAACTTAATACCTTATTGAGAAAAAAATGTCCTCTTTTAAGTAATATACACGTTGTGCAGTTTTCAGTTTATACATTTTTAGCACTTTCCAACAAAGTTGAAAAGTGCTTATGCATTCGGTTTGTCTGTCCGTATGGCCGTCTGTCCGTCTGGCCGTCTGTCTGCGCTCTAACTCCCGTAAATATACTCGGATTGCTATGAAATTTTTATACGTTATTGAGGTTTACCCTAGCACGAAACCTATTGAAAATGAAGTATCTACCATGATTTGTTTATCTACAGAGATAATCAAAAGTTTCCCATTACATTAAGGCCTATGGGGGAAATTTTTTAATATACTCGGATTGCCATGAAATTTTAGGACGTTATTGAGGTTTACCCTAGCACGAACCCTATTGAAAATGAAGTATCTACCATGATTAATTTATCTACAGAGAGAATCAAAAGTTTCCCGTTACATTACGGCCTATGGGGAAAAATCGTTAATGTACTCGGATTGCCATGAAATTTCAGGACGTTATTGACGTTCATCCGAGCACGAACCCTATTGAAAATGAAGTTTCTACCATGATTGGATTATCTACAGGGCGAATCATAAGTTTTCCATTACATTACGGCCCATGGGGGAAAATCGTTAATATACTCGGATTGCCGTGAAATTTTAGGACGTTATTGACGTTTACATTCGCACAAGCCCTATCGAAAATGAAGTTTCTACCATGATTAGTTTATCTACAGGGCGAATCAAACGTTTCCCATTACATAACGGCGTATGGGGAAAAATCGTTTCAAAGGAATTTTAAAGATGTTATACCCTGATGTCAAACATATTAAAATATGCATTGTATAAAATATAAGGTGAAAATGTAGCTATTATTCATTTACAGGGCAACACAAAAGAATTCCATTAGATAATGGTAAAAGGGGAAATTGTACGTGACATATTTAAAATATATTAAGCTGTTTCAGGTATATTAAAACTGATATATGTCACTGAAGCTTAATATAAATCATACGCTACTGTCTTGCATAATATGAAGTACATAGCATTTACAGGGCCATACAAAAGATTTCAAATAGTATATTCTTTCCGAAGTACCGTATATGTGTCCGATAATGGCTGATGGAGGGATGAAATGCATTTTAATTATGATATGCGCATTTATATTTCGCTAAATATATGCACATTATATGGTGTGTATAAATGTTATTGTTGATATACAGGGATACCCAAAAGAGCTCACCAACGTTACTGAATATGAGCGTAAATTATTTAAACATGGTTCTTAAATAAGCTATGCATTTTTACGCTGAACTTCATTCAATTTACTGAGAAATGTTTGCAGAATATAGATAAAAGAATATACAGGGCCACACAAGAATTCGTACATGGACGCCTATGAATGATAATTTATGAGAATGTGATTTCAGTTGTTTTAAAAGTATTTTAGTTTACAATAAATTTTAGCCAAATGCTGACGTGTAATAAAGGTACAATGTAAACTACAGGGCTGAACAAAAGTATTTAAGTATATTTCCATTTAATAGTATGAATTGCTGAAAAAGAAATTTCAAGCTACTGGGTATATTCTTGCTAAACTAAATTTTCCCATTACATCAACTGACATATGAAATACAGGGCTGTTCAAAAGTACTGTAATACATATTTGGGTATATTTGACTATACAATATTATTTTCCTAAATAACAAAGTTTTGTTAAAGATTTCATTAAGTGTTGGAAAGTGCTTCATAATCTATGCTTAACACATGATTTTTCTTACTTGTTTAAAGATGAAAATAGCATTCTACTTGTTTATTCATCTGCTGTGCAAATATCTGATGATGCATTTACAATTTTTATAAGTACTACGTAGAATTTATTGAAAATACTATGTAAATTTAGACTAATATATTCATAAAGAACTCTGTTCATAATTTAAATTCTAACACCTTTTTTAAATTTCAATTAACCAAAGAGATTTAAGAATAGAAACCTTATTATACTAACAAATAAGTTTCATTTGCTGTGAAACAGATCCGAAATACTGAAATGTTTATTTAAAGTGTAAGGAAAATTTCTGATGTTATTCAAAGACAAACTGAAACTTTAATTATAAGAATAATTAAAACACATGAATTTCGTAGATGGCATCTATGTAAGTCTCTGAGGGCAATATTTTTGAAAAGTATATGAACATTTCAAATATCTGACAATACAGTTACAATTTTTGTTAATACTGCTTAGAATTTCTTGAAAATACTATGTAAATTTAGACTAATATATTCATAAAGAACTCTATTTATAATTAAAATTTCAAACACTTTTTTTTAATTTCAATTATTCAAAAGGATAATTAGTATTGTTTAAGAATAGAAATCTTATTATATTAACAAATATGTTCATTTGCTATAAAATAGATCCGAAATACTGAAATGTTTATTTAAAGTGTACGGTATAGTTCTGATGTTATTCAAAGACAAACTGAAACTTTAACTATCATAAGAGTGTTTAGGTCACGTGAACTTCGTATAAGGCATCTATGTAAGTCTCTGAGGGCAATATTTTTTTTAAGTATATGAATATTTCAAACACAATGATTAAAGCGGTTGATGGTACGCATACAAATATAATAGTCAGATTTTGTTTTAAATAATAATATGTTGGCGTTTTGTTTTTATAAATAAATACTTTAAAGTACATTTAACTCCACTATATTACAATATATATTATGATTTTAATTAATACTGTGCGAAATTTCTTGAAAGTACTATGTAAATTTAGACTAATACATTCATAAAGAACTCTATTTATAATTAAAATTTCAAACACTTTTTTTAAATTTCAATTATTTAAAGGGATAATTAATATTCTTTAAGAATAGAAACCTTATTATATTGACATATAAGATCATTTGCTGTGAAATAGATCCGAAATACTGAAATGTTTATTTAAAGTGTACGGAATAATTCTAATGTTATTCAAAGACAAACTGAAACGTTAATTATCATATGAATGTGTAATGCGCATGAATTAAGTAGATGACATCTATGTAAGTCTCCGAGGGAAATATTTTTGAAAAGTATATGAATATTTCACATATCTGACAATACAGTTACAATTTTTATTAATACTGCTTAGAATTTCTTGAAAATACTATGTAAATTTAGACTAATACATTCATAAAGAACTCTATTCATAATTAAAATTCCAAACAATTCTTTTACATTTTAATTATTCAAAGGGATAATTAGTATCCTTTAAGAAGAGAAACCTTATTATATTGACAAATTAGATCATTTGCTGTAAAATAGATCCGAAATACTGAAGTGTTTATTTAAAGTGTACGGAATAATTCTGACGTTATTCAAAGACAAACTGAAACTTTCATTATCATAGGAATGTTTAAGGCGTATGAGTTTCGTAGATGGCATCTATGTAAGTCTCCGAGGCCAATATTTTTGGAAAGAATATTAATATTTCAAACATATAACTCAGGCAGTTGATGGAAGACATGCAAATATAATTAGATTTTGTTTTAAATATGATTAATATGTTGATGTTTTGTTTTTGTAAATAATACATCAAAGTACTTTTTTGCTGCACTTTTTAGTTTAGAACAGTCCGTTTCGCTGAATTTCCATAATGAGAAAATTTTTGAATTCCAATTACAAACACATGTTCAATTTATAGAGAAGTGAGGTAAAAATGGGGATGGAAAGTAGCGTTCATAATAACGGAGTGTTCAGATTAGATAGTGTTCAGAATACGGAGAGTTTATTTTATGTTAAATCTATGGAGTTTCACCGGGACCATCGAAATGTGTTCATAATACCGGGGTGTTCACATTAGAGAGTGTTCAGATAGAGAGAGTTCATTGTATTCCAAATACCATTACTTTAAAACATAAACAATTATTTTAAATTACTAACACTGCCTCCTTATAAATAAAAATGGAATCTTATAAATATAACAGCCATATTTATTGTAAATATTCCGTCTCAGTTTATTTAGAATTTTTTTAGTATATTTTCCGTTGTTTTATACTGAAAATATTATTTTTAGAAACATCCGATTACTCTATAACTTTCTCAAACATTATCATATAATTTGTGCATTTTGAATAATAGTTAAGGACGCATTTAATCATAATTAATGTATCCCTCTACTGATTTAAATAATCTCCAGAAACAACGACATTGTCGCACGTTGTACAAAATTAAATAACATGGCAATTAACGGTATAAAATATCTAAAAAAGTAAAAGTATGAGAAGTGTAGCGCATAACACCTCCCAGCTCCAAGCTGGCTGTGAAATATCCAGCTAATTATGAAATATTGACAGTCATTTAATGGTGTATAATGATACTTAATTGAGTGTAGCTAATATAAAAGATTATGATAATTGAAAAACAGTAAAAACTTTTAACGTTTCCATTTACCGTGCACCTAATTATCTATCTAGAAAATGTATAAAATCTGAAAAAATTGGCTTTATTTCGTTTTAATTTATGCATTTATTATATTTTGTGTACTTAATCTACTTAATATCCAAAGTTAACGACAAACATTTTAATGACAGACTAATATTATTAATAATAACTACTGCTGTTTAATGATATTAGTAATATAAATAAATGAAACCTTTGTTTATAAATACATTACAATACTTATACAGAATATTACTCAGAAATAATTGACATTATATTTCAGATTTTTGAAATGTATCTATATTATATTTACATAAATCTTGGTACTACCAATTGTTACATCAACAATAAAATACTGTCTATTAGAAGTAAGCTAATATAATATAAGTATCATACAAATGAAAACTTTTCAAACTCAAAGCAAAATTGCATAGGTCGGGTATTGAAACCAGAACATATGGTTTAAATTACCAACATTTTTCTAATTGGGGTACTTGGAACGGCAACCTTCGACACATTTCACTCATGCTACTTTTTGTCTGGTGACAGTGCGCCACACCAGTGCCTGAGAGATTATGCTTTCTATGCTGCAAAAAGGAAAGTGTTTAATTTGAACCTAATCGCGCCCGTCAACCTAATCGTTCGACGTTTTATTCGAATATTGAGTATCTTTGCATAAATACGGGTTAGGTTTCCTTAGAAAGCCCCACACGGATAATAATAATAATAATAATAATAATAATAATAATAATAATAATAATAATAATAATAATAATAATAGCCTGGTGGCAATGTATGCCATAGGTTATGCGTTTGGTTCTCGGAGTGGCCCTTTTTCAGTCAGGTGAAATATTTTCAACTTGTATGATATCTTTATGAATTAATTTGCGTTAACATATTAAATCCACCTTACCATTGTTTAATGAAGTTCCTTTATCTACGGCTTATTCAGTTGAACTGAATACATGGCAGACTAGATGCTATATACAACACGGCATGAGAGTGAATTGCGGTGGCCGATTGTCATTCCGTATAACTCGATTAAAAAAGTATTGCCAATTTAACCATTTGCTTCATAAGTGCATAAGGGTGAATATAATAAAATAATAATCTCTCTCTTGAGGCTCTGAGATATTGAAATTATCCATTGAAAACAATTCGAAATATCAAGATGTAAATTTATTTTCTATTGAAGAATAAAGAATTTTCATGTTTAAAATTGTTAAGTTTGGAAGAGTTTAAATAAGTGATTAATTTTTATGTAATTATATGTAATTTATTGGCATATTAATAATAGGGGGCATGTTAATAACAGTGACAGGATAATGACAATTTCATTCTAAAACATTTTTTACATTCTTGTTTAAGTCTAACATTTTAATTTTGTTTAAAGGAGCTTATCTTCTGCATAGACACTCAAATTCAATGTAGTGTTTAGTTTTATTTATTTATTTATGGAAGCCAAGAAAATGTCTTAATAAAAGCCTACTCAAATTTTAAAAAGACTTTAAAAACATTATTTCAAATGAAATTTAAAACGATCTGGCTGGTAACTATGATTTTACTATTTCTGATTTGAACAATGTCAAAAATAAGAAGAATTACACTGCAGTTCCATATTTATACCTGATAAAGAACTAAAATGAGCAATCCAGGAAAATGACATTCATATTCATAGACAATCTTATGTTAATTATGGAAAATTATTTGTAAAATACAGAATTTTTTGCCATTATTATTTATGAGTTTTATAAGGCATAAATATTAATTAAAAAATAAAAAAAACTAAAGAAAGTATCTGTACAGTATAATAGAAGGTTGTTTACTTTGCACACTTCACAATGTGACATTCCAAGAAAATGAGAATCTGAAAAATTTTAAGTCTTTTAAATGTTTTATTTGTGTTATTATAAATGTATTGTCGTTTGAAAATATTTCTAAGAATACTTTTTATTAGAATGTAAAAATATAAATTGTATTATATAACACTTAATATAAATTGTATTGTGAGGACTGCAACTGTCGTATTTTGTGATATTCTCTCTATATACTATATGCCCAATGGTCAGTCATTTGTAATTTTAGATATTGTGTTAGATATCTAGAAAAATACATTAGGAAATATCCTGAAATTAATAGATGTCATACCTTTCAGTGAAAATCTTTTCCCGAAATCACATAGGAACCTTCAACAAATTGAAAAGTAACGAATATCTTTTGAATAACGCTGTAAAAACTACAGTAAAATCGTTCAAATTGTAGAACATGATTAAGAGGCTTATTAAGGAAACAAAAAGATGAGAGGCTATTTCCAAATATAGTATCAGTTGAATACTATTGCCAGGGCACAAAATTGCACGATATAAATACAGCTCTTCATCTTTTCGCTTCATTCAATCCAATTCTGGGCTGGACACTTTTTCACTCAGTTAAAAAATTATAACTTCTATGATTTATACTAGACCTACATATACACCCAGAAAAAAGTTTTGTTGAATCAACAAAGATTTGTTTGGTCCAACAAATCTTTTCGTTTAAATATGGGTCAATGGAAATTTTGTTTGAATACATAAAAAAATATTGTTGATTTTTTTTTTTCTTTTTCATTTTGTAATTTTTTGTCCACAATTTTAAGTCGAAATGCATAATAACGTAATAATAACGTGATTAATCCGTCTCAATTTGAAAAGTTTTTATTATCCAAAAATTACGTTAATCTTTTATAGCGATGTAAGTCAAATAAATAAAATTACGTGAGAGAATTATGGCTACAGTACACCAATTTAAATTTTTCAAAAACAACAAAATTTTGTTGGAATTAAAAACTGAAAATATAAGCCTTTAGTAAGACTCGGATAAAATTGGTGAAATTTTGTTAAATTTTTATAAGAGTATTAACAATTTTTTTTTTTTTTTTTTTTTTTTTTGTCTGAGCAACAAAGCCGATTTTTTACTTTAACTAAAAAATTCGCTTAAAACAATCAAAATGTACTCAACAAAACAGTAGTTTTGTAGTTTTACAAAACAGTTTTGTAGTTTTAATCAATTCCTTTTTCGGATGTAATAGAATTATATGTAGGTCTACGATTTATACTACTTTATACTATTAATTGCTGCGTCAGTTGCAATTTTTACATTTTAATTTCATTTTAACTTCCTCAGACCTGATGTCGTCGACCCTTTATAAGGAACGGAAAGAATTGAGTTTGGCCGTGGTAAGAGACACTAAAAAACATCCTTGAAACTAATCTAAATGTTTCTAAAATTGTTAATATTTCTTCTAGACATTTTTTATAAATGTATGCATATCATAAGCGTCGATATATAGAATAATACATCTTTGGAGATGTTTTATAGAAACTTTAAACTAGTTTTTGTAGTCCTACGTAATATTTGTCTGAGGACTGAGGAAATTAAAAATATTTTAACAGAAAATCTTCTGTTACTTAACCAAATTAAACTTTTGTATTAAGGTAAATGCACCGGTAGTGGGCCACTTAAGGACATTTATCTAATTATTATTAAAGTATTAGTGAATTTCAAAAAAATATTTTTTTAGCCTAGTTCTTACCTCTATGTATCAGAATAAACAATAAATTTTTTTAAATATATTCTCTAGAAAAAATAAAAAATGTTACCTTCCTCTATGCTCCAGTAGTGGGCCAAGTAAATTTCTGATGCTCCAGTAGGGGCCCCCTGGAAGTAGGCCTCTCCATTCTTGAGTTTAATGCATGCAGTACAGAAGTTATAATTTGTTTTACATTTATACACTTAAATGTACACAATAATGAAAACATATTTAGAAGTTTTGATGATTGCGTAAAATAATTTTAGCTTCTATTAAGTTTTTTCGTATAGTCTGTAAAGACACCCTTCTAGCTCAAAGACTATGAGAATAATTGCCTGATAACAGATAAGGGTTCCAGCCACAAGCGTCTGGGAAGAGAACGGCTGCTAACGGTACGACTTAGAAAATTTCGGCTTCTGATTAACCCGTTTCTGCGCGTGCGTCAGCAGAGGCGAAAAGGGAAAAAGGTTGTAATTTCTTCCTTCCACTATACCGTACTGAGAAATGGATTTTCCCTTTTCGTTGTGGATTTGTTTAGGAAGTGTTTCAGAAAGAACCAAGTATATTTCTAAGCGCATAATGCGATTTAAACTTTAAGCTTTATTTGATATAAACTCATAATAAAACTATTTAATTGAAACTTTTTTATTTATTCGAAGTTATTTAAAGCAATGCAAAAACTTCAAACGGTTTTAAAAGTTCATCTTTTATACAAATTACAAATAAAAACAATGCTAAACATAAACAATATTAGAATACAAATAGTAAACAGTTATTTGTGCCTTTTTCAATTCTCTTTATTTACATAGCTCTTTTGAATAATTATTAAATTCAAAATTTTCAGTGTTATAAATGACCGAATCTGTAAAAATAAATAAATAAATATGTGTGTTGAGCTATTTAAAACTTATTTAGAGAATTTAAATGCTTTAAAAAGGAGATATTTTTCCATTAACATCAATTAAGTAATAAAACGTTCCCATTAATCAGAACTTATATATATATATATATATATGATTCATATAGTTATTGCTCTTTTACACAAATGATAAATAAAAACAATGCTAAACACAAAGAAGATTGGAAGACAAATAGTAAACAGTGTTTTGTGTGTGTGTGTTTTTAATTTGCTTTATTTATGTAACTCTTTTGAATTATTATTAAATTTACAATTTTCAGTGTTATAAATGACTAAATTTGTAAAAAACTTTAATATGTGGGTTGAGTTATTGATAACTTATCTAGAGTTAAATGATTTTTAAAAAGAGGTATTTTCCATTAACATCAATTAAGTAATAAAACGTTACCAGAAATCAGAAAGAAAAGCGGTTCTGTGGTTAAAGCCCTTCTCAAAATTTCTAAAAACTGATTCAATTTATACAAAATTCATTGTGATAAAATTAAAATATGATGTGTAAAAACAAGGGTGAAAAAAATCTTAGCAAATAAAAAATGTTTACCATTCATCTGTTGCAAGTCCTCATAATAAAAACCTCTATTTCAACATAAAATTAAAGAAAAAATGAGAAGCAATAGTACCAAAATAACACATTTTTATTACTGCTACTGCTCCTTCTTATGTTTTTTTTTCGATAGAATTTATTTGGGTTTTTACACTTTTCAATTATTTGACACTTGTCACAAAGAGAAATGTTGATGGGGAAGGGTGGAGCACCAGATTGAAACTTCGCCCCGGGCGCAATTTTCTCTTTGCATGCCGCTGGTTGAGCCCTCTTTAGTTACGGCTCTGATTAAAATATGCTTTAATAGTTACAATACAATTAAAACATAAATCTAGATTTTTAAAGACATTAATGTATCCATTAAAACACAAAAATTACAGATAAATCTTTTACAGACAAGAAAAAATATATATGTAAATTTGTATTAGTAACAGGCATTTTTTTGGGGGGGGGGGGGGGGGCTTATATGATCCTTTTTTTACAGATTAATTAACGATGAAATTTCTTCTTAATCCCATTTAAAACTATATAATTTAAAAGGAAGAAAATGTGAACTAGTTATCATAATAGAAAGAAATCACCTTAAATTCAATTAAATTATCCAATAAGTTTTTTTATATGTCTGACTCAGTGGTGGAGCCAGAATCTCATCTGGGAGGTTTAGTGATTGTTATTCATAAAGGGAACAATTTTATAATATTACATGCCCATAAAGTAGCATTTAGTAAATATGCGACATATAAGACCAACATAATAAAAAGTACATACGACAATTATAAATTAAGCATTTAGGTGTTAAAAAGTTCATTAGTAAACACCTTTTAAAATTTTGAAAAAAAAAAAAAAAAACACAGGAAGGAGTAATAAAAATGTATTATTTTGGTACTATTGCTTCTCATTTTTTTTTTTTTAAATTTTATGTTGAAACATAGGTTCTTATTATGAGGACTTGCAACAGATGAATGGTAAACATTTTGTATTTGCTAAGATTTTTTTCACCCTTGTTTTTACACATCATATTTTAATTTTATCACAATGAATTTTGTATAAATTGAATCAGTTTTTAGAAATTTTGAGAAGGGCTTTAACCACAGAACCGCTTTTCTTTCTGATTGCTGGTAACGTTTTATTTCTTAATTGATGTTAATGGAAAATACCTCTTTTTAAAAATCATTTAACTCTAGATAAGTTATCAATAACTCAACCCACATATTAAAGTTTTTTTTTTTTTTTTTTTTTTTTTTTTTTTTTTTTTTTTTTTACAAATTTAGTCATTTATAACACTGAAAATTGTAAATTTAATAATAATCCAAAAAAGCTACATAAATAAAGCAAGTTAAAAAATAAATATATAAATAAAAACACAAAAAAAAACTGTTTACTATTTGTCTTCCAATCTTGTTTAAGCTTAGTATTGTTTTTATTTATCTTTTGTGTACAAGAGCAATAACTATATGGTGTGGTGGTGTATTTCTGACGGCCGATTATCTGCGCTATGGGATATAGGCCCTATGGGGTGGGTTGCCCTCCGTGGGGGTCTTTCTAAGGGAACGTAACCCGTATTTACGCAAGGTTCGAAGAAAACCACGGGAAACTTCGAACGGTTAGGCCGACGGTCGCGATTGGGTTCGAACCCAGCACCTACCATTTACCAGTTTGGCGGTCAGAACCTCGCGGCCACTGGTGGGGCGCAATAACTATATGAATCATATATATATTATAATTTCTCATTAATGGTAACGTTTTATTACTTAATTGATGTTCATGAAAAAATTTCTCCCTTTTAAAACATTTAAATTCTCTAAGTAAGTTATAAATAGCTCAACACACATATTTATTTTTTTATTTTTACAGATTCGGCCATTTATAACACTGAAATTTTTTAATTTAATAATACTTCAAAAGAGCCATGTAAATAAAGCAAATTAAAAAAAAAGTACAAATAACTGTCTGCTATTTGTATTCTAATCTTGTTTATGTTTAGCATTGTTTTTATTTGTAATTTGTATAAAAGATGAACTTTTAAAACCGTTTGAAATTTTTTTGCATTGCTTTAAATAATTTTGAATAAATAAAAAAGTTTCAATTAAATAGTTTGATTATGAGTTTATATCATATAAAGCTTAAAGTTTAAATCATATTATACGCTTAAAAATGTACTTGATTCTTTTTGAAACACTTCATAAACAAATCCACAACGAAAAGGGAAAATCCATTTCTCAGTACGGTATATGGAAGGAAGAAATTGAAAGCCTTTCTCCCTTTTCGCCTCAGCTGACGCACGCGCAGAAACGAGTTAATCAGAAGAAAAAATTTTCTAAGTCCCATCATTAGCAGCCGTTCTCTCCCCAGACGCTTGTGTTCCAGCCAATCAGCAATTAGTTTGTTATCTGACAGGGGTGACTAGAAAACTTGTTTGTCAACTTTGAAAACTAGTGGCCCACTACTGGTACACTTACCCTATACTAATTAAGTTTTGCATATGATATATGATATATATTTGCATATGATTAAATAAGTTTTGCAATGATTTCGCAGCATATTGAATTGAAAAGTAAAGAACTATATTTCACGAGCTCTTTTAAACATAATTAAAGACTCCTTATTAAGTAATTTTACTAAAGATATTCAAATAGTTGTTTTCTTAACTCTAATAATGATTTCACAACAAACTTTTTTTTTTCCATTTTCGTTAATTAATGTGCTACTGTAGTTTAATCGTCCATTAACTGAATGGATTGATTTCAGAATCTGATGAAGTTAATGAAGTAGCACAACTATATTTGATATTAATGGCTTTTAAATCCTTTTAGATTTAAAAATAATAAATTACAGGAAATTAATTGCACCTATTTATTTTCAGAAATCATTTTTAATTTTTCTTTCCAATTAATAAGTTAAATACACATTAATTTTTAATCTTCAATCTAACATTCTATAGTTATTGAAAATGTGCAGCACTTTTCAAAGAAAATGTGTATTTTTCAAATCATTTTTGCATGAACGACGGTTTTTGACACACCATTTTTAGATGTATTCATAATTATGTGAATGCGTAGTGTCTATGGTCGTCTGGTGTGTATATAACTAGTTTGCCATGTTTGATGTATGATTTCAGACTTGGTAATTATTGTGTGCGAGTTTTTAAATCGGTGAAGTTAATAAACGAAGCCAAGTGGCGTGCTAGGTCAGTTCGCCTGTCTACAATGCTGCAGGTCGTGAGTTCGACTCCCGATTGGGCCACGAACACTCAATCTCGTTCGGTGTCAATAAAATGAGTACTAAGCTTGCTGATGAAATAAACAACGAGGATCACGCGTTGGGCTGACCACCTGGCCGGGATGTATGCAGCATAGCAACTCGGGCCTAGGGTCTAGTAAACAGATTTGTATGCGCTGATTCTTCGTCGATCATAAAGACGCAGGTTTAGGTAGGCGGGTAATAAATGATTTTTTAAAAAAAAAACTTTAAAAAAATGATCGGCTACCCTCTGCTTAGAGCGAATACGCTCTGGTTTTTTTTTTTTTTTTTTTTTTTTTCTATTTTTTTCTACGACTACACCATTGTTTATAAATTACCGTATTATACAAGGTTCGTACAGGTTTAGTTTTCAAGGTTTTTCAGGTCGAATACCAGTATTTGCTCTAATAAGTCAAATGTTTTTATTTTCAGGTCAAATACCAATATTAAAAAAATCTTGTTCAGTCGTGTGAAATTTCACCCTTTTTAAAGATAAATGTTCTACAAGAAGATATGCGTACCAAAAAATTTTTCGGCTTTGAAATTCCAGGACACGTATAAAACCTATTATAATTTAAATTCGTCTAAAATTCATCTCTAAATATATTTATTTCACAAGCACAATAAAAAAATATGCAAATGTACACATTCATAGAGACAAAATATTTTTTATAATTATTTCTATAATATTCCACCATTTAATAATCATGTATGTGTATTAAAAAAAACCGCAAAGGAGAAATTTTATTCCATTTTCCTCATCTGAGACGCTCACAAAAACTCTTCCTTTATATCTCATTGACAAGGTTTCTTTTTGCCATGTTACATTAACCTTGCTGTTATTGGATAGCTCGAGTAAAGGAAAATAATACTCATAGAATATAAAAATATAAGAATATACCATAACCATAAGGAATATTTTATTTTAAAATGAATACAAAGATGATGATATTCGGTAAAAAGTTTATTAAATCCAATAGATTTTTTAAATCACCAGATTTTAAAAGATTCATCTTTTATCTAAACATTTTAATAAAAAATTTATTTTACTTAAGAAAGGTGTTATAATAATGAAAAATAAATTACATTGACATGTTTCGGATCCGTCATGATCATCAGATCCACAGTCATTTGTATTGACCGTGAAATGCTTTGAAATTTTATTTTTATTTTTATTATGATTATGGATCTTTTTAGACGTATCCGAAACATGTCAATGTCATTTATTTGTAATTAATTTAAGTGGGAAAAAGCACAGTAAGAAAAATTAATGCCTGTTTTTAGGCTAACTATGTTAAGACAAACTGATATCTACAAGTTTATTGATTTTTAGCAACACTTATTTAGATAGAATTAAAAAAGATGAATTTACCTCCAAAAGATCAAGAATAAATCTTGGGGACGGTAAGACAACCAATTAAGCTACAATGCTTGAAATTGATATTTAAATGCTAGTTTAAATTCTGCAGTAAATTTCCTGTGAAAACAAAATGTACTAATTCCTTCTATATCATACTTATGCTATGGATAAAAGCTAAAAATAATTCTGTGGCTGCTTCTGAAGTTATATTTTGTATAAATTTAGCAAGAAGGGTGGTAAGGAATTGGAAATTCAAGGACAGAGTTTAAAAAATAATAACAATAAAAATGTGTGCAGGCAAACTTTTTTTTTTTTTTTTTTTAATGTTTATATAAAACAATAGTCCAGTTTCGGGAAAAAGTTACATCAAATTACTTTTATTGAAACAACTTTATACAGACAGCTCCAAACATAAAAATCAGCATTAAGACATGGTACTGTAAGGAATTTCGTGGTATATGTGGTCTTCCAACATCGTGTAAAACTTACTTATCTCGTTAATATTGTTATACAGTTAAGCAATAGAATGTTTTCCAATGTAAGAAATTAAAAAAAAAAAAACAAGTAAGAAAAATCATGCGTTAAGCATAGATTATGAAACACTTTCCAGCACTTGCTGAAATCTTTAACAAAATTTTGTCATTTAGAGAAACAAAATGCTACTGTCCATAGCCAAATATGTATACCAATATTTTTGAACAGTCCTGTGTTTCATCTGTTGGTTGATATATATACCATTTAATGAAAAATTTAGTTTAGCAAGGAAATGCCTAACTGGTTGAAATTTCTCTTTCTGCCCTTTATTCTAATAGTTGAAAATACACTTGAATACTTTTCTACAGTCCTGTAGTTTACTTAGTATTTTTATTACACGCCAGTATTTTGATAAAATTTAGTTCAAACAAAAACACTCTTAAAACTACTTAAATCACACTTCAAGAAATTATCATCCTTGGGTGACCATGTATAGAATTCTTTGCGGGACTCTGTATATCATTTTACCTATATTCTACAAACATTTCTTATTAAACTGAAATCAGTTCAACGTAAAAATGCATATCTTACTTAAAAACCCCCTTTAAGTAAATTTCCTCATATTCAGTAACCTTTATGAGCTCTTTTGTGTATCCCTGTATATCAACTATAGCATTTATACACGCCATATAATATGCAGACATTTAGTAAAACTTAAAAGTGCATATCATTATTGAAAATGTATTTCATCCATACATTAGCTATCATCGGTACAACAATACTTCGAATAGAATATACGATTTGAAATATTTTGTGCGTCCCCGTAAATGTTATGCACTTCATATTATCCGTGAAATGTTTAGTCTCAGCGGGGTTTATCATTTTTATGATACTTGAAATCGTTTAAAGTAATTAAAATATGTCGCAAACAATGCCCCCCTTTATTATTGTGCATGGAATTCTTTAGAGTGGCCCTGTAAATGAATAATATCTATTATTTTCACTGCATACTTTACAGAATGCCTATTTTAGTGTACTTTGCGAATCCATATAAATTTGAGTATGTGTTGAAAGGGCGTAACACCTTTAAAATTCATCTGAAACGATTTTTTTTTATAGGCCGTAATGTATAGAAATATTTTTGACTATCCCTGTAAATAAACTAATCAAGGTAAAAACTTCATTTTCAATAGGGTTCGTGCTAGGGTAAGCATCAATAACGTATAAAAATTTCATAGCAATCCGAGTATATTTACGGGAGTTAGATTACGGACAGACGGACAGACAAAACGAAAGCTTAAACACTTTTCAACTTTGTTGGAAAGTGTTAAAAAAAAAATATGCTCTAAAATAGAAAACTATTATTCGGGAGCTTAAAAGTCAAAAAAATGTGAAAATGTTCTTATATATAGTAGTTTTAGAAAATTTAATTAAAACGGATTATAATTAATTTAAAATATACTATGTCAAATCCATTATAAGTCCAACAATTGTGTGTGATTTTAGAAAAAAGGGTTAAAACAATTTATGTATATTTTCTTAAAAACATCCTGTGATATTAAAAATATCTATGCATTTCGGGAGTGCATCATTTTCTTGTAGACATTTTGAAAATGTTTCAAATGTAATTATAATCTTTTAAAAAAACATTTTTTCGCGTCTATTGTATCATGGTTTCTAATAAATATTCGAGAAATAATATAGTAATTCGTTCTATTCTAAACGCGCCGCACCATCTATAAAAAAGAATTTCAGGTTTTGCAGTTAAAAAGAAAAGTAAAGAGCAGGCCGATCTTTTATGGCATTTTTATAATAGTATTCTTTAGGTGCATTCCTCCATTTGCCGTTAAAGGATCAAGATAAGAGATACTTGCACTAAAAAGAGAACTCTAAGGAAATTTTAAGAGAAAAAAAAGATACATGTGATTTTTCAAAACTGGATCACAGATGCCGCATGTTTACTAATAGATGAATTAGAAATATCTACAGACAGTTTTACGCATATGCATAGCCTTCCGTTGGGCACGCCGTTGTAAAAAGTACAACATTCACATTCTTTTTTCTTTAAAAAAAATTCAAGCAGTAGTGGGTGTTAATAATCGTTTGTATTCATTTATTGGATCTCTGTACCCAGTTCCTGAAAGTTATTTGTATTACAGATTGCGCAATTAGCTGCACCTGTCATTTTAATCTGTTAACAGTGCATGAAAAGTGCAAGGTTCATCTGTAAACAGCCTTCAAAAAAGCAAATCCTATGCTTGATATGGGAAGCAACTAATATAGATGAAATATAGACCTAATTCGGTAAATCCGAAATTATTTAATTATTGTTTAGTAATTCATTATTAATTCTTATTCTTTATGATAAAAGTAGCAAGTAGCTTTTTATACATCTAAACTTCTGCTTTAGTATGTTATAACAAAATAAGTGTGTGAGGGAGTGTCCCTTTGTGATAAAGGCACTCTAGTATTTTTAGTGAGATCGTGACGTCAATATTCTAACATGTGTGGTGCAAAAGCGACATCTATCCTTTATTCAACTATAACTTTCCAGAATGTGTTTGGCGCCCTCGAGTCTACAGTTAGCTGCGGTTAGGAGTATTGTGCAAATTTATAACTCCGTCTTCAGTTTGCAATGTACAAAAGCGGTCAGCTGGAGTGTTGTGGTGAGGCGGCAGGAGCCTGCCAAGTGAGATAGATTGTGTTATAAAGCGAAGCAAGGCGTTCTAAAGCAAAATAGCTAGTATTGGAAGCCGAGTTAGCTTGTGGTGTGAGCTGAGTTACACAAGAGGAAAGCCAGCGGGTAAGCGTTATTTAATACGTTGAATATTTTGGAAATAAAGATTGTTTGCAGCCACGGGCTGTTTTATTATAGATTTAAACTGGCATTTAGCCGCAACCTGAAGGTAGAACCGGTGTTAGTGCCCCGAGCTGAACTTAAGCCGTGGACGTGAGTATAGGTTATGATTTAATCTCTTAGTACTGTGTTTAGTGACTGGAACTTTTGAATTTAGCTCCACTTCCCATTGCCCAGAGGTTTAAATAAAGTGTTTGATTTTAACTTTTACTTAAGATTATATCTTCATTTAACCAACAGAACACCGGCGGCGTGCCCAGCCACGTTACAAGTGTATTGCAGAATACTTTCATAAATTGGAATCAGCGATAACTTATATGATATTTGTAACTTAAATTATTTGTAAAATTAAAATAAAGCAGCAATAATTCATTGTTTTTCGCCTGTTGTGCAATTTACAACGCGCGCCCGTTCATGTGATGGAAATTTGCGTGCCCGGTGAAAGGGTAAAGATAAATCAGGAGACAGGGTTTTCTCTTTCTCTAAAAAATGAGTAAACTGTAACACAGTTTTCAAATTTCAATGCATTTTTCAAACAAACTGCATTTTTAAGTAAATTTTTTCCTCTATTCAAAAGTGTCAATTTTCAAAATCTGCCATAATTAAGAACTTAAAAACTGCTGTAAAACTACATATGTAATCATCCGCTTTAATCGGTATTAACATGATGTCAGCATTACCAACGGATATTTGCGTCTTTAATAATATAGATAATAAATTAGTTTCAAATAATAAAATATTAAAACGTAACCATTAATTAAATATGTAAAGACGTAGAATGAAAATGTTAAGTTTGACAAATATTTATGAGTTACGGTTAAGTTTTTTTTAATTAAATAGACAAAAAAAATACGTAAGGGTAAAACCTTGAAATAATTATGAACATTTGGAAATATTTTAGGAAAAATATAATAGAAAAAAATAATAATAAAATGGACAACTAATAAATATAATACAACTGCTTAAACAATAAAAGTATTTCCAAAAAAATATAACATATAAAAAAAATAATAAAAATATATGTAACAAAAATACATGTTGAAAAGAAATAGGGCGTGAACAGACTATTCTAAACTTGAAATTCAGATTCAAGGAAATGACTTTGGCTTTCCAGGTGGACTATCACTGAAGCGAATCATTTGCATACGCCTCTAAAATATATCTAAAGATAAGAAGTTCGGAAACTTGTATCATAATACGTAATAAAATCACATGAAGATGCCCGAAAGATTGCACTTCTTTGCTAAATAATGCTCCGAGAAAGGTTATCGGGAAGAAGAAAACAGAAGTACTTTCTTTTCCGAAATCGATAAATTGGACATAAAATTTAGTAAAAACTAAATTTCAGAAGGAATTCTTGGGAACAACAAAATTTTTATCACATACAGTGACAGAGCACGGCCAACTTTATTAGAGGCCTCGGAAGCTTTTGCTTTTTAGGCGGGTCTTAGGACGGAATTAATGACGTAATCTCCGTTTATCCAATCTCGTGAGGAAGTTATCCTTGTAAGGGGCGTTACAAACAAGAGTTGTCTTTGCCGATTGGTTAAACATGATATGATGTCATAAATTCCGTCCTAACAGCCAAGAGCTTCCAAGGCCTCTAATGAAGTTGGTCATGGACAAAGTCACATTTCGTAATAAGAAAAAAAAATGTGATTTTTGACCCCTAAAACATGTAGATCCGTCGAGAACCGGAATTCGAAAATATTCACGAATACAGTACTTTTTTCTTGTAAAAATAGACGAAAGTAAAAATGATTAAAATGTGTTACAATTAACACGAAAATTGCAATACATTTTTCAAACAAACTGCATTCCTAAGTATGTGTATTAGAAAGTATAAATTTTGAAAATCTGCGATAATTAAGGACTTAAAAAGTGCTGTAAAACTAAATTTAATCATTCGCTTTAATCGGTATTAACGTGACGTCAGCATTACCAACGGATATTTGCGTCTTTAATAATACAGATAATAAACTAATTTTAAATAATAAAATATTAAAGTGTAACCATTAATGAAATATGTAAAGACGTAGAATGAAAATGTTAAGTTTGACAAATATTTATGTGTTACGGTTAAGTTATTTTTAATAAAATAGACAAAAAAATACGTGAGGGAAAAACCTTGAAATAACTATGATCATTTGGAAATATTTTAGGAAAAATATAATAGAATAAAATAATAAGAAAATGGTAAACTAATAAATATAATACAACTGTATAAACAATGAAAGTACTTCCAAAAAATATAACATATAAAAAAAATAATAAAAATATGTGTAACATGTTGAAAATAAATAGCGCGTGAACAGACTATTCTAAATCTGAAATTCAGATTCAAGGAAATGTCTTTGGTTTCCAAGTGGGACCATTACTGAAGCGAATCATTTGCATACGCCTCTAAAATATATATAAAGATAAGTTGTTCGGAAACTTGTATCATAAAACGTAACAAAATTATATGAAGATGGCAAACAGGTTGCACTTCTTCACTAAAGAATGCCAATAAAACTCAAATCGAGATTGTCGCCGAAAAAAATATCCCGAGAAAGTTTATCGGGCAGAAGAAAATAGAAGTACTTTCTTTTCTGAAATCGATACATCTAACGTAAAATTTAGGAAAAACTAATTTTCTTAAGATTCTTGGAGTTTTTTGTAAATACTTTGCTAAGATAATTTAAATTTTATACCATCTACATTTTACAAAGAACAAAAGTGTCCGTGCATAAGGATGTGACTTCGACGTTGGACACACCAAATGATTAATTTTCAGTTTTACTGCCGTTTTTCAAGCTTTTAAACTTTGAACATTCTTAATGTTTACACATTTCAATAGGGAAAAGATAGCAGACTTTTAACCCTTTGGGAACAAGCGACCGGTATACGCTTAGAATACGTTTCATTTGCATACGCCTCTAAAGTATATCTAAAGATAAGTAGTTTGGAAACTTGTAACATAAAACGTAATAAAATTACATGAAGATGCCCGAAAGATTCCACTTCTTCTCTAAAGAATGCCAATAAAACTCAAATCGAGATTGTCACCGAAAGAAATATCCCGAGAAAGGTTATCGGGTAGAGGAAAGCATGTACGTGCATAAAGACGTCATTTTGATGTTGGCAACACCAAACAATTATTTTTTTCTTTTACTACTGCTTTAAGCTTCTAAATTTTGAAATTTTTAATGTTAATACCTTTGAATAGGGGAAAAGATAACAGACTTTTAACCCCTTGGGGACAAGCGACCGGTATACGTGCCGCATAAGACGCTCAGATTCCTTGATTATTCTCACCGGTAAATTTTTATTGTGAATTTTGCCTCTTTTAATCCGAGCATTTTCGTGATTCAACATTGCAAGAATTTCTGCTTTAAAAAACCAGTGACAAAAGATTAAAAATTCGAAACGCAATTTGTTTGAAAACTGACTCGCAATTTACTCATCTTTAAGATTTATAAAATAATTTTTTTAAAGTATAATACACAAACGATCGTTAAATAATAATAATAATAATTTATATGCATTTAAGCATCAGTTTCAGATTATGTTCCACAAACGTATTGCTTTTAATAAATTTCATAACTTTATTTTTTATATATAATTGCTGTTTTTTGTATAAAACTGATTTTTGATTTTGTTAAGGAGCAATTTTAATATACGTAAACAGAATCTTCAATACCTGAAATTTAGATTTATAGAAATGACTTTGGCTTTCCAAATGGAACCATTACTTAAGTGTTGCATTTGCATACGCCTCTAAAATATACCTAAAGAGCAAATCCATCTCAGCTCAGGCAGGGTATGTCAAATCACCATCACAGATTTTTTTCAAAAAAATTCAGTAGTTAGAACTAAGTGATTTATAAAATTTCCTAAAAGGATTTTTCCCTAAAAAATTTATTTCTCTGATTACAGCACTTTAAAGTTCATGATAAAATTGGCAGTTTTCAGAAAAACTGAAAAACGCTTCATTTTGAAATGAACACAATACCAAACATATTCAACATATTCAGTCAATTTATTTTTTATAAACAGTTATTAAATTGAATTTTACTTTGGCATAGTTTTAAAAAATATAGTGGCATTTTTACTTAATTAAAAAAATTAGATTTTAAGTACAAAATATATAATTATTAGTGAATTTAAGATTTTTTTTCAGAATGAAAAAAAATATTTTAAAGCTAAACATTGATGGCAAACCAAAGACCTTTAATGGGAGTTTTACAGCAAATTTTATTTTAACTCTAAGGTGCTTACAACTTTTGTAATTCAATTTTAAATTATGCAAAATTTTGTAAAATCACTACTTTTGAAATGCAATTTCTCAAAAACACCATTTTTTAAAAATCTGATAATATGCTCAATTCATACCTTATTAGTCTCTAATAAATACCTTACAAGCAAATCGTGTGTTTTTGCTTAGAATATTTTATATGATTTTTTGAAAATAACATGTTGTGTGTATTTTTCAACAGACCACAAAGGCAAGTTCTTCCTTATTTAACCGAACTTGTAATGTAATTAATATTTCAAACTAAAAAAATACATCACTAGTACATAATTATTACTGTTAAATTATAGCTAATCATTTGCTTAAATTTAAAATTGCGTAAAATACAGCCAATAATAAAATTAGTATTGATCATATGTCATTTCATTCCATACTCATAAATGTGCTAAATTCATCTACAGTGTGTTAAATATTTTGTTATATAGTATGGATATAATATATTAAAATGCAAATACATACATTACAACTGAATTAGATTTTTTTTCAAGTTTAGTTTTTTTCCCAATTAGTTTTTTTTTCTCAGAAAACCAGAAGATCAAGCTTTTTCTTATTTCTCTGTATTTATAATAATATTTTTTAATAAAAAAATAATAATATGCACATTATTATGGCAGATAAATATAAGCTAATCTTCAAAAATTCCTATTCATAAAATTAAATAAGCCAAACCCCTTAAAAAAAATCTGCGCTTGTGATGCATTTTGACTTTGCTGAAAATTACTCACTAATACTGCCAAATGAAGTACAAAGCTACCACTGGCAGAATACTCAGATATCGTTAGTTACCTGCACAGCATACTTTAGAGAAGAAATAAAGAGTTTTATCATAGTTTCTGATGATTAACTCATGATACAGCTCATGCTGTTTGTGACATAGAAAAAGTAAAAAAAAGAATTATTTAAGTTGTACCAATTACAAACACTGGAATCACCTGTGTATATATCAGATGGAGCTGGAGCACATTTTAAAAACAAGTATCAGTTTTATGAATTGCACAAAAATAAAATTGTACTAAAGTAGAGGATATTTTCAGGTACTGGCCATGTTAAAAGTGCATGTGATGCTGAGACAAGCACTATGCAACAAAATTTAATCTTCAAAAGGATCCAATAAAAGCTATCCAAAATTCTGTCTCATTTGTTGCTGAACTATCTTCTCTGCTAAAAAATAACATTCTAGTCCATCCAGACAAAAATATTACTCAATCCTATAGAACTAATAATGAGAAAGAATATGCTAATGCAAAATCTATTGTTGGTATTAGATATAAACATTATAGGGTGATTGTAAATAATGAAAATTATATGGAACGAGCAAGTAAAAATGAATTGACAAAAGTTGAAACCTTCAGCCAAATGAAAAGACAATATTCAATACATAGTTTCCAAATCGGTGATGTCATTGGATGCATTTATGAAAATAATTGGTGGATAGGACAAATCAATGGTATATCAATCACAAGAACTAAATGACATTAAAGTATCATTCATGTACCCAACATGGTCCATAGATAAAGCATTCCAGTGGCCAAAAGAATCTGGAAAGAAAAACTATGAATGTGCAACCATTGGAAAATGTGCTTCTAGAAACAGAAAAATCAGTTACAATAGGACAATCTGAGCGACTTCATACCTTCAACGATAAGGAGTTGAAGTTAATTTAAGAAACCTTCACTACCTAATTCTTCTGTTATGTATGTATTTGCACATTAATATATTATATCCATACTATATAAAAAAAAATTTACACACTGTAGATGGATTTAACACATTCATGAGTATGGAATGAAATAACATATCATCAATACTAATTTTATTATTGGCTGTATTTTACGCAATTTTAAATTTAAGCAAATGATTAGCTATAATTTAACAGTAATAATTATGTACTAGTGATGTATTTTTTAGTTTGAAATATTAATTACATTACAAGTTCGGTTAAATAAGGAAGAACTTGCCTTTGTGGTCTGTTGAAAAATACACACAACATGTTATTTTCAAAAAATCATATAAAATTTTCTAAGCAAAAACACACGATTTGCTTCTAAGGTATTTATTAGAGACTAATAAGGTATGAATTGAGCATATTATCAGATTTTTAAAAAATGGTGTTTTTGAGAAATTGCATTTCAAAAGTAGTGATTTTACAAAATTTTGCAAAATTTAAAATTGAATTACAAAAGTTGTAAGCACCTTAGAGTTAAAATAAAATTTGCTGTAAAACTCCCATTAAAGGTCTTTAGATTGCCATCAATGTTTAGCTTTAAAATATTTTTTTTCATTCTGAAAAAAAAATCTTAAATTCACTAATAATTATATTTTTTATACTTAAAATCTAATTTTTTTAATTAAGTAAAAATGTCACTATATTCTTTAAAACTATGCCAAAGTAAAATTCAGTTTAATAACTGTTTATAAAAAATAAATTGACTGAATATGTTGAATATGTTTGGTATTGTGTACATTTCAAAATGAAGCGTTTTTCAGTTTTTCTGAAAACTGCCAATTTTATCATAAATTTTAAAGTGCTGTAATCAGAGAAAAAAAATTTTTAGGGAAAAATCCTTTTAGGAAATTTTATAAATCACTTAGTTCTAACTACTGAATTTTTTTGAAAAAAATCTGTGATGGTGACTTGACGCATATCAGTACTGTCTGCCTGAATTGAGATGGAATAGCTCTAAAGACAAGTGTAGTTCGGAAACTTGTAGCATAAAACGCAATAAAAGTATATGAAGATGGCGGAAAGATTGCACTTCTTCGCTAAAGAATGCCAATAAAACTCAAATCGAGATTATCGCCGAAAGAAATATCCCAAAAAAGTGCTATCAGGAAGAAGAAAACAGAAGTACTTTCTTTTCCGAAATCGATAAATCTAACGTAAAATTTGGTAACAACTAAACATCTTAAGGTTCTTGGAGTTTTGTAAATAGATTACTAAAATAATTTAATCTGATATTTTTTGCTACCTATATTATAAGGAAGAAATATGTACGTACATAAAAACGTCATTTTGATATTGGCGACACCAGACAATTAATTTTTGCTTTTACTGCTGTTTTTAATCTTTTAAAATTTGTACATATCTAATGTTTACACCTTAGAATAGGGAAAAAGATAATAGACTTTTAACCCCTTGGAAACAAGCGACCAGTATACGTACCGCATAAGGCGCACAGAATCCTTGATTATTCTCACCGGTAAATTTTTATTGTAATTTTTGCCTTATTTAAAACGCAATTTGTTTGAAAACTGAATAGCAATTTATTCATTTTTATAATTTTTAAAATAATTTTTAAGCATATTTTTTTAAAAATATATAATACAAAAGCGATCTTTAAGCAATAATAAAAATAATAAAAATTTATATAGATTTAAGCATTAGTAAGATTATGTTCCACAAACGTATTGCTGTTAATAAATTTCATAACTTTATTTTTTTATACATAATTGCTGTTTTTCATGTAAAATTGATTTTTGATGTTGTTAGGGAGCAATTTTAATATACGTGAACAGGTTATTCTAAACCTGAAATTCAGATTAAAGGAAATGACTTTGTCTTTCCAAGTGGAACCATTACTGAAGCGTTTCATTTGCATAGGACTCTAAAATATATCTATGCATAAGTAGTTCGGAAACTTGTATCATAAAACGTAATAAAATTATATGAAGATGCCCGAAAGATTGCACTTATTCACTAAAGAATGCCAATAAAATTCAAATCGAGATTATCGCCGAAAGAAATATCGAGAGAAAGGTTATCAGGAAGAAGAAAACAGAAGTACTTTCTTTTCCGAAATCGATAAATCTTACATAAAATTTAATAACAACTAAATTTCTGGGAGAATTCTTAGGAACAACAAAATTTTTGTCACATACAGAGTGACAGACAGACTTTTTGTAAACACGTGTTTTTCGTGACCTCTTACCCCTGAATCATGTAAATACGACGAAAACAGGAATCCGAAAAGTTTCACGAATCCAATACTTTCTTTTTGTAAAGATAGGAGAAAATAAAAATTCGTAAATTGTGATACAGTTGTCAAGAAAATCGCAATCAAATTTTCAAACAAACTGCATTTCTAAGTACATTTTATTCTCTATTAGAAAGTGTAAATTTTGACAATCTGCGATAATTAAGAATTTAAAAGATACTGTAAAAGCTAAATTTAATCATCCGCTTTTGCCAGTATTAACATGGCGTCAGTATTATTGACGGACATTTGCGTCTTTAATAATATAAATAATAAATTATTTTCAGATACTAAAATATTAAAACTTAATAATTAATGAAACTTTGTAGAGACATAAAACGAAACTATAAAGGGTGGCAAAATATTTATGAGTTACGGTTAAGTTATTTTTAATTCAAGATGCAAAAATACTACGTAAGAGAAAACCCTGTAATAATAACCATAATAATTTGAAATTACTTTTGGGAAACTATAATAGAATGAAATAAAAAAAATGATAAATTAATAAATACAAGGCTTCCACTTGGTCCGAATTTTGAATACCATTTTTATTTAATGAAAAATTTTTTTTATAAATTTCGTAGAATCATGCAAGACAGAATGTTTTCTTGGAGTTGCCACGAATTTCTTTCAAAAAAATTACTAGTTTTCAAAAAAACCTGTAAATACATGGCAACTTTACAAACAATGACAATGCTTCAAAAAATTAAATAAATAAATAAAATATATGTATAACAAAAATACATGTTAAAAATAAATAGCGCGTGGACAGACTATATTCTAAACCTGAAATTCAGATTCAAGGAAATGACTTTGACTTTCCAAGTGGGATCATTACTGAAGCGAATCATCTGCATACGCCTCTAAAATATATCTAAAGATAAGTAATTCGGAAACTTGAATCATAAAACGTAATAAAATTATATGAAAATGGCCGAAAGATTGCACTTCTTCGCTAAAGAATTCCGACAAAACTCAAATCGAGACTATCGCCGAAAGAAATATCCCGAGGAAAAAGAAAACAGAAGTACTTTCTTTTCCGAAAGTGATAAATCTTACATAAAATTTAGCAACAACTATATTTCCTAAGGTTCTTGGAGTTTTGTAAATACGTTACTAAGACAATTTAAATTTTGCACCATCTGCATTTTACAAAGAACAAATGTGCATAAGGATGTCATTTTGACGTTGGAATCACCAAATGATTAATTTTCGGTGTTACAGCAGTTTCACAAGCTTTTTAACTTTGTACATACTTAATGTTTATACCTTTGAATAGGGGAAAAGATAACAGACTTTTAACCGCTTGGGGACAAGCGACCGGTATACGTGCTACATAAAACGCTCAGAATCCTTGATTATTCTCATCGGTAAATTTTTATTGTAAATTTTGCATTATTTAAACTCAGCATTTTCGCGATTCAAAATTCCAAAAACTTTTGCTGAAAAAAAATGGTGACAAAAGATTAAAAATACCGTAAAAGACGCTCGTCTGAAAGGGGTTAATCGCAATTTATTCATCTTTATGATTTTTAAAATAATTTTTAAGCATGAAAGCATAATATACAAATGATTTTAAAAAACAAAAACAAAAAAATAATTCCTATGCATTTAATCATTAGTTTCAGATTATGTTCCACAAACGTATTGCTTTTAATAAATTTCATAATTTTATTTTAATACATAATTGCTGTTTTTTATGAAAAACTGATTTTTGATGTTGTTAAGCAGCAAGTTTAATGTACGTGAACAAACTATTCTAAACTTGAAATTCAGATTAAAGGAAATGACTTTGGCTTTCCAAGTGGAACCATTACTGAAGTGTTTCATTTGCATAGGACTCTAAAATATATCTATGGATAAGTAATTTGGAAACTTGTAACATAAAACATAATAAAGTTACATGAAGATGGCCAAAAGATTGCACTTCTTCGCCAAAGAATGCCAATAAAACTCAAATCGAGATTATCATCAACAGAGAAAAAGGTTATCGTGTAGAAGAAAACAGAAGTAGTACTTTCTTTTCTGAAATCAATAAGTCTTACATAAAATTTAGGAACAAGTAAACTTCTTAAAGCTCTGGAGAGTTTTGTAAATGCATTACTAAGATAATTTAAATTTTCTGTTATGTTATAAGGAAGAAACGTGTCTGTGCATAAAGACGTTATTTTGACTTTGGAAATACCAAATGATTAATTTTGGTTTTATTGCAGTTTTGAAATTTCAAGCGATTCAGTTAGGTAGTGTTTGCACTGTACGAACAGACGGCAGACTGAACGACGACTATAGTTGCTACTTATTTACATTATTAGGAACGCACTTAAAAATAATTGATGCGTAAAAATTACCATTAAAAATGAGTAAATTGTGTTACAGTTGTCAAGAAAATTGCAATATAATTTTCAAACAAATTGCATTTCTAACCATATTTTGGCTGTCTAGGAAAGCGTAAATTTCGAAAATATGCGATAATTAAGAATTTTAAATATGTTGTAATAGCTAAATTTAATCATCTGCTTTTGCCAGTATTAGCATGACGTCAACATTATCGACGGACATTTCCATCTTTTATAATATAGATAATAAATTAACTTTAAATAATATAATATTGAAACGCAACTATTAATTAAAATATGCTGAGACCTAGAATGAAAATGTTAAGTTTGGCAAATATTTACGACTTACGCATATTTTTTTTTTTATTACTATTATTAAAGAGACAGAATACGTAAGGGAAAAACCATGAAATAAACATGATCATTTGAAGATGTTTTTCGAAAAATGTAATGGAATAAAATAAAAATAAAGTGATATTTTATAAATAATGTTAATCAGGTAAGAATAATAAATTAATTTCTCTTACCTTGCTCAGTAGCGCCGACAACCAGCAGTCATCCGATATATCGCAACGCACGCCCTGGGATAATATCCATGGAGGAGATGATGTATGTGACACTGCTTCTACGAAATAGTATTTTCTGGATATCTTGTTTAAAAACTAAAGCTGGAATATTAGATTTAGAATTAGTTATTCTATTAATTCAAAGCCAAGAAAAATAAGGTTTCTTCAGCCGATGCAAAAACTTTTAATTGAAAAAAAATTTCTAGGTTAAAATAAAACGGAGAGAGAGATACATGTCTTCTCCTCCGTCATGAATCAAACAGAATACTGAAAAACTGAAAAAGAAAAAAGAAAAACATCGTTAAAGTTCTACGAAAGAATTAAAGTTCAGTCCGGGTGTGTCTGCTGGAATTCAGAATGATAAGTAGGTCAACCGCAGCTGGAAGTGAGGTTTTCTTGTTCGGAATATATTCTTGAATAGATGATGAACGAAAATAAAGTGTCCTTGATTAAAACATATGCACTGAGAGGGCTTAAATGCCGATATGCGGTTTCGTAAGTCCGAACACCCCCCCTTAAGCCCTGAAGTGTTCTTTCATACATTTAAAATGGTTTTTCGATGCACAATAAATTTGGGCTTGGGGAGTGGTTTGGTAAGTAGGTCAGCGGTCATTGCTTCAGACTGAACATATTCTAGTCTTATCACCTTTTCCTCGACGAGGTGTCGTAATAGATGCCATCGCAATTCAATATGCTTGCTTTTGTTGTGGAATTTGTCCGTAGAAGCAAGCTTGATGGCTGACTGATTATCGTCAAATAAAACGATTGGCAACTCTTGTTGAAGATCGAGTTCTTTCAAAAGTTTGGTTAACCACTTGATTTCCTGAGCTGCACTGGCGGCAGATACATACTCTGCTTCAGCAGAGGACATTGCTATGCATGTCTGCCTTTTAGATTGCCAAAGGATTGGGTTAGTTCCCAATGTAAATAAATTACCAGACACGGACTTACGATCATACGGATCGTTGGCCCAATCAGCATCGGCATATGCTCTCAAGACAGGTTTTTCAAAACTCGTATATGTTAACTTTAGATTGATAGTAGTTTTTAAATATCTGATTGTTCTCTTTACTGCTTCCCAGTCCTTTACTCTGGGATTTTCGTTTCTACGACATAGAATGTTTACGGCTGCGCAAATGTCGGGCCTAGAAACAGTTGATATGTAAAGTAGTGCGCCAACAGCCTGTCTATAGTTAATATTATCCGGTAGGAGATTTTCATCATCGTTTAATTTAACATAACCCGGTTCCATAGGTGTATCGGTTGGTTTAGAATTTTCCAAACCAAATTTAATTATTAACTCATGAATTTTGTTTATCTGATCTAGGGTCATTGTGTTTTGGTCAGGACGATTAATGTTTATGCCTAAATAATACTTAGCATCGCCTAAGTCTGTGACAGGGTATTCTTTTCTCAATTGCGATATTAGTTTACAAATGTTTTGATCTTCCCCGGCAATGAGGAGATCATCAACATAGACAATTAGATAAATTGTTTCGTTATCTATGGTTCGCTTATACAGGCATTTGTCAATTGAGCTTTGGTTGAACCCTAATTTTAATAGCGAGTCATGTATCTTTATGTTCCAAGCTCTCGCTGCCTGCTTTAATCCATAAATTGCCTTTCTGAGTTTGCAAACTTTGTGTTCGGATCCGGGGACTTCATACCCTTCAGGCTGACGCATGTAAACTTCCTCCTTTAATTCCCCATGTAAGAAGGCAGTTTTTATATCGAGGTGTCTAAGTTTTAAATTTTTGTATAAGGCCATTGCTAAGAAGCTTCTTATGGTTGAATGAGACGCAACAGGAGCGAAAGTCTCATCATAATCAACCCCAAACTTCTGTGAGAAACCCTTAGCCACTAACCTCGCCTTGTATTTTTCTATTTGACCCTGACTGTTATATTTTGACTTAAAAGCCCATTTGCTACCAATGACCTTTGTCCCAGGTGGAACTTCTACTAATTCTCACGTACAGTTTTCTTTGAGTGAATTTATCTCATCTAATGTAGCATTTATCCATTTTTGCCTTTCTGCTGGATTTTGTATTTTCATTATGTCATCCCAGCACTTTGGATCCTTATTTTGAATATCATTTATTAAAAATGCAAATCTGTCGGGAGGAACCCCCCTGTTTGATCTGTTCGACCTACGTGGTAGGTTTAGTGGGGAATCTGGTGTATTTGTGTTCACATCCTGATTTTGGATATCATTATCAGTATAACTATTTTCATCTTCAATTAATTGCACTGTCGGTTGCACGATTTTACCGATTTGTGCGTCATTGTTTTGATTTGACACGTTATCTTTAATTAAATCATTATTTTCATCTTCTAAAAATTTTACTGCACGACTTATAACAATTTTCTTTCCGTCCGTGCAAATCCTATATCCCTTACTTCTGTTGTCATATCCGACAAATATGCCCTCTTGTGCGGTATCATCTAACTTTCCCCTGTGAGATTTATGAATATATGCATATGCACGGCAACCAAAAGTTTTAATGTTAGACAAGTCTGGCTTACGGCCAGTCCACATTTCATATGGAGTTCGTTCGCAAGACGAAGTTGGGAGCCTGTTTTGAATATACGTCGCAGTACAGATGGCTTCCCCCCAAAACGAATTAGGCAAACCGCTTTCCTTAAGAAGACAGCGTCCCATCTCCACTAAAGTGCGGTTTTTCCGTTCCGCCACTCCATTTTGAGGTGAGGAGTACGGCACGGTGAATTGATGATCAATTCCCTCATTTTTTAGATAGTTTTCAAATTCTTTCCCCGAGTACTCTCCTCCGTTATCGGAGCGTATTGCCTGCACTTTTCTGCCAAATTTGTTGGCAGTCATTGCTATATATTCTTTAAATTTTGAAAATACCTCATCTTTACTACTCAATAGATATACCACAGTAAAACGACTAAAATCATCAATAAAAGTTAGAAAGTAATGTTTCCCCCCAACCGTAGCTGTTTGCATTGGGCCGCATAGATCACTATGGATCAGCTCGATTGTTTTCGTAGCTCTAAAACTAGCGGTTTTGGGATAAGGGCTATTTGTGAGTTTTGATGCTATGCAAACTTCACAATCATTACTATGTTTACAATCATCAATTTGAATCCCTGATGCCATATCTTTGTCAACTAATTCTTTTATGTGATTAACATTTCTATGACCTAATCTTACATGCCATTTATGCAGACAGTTTTTCTTTTCACAGTGATGTGTAATATTCACATTTTGTATCGGATCAGGTTTTACCTTACCTTCATATAAGTTATTATTTACATAACCCTCAAGATATGTTACACCATCATAAGTAATTTTGCATGATTTATTTTCAAATGTAGCTACGCAACCATTCTCAGTTGCTTGTTTTATGGAAATTAAATTGGTCTCTATTTCCGGCACGTACAAAACATTTTTTAATGTGATGGTTTTACTCGTATTGTCTGACATTGCAGTATTTAATTTTACAGATCCATAACCGTCAGAATGTAATTCTTGACCGTTCGCAACAGTGACATTTGAGGAGGCATAATTAAAATCATGAAATTTACTTTTATCATTACAAATGTGTGTTGATGACCCTGAATCGACAACCCATAAATCTTTGGAGCTAGTACCAACAAAAAAGGTTAAGTTTTTATCCGCGTGTCTATCCTTATTGAAATTTTTAGTTTTAGAAGCATTCGCGCTTACGCTGTCTTGGGAGCATACAGCCGACCTATTAGGTGTACCAAAATTTTTATTTCTGAAATTGTTCTGTTTGATGTTTTTATTTTTATGCTGTAATTTCCAGCACTCATCAATATCATGAGAAGATTTCTTACAGTATTTGCAAAATTTATATGTTTTTTGCACATTAACTTTTTGTATTTTAAACGCGGAGTTTTGAATCGCGTTTTCGCTATTATACTGTCTCTTGTTAAATTCATCGATTAACTTCCCTCTTATAAAGTTCGGAGTGAGTTCATCCTCGTTTCTAATTTCCATAGCACAGATAAGAGTATCATAACTAGAGGGGAGGGAGCAAAGAAGCAGGGCGGCGAGATGCTGGTTGTCAATTACTTCCCCAATTGCGGTTAATTTATCACGCAATTGGTAAATCTTGTTTAAGTGCTCAACCATGTTACCAGACTCTGATAGTCTGGTTGAATACAGTTTGCGAAGTAAGTATAGTTTGCTACACAAATTAGTTCTTTCGTGCGCATTTCTAAGCGCTAGCCAAATCTCTCTGGCAGTGTCCAAATTTTTAGTATGGACAATTTGGTCATCGTCTATAAGTAAATTTATGATCGCCTTTGCTTTTCGATTTTTGTTTATAAAATCATTTGTTGTGGGATTGGGTGGTTCATTAATTATTATATCAAACAAATCTTCCTTTTGAAGATAATTTTCGACACGGAATTTCCAGGTGTCATAATTGTTATTGTTCAATTTTTCGACTATTGCCTCCTTTAAAAGGCTCATTTTATCTATTTAGAATCGGTACTGTAATTAATAGTTATGTTTTAATACTATTATGAAAATTGTTTTCAATAGTTATTTTTTACCGACTTTTAATGAGCAACAGTCAGTGCTCATAATCTTTTATAAATAATGTTAATCAGGTAAGAATAATAAATTAATTTCTCTTACCTTGCTCAGTAGCGCCGACAACCAGCAGTCATCCGATATATCGCAACGCACGCCCTGGGATAATATCCATGGAGGAGATGATGTATGTGACACTGCTTCTACGAAATAGTATTTTCTGGATATCTTGTTTAAAAACTAAAGCTGGAATATTAGATTTAGAATTAGTTATTCTATTAATTCAAAGCCAAGAAAAATAAGGTTTCTTCAGCCGATGCAAAAACTTTTAATTGAAAAAAAATTTCTAGGTTAAAATAAAACGGAGAGAGAGATACATGTCTTCTCCTCCGTCATGAATCAAACAGAATACTGAAAAACTGAAAAAGAAAAAAGAAAAACATCGTTAAAGTTCTACGAAAGAATTAAAGTTCAGTCCGGGTGTGTCTGCTGGAATTCAGAATGATAAGTAGGTCAACCGCAGCTGGAAGTGAGGTTTTCTTGTTCGGAATATATTCTTGAATAGATGATGAACGAAAATAAAGTGTCCTTGATTAAAACATATGCACTGAGAGGGCTTAAATGCCGATATGCGGTTTCGTAAGTCCGAACATGATAAACTAATAAATACAAAACAACTTTAATCATTCTTACTATATCCCGGAAAAGGCTATCGGGAGGAAGAAAACAGAAGTACTTTCTTTTCCGAAATCGATAAATCTAACATAAAATTTAGTAGCAACTAAACTTCTTAAAATTCTTGGAGTTTTGTAAATATATTGCTAAGATAATTTACATTTTCTGCTATCTGCATTATAACGAACAAAACGCGTCTGTGCATAAAAACGTCATTTTGACGTTATGGAGACACCAAATGATTAATTTTCGGTTTTACTGTGGTTTTATCAAGCTTCTGACCTTCATACATTTTTAATATTTACACTGTTGTAGAAGGAAAAAGACAACAAATTTTTAAACGCAAATTGTTCCGTTTGCATATGCCTCTAAAATATATCTAAAGATAAGTAGTTCGGAAACTTGTAACATAAAACGTAATAAAATTATATGAAGATGGCCGAAAGATTGCATTTCTTCGCTAAAGAATGCCCATAAAAATCAAATCGATAATATCACCGAAAGAAATATCCCAAGAAAGAAAACAGATGTACTTTCTTTTTCGAAATCGATGAATCTTATACACAATTTAACAACTAAATTTCTAGAGAATTCCTTGGAAAAACAAAATTTTTGGCATAGAGTGAGAAAGTAACAGATAGACTCACAGACAGACATTCATTTTGTGAAAGCATGATTTTTGTGATCTCTGACCCCTGAAACATGTAAATCCGTCGAAAACCGGAATTTAAAAAGTTTCACAAATCCAGTTTTTTTTTTTTTTTTTTTTTTTTTTTTTTGTAAAGTTAGAAGAAAGTAAAATTAAGTAAGTAGTGCTACAGTTGTCGAGATAAGTGCAATACAGTTTTCAAACAAACTGCATTTCTTAAGTATATTTTTCCTCTATAAGAAAGTGTGAATTTTAAAATCTCCGATAATTAAGAGTTTAATAAATGCTGCAAAAGTTCTGCTTCTGTCAATATTAACATGACGTCAGTATTACCGATGTATGTTTGAGTCTATATTAATATAGATAATAAATTAATTTTGAATATTAAAATATTAAAACTTAACAATGAAAATATGTAGAGGCCTAGAATGAAAATTTTAAGTTTGGCAAATGATTTATGAGTTATGTTTATGATTTCAGTTATTTTTTAATTAAATAGAAAAAAGAATAAGTAAGAAGAAAACCTTAAAATAATCTTGATCATTTGAAAATATTTTTGGGAAAATATAATAGAATAAAATAAAAATAAAATGATAAACTAATAAATAAAAAAACAACTTTGCAAACAATGAAAATACTTCGAAAAAAATACAACATATAAAATAAAGATAAAATTAGCATATAAATAAAAATAAAATAACAAAAAAAATATAGGTACTACAAAAGTATATTTTGAAAATAAATAGTGCCTACGTGAGCAGAATCTTCTAAACTTGAAATTCAGTTTCAAGGAAATGACTTTGACCTTCCAAGGGGAACCATTACTGAAGCGTTTCATTTGCATAGGACTCTAAAATATATCTAAGGATAAGTAGTTCGGAAACTTGTAACACAAAACGTAATAAAATTATATGAAGATGCCCGAAAGATTGCACTTGTTCGCTAAAGAATGCCGATAAAACTCAAATGGAGATTATCAACGGAAGAAATATCCCGAGAAAAGCTATCGGGAAGAAGAAAACAGAAGCACTTTCTTTTCCGAAATCAATAAATCTCAGATAAAAGTTAGTAATAATTAAACTTATTAAGAGTCTTAGAGTTCTGTAAATACATTACTAAGATAATTTAATTTTATACCATCTATGTTATAAAGAACAAACGTGTCCGTGCAATAGGATGTTATTTTCACGTTGGAGTCACAAAAAAAAAAAACGCTTTTCCACCTTTAACAGCTCGAAATTTTCCGATACAATTTCAGACACATTTTTAAAAGTAGAAACATGAAACTTGCTGAGGGAATTCTTGAAGGGACGCATGAGGTGCCGTGTGATGTCTTTTTACGCTCAGTTCATTAGAATTTGAGTTACAAACAATTACCTTATCAGTATGACCCTTTTTTTCGTTTCCAAATCTCCCGCTTGGGAAAAATCGGTCCGAAATACCTTTTTTGATCGCTTTTATTGCAATATTTTCTGCATTTATCAAAGAATCGACAATCACGGCACCTTGTGTACTTTCCAAATAAGAGATTTTGAAAGTTTGGTGTATCTGAGAGCAAAAATGAATTCAAAAATAAATCGGAAAATAAGGAGTTTGAATCGAAATACATCCTTAATGCAGTTTTTCAAGCTTTTAAACTTTGGACATTTTTAGTGTTTACACCTCTGATTTGACGACAAGATAACAGACTTTTAACCTGGGTTGCCAGTTTCGCCTTTACTTTCAATTTTAAAGTTTCGAATTCACATCAGAAATTCTGAAAGAGAATTTTTTATTTAGGTAATCATGAAACGCTTGTCATTAAATAAAACTAAACAGCACCATAGGGAATTTCTGGTGAAAATGTAAAACTTCTGAGTTGAAAAAGAGGACAAATCTGACAACCCAGCTTTTAACCAATTGGGGACAAGCGATCAGTATACGTGCCGCATAAGGCGCTCGGAATCCTTGATTATTCTCACCGGTAAATTTTTATTGTAAATTTTGCCTTATTTAATCCGAGCATTTTCGCGATTCAAGATCACAAAAATTTCTGTTTTAAAATACCGGTGATGTAAGATTAAAAATTCCTTGAAAGACATTTGTCTTGAAGAGGTTAAGCACAATTTGTTTGAAAACTGAATCGCAATTTATTCATCTTTATGATTTTTAAAATAATTTTTAAGCATGATTTTTTTAAAGTTATAATATACAAAGGATTTTAAAAATAATAATGATAATTCCTAAGCATGGCTTTTAATAAATTTCACAACTTTATTTTTTATACATAATTGCTGTTTTTTATATAAAACTGATTTTTGATGTTGTTAGGGGGCAATCTTAAAATAAAGTGGCGGTCAAAATTTTTCGGCCAGTTAGTTTCTTCGATTTATTTACCAAAAGATTTCAGCAAAGGGGAAGCACAATTGTTTCAAAAGTTAGGAATATGTGAATGACCTCTGACCACGTGATCACTTTGATTGGATACTGAAGATGCTTCATGCAAAGGGATAAAATTCGAAGTTCGCGTATGCAAAAGTTTCCGGCCACTTATCATTCTTTAGTTTTAGGTAGATTTCGTATGAAATACTACCTATTGCATTGTCTCCCATGTTGGAATTTCTGAAAAATTTTTGCGGATCTACACGAATCATGACTCCTAGACCCCAAAACCACCATCAGTAAAAAAGTTTATATATCTATCTATCTATCTATCTATCTATCTATCTATCTATCTATCTATCTATCTATCTATCGGTGTATATCACTTTCTTCTAGACACGATAACTTCCATAATTATGCTCAGATCTTCTTCAAACTTTTACATAAAATCAAGGAGCCTAAAATCTCGGTCGAGTTCGTTAATGGGCAAAATCGGACCAAGGGGGTGGAAATAGGGAGGGTTTTTGTGAAAACAGAAAAAACGCGATAACTTCTTAATTAAAATAGATATCGAATCAGTTTAAAGTTTATATTACTTCTAAGAAATGGGCAAAAAGTTTATGCATGACAGATTTTTGATAAAGTTAAAAATGGGCTCAAGGGGCGAAAAAAACATGGTTTTTGGGAGAAAAAAATTCATAACTTCGTCAATTCTCAAGATATTAAATCCAACTAAATTTTATATAAATGTACTCAATATTATCTAAAACTTTTATATTTACAAGTTTTTGATAGGACCAATTTATACCGAGGAAAAAAATTAAAAACGAAAAGAAAAGGGGGGGAGGAAAAAGAAAAAAACCCATAACTTACTCAATTCTTAAGCAATCAAATCTAATTAAATTTATTTTACATCTTCACAATAAGATCTACAACTTTTATATTGACAAGTTTTTCATAGAACCCATTCTTATAGCAAAAATAAATTAAACAAAAATAGGAGTTGGAGTAAAAACCTTAAATCCAAACTGCTTATATTCTGACTCATTTTAAAATTCATTTTTGATTTTAAACGCATCCAAATGACAGATCCTCTTATTTAGGAATTATATAATGCGACGTTTTGGCCAATTTTTTGATAAAGGCAGAATATATTTTTAAAAAGGCTGCCAAAAAAGGTATTTTGAACAGATTTCCCGAAATTATCGTCATTAAAAATTGATTAAGTATAACAAATTGCGTTTTTTCTGAGTCATTTTTAAATTCATTTTTGTTCTCAAACCCATCCAATTTACAGGTCCTATTATTTAGGAACTATATAATGCGACGTATTGGCCAGTTTTTTGATAAAGGCAGAGTATATTTTTTAAAAGGCTGCCAAATAGGGTATTTTGAACAGAATTTCACGAAATTATCATGATTAAAATTTGAGGAAATTAAAAAAATTGCGTTTTTACCGAGTCATTTTTAGATCTTTTTTTGTTCTCAAACGCATCCAATTTACAGGTTCTCTTATTTAGGAACTATATTATGTGACGGAGTGGCCAGTTTTTTGATAAAGGCAGAATATATTTCAAAAAAAGGCTGCCAAAATGGGCACTTCGCACAAAATTTCCCAAAGCGATCATGATTAATGAACTGTGGGTATTCAAATAACAAATTGTTTATTTTATGACTCATTTTTAAATCCAATTTTGCTCTGAAACGCATTCAAATGACAGTTTTTTGTTACTTAGGAACTATATAATGTGCGTATTCTTTGATTTTTTGATAAAGGGTGAATATACATATTTTTAAAAGCTGTCAAAGTAAGCACTTCGCAAAAAAATTTCCCAAAGCGATCATGATAAAAGAATTGAGGTTGTATTCAAATAACAAATTGTTTATTTTATGACTCATTTTTAAATTCAATTTTGCTCTCAAACGCATTCAATTGACAGTTTTTCGTTATTTAGGAACTGTGTGATGTGCCGTATTGGTCAGATTTTTGATAAAGGCTAAATATATATTTAAAAAAATCTGTCAAAGTGGTCACTTCGTACAAAATTTCTCAAAGCAATCTTGATTACAGAATTGTGGATGTATTAAAATAATAAATTGGTTATTTTATTACTCATTTTTAAATTCAATTTTGCTGTCAAACGAATTTAATTAACAGTTTTTTGTTATTTAGGAACTATATAATGAGCATATTTGTCAATTTTTTTAATAAAGTAAGAATATAATTCAAAATATGTTGCCAGAATGGGCATTTGAGTAGAATTTCGTTTAAGAGGATTTCGATAAAACCAGTTCTTACAGAAAAATGAAATTAAAAAATTTTTAAAAGCGGTTGAATAAAGTAGTTAAACTGGGTTTATCTCTAATCATTTAATTTTTTTTTTTTTTTTTTTTTTTTTTTTTTTTTTTTTGAGATGAAAACTTTTCGAAATCTACCTCCGCCTATAGGCCATGCCGAAAGGGATTTTTTTCTATCGGTATACAGTTTTTTGGTTCTGTTTATGAATGAATCAACGTGTATAGCATAGTCTGAATTCAAAATTGAAAAGTTCAACAATTATTATTCATAAATGAGTGATTAGTCTGTCGCTAAAAGGCCAATCTTCTCGAGATATTGCGGCAAAGTTATCGATCTGTAAAATCGACCGTAAACGATATTTAAAAATTACATAAAGATGGCCGTGGCCTTCAGTACTTTCAGAGGCCCGGGAGATCCCGAAAAATTACTATTCCTGTGGACAGAATTATCATGAGAAAAACAATTGATAATCCGCATAAAAATTTCGCTGCAATATACTGCGATTTACGGAATGAAAATATTGCTGAAATAAGTGCGTATACCGCATCAACATGCTGACATGATGCATAATTTTATGGAAGAGTCGGTGTTAAAATTTTTTCAGAGTTAAAAACAATACAAACGTATCCGACAGGCGTTTTCCAAAAAACACAAAGTCTGGTCAAGTGAAAACTGGAAAAAGTTCTATTTTCCCATCAATCGAATTCGAAACAGTTTTGGAAGTGATGGCAGACACAACGTCCGACGACCTAACAACAAAAGATATGATTCGACCTATGTTATTCCTACAATGAAGCATGGCGGAGGACATGTTATACCGTGGGGAGTATTTTCTTCAAAAAGTGACGGTCCGTTATTTGAAATCCACAGCCAGGTGAATGATACAATGTATAAGGATATCTTGCAAGACTATTTTCTGCCTTATTAGAGAAAAACATTTGGTCGCAACTATTTTTCTTAACATGATAACGACATAAATAATGTATGCAATCCTCGATAAGCACTAGTTTTCGCACAAAAAATTTTGTTTTTGAAATGATCAGCCTAAGCGCCCAACATGAAACCAATAAAAAATCATTCAAAAGAAGTTTACAAAAGTCTACGGAACTAGAAATATTCCAACTAAGCCGAAATGTCGCCAAAATTGCAAGAAATGTGGGGAAAATGATCTTTAACCATTGATTGTATTAATGCCACGTTGCTGCGCCACAGTACTTATTACTAGAGGTAATAAAATAGTAATACGATAAAATACTAATTGTAAATATTGTTGATCACTGTAATTTTCTATTACAATACCACTTTTTTACAAACTTGTGAAGGTGGCCGGAAACTTTTGAGAACATGCGTTTTCCTTTATACTTTATTTTGTCCGTTAAATTTATTGATATTTATATGTTCTTCTATAAGTAAGTTTTTAACTATTGTGTCAATAAAATGTATAAATATCACTTTGAGATTCCTCTTCATATGGGTATATTTACAAATTAACTGAAAAAATTTTGCTGACCGGAAACTTTTGACAGCCACTATACGTAAAATGAATCTTCTTTAAACCTGAAATTCAGATTTAAGGAAATGACTTTGGCTTTAGGACTCTAAAATATATCTGTGGATAAGTAGTTCGAAAACTTGTATCATAAAACGTAATAAAATTATGTGAAGATGGCCGAAAGATTGCACTTCTTCGCATAGGAGCCGACTTTGGTCCCAAAGCTGGGTCTGCCAAAAAGTGGAATTCTTTTAAGTCCGATTCTTAAACATTTTCATGTGAATCCTGAAAAATCAAAAACACTTTTTTCGTCTTCTGAGATTTTTCCACTCTTTTTCTGTCCTCAAGAATTTTAAAAAGGCAAAATTCCGTCCTGTTGGACGGAAAACTTGCACCCTTGATCACAATACATATGTGACAGTCAACTGATTTGATTCGCCGATAATCAATGTAATAGTGAATAAAAATGCAAAAAAAAGCAGGGCTGATTCTTGATAAAAAAAATATTTCGGAAATTCGCATAGCATTTTCGAAAATCGGCGGGGGGAGGGGGGGTCCCCCCCTCCAGCGGACAAAATCGGCGATTTATTGCGATCTTTTGCCGAAATCGGCGGTTTTTCGGCGATCTTTTGATGAAATCGGCGTTTTCCCATGTTTTTTTAAGTGAAATCATCGTTTTTTCGACGATCTTTAGACAAAATTTGCATTTTTACGCGATTTTTTCTCGAAAACGGCGTTTTATTCCCGCAATCTTTTGACGAAATCGGCGTTTTTACCGTGATCTTTTGATGAAATCGGCGTATTTTTTCAAATATTCTTTTTACAAAATACTTTTAAGCGATCTTTTATCGAAAACGGCGTTTTTTCCCGCGATCTTTTAACGAAATCGGCGTTATATCCGCTAACTTTAGACGAAATCGGGGTTTTCCCGCGGTCTTCAGAAGAAATCAGCGTTTTATCTGCGATATTTGGTGAAATTGCCGTTTTTTCCGCGATCCGCACAGGAATTTCGCGTTTTTTATCGATTTTTTGACAAAGTTCGTTTACAAAAACATTGACGAAGTCGTCGTTTTTCCACGAAATATTGAGAAATGTAGGCTATTTTGGCGATCCTTTCACGAAATTTGCATTTCTACGTAATTGTTTTTTCCGTGCGCAAAACCGTACAAGTTGGCAACTGATAACCCAATTTCAAATTTTCGGAAGAGGATGCCTTAAATTTTCGGAATTTTCGGACGAGAATCACCCCTGGATCAACAATTTATGCAAATACTATCCGTAATTTTAAACTGAAAGTTTCTATTTTGAGTCCATGATTCTGATTTAATGTTTTTTTACACAGCAATCTTTCCTAGTTGTGCAGTGCACATTTTCTCATGCTTTACTCAAAATATCAGTTAATAAATAAGGCAAGCTAATCGTGATTTTTTTTTCAAGATCTTTTGCCAAAATTTGCGTTTTTCTGGCGATTTTTTGCCGAAATTTGCATTTTCTCGCGATCTTTTGCCGAAATTACCGTTTTTTCGCGATGCTTGGTCGAAACTCGCGTTTTTCCCACGATTTTTTGCGCTTTCCCTGCTATTTTTTGACGAAATTCTCGTCTTTTTGAATGATTTATTGCCGAAATTCGAATTTTTCCGCGATCCTTTGCCGCTATTTACGTTTTTCTCGTGATCTTTTTCCGAAATTTGCATTTTCCCCAAGATTTTTTCAGAGAAGAATTTCTATTTCTTTGCTATTTTTAAACGAAATTAGAAATTTTCCGTTATTCTTTACGTTTTCCAGCAATTTTTTGACGAAATTTGAGTCTTAACCGCGATCTTTTGCCAAAATTTGCGATTTTTCTGGGGTTTCTTGCTAAACTTCGCGATTTTCCTTTGATCTTTTGCCGAAATTTGCGTTTTTCTCGCGATCTTTTGCAAAAATTTACATTTTTATCGTGATCTTAAGTCGAAATTTACATTTTCCTCGCAACCTTTTGCCGAAATTCGTGTTTTTCCCACGATTCTTTGATAAAATTTCTTTTTTCACTGCTATCTTTGAACGAAAATTTGAGTTTTTTTGCGATTCTTTGCGTTTATCCTGCTATTTTTTGACGAAATTAGTATCTTTTTCCTTAATTTTTTGCCGAAATTCGAATTTTTCCGCGATCTTTTGCCGCAATTTACGTTTTTTTCGCTATCTTTTTCCGAAATTTGCATTTCCCTCAAGATTTTTTGAAAGAGAAATAGCTTTTTCTCTGCTATCTTTGAACGAAATTAGAGTTTTTTCCGCTATTCTTTGCGTTTTTCCCGCTTTTTTTTAACGATGCGTCTTTTCTGCAATCTTTGCCAAAATTTGCCATTTTCCTGAGGTTTTTTTGTTAAAATTCGCGATTTTTCTCTGATCTTTTGCCTAAATTTGCGTTTTTCTTGCGATCTTCAGTCGAAATTTGCATTTTTCCTGGCAACCCTTGCCTAAATTCGCGTTTTCCCCACAATTCTTTGATAAAATTTGTTTTTTCCCTTCTATCTTTGAGTGAAATTCGAGTTTTTTCCGCGATTCTTTGCGTTTTTTTCTGCCATTTTTTGACGAAATTAGTGCCTTTTAACGTGATTTTTTGCCAAAATTCGAATTTTTCCGCGATTTTTTGCCACAACTTACGTTTTTCTCGCGATCTTTTTCCAAAATTTGCATTTTCCCTAAGATTTTTTGAAAGAAAAATACTTTTTTCTCTGCTATTTTTGAACGAAATTAGTTTTTTCCGCTTGTCTTCGCGTTTTTCCGCTATTTTTTTAACGAAAATTGCGTCTTTTCCGCGATTTTTTTCAAAATTTGCGATTTTTCTGAGGTTTTTTTTTTTGGTAGAATTCGCATTTTTCCCTCTGACCTTTTGCTAAAATTTGCGTTTTTCTCGTGATCTTTAGTCGAAATTTGCATTTTCCTCGCAACCTTTTGCCGAAATTCGCGTTTTTCTCACGATTCTTTGACAGAATTCGCTTTTCCCCTACTATCTTTGGTGTTTTGCGCGATCTTTGGCCAAAATTTACTATTTTCTCGAGACTTTTTGAAAAATTCGGCCGATATTGCGGGGTTTTTTTTTCTGCGGATTTTTTTTCTTTTTTTTTTAAGAATTCATTTTTTTCGCTATTATTTGAAAAATTCATATTTTTCTACGATCTTTTGCGAAAATCCACTTTTTTCTCTCGATTCTTTGACAGATTTTGCGTTTTGCCCCACTATCTTAGAACATAATTCGCATTTTTTCTGTGATTCGTGAACATAATGCTCGTTTTTCACGCTACTTTTTGACGAAATTTTCAAAGATCTTTTGACGATTTTCATGTATTTTTTCACGATCCCTCCACAAAATTGATGTTTTTTCGCAACTTTTTGACGAAATAGACGTTTTTCCACGATCTTTTGATGAAAATAGCATTTTTTCCCCCGCTACTCTTCGAAATTTTTTACGTTTATTACCCAATGTTTTGACGAATTTTGAGTTTTTTCGCGATCTTATGTCCGAATTTTCGGATTGAAGATCGATTTTTTTTTTAAATTTCGGAACAAATTAGTCCCGCAAAAAATCGTAAAATCGCTCAACCGCGAAAAAATCTCATGCCTGCATTTTTCAGGGTCTGCCAAGATATTGCAAGGTCTGCAGATATTTTTCAGGGTCTGCGCGGCAGACCCGCAGACCCGGAAGTCGGCGCCACTGCTTCTTCGGTAAAGAATACCGATAACACTCAAATCGAGATTATCACCGAAAGAAATATCCCGAGAAAGGTTATCGAGAAGAAGAAAACAAAAGTATTTACTTTTCGTAAATCGATCAAGTCTTGCATAAAATTTAAGAACAAGTAAACTTCTTAAAGCTCTTGGAGTTTTGTAAATGCATTACTAAAATAATTTAAATTCCCTGTTATCTTATACGGAAGAAACGTGTCTGTGCATAAAGACGTTATTCTGACGTTGGAAATACCAAATGATTAATTTTGGTTTCATTGCAGTTTTGAAATTACAAACGAAACGGGTATTTTTTGAACTGTTATGTACGAACAGACGGCATACTGAACGGCGACTATACTTGCTACGTATTTACATTATTAGGAACGTACATAAAAACAATTGGTGCATGAAAATTATCATGAAAATAAATAAACTACAGTTGTCAAGAAAATTGCAATACAATTTTCAAACAAACTGCCTTTCTAACTATATTTTTTTCCTGTATTGAAAATCGTATATTTTGAAAATCTGCGATAATTAAGAATTTTAAATATGTTGTAAGAGCTAAATTTAATCATCTGCTTTTGGAAGTATTAACATCACGTCAGCATTACCGACGGACATTCCCATCTTTAATAATATAGATAATAAATTAGTTTTATATAATAAAATATTGAAACGCAACAATTAATGAAAATATGTTGAGACCTAGAATGAAAATATTAAGTTTGGCAAATATTTACGACTTACGCTAAAGTTTTTTTTTTTTCTTTTTTTTATTAAAGAGACAGAATACGTAAGAGAAAACCACGAAATAAACATGATCATTTGAAAACATTTTTGGAAATATGTAATAGAATAAAATTAAAATTAAATGATAAACTAATAAATACAAATCAACTTTAATCATTCTTACTGATATCCCGGGAAAGGCAATCGCGATTAAGAAAACAGAAGTACTTTCTTTTCCGAAATCGATAAATCTGACATAAAATTTAGTAACAACTAAGATTCTTAAGTTTCTTGGAATTTTTTAAATACATTGCTATAAGATAATTTAAATTATTTGCTATCTGTATTATAAAGAACAAAACGTGCATAAAAACTTCATTTTGACGTTGGACACACCAAATGATTAATTTTCGGTTTTACTGCAGTTTTTCAAGATTCTAAACTTCATACATTTTTAATGTTTACACCGTTAAATAAAGAAAAAGACAACAAACTTTTAATTGCAAATTATTTCATTTGCATACACCTCTAAAATATACCTGAAAATAAGTAGTTCGGACACATGCAACATAAAACGTAATAAAATTATATGGAGATGCCCGAAAGATTCCACTTCTTTGCTAAAGAATGCCGATAAAACTCAAAACGAGACTATCAATAAAAATATCCCGAGAGAAATATCCCGAGAAAGATAGAAACAGAAGTACTTTTTTTTTCGAAGTCGATAAATCTTACATAAAATTTAGTAACAAGAGAAACTTCTTCAGGAGGCCCGGGACACAAAAATCTTCAAATTTTCAAAAAAAAAAAAAAAAATATTGCATTAATCATTTTTGGTCTTTTTATGCTTATTGTTTATCCAATATTCGAAATTATTAATTATTTTTCAGTCAAACTCAAAAATTTACTCGCCTCTATTTATAAAACAGTTTATTGTCACGAAAAAACACATCTCAGTTCCTTTCGAACACAAATAAATTATCGAAACAACTCAATAATGAGCTGTTTTTAACACATATTTCAAGAAACAATTCGAATCGCAACAAAAAAAATTATATTTTTTCACACAGCTTAGAAAAAGCTGCAGAAATAAAAGAATAATGATAAAAGAAAGAAAACCAACGATTACACTGGTCCACAGCCATTTTGGTGCCTAGGTATTTGGAGCTGATTTTATATGAATTTGATGTCCTGAATTCAAATATGGCATTAGTTTTCCCCTATCAGTTCAAATTTTTAAGATAAACAACGTTTTGTGAAATATTTGTTACACTATTTTAAGGTAAATCCACGTATTAAATATATATATATGTATGTTGCAGCCAATACTCGAAATTGGCCAATTCTAGAACTGGCCGGCCAATTCCCGAATTGGCCAGCAACGTTAAAAACTGACTGGCCAGCTCTAGAATTGGCTAGCCAATTCGCGAACTGGTCAGATGCATTTGGTCGATTCGCGAACTGGTCAGATGCATTTGGCCAATTCGCGAACTGGCCAGATGCGATTGGCTAATTTGCGAAATAGATATAAGCACTCAGCTTAATCCTTTCTAACATAGTTGAAAGTGTCTATGAATTCAATAGTCTAGCCATCAGCTTGTCCGTGATCTAATTCAAGTAAAGTTTCCGATTAACTTGTAATTGTCATCGTATTTGGTTTATCAATTAATTTCGATATTGAAAGGGAATTGTGTACTATTTTTGGTTAATTTAATTAGGTACACAAAAATATTTCGTTTCAATACAATCAATGGGAATCTTTTTTACTGTACATTTTAATGTTACATTATCTTAATTATAAAAAAAATTGGTACCTATGCATCATAGCTCGGATGTTGGCCAAGGCTCCCCGGATAGTTCGCGAATTGGCTGGCCAAAACCCGAAATACGCTATTCATTTCACGTATTTCGGGTTTTGGCCAAGAAGCTCGGCCAGCTGGGGTATTGGCCAGCCAGTTCTAGAATTGGCCATGCTCCGGGTATTGGTCGCAACATATATAAATAAAATAAACACAGAACCTTTTTTTTTATAATCTACAAATGTTAATTTTTATTATTATGACATACACATATACAAAAAGTTTACTTTTTAAAATTATATTATACAAATATTTTTACTCACAAAGATAGAGAAAATCGTCACCGATGATACGGATTCTCAGTGAAACTCTTCGGAAGCTTTTATTCAGTGACATTCTCGAATATATTCTAAGAGTCCCTTTTTAAACTCAAGTAGTAATCTGACATCATATGCATATTCCATCCTTCTTGGTAGCGATCCTCAATAGTCTTAATATTCTGGTGAAATCTTCCTCCCTGTTCCTCACTTGTGTCTCCTAAATTTTCAAGAAAATGCTCTAAATGGCTGTATAAATAGTGATTTTTAATGCTCACGTTACACCCTAGATATTTAAAACTATTATGTATTTCATTTACCATATCTACATAGTTTTCTGCTTTGTGTTTGCGAAGTAAGTTTTCGAAAACTGCCATAAAAGAAGTGCAGACTTTTCGTTCCGCCTCATCCATCGAATTTACGAAGGCAGGATTATTAATCCGTTGTCTTACTTGTGGTCCGTCAAATATTCCTCCTTTAATTTCATAACTAATTATATTTCATAACTAATTATATTAATAATAATATTTTGAGTTATAACAATTTTAACTTACCCCACTTTTTTAATAAATTTTAATTTTAGATATTTTTTTAAATATGAAAAGTTTTATCACATGATTTTGTTTACAAATAATATGGTTAAGCATCACAAAAAAATTCAAAATTTTGACTTTAAATGAAAATTTTTTTTTAATGTACCCAGGACGCTGAATAACTTAATGTGTCCGTACATAAAGATTTCATTTTGACGCAGAAGTCGCAAATGAATAATTTTTCGTTTTACTGCAGATTTTTAAGCTTCTAAACTTTGTACATTTTTAATGTTTACACCATTAAAAAGGTAAAAAAATTACAAACTTTTAGGTACAGATTGTTTTAAAACTGCATAGCAATTTGCACAATTTTATAATATTTAAAATAAATTTAAGAATTTTTTTAAAGTATAATATACAGATGATCATAAAAAAAGCTTTTTTAAAAAATAGATTAGAAAAAAATAAATTTAAATGATAAACTAATAATTATAAAACAATTTTACAAAGAATGAAACTACTTCGAAAAAACATAACAAACAAAATAGAAAAAAAAATAAAAATAATAAAAATATACGTATAACAAATATACATGTTGAAAATAAATAGCACGTGAGCTGAATCTTCTAAACCTAAATTCACATAAATGACTAACTTTTCAAGTGTAACCATTACTGAAGCGAATCATTTGCATACGCCTCTAAAATATATCTACAGATAAGTAGTTCGGAAACTTGTAACATAAAACGTAACAAAATTATATAAAGATGCCCGAAAGATTGCACTTCTTCGCTAAAGAATGCCTATAAAACTCAAAACGATATTATCGCCGAAAGAAAAATCCCCAGAAAGATAGAAACAGAAGTACTTTCTCTTCCGAAATCGATAAATCTTACATAAAATTTAGTAACAACTAAACTTCTTAAAGAGGTCCGGAAAACAAAAATCTTCAAATATTCTAAAATAACTTTTATTGCATTAAACATTTCTCTGTAATTTTATGCTTATAATGACGTTTATATCATGTTTCTATCTTAATTAAAAGAGGAAATATTCATTTTTTTTTTTTGTTTTGGTTTCGTTTTAAAATCTGGCTTTGAAGTAATAGTTGTCATGGAAATGACTTCCTGCGAAAATGCGTTTTTCTTGACGATGGGTTTTTTTACAATTTCTCGGATTTAAATTGTTATAATTCAAGAACGATTAAAGATAAAAGTTTCAAAGTTGGAACATGTCTTTTTTGATTGTTTTACTTTAATTTTGATTTAGAAAATTTGAAATAAATATTTACTTTAGAGAATATTATTTTTTTTTATTAAAGTTACATTCTTTTTTTTAATTTTCTTTAAATAAATGTAATTTTTTTTTTCGAAAAAATTAATATTTTTTAAAATGTTGAATCAGAATTTTTTATATTTCTGTTTATTTAAATTTTTAAAAATTGAATCTCTACAAATAATATTTTGAGTTATAATGATTTTAAATTTCCCTAATTTTTAAATTTTTTAATAATTTTTTAATTTTAGATATGAGAAGTTTTATCACGTGATTTTGTTTACAAATAATATGGTTAAGCATCACAAAAATTCAAAATTTTGACTTAATAAATAAAAATCATCTTAAAATGTGTCCCCGACCCTCTTAAGAGCAACTAAACTTCTTAAAGTTTTTGGAGTTTTGTAAATACATTACTACGATAATTTAAATTTTCTGCTATCTATATTGCAAGGAACAAACGAGTTTGGACATAAAAACGTCATTTTGACGCTGAAGACGCCAAATGATTAATTTGGCATTAAAAATAAATAAGCTTCTAAACTTTGTACATTTTTAATGTTTACACCGTTGAATACGGAAAAAGACAACAAACTTTTAAACGCAAATTGTTTCAAAACTGAATAGAAATTTACTCATTTTCATGATATTTCAAATAAATTTTAAGCATGAATTTTTTTAAGTATAGTATGGAGTCGATCATAAAAATAATAAAACTTTATGTACTTAAGCATTTGTTTCAGATTATTTTCCACAAAAGTATTGTTTTAAAAAATGTCATAACTTTACTTTTTATACATAATTGCTGTTTTTCATATAAAGCTGATTTCTTATGTTGTTAGGGGCAATCTTAAATATATATGTATATTACATTATTAATTTTTCCTTCGCGATATCTTCTTTTATTCTTTTTTTATTACACTAAATTACCGGCATGTTCACTAATTTCTTATTCTTTAATAATATCTATCTTTAATTCTATTACATTTTCTTTAAATTAATTTTTATTTTACTCATTTCACTTAAATATTATTTAATTTTTAAATATTAAATATTAGCTTTTAGTTTATTCCTAACTTGCCCCATCATTTTTGACCAATTTCTAGACTGCAATGGTTTTACCTCCAAAAGAATGGATTTAGCAATTATTTAAGAGTCAACGATAAGAAAGAATACCCTGGAGAAATAGAAAACACACTTTTAGCAACATGATTTAAAGAAAAATCGTTCTATAATGATATCGAATTGACATTTCTTATTAAAGGTTGTTGGATGCAATCTTTCAGTCTATTTGTGAAACCACTTAAAGTAATCTAAATTAAATATTATTCACAAAAAGGCCCTCGAACCTCAAAAAAGCCTCGATGTTTTTCTAAAAAATACTTCTAGATAAATAATAGTTATTCTTTTTATTTCGACTCATAAGAAAATTTTAAAAATTATTTGTGAAAATCATCACAAAAAATTAAATTCTAACTGAATGCAAGATATGTAATGCTACTATTAGTAAATCCAGAATAATATTATAAATGGGAAAGTGTTTGTGTGTGTCTGTTTGTTTGTCGGTCTTTCATGGCAAAACGGAGCGACGAATTGACGTGATTTTTAAGTGGAAATATTTGAAGGGATGGAGAGTGACATACGCTACTTTTTGTCTTTTTCTAACCCCCCCCCCACTTCCCTAAAATGAGGGGTGGAAGTTTGTATGGAGCATTCCGCAACATCAAAGTAGAAAGCTAAAGTGTATTCCGATAGATGGCGCTGATAGGTTTCTGAAACAAGAATAACGTTGTGTGCTCTCCATCTGTACTGAAGTGCGGGCATCGGCCCGCGCTTCACACTATAGTGCATACGGTACCTATACTCTGTTATTTGACGATTGATTCACATTGATTTACGATTTGGTATTGTCTTGGTTTGGTTTTCCGATTTCCGAAAACAAACAAGGTTTCAGATTCAATTTTACCGTTGTTGTTTTTTCGGATTGGATTAATTCGTTTAGTTTAGATTTATAATATTCCTGGACTTTTAAGGAATAAGACAATCCTTTTGGTTTTAGATTCAATTTTGCTTCGTGATTCGGTTTTGTTGTTTTTGGTTTAAAGTAAATGTATATAAAAATAATAAGTAAAATTTTTTTCCACTTATCCCTCAATAATTCTATGAGTTTTTAAAAGGCCGATTACATAGTTTGCTGTATTTAACGCGAGCGAAGCCACGGGCAAAAACTAGTAAATTATACTACTAAGCACTCAATCAACCAATAAAACATCTTTTATAAGAAGCAGACGTATTTTTTATGTGGAACTATTAATAAGATGAACTAAAATATCGTAAAAATAGTGAAGATTCAACTGCAATCGCTTTCGCAAGGTTTGATTACTGTTGAGACAAACTTCCACCAGTAAATTTAAATAGGTATTTTCGACTTATAAACGGAAATTTTCGGCCATAAATAATGGTGAAATAGTTTTTTTATTTTTACTGGCTGGAGTTTATTTTGGAAGTAGTCAATCCCTATGTTTCCGACTGATTGTCACAACCTATACAACCGCCTGTTAGTATAAGTAAAAAAATTAAAATATCAAAATATCTTTGTAAAAACCAAAAAGAATGCTTCTTGAAAGGACTTTGGAATAAATTCCTTCACTGCTTATGAAATTTAGAAAAGAGGAAATCGGAATAATGTCTGGGTATAAAGAAAGCCTTCCTTCAAACTTCAATAACCAAACCAGATCATGAATATTTCAAGTTTCTATAGCAGGATAAAGAAGTTCAAAGAATAGTATTTTAATATTGTAGAGTCGTTTTCTGCTGGAGCTGCAGTCCGTTCCTGTTACGTGCAGAAATACATTTTCATTTAAAATATTAATTTTTCAACTCAGTATCGTTCATCAGAAAAATTGTTAAAAAGCTCAGTGTATCCTTTTATGTCGATAATTGCGTCACTTCACTCAAAATTAAAGAAGAATAGAAACAGTTTATTGATATTCCAACAAAGTTATAGCAGAGGTTAAGTTTGCCTTACGAGGGTAAGAGCATACAGTTTTGCAAGAGCCAAAAGTTTCACTGATGATTAATGTATTGAATCAAATATATGTACTACATTAGGTTTAGTATAGGAAAGATCAACTGATAGTCTTAGTTGTTACGTATCCACAACCGATATCAATCTAATCACTGTTACCAGACGAAGCATATTATCATCTGCTCAAAAAATCTTTGATTTCATTGCATTTTCTTGTTCAATTACCCTATTACACAACTTTTGCTACTACAATGAGAGGCTGTTGTAATTCAAGACATCTGACTTACGTTTCCGAAGATCCTGATGCATTGATTCCTCTAATGCCATCCATGTTTTTACAAAATATTCAGACAATTGAGATAGCATATCCTAATTGATCAACACGATTTGAACAAACTATAGATAAACCTCCAACACAGGAAGAGAATCTGCAAAAGCGTTAGAATATCTTAGGCAACTTCTGCAGTACAAACATAGCAGACAACACTTGCAAATTCACGTTAATGATATAGTACATGTTTAGAGTGATTCAAAAACATGAATTTTGTGGCTATTGGTAAAAGTTCTTGAAATTTATATCGGGAAAAGTGGCAACATACGCGTTCCGAGATTGAAAACATCATTGGGAGAGGTAATACGACCTATTCCTAAATATCCACCAGAGATTGAATGTAGTTCACAAGCTTCCGAAGAACAATTTAAAAATACTTTTACTTCAGCTCCAGATTTGCTGATCATGCAACATGTCCTGAAAGCTCCTATTTCTGATGGAGACTCACTCACTGATCATGCACCAAAACCAGAACAATTACTTGACTTCAGATTTTCTAACCAGTTATGGGGTTAATACACGCAACCTACCACAAGTTGCATAGAGATAACGTCTCCAGTTTCAAAACTGTATCTAGCACTTGAATCCATGTCAGAAATTTCTAAATATTATCTTTTTATAATTTATTTAATTATTTTTACTTTATATACATTTTAATCTGCAAAAAGTCGAGTGAAATCATTCCACATTTTTTTAATAAAAAATAATAATTAATAGAAATTGTTGCCTCATTTAATCATTGAAAATAGAGATTTAGAAAAAATAATTTACTATTCAATAAACGTACTCCAATAGATGCTTCTGATTTTGATTTAATATCTGTTTGAAAAAATATACTTTGAAATGCAATTAAGAGACTTTATGTATTGCTTTTACGACACTTGTTTACAATCAATTGTTTCATCTGACTATACATTACATAAAGTAGCAAGCTATATGCTTTTATATCGGACAATTTTAAAAATTACGATTTAATTATTAAGTAAATAAATCTTTTCTGTTTAAAAATACATTTTTTATCATTTTGTTAATTCATGTAAATAAAAACACAACAAATAAGCTTTTATATTAACTAATTTTATCTAATAAGTAATTTATGAATAAATTTCTAATTTAAAAAGGTACAATTTCTGTCGAAAACACTTTACCGCTGCATAAAATAAATAAGATTATTGTAATATTAAAAACGTGTAATTTAAAATTCTCGAAAGAGGCATATAGATTTCCGAAAAAAAAAATTCACATGTGAATTCAAATTATGAATGCTTAATAAGCTTAAATGTAAAGCATGAGCATTTTTGAAATAATTTAAGTGTTGAAATAATTTTTTTATTAACTATTCATTTCAATTAATATTTCATGAATAGAATTTTATTTTTAAAAATGTTATTATCTTTGTAAACTTCGTGTTTGCATAAAATAAGGCTGATTAGCCTAAGAGAGAAAAAAATATTGAAATTTAATATTCATAAGTAGATGGATATCGGTTCGAAAAATACTTGAGATTTGAATTAAAGATATGAATATTTAAGAATTTTAAGTCTTATTTTCAAGTGCCTTTTTCGATCTACCATTTGCGTGCATTGTTCAAATATCTTTAATAGAATAAATACTTCACTATTGAGTAGACAAATAGAGTATTTTATTATTTATCTTGCACAAATAAAATGTATTTCAAATTAAAGATTTTAAATTATTAAAACAAATTTGCATTATTGTTAATAATAAAACTAGGGTTGGAAAATATTTAATAAATTGTAAAAGAAAGAAATAAAATAAAAAATATGAAAATCATTATAATTTGTGTAAACAATTAGCTTTTTAAGAAATAAATCATTCCAAATGTGGGGGGGGGGGGCGGTAAAGACAAAACTGCATAATTTTTAAAAACAACAAAAATTTAAAGTTTTTTTTACTCATAAATTTACATTAATGTTTGGATCCTTCTTAACATATACGTGAGTATTTTTTGACAAAATGATTATATCTGAATTCACATCCGACAATTTTAAACAATAATTTTAAATTAATTTATTCACGCAATGATTATTACTACACTAGCTGTTCTGCCCGACGTTGCCCGGGTTCATCAAAAAATAGCAAGAATTGCGAAAAAACTTTAAAAATCATAGTAAAAACCTCAAAAAATTTTTTAAATGCTGCACGAATTTCGTCTAAACTTCGTTGAAAAGAGATGGGCTAGAAAATTGAAGTTGGATTATTTTTACTAATGTGGAAAAATCTTACAAATCGCAAAAAACATTAAAAATCTCATAAAAAATATAAAATAAAATTCAAAAATTGTGTTTCAAAATTCGAATAAACTTTGAAGAAAAGAGATCAGAATTTAATAAATTCGGCCAAAAATTGAACCTCCAAAAAATCAAAGCGGGTTGCGAAGAAACGTAAACATTGCTTTAAAAATGGCAAAATTTTCAAAAATCACGGAACTCAAAATTTACTCTACTTAGATAAATGTTTTGAATCTAATTAATTTGATAATGTAAAAAGCACTGAAATACGAAAAAAACTGCTAAAAAATCGCGATAAAAATCTTTAATCGCACAGGAGAAAATTTATCATATTAGCAAAGAAATTAAAAACCGAATTCCTTTTCCGTATCTGAAAAAAATCGCCGTGAACTAAAAAAAAAAAGCATACTGCATTAAAAATTGCTGTTGATCAAAATAAGAGAGCAAAACAATTACCGTAAAGGATAAAAGTTTGAAACCAAACCCTTATTAGTCTAGAAATTTAAAATAGAATTCCTTTGAAAAATGTTAAAAAAAAAGGAAAAAAAAGACTGAGAAAGCCCAAAAATTGCATTGAAAATTGTAATGAAAGTCATAAAACATTAAAAAATCCCTAGGGTAAAAATTCACTGTTATAATATAAAATATTGTAATCAAGAAATTAACCATATTAACTAAAAAGTTTGAAATCGAAATCGATTTCCGGATGTAAAAATATCGCCACGGAACTTGAAGAATGGCTAAAAATTACATTGAAAATTGTTTTAAAAATAGCTAAATATTTGGAAGTCAATGCTTAAAAAAATAATATTAAGGCAGGGCGGGGGGGGGGTTAAGATCGAAATCATTCATAAATTACAAAATGTAGGCGTGGAACGCCAAAATCATATTGAAAAATAAAACATTGCATTCGAAACATAACTACATTAAACAAAATGTTTGATATCAAAATTAGTTTCTGAATGGCAGAAAATCGCCAACGAACTTTAAAAAATGGCTAAAAATCGTCTGCTTAGCACTACCACTAGCACTCTTACCTCCTCTTATCCTGAATCTTTTTTTATCAAATTCGGACATCGAAAACTATATTAAAAATCGCTGAATATTTAAAAGTCATGGCTATAAAAATTTAATAGTCAATCGAAAATATTGTAATCGGAAATCGTTCATGAATAAGGAAAAGTCAACACGGAACACCTAAAATTCCCCAAACTAACTAAAAATTACATTGAACATCGCATTAGAAATTGGCAAAATTCATAAAAGCGTGGAGAACAAATTGTACTATTTATGCTAAAAGTTAGAAACCGAATATGGACACGGAACACATCAATTCTTGAAAAACCGCGTTAAAAGTCTCTAAAATTATATTAGATTAAAAGTTTGAAATCAATTTTTACTTCCGAATATCAAAAAATCACCATAAAACTCGAGAAATTTCAAAACATTGCATTGAAAAGTGCATTAAAAATCACTAATATTAAAAAATCATGCGGTCAAAATTTACTCTAATAGGGTAAAACGTTGTAATTGGAAATATCTCATGAATGACAAAAATCCGACATCAAACGCAAAAAATATCAAAAAATCGCATTAAAATTAGCTGAAATTCATAAATCTTAACAGCTAAAATTTAATACATCAGCCTGAAAGTTTTAAACAAAATTCCTTTTACTAATGTCGAAAGATAGCGGCAAAATTTACATTAAATAATTCACAACCAAATCCAAACATCGTTGCACGAAATCCAAATAAATTATATTGAAAAGAGAACAAAATTCACTAATTTAGGTCGAAAGAATGAAACCGCTTTTCTTTTCGCTAATGTGGAAAAATCGCCTCGAAACCCTCTAAAATTCGCATATGAATTAAATTTAAAAAACTGAAAATCGGCCTTCAAGGTGTAAAATTTCATACATAACTTCGTGCAAGCGGTCTCTCCAGAGCATCGCCAGTACTTTAAAAATTTTAACATGCGTTATAAACTACCTTAAAGTGTAAAACAGATCTCCTTGTTACATTTCCTAATTTTGTTCGCGCCCCTCCTTTCACGCACCCTAAAATGTGTCACACTATTCTTTGTTTACATTTTTTATCATGTATTATAAACCATTTTAAAATTTAAAATAAATCACATTGTTATATTTCCAAATTTTAACAAAATGGCGTTCTGTTAGTTCCATTTTTCACCACCAGCTAGCGCACTCTATTCTTCAAAAACTTTATCAAAATGATACTGTGTTAAACAACCTATCAGGTGATATATTACTCGACGGGGTAGCGGTCTTAAGCAAGAACTTAAGATATTTTATGAAATTGCTATTCGAAAATAGTGGTAACTAAATTTTTGATATTTTAGGTAAATTTCGCAAAAAAAATACTCCTTATTGCATTCTCAACAGCTCAAGATTTTGATAGAACAACTATGAAAAAAATAGATGCTAAACGCAAACAATCTTGAAAAAGCGTTAAAAATCACATTGCAAATCGCATTAAAAATCGTTAAAATCTAAAATTCGTAACAAACACAAAATTTAGTGCTAAAAGTTTGAAACCGTTTTCTTTTTATCAATCTCAAAAAAAAAAAAAAAAAAAAAAAAAAAAAAAAAAAAAACGCAAAATGAGAAAAAACACTAAAAATCGCTTTAAAAATTCGTTAAAAATTCAAAAATCGCTGCAAGAATTCCGAATAAACTTTGCTGAAAAGAGAAAAAAAAATGCTATATTGGGTTAAAAGAATGAAACCGTATTTCTTTCACTAATGGGATAAAACTGCAAAAAGAACGCTAAAAATCGCCTAAAAAAATTATCAAAAAACATCTAATCAAAAAATTGAAAATCGGGCTTCGAGGTGCAAAACTACATGTATGAAAGTACCTTACCTCCACATTTTGTAACTCTACGTACAGCAGACTCTTCAGAACAGCGCTGACACACACACAAACTTGTCTCTTTATTATTATAGATTTAAAAAAATAGCGTTCTATTAGTTCTATTTTCCATCACCAGGTAGAGTACTCTATTCTTCAAAAACTTTATCAAAACCATACTCTGTTAAATAACCTATCAGGTGATATATAACTCGAGGAGGTAGCGGTCTTAAGCAAGAATTTAAGATAGTTTATGAAATTGCTATTCGAAAATGGTGGTATCTAAATTTGTGACATTTTAGATAGATTTCACAAAAAAAATACTACTTATTGCAATCTCAACAGCTCAAGTTTTTGATAGAACAACTATGAAAAAAATAGATGCTAAACGCAAAAATCTTTAAAAAAACGTTAAAAATCGCATTGAAAATCGCATTAAAAATCATTAAAATCTAAAAATCGTAACAAACACAAAATTTAGGGCATTAGGCTAAAAGTTTAATACGATTTTCTTTTTATCAATCTCAAAAAAATAGCCGCAAAATGAGAAAAAACACTAAAAATCGCATTGAAAGTTCGTTAAAAATTCAAAAATCGCTGTACAAATTCCGAATAAACTTTGTTGAAAAGAGAAAAAAAAATGCTATTTTGGGTAAAAAGAATGAAACTGTATTTCTTTCACTAATGGGATAAAACCGCAAAAATAACGCTAAAAATCGCCTAAAAAAATTATTAAAAAAAATCTAAACAAAAGATCGAAAATCGGGCTTCGAGGTGCAAAACTACATGTAAAAAAGTACCTTCTCTCCAAATTTTGTAACTCTACGTGCAGCAGTCTCTTCAGAACAGCGCTGACAGACAAACATCCTTCTCTCTTTATTATTATAGATAAATAAAAAATATTATTCAAACTTTCTGGTAATAATAATTCTGAATTTGTAATAAATAAATAAATAAATGATGAAAATATCCAGCTTTATCAAGTTTATTTATTTAACAATTATTAAAAGGTTGGAATTATTTATCAGCATAATTAGAATCCCCTTCTCGTTTGGATAATTTGATTGCAAATATTCTGAAATTATTTGTTTAAAAAGATATTTGAAATAAAATCATTAATGAATGATAAAATTATGAAACAAAATAGTAAATATTGTTCCACAAGTAGTCTTATTATTTATTTATTTATTTATTTATTTTGTTAATACCTTTTTTCTTTTTACTTTCTTTTATCTATACAAGAAAATATTGGATTTTCAAGAAATTATTTATAAATTTCGGTTTTAGACGGGCTTACACGTTTTAGTATTCAGAGATCCCGATAAACATGTTTTAACAAAATTTCTGTGAGTCTGTCTGTCTATATGTTAAATAAATTTGTGAGTTCTCTATCTCAAGAACGAATGCACGGAAATTAATAAAATTTTAATTTCAGTTAGTCCCTGATATAATTTGGAGCTGATTAGTTTTTAGTGTAAATCGCATTAAAGATGGCGCTGTTTTGATGCATTTTTCGCGATTTCCGAAAGAGCTCTATCTTAAGAATTAATGCATGGATTTTAATAGAAAATCATATTCACTTAGTTCATACAATTTAGTGCTGATTACATTTTGGTATAAATCTCCCAATAACAGGCGATGCTGTGATGCATTATTCTCAATATCCGCTATGTGTGATATCCTAAAGCACGTATTTTCATCAAACTTCAGATTCAGTTTGTCCCTGATATAATCTGGTGCTCATTAATTTTTGGTGTAAATCGCTCAACAGCTGACATTGCTAAGTCACGATTTTCGTTACAACCCCGATTGAAAAATTAATGCATGAATTTTAAGATTTCAAACTCAGTTAAACATTGAGATATATTTTGGTTTATTACGTTTTGGTGTAAATCGCGCAAAAAGTGGTTTTACTATGCTGCATTTTTCATTATTTCCGCAATTATCTTATCTAAAAAATAATGCACGGAATTTAAACAAACTTCATATTCTTTTATATTTTCATACTATAAAGATATCCTTTTTAGGCTTGGATGTATACAGCGCAAGAGGTGTCGTTTCTATTAGCTTATACTGTTTCTTTGAGCTGTGAATTTTCGCTGAAGACATCTAAGAGGGTGGGTGCCGTGGTTTATTTATGTGTTTCAAAGATGCGATACTTATAACTATTTTAAAATGAGTGCAATTTAATGAATCTATTTTTTAGAATCCTCATGTTGTTGGAGATGAGCATCGATTGTCATTGAGTTTTGACATTATTAGCGAATTTTGAATATTATAAAACGTATGAAATGTATGAAGAAGTGTATGAGATGTATGAGATGTATGAAATGTATGAAGATATGTAAGATATGTATTAAATGTATCAAGATATGTATGAGCTGTATGAAATGTATGAAGGAATGTATGAGATGTATGAGATGCATGAAATGTATGAAGAAAGTTTTAGAATTGCGATATTCCTTTAATTACTTTATAAACAAACGAGTATCATTTCATGTAAAATCATTCATTATAGACAGATGTTCTTGCGACTTTAACAATATTCATACACTTTAATACCTTACTTATAAATTTTTATACAACCTTGGGGAATCAGTAGAATAACCTTTTATAACTGTGCCGTAAAACATCGCATGAATGTGATTGGTACTGGGTCTGATCAATAGAACATTGTGAATAGATGCATACAAGACCGATACATTTGTGTACCATAAAATCTTTAACATACCAATTAAATATGGAATGAATTCCTATTCAAAACTCTCAATTGACAATTTAAAAGAGTATTTTTAGACCAAAATGTAACTTTGACAGTTATTTAGGCACCTTGGATGTAATAACTCTTTCAAAATTTGAAATGCCTCTCAAAGCTCCCAAAGAGAGGTGGTTATGAAAGATGTCTGATTTGGATATATACGAGTAGAATTGGACTCATTGAAGCAGGGCTGCCACAGGCGATTATTTTTTAATTCTATCTGGCACCACTTTCTTAAAACATAAATCCTTAATAAACTGTTTCACAACATTTGCAAGAAAAATCTACTTCAAAATTTATATTAGATGAATACTGGTACTAAAAGAATATAAAAAAGTCGACTGTGGCAGCCCTGTAGAGGGAATTTTGGCAAACACTCTGCGAAGAGCAGATCGTTTTCTGTGGCCTCAGCTGGAACAGGAAAGGTCCGTACACGGCGAAAAGATACCTCTACTGTCAAATCTCAATGGAGATTTGTATTTCAAAGAAGTACAGATCCCACACATATTATTAATAATTCTGCGGAAAAAGCTTAACTTAAGCTCTTAATTTTGAACTTACTTTTAATTTTTCTAATCTTCTTCTGATGTACTTGTATGTAAGAATATCTCTGTAAAAATAAACCTTCTGTTGCCATTCGATCATCCTGAAGTTTTCCCATTTCTTCACAATAATTTGAGTTTAAGCCAGAACAATAAAAAAAAAATAATAATTCATTAAATACAGTTTTATACTTATAAAATATGTTCACTCTTCCTCCTCTATTATTTCTGCTCTGCTCAATCCATCTGCATGTTTATTGCTTTTCCCTGCAATATGAAATATTTCAAACTCGAAGATTTATAAGGTTAAGGTCTATTTCATATGCCTAGGGTTAGAACTGACATTTGTTTTCAGCTACCGTAAAAGGTTATGATCGGTAATCACTTTCAACTTTCTACCGTCCAGATATAATGTAAATTTTTTGTTGCAAAAATTATAATCGTACATTTGTTCAGTAGTTCTATTATCGCCTTTCTGTTCCTAGAATTTTTTTTTACTTAAATAATAAATTGGATACTTTGTACCAATTGTATCGTGCTTTTGATTTAATACAATTGTCAAGCCTAACATCGGTCTAAAGTAAGACTTTTCTTAAGTTAAGTGCATGCAAGACTAGGCTATCTGTTAAACTTTTTAAAAAATGGAATGCTTCTTCGCATTAGGCTGTACAGGTGATCTCGTCTTTTTTTTTTTTCTTTGTAAAACGCCGGTTAAAAGCTCAGCTATTGCGGAATAATTTTGAATACACCTGTTATAATATCCAGCTGAACCTAAAATAGTGCGTATCAGCGTTTTTGTTTCAGGAACTAGAATTTTTTTTACACTTTTTAGTTTTGCCTCTGCGGGTGATTTTATACTTTATACCGGTTCCCACAATACTCTTGAAATAGCTTTGCGCAAACTCACACTTTGATAGCTTCATTTTGAGAGTTTGATTTCAAATTTGCTTTGTCATTTCTATCCAAAATCAAACTCAAGGCTTCAAATGATCTTCGGAAATATCTGAAATTATAGCTCTGTCGTCTAAGTACGAAACAGCGAAATCCTGGAATTCTCTGGATAACTCAGACATGAATTAGTTCATAATATATAGAGTATATTTTAAACTGAAACTCATTCTTAAACATCTAAAAGATAAGACATGTGAGTCAAAAATTTAACAAAAAGCAGCATACCGTTGGGCTTTTGGACTTAAGTGAATTTGCGAACAACTCTTTGGTAGATCTAGGAAAGTTCACTGTTGAGTCAAAAATCTTTTTAAACTTTTCATTGTTACTTGGAACAGACATACATTGACACACTCATCACTCTATTGATGTCCAATTGAAGGAATTTTATCCAAATACAATATACCAGATAAATAAGATAACAGTATAGATTTTTAGAGGTTCGTGTAGCTAAATACTTATATCATTTCAGTTTTATTTACGAAGGTAACATATGAAAATTCTGCAATGTCCTTTATGCTGATTTTCACAAAGTATCTCATGCTTGTTAAATTCTTTATTTAACTTTATTAAGGTAAGACTTTATCACCAATGTTAACTAACATTTTCTCACTTCCATCTCACAATATTTTCCACCTCGTTTAATCTACAAGGAATTGTATATTCTTCAGTTCCTACTTTTACATCCTTGACATTCTTATCTTTCCATGCTATTAAAATTACACATTTTGTTCAACTTTACAAAGAAGCGACATCCAAATAAATGAGGAAGTTTGTCAAATGGAACACGGAACATTTTATCTCGACAATGAAATAAAAGTTACTTTTATTCCGTCAAATTGAGAGTGAAATACTTCATATGAATTGCGTTAACAACAGAATTTAATTGCAGTTACAGTGCATGTAAAAACTTTAAGGACGGCAAAAAATATAAAGTTATTTGTTAAATTTCAAATCAGATGAAAGAAAAAGCATATTATACGTATCTGAAAGTTGAAAAAAAAAGGTAAAAAAAATTCATCTATAAATATTTTATTATGAAAATAAAGTAATTGTTTAAAAAATTGTTTATTTCTATCTGTGTAAAAGCTTTAATTTTTTCAGTTCCGAAGCTAAAATGATGTAATACAAATACTTATTCATTGGTTTTTACCAAACAAAATGACATTATAAATGACAAAAAAAAACTGTATTTTCTGAAACTGTTCCTTTAGGGCCTAATCTAGGCTCAAAAATATGGATCTAAAATTAAAAACCCCCTTAAAACATCAATTTAATAATCATTAACCCAAATTAATGTAATCACAAATTTATGAGCTTTAAATAAGTAAATAATGTACTAATATTCAAAATAATAATTATTTACAAAAAAGATTTAAGTAAGTATATTAATACATATACCGGGTGTCCCCAAAATGACTGATGGATTTTAAAATTCAAAAACTTGCAAACGGTGACAGCTATTTAAAAATGTTTGCAGGAGGGTTATATATAATGTCAGGAATTTTTTTACCGTAATTTTTTTATTTTAGTTCGCATATCAAACAATAGGTGGCGCTGACGGTGATTGAAGGCCAGGTGATCAGTGCTGAGTGAAGAGTCGACCTGGCCTTTAATTGCCGTCAGCGCCACCTATTGTTTGAGATGCGAACTAAAATAAAAAATTACGGTAAAAAAACTCCTGAAATTATACATAATCCTTCTGCAAAATTTTTTTAAATAGCTGGCACCGTTTGCAAGTTTTTGAATTTTAAAATCCATCAGTCATTTTTGGGACACCCGGTAAATACCTATGAAAATTTATCACTTTCTTGGTCACATTGTCTTAGGGGCCATCTATAAATGATGTCACACATTCTTTCAACATTTTTTACCCCCCCTCTCCCTTTTGTCACAAAGTGTCACACGTCATCATACCCTCTCCCTCTCCCTTTTGTCACATGTCACGCTATATCATGTAAGCATGTACTTAGAGTTCAGCAACAAAGCACTATGTTATAGATCATGCTTCTAATTTTATTTTTAAGCTTTAAGGGTGTATTCACAAAAACAATTTTCCACCTTCAACAGCTCGAAATTTTCCGATTTAATTTCAGACACACTTTTAAAAGCAGAAACATGAAACTTGCTGAGGGGAATTTTGAAGAGACGATCAAGGTGCCGTGTGATGTCATTTTACGCTCCATTCATTAGAATTTGATTTATGAACAATTATCTACTCAGCATGACACTTTTTTTCGTCCCCAAATCTTCCGCTTCGGAAAAAATCTGTTCAAAATGCAGTTTTTGATTGCTTTTTTTGCAATATTTTCTGCATTTATCAAAGAATTGACAGCCACGGCACCTTGTGTGGTTTCTAAATAAGAGAATCTGCGAGTTTGATGAGTTTAAGAGCAAAAGTGGATTCAAAAATAAATCGGTAAATAGCAGTTTGAATCGAAATACACCCTTAAACTGTGTTTTAATGGCATTTGTGCCTATAACAATAAAAATGATTCGTGTACTGTTTTTGTATTATATTAGATTAAGGTTTGTGACAAAAATCATAATTAACATACAATAATAATAAAATATTAATATAAAAAAAAAACCCAAAACAGTAGTATTTTGTAAATTAAAATGAAATTTAATATATTTGGTTTTAAATCTGATCTTTTCTTTATGAATAAAAATTCACAATTTAATTTGCTGATTTTTAATGCTTTTATAGTAATCAAAATGTGTGATGTCATACTTCTTTTTACCCCCTCCCACCCCTTTGTCACAAACTGTCACAATTTCACGAACCCCCTCCCTCCCCCCCATCCAAGCGTGACATCATTATGGTTGTTCTTTTCGGTCGAGAATAAAGATGTATTAAACATATCCGAATCCTTGTGATGTCTGTAGATTTGGAATACTTCTGTTGCCACACTGGTAAAAAAAAGTATTAAAAACTACAAAAAAATTAATAACTCAAAAACAAATTGAAACAAATCAATTCAACCAAACTTCAAACAAATTGCATTTAAAAGTACTTTTTTAAATATAGAATTTATTTGTCAGTCTTAAATTTTAGTCTTTGAAAAAAAATCCTTTTCCAAATGGTTGCTGTAATTTGTTAAATTACATTTTAGTATTTTTATTTATTTATTTTGTAGGGTTGTTATAGAGAAAACTAAAAAGTGATTTTAATCGTTAAAATATTTTATGAAGCAAACAATCACAGAAGAAAAAAAGATCTAACAAAGAAAAGGCAAAGTTGTAAAATGTTTTAATTTTCCGAGATTTTTGTGACACATTCGCTTCGTTAGAAGAACTATACTAACACTATAATGAGATATATACACTATTCCAGATAGACACCTGTAAAATTATTCAACTTAATATATACAAGGTAGAACCCGTCGAATTTCGACGTAAGAAAATGTTTAAGAAAGAACTGTTTCATTGATTTATAATAAACCTTCAAAATAAGTTACAATAAAAATGCACCTTATACTGGTAATTCTAACTCTTAAACAAATTATATTTAACTTAAAATTAATAAAATACTATTTCTATAAAACTCAGTTGTAAAAATCATTAAAAGTAAAATCTTGTCGTATATGTAAGCAATAAAATATAATAAAAATTTGTTACCATGATAATGTTATCAATTAAGGCACGTACGATATTATACCAAAATGAAAAACAGCAAAATTTATTCCACATTGACTCTATCTTAGAATTTTCTTCCTGTGAAATCAAAACCCGACATCATTTCACCATACCATAATTTACATATACATCTCTCATATCAATATTCACCTTTTTAAAAAATTTGGTATTTTAAGTTGATCATTTTAAAATCATTTTAATTCAAAACTTGAAGTCTCGATTGCTATTAGCTGGAAACAGATACTAAATTATTTTTATTTTTTGTAACTGTGAATGAGATTTTGCAAATATTTGTGTAGATCATGTGTATACAGAGGCGCCAACTTATATGGGGGGCCCGAGCCCACCCGATAATTTTGAATCCTAGCACGCAAAAGTTTCATTGTTCTTTTTCGTTATTCATTTCATTATCATTTTATTCTTCACTTTTATTTCATAGAACAAAAGTTCTTTTGCCAATGAGCATGTGTTTTAATTCTCCGACTCACGCCCATAAATCTCAAAAGACTGAAATGTTTTACTTCTTGTTTAACATTTGCTATTTCAATTTGTAATCATGATCATGATATGATGGTATAACAGTAAATATTAGTGTTTTTATAAGGAAAAACGCATGGGAATATAAGTTAATAAAATTGCAACTATATTAAAACATGACAGCTTGACTTAAAATTATCATTTTTCACCATATGTCCACCTTTCAAAAGAAAACAAACTGGTCGTCCATTTTACCAAACTGTTTTTGAACCAACCCAATATTATTCAAAAGTTGGCGCTACTCTGTTTACGTCGAAGTATGCATATCATGTCCCTAATAGCATGCATGGTCACAGTGACGTCACTTTGGTCACATCACATCTGTGACCAAAATGCCACCACTCAGTGACGTCACATTGTGACTGAGATGTGACTTTCTTAAAAAATCTTTAGAAATTTATAAATATCCTTCAAAACATGTTTTTTACTTTAAAAAACATGTTTCTGGCAATTTAAATATCGTCGCTTTTGTCACAGTTTCGTCATATTGTTAATGTCAAATTAGTCACAAATGACACATTTTTCACAAATTTGTCACATTGTGACCACTTTGTGAAACGTCACAAAAGAGCTTTAAAACGACCATAATGACTTCACATTTTAGTCACTGTGACTTCACATCGACAACCGATGGACATAAAATCACAATGTGACTTCACAATGACGTTGCAGTGACGTCACCATGCTTTACGGGGTATGTTAAATCCTCGTTAATGTTATTAAGCCCATACTTTATCACTGTTGTTAAGGGAGACCCGAACCCCATATTCGGCCAAAAATCATCAAAAGTTCAAAAAAAAAATTTTATTTCAGAAAACGATAATATACATATTTGCGAATATCCATGCAAAATTTCAGAACTCGGAGACACTTGGAACAGGTAGCAAATGAGCTTTTTTTAATTGTAGTCACTAGAGTTTAAAGGACTAGCGGCCATTTAAAATGTGTTTTCCTGAAAATGACTTTTTTCGTATTTTGCCTAAGTTCAAAGTACTAAGGCTCAGTGGTAAAATGATTTAGAAACAAAATGTTTATGTTTTTAGAATTTTTAAAAAATTTGCAACAAAAGTAAGGAGAGATATTTTTTTTTAACTATTTCTGAAAATTTTACATAAATTGGTAAACATGAAAATTATAACGAATTTAAGGAAAGTTAACATGCGCAATATATATATATATATATATATATATATATATATATATATATATATATATATATATATATATATATATATATATATATATTTAGCTGATTAAAATAGAAAATTAAAAATATCTCTCCCTAGGTCTTTCCATATACTATTATACTACTTAAGAAATTTTAGTGATACCAAAATATTGAAAATTGAATGAGGAGTAGTAATTTTAAAGAGTGTATTTTTAGACAAAAAAAATCATAAAAATCCTCATAAAAAAATATACTTTTTATTAAAAAGTTAATTTTTTTGCTAATTATTCCTTACAAAAAGATTCTTAAATAGTACACCAAAATTCATTACTTTAAAATCAATAATAAAAATTTTAGGGTTTTGCTTACGGGTCTCCCTTAAATTGCTTTATGTAACTTTTATCTCATATTATTTCACATGTCGTTTTGTCGAGACAAAACTGTGCTCTTAACCCCCATTTTATTTCTCCAAACACACTTGGTCTATTGTGCGGAAAAATTTATGCACATTGTTGAATTTCTGAAAGAAAGGGCTTCCTGATAAAAGAGGAAGTTTGCATTATATAACAAGGAATATTTATGTTAACAAACATATGACATTTCCTTGTTATTTAGATACCTCAAGGATTGAAACATTTTATTTAAATTTCTTTTTTACCTTTAAAGGGGACAGTTTACTTAAAAACTGATCAAAAAATTCAATTTTTACTCTTTTTTTTATATTAAACTAGCGGCCTTTGCCCGCTACGCTGGTCGGTTTAGACGGACAGACGGACATTAAATAGTTAAATAGTTTATTAATTACGGGCATTAAATAGTTTAATTGTTAGTATTAAATTGTTTAATACTATTAAAATGCATACCAAACAATGCCTCAATATATATGTATGCAATGCAATACTTTTGTGTGGCCCTGTAAATCAAAAAGAAATATTATTTGCACCACAGGTTGTACAGAATGTATATTATAGTATGTACTTCATAGATGCATATCAACTTTCTTATGTTCAAAGACCATTAAAATGCACTTGAAACATTTTTCTCCATTGACCGTAATGTATCAGAATCCTTTTGCAAGCGCAAGAATTGCAAGCGCGCAAAGAGAAGAAAGCGAATAATAATAATTATTATTATTACTAAATGCCTAAACATAAATGAAGTCATATAATAAATACATAGACATATACTAACATTACTACATGTAAATAGTAGTAAAAGTATTTCTTAAAACATAAACTTTTCTACCAAAAATTGAACCGACTTCAAAAGCTACTGCAAAGTGAAAAATAATTTTTTTACAGAATAGTATTAAGAAATTAAATTAAGAGCGTAGTATTTATCATGCTTATTATTATATTTATGTAGATTAATTTAATTTTTTGAAGTCGGTACCAGCCAAGCCAAGTTACATGCAATTTTCCAATAGACACGCATCCAAGTATCTACGAGTTTTTTTACGATTTGCATTGGATAATTAATTTTAATTTTAAAATTGGCTTGGCTGGCACCGATTTCAAAAAATCAAATTAATCTACATAAATATAATAATACGCATGATAAATACTACGCTCTTAATTTAATTTCTTAATACTATTCTGTAAAAAAATTATTTTTCACTTTGCAGTAGCTTTTGAAGTCGGTTCAATTTTTGGTAGAAAAGTTTATTTTTCTCTTTTTAGTTAAAAGTTAACGATTTTTTGAAGTCAGTTAATAAAAATTATAATACGGGAAAAATCACTGTAAACCATACACGTATGTCAGGAGTGGGGTTCGAACCCACGATCTCTTTCAAGAACCAGAAATCAAATCTGCTGTTTTACACTGCTCAGCCACCTGACTGCACTCCATTCGGCGAGCTTCGTCATCGTCCATGTTACTTTTAGTTTGCTAAAAATCACTAATTTTATTAATTTTTACTTAATTACTAAAAAAATACTGAACCAATTTCAATAAAATGGAAGAAGCACCAATGGAAGAGTAGCCTCTTCAATTTAACACAAAAAAACAAATTAATCGGTTGGATAGTTTCGGAGTAATCAGTGAACATACATAGAAAAAAAAATACATTCGCGCCGAATTTATAACACCCTCTCCTTTTTTGAAGTCACTTAAAAATATATATAACACGGAAATTTTTTTTGTATTCTATACATATATGCCAGGAGTGAGGTTTGAACCGACACTCTCTTTCAAAACCAGAGATTAAATCTGGTACTTTAGACCGCTCGGCTGTCCGGACTTCATTCGCTTCAGAGAACTTATTCAATGTCATGTTACTTTTTGCAAGTCTATTCTCTTTTTGAGTACTCTTTCACTGATAAAGTATTGAGTTAATAAAAAAATCTCTGATACTCTGTGGTAACGGTTAAATACATAATATTCTTAATAGCATAATTAGTATTTAACTTGTTAAATATATATTTAAAAATTATAATACGGAAAAGATTATTGTATACACGTACGTCAGGACTGGGGTTCGATCCCACGCTGCCTTTCAAAAATCAGATCTTAAATCAAGCGCCTTAGACCGCTCGGCCATCCCGGCAGCAACATTACAATCCAGAAAGACTAGAGGCCCTTTGGCGGCTTGGAGTTGGCAGCTTTTGGCTCTTTCGTTGGTAGAGAAAAACCAGTTTTAGGGGAGGAGAAATGAATTGCAGCTCTTTGTATCGTGTAAACATGGTACTGTGTAAATCTATAGTTAAATGCTTTTGAAATAGAAATTACTCCTCTGTTCCCAAAACAAATGATAAATTTTGTTATTTTAAAAAATAACTTATGATTCTGATTTTTATAATGCAAATAAATTATTTCATTTATTTAGATTTTTCAAATTTTTACAACTTTAAATGATTTTATTACGCATTGTTATTTTTGTACTACACTGCAACATAATTTGCTGTAATTGCCTAATTTGTTTTTTACTGTTTTGTTTATACAGTTTCTTAGTTTTTGTAAAATCGTAAAACTCTTCTAACATAAATGTAAATATTGAATTTTATAAAGAAGTTCTGAAATTGGTTTGGGTGATAAAGCAGATACAAAATATTAATAATAAAATGACTATTCAAATAAACGTTGATTGTTTAAAAATGCTATTAAAAGTCAAACTAGAAAAGTAAAAAAATAGTTTATTCTGTATTTGAATAACATCATATAAACAATTTTTTATGTGTAATATTTTTTGTTTATAAGATTTAAGATTTATTCAAAATTAAAATACATAGCTAAATTCTGTATTGTGTAATTATTAAATTTCTAAAAATTGTAAATTAGCAATTTTATAATTATATTAAGACCTATGAATAAGTGTTTCCTTTTGAGAAAATAAATTTTATAGTGAAATAATTTAAACAATAATGATTAATATAATTGTAAGTTAATAATGGTAAGTTATTGTAAGTAATTGTAAGTTAATCGCTACAAAATTAAAAATCAACATTTGAGATAATCTGATAGAGTAGGGATAATATAACTTTTTATAGCTAAAAAACATTTTTGCACTCATATTATTCACAAAAAAAGGAAAAAGCCATCAGAGTTAAATACATTGCCTATAAAGACAATAAGAGATTTAACCCTCAACTGCTCTCAAAGACCGCTTAGTTTTTTAAGTTTCAGAGTTTAACTAAAAGTTTAACTATAGACATTGGTCGAATTTTGTTTCGTTTGGAGCCCTTTTACTATCTCTAGAAACTTTTGAACAGCTTAATTTTATTTATAATAGTCCTGTATATCAAGTTTAATACAAAAGTAGTATTCTGAGAGTTAATTTAACATTTTATTCATCTTTCGATTAAGTGGTCTGACAGACCGCTCACAGTAGTTATGCGACAATTTTTGTCATAGCAGGTAAGGGTTATACACATAAAAGTCACCTGAATAATAAAAAAAAATTAAACTTAGTTTAGAAGTTTGGTGAATAATGTGCTCTACGTAATTCTTTTTTTAATGAAACCTTCTTCAAGCGGCAAAAGAAAAAAAAAAAAAAAAGGAATTTTTTTTAGTTTTTTCAAAGAAATGAGTCGCTCATGGAGGGAGTTCAACTGGGATGATGACTGAATGATTTTGTTCCATGAAAAAAATGGTCGTTCAGGGAGGTTTCACAGTATTTAATTTTTATGATAACAGAACTCATTTTATTAAAATATGATTTTTTAAAATGCAATAAATCAAATGGTTAACCACCATACACTCTTTTTTAAACTCGTTTCACGTATGAGTCAATAAATAAAAGCAAATAAAAACAAATGTCTCACTGATTACAAATTTTAAAAAAAGAGCTTTGAATATTTAACAGTTGACACTTTTAACAATAATTTAAATGTTGCTTGTGTTATGTGTCATCTAGTTGATAAATGAAGTTAAGAATAATAGTGACAACATGTAAAAAAAATGTTTAATTTTACTTTTGGATGCTTTCTAAATGTTATTATTTCTTTTAAAAAATAACTTTGAAAAATCGCCCTTTTAACATACATATTGCGGCTATTTTTTTCATTTTCATTTTACTTAATAAACGAACAAATATACAGTCGAGCCTCTATATAACGAAATCTATCGTTCCAGTAAAAAATTCGTTATATAGAGAAATTCGATGTATAGAGTATGATGTTAAAAATAGTATTTAATGTGTAAATTTTGAACAAATATTATTTTTGATCTTTTTAATTAAGAATTTGAAATGTTTAAAAGTATATATTAACCTAACATTTTATTTCTTACTTATTTAAGCAGTTTCAAAAAAGTGAAAATACATTTATTTTAAAGCTTAATGAAAATCAAATGAGGAAGACTTACATAAATTTCAGAGGAAGAAATCTGTAATTTTTTGTTGTTTTGATTTTAAAATTACAATTGTTACGCTCTCAAAAAAAATTCTCAAATTTTAGCAAGGAATGAAAAATTGTAGTTGATATTTTCCTCCATTTGAAGGTCTCTCTTATGTGCTCTCATTGATTCCTCTCTTATATGTGTAACAATTCAATTGACTGTGTTTTGAGAAGGATGTTGAAAGGTGTGTGGGAGGTGGGATGAACTTGTTAGATTTAAAGAATAAGGAGAGAAGTAATATTTATATAAAAAAAAACCTCTCCACTGAACGATAAATCAAAAATAAGTGATGGAAAATTGATTCCATATGATTTCGAAGCTTTTTTAAAACTGAATAAATTAAGATCAATTTATGAAAAAATTCGTTATATGGAGATAGATATTTCGCTATATAGAGTCTGTTTTTAATGTAATCATGCGAAAAGGGGACCGTTCTTACTAAAAATTCGTTATATGGAGAAATTCGATGTATGGAGTTTCGTTATATAGAGGTTCGACTGTATTTTTCTTTTCAACTTATTAAGCCCTGAATTATTATCTTCGTTAAAATTTAGATTTTGCATTTCCCACTATTTTTTTTAAATATGAGCAACTTTTATCTTAACTTATCCAGGAATTTGTTTCGCGAAAAAAAGTATTCATCTTCCTTTTTACGGGTGTGAAAAGCGTTTACTTGCCGTTTTTATAACCGTCCAAAAAATGGGACGCTAGGCACTAATGGGATAAATCAGATAAATCAGAATACATTTTGTTAAATAACCATCATTTTTTTTAATGCAACATATATTAGCTATAATGTACGATATAAACAAGTTTTGTAAACAGAACATGCACTTAAAAAACAATAACAAACAGATACTGTAACAAACAATAACTGACAGCTCTTAGTGCAGACCAGCGGATCCCAAGCTGGGGTATGCTAAAATAGTATTAATGACGGAAATCAAAAAAAGGGTTAGTAAAGTCACTAAAATAATAGAAATGACAATGTAATTTGTATCAATTTATTGCATGATTGAAATAAGAAGATTGCTTATAAACAAAAGCATTTTTACGCTATCTAGTTTATTGGAAAATGGGGGGGGGGGGGGTATTTATGAGAAATGGGGTTATTTCGAAATGAAAACCCAAATAAAAGGGTAGCAGAAAAAAAAAAAAAAAAAAAAAAAGGTTAAGATTTGGGAAGCGCTAATGCAAAAGATTTTCATAAACCTTGAAAATAACATTTTAATAACATTTTTCACAAGAGTTGTGATTTCTAATTAAGATAGTAATCATATGTTAAACGCAGAATTCAATTGTTTTGGTACATCCATCCCTCCCACCCTCCGAAAGTTAATCGTGTTTCTTTTTTCATCCCTCTTCCACGCACATGAATTGAAACTCCACTTCCCCCTGTAAACAAATGGGTTACTGGAAAAAGGGTAGAAAGAAGTGAAGTTTTAGCCCTCTTGGCTCTTTGCGTTTTATCACGCCAAGGGTCTCTAGTCTTTCTGGATTGTTATGTAGCATCCCGGCATCGGGATGCTACATATGATTTTTGTTTATTTGACATCCATATTATGGAAAATTGGCAAGAAATCACTAATTTTATTAATTTTTGCCTAATTACTGAAAAAGTACTGAACCAATTTCTATGAAACGCAAGTGGTACCAGTTCGAGAGCAAGCTCTCTCACTTAACACCAAAATCAAGTTAATTGGTTGGATAGTTTCGGAGTAATCGGTAAACATACATTAAAAAAAAAAAAAAAAAAAAAAAAAAAAAAAAAAAAAAAAAAAAAACCTTCGCGTTGAATTGATAACCTCCTCTCCTTTTTGGAAGTCGGTTAAAAATATTCCCCATTAAAAGACATATGCTATTAATCGTACACCAAACCCGAAAGTCTTAATATATATATTTGCATCCCCTGAAAGATAATAATCTCATTAGAAATAGTTAAAAATGCACTTTGTTTGTGCTCAAACAACGATAAACAACAGACTTCCTATATTTTAGACTATGGCAGACATTAAATATAGCGTCCTGATATTTTCATGATGAAATACGATTTCAAGCAAATATAAAAAAAAAAAAAAAAAAATTGAAAAAATCGTTAGTTTTTACTGTTGTTAAAATTATTAAAAATAACCCATATTCAAATTAGGTAGTATTTTTGGCAAAATAAATATTCTATTTACAAAATTTAATTTTGACATCCTATATAGAAAAGAGTTACTAAAGAAGGCTTACATACAGGTGAAACAGTCATTAGTTAATATTAAATTATTATTAATTATCTTAAAATTGAAAAGAATTTTGACAATTTATAACAGTGTATTTTAAATTACTTTTAATAACACCTTATTATGTTTGCAGTTGAATCAATTTTGATGTGTTTAAATTTATATGAACAAATTTCCTTTTTTATCTTATTACAATAATATTAAAATTTAATTGAATTAAGACAAACAGATTTAAGGAAATATAAAGTTTTACCTTGTTTAAAATAGATTCAATAACGGCATTGTTATGAGAATTAAAAATTATAAAAAAAATTCTTAAATATGAAGTAATTTAGATTTATTTCGGTAAATTTAATATAATCAACATATTTAAAAGATGAGGCTTTTTTAGTCATTCACTCTGAGCTCTCTACTGAAATAATTTTGCTAATTATAATTTTTTTAATGGAAGCTATTCATTTGTAAATGTGCCTGAATTAGTTGTTTTTCTAATAATTCGAATTTTTATATTTTAAATTTAATTTAAAATGTTTTTAATGAAATTTCTTCAAAATGGTGGAAATTTGATTACTTCCATTCTTGCAGAGAAAAGACAAGTAACGGGCTTTATTTATCTTTATCGATTATAATGTTATCGATGCTATTTTCTCATTGCAATAAAATATCGCATGTAAGAAAATTTGAGCAGAAATAGTGTCACGCTTTAAAAAATCTCGTAAAGCTGTTAAATATATATACACTGGTGTCCAAAAGTTAAGCATAATTGGTAATTAAGTAAGTAATGAAAGAAATATAAATCGAAATGAGGTGAAACTCCAGGTGTGTAAACAAAATAGTACGCGTCATATATTTTCGCGAAGAGTTTTCCCCGAAATCGAACAGGGGACCGTCAACAAATTGAAAAAGAACGAAGATCTTTTGGATAACCCTGTCAAAACTAATGTAGCAAAAGTGTTCAAACTGCACATTATGATTAAGTGGCTTATTGTAATGTACTGTGTTTATTTTTATAAGGATAGCATTCATACTCGTAGAGAAATTAAGGTTTTTATAAAAACAGTCCTAAGTTTTTTGCTTATAATTGGCAGAGTTCTTAATATAAAATAATGTTCTTTTCTGAAAATATGACAAACATCATTGTACACAATACCCTGTCACCCGAATTTAAAATTAATAAAAATTGTATGAAAAATGAGTAGATTTAGTAAATAATTTTTCATTGCGCATGCGTCAACGATATCAAAATTTCATTTGCATATTGTGTTAGCTAAATGTATAGAGCAACTTCTGTAAAAGTTTCAAAAACATAGCTTGAAAATTCTGAAAATTATCGTTTACAGAATCAACTCAAAATCCGTTATTCCTAAAAGGAAGCAAAATATCAGGGGTTCTATCCAAATACAGTTGTACGTGCAATATTGTCTAGGCACGAAACAATGGAATATGGATACAGCCCCTCATCTTTTTGCTTCATTAGGGAATAAAATATTTTGATCTCATTCTATCAACGATAATTTTCAAAATTTCTAATCTATGTTTTTGAGACTTTCACAAAAGTTTCTCTACATATTTAACTAACATAATATGCAAATGAAATTTTAATAGCGTTCACGCATGCGCAGTAAAAAATTATTTAGTAAACCTGCTCATTTGTCATACAATTTTTATTATTTTTAAATTCTGATGACAGGGTATTGTTTACCATGATGTTTGTTATATTTTCAGAAAAGAACATTATTTTATATTAAGAAAATTGCAAATTATAAGCAAAAAACTTGTTTTTATAAAAATCTTAATTTCTCTACGAGTATCATGCTATCCTTATAAAAATAAACACAGTACACTACAATAAGCCACTTAATCATAATGTGCAGTTTGAACGCTTTTGCTATATTAGTTTTGACAGGGTTATCCAAAAGATCTTCGTTCTTTTTCAATTTGTTGACGGTCCCCTGTTCGATTTCGGGGAAAACTCTTCGTGAAAATATATGACGCGTACTATTTTGTTTACACACCTGGAGTTTCACCACATTTCGATTTTTATTTCTTTCATTACTTACTGAATTACCAATTATGCTTAACTTTTGGACACCAGTGTATATAAATATTTGTTAATCTGATGAATTGAGACGTTAGGCAAAATACTTCAGAGACTGAAAATGACACCATATTTCAGAAAGAACGATAATTTGCTTTTCTAAAACAAGATATTTTACTACGAATCAGTCTAAAAAGATAAATTTCTAGACTTTTTTTTTTTTTACAATACTGTGATTACAGGGCTCCCAAATAGTCCGCCAACTGACCACCAATATTTTCTTAGAAAATTTTTCTCTTTAGAATTTTCTTGCAAATTGCGCTGAAACATCTGTATAGGTTAATTCTAGCGCAAATGTTGCAGATAGCGACGATAAAATTTTCTCTTAAAATATTGGTGTTCAGTTCGCGGAGCATTTGGGAGGGCAGTCCATGATTGGGCTAAAATAAAATAATTGTTGCTGATTTTCCATTCTGTTATGCAAAATACAAAAACTTTAATTGTATCTTTATCATAATTACAAATATTGATTATATTTTATTGATTATATGTACAAATAAAATTTGTTTTTTTAATATTTTGAATTGTTAAGACTTATGGAAGTAATATTTTATTAACGTTATATTAACTTTAGATTTTTTAATAGTTAGACTAAGAAATATAACCTGCATTCTTTATTGCAATGAATTTTGTAGGTTTCTTTAAAATCAATACGACAGTTCCTTTTTAAACATTTCCTTTCGCTGAAATTCAGCAATTCTCTCTCCCCGCTCTCTACCCCCTCCCCCCTCTCTCTCTCCCTCTCTTTTTAAGAATTTAAAGATAATTTTTGCTTGTTGTAACATTCATTATCTTTTAAAAATATCTTAACGTATGAAATAAAACAACGTATGAACATACATATGAATTCAACATACATATGATTTTACGATCCGAAGACAGAAAAATAAAATAATAGCTATTAATCTTATAACTAGTAGAATAAAAAGAAAATCCAATACAAAGTGAATAATTTACGTAAGAAATAAACAAGAAACCTTAAAGCTCTTTAATTCTCATGAGAGGATCTCCGTTAAGCCAAAACAAAACAAAAAGACACAAAATCACTTTCGAAAAAGAAAATATAATCTTGCGTGATTGATTTGTTGGTTACGAACTTTTGTTTAAATTGATCTTAATTTTTTTCAAGATAGATTTTTTAAAATCCTTAGAGACCGGCAACCGAATATAAGAATTTATTTTCTGAATACTATATTTTATGTAGATTAACTTTTGCACTATTTAATCAAATAAATTATGTGATTTATTAAAAAACAATGTTATAAGAAAATACTGGTACCTAAAACAAGTATTGCACGCATCTTCTGAAAATGCATATATTATAGCTGCCAAATTTTACGCATTTTTCCTACCATAAAAATTTTATAGTAAATGTTATCTAATTTAATCGTCGAAATCTTATGATTAAACAAATAGAAAATCTCTGTACAATTTTAGTGGTAGCAAAAATGCGTAAAAGTTGGCAGCTATGATATATACATTCTCGAAGAAACTTAAAGAAATAGAAAATGATCTATTTTTATTCACAAAGTACTCGCTACAAATATAAATAGTAGTAGTAGTAGTATTACTATACTAATAATACTTTTTTTTTATGTCACATCAAAATCAGAAGTCTGTAATAAAACGGCTCAATAGATAACAGATAGCCAGACCCCTCGCTAAGATTTTTTATTGGTGGGGAGAGAGAGCCAGAAATTGCCAAGTTAAAATTAAGCATTTGCCAGCTCAGTGAAAAGCAAACATAAATAGTTCTCGGCGTTTGCCAACTAGTTTTATAATTTTACCAAGTTATCACTATTAGAAAATATAATATAGTTTTTATTTGTGAAAAGCTCAATAAATCTATCAGAAAGCATATTATAGTTTCTTATTAAAGTTTTGAACTAATTTGTCAATTCAGTTAGTAAATTTACCAACAGCATGTGCAAATGTTTGATCGGGAGGTTCCCCCCCCCCCTTAGCGATGTCCTTGCAGATGGTGACACATTTTGAAAAGTAGAGAGAGAGAAAAAAGAAATTAATCATGAACTAATAGTGGTAGATAACAGATGGCGACACATTATCAAAAATAAGGGAAATGACAGGGAAAACTTTCCAGAACAACGACTAGCGAGTAAGAGACAGAAAAAAGAATTCAGTAACTGGGAGCCTCCGTGGTCCAGTGTTCAAGACATCACGACGCTAATCGCCTTCGAGCGTAGGAGGTTGTGGGTTCGAATCCCACTGCCTCCATTGCACATACTCTTTGTGTGGAGCTCCCGGTTGTACCTCTCTTGTGTTGTAATATTTCTTTGTGTGCTACCTCATCCCTGTATATTGACGATGACTTATAAGCAGGCTTCATGTCGAGCACACAAGTCAGATGTATGTTGTGCAATAAACTAAATTAATTCAGTAACTGAAGATGTCTCGGAAAAATGGGTTGAAAATATTTTTTAACCTTTTTGTACATGTGTTTTTAGTAGTAAATATATTGAAACCATTAACATATGTTCATCAATTGTTCAGGTGTATCTTAAAGGATGATATATAAATATGTGGTAAATTAATAGAACTTTACTATTATGAATGGATTCCAAATTTTTTTTAAACGATCGGATAGTTTCCGAGGAATTAAAATTTGCATATTTCTCATAGGACATCTTCCCTATCCGCGACACAAAGATTGAAATTTTCTAAAAGAAATGTATTACCTTAAAAATTTCATTCGTTTTTTAAATCTTAAAATGACGTTTAAATTATGTTTCTATCCGAATTGAAAAAGGAAATATTATTTTTTTTTGTTGTTGTTGTTGTTTGTTTGTTTTTGTTTTGGTTTGTTTTTGAAATCTAGTGAAAATGTGTTTATCTTCATGATGGCTTATTTCATCATTTCTCCTATTTAAATTGTTTAAAGTCAAGAACCGTTAAAGATAAATGGTTCAAACGTGAGGCAAGTCTTTTTCAATTGTTTTACTTTAATTTTGATTCAGCAGATTTGAAAAAATTATATACAGGGTGTCCAGCAAATAACACCCTGATTTCAAATTTAAATTTCTCAAAAACAAAAATCGATAGAGCTATGCGGTAAACGGTTTCTTTATTAGGTAAGCTGTAAAAATGTTATACAGAAGTTTCGAAGGTTGGATATTTTGAAAAGATTATGTCCTGATTGCAAAGAATGCTTGACTTAACATTTTTCTTGCTTTAAATTGCTTGGTTTGAATGAGATTTTGGGCGGACAACGCCATATTTTAAAGTTTTTTGGAACAAAATTTTTGGAATTTCAGAAATTTCAAAAATTTAGTTCTAAAAATATGGCTAAGTACCCTGAAAAACTCGTTCTCTACAAGCAATCTAAACCAAGAGAAATGTCAAATCAAATCATTCTTTGCAATCAGAACACAATATTTTCAAAATATTCACCATTCAAAACTTTAGTATAACATTTTTACAGCTTACCTAATAAAGAAACCGTTTACCGCATAGTTCTATCAATTTTTGTTTTTGAGAAATTTAAATTTGAAATCAGGGTGTTATTTGCTGGACACCCTGTATTTACTTTTGAAAATATGATTTAAAATGTGTTACATAGCTTTTTTAATTTTTTTATTTAAATATTTTTAAAATTCAGTTAAATTAATATCTTTAAAAATGCTGAATTGAAATTAAATGTTATACATTTCCGTTAATTTAAATGAAAAAAAGTTGAAATGCTATAAATAATATTTTTAGCTATAACGATTTTAAATTACCCCACTATTTTAATAAATTTAATTTTTTATTTAAAAAATCGAGAAATTTAATCATGTGGTTTTGTTTACAATTAATATAGTTAATCACCAAAAAAAAATATATGAATAAAATTTTAACTGAATAAATAAACAATATATATATATATATATATATGTCCCGAACCCTCTTAATAAAACTGAAAAAAAATAGTGATATTTTTAGCATTAAAATTTGCATTAAAAAGCAGCAACAAAAGCAAGATATAAACGTGAAATCTTAGTCTTTTAAATCCGTTATAAAATACATATTGGAACAAATATCTCTTATTTACGAACATTTCAATCTATTTGTTTAAAATTCATATGGTTAATCATCACAAAAAAAAATTAAAATTTTTACTGAATGAATAAAAATTATTCTCAAATGTGTCCCTGACCCCTTTAATAAAAGTGAAAAAAATGGTGATTTTTTTTTAAATTATTATTTTCATTGAAAATGCAACAACTAAAGCGAGATATAAACATGAAATCTTAAAGTCTTTTAATTCCGTTATAAAATACATATTGGTACAAATATCTCTTATTTACGAACATTACATTTCATCCTATTTCTTTACAATTCAATATTGGTTAATCATCACAAAAATAATAATAATAACTGAATAAATAAACAATTTTCTTAAAATGTGTCCCGGACCCATTTAATAGAAATGAAAAAATAGTGAACTTTTTTTAAATTTATATTAAAAATGCCGCATCTAAATCAAGATATAAACATAATATCTTAAAGCCTTTTAATTCAGCTATTTAAAAAAATATATTGGTGCAAATATTTTTTATTTGTTAGTTTGGTTTGGTTTATTTTTGTCGTTCGATTATCTACACTAGGGATATAGGACCAGGGAGGGAGTGCCCTTCGTAGGGGTCTTTCTAAGTGAACCTAACCCGTATTTACGCAAAGTTCGAAGAAAACCACGAAAACTCCGAACGGTTAGGCCGACGGCCGCGATTGCCGCGAGCACCTGCCGTCTACCGGTTGAGAAGTCAGAACCTCTCGGCCACTGGTGGGGCTTTTTTATTTATTTACTTATTAAAATTTCATCTTATTTGGATAGGAATTTAACTGATTTATTGCTTAGTAAATGTTCCCTTTCAATTTATCTTAATTTGCTCGATCGCAAATCTTCTTATACAGAAGAGAAAAGAATGCGATACTTAATTATATTTTTTCTGCTCACATATGTATTAAAAATGCAGCAAATTAAGCGAGATAAGAAGGAAAAAAACCTTAAAGCTCTTTAATTCTCGTGAGAAATCTTCAGTTAAACCACAAAAAACATTGGCATATAACACTTTAGTAAAATAAATTTAATCCTATTGGAATAGTTATGTGAAGTATTTTCAAGTTAGTAGATTTTGTCTTCAGGATAATTTTAAATCTTTAAGGAGACAGAGTACCTTTGAAACCATCTCTTTAATTTTGAATAATACTGTAATACAACGGTTCCCAAACTTTCTTGGTACGCGACCCACCTTTCTGTGAAAAAAAATGTCGCGACCGGTCTTTCAGTAGTAAAAAACTTTCGCGATCCACCCAAGATAAAGTTGTATATCAATATAGCAATTTTTGTACGATCTCTATACGCTCGGCTATCCTATCATATGACAAACTCAAATTTTCGTACGGAAGATACATTATGACCAAAAACAGAATAGGTAATCTCAAAGTGTGTAAATGAATAGTAATTAAAACAATGCCCAAACTACAAAGATAGTTAAAAATGCGTTTAATTAGTATGAAAACATAACTTTATATTCAATGAGATTTCTGGTACTGATGTTTACCAGTGTGGGAACATACATTAACAGGCAGTTTGTCTCAGTATTTGACTTTCAAAAACAGCAAAGTAGAAAACGCATGTTCTCGTAAGCACGAAGTGTTAAATGTCACAAGGACCTCAAAGCTGATTTAAATATTTCTGGATCTTCTGTTCGTATATTAATCTAGAAGGAAATTAAGGAGTTTCCCTTGAAATATTATTTCCTGTTGAAATTGTCATATCATTTTAAACAGATGAAATAAAAGATATATTTTGAGGACAAACCTAGATTGTTCCGCGACCCATACATTGGGAACCGCTGCTGTAATATATAACAGAATACTTAATACTAAAAATTAAATTAAAAAAATATTTTTAAAAATCATGCAGAACAGCTATTTTACTAAAATTTAAATTAAAAAGAATAACATTTTAAAAATACATACTGCTTTTACAAGTATGAATATTTTTGTTCCGATTTTTTCCACATTTATTAGAATACACTACGTAAAACTGTTCCTTTATGGGATTTTGCATTTAATATGATTTTTTCTCTCGTGTATATAAAAAATGAAGGAAATTCAACTAACTTTCAATTTAAATATTAAAAAACAATACTAACTATAAATTTGAATGTTAAATCTATGCACAAAATTTGCGTCAGATACAGATAGACAAACAGATTCACAGACTCACGTGGTGATATATTTTTCAAAAAATCCAGTCGTATTTAAAAACTTTTAACGCATATGAGTCCGACAAAAAAAAAGTCCAGATTTTTCATGAACCCAATGCTTTATTCTAATACATGTAAAAAAACTAATCAAAATTTAAAATAATAAAATTTTTGAATCAGCAAAATCCTGTTCAGAAACCCAAATTAAGGCGGACGTAAAATTTACACATTATTTTAAAACCATCTTTGCATAATATAAATAAAAAGGTCTGAGGTGAAATAAAATAAGGTTTTCATTACAACAAAATAAATGTTTCACGTCTGAAATCCAACTAGATTCTTTATATATTAACCAATTGTGTCTTTTCCTAATGAAAATGTATATTTTACTATCGTAATAAAATGTTATTACTAAACAGAGATTCCGTAAATAAACAGTGGATTTGTTTGTTCCGCAGTATAAATATCCAATTCGTTATTTAAGCAAAAGGCGTCTAATTCTCCAGCATTTGAATTCGGTTCATATGGTAATGTAATTTATGTATGAAAACCTTTCTGAGATTTCTTTTCTGTTTGCATGCTTAAAGAATTTATATTCGTATCAGCATTTAGTAAATAAAATAGAGAACTGTTTTCATTGTGTTCTTTTAACAACATTTAACAGACATTCTTTTTATATGTTTGAAAAATTCAGATTGCGTTTATATATACCCTGTTTAAATATTTCTCTTTAATTTTTATAATTTTCCTTTTAAATTTGTCCCGTTTCATTTCTTTGATTTCTTTATTTAATCTGGCTCCCACTAGAACCTTTTACACTCGGGACGTGGCTGGAGACCTATCAACTTAACTTCTGCTAGAGAGCCAGAATAAGATGGGAAGTGCTAAAGGATCGCGGACGAAAGGTTGCCGTTCACAGCGGCCGTTGACCCTCCCACCCACCTCCACCGAGACTAATAATAAGTTCGAATCGCTAAGGATATATTTCAGTAGCTTCGATAGCTCGTTTCCCCACAGATTGCATTTACACTCTAAAGCTAAAGCTGAGTTGTGAGCGCCCAAGTTCAACCATTCCGCTTTTCATAGCCTTTAGTTTGTGTAATTTTCCTTATAAATTTGTCCAGTTTCATTTCTTTGATTTTTTTTTCAACCTGGCTTTCGCTAGAGTCTCTTACATTCGGGACGTGGTTAGGGACTTGTCAATCTGGCTTCCGCTAGGAAAGCAGAATAAAATGGGACGTGCTAAAGGATCGCGAACGAAAGGGGCAACTAAAGTAAACAAGAATCGAAATAATTGATATTTAATTTATAATTAATGAAAAAAACAGATTTAATTGACAGATCGTACCAAATTAAAGCATATTTCGTTACAGCTGTGCCAACAATTAAAAATCCACAGTAAAATTCTAAGTACAACCATTACCTTCTATTGGAAGATTTCCATGTTGAAAATAAAAAGTTTGAATAATTTTTAAAAAAAAATAGAGAATACAATGTCTTAAAATTTCTATAGCAAGACTTCTGTTGGGGGATAGAGCAGAGTTTCAAAACGCAGTGTTTAAGTCTGTGGTATGGCGTGAAGAATATGGCACATTTATGAAACAGTTCAAATTAGAAATAACATATCCATTTATTTCATTCATCTCAAATGTTAAACTTAAATAAAACTATTTACATAAAACTCCAGAATTGCTGGGTACTTCGTTTAAAATAAGAAATATTGATAAATAAGAAATATTGATGAAAAAACTGCTTCTAAACTGCAAAGAGCAAGAATTAAACCCATCGGTTAGGTCGTCTGTCCATCACAGCACCCATATGGGGATGTTTCACATACTAGATACACTTACTCAGTACATAAACTGAAAATAAAATTATGCATACAATTACAGGTAAAAAAAAAGAGTGCCTTTACGACCGAAATGCAAAAAGAAAAACTGGATCGGAACGATCACTGCTGAACAAATTTAGAGGGACAAGATTTTGTCCACATTTCCAACAACTTCCTCATGAAAAATGAAAATAAAATAAATAGATTGAGAATTTTTTTTAACTCCTTGGGGACGAGCGAGACGTATACTTGCTGTGAAAAGGCTTCAGAATCCTTGTTTATCCACACTAATATAATTTTACTGTAAAATTTGCCTTTAATTGATCGAAGCATTTTCTTGGTTTAATAAAGCACAAATTTCTATTTTTCGAAACCGGTGAAAAAATATTAAACATTTTGTAAAAAATTTCCGTCGCGAAGGGGTTAAAAAACACCGCCCCCTGTAGTCTAGGCCTCAGCGCGAACATAAAAATGGCGGACATGGAAGGCGGATTTTTTTAAAACTTGTGTACAGTTTCTTGAACATTTGTACCAATAATATTTAAAAGCTTTTTCCGGTTTATGTTTTTGAGATTATACAAATAAAAAAAAATCTTTATAATATACTGGTGCCAAAATTTAAGGGATCGTACAAACGTTTAAAAAAAATCCGCTTTCGGCAGCCGCCATCTTGTCGCAGCGCTCATACCTACTCTTAAGGGGGCGATGAAAAAATGAGTATTACGTCATATTGGAATTATAATGGACGCCTGGAGATGAGTATATAACGTCATATGAGTTTGAAAAAAACCTATTGAACCATGATAAAATCCCCCTTATTCATGCGCGGGCGCCCACGCGTTCGCACAACCACACAGAATATTTCAATCGCGTTCTTTGATGTCTGATTACGTAATCCTTAAGCAGCATATTTAAATTTCAACCGGTTTCGTTTTTACGACGATTTGTAACTTTTCATTTAAATACCCCTTATACATTTCGGAATGAAAGCTGTTGAAGTATAATAAGTTTCAGCAAAGTACAATAAATAGAATAATGAAAGTGCATTTCATTACATTGGTGAAAATATTGAAGTAAACTCAATATACAGGGTGTCCCAGAAATAATGGGACAAACTTTAAATGGAGGTAGGGGACATCACAAGGATTCAGAATTGCATAGCAACCCATGGTCAAAAATGCTTTCCTGACGCGGTAGTGACGACAGAAATCACAAGAAAGAAAGGACACGAACAGGGGGAAAAAACATGTTTTTATTCTTAGTGCTGTAAAAATACTAAAACAATGCTGAGAAGTGCTGTGGAACTTGTTACACGCATGGTGTCAGCTGTTGGGGAAGTTCTGGACATTTTTGCTGTTTTCGAGATCATTAGATCATTCATGTGCTTCTAGATGCGCTCCGTGCATCACGACCCGGGATCGTAATTTTGAATACCTATTTTGATGACGATCGTTGTCTCTTTAATGTTATTTTTCCTTAGTTTTTTGCTGTATTAAGAATAACAAACATGTTTTCTCCCCTTATTCGTGTCCGATCTTTCTTGTGTTTTGTGTCGTCCCTACCGTGCCAGGAGAACGTTTCCGACCATAGGTTGCTGTGTAATACTGAATCCTTGTAATATCCCCTACCTCCCCTTAAAGTTTGTCCCATTACCCCTGTATGAATAAGCAAAGAGTCGATTAAATTCTAGCGTTTGGAAATTCTGAATTCAAATCGTGCATTATATCAAACATAATTGCATAATAATATCTGTCCGTGCTGTAGTCATTCTCAAGCATATCTAAATCCATTCTGATAAACCGAATCTAATTGATGTTTATAAATAGCATTGAATATAGATTAAAATTATTTTCTTTCATAAACGATACTTTCTTTAAAGATTACAAAGCAAACAAAAATCTATCATATTTTATTAAAAGCTTTGTAATAGAACTGTTTTACTATGTTAATTATTTATTTTCTTTATATATTGAATGACCCAGAATGCAAAAAACATCGTTCTATTTTGTTATTGATGATAAGTATTGTATTCTCTCTCGCATTTCTTTTTCCTCGTGTTATATGGCATTTTTCCATTTCTGTAATTTGCAGAATTTTGGCAGCGTCGTTAATTAATGATAAATCAATAAAACTCCTGTTTTTTGCAAAAAAAAAAAAAAAAAAAAAAAAAAAAAAAAAAAAAAAACCTTTATGTAAATAATTGACAACAGCATTGTTTTAACAATTAATGGCTATCCATACAAACATTCCTGTTTTTTACTGGAACATTTTTTATACGATTCTGATTCAGCATATATTAAAAAACATTCTCGTTTTACATGACGTTTTGGTATTTAGAAGGATCGATCCAAATTCCAAGAGTAAAATATTCTTTATTAAATGGGCTGATTCTGTGCTCTTTTCAAAAAAAAAATTATATATATATATATATATATATACAGTAGAACCCTGCTAATTCGGACCCCGTTAATTAGGATCTCCGGATAATCCAGATTGGTTTTGTCATTTTTTTTTTCGAGTTTAGGAACCGAATAGGCTAATTTCCATAACATTAACTTGTTCAACCGTCGTATTCTGAATAAAAAAGACTTTTTCTGAAAACTTTTCGGAAGAATACCTTAAGCTTTCTTATTTAAACTCTTATTTAAACTACACCCAACGAACTACTTATGCTCAAGCGGATGCGTGACCGTAAGGCTCGCAAAAGGTATAGAAAACTGGCACAGCAAAAAATTACAAACTTTTTTATTACAAAGTAAACAATTTTACTGTCTATAAATAATCAATAAGTTAAACATAAAGGTGATTTTCTGTAAGTATGTTTTATTTTTTTTTTCATTTTTTTCTAATTCTCCGGATAATCCGGAATTTCGATAATCCGGTTTGGGTCTGGTCCCAATTAATCCGAATTATCGGGGTTTTACTGTATATATATATATATCACTTTTATTTTTTTTCTATGGAATTATTGTAAACGAAATTTTTTTTACTTCCTGTTTTCGAGACAAATTCACACATTTTAGGGATCAAGAATTCCAAAAACCCTGTTTTTTCAAAATGTCTGTATGTCCGTGTGTCCGTCCATATGTCGTCATTGTATCATCGAAAAATATAAGTAGATATGCATAGAATTGAACCAACTCTTTACTTTCTTCTATCTTCAATAAAAGAAAGTAATGTATCGAAATTTTTTTTCGAGTTCCGGTTTTCGACGGATTTATACGTTTTAAGGGTCAGAGATTCCAAAAAACATGTTTCTACAAAATATCTGTCTGTCCGTGTGTATCTCTGTGTGTGTGTGTCCGTATGTCGCCATTCTACCATCAAAAAGTCTATGAAAATATGCATAGAATTGAACCAAATTTTTTGTGAATGTTTTTTGGTTTTGGCAAGCAAGTTCTCCTTCAATTTTGAAATATTTCGCCGGAAGGGGACGCTGCAATAACGATTTTTGTGTCATTTTCAATATTATACCGACTAAAAGTGTATGAAGTTATGCATCGAACTGAACCAATTTTTTTGTGTAAGTGTATGACTATAGATAGTTGATTCTCCTTGAATTTGAAAAAAATCCGCCGGAAGGGGGAACTGCAATAGAGAATTTCGTGCCATTTTCAATATTTTACCACAGAAAAGTTTATGAAGTTATGCATAGTGTTAAATGAAAATTTTTGTATAAGTGTTTGGCTATGGTCAGCAGACCCTCCCTGAATTTAAAAAAAATCCACCGGAAGGAGACGCTATAATCGCGATATCTGTAGCATTTTTATTATTTTACATGTTAAAAATGTTTGAAGTTATGCATAGAACTGAGCTAAATTTTTTGTGTATGATTAATTTTGGGTATGGCGAGTAGATCCTTCCTGAATTTGAAAAACATCTGTCTCTTGTTCTTTTGTTCATCGGCTCGTGCAAAGACGGAAACTCGTTTTTACTCCGATTAATTAACTGAAGCAGAAATTTAAGATGAAAATCATACTTGATATAGTATTGAATTAATAATATTAACGCATTAACATGTGTAACTAAATTTTGCAATATTAAAATGTGCGTATGAGATAGAAGAAAGTTTTGGAATTGGCACATCCAACTAGTTCGTGTATTTTTTTAAATGGGAGAAGAAAGTCCTCCTTCAATTTTGAAATAATTCGCCGTTAGAGGGTGCTTTAATAGCGATTTTTGTGCCATTTTCAATAATGTACCACCGAAAATTGTATAAATTTATGTACAGAATTGAACCAATTTTTTGCGTCTGTTTTTGGTTACAGCCAGCATATCTTCCTTGAATTTGAAACATTCCATGGGAAAGGAGCTTTGTGATAGAGTTTTTTGTATCATTTTCTCGATTATTCGTCGTTCTGTTGTCCATCATTTGTAGAAGATTGCAGAATTTTGAACAAACAAACTGAATTTTCTGTTACAGAGACACCACTTTATCTTAGCCATACAAATACAGTGGAACTTGTCTAAAGTGACCACCTTTGGGACAGGCTAAAATGGTCACTATATAGAGGTGGTCACTTTATGAAGTGTCTTTCAAAATGGCACATTAAAATATCGTCATCTCAAAAAATAAAATATAAATAAGAAAAATACACTTTATTAAGTAATGAACTGATTAATTAACAATAACTGATTCATTAATTTAAAATATGCGGAATAAAGGATAATTTGCTTATAACTCACATTATTTCTTTTCAATATAATTGATATTCCGTAATAATAGATTTAAATAATTCATTACGACAAGGTACTCAGTAATTTATACGCATTTTTATTTTCATCGTAATCGCATAAAGGTAATGTTTCTATGACTGGCGAAATAAACTTTCCAGTTAAAATTACCTCAGACAAATGCAGATATCATTACAATAAGAGGCAAATCGGTCTCTTTATACATTAAGCAAATAGTAATTATAAGAGATAAATTCCTGTACTTTTTTAATGGATCACAATAAAATTTCAGAAAATGACCACTTTAGACTTTTAGTTTGAAAATTTTCAGCATGTAGAAAAATGGATGGTCACATTTTACAGGTTCAAATAACATTGACAAAAACAGGCTAACTGGTCACTTTACACAGGTAGACAGATTAGGGTGGTCACATTACGGGATAATTCTTATATTATTTTATATGAACACAAGTAAAATTTTCCAAAAGCAGTCACTTTAGCAGGTTCCACTGTAATTATTATATTCTAATTTGTTACAATCTACAATAAGAAAAATACGTTCAAAATTCATATGCGACTAAGATTTTTTACTACGAAATATCTTTATGCAACTAATATAAGTAGCTGAAGCACAAAATTTAAATTAAAAAATTATGTAAAAATATTTTTATATATTTTTTTAATTATTTATTTTTAATGTTTTTTATATTAAATAACTTAACGTTTCATCATCAGAAGATAAATAATTTTAACTATTAATTTTTTTGTGATGTAACTATTACTTTAAGGGAACGTGGGGCAGGGAAGCAAAGGGGGTAGGAGAAAAAAAGACCCCTTAAAATTAAAAAAAAAAAGAATTTTGGTAATATTTTGCTATTTTATATCATTTGGCCCTCTTTTAACAAGAAACTTTTCTCTCCTTGGGGGGGGGGGGGTTGGGCCTTCAAACCGGGGGCCCGGGGCAATTGCCCCGCATGCCCCTGCCTCAGTCAGGCCCTGTATATTCAAATTTGACACACGTTGGATAATTCTGCATAAAAACCCATTCATCTAATTGAGGACGGATGGGGGGGGGGGGGTAATCATCCCTTCCCAAAACTAATCAGGCAAGCGTCTTTTCAGTATGAACGTATATCCAAAAATTGAACCAAAACAGTTAATTCAGCATGAAAAACCCATTTACCTAAATTATGAGCCCCCCCTCCCCCCCCCGATCCCCCTTTCATACTTAACCAATGAATCCCCAAAATCAATAATAATTCCCCAAAATCAATCCTTGTCACTTTTTTTCCTTGTCACTTTTTTTCCGTGTCACTTTTTTTCCGCTTTTGTAGTTTAGGTCACTTTTTTTCCGATAACTTTTTTTCCGGTCACTTTTTTTCCTAGATTCAGGTTTTTCAGTTCTTAAGATAATTCTCAAATGCCCCGCTGAATAAAACGAAAATTTCTGACACACTTTTTTCGTTTCTTTTTAAACACGAAAGCCTGTTTACTAAAATAAACTTTCCTTTTTTTAAAAATAAATAAATTACTTAGAAGCGATTCAAGTTACATGCCGACGGAATTTCTCCTTCCTTTCATTATCACATCAGAAATTCAGTTGAAAGGAAAATTTTCATAGCATTTTCTAAAAGATTCTTTGAGTTTATTGAAAAACAAAAAACGTGTTTCGATTACATAGTTTCTGAATGCAGACACCTGCGAATCTCATACCTTTCCGAGCAAGAATGAAATAAAAATTATGTCATAAAGCAGCCAGTTTGCATTTGAGAACGCCTTAAGGCTTTAGTTTCCATATTATTATGCCTGCTTACTTGTAATGTAATAATACAAATACTGTTTTCGAAGATTCCCCAATCTCCGAGAGCTCAAAATCTCCATTTTGAAAGTTTTTTTTTTTTTTTTTTTTTTTTTTTTTTTTTTTTTTTTTTTTTTTTTTAGCGTTTTTAGGAAATTTGAGATGTAGCTGACTGAGAAGTTTGCATCGGTATGTTATATCTATAAAAATAACAAACAAAATTTTAAAACATACATAAAGTATTCGATGGAGTCCAAAAAACAAAATGTACCTAAGGTATCCAAATTTATGAATAGGTCTCCGTCAATAAAATAATAGCAATGAAAAACATTTATCAGGCCTAGATCATAAAACACTTTTCAACAATGACAGAATATTATTACGATTTTTTTTTTTTCATTCAGTGCAGTCGATCATAGTATGTCCTGTAATCAAATTGTTTTATGGGTCTTTGCAAATGAAGCAGTATCTATGCATTATTCTATAAAAAATGCGTCGCAATGCATCTCAAGGGTTTTTTTTTTAACTTTTATTATGTTTGAAGTATTAAAACATCATTAAAGTAACATCACAAACTATTTCCCCCATAGATCATAAATAATTCTCCCCCACTCTTCATAAAGGAACTATAAATATTTTCCGTACTTTTAAGAAATCATATTTTAGCCTACATCAATGATATAATATAAATTTCATTACATTTCAAGTGCTGTTACATAATTGAAGTGCGTCAGAAATGACTTTTTTCCACATGGACAATGATTGTTTTGTGTGTACCTATAAACAATATATAAATATTACGCATTCATTTTAAATACGCTTCATTTGTGTTTTTGAACAAAGAACTTCTAAGTAGAAAAATGATTAATAAATGAAACTTTTTTTTTTCTTTTGTACAATGAAGTAAACAATAAAAAAGAAAGAAAAAAGATCTTTCAAAAAAACTGTCAGGATAAAGGGAACGTGGGATGGGATTACTGACGTCCTCATACTGGATTAAGGAAATGAACAGGGAACAACAAGCTTTAACAACATATGTACCTTTTTTCATAAAATGGAAGCAGGGTTGATTCCTAAAAGACAGCACCGGAAATTGACACAAATAATTTTACCGACAGATTTCAGTGATTATAAAGAGTTACTTTTGTATATTTTTACTGCGGTCAGAAAAGTCTGTACATAAAGGCATATATCTTTCCTAGTTTTCTTATTATTTAGACATAAAGGTTTTGAGCTTGAAAAAGTTTTGTATTGAAACAAACTTTAGTAGTTTGATGTTCCTTTACTTATTTTAACTTTTCTTGTCACATTTGTCATGCTTAGCGGCTAGCATGAAAAATTTTTAACGGTCTTCTTAAAAAATACTTTTAAATTGACCGGCAATAGTCAAATTTTTTAATTCTCTCAAAGGCGTATGCTTTTAAGTGTGTTATTTTGTGAAATTATTTCATGGTACTAGCCAGCGAAAAGGGTTCATTGTAAACGTCTTGGGAGGCCTTTCTTTTTGAAATACGGTTTAAGGTAATCTGTAAGGTTCGGGGATTAATTTTCTAAATAGGACTACAATACCGAAGATTTCTAAAGGGAAATTTAAGGCATGTTTATAATGGTGCAGCGTTTATTTGATTTGCGGCATGTGTGAAGTGCGTACCTTACATGCTCACTCACTGTCAGGTTTTGTTTAGCATTGATCAGTTAGAAATTGAATGTAAATGTAGCAATATTTCATCCTTTTTAAAATATACTTTTCAATCATTCATTTTTGTAGCTTTGATCTGCCGAGTGCAAATGTCTTTTATCTTACAGCGAAACTAGGTAAGAGGTTTAGTTTCGTCACAAAGAAAGAAAAAATATATATATATACATATATATACATTTTTTAAACAATTTTACTTTAGTTTGACTTATAACTTATCTGAGTGCTGCTAAACAATTTTTTTGAGCGAAATAATTTTTTTAATCGCGAAGTTCTATTAAAACTTATGGAATTTTTCCATGATGGATAGTGACTCTGAAATTGAAGATTTAATTGAATCATCTGAATCTGATGAAATATTTTCATCCTCGAATAGTGATACTGATGATGACAGTTTAGATGATGTTCGAGATTGGTGCCCTATAAATACTTCTGCCAGACAACCAAGTCCTCCTAAGTTTCCCTTTTCTGCTAAACCCGGAATAAAAATTCCAATAGTGAACGCAAATTGAAAAAAGTGTCACATGATTTAAGGACAGCCCCATTGTGTTTCGAAATTTTTCGCTTTTCCAGTTTTGATCGACATTTAAATATTTGCAGTAATACTATCATGCAAATTTTGATTTAATTTTTTAAATATCAATTTTTTTTTTTTTTTTACTTAATAAGTTCTATAATAATTTTCTGATAAGTATTTTTTTTTTTTTTTTTAAATATTAATTCGCGCTAAAGAAATCGATAAAAAGAGCACAGCATTTACCAGCATTTTTGCTGATCAAGAGGTGAAATATTTAAACAAATTTGTAAGCCGGACTACTTTTTTTATACAAAGGTTCATCTGTTAACCAAATTTTCAGTGGGGCGTCATATGATTTCTGTCCATAAGAAATTCATTTCTAATTTAAAGTTAACATATATAAGCCGTAATTTTCACTTCAAATTTGTTTCACGTGTAGTATTTTAATTGCTTCGGTATTTTGTATTTATTTATTTAGTTAGTTTTGTGTGTCTGTGTATGTTTGAAATTTATGTGTAAATGTGTAGTTCATTAGATTTAAATTAATAATATAATTCAATAATAATGCTATTAACCCTTTCAGGAGCAAAGTACTTCTATACGTAAAGTACAGAAATGACAGTTCAAATTATGTTTATAGGTATAGTGTAGATATCACTAAATGTATATTTTTAAACAATATTGCAACTTTAAGCATATGTGGAGTTATATGTCGCTGGGACTTTTTTCGTGTAGGGTTTTCGTCCGATAATTGTTTTATGCAGGGTGTTTTCGTCCTGTACCTAATCAGGCTAACTAAAAAGGAAAATGGAGATTATTCTATTTGAACGGCCTTTTGCAAAGAGATTGATTCATCAATTAATCTTTCATAGTTACATAAGCAAAATCTATTTATTTTTTAAAAGCAGTCTTAATACATAAATTTTATTATAATTCAGATTTAATTATAAGGATAAGGAATATTTTTAAAATACAAATTGTTATCGATTAAAAAAAAGTAGACAAAAATATATAATTAAAATTGCAGTTACTTCTAAGTTTGGTTCAATAAGTGATAGTGGGACTGGACAAATGCTCCACATTTTCTTAGAAATATAGCATAATCTTTTCAACTATCTTAAACCCAAATTGATTTTTCTTTGACACATTCCTGAATTCAGTTTTGTTAAAAAACACATTGAAATGGCAGGTGCGCTATCAAGAGATTATAAAGTCGAGCAAATTTTCCATTTTTCGATAAAGGCAGGAAGTCATTTAGAAAATTCTATCAAATTTCGAGTTTTGAAAAAAAAACCTGCACACAACACCTCGATAAAGATGATCATGAAAAAGCACTGGCGAATATGTAATTCATTTGACAGAGAAAATAAAGAGCTATTCAGTCTCAAATCATTTCCATAATCCTGATTGTTTTCGCCATGCCTTAATTATATATTTTTTAATTTATTCTTGAATGTGTCAAAGTTTGTAGATTTCGACATTCCCCCCCCCCAAAAAAAAGTTCTTTTTCTTTATTTTCTTTTTTTTTCCTTGTTTTCTTTTCTTTCTTTCTTTTTTTTTTTTTTTTTTTTTAATTGAATCAGTAACTTTTTTTAAAATTCAAAATGGTTTGTTAAGGATCCTCGAAAAGACATTTTTATTTATGCTACGTATTGCCTAAATTATGCTTTCTTAAGGACATCATTTCAATTTTTTTGTTTCTTTTTATTCCATTTTCACGCCTTTCTTTTCATACAATTATCAATATATATATATTTATTTAGAGACTTCTTGTATTTTTTTTTCTTTGGCTTTAACTATAAGAAGGAATTTAAATATACAATTTTAGAATAGTATTAAAATATCTAAGCAAACATATTTAAATTATAAAATCTAGGTTCAAGTACCTTCACACAAATTAATACTTTGTCAGTAGTAATAAACATTAAAAAGGCATATTAGAAAAATTTAAAAGATGATTTATTCCAAAAACTATTTCATGGAGAAATGAGTGTTTGTATAGCTATTTTCTAATGCAAATTTATTTTTAATATCGAACAATTTGTCTAATTAATAAACGCTATATTAATAATAATGTTTTAATAATTTAAAAGTTACATTTGAAAGTAATTATACTGGTATTCTTTGAAAATCAATTTGAGACAGTTTTTCCTTGCAAAACATTATTCCAGAAAAAAAAAAAAAAAAGAAAAAGAAAAAAAAAAAAAGAAAAGAAAAGAAATATTTTAGAAAAGAAAAGTATGACCAAAAAACTCCTAAAAAATAAATCGTGCCACGTGATTTGCTCCATTTTCTGGATTAAAAAAAAAAAAAAAAACAATCTTTAATGAAATAAGGAAATGAGGTATTTATGATTATATTTTTAAAACTTATGCAACAGAATCTGCGATAAGTACATCTTCAAACATTTCCTCAGTACATGTTATCTGGTAAATACTGAGCATTCTAAGCTGATTAATCACTATTAGCTCTGACACCTTCTCCTCCCATCTAAGCTCCTACCACGCCTTCTATTCATACCGCAAGGATAGAGAAGGGGGTGAAAAATTCGGCTGGCGATTTTGCAAAACTTCCTGTCTTCAAAGAGGAGTTATTTTTGTGAAAACATATGCTGTTATTCAAGATTCAAGACATTTTCAAAGTAGTTTTTCCAAAGATACCGAAACGCTCAGAGGGTTAATGAAATTGATAAGAATGGTTTAACTGAAGTAATAACATAATAATTTTTAAAAAAAATTTCATCCGAATAATATATTTTAAATGATATTTTTTTTTTCTAAAAATGAACTTTCAGACAAAAAATATCCAAGATAAATAACATATTCTCTATATATCTCATTACACAAAAAATACAAAAATAAACGTAACTTTTTACATTATTGACAATCGGAATCATCCCATAAAAAATATACATATACATTAAAACTCTTTATTTGTAACGGGAAAAAAAGTTTATTGCCTATCATTAATTTAACATACATTAAATGTTACATTTTTTTAGAGTCATAAAAAACAGCCTAATAAAAATTAGTGACCTGTGAAGGTTACTCAGCCTGATTTATTTTTTAGTGAATAAAGCAAATAAAAAATTGGATTTTTTTTTTTTTTTTTTTTTTTTTTTTTTTTTTACAGATAGCTCCATTATTTTTTCTTTTCGAACAATACAGGGAGTTATTCTTTTTTTATATATAAAAAATAAATCGGTATATTATGCAACGGTACTGTGATTAAAGTTTATTAATATTTTTTTCCAATATTTATAAACTTTATAATAATTCATTTGTAGATTATTTTAAAATAATTTATTTAGATTTACTTTTTTTATTAATTGTATTTTTATCATTATAAACTACAAAGGACGAAATAAATGATGAATATGGAAGTTTTTATTAGATTGTATAAATGTGCTGATAATCATTTTTACTAATACAGGATGGTGGGTCGAATGGTTAGGGAAAAACACAGTCAAATAAAGAGGAAAGTACCAGTATTTTCTTATCGAAAATACTTAGAATTATATAAAGAGAAAAATAAGTCGAATTTCTCTTAAGAGTCCTGTCCCAGCGCGCGAAGACACCTGCGAACTAATGTTATTCCTATGGGGAGGCAATTTTCTGATAACTCTTTAGCATTTTGACATTTTTAAATATATATACATATATATATATATCTGCATTAGATAGCTGAGGTCCTTCTCAAGATCGCTCCTTGATTACTTTTTCAATTTTGGTCACATATATTTTGTATAAAGTTACACTTTCTGAACCGGTTTTGGAAGTGAAAGTAACTTTATAGCAAATACCTGTGACCAAAAGTGAAAAAGTAATCAATGAGCGATCTTGAGAGGGACCTCAGCTATCCAATACAAAAAAAAAAAATATTTAAAAATGTCAAAATGCGAAAGAGTTATTAGAAAAATGCCTCCCCATAGGAATAGCATTACCTCACGAGTATCTTTGCGCGTAGGGACAGGAACGTTAAACAAAATACTGGTATTTAACACCTTTTTGAGTGTGTTTTTCCTGAACACTCGCCTCGCCAGCCTGTATTAGCATTCAACTAATTTACGCTCGCAAAAAATGTTATTTAGAAATGATATCTTGAACCAGTTTGCTTTGCACAGTAATAATTACAAAATATTAAGTACAACTGCAGATTAAAGCAAGAGACAAGACGTGCTCAAGTGTAAACCACTTATACTTAAAAATTATTTTTTAGATAAATATAAATTTAAAATCCGTATTACTTCATTTTATATATTATAAAATTCAAAAGAAATGCTTTAAAAAGGCTATCTCGTAAAATTAATTTAATGCGCATTTCCGCTTGTGCAAGTGTAATGGGTAAAAGACAATGTTATAAAACCTGTTGACCCGTAAATAGTTATATTTGAATACTTGCTTTTTTATATATAAAAAACTTGTTGGATGTGTCAACCATAAAACTTTCTTCTATCTCATGCATCATAAATTTCAAAAAAGTAGTTACATATGTTAATGTTGCAATATTATTAGTTCAACTTTGATTTTCATTTCAAATTTCTGCTTCAGTCAATTAATTGGAATTTGTTAAAATCAATGATTACTATTCTGTTGTATATCAGCTATTTGCGAATAGTCTAACTCAGCCATACTCAATCCTTTTTTTCTCGCGGGCCGCAAAAAAGCGTTTCCGACGCCAGGAGGGCCACAACACTTTTTAAAAAATGTAATTAAAATGAAAGAAAAAAGCATAACAAAGCATAGTATAGTAAATTTAATATTATCGACATGGTTGAAAGCTTGTCTTAGAAGAAATGTAACCAAAAAATTTTAACATCACTATTTCCAAAGAATAAATTCGTAGTATAGATCTATACCGCAAATGTTGTATACTTAGGCAGTGAAATTTATTGTTTGAAAATAGTAGTGAAAAGGCTTTTGAAAAAAAAAAAATTCCAAGGAAAACGATCAACCCTAAAAAACAGTACTAGTTATGTAGTAAGTATAAAACATTATAATATAAAAATGCAAGGTATCCAAGTTCTAAAGAAAAAAAATCGGGAAATAATCTCTAATAACACAGTCTTCTGCACAATGCAAAAACTTCATTTATTTTTGCGTGTATAAATATGTACTGTAAACTTAATTTAGAATGAAGTTTGATTAAGATCGAAGTTCAAGAAATGCATGCAACAATGTCTCACAAATATGATTATAAAAAAGAAACTTTCAAAACTAAGAAACGAAATTTAAGATCTTTTAAGTTAATTTAAATTAATTTCAAATAACAAGGCCGGCATTGCCATTTTAAGGAAATACGCAAAACGACATTGAAAATCTTAAATAGCTTTTATGCACGTCAAATAATTTTTAAAATATGAATTTATGATTATTTGTCTCGGGCTACATGCGGCCCGCGGGCTGCAGTTTAAGTATGGCTGGTCTATCTAAATTAGCAGGACGCGAGTTTTCGTCACTGCATGAGCCGCCAAAGAATAACAGAACTAGAAAAAAGAGAAAATAATACGAATATCGATATTACAGCGCACCTTTCCAGCGAAATAATTCTAAATTCAAGGATACACCTGATGGCCATAGCTAGAAAGATATACAAAAAAATTTGGTTCAATTCTATGCATGACTTCATAAATTTTTCAAATGTACAATCATGAAAATAGTGCAAAATTCTCTATTACAGCATCCTCTTCCGGCAGATATTTTTTTCAAATTCAAAGAGGACCTGCTTGCCATAACCAAAAACAAACATAAAAAATAATTCTTTTTAATTCATAGCTTCATACGCTATTCGATGGTACATTAATGATACCATGGATACGAAAGTTAATAATAGCATCTATTCTTCCTAATTAATAAATGGTCAAAAATACAGCTATTACAGCGCCTCTATCTTGCTTAATATTTCCTAAAAGAAGAATGCATTACTGGCTATAGCCTAAAACGTACACAAAGCATTTGGTTTAATTTCATGCATAGCTTTTTACACTTTTCGATGGTAATAATGAATATGGTACAAAAATCGCTATTGCAACTCCCCTTTGCGGCAGATTTTTTTTTCCGAATTGAGGGAGGATCTGCTCGCAATGGCCAAAATCATCCACAATTTTTTTTAATACTTTTCATAACTTCATACACTTTTTGATGGTACAGTGATGAAAATGGCACAAAAATCACTATTACAAAGCCCCTTTCCGGCATTTTTATTTTATTTTATTTATTTATTTATTTTTATTTTTTTCAAAATCAGGGGTTTTTTTTCTCTCAAATTCAAACTGCATAAGTCAAAGACTTGCAAACAGCTAAATACCTCATGCCACACGACAAATCATAAAATTTTGAAAAAAATATTATTTTCATTAATTTAATTTTATCAATGGCATCCATTCTTTTTTGCTATTTACAATTTCAGATTGAACATTAGTTTGAATGTTTTTCGTATAGACATCATAGCTTGCAGGTAAAGCGTCTCGCTAGTAAACAGGAGATTGTTACTTCTATTCCTGGTGCTGAAGATTGAAATTTTTATATTAAGATGGGTCTAATTAAAAGAAATTTCGTATGTTTTGCCAATTTAAGGGTTTATATTTTCAGGGTTTCGTCCATCTGACATTAATAGTATTTTTTGAAATTCAATTTTCTTTCTATTTTAAAAATTACTGCGATTTATTAATGATTCAGTATTTTAAATTTCGTTTAAGTAATTGTTTTCAGTTTTAGAAATTTAAAATTTTATTTATATCCCCCTATTATTATTATTATTATTATTATTTAGGATCTTTGAAAAATTTGAAATTTTCGATTTTATTTAAACAATTTGATTTGACATTTCTAATTTAATTAAAATAAATAACTTCCTTCCATAATTATTTTAAAATTAAATTTGCTGGTGCTACCATCTATGTAAGAATTTATTAATTATAATTAGCAATTTGGATTTATTTTTGGAGTTGTTTTGAAAGAAACATTAAACAAACCCTCTAAGCGATCTGCAATCACACATACCACTTGTTTCTTATTTGCAAATCTCTTATGCTGATAAAAAGCTAGCGAGAACTCTGATGGATAGTTGTTTCAGGATAAATTTTCATCTGTATTAAATCAAATTAATCACTTTTATTTGGAAGGAAAACAAAGTATGAGAGAAAAAAAAACAACCTAATAAGAACTATTGATCTGAGAATGTTATTGATTCTGGTATTTCACTTATTTATTTTTTTATCAAGGTAAACACTACTTTTTTGTTAAAGTATTTTTTTTTTTTTTCGGAATATATCTGAAAATCTCAGACAATGGCATTACACTTGAGGATTGTTGATACTTATGCATAAAAAGTAATGGTTATAAAGTGTCGTACTACATTCCGAAAAGTGTAAAAAAATATTTAAATTATGAATGGAATATTTTTAACATGTATATTGATTTGTTTTCTTATTTACCTTGTTAACCACTTAATCGTCGCGCCCGAGACATTCACGGGCTGCAATCTTTACGGCTTTTATTCAGAATTGTTTGATTCCCAGCAGTTTTATAAAATAGTGTAATTGGTTTTATTCTGGTATCCTTTTATTCGTCATTAAATATGATGAATATTTTTTTTTTCAAAAAATGATGGCAATAATGAATTTGAATTACTTAAAGCGTAAAAAGGCGTTTTCGTAAACATCTATTTTCTAGCATACACAATCACGTACTTGAGCACCATGAAATGAAATTAATCCGAATCAGAAGGTTTCCTTTTTCATATTAAGTTTATTTTAAATGTTGAAATATTGCTGTACAAATATTTACACTACCAGACAATCTGGTAGTTCGAAATTATTCAATAAATATGACATTCCGAGCATGCATAAAATTCAACAATTCTAATAAAAAATTAAACATTCCAAAACATTGCGATCGTCTAGGCAACGAAGAATTGGCTGCCACTTAGCCATATTTGCCACTTTGCCATATAAATACATCGCTCGCAGGCGATCCATGTCACGTGATCACTTTCATCAGATCAGATTTCGCAACAACGTCAAACTACTCATGTAGTACTGAATTGCGAAAAAGAAACATCCTTATAACTCCAAAAATAATAATCTTATTAACTAACAGTTTATTGCGTTGGATTAAGCGTCTCATTTCCAATTAAAATATATCTTTGAATTGAAATTTGAATGAAATGCAGGGTCATGAAAAATCGAAAAATGTGGAAAACAGGATTACAGATATCTCGGCAATTAATAATCCGATCGACTTCGTTCATTATGCAAAATTTGTGTTATTTTATTGTCTTTTACGATCACACCTTAAAATAAAAAATTTCGAAAATTTTTATGTACCTTTCATCAGAACGAATTTTTCGAGAGTCCGAAAAAAATAGTTCCGCATAATCGAGGTTACTGATATTAAATAGGCTTCGTTCCATTATTACATACTAAATACATACAAAATTTCAAGTCTCTATTTCAATTTGTTCGGGAGATGGAGCGTTTACAGACAGACAAACAGACTGATGGAAAGCAATTTTCTTTTTTTCTAAAAAAAATGTTTTTCGAAATCTCCAGTGTCTGAAACGTGTAAATCCGTCAAAAAAAAATTCGATTTTCAAAACGATTGCAAGACTTACTCTATACTACGTATGATGGGTAAGTAAATTAGTCGTTGGGGGACCACCGTAATACTTACCCATCATGGATACGCATAATATAAAATATGAAAATAAAACGCATGTAAACTATTTATAAAATGCTTCGCAATTCCAAAATAAAGTTTAAACGCATATTTAAATAATTTTAATATACATAGTAATGCTCTATCAATGAATTGCTGATGAGCCGATTTCGACAAATTATATAAAACTCCAAAATACGCCAGTAGTACCGGATTGCATAAAAGAAGCATCCTTATAGCTCCAAAAATAATAATCATATTAACTAACGATTTACTGCGTCGGATTAAGCGTCTCATTTCCAATTGAAATTTAAATGAAATACAGGGTCATGAAAAATCGAAGAATGTGGAAAACAGGATTACAAATAACTCGACAACTAATAATCCGATCGCCTTCGTTCTTTATGCAAAATTTGTGTTGTTTTATTGCCTTTTACGTCCCCTCCTTAAAATAAAACATTTCAAAAATTTTTGTATACCTTTCATCAGAACGAACTTTTCGAGAAAAAAATAGTTCAGGATAATCGAGGTTATTGATATTAAATAGGCTTCGTCCCATTCTTACATATTAAGCACATACAAAGTTTCAAGTCTTTATCTCAATTTGTTCGGGAGATAGAGCGGTTACAGACAGATAGACACACAGACGGACGGACGACAATTTTTTTTTTTTTTCTAAAAATATGTTTTCCGGAATCTCCAGTATCTGAAACGTGTAAATCCGTCATAAAAAATTTTTCGATTTTCAAAACGATTGCAATACTTACCCTATACTACGTATGGTGGGTAAGTAAAAGTACCATTAATAAATCTTATTCAAGTAAACTGTAACACTGAGAGAGAAAAGAAAACGATACTGAAAATAAGTCTCCTAAACTCTTTATCTACTACATTATGAATTCATGAAAATGCTGCATTCTAAAGCATTTTGCCTAAATTGTTTAAACTAAATTAAAAGATTTACATAATCATTTAATAAATATCTGAAGGATTTTAGTAGGGTTAACCCTTTCAGGGGCGGTGTTTGCAGTCTGCAAACACTTAATACTACTGTTCCAATTTCGAAATGGCACCAGTAAAATTTTAGTACAATTTCGATTTTATAATATGCGCGAAAAACAGCTCTTTATTATTTTCAAATAAGTCTGTTCTTAAATTGTGGTGTGAATCAATTATTTGAACATTTTCGGAGCAGAAATACCTTGCCCCTGAAAGGGTTAATTAAATTTCAATTTACAGGGATTTTGTGCAATTTTTATAACCCGACTCAAATCTTTTATTTTAATTTGTTTTCTTAGTATTTTGTAGAATTATAAAATGGACAAATATGATGTACTTACAGTATAAATATAGAAATATTTCCGAATTAAAAAATCCCCACCCCCCACCCCCTCCCTCAGCGCCGAGAAAGCTGAAAAGATACAAAGCTAAAAGAAATCATCCTTTTAAAAATATTTATGTCTTGTGTAACCAATAATGCTTTTGGAACAAAATAAAGTAATGTATCTGTAACTCATTCTAAACACTATTACAACTAATCGACATATTAAAAGAATTTTATAATAAGTAAATTTTATGGTACTTATAAGTACCGTCTGTTGATAAAGGGTTAAATGAAAATCTCATAAGTGAGGCGTCATTGTATAAACAATTTTATTTACATACACTTAAAAATGATTTTTTTTTTTTTTTGGTGTAAATTTTATTTTTTCTGAAATTGGTGTAAATATAATAATATATTTACCTGTGATAATACTGCATTTCTTACAATTTTACAAATTTTACATTTGTTATAGAAAATTAGTGAAGTCCGTATATCATGTATCTGTTGATTTTTATTCCAACTTATGCATTAATTTTTTTTAAATAAATCTTATTTAACTATATTTTACTTTATTTAAATATTTTAATTATAAATATTGTATGTAACACAATTCAAGCATAAAGAATTGCATAAATGCCTCCAGCTATCACGTGTATATTTGATTTGCAGTATTGTGTTATGAAAGAAGTTTACTTTGTCTAATTTACTTTTAATTACACCATTGCTGATTAATAAATATGATATATTTCACTGTTTTCTAAACAAACTATTTTCAAATAAAAAGTACGAGGAATAAATCTTATTGAAGTGTATTTGTTATAATGAATATCTGAAGGAAAAGAAATATTTTCGATTATCAACTTTTGTAATTGTCTCTTTTAATAAACTTAATTGCCTTTCAGCAATTATCTAAATATAAACAAAAATGAAAATTTAATTAATGTTTCAGAATTCTAAGAGAGTTTTTAAAAATTATTTATACAAAGCTTGGGTATATTAATTATTATTTTCTATTGCATATATACAATGTAGCATAAAGAAATTTCATTATTTTTGTCTCATACTTGTGAAGTGTTTATCATTTTTAAAAAAATACCAAACAATAGGTACAATGGAAAAAAAGTATGATTGCAAATCGCTCAGACAGTTTCGTTTAATATTTCTTTCGAAACAATTTATTCTTTAATTAATAAATCAAAATTTTTAATTTATTATTATTAAATTCTTACATAGATGGTAGCACCAATAAATTTAATTTTAAAATAAATATAAAAGGAAGTTTTTTATTTTAATCAAATTAAAAATGGTCAAATTTAAATAAAATCCAAACTTCTAATTTCTTTGAAAATCCGAAATTTAAAAAATTAGAGGAGATATAAATAAAATTTTAAACATCTAAAATTTTTTTAATTAAATTTAAAATGCTGAACATTTAATAAATCGCAAAAGTTCTTTTAATAGAAAAAAATGAATTTAAAAAAATATTATGAATACAGATGAACGAAAACTAATAATATAAATCCTTCAATTGGCCAAAAATACAAAATTTCTTTTTATTAAGCTATCGTAGGATGAAAATTTCAAGTTTCCGCATCGGGCATCGAGCTAAGAACCTTTGTTTTTACTAGCGAGATGTTTTTCCCAGAATCCATGATGCCTACACGTAAAACGTTTAAATTTAGCTTCACTTTTTAAATTGCAAAAATTAATGGATGATATTAAGAAAAATAATTTAATTAAAATAATAGACTTTTTCAAAATTTTAAGATTTGTCGTGTGACATGGGGTATTCAGCTTTAATTTTACAAAATTTGAAGTATCTGACTTATATAGTTTTTGTGTACGGACTCTGTGACGGACAGACAGAGAACAGAGAAGAACAAGTTTTACTCAGATGAACGAAACCCTAGAAAACTGTCTTTATGACAAAATTTGTTTATGCACAACAGTAGTTATAAAGTATGTACTGATCCTGGAATTTCCAAATCCGAAAATTATTTGGTATCAGAACTTCTTTGTACTCGAAATTTCACGCGTTTCGGCAAGATTTATTTTTTTATTTTCAAAAAAATTTTGATATTTCACCTGGAAAATAACGGGACTCGTACGAACTCTGGGTTAATGAAAATAACTATTGTTATGAATTTTGTAAATAGTTAGTATTTGTACTCTAAAATAATGTAAATAATCTCATTAAGCTCTATTCCTTTGCTAATATTAGTTTTTTTTTTTTTTTTTTTTTTTTCAGTGAAAGTCCATGGCAATTTGGCAAAGTATACAGTTATCGCCAAGTTAGCGTCACTTTTGACGGCTAATTTTGGTCGCCAAATTAGGTGATATATCGCCAATTTGGCGAAAAACTTGGCGTTGATATCCCCCTTTCTATTGTAACCCCTCTTATAAATATACAGATACATTAAATGCATTTCCGGTGTTTTCTGGATTTTTCTAGAAACATGTAGAAATTTCTATTGCATGCCCCGCGTTCTTAACATTTAATTAAACAAATATTTTGGTTCACAATATATATTTTTCTTTTTTAAAAAGCCGGAGGTTGGCAAGTATGTAAATGTTACTTTTTAATCGCTAGCTTAAAGTTTCTGGTCCCCAATAACAACATGACGACCACAAAACTCGCGTCTTCATAATACATTAATTTGTGGTACTATATAGTGTTAAAATACCTTGCGTTGAAAGATTACGAGAATTATTAACACATTCGCTGCCGATCAAGCGCCAGCGAGTGATATGGCGCCAACGTTAAGGTGCCATTCACGCGTCAGCGCGTGATGTGGAGTGATTCCAATAGCCAGTCACGAGCTGGCACGGGAAAATCTTTCACTGATTCTTTGTTATAAAAAGTAAATTGGCTTCTGGAAAAAACTCACTAGTTACCCCATAGTTAATACCTCACTGTAGAAAGTGAGGCATTAACTATCATCACATCTTCACGTAAGCGGCAGCGAACGTGTTAAAAGAATACAATTTTTCTTTATCAAAAAATCTCACAATACTTTCTGCATTTCCAATTTTTTAAATTATTTTTTTCAATGAATCTACCCTTTAATGGTGCAAGTATTTTTTGTAACTTTATTCACTTCAAATATATAGATGATATAGATTTAAAAAAAAAAAAATCGACATGATTTTTCCCCGTTTCAAAAAACTCCTATTGTTTGTGTTCTTTTTTTTTTTTTTTTTTTTTTTTTCTTTTTTTCAAAATTTTGCAATTGAACTTCTTTGTGTGTCCTTCTAGGTTATTAATTGTTTCATTAATTTTAATTGCAATCATTTATTGTACAAAAGAATTACAAATGTGATTTTTTTTTTTTGAGCTTACAATTTTATTTTATCGTCGTCTAAAAGAAAAAAGCACTTTTATTGAGTCAAATCAATTCTTTTTTTTTTTTTTTTTTTTTTTTTTTTTTTCTTTAACTAAATAACATTTTAAAGCGATTTCAATCAAAGAATGTTTATGGAATAAGAGGAAAAATATTCTAGTTATTTTTCAGTTTTTCATAAACATTTAGAACTTGTAAAATATGCAGCAATGAAAAATTACTGCAATATTTGCGAAAAAACTTCTAAACTTTATACTATAATAGGAATTTTTTATGAGAGAAATCCTATTTTAAAACTTCTAACCTTTTAAACAGAAGCAGATCACTTTGAAAATAAAAGTAATAGCTTATATTTTTCTAGACAGTTTTAAGTAAGAAAATTTCTATACTATGTCTAATTGTTAAAAAGATGTATATTATCAAAACTTTAAAAACAGTATTAAAAAAACTGAGTCATTTTCAAATCAAATAAATAATAATATTCTGAAATTACGCTATCTATGAAAGGTTTCGAACGGGAACCGTTATTTTCAAAGTAAAATATCAGTATATTTTATACAGAAAAATAAATCTTGTTTAAACACGCGAAATTTCGCCTTATCTAATTTTCTTGTCTAGGAATTTCAGGATCCATACGTAATTTTATGGTTTATAACCGTTCTAAATGACTTTTTTAAGTTTATTATTATTATTATTTTATTTGTACTCGTCATTAATTACATAAACATGAAAATATTCACATTTAAAATTGTATTTATATAATTAAACATAAATTTACAAACATATTAAAATTGAATTGTTAAATAAAAATACTACATGGATGCTTATTCTAATTAAAAATAAAGAATTCCAGACTATAAAAAACCATAATGAAATATAAAATCATATTTTTTATAAAGCATGACATATTTAAAGTATTTGCATAAGTAAACAATATCAAAATAACATATATGTTCACGTATTTTATTTCTCTGTTAAAAATACTGGATATTTATTAAGATAACTGTAAAAAACTCTTATTTATAGACATTTATAGACATCCTATACTTTTTCATTATATATTTAAACAGGCAAAATTTCGTAGTTAAAAATGCACTTATACACCAAAAAACGAATATTTAATTTGTATTTTTTGTAATTTTCATTCATTATACATATCTTTTCAATTGCGGTTAGAAAATAATTAATAGAAATTTTCGTTTCCCGGGAAAAAAAAAAATAGTCCGAGCTGGATTTGAATTGAGGAACAAAAATCTCGAATCCCGTATGCTGACGCCTGTGCTACAGAACAACTTGCCAAACATCGAAATTTATCTTATTGTAAACTGGTAACGTAAATTTTGCGACTTATTTTCTCAAGCCCCACTCGGTGTAGCGCTTTATGGCTGTCATGTACTTATATACTAACTATACTATATCGATGCATAAACGTTCATCCAGTTAGATGACACAAACCTCTGACCCTCTCCTCGTCAACGAATTTCAATAAAAAATTAAAGAATATTAAACAGTTTTTTTTCCTTAAGAGCAATGTAATGATTTCATGTTTTTGATGAAAATTTCAGTTTTCTATTTATTTTTTTCTTTGTTTGGTATTTTTATCTTTGTGAAATTACAAAACGTTAATAGAAAAATAAATCTGTTACCAAAAAAAAGAAAAAAAAAAGAAAAAAGAAACAGTAAAATTAAATCCAATGGGAAATCTTGGCGCAGCATATCCCTAAAGGGACTTTGCGTTATAAAATGCCATTCAATCAACCAATGGGAAAACATGTAGAAATCGCAAACTTAAAAAAATCATACAAAGAATTTTTAAAAGAATAAAAAATATTCTAATGCTGCCATATTTTAGAAAAATTATAGTATGCTGAATTGGGATACTCTTATGTACACAATACATAATACATACGCTTATATACACTCTTAAAACGAAAGAGCTGATTTGGTTTCTCATGAAAGAGCTGTAATTTTTTCGATCATAAAAGAGTTGTTTTTCAAACGATTAAATCTTCTTGATCTAAATTGGTTATTTAAATAGCTCAACTTCATTTAAATTGGTTAAAACTCGAGTTATTTCAACTCTTTTTTGAGAAGCTACCTTTCAACATTGAGATGAGTGGATTTCAGCTCAACTTGAGCTATTTTATGAGAGTACGCCAAGAGAGTACACTACATATCAATACATTTTAGATATTATACATAATTATTATAATGATGGCGCAATTCATAATCAAATCGATTAGCGAATTCAAATGTTTCTCATTAAATCTTCCTTCGAAATATAATTATCTTTTTTTTTTTCTATGTTATGTTATGGAAAGATGAAAAAAAAAAAAAAAAAAAAAAAAAAAAAGTTTCTTTCTATTGTAAGCTATTATCGAACACTCATTTTTTCCCTCATTGTTATTACGTAATTTGTGAGACTGATGAGAAATCAATACAACAATTTTTTTAATAGAAAAAACCCAGTGATGTTTATTAATTGCTTATCAAATCGTGAAAAAAAATGCATAAAATGTTAATAAAATATTTGTGTTTTGGTTGAGTCTTGCAAAATCGAATTTCCAAATTAATTATTCGAATCTTCTATCGTAGACCTTGTTTATTTTTAATCTAACCGTAAATTTTTCTTTAAAATTTTTTAATTTCTTTAACCCGGGAGAACACGCGCTTACCCAGGGTAGAAATGTTTTTAACTTTGTCACCAATAAAATCAAATTATAACCGTCATTTTATTTAGGCGGAGACAATCCTTACAAATTTTGCGATAAAACAAGTTGCAGATTACTTTTAAAAGATACGTGGTTACAATTGCAAAAATCATACGCACTTCGGGTCAAAAAGACCCAGCGCGTGTACTCCCGGGTTAAAATTCCCTGATTTGACCGTACGTTCTTGCCAATCATGATTTGCCCGTGCCACGTACGGGTATTTATATTCCAATCATGATTTATTATTTTCTTCAGTAATTTTTTATTGTAAATTTTGCATTATTTAAACCGAGCAATTTTTTTTTTTTTTTTTTTTTTTTTTAATACAATTAGGCAAAGATTTCTTTTTTGAAAAACCGGTGATAAAAGATTAAAAACTCTGTAAAAGACATAAAAAATATTCATTATTTGAAAGTACATTTCAAAAATACTGTGGTGGTTAAGGGGTTAAGGGGACAGTGCACTTCAAAATTAGTCAAAAAGTAGATTTTCTTTATATATATATATATATATATATATATATATATATATATATATATAATGGAACCCTCTTTAATGGTGAATATTTTGGCACTTCGTTTTTACCCATACTGCAATTATATCGCCAGATATTGTAAATTTTGTTAATACACCCAACGCAATTAACTATACAAATTAAAACTTTAAATGTCTTAAGTTATAATTATTTTTATTTATAAGTTTAAGTTATAATTATTATTTTATAATTATTTTTTTTCTTTGTTTTATACAGTGTGTCCCAAAAATATTGGGACAAAATTTAAGGGGAGGTAGAGGTCATCACATAGATTCAGATTTACATAGCAACTGATAGTCGGTAACCCTTTCCTGGCGCAGTAGTGACGACACAAAACACATGAAAGGAAGGACACGAACAGGGAGAGAAAACATGTTTCATCATATTAATACACCCAACGCAATTAACTATACAAATTAAAACTTTAAATGTCTCAAGTTATAATTATTTATAAACTTAAGTTATAATTATTATTTTATAATTATTTTTTTCTTTATTTTATATAATGTGTCCCAAAAATATTGGGATAAAATTTAAGGGGAGGTAGAGGTTATCACAAGGATTCAGATTTACATAGCAACCGATAGTCGGAAACCCTTTCCTGGCGCAGTAGTGACGACACAAAACACATGAAAGGAAGGGCACGAACAGGAAGAGAAAACATCTTTATTATTCTTAGTACTGCAAAAATACCGAGATAACATTTCCATGCACCAGAGATGCGCCTGCATACATCAGGGCCCGGGGTCGTAATTTCAAGCACCTAATTTGATAACGATCGGTGTTTTTTTAATGTTCTTTTTTCTGACTTTTCTGCTGTACTAATGATAATAAAGATATTTTCTTTTCTTATTCGCGTCCTGTCCTTCTTGCGTTTTGCGTCATCGCTACCACGCCGAGAAAACGTTTCCGACCATGGGTTGCTATGTAAACCTAAATCCTTATGATGACCTCTACCTCTTTTTAAAGTTTGTCCCATTATTTCTGGGACACCATGTATATTTATCTTTATGAAAGACAAAACTTTATTCGGAAAATAAATCTATTACCAAAAAAAAATTAATCTAATGGAAAATTATATAGAAATCATTAACTTAAAAAATCATGCAAAGAATTTTTAAAAGAATGAAAAATATTCTGTTGCAGTCATTTTTTATAAAAAATATGGTATGCTGAATTGGGATGCTTTTACATACGCAATACACAATACATAATACATACACTTACTCTACATAACAATACATTTTAGACATTACACATAATTATTACAATGATGGCACACCTAAAAATCAAATCGATTTGCTAAGTTCAAAAGTTTTTCATTACATCTTCCTTCTAAATATAATGTATTTTTTTTTTTTTTAATGTTATGTTATAAAAAAAAATAATAATAAACTTTTTTCAAATTTTAAGCTATTATCGAACATTTATTTTTTAGCATTTTCTAACAACGTTGAAAAGTGCTTATGCGTTCGGTTTGTCTGACCGTCTGTCCATCTGTCCGCGCTCTAACTCGCGTAAATGTACTCGGATTGCCATGAAATTTTAGGACGTTATTTACGTTTACCCTAGCACAACCCCTATTGAAAATAAAGTTTCTACCATGATTAGTTTATCTACAGGGAGAATCAAAAGTTCCCCATTACATTACGGCCTATGGGGAAAAATCGTTTCAAAGGAATTTTAAAGATGTTATACCCTGCCAAACATATTAAAATTTATATGCTTTTACGAGGTGCATTAGAATATGCATTGTATAAAATATAAAGTGAAAATGTAGCTATTATTCACTTACAGGGCCACACAAAAGAATTTCATGAGATAATGGTATAAGGGGGAATTGTGTGTGACATATTTTAAATATATTAAACTGTTTCATGTGATTTCAATTGTTTTAAGAGTGTTTCAGTTTAAAATAAATTTTATCTTAACACTGATGTGTAATAAAGGTACCAGGCAAACTACAAGGCTGAACAAAGTATTCAAGTATGTTTCATCTGTTAGTATAAATTGCTGAAAGAGAAATTTTAAGCTACTAGGCATTTTTTTCTAAACTAAATTTTCCCATTATATAGTGTGTATATTAGCTGACAGATCAAATACAGGGCTGTTCAATAGTACTGGAATACGTAATAGGTTATAAATCCTTATTTACCTAAATAACGAAGTTTTGTTAAAGATTTCATGAAGCGTTGGAAAGTGTTTCATAATCTATGCTTAACGCATGATTTTTCTTACTTGTTCTGTCTCGTTGCTATTACGTAATTTGTAAGACTAGTGACAAATCAATACAACAATTTTTTTGAATAAAAAAAATCCATTGGTATTTATTAATTTTCTATCAAACTGTTAAAAAATGCATAAAATGTTAATTAAATATTTATGCTTTGGTTGAGTCTTGCAAAATTGAATATCCAAGTTAATTATTCTAATATTCAATCTTAGAATTTGTTTATTTTTAATCTAAGTGTAAATTTTTCATTAAAATTTTAAGGGGATACTTTATTTCAAAATTCGTCCAAAAGTAGCTTTTCTTTTTTTATTATAAAACAAAATCTCATTTAATTGTAAATATTTTGACACCTCATTTTTAACACTATCCTACAAAGTTGAAAAATGTTTATGCTTTTTGGCTTTGGTTTATGCTGGTTTGTCTATCCGTCTGTCAGATGTCCGCACTCTAACTCTCGTAAATATATTCGGATTGCCATGAAATTTTTATATGTTATTGACCTATTATATGATTATATCCTAACAAGAATCCTATTGAAAATGAAATTCCTAACGTGGTAAGTTTATGTACAGGTACAGTCAAAAGTTTTTGTTACATTACGGCCTATGGAAAAAATCGTTTTAAATGAATTTTAAAGATGTTAAACCTGGTCAAACATATTCAAATTTATATGCATTTGCAAAGTTCATTAAAATAAGCAGTGAAAATAATAGTTATTCATTTACAGGGCCACACGAAAGAATTCCATCACACAATAATAAAGAGGGGGGGGGGAATGTTTGCGATATATTTTAATTATTTTAAACGATTTCATGAATAATAAAACTGATGTACGCCACTGAGGCTTAATATTTCGCGCATGATATGAAGTGCAGGGACATACAAAAGAAAGATCGATGATGGCTGATAGATGAATGAATGCATTTTTAATTATGATATGCGCTTCTAACTTTCACTAAATGTATGCATATTATATGGTGTGTATAAATGCTATAATTGATATGCAGGGTTACACAAAAGAGCTAGTAAATATTACAGAATATAAGAGTAATTTGCTTAAAGGTTATTTTTAAATAAGTTATGCATTTTTAAATTGAACTGCTTTCAGTTTATTAAAAAATGTTTCTCAAAATAATATATATTTCAAACAGTTTAAAATATGTTTTCTTTTCAATACAACTACTTTCCTAAACTTTATTCTATGTTTTAAATAACACATGTTATTTCAAATGTTAAACATTTAAAATTTACTTTATTATTTAAAATTTTTTAAAACATTTAAAATTTATCAAACATTAAAAGTTTTTTACCATACAAGAATAAAATAATCTACATTTGAATGAGATTAAAATTATGTTTTCTTTTCAATACAGATATTTTCTAAAAAATATATTATATTTTTAAAATAGCATATATAATTTCAAATATTAAAGCATTTAAAATTTAATTTAACTTTTTAAATTTAGAAAAATATTTCAAATTTATTCAAATATTTATAGTTTTTTTTTTTACCATACATGAATAAAAAACATTTATTTCAATCAGTTTACAATAGTTTTCTTTCCAATGCAGCTATTTTAAGAAATTTATTCTACTTTTTAAATAACCTATGTTATTTCAAATATTAAAGAATTTAAAATTTACTTTAACATTTAAAATTTACAAAAATATTTCAAATTTATCAAACATTAATTTTTTTTAACATACACCAGTCAAATAATGAGATATATTTGAATGAGAGATTAAAATTATGTTTTCTTTTCAATACAAATATTTTCTAAAAAATACATTATTTTTTAAAAATAACCTATGTAATTTCAAATATTAAAGCATTTACAATTTAATTTAACATTTAAAATTTAGAAAAATATTTCAAATTTATTCAAACATTATTAGTTTTTTTTTTTTTTTTTTTTACCATACATGAGTAAAATAATATACATTTCAATCAGTTTAAAATATGCTTTCTTTTCAATACAGCTATTTTTTTTTTATTATTCTTTCTTTTAAATAACCTATGTTATTTCAAATATTAAAGAATTTAAAATTTACTTTAATATTTAAAATTTATTAAAACATTTAAAATTTATCAAACATTAAAAATTTTTTGACCATGCACCAGTAAAATAATATACAATTGTATGAGATTAAAATTATGTTTTCTTTTCAATACAGATATTTTCTAAAACATATATTATTTTTTTTAAATAACCTATGTAATTTTAAATATTAAAGCATTTAAAATTTACTTTAAAACTTCTTAAAACATTTTATATTTATTCAAACATTAATAGCTTTTTTTTTAACCATACTAGAATAAAATAAAATACATTTGAATGAGATTAAAACATATTTATTTTCAATACAGCTATTTTTCAAAAAATATTCCATTTTTTAAATAACCTATGTTGTTCCAAATATTAAAACTTTTTTTTATTTATTGCTTTCGATTTTTTATATCAATATTTCTAAGTGTGAAAAATTTTGTACAAATAATAATTATTACAATTAAACAATCATCAATGCATAAAGTTTCTAGAATATATATATATTTACTTTCTTATCTTTTACGTGTTAGGGAATATATTTTATTGCTAAAAAAATAAATTAAACATACACTTACATATCTTGTATTAAAAAAAAAAAAAAAAAAAAGAAAGAAAGAAAAGAAAAGAAAATCTACTTCACTGCATTTATTCAGGATAAATTTTGAACAATTGTAGCAAATTACAAATTTGTAAATATAGAAATTCTATATCACCCATTACAAAGTATATAGGGGGAACTGGGGTACATTGATACATGGGGCACATTGATACACCCCCTCTACCGCTCACAGGGTCATTACAGGAAGTTTCACAACAGCTCCAAAAGATGATGCTAGTGTATTCAACTACATACAGAAAATCTTGGAATGATTCAGTAGTTTGATGAAATGGGACGGGTGATTTATTGTTTTTGTTGTTCAAAAGTAAATATGAGTTGTACAATTGAAATGCTATTATGCAACTGTTCCAGTATTTCCAACCAAAATGAATACTCTCCCTGGTAAGTACAGCTACTCTTTATCAGTTCTTCATTATTTATTGTTAGATATATTGTGAAGTGTTGGATTTGAGACTCATTTTATTCAAAATAGCTGTATGGGGCACATTGATACAGCCTAAATCCTTTAATAGTTCATATTTTCATTATCTTTTATTATTTTTTTTTACCATGCACTCCTTAATCCAACCTTTTTTTTCACGAAAAATTTCTAATATTAGTTTTTATTGAAGTGAAATAGCTCTAATTTCTTTATATTAGAACATTTTATAGTATTTTTGAAAACAGAAGATGTAGGAACTTACCCAGCATCTAGTGCTAGTAGAACTAATAAAAGAAAAGGACGCCATTCTGGCAAATCTCGGATTTATATCGATTCTCCAGAGAAAAAAGTATTTTCGACATGCGAAATGTTAAGTAAGAGAAACAAACTGCAGAACAGAAAATGATACTTATATTATAAACAGAATTTTTAATATAATTATCCTTTTTTTTTGTTTATGAACCTATTTATAAACAGAAAAACTGGTAATTTTTTCATCTTTCATAAGAAAGAAGATAATGCTGGGGTTGAAGTGCTAGATATGACAAAGTTACCACAGCCAACAATCAGACAAGAAACAGCCAGAACATCAGGTCATAATATATTTAATTTTGATTGCTTTAATATTGCTTAAAAATAAATTGTGGGTGATTTGAATTTTTATAAATAAATATAAAATGGTTTTCTAATTCATTTTCTATGAAAAATATGCATTGGTATTATTTTGTCGTCATTTTTCTCAAACGTATCAATCTGCCCCGGGGATGGGGCACATTGATACAAATGACTTTTTTTGATTTTTTTAAAATTACATGCAAAAATACTATATAAAACAATGATTGTACATTTTTATAACATACTACACAAGTTTTGCTGTCACCTCATGGAAAAAAAACTTGAATTTTCTACTTTCTTGACACCAAAAAAAATCTTAGAAAAAAACTGTATCAATGTACCCCAGTTCCCCCTACTGGTGTAATATAATGTCGTAAAATTGCACTTTTCAAAAACTTTTAAATATTTTTTTTTCCAATACTGCTATTTTCCTAAAAAACCAATCTATTTCAAATAACCTATGTAATTTCAAACATTGAATTATTTAAAATTTACTTTAACATTTAAAATTTATTAAAACGTTTAAAATTTATTTAAACATTAATAGTTTTTTTTTAATATATTTTCTTTTTAATACCGATTTTTCCAAAAAAAAAATCTATTTTTTAAATAACCTATGTTGTTTCAAATATTAAAAGATTTAAAATGTATTAAAACATTTTTGAAAAAAATTATTTATTGTTTTTGATTTTTTTTTTCAATATATCTATGTTTGAAAAAGTTTGTTTAAATAATAATTATTACAAATAAACAATTATCAATACAATTTTTTTTTTACATATTTACCTTCTTATCTTATACGGTTTGGAATATATTTTATTGCTAAAAAAATATATTAAACATACATTATTTTGTCTTGTATTTCAAGAAAGAAAATCTACTTCAGTGCATTTATTTAGAATAAATTTTGAACAATTGCGCACATTAAAAAATTGTAAATGTAGAACTTCTGCATCACCTATTAAAAAATATTTAGCGATATATAAAGATGACAATCCAAAGATATAATACAAGAGCGTAAAAATGTACTTTTTAAAGAGTTTAAAAAAAATTCTTTTCGATGCTGCTATTTCCCTAAAAATCAATCAATTTTAAATAGCCTATGTAATTTAAAATAATAAAATATTTATAATTTACGTTAACATTTAAAATTTATTAAAACATATAAAATTTATTCAAACATTTATAGATTTTTTACCATACAATAGTGATGTAATATGCATTTGAATGAGTTTAAAATATGTTTCTTTGCAATACAGCTATTTTCCCCAAAAAAAAATCAATTTTTAAATAACCTAATGTTGCTTTAAATGTTAAAACATTTAAAATTTCATAAAACATTTTTTATGTTTTTACTTGGCAATCTATTTATTGCTATCGATTGCGTTCAATTTTTCTATGTTTGAAAATTTTGTATAAATAATAATTATTACAATTAAACAATACAGTATAACCCCGCTAATTTGGTCCCCACTAATTTGGACCCGGTTAATCCGGATCGGTTTGGTCATTTTTTACTTTTCAAGTTTGAAAAGCAATTGGTTAATTTTCATAACATTAACTTGTTTCATCGTCGTATTGTGAATAAAAAAAACTTTTTCTGAAATCTTTTCGGAAGAATACCTTAAGCTTTCTTATTTAAACTTTTTAATCTTATCTTTCAAAGAAACAACTATATATCACTAAGTTTGGATATTGCAATTCTCCCAATTTTCTATTTAAATCACTTAGAAATGTCATAAGAAATCACTGCACAATAAATTATTACTTAGAACATTGCAATAAAGCAAGGTAAAATAGCCCCTATAAGACCCATTGTCGGATAAGGATCGCTTCCCTATATTTGGCAGCCCGTAAGTCTGCTTTCTTGTTATTCTGACAAAACGCTTCTACAATATCACTTGCAAAAAATAATTTATATTTACAAAGCATGACTGTACAGCTTGCAAAAGGTATAAAAAACTGGCACAGCGGAAAATTACAAACTTTTTTATAACAAAGTAAATATTTTTACTGTCTGTAAATATTCGATAAATTTAACACAAAGGTGATTTTCAGTAATTATGTTTTATTTTATTTAACATTTTCTAATTCTCCGAATAATCCGGATTTTCGATAATTCGGATTGGGTCTACTCCCAATTAATCGGAATTATCGGGGTTTTACTGTGTTATCAATACCTGAATTTTCTTAAAAAAGAAAATATTTGCATTCCTATCTTTTATGAGTTATGGAATATATTTTATTGCTAAAAATTAAATCAAACATACACTTTTATGTCTTGTATTTTAAGAAAGAAAATCTACTTCACTGCATTTAGAAAAAAAAAATAAAATTCTTTCGTAAAACTCCTAGCCAAATAAAATAAATTTTCCGAAGTGAGTTCACTGAAGCGTTGAAAATAAATGAAAGCTCTTTGAAATATAAGTTCGTTTTTCTGACTTTATAAGAAGTTTTAAAAGGAAAAGAGGAAATTTTGAAAAATGATTTTTTTCCTACTTCCATTGTAGTTGATAGTACAAAAAACGGTTATTTAAATCGGGAAATATACATTGAGTTGCAGAAAACTGGATTTCAATGAGATTTTTCAAATAAAGCGTAGTTCCGAGCATGTTACTTATTCTATTTCTTTTATATTTTATTTGCCTCAACAATTTTTTACATATGTCATTTACATTTTCCAAAAACTTAAATAATTTTCGAAAAGTATACGGCATTTTTCTGAAAGGACGATTGTAATTTTATTTTAATATAATTTACACTATCAAAAATAATTATTCAGAATTTCAACTAAAAATAAAATCTTGTCAAGGTGACAAATGGTTAGGGAAAAAAAACACAGTAAAAAAAGGGGGGGGAATTTATTTTAATGGAAAATACTTGGAGTAATATAAAGGAATTAAAAAACACGGATTTATCTTAATAAAATATTGGTATTTATCATATTTTTGTCTGTGTTTTTCCCTGAAAACTTTCAATACTGTACTTACTAAAAAGGTGTTTAAAAATTTATTAAAAGTTCCGCTACGAATGAACTAGCATTAAAAACTTAAAACCATTGATATCAAAATCAAATATAAAGGAAACAGAAAAAGATGTTACATAAATATCGAGATCTTGGAATCGCAAAGGCAGTTTCAATAGATAGTTTCTCTAGAATGTTCTAGGCACTGTGTTATATTTATTAACTAGTCTGAAAAAAGAATAGTGTATTATTCGTTGCGAATGTGTACACTGTAAAAAAAAAAAAAAAAAAAAAAAAAAAAAAAAAAAAAACGGACGATTTTACGGAAGTACTACTGGTAATCTGAACGCCGGTATAATTAATTGTTTTTTAACGGAAAAATTTCTGTAAATTCTAGAAACTTTTGCGTATTTTTCTGGAATTTACAGGATTTTTCCATTGAAAAAGATGTTACATAAATCTCAAGATCTTTGAATCGCAAAGGCAGTTTCAATAGATAGTTTCTCTAGAATGTTCTAGGCACTGTGTTATATTTATTAACTAGTCTGAAAAAAGAATAGTGTATTATTCGTTGAAAATGTGTACACTGTAAAAAAAAAAAAAAAAAAAAAAAAAAAAAAAAAAAAAAAAAAAAAAAACGGACTATTTTACGGAAGTATTATTAGTAATCTGAACGCCGGTGTAATTAATTGTTTTTTAACGGAAAAATTTCTGTAAATTCTAGAAACTTTTGCGTATTTACAGGATTTTTTCATTAAAAAATCCTGTCTATTTTCATTAATTTGCTTTCCTACTGACTATTCTTATCGATTTGGCTTTCCTGTCTTTGGCGCGTTATGGAATATATTTAAATGCTAAAAATAAAAATTGAATCAAACATACATTTTTATGTCTTGTATTTCAAGAAAGAAAATCTACTTCACTGTATTTAGAAGGAAAAAAAAAAAAGAATTCTTTCGTAAAACTCCTAGCCAAATAAAATAAATTTTACGGAGTGAATTCACTGAAGAGTTGAAAATAAATGAAAGTTCTTTCAAATATAAGTTCGTTTTTCTGACATTATAAGAAGTTTTAAAAGGAAAAGAAGAAATTTTGAAAAATGATTTTTTCCTACTTCCATTGTAGTTGACAGTACAAAAAACGGTTATTTAAATCGGGAAAAATACATTGAGTTGCAGAAAACTGGATTTCAATGAGATTTTTCAAATAAAGCGTAGTTCCGAGCGTGCTATTTATTCTATTTCTTTTATATGTTATTTGCCTCAACAATTTTTCACATTTGTCTTTAACATTTTTTCAAAAACTTGAATAACTTTCGAAAAGTATACGGTATTTTTTCAGAAAGGAAGATTGTAATTTTTTTAAATATAATTTATGCTATCAAAAATAGTTATCATTCTGTATTCAACTAAAAATAAAACCTTTTTCAAAGTGGCAAATGATTAGAAAAAAAACACGATAAAAAAGGGAATATTTTTATGGAAAATACTATAAGTAAAATAAAGAAATTAAAGAAAGCTGATTTAACTTTAACAGAATATTGGTATATATCATATTTTTTTGTCTGTGTTTTTCCCTGAAACTTTACGTACTTACTGAAAATGTGTTTAAAAATTTATTAAGGATTCCGCTAAGAATGAACTGGTATTAAAAAATTAAAACCATTGATATTAAAATCAAATGTAAAGAGAAAACAGAAAAAGATGTTACATGCAGGGATGTAGAGGAGAGGGCACGAGGGTATATGCCATATATTTTCTGGATTTTTCAAAGGAACACCGTACACCCACTGTTTCTCAAGAAAGCTATAGTATACACACTCTAAGGTATATCCTATGCTTAAAGCGTATACCCTCTGTTTTTTTTACGACTACATACCTGATTCCATGAATCCCGACATCTTTGAATCGCAAACGCGATTTCAATAGATAGTTTCTCTAGAATTTTCTAGTAACTATTTAGTTGTAAGTTAGTCTAGAAAAAAGATCAGTCTATTATTCTTTTGGGGGGAGGGGGATGTAGGAAATTAGTATTGCCAGTAGATTACTTCTTTTTGTTTCATATTTCTTCTTTGACAACACTTTTCTGAAATAGAGAAATTCCCCTTCCCTCTAATCAATATGTCATTAAATAATTTGCCGAGGCTAGCGAAAAAGACAGGCTACCGCGGTTTATTCAAGGTATCTTTTTTTACAGACCGCCGGAGTCACGTGATGTTCGAATGTACCAATGCTGGTGTATGAAAAGAACGTCACGTCATTCTAACAGTCTGTAAAAAAAGATGCGCTGGATGAACCGCGGTAGCCTGTCTTTTTCGTTAGCTTCGATAATTTGCTTTCCTGTCTTTGGCGCATTATGGAGTATATTTTATTGCTAAAAAATGAATCAAACATTCACTTTTATGCCTTGTATTTCAAGAAAGAAAATCTATTTCACTGCATTTAGAAAAGAAAAATCTTTCGTAAAACTCCCAGCCAAATAAAATAAATTTTCCGGAGTGAGTCCACTGAAGCTTTGAAAATAAGTGAAAGTTCTTGGAAATATAAGTTCGCTTTTTTGACTTTATAAGAAGTTTTAAAAGGAAAAGAGGAAATTTTGAAAAATGATTTTTTTCCTACTCCCATTGTAGTTGATAGTACAAAAAACGGTTATTTAAATCGGGAAATATACATTGAGTTGCAGAAAACTGGATTTCAATAAGATTTTTCAAATAAAGCGTAGTTCCGAGCATGCTACTTATTCTATTTCTTTTATATGTTATTTGCCTCAACAATTTTTTACATTATTCCTTTACATTATTCAAAAGCTCAAATAATTTTCAAAAAATATTCGGTATTTTTTTTTCTGGGATGATTGTTGTAATTTATTTTTTATAATGTAATTTACACTATGAAAAATAATTATCTTTTTCTATTTCAACTAAAAATAAAACCTATTTGCTGAAAAGTATAGGTGCAGATTCGCAAAATTTTTAAGGGGCATATGGCCTGTCCCATAGTCAGTCAACACATTGTCCATTCACCACATTGTGAAAGAAATGCGATTTTAGTTAGAAGATCGCTAAAAAACATGTGATTTTCGTCACAGGATCGCAAAAATGTGTGATTCTCGTCGTCAGAGGCTTGCGAAAAATCGCAATTGTTTGTCAAAAAATCGCGAGAATAAAAGGATAGAGACTTAGATGCCAAAAATTAGGCGCCAAGTCAAAAAATTTAGTCGTCACGTGACGACTGGCGACCGTCAATCTGCATCTATACTAAAAATGTGTTAGAAAAATTATTAAGGGTTCTGTTACGAATGAATTAGTATTAAAAACTTAAAACCATTAATATTAAAATCATATGTAAATAAAATAGAAAAAGATCTTACATGAATTCCTAGAACTTTCGATCGCAAACGCGATCATTTTCAAGGGATAGTTTGTCTAGAATGTTCAATCATTGTGTTATTTATATAATAGTTTGAAAAAAAGATAAGTCTATTATTCGTTGAGGGTGTATAGGAAATCATTGTCGTCAGTATACTACTTTTTTTAATTTCAGATTTCTTGATAGACACCACTTTTATGAAATGATGAAATTCCTTTTGTTTTTCATCTTATTAATATATGGTTAAGTAAGGCAAAGTTTACTATTTCCAAAAAGTGGTGTCAATCAAGAAGTCTGAATTTTAAAAAAGTAGCTGATTGGCAACACCGTATGAAATTAGTACTTTCCGATGCTGATGTGTTTGATATTTCCAATATATTGAATTAAATATAAAGTGTATCATAAGATTAAACCTAATTACTTACATTATTTCCTTTTCTCAAAATTTCCGATGGTTCCCTAATTCTCAAAGTATAATAATTTGATGTAGGTATAAAAACATTTGCATTTTTTGTTCATCATTTTATCATCAAAATTAATTGTTATTTTCCATTTTATTCCACTTGTATACAATTTGCTTTAACAAGATATTTGCAGCTTCAGTTAAACTTTATTTTTAAATAAATGGAAAATTTATTCATTTGAATGTTTAAAAAAATTTGGGCCCCACAAATTTGGTTTAGGAAAAGATTATTTGAAAATGAACCACACTTTTGACTTTAAATACATTAAAATTCTAATCCAAGAGCAGACAGTACAAAAACCTATGTTATTAAGCACAAGGGGGATCCTGTATTTTATGGAAGAGTAGAAATAGAGGAATCTAATGATCCATCTCTGCCGGAATTAAATTGGTGCATAAACCAAACATTTATATTAATAGTGATTGACTCGTAGATTTATCATTGTGTTTATAATCCACGAAAAGTTATGAAAGCAGGGAGGACTGAGAGCAGGAAAACACACACAATGCTAAGCCTACGAGTCAACCACTAGTGGTATTCATTTTAGGCTTATGCACCACTTCACTTACGTCAGATATTGATCATTAGATTCCCCATTTCTACACTTCCATAAAATAAAGGGGTTTTTTCTTGTGCTTGATACCTTGGGATTTTGTGCTGTCGGTACTTCGACTATTATCTCTAAACCCACACTTTCATATATAAACTTAACTTTCTTGAAGTTTCCCATGTCATAAAAATCATACGTTGATTTCATAGTGCATTAGTTAGGTTTCTCAAACAGAAATATATATATTTTTAGGATGCTATCAATTGTCAATAAAATAGTTTCAGCTGCGTATTTCTATGAAAGAAATGCTCAAACTATTATTACAATGGCTTGTCCAAGGTGAATGCCCAAGTGCTCTGAATACTGGTATTTTTTTTAAGTTCTGTTCGCCTTATCTTACCAGAAAATTTTTTGCTATGAATCACGGAAAAAAATATCTTATAATATTATAGGTTTGGGGCACCCAGCTTGGTTACGCCACTATACTAATCTTATGGTAGCATTGTTAACAGATTTTAATATTTTTTAATGATAATTTTTGCTTGCGGTAGGGTCCGCTTAAGACATAGAAGTAGGGGAAGCCCGGTGTGACACAGAGCCCCCCCCCCCTATTATTATAACACTTGCTTTTTTATTTACTAAATTAATTTTTCGTACACTCAAATAACTTGAAATTTTACCATCAAAGTTTCAATTAAATAATTTTTTTTAATATTATACAAAAACCAAATGAAAAAGTATTTTTTTAAACTCATAAAGAAATTTAATTTTGCAAATGACGAACAAGAATCTACAACTAAGAATATTTGTATTCCAAAATATCTTTTGTGATTTACAAATTACTACATTATAATAAGAAAGTTTGTAAGTGAAAAAAATGTATTTTTCAACCGGCTTAAATTGACCCCCCCCCCCCCCAAAAAAAAAAAACCGTTAATTTGGGGGCACTTTTTTATTCCAGGGGGTAAGCATGGCCTTCACGGATCTATTCCATGAACAGGGCTTGTGCATAAGCTACCTGAGGTCGATAACTATTCGTTTGCACTCCTTTTTACTTTTTTTTACAAGCTTTTTAATATGAGGATAGTTTTACTTTCAGAACCGGTTCTGATCGGTCGCAAAAGTTAAAGTATCCACATATAAAAAAAAAAGTAACGGAAATCGTAAAAATACAAATGCACAATAAATCTTATCATCCTTAAATATCCCGTGTAAAAAAAAAAAAAAAAAAAAAAAAAAAAAAAAAAAAAAATTATTTAAAAATTTTAAAACACAAGCGAGAAAACTGTTAACAACTCTACGATAGGATTAATATTAGGTTGACGTTTCTTTTCGTGAATATTGTAAACTGGTACTTCACTAATCTCATGAAAACATTGGCAAGCTAATGTTAATTCAATCGGGACGCTATTTTTTGACTTCTCGCTTGAATTTTAATATACTTGAAGGATATTTCTGCATAAACTAGCAGCGGACGATTTCTAACAGCATCAGTTTTTACTTTTTCTAATCTATTTTCATATCTTTAAAAAAAGAGAAAAATTGTAATTTAACAAATTACAATGAATATTTGGAAAATGATATTTTCAAAGACTAAAATTTCAAAGACTTATAAATAAAGTTTATAATTAAATTTATAATAATAATAAACATAATTTTCATGATGATCATAACGAGTCATATATTACGTACGCCATGCATTAAACATTAATATTGCTAGAACAATGATAAAAAACAATAGTTTATAAATATACAATTTTTACTGTTTAAAATGTGCATTTTTATTCGATGGAGTTAATCACATAATCAAACTGACTTCTGAACGCCTCATATTACATACGACATGGATTAAACATTAATATTCTTGGATCCATCATAAACAAATTTTAAATGAAATTTTAGTTTTACAATTTTCAAAACTACAATTTTTGAAACTTCTAAGCATCGCACATTTTATACATCGTTGGATTACTTACAAAAATTACTTTTAAATGAAATTTGTTTAAAATCTTTAGCACAATTTATTTTCATTTTTTTTAAAGTTTTTTATTACTTTTTTTGTCATTGTGTCAACAGGAGTATTTCATTTTTAGACATTAAACATGGACCAATCAGAAAAAGAACAAAATAAAAAACAGAAGTATTCCATTTTTGGACATTAAACACATTTTTTTTTTTTTTGTAACTACTTTAAAAAATACAATTAAAATTTAAAATCTTTAATTATGTATATTAGGAATAAAATATTACTTCAATTTTTTTACACTTGATAAAAACTATGTAAATTTTTCACAGTATTTCTAAGGATAGTGTCAAAAAATCTATGAAGACACTGCATAAAATATTTGAAAACTCCCTTTTGCTAGAGTATGAGTCTGTAGCCCTCAATCAATTTTATGAAGAACACTTGAAAATATTTTCACAGGCTTTTCACATTTTACATGAATGTTCTTGTAGAAGCAAAAAGAAGTGGGGAAATTATTCTACAGCATAAAAGGTAAAAGCCTGGTTCTGACATTAGCCTCTTGAGAAAGATTTCTAGCATCTTCCCATTCTGTTGTATTGCTGTCAGTGTTTTTGTGAAATGCATTTTTCTTTGAAGTATGTCTGGCATCTACGAATTTTAGTTATTTTCAAGAAAAATGTTTTTTAAAGACTTATTTTTGATTAAAATAAGAATAAAATGAAGAAAGAACAAAGAAAGAGAATAAGAAAAGAACCCATTGTTATTGTGAATGTTTAAAATTTACTTTAAGATATCATAAATGAAAAAAAAATTACCAAAGAGAAGATTTTATTTTATTTTATATATGTATTTATTTCTTTTTTCAGACAAAATTCTCAGTAAAATTAACCATTTTCAAGATGAACGTTAATATTTTCTTTTGAAGTACAATAAATATAATCATATTTGTCATAATTTTCTTTCTTTAATCTTATGTAATGTGTATACGATCATGAGTTAATTTTAGACACGAGAATGTCTGATCACTACTCGCCATATACCGTCTAAATGAAAAAATACGACCACAAAGTAAAAAAAACAGCCAGTTCTCGTATCAAATTAGAAAAAAAAATAATAAAAAAACACAGTTTAATAAAATGGCTACTTTTTTAAAACTCTAATTTCACCAAACGCAGAAGGTAATATGACTATTCTTTGAGATTGACATCGTTTTCAGCAATGCTGAAGGAAATTGCATTTGAAAGTTCATATCTATATTATAAAGGCCAAACGTATCTGTGCGTAACGCATACGTCATTTTGCAAATGGCAACACTTTCAAATTTTAAATAGAATTTCGGTATTGCAATTTTTGCTACTAAAAATTTTTATAATTCCAACTGTCGCACATTTTCAATTTTTACACCATCGTGTAGGGAGAAAAATGCACGTTTAAATGAAATTTGTTTGAAAGCTGTATCTTGATTTGTTTTTGATATATTAATTTTTTTTAGTTTTTAATGCCACTTTTCTAATTGTGGCAACAGGAGTACTCCATTTATATTATAAGTAAAGGAAGGAAAAAAAGGAAAAAATTGATTACTGTATCTTTATGTTGCCATTTTCTCATTAAAAGGAAAAAAACGAAATTTATATCTTCTGTTATAAAACCCGGTGAATTTTGATTTCATTTACAAAATTTGATTTACACGTAAAATAATATCAACAGTTTAATATCTCTTTCAGCTAATAGCATTGAGACTTCAAGTTTTGAAACAAAATAATCAAATTAAAATGCTTTTTTTTTTTTTTTTTTTTTTTTTTTTTTTGAAAAGGTAGATACAGATACAAAGTGTGCATTTGTAAATTTTGATATAGTGAAAATGATGCCGGCTTTAGATTTCACACGGAAATATTCTATGATTGAGTCAAAGTTGAATAAATTTTGCTTTTTTTCATATTTGGAACACTAGCATAAGAACCTTAATTGATAAATTTATCATAATAACAGATCTTTGTTATTTTTTACTGCTTACATGAACGATTAAAGTTTAATTTTAACAATTTCTATAACTGAGTTTTAAAGAAATAGTATTTTGTTAATTTGACGCTAATTATCGTTTGTTTAAAAATTAGACTTACCAATATAAAATGCATTATTTCCTATAACTAATTTAGTAGGTTTATTATAAGTCAATGAAGCAGTTCCTTTTTAAATATTTTCTTTCGTCAAAATTTGACGGATTATACCTTGTCATTTTAAAATACAACATCGAGTTTACCAATTTTTTTTTTTTCATTCATACTTCGTTTGAGGAAATAGACTAGCGCCGCGGGCTTAGCCTGCTCAGGGCTCCCAAATGGTCCGCGAACCAATATTTTTTTGCAGAAAATTTCATAGTAGGCTCCTACAGCATTTGTGTTAAAACTAACCTCCGAAGGCTGTTTCTGCGCAATTTGCAAGAAAAATATAAAACAAAAATCTTTCTAAGAAAATATTGATGTTCAGTTGATGGACCATTTGGGAGCCCTGCCTGCTGGTAATATACATGCTGTAAAATATATAGATATTTTTTTTTGTAACTATTTTAAAAAATACTATTAAAATTTAAATTTTTATCATATATTAGAAATCAAAATGTGCTAAAAACATTTTACTCCTTATGAAAACATCCTAATAAATGTACATTTTTCACGATCACTTCTAAGAATATTGTCAAAAGTTCTATGAAGTCATTGCATACAATATTTGAAAAATCCCTTTTGCCAGAAAACTCATAAAAAGAAGCGAACGTGAGTCTGTAGCCCTCAATCAATTTTATGAAGAACACTTGAAAATATCTTCACAGGGTTTTACATTTTACATAAATGTTCTTGTAGAAGCATAAAGAGAGGGGGAAATTAAAGCTAACGCGTAAAAGATAAACGTCTGGTCCTGACATTAGCCTCTTAAGAAAGATTTCTATGACTTTCCCATTCAGTTGTATTGCTGTGAGTGTTTTTGTGAAATGTATTTTTACTTCAAGTATGTCTGGTATCTAAGAACTTCATTTATTTTTAAGAAAGATTTTTTTTTATTAAATAAAAATATAATAAAAAATAGAAAAAGAAAATTATCGTAAAATTTCAAAATTTCTTTTAAGCTAACATAAACGAAATAGTTTTTGATAAAATTATTTGTCCCTCAAAATTATCTATGGTAAATACAAACCCCAGTATATTTTAAAGAAATATTTATTAGAATTTTGTTTTTAAAAAAGAAAAAAATCATAGTAAAATAAACCACTCACAACATGAAGATTAAAAATTTCTTTTAAAATACTATAAATAAAATTATGTTTCCTATACTTTTTCATACAAACTTAAATAAAGAAAGTAAAAATATAATAAAAATTTGAAGTATTTCATTATACATTAAGAATTAAATATTACTGAAAACTTTTTACCCTTTATGGACATGCCTATATAAATGCACATTTCTCTCTGCAATTCTAAGGATAATGTCAAAAGTTCTATGAAGACATTGCATGCAGTTTTTGAAAAATCCCTTATGCCAGAAAACTCGTAAAAAGAAGCGAATGTTAATATGTAGCCCTCAATCAATTTTATGTGGAACATTTGAAAATACTTTCACAGGGTTTGACATTTTACATAAATGTTCTTGTAGAAGCATAAAGAGAGGAGGGAATTGAAGCTAAAGCGTAAAAGATAAAAGTCTGGTCCTGACATTAGTCGCTTGAGAAATATTTCTAAGTTCTTCCTATTCAGCTGTATTGCTGTGAGTGTTTTTGTGAAATGCATTGTTACTTCAAGTATGTCAGCTATCAACAAACTTTAGTCATTTTTAAGAAAGATGTAGAATTGGAAAAGAACCCATTGTTATTGTGAATGTTTAAAATTTACTTTAAGTTATCATAAATGAAAAAAAAAAAAATGCTTAAATTTTTGGCTCCACAAACTTATATAATGGTATCTGCAAATTTGAATTTATTTTTAAGAAATATTTATTAGGATTTTTTTTTTTTTAATAGTCGTAGTAAAATCAAGCATTCTCAAAATGAAGGTTATAATTTTTTATAATATCATAAATAAAATAATATTTGACATGGTTTTTTTTTTCCACAAACTTATATAATGTATACAATCATGAGTTAATTTTAGTAATGTATAAATGTACATTTTCCACATCATTTCAAAGAATTTTGTCAAAAATTCTATTAAGACATTGCATACAATATTTGAAAAATCCCTTTTGCCAGAAATCTCATAAAAAGAAGCGAATGTGAGTTTGTAGCCTGCAATCAATTTTATAAAGAACACTTGAAAACACTTTCACAGATTTTGACATTTTACATAAATGTTCTTGTAGAAGCATAAAGAGAGGGGGAATTGAAGCTAAATCGTAAAAGGTAAAAGCCTTGTTCTGACATTAGCCTCTTGAGAAAGATTTCTAAGACCTTCCTATTCAATTGTACTGCTGTGTGTGTTTTTGTGAAATCTATTTTTCAAACAAGTATGTCTGGTATCTAAGAGCTTCATTTATTTTTAAAAAAGATTTTTTAAGACTTTTTTTTTAATGAAATAAAAATAAAATGAAGAATGGTAAAAGAAAATTTGTTATTGTAAATAATTAAAATGTATTTTAAAATATTATAAATGAAATAGTTTTTGAAAAAAAAATATTTGTCCCTCAAAATTATATATTACTACAAATGCCAGTATATTTTAAAGAAATATTAATTAGGATTTTGTTTTTAAAAAAGAAAAAAAAAATCATAGTAAAATCAACCACTCTCAATACGAAGATTAAAAATTTCTTTTGAAATACCATAAATAAAATATTATTTTGTATTCTTTTTCTTACAAACTTATGTAAAAAAAGTAAAAATACAAGAAAAATTTAAAATATTTAATTATACATTATAAATTAAAAATTACTGAAAACTTTTTATCCTTTATGGACATGTCTGTAAAAATGCAGATTTTTCTCTGCAATTCTAAGCATACTGTCAAAAGTTCTATGAAGATATTGCAGTTTGAAAAATCCCTTTTGCCCGAAAATTCATAAAAGAAACAAGTGTGAGTCTGTAGCTCTCAATCAATTATACAAAGAACACTTGAAAATATTTTCACAGGCTTTTGACATTTTACATGAATGTTCTTGTAGAAGCATAAAGAGAGGGGGTGGGAATTGAAGCTAAAGCGTAAAAGATAAAAAAGTCTGGTCCTGACATTAGCCTCTTGAGAAAGATTTCTATGCTTTTCCTATTCAGTTGTATTGCTGTGAGTGTTTTCGTGAAATGCATTTATTAAGCAAGTATGTCTGGTATCTACGAACTTCAGTTATTATTAAGAAAGATTTTTAAAGACTTTTTTTTTTTATTAAATAAGAAAAAAATAAAAATAGGAAAAGAAAAAATTGCTATAGTGAATGCTTAAAATTTCTTTTAAGGTATCATAGATGAAATAGTTTTTGAAAAAAAAAATCTCCCAAAATTATATGTAGTAACTATAAATGCCAGTTTCTTTTTAAGAAATATTTCTTAAGATTAAAAAAAAAAAATAGTAAAATCAACCGTTGTCAAATTGAAGGTTAAAAATTTCATTTGTAATACATTAAATAAAATAATATTTCTTATATTTTTCCCACAAACTGAAGTAAAGAAAGTAAAAATGCAATAAAAATTTAAAATATTTAATTATACATTAGGTATTAAAAATTACCGAAAACCTTTTTACCCTTTATGGACATGTCTCCAGTGGTGGTCAGAATTATAATAACAATTGAAAATTGCGCAGAAAAAAATTATTTCTGAGCGAAATGAAGTGAAATTAATACACAAAAAGTTTTTTTATGCTAGAAATCATTGTAGAATGCAAAACATTGGAAAATACAAAATATGAATATTTTGTCACAATTAACAAAATAAGGCATTGTAAAAATTGGACAAAATTATAAGGACAATGAATGTTTTTGCCTGAAACACACTGATAATTAATAATCTCCCAGCTTTTTTTCAATCATTTTTATGAGTCATGACGTAAAGAAGTTTGACAATTCCTTAAGAGCATTCTTGAAAATTTTTGAGTGATCTATTCGATGTAACACATGAGTTCTTTCTTGTTTCGAGATTATATACCATTTTTGCTTACTTTGTGTGCCATAATACCCAAAAATTTTTCCATTGGACTCAGATCAGGGCTCCTGGCTGGTCAATCAAGTAGTTTTACCAAATTAGCATCAAACCACAAGTTAGAAGTTTGTGAAACATGAACCGAGTCATTGTCCTTCTGGAAAAAAATAGCCTCCAATCGCTGTTAACGGTGCTTCTGGTAAAAGATCATCACCCAAATATATATTATTGTAACCCTCAGAATTCCTCCTACCCTGCACAAAAACTATTGGAGTTGGAGTAGTTCCACCAGCTGTGAAACCTCCCCAGACCGTTACTGAGTCACTTCCAAATACATGCTTTGAGAAAATTGCTTTTTCTCTTCGAAGATCATACTAGAAATTGTAAAAACAATCTAGTCTATCCAAATTAATTCTTTTCCCATCGGAAAAGACAGAATCCCACTTTTTTCCCATAGTATTGCAGTTTTTCGCAAACTCCATCCTCAGTCTCTCATGAACTTTTGTAAGAGGCGGTCTTGACACATGTTTACTATAGCAAATCTTTTTCTTTTTCTTTTTTTTTTTTCTTTTTTTTTTTTTTTTTTTTTTTTTTTTTGTAAAACACGTCGAACAGTTTAAGCACTTGACTTCTAAGCTCAATTCACGTTTGTTTGTTTTTCGTTTTTTAGAGCAAGCTTGCTTTATTATCATTCTTTTCCCCCATACAGTAACAGAAGATGGCCTGCTTGTATGTCTTTGCCGTCCATATTTACCGATATTTTAAAGATAATTGTAAATAACCGTTCTTGATCTATTAAACATTTTAGAAATTTAGCAAACAGAAAGTCTTGAATTTTGAAATGCATCCATTTTTCTTTTTTGAAACTCCAAAAGCTTTGCACCTTGCGGCATGGTTGAAAAACAGAATTTACAATTGAAAAACAGAACTATGCATTTATATCATCTGGAAGTTCCATGTGTAGATCAAAAAAAGTGCAAGTTTTACTTTTCAGAACACACAAATGCAGTTGTTCTTACAATTTTGTCCAGATCAGATGGCTGTATAAATTAATAATACATTTTATGAATATGAATTTACCACATATTTCCATAAAAACATACAAAAATAATCTTCATTTTTCATTGGTTTTCAACCATTAAATTTGCATAAGTTTCCCGCCAAATATAGCCGATATTTGGCAATTTTTGCCGTGTCCTTATAATTGTGACCACCACTGTATATAAATATACATTTTTCTCTGCAATTCTAAACATACTGTCAAAAATTCTTAGAAGACATTGCATACAATTTTTTAAAAACCTCTTTTACCAGAAAACTCATTAAAAAAAAAAAAAAAAAAAAAAAAAAAAAAAAGTATAAGTCTGTAGTTCTCAATCAACTTTATATAGAGCACTTAAAAATATTTTCACAGGCTTTTGACATTTTTCATGAATCTTCTTGTGGAAGCATAAAGGGGGGGGGGGGGGGATTTTTGAAGCTAAAGCGTAAAAGAGAAAAGTCTGGTCCTGACAACAGTCTCTAGAGAAAAATTTCTAAGATGTTCCCATTCAGTTGTTTCGCTGTGACTGCTTTTGTGAAATGTATATTTCAAAGAAGTATGTCTGGTATCTACAAACTTCAGTTATTTTTAAAACAGATGTTTTTAAAGACTTTTTTTAAATTAAATAAGAATAAATTAAAGAATAGGAAAAGAAAAAATTGCTATAGTGAAAGCTTGAAATTTTTTTAAAGGTATCATGGATGAAATAATTTTTGAAAAAATTATTTTTCTCCCAAAACTATACATAGTTACTATAAACGCTAGTTTGTTTTTAAGAAATATTTATTAAGATTAGAAAAAATTAGTAAAATCAACCGTCGTTAAAATGAAGGTTAAAATATTTCTTATATTTTTCCCCACAAACTGAAGTAAAGAAAGTAAAAATACAATAAAAATTTAAAATATTTCTTTATACATTGGGAATAAAAAATTACTGAAAACTTTTTATCTTTTATGGACATGTTTGTATAAATATACATTTTCCACACCATTTCAAAGGATATTGTCAAAAGTTCTATGAAGACATTGCATACAATATTTGAAAAATCCCTTGTACCCGAAAACTCATTAAAAGAAACCAGTTTCAGCCTGCAGTCCTCAAACAATTTTATGAAGAACACTTGAAAATATTTTCACAGGCTTTTGACATTTTACATGAATGTTCTTGTAGAAGCATAAAGAGAATGAAATTTTGAAGCTAAAAGGTAAAAGATCTGTTCTTGAAAGTCTGGACTTGACATTAGTCACTTGAGAAAGATTTCTGATTTTCCTATTCAGTTGTATTGCTGTGAGTGTTTTTTTGAAATGTATTTTTACTTCAAGTATCTCTGGCAACTTAAGTTATTTTTTAACAAAAATGTTTTTAAAGACTTTTTGGTATAAATAAGAATAAAATGTAAAATAGAAAAAGAACCCATTGTTATTGTGAATGTTTAAAATTTACTTTAAAATATTATAAATGAAAAAACAAATTGCCCAAATTCTTTGCTCCTCAAACTTATATAATAGTATCAGCAAATTTGAATTTATTTTTAAGAAATATTTATTACTATTTTTTCAAAAGCAAAATTCTCAGTAAAATTAACCATTCTCAACATAAAGGTTAAAAATTTCTTTGAAATACAACAAATGAAATAATATTTGTCATAATTTTTCCCCAGAAACTTAAGTAATGTGCATACAATCATGAGTTAACTTTAGGCACGAGAATATATAGTCGACACTCTCCATATACCATCTGAATGTAAAAATACGACTGCGAAGTAAAATAAATTGCCAGACGCATCTTCCTCTCGTTTCAAATAATAAAAGTCCTTCCGGCAATGCCGGGAGGAAGAAGTAGCTTTCATATACTTATATATATATTTATTTATTTTAAAGTAAGTTACATTGTTCAAAAATACTAAGCTCAAATTAGTGGAAATAATCTTATAAAATTAGTGATTTTATAAGATTGAATACTAGTTTTTGTCAAGACTGAATATTAATAGGGATTTTTAGAAATTAGTCATCTTTTATTCAACCTGGTTTTATTTTAAGCGATTTAGAGAGTCACCAAATTCCACGATATCATGAAGTGTATGCCATTTTAAAGCAACATGATGGATTGTTCAGATCAGACCGTTTCAAAATGTCAGCCATAAGCAAAATTAAAAGTGCTATAACTCAATTATTTTTTAAGATATAGACAAAATAAAAAGTGTTTTGGAATCTTTGTTTTAAGTTTTAACACGTAAAAGAAAAATATTTTTCAACTTTTAATTTTTTCGCATTTAATTTTAAATTTTAAATTTTTTAAGAAATTTAAAATGGCCACCATTCTGAAACAAAATGTTGGATGATGCTGGCCAACGAACTCGGTCGAGACATTTGTATGTACTATGTACATACCAAGTTTCATTGAAATCGGTTCATAAATACGCGTGTTATTACGTGACAAAAATCAGATCGTTTCAAAAAGTCCTTCCGGCAATGCCGGGAGGAAGAGGTAGCTTTCATATACTTATATATTTATTTATTTATTTTAAGGTAAGTTACATTGTTCAAAAATACTAAGCTCAAATTAGTGGAAATAAACTTATAAAATTAGTGATTTTATAAGATTGAAACTAGTTTTTGTCAAGACTGAATATTAATAGGAATTTTTAGAAATTAGTCATCTTTTATTCAACCTGGTTTTATTTTAAGCGATTTAGAGAGTCACCAAATTCCACGATATCATAAAGTGTATGCCATTTTAAAGCAACATTGTGGATCGTTCAGATCAGACCGTTTCAAAATGTCAGCCATAAGCAAAATTCAAAGTGCTATAACTCAGTCATTTTTTAAGATATAGACAAAATAAAAAGTGTTCTGGAATCGTTGTTTTAGGTTCTAACACGTAAAAGAAAAATATTTTTCAATTTTTAATTTTTCGCATTTAATTTTAAATTTAATTTTTTAAAAAATTTAAAATTGCCACCATTTTGAAACAAAATGGTGGATGATGCTGGCCAACGAACTCGGTCGAGAAATTTGTATGTACTATGTACATACCAAGTTTCATTGAAATCGGTTCATAAATACGCGTGTTATCACGTGACAAAAATCAGATCGTTTCAAAATGTCAGCCATAAGAAAAATTCAAAGTGCTATAACTCAATCATTTTTTAAGATATAGACAAAATAAAAAGTGTTCTGGAATCTTTGTTTTATGTTCTAACACGTAAAAGGAAAATATTTTACAACTTTTAATTTTTTCGCATTTAATTTTAAATTTTAAATTTTTAAAAAAATTTAAAATGGCCGCCATTTCGAAACAAAATGGCGGATGATGCTGACCAACGAACTCGGTCGAGACGAGACATTTGTATGTACTATGTACATACCAAGTTTCATTCAAATCGGTTCATAAATACGTTAGTTATCGCATGACAAAAATCAGATATATATATATATATATATATATATATATGGTTATATATATATATATATATATATATATATATATATGGTTATATATATATATATATATATATATATATATATGTCAACATTTGAACGGAGGGTGGTTTTGGGGTCTGGGGGTCATGATCGGTGAAAATATACCAAAATTTTCCGGAAGTGCTTTCCTCCGGACGGCTGCAATAGGTAGCTTTTTACTTTTTGTAATGAAAGCTACCTAAATGTCAGCCATAAGAAAAATTCAAAGTACTATAACTCAATCATTTTTTAAGATATAGACAAAATAAAAAGTGTTCTGGAATCTTTGTTTTAAGTTCTAACACGTAAAAGAAAAATATTTTTCAACTTTTAATTTTTTTGCATTTAATTTTAAATTTTAAATTTTTTAAAAAATTTAAAATGGCCGCCATTTTTAAACAAAATGGCGGATGATGCTGATCAACGAACTCGGTCGAGACATTTGTATGTACTATGTACATACCAAGTTTCATTCAAATCGGTTCATAAATACGTTAGTTATCGCATGACAAAAATCAGATATATATATATATATATGGTTATATATATATATGTCAACATTTGAACGGAGGGTGGTTTTGGGGTCTGGGGGTCATGATCGGTGAAAATATACCAAAATTTTCCGGAAGTGCTTTCCTCCGGACGGCTGCAATAGGTAGCTTTTTACTTTTTGTAATGAAAGCTACCTAATAATTAAAATAATAACAAACCACAGTTTAATAAAATGGTTGCGTTTTAATAGCCGGAATTTCACAAATGATAACATCGTTATCCATTGATATTTACTTCGTTTTTAGCAATGCTGCTAGGCATTTCGTATGAATGCCTATATCGCTTTAAAATACAAAATCAAGTTCACCATTTTGTTTCATTCATGTCTCGTTTGAGAAAATGGACCAGCGCAGAGTTCTTAGCCTGCTAGTAATGTATATCATACAGGGTTCGTAGGCATCAGGGGATTCCTGGTATTTTAGGTAGTTTTGCACTAGAAAATTATTAAAGTAGTAATTGCTAAATCTAATAACAAAATTTTTACCCATTAAATAAGGAAAATATTATTTTACAAACATTCTGGTAAAAGATCCTTCACATGAATCACCCTGTGATATAAAATTAATTTCTTTTTGTAATTACAGTGGAAACTCTTTAAAATGATCCTGTTCCATTCCAATAAAAATCAATCACTCCGAGGGGTGTTCCCTTAATGGAGGTCATGTTTAAATCTAGATTTTAATTGTTGAAAAATTACTACGTTCAGTAATTAAAAATCATTTAAAACGTTTGATCTTCTATGAAAAACTCTGTATAAATGTACATTTTTCTTTGCAATTCTAAGCACATTGTCAAAAGTTCTTAGAAGACATTGCATATATTTTTTTGAAAAATCCTTTCAGCGAGAAAACTCATAAAAGAAATGCGGGGTGAGTCTGTAGCCCTCAATCAATTTTATGAAGAACACTTGAAAATATTTTCACAGGCTTTTTACATTTTACATGCATGTTCTTGTGGAAGCATAAAGAGAGGGAAAATATTCTAAAGAATAAAAGATAAAAGGCTGGTGCAGACATTAGCCTCTTGAGAAAAATTTCTAAGATCCTCCCATTCAGTTGTATTATTGAATGTGTTTGTGAAATGCATTTTTTAAACAAGTATGTCTGGTGTCTATGAATTTTAGTTATTTTTAAGAAAGGTGTTTTTTAAGGACTTCATTCTGATTTAAATAAAAATAAAATGTAGAATACGAAAAGAACTCATTGTTATGGTGAATGTTTAAAATTTAGTTTAAAATATCATAAATTTTAAAAATTTTGCCAAAGTTGTTTTCTTTTTAAAGTTACATATTGCCTGGCTCCGATTAGGCTCGCCTAGTGGTTTAATAGTGGATCCAGTAAATCCAAATGATTTTTTTTTTTTAATATGGGAGACCTTTTAGAAGGTGCATAAAACCTGTTTTACCTATTCCCGCAGTGAACCAAGCCTGTTTTCTGACACTTTCACGTACATAGCATCTGTTTACAGGATTATATCCTGTTCGCACTATAGATAGTTAAGATATCTCAGGTCTAGAACTCTCTCACAGAGTTCCACAAACTCTCTCAGAGTGTTTCAACTTGCTCGGGCTAGATGCAGGAACAACCACTCACTCTCAGTGGCTATATGGCTTCTCTTATACTAATTGGTTGTTGCAGCTATCTTTATTTTAAGCGCAAGCACATATTTTACCCTTGTTCAGATCATAGATACAATGACATTCGGGTAGATAGCTTAGGTAAGTTTTTCAATGTGAACAGGCATCCGATTCCGAGAGGGTAAAACTTCAAAAACGGCGAGCTACGATATCTTATGTTTCTAGTGCGAACAGGGTATAAGCTCACGGGGGAATGTCTTGAATAAAATTTATGCACCTTCTAAATGGATTCTCTCTCTTTCTCTCTTTCTCTCTTTCTCTCTCTGTCTCTCTCTTTTCATTTTTTTTTTTTTTCAAAATGGACTGTTCTACTGTGGTTGTGTCTCATGTGGTATTTGTAAACTTTTAAGAAATATTTCTTAGTATTTTGATTTTTAAAAAAGGCAAAATTCTAGATAGGAAAAGCAGCTATTCTCCATACGAAAGTTAAATATTTTCTTTAAAATATATATGAAACATTATTTGTCATCTTTTTTTTCACAAAGTTATGTTTCTTATTTATAAACATGAGATTTAATTTTACACTGGAAAATATACAATGATTGTAGCCATGTAGCATCTAAATGAAAATATGTGCGACCAAGAAAAATAAATAATTATATTCTCTCTCATGCATTTCGACCTCAAAAATCCGACATTCAGCATTGCAGCAATTTCAAAATTCCGACACCAAAATCTTCTCACTCCCCTTAGCTTTACACTTCAAATTTGTGAGGGGAAGAAAACTAACTACGAATTAAAAACTTCGTGATTGAAAGCAATGGATTAATGGACAATGAGATGTGACAATGATGCTGTGCTAAATAGAATCGCCGATAACATTGGTAGCAGCTCATAAGGTTCGAAGACTTGGAGATGGCACAAGAAAATGTATCGCTGGAAAAATGCATCTAAATGACTTGGAAATTAATTTCTGCTTTAAGGAATTAAGTATGTACAGTAGTTCTCCAATTAGTGATGGGCGACTATGGAAAGTTTGAGAATAGATTAAAATCGATATAGTATAAAACGGCATCAATCATAATAAGAATCAATTTCTAAATTCTAGAATTGATACTGTTGTGTTTGAGCTGACGCTTTGGTCAGGGTATCAAAGAAAATATAATGTTATGTTTATTTGAAAGTGGAGAAAGCACTTTTTATTTGCCTCTACCCACAACTAGGCCAAAGTGATCGTGATAATGATAGCACATCACGGAGAATGGGGGCCTGCAAACGACCCTAATTACTCTCTTCATTATTTCATTTAAAATAATAAAAATATTCTTTATCCAATGATGAAGAAAAATCAAGTATAAAGTTATAAAAATATAAAATTAAAAAGGTAAAAAGTTACCTGTTGAATCCTTGGCTTTTGATGACAAATAAATCCAGACAATAGGCACAAGAAATTAATATACGAACAATTTTCGAAGAAAAAAAAATATATTTTATTTCATGAAGAACTTGTTGCTTTTTTCATGAATAAATATTTCTTCACAAATTTATATTTTTGGTGACTCGTACATATTAATTTCTCACTTGATAAACAACCATTTCATAACATATGTTAATCACAACTATTGCTATCTCCAAGCAATAAAAATTCTTTTCATAACATATTCTAGATATCTCAACAACATGTAATTAAACAATTTTCTTCATGACATAAAAGGAGAATAAATTATTATTTCTTTTTGAAAAAGAACACCTCTCATAATATGAACTTTCAAAACAAAATACATCATACTTCATATTGTATAGATACATGCCAATATTTTCTTTATAACGCCCCGTAAATATTAAAAAAAATTATATATATATTGGGCCAGATAATGAAGTAAAAAGGACTTATGCAAATAAAATTTCTTCACCTGACGAAAGAAAAATCTTCACCAAGACGTCATGTAAACTATAATATTATTTCTTGAAAACAAAACAGTTCTTCACCTCTGCCTACTTCTCAGAGGATGGAGAATAAAAAGATTATCGAAGAATTGGGCACATTAGATTTGTAGAAGAAAACTCGTTGATGAAGAGATGATGAGAAAATGAATGAATATTTATAAAATACGTGACGACATTTTTACAACACTTGTGAAGATAACACAAGAGCATAAACTGAAGACGTATAATGAGACCTTATATAATTTCCGTAATCCAAGAAGAGAATGCACAAACAAAACAATTTTCGGGATGCTATTGCAGTGAGAAGTGCCTTGCTACTGGCCGCCTTAAAAACTCAACATCATTTCCAAAAAGAGAAGGCACAAACGAATACATTCAGGAATGCATTAAACCACTTCATTGCTCCTCGCAGCACAGAGGGACTTGGCTTAACAGAAATCAACATCACTTTCCTAGATGAATTTTGAGGGCAGCACTTTTTCTTTGCCGCACTTAAAAAAAATCAGCATCGTAATAATCTCAACATAACAAAAAAAAAAAACCGTTCCATCCTTCGTTAACGGGGGAGCACCTCTGCCCCGAACTTTCACTCATGCGACTGCATCCATCACAGCAGGTGTCTATCGGCGCAACTGACGCAGGTGGCCGCGAGCCCAGGGGAAAAGGAGAAAGGGTTATTGTAAATGCAAAATACGCCAATTTGGCAGTTAGCAACAGAGGGGGTGAGGAAAAACTAAGCCAAATTACAATATACAGTATGAAAAGATATGTAACTAATAAGAATAAAATTGATAACCATCTTAAGAGGGGAGGCCAAAGCCGGTGGCCATGTACATAACGGCTTGAAATACGTCACCTGTGAAATTTAATTTGATAGGTTAGGGGTGTGTCCGAATAAACGGAAGTTCCACCCAAAAGAACTAGCGAGAAAGTTCTCGAACAAATTTAAAACCGGAAGGAATGATTTCAAACAGAATTTTACCGGCTTGGAACATTCGAAAGCTAAGCAAGAAAGAAAACAATACAGGCGACGAAATGAAAATAAGAGAAACCGAAATTAAATTTAAATTGAGAACATTAATAAAAAGGAAGGTGATATGAAATAAAATGGCTAATAAAAATGAATTATACTAAACATATGGGGGGGTTATGGAGTAACCACCACATATTACCCAGGGTCCCCCAAAAGAAAATATTGGTGAGATGACAAAATGAACAATTTTTCATCGAGACAATATTTTCTAACACATGTACAAATATACTAAGTAATTACACAAAATAAATATATCAGAAATAGTTATAAGAATATACATAATTGTTGTACATGATATTTAAACAATAAAAAAAAATAATTACTGTTATGATAGTAATCCTTATGAAAATATACCAACTGTAGTAAATGTTAACATGAAAGGTATATAAAGTTTCTTCCAGAAGTATCTATCATATATATCAAAAAACAAAAAAAATTTAAAGTCTATGTCTATGTGCAACAGTCCTTAACTTTACAGAGTCTCTTGTAAGGCTGTGCAAAAAGCACCACAATAGTAAAATGCTTTAACATATGTCGCAATATGTGATTATACAATAATATGTATATTTATATTCTCAGTTGTGAACAAAAATGAAATATACTATAACTGTATATGAATCATGTTATAACTATATATAACATATATGGTTTCAAATAACACATAATAAATTGAATGAATTTGTAAGTTGAAAGTTGAACAAAAATATATATATAAATGGTGTAGAGAGATTAGTTATGCTCTCATAAAAAAATATTTACCTATATCACCACATAGCCTTTTAAGCTTTCAATAAATCTTAAATGAATAACTTTAGTATTATTCAATAACACATTTTTGCAGAAAATAAAATTAATAAGTTGCAAAAAAAAAATGTCAACAAAAGCATGATATTATTTTTCAACAAAAATATCTTCAAAGTGAATATAATAATTTTCAAAGAGAGAATTTTTACACTCTCATAAAGGAATATTCTTAAACATTTTCAATATAAATTGACAATAATTGCATAAATACCTTTAATACTATACTTCATTCAAAATAAACATAAAACATAAGATGTTTAATATTCTGAAAAAAAAGGAAGAAACTTATATGAATATGTCAATCTTATATATGACTTGATAATGTCAACTTACAAAGAAAAATCAATTGTGTCAAAATTTCTATATAGAAGATATCTAGAACATATTTACTTGTAATTTTCAAACATTTTTTAAAAAAAAAAAAATTAAGTAAGTGATCACTTTTGCATTTGTCATAAATCAAGAATTTGCTTTATATAAATATATATAATGACTCATTAAACATCTTTGGATAAATATATATATAATGAGTGAATCAAGAACTTTGGATAAATATATATATAATGCCTCAATCAACATCTTTGGATCCAAAGTATAAATACTCAAAAGTATACAAAAAAAAAATATTATATACTACTTATGGTGAGTCATTCACTTTCTATATTTCACCAAGAAGAGAAGAAATATTAGTATATATAAGTTTATCATGCATTTTCTTTTCTCTTTTTCTTTTTTTTAAAAGAGGTTAAATGTTAAAACATGCATGCATTGTAAAGAGCAGACACAATAGAGAAAATAATTTGATGAGTACTCATCTTTATGTTTACCTTATATCAACTACAATTTCACCTTTCTTATTAGAATGAAACATTTGTCAAAAAATCACTTTAAATAATGATATAGTATTATAACAAGAATATAAAAAGACAAATTCTTTCTCCATTTTTTGCATCAACTATTGTAATTAAAGACTTTATAAAATTTAAAAGTATGGCATACATGAGATTATGTGTAAATATTGTAAGAATTATGACTTATAGATAAATGCAGTAACTAATAAAACTATTAAAATTCATACATACATCCCGAGGATGACCGTTGAGTTGTACCAGGGAGAAGATGACTTAAATAAAATGAAAAAAAATAATAACAGCTGCCTGCAGCCTGGAGAAAAGAAAAAAAAAATTACATAGCGATTCTTCTTGCTGGACAATCAGTGCGGCTAGCTTCGACTGAATATATTACAAAGCAAAAGTCATCCTGTAAAAGGAAAAAGAGAGTTAGTCTATTTTTTATGTAGTTTATGATTGCGAGGACGAAGATCATAACTTCTATATTGAGTGGATTTGCTTTTAGCACCAGTATGAGTGCCATCAGGAGGAGCTTGTGACAGTACCGATTTACTGGAACATGAAGATGTTTGCTGGCATTTAGAAGAAGAAAGAACTTGAGGAGAAGTATTACAAGCTGCATCATGATTTGAAACTTGAATAGAAGAGTGTTGTCTCACAGGAGTGGAGGATGCATTATCAACAGCTGGTTGATCATGTGATGCACCTTTTGAAGAAACTGAAGGATGTTGCAGTGCTTCATTTCTCTTTTGAAGCTTCAAGATTCGATTAGTGTGAATCAACATTGGTGAAGCATGACTATTATTGGGATCTTGAATTTGAATGAGCACAGGAGAAATTATTTTCTTGACCACGTATGGGCCTTGTATCTTTTTGTTAAACACAGTAGGAAATTTTGCATAAACAATGTCATTAACATTGATGTTGGAAAACTTTAATTTTTCTCTGGATTTTTGGTACACCTTTTGTCTGGATGATTCGTTATTCTTGTAAGCTTGATAGTATATTTTTTCAATAACATCCATCAATTTATGAATTTCATATGCAGTGTTGAGAATTTTCCATGAAACTTGAGATTTATAATTGGAATAAATATCATTTATTTCTCTGCCAAAATGAAGAAGATTTGGAGTGAATTTTGTGGCTGGATGAGGTGTAGCATTATATATGGATTGGTGAATTTTTAGAGCAGTTGGTATATCACATCCTTGTGAAGCCATTGTGTTCACAGACGATTTTATTTGAGAATTGACACGTTCACTTAAACCGTTAGCTTGGGGATGGGCTACAGAACTATGTTCCAACTTAATGCCAAGCTTTTTGTTAAAATATGCAAACATATCACTAGTAAATTGAGAACCATGATCAGTAAGAGTTAATTCAGGTTTTCCATGAGTGGAAATATAATGCAATAAAGCCTTTGTAACTGACTCAGCACTGATATTATTCAAGGCATATAATTCTAAATGACGAGAAAAATGGTCTATCATTGTTAACACATATTGACGATTTCTCAATGGGCCGAGTAAATCCATAGAGACCTTTTGATTGGGAGCTGTTGGGAGTGGTGCAGGTAGGTATGGAGCAGTGTTTTTTTTATGATTCTTATTTACTAAACAAATTTCACAAGAGTTGACATAATTAATGGTATCAGAAACAAGGGTTTTCCAGGTAAATCTTTTCTTTAAATTAACAATGGTTTTATGAATTCCAGTATGAGTAATATGAGCAATTCTTAAGGCCTTTGCTCTAAGTGACACAGGTAAAACAGCTTTGTGTAGCTCGATATCTTCTGAAGAGAAATGACCATTATAGCAAAGTAACTCATTACTTGGATTAATATAGTAGCCATTTAAACTTTTAGATTTTTTGTTATTTTTAAGATCTTCATAAATTTGTTTGATTTTTGGGTCCTTCTGTTGTTCAGAGAAGATGGTGTGATCAAGAATTTCTAATAAAGGATCTTGGTTATTATCATTATTAGAAGGTGAAGAATCACTCTGAAGATGACATGTATGGTGGATTTTGTCGACTAAACCACATGGAAAGTGAGGAATGTCATTATGTAAATCGTTTTGATTATCAACAATAGGTAGAGGTTCTTGTGAAGAAATAAGATCTGGATTATTATTGAGATCTTCAGTAGGAATGTGAGGAGTTCTACTCAGAAAATCTGCCAAGACATTTTCTTTGCCTGGAACATGTTGGAATGTGTACGAGTATTCTGACAGTTCTAACATCCAACGAGTAGTAATATCAGCAGGTGATGTAGCTTTTTTATAATTATTAAGTGGTTTGGCATCAGATAGTAGAATAAAGGGTCGACCAAAAATATAGTATTTAAAAGCAGTTATGCCTTTGTAAATGGCATAAAGTTCCAATTTGATGGCAGGGTAGTGTCTTTCTGATTGAGATAGAGTTTTAGAATAATAGGAGATAGGTTTTAGTTCACCATCAAATTTCTGCATAAGAACAGCTGATATTGCTGTTTTTGAGGCATCTGTATTAACATAAAATGTTTCATTCCAGATAGGAAGATTGAGCATAGGTTTATGAAAGAAAATGTCCTGTAATTCTTTAAATGCATTTTCTTGTTCAGATTTCCAAGAAAACTTATTTTTAGGTTTGGTGACTTCGATGAGAGGAGCAATCAATTTAGAAAAATTAGGTATAATTGATCTATAAAATGAACACAAGCCGATAAAACCCTTTGTTTGCCTCTTGGTTTTAGGCGTTGGAAAGGAAGTAATTTTTAAAATGTTACTTGTAATAGGAAGAATTTTATGGTCTGTGAGTTGGAAACCCAAAAAGTTAATGCTTGTTTGCATAAATGCACATTTTTCAGGAGACAGAGTAATGTTATTAGCAATGAGAGTGTCTAATAGCTTTGTGAGTTTCATGGACATTTCTTCAAATGAATTAGCACCCACTACAATATCGTCTTGATATGCATAACAGGAATCAATTTGAGATAATTGAATAACAGAGTCGATTAACTGTTGGAAAGTGCTGGCGGCCGTCTTCAGGCCAAATACTAGACGCAAATAGGTAAAAATTCCCCATGGAGTAGTAAAACTAAGTTTATCTTGCATATCTTTAGGTACAGCAATCTGCCAATATGCAGAGGGTAAGTCAAGAGTGGTATAATATTTAAATTTTGACAACTGCACCAATAGATTTTGAATTCTAGGAAGAGGATATGAAGATGGAATTATTATGGAATTTAACAATCTTAAATCAAGAGCCAAACGATACTTTTGAGGCTTAGACATATCAGTTCTCTTTTTTTTAACAAGAAGCATGGGACACGCCCAAGATGAATTTGACCTCTCAATAATACCAGCGTTCAACATTTGATTAATTTGGTCAAGAGCTTCTTGCTCGAGTGCTTGAGGTACAGGAAAAGGTAATGTTTTTACTGGATGAGAATTTAACATGGTAAACTGAGGATTGACCAGGTCAGTATGACCTAAAGTGTCAAGAGATTTCGAAAAGGCAAGCGCTTTACTACATAATAATTTTGTTAAAGCTTCCCTTTCATGAGGAGGTAAATGTTTAAGATCAAAGTCATTTGGAGATAATTCTTGAATACGTTTTCTCTTAATCTCTTCAGATGGCAAAATTAAAGTACAATATTCGTCTTCAAATTCTAAATCAAAAGAGTATTCCTCAATATCTTTTTCATCTACATTGATACATTCACCAATAATTGAATTTTTATTTAAATGAATATCGAGCTTTGAAACATTCTGACATACAACCAAAAATAAATCATTTTGAATGGAAGATTTTGAGTGTAATGATTCATGTAATACCAGACCCTTGTTTTTTAAATTGGGTTTAAAAAGAAAATATTCAGATGGAGGATTCAGATACTTCACATGTAAATAAACAAACGAATTAGGAGGTATTAATTCTCTATTGAGTAATTGTACCATATTGGAACTCACCAAAATTTTATTACCCATACTTAAATGAGGTTGCTTTTCACCAATATAACTACTATCACTAGTATTTTTAGATGAGGAATTCTTGTTAAGTATATTATTATCATTAGTAGACACATAATTCACCACATTAGCATAATCAGTTGGAAAATAATTAGAAAAATAAGTAAAATGACCATCAATATAAGGATTATGAAAATTCATAGCAGAATGAGCCATATCATTTGTAAACAAACCATTATTTTGAACATTATAACAATAAGGATAGGTTGTATAATTGTTGGACAACTGCAAACTTGAATTATCACAATTTGCACAAGTATTATCAATGTAAGTATCACTCGTTAGATTATTTGATATAGGCCTTTCATAAGAAGGCATTCTGTGTGCATCAAGAGAATATGGTACATTTGAATTCACATAATTATATTCAGCATTCATAAAATAGCAAGTAGGAGATTCATTATAACTTTGAAAAGGAATATGCTTGTTTTTAAGTAATATAGACTTAAAGCTTGGTGAAATAGTAATAGAATGTTTGTTAATAAACTCAAAGCCAAGTATGGCTTGAAAGTGAACATTTTGAATTTTTGTAAGGTAAAATACATGATGAAAAAAATATTTATCAATCTTAAAAGCTATCTCTATGCATCCTTTGAAGAAGACCTTAGAATTTATGGTCGATACAGATACATTTCTGGATAAAAATTTGTAATGAAGCCTGGATTTAATGCTATTAAAGCATTCTTCATCCAAGAGAGATAAACTTGATCCAGTATCTATTAATGTGGAGATTTCATTATGTTGAACATTTATTAGGATGCATGGAAGAACATAAGAGTTGTTAAAAGAACTGCATATGACATGATTTTCTTGTATGTCATCATTATTTTCAAAATTTTGTTTAGATGTCAAATAATTATGTAAACAGGAAGATTTGTTAGACTTAGATGTCATAGGAGAAGTTTGGACAGCTGTGGATGCCACTAAAGTGACTGACGAGCGTTTGTCAAGTTGTTGTTGTTTGTTGTTGTTGTTGTTAAAGTGTACTGACCCTGAATGAGAATTACGGGAGAGAAGGCGGTCAGTAGAACCAGTCTCCCTTATTTGTTTAAATGATAAACATTGTTATTTTCAGAAGAAGAAGAGGTGTGGCTTTTCTTTCTGTAAGGGTGAGACGAAACCTGAGTTGAAGAGTTTTGATTAGAATTACCAATAATGTTTTTGAATTTGTAGCATGAGTCCATACGATGATTAAATTTCCCACAGAACGCACACTGCACAACATCTCGTCTGTGATAAAAGGATGTAGAATTTTTTTTGTGAGAATATTTGTCAAAGGTTGGTTGATAAGGACGTTTCCGGTGAAAGTTTTGATGACGAAAATTATTGTTACGTTTATTTGTAGCCTCTTGTCTCGGTGGAGAAGGCGAAAATGTCCTAGGTCTTCTTTGAAAATTACGAGAAGTATGAGAACTGTCCTTTTGAGTTTGTAAAGGAGAGTAGTTGGTTTGAGAATTGTGATAAATTTTATCCTTCGTATGCTTTATAGGAGTTTTATGAAGAGTATTACTAGAATTATCGTGGACATTTTCAGAATCGATACAATAGGCTTGATTAAAATTTTCATAAGATTTTTTAGGGGGAGAGTCATAAATATTTTGAAGAAAAGTTGCTCGTTCAAGAGCTAATTCGAAGGACGTAATATTTTCTTCTAAGATTTTACGTTTGATTTGTTTAGGTAAAGCCTCAAGAAAATGAGTAAACTTTAATGAATTAAGAGCAGAAAGATCCAATTTTGGGTAAGCAAGTCGAAGTTGTTTATCCAACCGAAAAGCAAAATTTTTAACTGATTCATTTGAATCTAAGGTCAAGTTCTGTAAAGATTTTAGAGAAACAGACTTTTTTGTGGGTAAGAAATAGTCTATAAATGCCTTTCGAATTTCACTAAAATTAGAGTTCTTGAGCTGTGACTGAGTTTCCAGAAAGAAGAGTAAGGCGGTGCCCTCAAGTTTTGATTTAAAGAGAACAAAAAGTTCCTTGTCTGTAAAGTTATTTAGTTCCTGTAAGTCAGATAATTGATCGAAGAAAAATTCTACAGTCTGAGGGTTACCGTCGAAAGGTTGGATTGCAATATTTAGTTTGGCTTTTGGAGGCATGATGAAATAATTAATATAAGAACTCAATGTATGACATGATAAATTTGGTTATTTGGCAGGTCCTATGATGAACAATATATATAAATTGACCCGTTACTTAAAATATTGATGACTTTCATTTACTTCATACATCATTTTTATATGTAAAAAAAAGAAGAAAACGTATACTAACATATTAGTATCATATGAAGAATATAAGACCCAAATATTTTATGTAAATATTTATATATAATATGGCTCAAAACATAAATTATTATATGTATGACAAGAAGAATAATTTATCTTAGCATGAACAATAATTTTTACCAGTACCTCCGTTAAATAATGCATATATATATTAGTTGCAAAATATAGCAAGACAAGAGAAAATATATATGGAAAAATTATGTTGTATATATATCATGCACTGCTCCAGAAAAAGATAATATTTCAATACAAGATCAATATAAATATTGTATTTGATTACTGCACCATACCCAACAAAATATAATTATATAAAACATTAATCACTATATGAAGAAAAATAACTTGAAAAAAAAATAATGAAGAATGTTCAAGCGTTGGTCACGGCTCCAAAAGAAATAAGGATGTTGTGTTTGTGCTGACGCTTTGGTCAGGGTATCAAAGAAAATATAATGTTATGTTTATTTGAAAGTGGAGAAAGCACTTTTTATTTGCCTCTACCCACAACTAGGCCAAAGTGATCGTGATAATGATAGCACATCACGGAGAATGGGGGCCTGCAAACGACCCTAATTACTCTCTTCATTATTTCATTTAAAATAATAAAAATATTCTTTATCCAATGATGAAGAAAAATCAAGTATAAAGTTATAAAAATATAAAATTAAAAAGGTAAAAAGTTACCTGTTGAATCCTTGGCTTTTGATGACAAATAAATCCAGACAATAGGCACAAGAAATTAATATACGAACAATTTTCGAAGAAAAAAAAATATATTTTATTTCATGAAGAACTTGTTGCTTTTTTCATGAATAAATATTTCTTCACAAATTTATATTTTTGGTGACTCGTACATATTAATTTCTCACTTGATAAACAACCATTTCATAACATATGTTAATCACAACTATTGCTATCTCCAAGCAATAAAAATTCTTTTCATAACATATTCTAGATATCTCAACAACATGTAATTAAACAATTTTCTTCATGACATAAAAGGAGAATAAATTATTATTTCTTTTTGAAAAAGAACACCTCTCATAATATGAACTTTCAAAACAAAATACATCATACTTCATATTGTATAGATACATGCCAATATTTTCTTTATAACGCCCCGTAAATATTAAAAAAAATTATATATATATTGGGCCAGATAATGAAGTAAAAAGGACTTATGCAAATAAAATTTCTTCACCTGACGAAAGAAAAATCTTCACCAAGACGTCATGTAAACTATAATATTATTTCTTGAAAACAAAACAGTTCTTCACCTCTGCCTACTTCTCAGAGGATGGAGAATAAAAAGATTATCGAAGAATTGGGCACATTAGATTTGTAGAAGAAAACTCGTTGATGAAGAGATGATGAGAAAATGAATGAATATTTATAAAATACGTGACGACATTTTTACAACACTTGTGAAGATAACACAAGAGCATAAACTGAAGACGTATAATGAGACCTTATATAATTTCCGTAATCCAAGAAGAGAATGCACAAACAAAACAATTTTCGGGATGCTATTGCAGTGAGAAGTGCCTTGCTACTGGCCGCCTTAAAAACTCAACATCATTTCCAAAAAGAGAAGGCACAAACGAATACATTCAGGAATGCATTAAACCACTTCATTGCTCCTCGCAGCACAGAGGGACTTGGCTTAACAGAAATCAACATCACTTTCCTAGATGAATTTTGAGGGCAGCACTTTTTCTTTGCCGCACTTAAAAAAAATCAGCATCGTAATAATCTCAACATAACAAAAAAAAAAACCGTTCCATCCTTCGTTAACGGGGGAGCACCTCTGCCCCGAACTTTCACTCATGCGACTGCATCCATCACAGCAGGTGTCTATCGGCGCAACTGACGCAGGTGGCCGCGAGCCCAGGGGAAAAGGAGAAAGGGTTATTGTAAATGCAAAATACGCCAATTTGGCAGTTAGCAACAGAGGGGGTGAGGAAAAACTAAGCCAAATTACAATATACAGTATGAAAAGATATGTAACTAATAAGAATAAAATTGATAACCATCTTAAGAGGGGAGGCCAAAGCCGGTGGCCATGTACATAACGGCTTGAAATACGTCACCTGTGAAATTTAATTTGATAGGTTAGGGGTGTGTCCGAATAAACGGAAGTTCCACCCAAAAGAACTAGCGAGAAAGTTCTCGAACAAATTTAAAACCGGAAGGAATGATTTCAAACAGAATTTTACCGGCTTGGAACATTCGAAAGCTAAGCAAGAAAGAAAACAATACAGGCGACGAAATGAAAATAAGAGAAACCGAAATTAAATTTAAATTGAGAACATTAATAAAAAGGAAGGTGATATGAAATAAAATGGCTAATAAAAATGAATTATACTAAACATATGGGGGGGTTATGGAGTAACCACCACAGATACTAGAATCGATATTCACAGATTCACATAGATGAACTTAAAATTAGTAATTCTAAAACTTAGAGAATCAGCAGAGCCGTAATTATCGTTTTCCACCCCTCATTCTCATTTAGGGAGGCGCAGAAGTAAGCTATTACAGATTTTAAAGTCGAATAATAAGCATTTATCTTTTTAATTTATTATATTTAAGATGTAATTTTAATAACAATTTATATTTATTTAAATTAATTTTTTTAAGAAAGATGTCGGTCAGATTAAATAACAAAAGAAAACACTGTTTTTTTTTTTTTTAATCCGGAACAGATATATTTTCAACCTATTCCTTCAACCAAACAAATGGATACTTACTTCCTATAAATGTCATTTGTCTTAAAAATTCGTATATGAGCAAAATTTTTAAGGCCCTGAACTTATTTAAAAACTTAAATGTTTACTCAGTCTTTTTAAGGCCTCCTATAAGTGTGCGGGAAATGCAAATATTGCAAATCTTTTAAAATAGCTGTGTTGATTTAATTACACAATAAGCACATGCTAATTATTAATTACCCCTAATTTAAAAGCAGAAGTTCTGCTTTACATAATATATAACTCCGATTTACGTTCCATCAACTTACGTCACCTGACATTACGTCGTCTTGCCTGGAAAAAAATTTCTTAATTTAAACACACTTTGAATTTTTAACACTGTTCTTCCAATGAGGTAAATTTTTTTGGCGACAGTCAAGTGATAGTAACAAACAAATGAACAAACTCACTAGAAAAATTTCTTTTCTGTTTATAAGAAAACATTTAGCAAAAAGAAACCTCAAAAGATTGTTTAATTTGTTTAATTTGCAATCCATGATTGATGTTTTACATCTTTGAACATATTTTATAATTTTTAAGGGTTTTTTTTTTCTAATTGGAATAAATCATTGATTTTTAATTCTTAAATGAAAAATAAAATTTATTCTTTCTGCTCTATGCTTTTACCCTTTCGGGTCTGGTGTACCATTAATAGCACATGCCTTTTAATGTATTATTTTCATTTAAGAAATACCTTTGCTATTATTTACATGTAGTAATGTTAGTATATATCTATGCATTTATTATATGACTTCATTTATGTTTAGTCACTTAGTAATAAGAATAATTATTATTACTTGCATAATTCTCTTTGCGCCGTTGCGATTCTTTTATTTCAGACATATATTTCACGTTTTAATTTTAAAATGAAAGTTACTTTCCTGAAAAAATCGTGTGTAATAAAACTAAAAAAGAATTAGAAAGTTGTAATATAAGTTAAATCTTTTTGTAATGCAATATTTTTTAAACATCTTCGAAAATTCTTCTTTAGCCTATTATGATATGAATATTAATCGAATAGTACGCAAAACAACAACATTTGTTATCCTTCACACAATGAAATACTCGTTAAATACTAATTAATCTATCTAGATAACTAGTGTTAATGTTATTTAACCCCTTGGGGACGAGCGACACGTATACGTGCCGCAAAAAGGTTTAAGAATCTTTGTTTATCCCCACCAGTAAAATTTTACTGTAAAATTTGTGTAATTTTATTGGAGCATTTTCTTCATTTAATAACGCACAAATTTCTGTTTTAAAAAACTGGTGGCAAAGCATTAAACATTTTGTAAAAGGCTCCCGTCGCGAAAAGGTTAAAAAAAAAATTTTTTTCTAAAAATTAAAAAAAAAAATTGGACCTGAAAGGATTAAAAACAAATGTAATTTAAAGATAAAAAAAATTTAATCTAACAGAAAATTTTTCATTACTGTAATAAGTATTTTAAAATTATCAAATGTATCAAAGGATTGACCACTAAAATGTGTACATTACATCTTACATGATGTAATTTTTTTTTTTTTTTTTTTTTTTTACATAAACTGAAAACAACTGGAACAAAATATTTCCTTATTCAAAGAGAAATATTTCAGAAAATAAAAAGTTGATTTGACTCGATAACAAATAAAGTTAAAAAAACAATTGCCTTTTTTTTTTTTTTTTTTTTTTTTTTTTTTTTTTGCTATGCTTTTAAAAATAGATAATTTAAAAATAAAAAATGTTTAATCTAAATAAAATATATTGCATTTCAGTAAAAATTATTTTAAAATTATCAAAGAATTGAGTTTTAAAATGGGTGCATTAAATGTTACACGCTGTATTGTTTAACTACTATTTTTATGCATTCAATATCAAAATAACTCATTATGTCTATCCTTATGTGCACGTTCAAAAAGCACCATTTAGCAAAACGAAATCTCCAAAGATATTTCTTTAGTTTAGAATGTATGATTGGCCTTTTAAATTTTTGAGCATATTTTATTCTTTTTTATTTTTTTTTAAATTGGAATAAATCACTGATTTTTACTTCTTAATTGAAAAATAAAATGTATCCTTTATGTGCTATGCTTTTAAAAATAAATAATTTTAAAAAGTAGAAAAGTGTTTAATCTAACTGAAAATATTTTATTACTATAACAAATATTTTAAAATTGAATAAAGTTTTTTTTTTTTTTTTTTTTTTTTTTTTTTTTTTTTTAACATAAATTGAAAACGATCGAAACAAAATATTTCCTCATCCAAAGAGAAATATTTCATGCAAATCATACTTGGATTGTAATTAAGAAAATAAAAACTTGATTTGACTCGATAACAAATGAAGTTGAAAAAACAATTGCTTTTTTTCTGCAGCCAACAATAAAATAAAACAGAAAACCCGAAGAAAAATCCCTTTATTAATTTTCTCCTACAACGATTGTAATTAAAAAAAGATGAAACAATAATTAAGAATTAGATGAAAGTTCGATTGCATAATTCTGAAAAAGGGGAAGGGGTGGTAAAAAAATGAAAGGAAATTAGTAAAAAAAGTTGTCGGTTGAAATATTCATTTATCAATAGGTAGATTTATTTATTTGAACAGAGTAAAGTATTTTTTTAATGCATGTTAAACGAAACAACAGTTTCATTGAAAAAAATATTGTATTTTTTAATTATTTATTTTCTATTTAAAAAAGGGACATAAAAAATTTAAAGTTATTCTAAATAGAAAATTTTAATACTTTAATCGTTAGTATAGTCTTTCAACGATATAAAGACCATGATATGTACTACAACCACAGAACGGGACTTAATAAAAAGTACCGACCAAATCAAAGCCAAAAACCTCTAGTGGATTAACGGACAACGAGATAACTGAGGCTATGCTAAATGGAATCGCCGATAACATTGGTAGCAGCTCATAAGGTTCGAAGACAATGGAGCCAAAAACCTCAATTATAAGAAATACTGTTAAATCTGTTTATTTAGAAACTCTGTATTAAAATATATAGTATACTACACAGAAGCCTCCTTAAATCCATTACTACCAATAGTTAACTTTTTACTATGAATGAATATGGACTGCAATCAGATGGGAAACGAAGAAATGGTAGAAACAGGAAAATTCTTATTTAATTTGAGAGAATTAAGCTGATTGTTACTTAAAGAGACACTAAAAAAAGTGACAACTGCATTTGGGTTAACAACAGGTAAACTCCGCAACAGGTAAACAACGCCAACAGGTGTTGGCGTTGTTAAATACAGAATTTTTACAAAGTACACTAAATTTCTTCTTTAGAGCCGAATGATGAATAGAAGAAGCTTTGAGGACTCTATTTCATGATATTCTGTCTATAATTCAAAATCAAGAGAAGAATTAGTAAGGCTGATATGCAAGTAATATAACTCGCGCTCTATATAAGCAAAATTTAAGGCGAATGTCTCTTGAATCAAAACTCTTAAAAGAGTTAATTTAGAAAGAAATAAGACCTCATGAATCTTACTTGAATTAAATAAATTACAAGAACGGAAATGAAATTGGGAATGGCTTTCTTCCGCTTACAGTCACGTAGGAAATGTAAGTGTTCCAAAAACCTGTACTTTTTAGCTCACAGGCTATCATAGCCTGAGAGCTTATGTGCCCGTCCGTTCTGTATGTATGTTCGTACGTAACGCGATAACTCATGATAGAAATATCCGATCCACTTGAAATTTTGTATGTAGGTATATCCTGACAAGGCGCTTCCCTGATTAGTTTTTGGAGTTCATTCGATATGTATAAGAGGGGGAACGGGGGGCTCATGCCCCTCCCCTTAGTTGATATAAATGGGATTTTCATGCAGAATTAAGTTTTCGTTCAAAATTTAGATTAGGATCATTCTGATGAGGCGATTCCGTGACTGTTATTAGGTGTTCATTGAATAAGTATAAATAGGGGGAACAGGGGTTCTAATGCCCCCCCCCCCTTAATTTATATAAATGGGTTTTTCAAGCAGAATTTTCAGATTTCGTTCAAATCTCTGAATAGTTTTGGAAGTTTAATGGCTAAGTATAAAAGAGGGGGGATAACTCCTTTTAAATTATATAAATGCTAAATGGGTTTTTATTAAGAATTATCTCATTTGCTCTGAATTTTGGATATAGATTTTTTATATGATAAAGCATGTCTTTGATAGTATAGGAAGTTCAATGATTAAGTACAAAGAAAGAGGAAAGGGGAGAGCTGTTTCCCCTTCTTAATTTTTTTTCGAACGGAATTAACCCTTGAAAATATAAGGCTTTAATGTACACTTAGTATTTGTAGCCTGTGAGCTCAATGCCATCAGTTTAACTGGGCAGTATTCTTTATTCAATCGTAAATTACAAAATCTATTGATCAGAGACATGCCAAAGAGTTAGAGCCACGCATTTTTTCTTCCTTTGGGGTTTTATAAAAAATTTCGTCTATGTTCTGCCGCTATCTCGTGATTTGAAAAAGATAAGACACAGAATTGATAGGTTATTGTTTCCACTACTTCGAACTTGTCAACCGAAGTGTGGGATAAATCATTGTTATACTACATCTTTTACAGACACTCTGTGTGAAAGTATTATTCATCTTAAGGCACCATACTGGTCACTGAAAAAGACCCGGATGATAATGTTAAGTCTATGGGGGCGTTCTTTTCAAATATCTCGCTCAAATTTTAATATTTTTACACGATTTTTTTGCATAGGATAGCTGAGGAGGATTTACAACCGGGCTAGTTTTTACTTTTTCAATTTTGGTTACACATTTTTTTCATTATTACGATAGATTTAATTTCAGAACTGCTTCTAACCGGTTTCTAAAGTTAAAGTAATTAAAAAAAAATATCTTAAACCAAAATTGAAAAAGTAAAAACTAGCCCGTTGTAAATCATCCTCAGCTATCCTATGAAAAAAAAATCCTGCAAAAATATTAAAATTTGAGCGAGATATTTGAAAAGAACGCCCCCATGAACTTAACATTATCATCCGGGTCTTTTTCAGTAACTCGTATTGCGTCTTAAGGCTCCGCTTCAGTGAAACTCCACGATCGCGAAATCCATTGCGAAAACTTTTAAGCACTATGACTGATTATCTAATATAAATATTAAAATACAGTTTTCACCTTCAAAAAGTAGACGTCAGAAGCTGATGATGTACGTTTTTAAAAATTGTCTCCGTAAATTTCAAGTACAAAAAAATCCCTATAATCCCTATATTATCTAATGGAAATTTTTGAAATTTCCATTTAATTAAATTTTATCATCTTCTTAACCCCTGACCGCCGAGCAAAAGGGCAGAATTGTAATGGTTTTTTCTCTGTATTCTTTTTTCTTTTTAAATCAAAAAAGGAGATTTTTCTAACATTATATAAAAAACTAATTACGGACAGGAATATGAGCCTTAAGAGTACTAATCATAACAAAATGTTTAAAAATTGCATTGTATTTGTAGAATTAAACAATGCTTCTACTGCAGTGAAGCTTCCAGCTTTGTGAATGAATATATCAGTTCGCGGCAGTGAGAAGGTTAAACTTAAAATTTGCATAGACAGATTTTAAAAATGCACTATCATTGGTATCTGATGTCTACTTTCTGATAGAAAAAACGATATTTTAATAATTATATTGACCGTGGTAGTCTAGTGATCATAGCACCGAACTCCGGATTGAAATGTCTCGGGTTCGATGCTCGACATCGCCAAAGACCCACCGAGTGTATGTAGTGTACGTGCTCGTTAAATAAAGGGGTTCTGAAAGTCCTGTGGTCGATCATAGCAGTTACCATGGGTAACTCTCTGTCAATCTCTGGAAAAACCTTCCCTCCCCCTTCGGAGGCATATCGAAATTAAAGAGTTGATGTTGATGCTGTCATCTATTGGGCATTGTCGAACATCCCCTGCTACTGAAGTCTGACTTCCAACCTTCTGGGTGCAGTCCAATGGAAACTCCAATACCCCTCTTGCCCTTTGGGCATAAGCCAACAGATATAATTATATTAGGTCATGAGTCATCGCGCTTCAAAGTTTTTCTATAGACTAACATGGGATTTCGCGATCAAAGACTTTTACTGGACTGTGGAACGTAAATAAAATTTACTATCAAATAAGTGCTTTCTCTTATTCTATCTCTGATATAAATTGAAATTTGAGAAAAAATTAATATATTACACTTCATGAGTAAAAGACAATACCCAAATTTCCTAAAATAAAATGTTATAATACAAAAAAAAATAGTAATGAATTTGCTCAAGCCTTGTATAAGTAATTAAAATACAATTCCTGGAATTTTGAATCCTTTATTAATTTTTCATCTTTAATCACATTTCAATGATTTTTGTTTACAATTATTAAGTTCATTAGAATGAATATTTACAATAGTTTGGAAATAATAACATTTCTTTTAATTTAAGATGTCGTTAAAACAGAAACATTTGAAAAAGATTTATTTGTGGTGATTTTTATTTTAAAATAATTTGTTTAGAAAATATTGAGATGTATCAAGTTTATTAATTAGCAACGGTGTAATTAAAAGTAAATTAGATAAATATGCTTCTTTCGCAGTAATATAATTTTCGAAAATAAAATGTACATATGATAGCTTGGGGCACTTGTGCTATTTTTTAACCTTCATTTGACATATGTAAAATATTTATAATTAAAATATAATAATAAGCGAAATAATTCTTAATTTTTATTAAAATAAAATTTATTTCATGAGATGTTAATGAATAAAATGGAAACAAATATTAGTATACTTACGAACTTTAATTAGTTTTATCGCCAATTATAAAAAGTAACGTCTTAACCCTTTTTGGCGCATAGGGCACACCTAAATTTAATTAGAAAATTACAAACGGCAGCAAGAATATATTAATAAATTTTTTCTTGTACAATGAAAGTTTAAAACAAGTTTTCAGTAAAACAAACCTTAAAGAAAAACTCAAAGGCATCCCTAACCTGATAGTAGAAATATTAATTATAATTACGTCCGTAAACCTAATACCGATGTTAGAGGACCTGTTTAACCCCTTGGGGACGAGAGAAACGTATACGTGCTGTAAAAAGGCTTAAGAATCCTTCTTATCCTCACCAGAAAAATTTTACTGCAAAAGTTGCTTTATTTAATCGGAACATTTTCTCGATTTAATAGGGGGGAAATTTCTGTTTTAAAAAACCAATGACAAAACATTAAAAATTTTGTAAAAGGCTCCCGTCGCGAAGGGTTAAGCCTGGCTCCGCACCCTTCTCCCAGTCTGAATTTTGTTTCTAAAAATAACACCCAAAATAAGCCAACTATTATCGAAATCTGCAACAATAAATTCCTCTAACTACTCCACCGACTTTAAAGAAATTTTTAAGACTCTCTAGAAGATGAAAGAACTCCTTAAATTCAACAAATTTTTTCAGTGCTTTAAAAATATAGCTAAATTTACAAAAAATTGCGCCGACTCGATGAAAAATAATGTTCATCACTATGACCGCCTTCGATAATGTAGCGTTCGTTTTAAAATTCTGGTGTTAATCAGTCGTTTCATCCACAGAACTATTAAAAAAGATAAACGGATATATCCTTAAAATAGTGAAGTTTCAATAGTTAACACTTTTGCAGGAGGCCATTATCACTATAGAAAACTCCCACTAGTAAATTTAATGAATTTAGAAAATTCCTCTAGTAAAAAATTCCTCTTTATTTAAAGCTCCAGCAGTGGTCTTGAAACTGGTAGACGGTGGAGGGTTCGACCCAATAGCCTATTGGCCTAACCATTCAGAGTTTTCTATGATTTTCTTCGAACTTTGGATTTCCTAACGTAAACACGGGTTATATTCCCCTAAAAAAAACCCCACGGAGGGCATACCCCCCCCCCCCTTAGGGCCTGGTGGAAAGTACACAATACAATTCCCACCTTTTGTTTTTAAGACAATCAAATTAACTAAAAGCTAGAAAACAACAAACTGTATAGCGTCATCTTAACCAAAATTTTAAAAAAATGTCTTTCAGTCTAAAAGAGGAACTGTAAAATCCCATGAGAACTGACTATAGGAAACTATAAAAGTATCCTCAAAAAGTGTAGCAAAGGTCAAGGGGCAAAGGCTACAGCAGAAGAGAGAAGGGGCTAGATGCGAGCTAACCAGTCACAGTAAAAAGCTTTTTTTTTTCCCTTTGGATGGAGAGAAAAATACATTTAGATCTGTGTCTTCTCTCGACAAGAAATGACCAGTGAAGAACGAAAAGATGGGTCATGAATCCCGGACGGCCTCATTCAACGATGTGTATGCTCCCCCGGTCGCATCGAGATGAAAAGCAGAATGCTGAAGACAGTTCAGATCAAGAAGGTATCCATTATTTAATTTCACAGTTCCATATATTAATGAAGTATTATTCAAGTGTCTTGAGTGAAAATAGCATTATTTTATGTGTGTGTCCAATTTGAATATAAATTATAGATAGCCCAGAGGGACTTATTCAATTAAATAATTTATGATTGCATTCATTTTCGTTTTAAAGCCTTGTAAATATAAAATGTAAGTAAAATTTTGTGTGGTATTAATTTTGCTTTATTATATTTTAGTAAGTTTAATTCTTTATTTCTATTTGAAATGACTAAACTTGACTTTGCAGGGTAGGTTATAAAATATTTTGGCCACCTAATTAATAAATAGAAAATATTTTCTTGGTCACGTAATCCCTGCATGGCTCATAAAACAGCTCGTGGTACGAAATTACACAATGCATTCTCATCTATTTAAGCAATTTTAATTAAATTAATTACCTAAGAATTGCTCCACGAGTGTCCAGAGTCATGGTGCTCACTATACGAATAATTAAAATTACTAATTCCTATTAAATCTCTATGCTGAAAATTAATACCTATTAATAAAATAAAACTTAAATAATAACTTAACTATAAAATAACTTAATAATAATAACTTAAATAAAACTTAAATAAAAATGTGCATAGAACGTTCCAGCAGAGCCCATATTTCACTTGTTGATAATTGGTCGTCATAAACACAACCAACCAATCTCTTTACTTAAGTGCTCATGAATATAAAATTTTAATCAAAAATAAGGGCAGAAAATGATATTCATTTTTAATGGTGGAAGTTTACTTCGGCGGTAGTAGTTTCGCCACATTTTGACAACCAAGGCAACTTTCTCTCAGTGTCCCTGAAAAAATTATAATACATTGGCAAATTGACACCAGTAAAATAAAATAGAATTTTTTTACCTTATTTATTAGAGAAATTTCCCATCAATACGGTGTTAAAACAAAACTAAATTTTCTTTTCAAGATTGCTGGTGGATGTTTTCACCAGCGGTAATCCCCTATTTCCCATGGCTTAAATCCTGCCAAAAAATTTCTATACATTAACCAATAAGATGCATTTCATTTAGGCATTGCCATTAAACAATTAACAAATAATCGCGATGTCTGTGCCACATAGGATAGCGTAATATATATATATATATATATAGATTTTATATTATGCATACCCATGGTGTGTAAATATCACGGTGGCCCGCAACGAATATTTTTTTGTGTGTCCGTCCTTTTATCATGCGATAGGAAAAAGCAGCCGTGGTGAAGGCAGATCTATTACGCTCTTATAACACAATAACATCGAAAGTTTTAAATGATTCCAAAATCTTATCTTTCAGAAAAAATAAAAGTTTTGATTAGAATTTTACACTGGTATAGTTTTGATTACATTCATGGAAAAAAAAATAATAATAAGTAATGTAATAAATAAACTCTGAACAAAATTATCATAATAATATATAACGAATAATAACGAAAATAAATAAAAAATAAGATGATTAACTAGTACTTAAACTATTATGTTTAATATTATTAATTTTCTTTGAATGCTTTTAATTTAAAAAAAAAAGGTTTTTCTGCAAAAAGTGAAGACATGCATTGAAGTTAATAAGGTAAAAACTTTTTAAGCTGAATAATATGATAATTGCTATTATATGTTTTGTTTTATTTTTTTTACTTTTATTTTTATTTTTATTTCTATTTTTATTTTATTTTTATTTTTATTTTTATTTTTATTTATTTATTTATTTTTTATTTTTATTTCTATTTTTATTTTATTTTTATTTTTATTTTTATTTTTATTTATTTATTTTTTTTTATTTTATTTTATTTTATTTATTTATTTATTTATTTTTTTTTTTTTTTTTTTTTTTTTTGCTTTGTTTTGTTTTGTTATATGGAGTTTATAAAAGAAATCTCAAAAGGAAAAAAAAAACTCGCTAAAAGACTTATTAAGATCAATTTCAGTAAGATAATGATATTTAAAAAAAGGAATAACCTTTTTTGTGGAAAATTTTAAAATACTTTTCCGTTTCAAAGTGGGTAGCTTAAATACTTTAACAGCTTATCGAGATGAAAGTTTTATTTTTTCTTCTAAAGAATTTTTTTATCGTACATTATTGTATTTTAAAACTATGCTATCATATATAAAACATTATATTTTCTTTCACAAAATTTTAAGTAATTCGCTGCATACACAAAAACATAATAAGCAAATGAAAGCATTCTTTTTAAAAACCCCATGTGAAGAATTTGAGTCTTTTATACAATCCTAGATTTTTTTTATTACTGATTATTATTTATAGATTTTCATACATGTTACACATTAAAATAATTGTTTATTTAGATTTTTTTAGAAAGTAACACAAATAAAAAAGCACTTACAATAAAACCATCACAAATAAAAATGCACTTATAGCAAAAATCATCAGAAATATAAATGCACTTTCACCAAAAACCATCGTCAGACTAAAATACATCAAGTATTTTTGCTTGGCCCTGTATCTGTATTTATTTATAGTTAACAAAGATTCCGTAGCATACTAAATATAATTCAGTTAGAACACGCACATTAAAAAAGACATTGAAGTAACTCACATCCGTAGACAATAACTGTTATAGATTCTTTTTAGTAGCCCTGCGTGCGATATATGCAGAATGTCCCAGAACTTCGTGAACAAACTTTGAGGGGTGGTAGAGAACATTGTTTGGAACCACAATTACATAGGAAATCATGGGCGAAAACGTTTTGTTAACCCTTTCACAGACAGTGGTTTATACATGAAGCTACAAAATTTTTAATACAAAATTAACAATGACACCAGAATTTTAATATGATTTTTCCATTTATTATGTATGTGAAACGTCTGGCTTTTCTTCAGTTCAAATATATTTTTCCGCAATTTCTGATGTCTTTAATTTTTTTTTCCACATTTTAGCAATGGAAGTGCTTTGTCCATGAAAAGCTCAAAGAAATGCAAAGACACAGTTATGACAAAATGTGGAAAGCAGTGTGGAACGCTTTATTACACAGAAAAAAGTACAAGAAGTGATTTAATTTTAAATTATATTTAAAATTATGTTTCTTAAAAATCAAGTATCTTAGTAGCTATTAGAAATTGCTAAAATGTGGAAAAATATGAATGACATCAGAAATCGCGGAAAAATGTATTTGCAAAGAAGAAAAGCCAGACATTTCATATACATAATAAATGGAAAAATCATATCAAAATTCTGGTGTCAATGTTCATTTTGTATTAGAAATTTTGTACTTTCATAGGCATACCATTGTCTGTGATAGGGTTAACAACTGAGGATGAGGTTTCCGACCATGGGTTCCTATGTAATTGGGGTTCCAAACGATGCTCTCTACCACTCCTCAAAGTTTGTACACGAAGTTCTGGGACACCCTGTACACTTTATACACATTATATAATATGTAACCAATCAGTTAAGCTGGAAAATCTATTCTACAGATGATAAATGCTTAAATGTGATTTAAATTTTTCATTTTCTACATCTTGTATTTTATTTTTATTTGGTATTTACATTTAGTTTCTACATCATAGTAGAGATGGGCATTATTTAACATAACAGGATAAATATTCGTAATATTAACCAAAAACTTATTATTCAATAACAGATTACCAAAACGTCCCTGTTAAATTTGGAACGCCTCGTATGATAAGCATTTTAAAAAGAAGAAACAAATAGTAAGGCTGAAAATCATTTTAGGAATACATATTTATAAATTAATAAAAGTTTAGTTATATAAAAAAATTTCAACTTATAAATCTATTTGAATTCTGAGGCAAAGAATTTCTATTACTGCAGAAACCAAAAATCCCCAACTGCATTAAAACGCTTTTGAGACAGAGAGAGAGAAAAAAAATTCCGACGCACAAAAAAAAAAAAAAAAAAAAAAAACCTATGAAACTTTCTTTTTGACGCGTCACTGTCGATCTACGATTCCAAGACATTAAAAATCCTTTTGGTCTAATCAAGGAAATCAATCATAGGAATCATTTTCCTTTTGCATTGACCAAGACATTAAAAATCTTTTTGATCTAATCAAGAAAACCAATCATAGGAAACCTTATCCTTTTGCTATCTCAAAAGTTCACGTGATAAAATCTCTCAAAAGCTATTCGTTGTTGATTATTCTATGAATATTTAAAAACACCTGGCTTTGATTCTTCACAGAATATATTTTATCGTTTGACTTTTTATAATGCTCACAGTTACAAAGATTAAAGCAATAGAATCAGTTTTTAGAATAACGAAAACAACATTTATTGAAAAAAAAACAGCTGGAATAATGAAAACTGGTTAGAATACTGAAAATGAAATGGGGGGGGGGAATGTGTTTTTATTCTAGAGTACGTGAAGTTAGTTAGTGACGCTTGCAGATAGATTATTAAAAAGCAAGGAGGTAATGTCGGCCATCTTTTGTCATATTTTTTATGGGAAGGAATCTCTGTTTGAAAAATGGAATTAAAGAGATTTATGTATTTAATTGTTGATAGAAAGCTGTTTTATTGCTCGGACACGGGACATAATCTTTCGTTGATGTAGTTAGATGGGTAAAACGATAGCAATCTTTGAGTTTGAATATTTAAAAGGGATATTACTATGTACTCATGGTATTTGGGAAAGGGGGGGGGGTATTCTGGCACTCTGATTTTTATTTAATAAAATGTTTATTACTGTTTTTTTTATCATTATTATTTTGTCAATATTGCGTTGTTAGAAAATACAAACTGGAAAACATTACTTTTGAAATTGTATTTTCCTGAAAAAAAGAAGAAAAATAGCCCGGTGAGGGCACAGCCATTCGAGAAGGGATGGGAGGGGGGCGAAGGGGGGCGGTCCCGACGGACGCGGAAATTTACAGGGCGCCAATTTTATACTACCAACGTCATTTTTTGGCCTGTCACAAGTTTTGGGGAGGGGATTTTAAATACGTACTTGCACATACGAAATTTGTGGGATGAATGACATTTGATTAAAAATATACAAGTAATGTTTCGAGCTCCTGTGGGATAAGCTTTGCATATGAGTTGACAGATATTGATTCGGGGATGTCAAAATTCGAACTTCAAATCAAGGTGCTAACGAATAAAGATCTTTTTTTTTTTCTTTGGAACAAATCGCATTGTTAAAACGGTGTTGTTTTTATGGAGGATATTTCTGATCGTTCAGAAAAAAATAATTTCTAAACCGTCAGTTTTAGAGTCATTGTAACAATTGCAAAAATGCTTTAAACTTTCTTCTGCATCATATAAATATTAATTTACATTAAAATAATTATTTTTTAAATTGTTAAGAAACTACATATTTTATACAGTGTTCAGTAAGTTTCCTATAACTTTTATTTAGAAAAAGTTTTCATGTGTTTTTAACAAGTAAATCAGTAAAAAAAAAAAAAAATGTTCTACGGGCAAAATTTACTGAGTTATGATACGTATAAATTTTCAACGAGGAAAAATGCATTTTTAGTGCAAGAAAACGATAAAAATAAGTGAAATGTAAAGTATCACAATTAACTAAGTTTTTGTCTTGCAAAAATTAAAATTTTAATTCTATGTTGATTTTAAAGGTGCAGGTTTATCTGAACTAAAACAGCGTCTATACTTATGTATCAAAATTATTCAAGATACCTTAATTAACGGCCCTCTAATTAAAATGTCTGTTGACAGCATAGTCTCATCGATTAGTTATACGTTACAAAAATAACAGGTTGTTAAAACCTGTTACCTGTGAATGTGTGGAATAGTGTAACCTGTTAACCAAAAATAGCTATATTTCCCATCTCTGCATCATAGTATTTCCAACCATTATTTCTTACGAGGTGGAACCCTTCAAAATTCGACGAAAGAAAATCTTTAAGAAAGAACTGTTTTATTAATTTATATTAAATCTACAAAATTAATTACAGAAAAAATGCATATAATCTAAAGTCAATCTAACTCTCAAACAAATATTATTTTAAGCTAAAATTAACAAAATATTATAAAACTCATTTATTTAAATTATTAAACGAAATAAAACCGAAATTCACCGGATTTTATAGAAAACGACATTTTTGAAATAGTATACACATTTTAATGTCTTTTTTTTTTTCAGTTTTAAGAGAAAATGGAGTGATTCTGTTGCCACAATTATAAAATTGGTTCTAAAAATTAAAAAAAAATTAATGTCTCAAAAATAAATTGAGATACAGCTTTGAAACAAATTGCATTTGAAAGTATATATATATATATATATTTTTTTTTTTCTCAATATGACGGTGTAAAAAATTAAAAGTTACGATGTTTAGAAGTGGAAAATTTGCAATAACGAAAATTGCATAACGGAAATTGCATGAGAAAGTATTGCGCATTTTAATTTCTATTTTTCCCCTCAATTTTAAGAGAAAAAAATGGAGTGATTTTGTTGCCACAATTACAAAATATGTACTAAAAATTATTTAAAAAAAAGTAATATATCAAAAGTAAATTGAGATACAGCTTTTAAAAAAATTGCATTTGAAAGTACATTTTTTTCTCTATTTGACGGTATAAAAATTTAAAATGTGTGATGTTTAGAAGTGTAAAATTTACTGTAGCTAAAAATTGCAAAACCGAAATTGCAGGGGAAAAGAGTTGCCATTCACAAAATGACGTATGCGTTACATATTTGTATGCGTATTTGCAAAATGACAGATAAGTTTGGCCTTTATAATATAGATAAACAGTAATGCAACAAAATTTTTCGAGTGTATTTCTAAATAAACGACGTATGCTATGTTCATCTTATATCATCCCGTTAGTATCTTATAGCGTGATTCCGTAATACATATCAATTTACTTAATTAAAATCATTAAAATATAACCCAAGAAGATTTTCCCACTGTCCAAGGAATTACTTTATTTAACCCTGTAAATGAATAAAAAATACTTTACACTACCTATTTTATAGAAAGCATGTTTAAATACATCTCAAAAATGCGTTTTATTTCTTATTATGTTTAAAATAATGATATAATATAATTAAAAACTATTATTTCCCATAGACCATAATATTACGGAATCATATCTTTAAAAAGATTATAACCGCTATATCATTTCATTTCCAATAGCAAGCATACTATCGTAAATATAAATAAAATATATCAATTACATGGCAATCTTTGTATTTTTAATAGAGTTAGAATATAGACAGACGGCGGATAAACAACAGACTGCAGACAGACAAATGAAGTCATAAACATTTTTCAACTGTGTTATAAAGCGTTAAAAATAAACTAAATATATATGCACCTAGATATAAAAAGGCAAGAAATTTTCACGAACAAAAATTAACAATAATTGAAAAAAAACTGTAAGAAAAAAAATCTAGCTGCAGAAATGGAAGAAACTAAAAATATAATCAAATTTGTATAAAGCAAATCTGGTACACGTTAAAAAAAAATATTTTAGCTCTCTAAAATATATAAATGTCAAATTAAAAAATCTATGTTACCAAATAAACTATTAAAGAAACTGAACAAGTTTCGAAATACGTTAATTTGAAATCAGTCATTGAAATCGAATTATCTTTAATTAAATATATTTTACCTGATTTTACTTACAAGTTTTTGTGCTATCAACTGTAATGCAAATGTGAAAAATTATTTAAATCAAAAACATCGCTTTTCTATTTTTTTAACTTGTCATATAGATTCGGGAAAATGCAAATATATTTCGCGGAACTTTTATTTATTTATTTTTTCGCTTCGATGAAATAATTCAGAGTAATTTATTTTATTTGACTAGAATTTTACAAAAAGAAAAAGTTCTAAAGAAGTAGTAATAAAGTAGATTTGTTTTCTAAATATGCAAGTACAGGTTGTATTAGGATTTTTTTTTTAATTAAAAATTATTCTCGAAAAAACTTAAAAGATAGAAAAAAAAGGCATTTGAATATGTGATTGCTATTTTATAAGAATTCCATGTATTTATAATTGCAATAAAAAAATCGGCACGTTTAAGAAGGGAATAAGGCCCAAAATCTAGTGGTACTATTTGGTTATCCCATCGACCAATTTCGCCAAACTATATAAATCGCCAAACTTATAGCTATGTATACTAACATAATTTTTATTTTTAATAACGAAAAAATAAATAATTAGTAGAATATTAATAAAAATACAAATAAAACGTCGAAATAAAAATCTCTTAATGACGTTTTAAACACGTGTATCACATTTAATGTCATTGAATATGACTTTTACGATCATCCATTATTGGCATTTTAATCTTATAGTTTGACGATAGTTTTTGGCCGACGGGAGAACCAAGTAGTACCAATCTAGTTTTTGCAAAATGGAAAAACTTAATGATTGATAGTATTTTCATTCAATATTTGCTAAGTTTTTATTGAAACGTAAAACCCTCATTAGTTAAAATAATATATTTAAAAAAAAAAGAATAACTAATAAAACGAATAGACTTTTTACTAAATTCTTACTAGAGCATGAAGAAATGTTTTCTATGATAAAAAGTTTATTAAATCCAATAGATTTTTTAAATCATCAGATTTTAAAAGATTCACCTTTTATATAAACATTTTAATAAAAATTTTATTTTACTTAAGAAAGGTGTTATAATAAAAATAAGTTTCGGATCCGTCAAATAAGATCCATAATCATAATAAAAATACAAATAAAATTTCAAAATATTTCAAGGTCAATACAAATGACACGCGACAATGAGATATAAACAACAAAAAACACAAAAAAACCGCGCTCTATTGTAAAAAATTAAATTAAAATAGACCATGATCTAAAAGAATTTTAAATTCCTATGTTATGGTTAGAATTAATGAATAAAGTCCTCGTGAGAGCTTGAATGGGAGGAACCATGTTGGAAATTCTTTTAGATCATGGTCTATTTTAATTTAATTCTCACGATAGAGCGCATGTTTGTTTTTTTTTTTTTTTTTTTTGTGTGTGTGTGTGTGTGTGTGTGTGTGTTTTGTTGTTTATATCTCATTGTCGCGTGTCATTTGTATTGAGCGTGAAATATTTTGAAATTTTATTTTTATTTTTATTATGATTATGGATCTTATTTGACGGATCCAAAACATGTCATTGTCATTTATTTTTATTATAACACCTTTCTTAAGTAAAATAAAATTTTTATTAAAATGAAATGTTTTCTAATTATAACATACTAGCAAACTCTGCGATTTTGCTCGCTTAATAGTTGAAATATGCCAAGTTACATTTCTGCGTCTAAATTTTATTAGAAGTAATAATATATAAAGGAAAAATTCAATACTTCTATTTAAGCCACAGTTTGGCTAAATTCCATTATTACACAGCATTAGGCAGAAATTAGACTTATATTAATAAGAAGAACAAAAGGTAAGATAGCAAATAAATCCTTTGTGTAAAAATGCTTAAAGATAGAAAACCAACGATTATAAATGCACAAATAATGTATGAAAAGGTAGCAAACAACTATTTAAAATCTACTATCGAGATTCTTCATCAGAATGAAGATTTATAATCGTTGGTTTTATATTTTTAAACAAAAGGTAATTTCAAATAAATGATAATTTAGAAAATATTTTGAAATTTTTATGCTCAATCCATACTTTCTTTTCGGTATTCATCTGAAGTATTTAATTTTTATAGAAACAATCTTCTTAGTATGAATTTACATCTTAAAATTAATCATCATATCAGAATCAAAGTTTCTTTTCTAACTGTCTGATGTCTCTCTAGGGGTAGTGACCCAACATAAAATAAGGGATTGTCATCTTTAATTTACTAACGTCGATTTTGAAATCAGTTAGGTATTTTCTAAAATTCCATAGAAACGTAATTTAGAAAATTTTCAAAGGCTTTTTTAGAACATTTGTTGCTTTTACCTACCCCGGGTGGTATACGCATCGGCATAGAATATAGACTATGGAGAAAGAGAGAATGTCACCAACCATTACTTTTATTATCGTTTTTAAGTGCGTTCGTAATTATGTAAATACGTAGCACCTATAGTTGTCGTTCATTCCGTTCGTCTGTCTGTCCACATATAACAACGCAAAAACTACCCAACCGAATCGCTTGAAATTTGAAATATATAATTTCTACACAGTTTTGTCGAGTCATTTCAAATTGTTTGAAAATCAGATGCATAGATCAATTACAGAGACAATCAAAATTATTTCACTATATTACGGTCAATGGCAAAAAAAAGTTTCAAATGCATTTTAATCACTTGAAATTTAAAATAGATAATTATTACGAACCTTTGTCGAGTAATTTCGAATTTTATGAAAATTGGATGCATAGATCAATTACAGAGACAATCAAAAATATTCCGTTACATTACGGTCAATGGGGGAAATTTTTTTCAAATGCAATTTAATAGTGTTACACTCATTCGAACATAATAAAATTCATATGCATCTATGAAGTATATATTATAATGTACATTTTGAACAATCCGTGGTGCAAAAAACATTTATTATTGATTTACAAGGCCACACAAAAGTATTCAGTTACATAATGGTATAGAAGGAACATTGCGTGCGCGTTTTAATTGCAACACAGACAGACTGACAGACAGACACACAGACAGATGGACGGTATTTTTTTTCTAACAACATGTTTCTTGGAATATTCACTACATGAAATGTGTAAAACAATGAAAAGTTTTTTTCGATTTTCAAAACGATTGCAAGACTTACCCTATACTAAGTTTGATGGGTAAGTAATAACCCTCAGATAAAATATTGTAATAATTAATTCTGCCAATGTCATTTTATAAAATTTAACATGAAGATGAACATTATTTATTCTCATTTTAGGTTTTTTTGTTTTTGTTTTTGTTTACTTCTTTTCTTGTTTGTTTTACGCATAAAATTTTAAAATAAATTCATTTTTTATTGTAATTTTACACTTATTGGCCCATTTTATTATCTTTCTCCCCAAAAATTAACTTGCTATAAACCCGATGCTTTAAATTATGCAGAACAAACACTTCTACGAATAGTTTTAAAAAAAATAGCTCAAAATGTACAAAACTGTACGAAAAGAAACATCTTAAAATTACAAAAATGTAATTTTTACGAACTTTGTCGGGGAAATCGAAAAATTTCTTGATGGAATCATTTTTATTTCATTAATTCCTTTATTATTATGCCAAAAATGTACCTTAAAACGCTTAAATTTTAAAAAAGAGGGTAATTCAAAGGGTTTTCCTTAAAATATGTAGGAGAAAATATGCACTCATTTAAAAAAAAAAAATAACCCTTAGATAAAATATTGTAATAATTAATTTTGCCAGTGTCATTTTACAAAGTTTAACATGAAGATGAATGCTATTCATTGACATTTTAGGGTTTGTTTTTTTTTCGCCCATTTAATTAACAATTAATACGCCCCATTGTATTCGCCTACTCAGAAAAAAAAAAATTATCGGTTTCTCATCAGTCTTGTAAATTACGTAAATTGGAAAAACATAACTGAATATAAAAAACGAAAGTTCGATAATAGCTTGCAACAAAAATAAGGTGAAATTTTTTTTTTTTTTTTTTTTTTTTTTTTTTTTTTTTAATGTATTTTGCGTAATAACGTGGAGAAAGAAATGCAATTAAATTCCCAACTAAGATGTATTGAAAAACTTTTGAATAAACAAATGTATTTTATGATGAAATATGTCATCGCTAATTATTGTGTTTTTATGTAATTGTTTTTAAACCATTAATTTTATTACTCAAATAATTACATTATCTTTCAGTATATTATTATATTGTTATTATTTATTATACGTTTACTTAATTTGCTTATTTGCCACAGACCTGTGTTTTTAAATCTCTTTTAAATTAAAACTACTCTCTTAAAATGTCAGCTAAAAAATAACTCAAGTTGAGCCGAAATTCGCTCATCTCACATTTTGAAAGGCAGCTTCTCATAAGGAGTTGAAGCAACTCAAGTGAGAGAGTTGTTTTTAAACAATTTAAATCAAGATGAGTTATTTAACTAAGCAGTCTAAATCAAGATGAGTAAAATATTTAAAAATCAACTCATTCACGATCCACTAAATTACAGCTCTTTCCTGAGAAGCCAAATCCACTCTTTCGTTTTAAGTGTGTATGCACTAGGTTTAGCATGTAATCCGATTTCCATCATACAGTATATTTTAAACAGATAATCCAACAAGTTGGAAATCGCACGTGAAGCGTAGTAAATGAGGTGCATTCGTACTATAACGAAGTTTTAAAAATATTCAGATTTTGATGTTATAGTATACAGTACTTTGGATACAGTATAGTGGTAGAAATCTTTTGTGTGTTTCTGCAAATACTATCTAATTTCGATTATACAGAAAACAGCTTGTATTAAACCTCAGCAACATATATCAATTTCATAAAATGTGAAATAGTTTAATATAATTAAAACACACGCCAAACAATGTTTCTGCGTATGCCATTATGTAGTGGAATACTTTTGTGTAGCCCTGTAAATGAATAACAAATATTCTTTGCATCACAGATTGTACTGAATCAATATTTTAGTACATACTTCATAAATTCATGTCAATTCTATTATATTAGGAAGAGTGTGCACTTGAAATGCACTTGAAAGTATTTTTCTCTATTGACCGTAATATTACGGAATACTTTTGATTGTCCCTGTAATTGAACTATGCTTTCGATTCTCATGAAATTTGAAATGATTCGACAAAATTATGCAAAAATTATACATTCTATTACAAAAAAAACGACGCATCAATTGTCCGATCTAGACAAAAATTGGTGGATAGGAAAATTATATATAGAATAGAAAATTATTTTTATTTCAGAACAATTGAATGATTTATTTCAGAGTTAAATAGTTACAAAGTAACAAACTCAATAATGTGTTGACCCATCTCTAGACTGGATGCAAGCTGCCACACGGCGTGGCATAGATAGATAAAGCGTCTAGATGATTTCCTGCCGTATTTCTTGCCAAATTCGCTCTAATTGTAGGGCTACGTCATCAGCATTTTCTGGTAAATGGAGTCGCCTTCCCATCATATCCCAGACATACTCGATGGGACAGAGATCTGGCGATCTGGCTGGCCAAGGGAATGTTCGACAAGCTTGATGACAGTTCATAGCAAAACGTGCCATATGTGGTCTGGCAATATCCTGCTGAAAAGTAAACCCAGGGCACTTCAAAAAGTAACAAAAACAGGTCCCAGAATGTCGTCGACGTACCACTGTACAGTAAGCGTGCCTGTAATTACGACCATATGGGTGCGGCTATCAAGGTAAATGGCACCCCAGACCATAACTCCTTGTTGAGGACCTCTGTAAAGTGGAATAGTAAAAACAGGATCGACACGTTGGCCTGGGTATCTCCAGACACGTCTTCGAAATCGTCAGGAAACAGTTAGAAATGGGATTTGTCGCTAAACACTATGCGTCCCCAGTCAGCATCATTCCAACCTGATCGAGCTAAGCAATACAACTTCTTTCAATCTCTGAAAGTTGCTCGTAATGAGCTCGAATCATGCAGCAAGGCATTTTTATAGTCGTTGAAAGGTCTAAATTGGAATAAGACAGAAACTTTTAACAAAAGATCGACATCAGTTCCTCATGTACATCTACTGGATGTGCAATTCCGATGCGCTGGAAATCACACTATTCATTCATTGGACACCAAATTTTAATCATTTGCATGTTTAATTGAAACATGTATGCATGCAATATTTCAGAGCAATCGGATCATTCCTTCTTGTTGTGTTAATTTTTTAGTTATAGAATTTATATTTTTAAACCATTACGTTGGGTAACTTTTGTGCTGTTATATACGGACAGACGGACGGACTGAACGACAACTATAGGCGTCACATATTTACATATGTGATGCCTTTTCAAATCTTAAGCATCCCATTGATCGCTTAGATAACTGGGGTATTTACCAAATTTCTTGCCAATGTGGCCTTTCTTATATTGGTCAGACTAAACGTGCTCTCAGATTTCGTTTAACGGAACATAAAAGGTATGTCAAAAATCAAGAGCTTAAACGCTCTTCCATTGCTCAACATTGTTGGTCTTTACAACATAAGTTTAACTTTTCTTCAGCTACCATCATCCAAAAGTGTCCTTCCATTCTTGATCTTGATTTTTGGGAAGCTTACCACATCATTAAAAATTCTCAATCCTTAGCCAATGACTTATCAAGTACGCCTAATTTTCCTAACATTTGGAAATCTTTAATTTAATTTAAACTTTTTTTTCCCTCACTTTTTAGTTTTTAATTTGTTTATTTTCCGGTAGGTGTCGCTACTTGTCCAGCCAGTTGTTAGGCTGCTCTCTTCTCATTGGTTGCTTTCCTTTAGGCGGGATCGTTTCCGTAGCGGGTATATAAGACTGCGTCTCTCTGTCTCTTAGCTCAGTTTTGCTTTTTCTAGCTCGCTGAGTTTTGCACTGATGAAGAATCTCCATAGTAGATTCGAAACGGCTGTTTGCTACCTTTTCTTACTTTATTTGTGCATTTATAATCGTTGGTTTTTTATCTTTAAACATTTTTGCACAAAGGCTTTATTTGCTATTTTAACATATTTACATAATTACGAACGCACCTAAAAATTGAAAAAGAAAATTTACATTTTAAAACTTCGGAATTTTTTTAACCATTATTTATCACATAAAAAAATCCATATATGAAACAACCTTTTATGTTAAGTTTATTTGCCAATGATTTTTTTTTCTTTATTCAAATAAGTTCAAGAGTTTTCAAGAATTTTTCCAATCCACTGATGGGTTAGATAGAAAAAGTGAGGTTCTTTCTTTATTTATTTTTCTGGCCAACAGGAAAAAGAAAGAAGGTGAAGCAGCATTTTCGCAGAAAAAATATTTCATGAGTTTCTGATACTTGTTGTAGAGATTGTCCATTTCTTTTAACAGTCTTTTGCTTGGCTTATAAAAAGATATATCATAGGAGGTAAAAAATAGTCGTTTGAACCATGTCTTATCTTTAATAGTGTTGGAACTTCCAAAAAAGGTGTAAATTGTTGCTTGTGTGATAAAAACCAGTCTAGTAAAATAAAAAGATTATAGTGAAGTTTTACTGGAAATAAGTCTGTGAGAAATGAAACGTATGATTCGGCTAAGTAGAAAAGGTCGCTCTTAAATGTAATTCAAATACTGTTCAAACAACCAAATAAGCGAAAGAAAAGCTTCTTTTCTGGAGAACCGTTTTAATGCCAAATGACGATACAATACCGATTTGCTAATTTTTTTCAGTATTTAAGTACTGCTTTACAAAGGTATCTTTGCGACTGAGCAACTAATGTATGCATTGTCTATTTTTCATTGAGTATATTTACCCATGCATTTTTAAGTGCATTCGTAATTATGTAAGTTCATAGCACCTAATATAGTCCTTGTTCAGTTCGTTCGCCTGTCTGTCCACATGTAACAGAACAACAACTGCCCATTCGAATCGTTTAAAATTTGAAATGTATAATTTTCGCCTAATTTTGTCAAGTCATTTCAAATTTCATGAAAATTGGAAGTATAGTTTAATTACAGAGATAATCAAAAGTACTCCGTTACATCACCATCAATGAAAAAAGTATTCCATTCTAAAAAAGTACTCCATTATATAATGGTATAGGGGAAAACATTGTTTGCGGCGCGTTATAATTATATTAAACTGCTTCACATTTTATGAAATTAATATACTTTGCTGTAGTTTATAACAAGTTACTTCTTGTATAACAGAAAGGAGATATTATTTACAGGGACACAACAGAGATTTCGGCTACTATACTGCATCTGAAATACTGTATAGTACTACGCCAAGATCTGGATATTTTTAAAACTTCTTTAGAATATGAACGCGCCTCGTTTGCTACGCTTGACATGCAATTTTCGACTTGTTTAAAGTAAATTATTATATATCTTTTCTAAGACTTACCTTGCGCAACTCGAAATGGAGATCAATTAATTAACAGCAAATTTTATTTTTATGTTTTATCACTAATAGAAGAGAAAGAAGATCACTAATATAGAAAACTACAAAAAAATATTTGTTGAATTAATATAAAATTTAGAAACAGATAATGGCGAAGTTGGGTGGAGATGAACTTTATGATCATTTGGTCATTTGAAACCAGGATTAATAGCTTGGGCTCCATTTTTCTTCAGCAATTTCGAGTTCATACTATAAATAAAGAACGATATTTTATGCTTTATTTAATGATAGACATTTCGCAAGCATAACTTTGGATAAAAGATTTTCTTTCGAACTTTCCGGTATGAATCTGAAATATCATATTAAAGATAGAGATTAAACTAGCAACCTTGTTTCAAACTATATGCAATAAGTAATAATTTCTCTGAAAAGACATAATGCAGTGTGCATAACTTATTTAATTATTTAAGTGTGTCAGTAACTTTTGGGATATCCTGTGTAATAAAAAAAAATTCAAATTACAAATGACTTATTATTTAAGATTTTTCAAGTTTTTAGATATATCGAAAACTTTATAATGGTGCGTCATGGTTATTTTTTGTTTCGACAATCAATTAACAAATGATAAGCACCATTATATTTGCCTACTCAGAAAAAAATGTTGCATTGATTTCTCATCAGTCTTGCAAATTACGTAAATCTGAAAAGAAAAATCGACAGTAGATTGCAATAGAAATAAGGTTTAAAAAAAAAATACTCTTTTCATTTTAAATAATAATACTGTGAAACAAAAATATTTAAATTGCCGACTAAGATGTAATGAAAGCATTTGAATAAACAAATGTATCTTATCAGGAAATATGCCATTTCTAACGCAATTCTATGGGATAATTGTATTTTCGATTCATTTTAAACGATTTGTTTAAAATCATGATTGATTTTAAATCACTTGTCATCGTTTTATAATAATTGTTTTTAACCTTTTTAATGTACAATCGTATTGGTTATAGTTTTAAATGCTAATTTAAAAAATCTATGCTACACATACAGTTGCCTGTTAAACAAATATTTACCCCCATTGACAGTAACACTCGCAAATGTCGGCATAATAACTGTATGTGGAATATTTTGCCAGGAAAAGTTTGTTGGTTGTTTTTTGTCATGCCATTCCTTTTTGTAAGCATATTAATTAAAAGAAAACTGCAGCCATATAATAAGATTATAATGAAAAAAATTAAAAAAAAAAAAAAATCTGTCAACTTTGTTGAAATTATTCAAAATAAAAATCCCACAAACAGAAAGAATATAATGATTTGAAAAAGTATATAATTGAAGATTTTTTTTATGATTATAAATGTATTATTTCTAAGCTAGGTAATAAGTATGCAATTAAAATGTTTAAATATGTGACATTCCATAACAAGAAAATTATATAATTGGAAACTAAGTTCAACAAAAAATAGAAAAAAAATTTCATTTAAAAACTTTCTATTATTTTTAATGTAAAAATTCATATATCAAGCTTCTTTTCCGATAAGTTTATTCGGTAATTTTTGGAAAATTTTTTAAATATGTGACATTCCATAACAAGAAAATTAGATAATTTGAAACTAAGTTCAACAAAAAATAGAAAGAAAATTTCATTTAAAAACTTTCTATTATTTTTAATGTAAAAATTCAAATATGAAGCTTATTTTACGATAAGTTTATTTGGTAATTTTTGGAATTTTTTTTAAATATGTGACATTCCATAACAAGAAAATTAGATAATTTAAAACTAAGTTAAACAAAAAATCGAAAGAAAATTTCATTTTAAAACTTTCTATTATTTTTTAATGTAAAAATTTATATATGAAGCTTCTTTTAAGATAAATTTATTTGGTAATTTTTTTCATAATCTATTAAGTTCAAGTGTTTTCAAGAATTTTTCCAGTTCACTGATGGGTTAGTTAGAAATAATTGCTAAACCGTTTTAAAAACTAAAACACACACTTTTATATCAGGCCGGACTAAAAAGTTTAAAATGTTTTTTTGGTTGCGTAGTTACGGTTTTCATGTGTATTTTAGTGATTTTCAGGTAACTATTAATTTCTCAAATTGCTTTTGATCCGATTATCCAGCGTTTATGATTTTGATTCTTTTAAGCGGCGACTTTTCAAAATTTTGAATTGTCATCGGTTTTTAATAAGTGTGCAAAGTTTCAGTTTAATCTAATGTCTTAAAGTGGGTGAAAATAATGTTCAAAAATTTCGTTAAATACATATACACATACAAGAGAAGCTAATAAAAGCGTGTTAAAAAATGACGTTATTTCTTTCCCTTTTTTTTTTTTTTTTTTTTTTTTTTTTTTAAGAAAACAGGAAGAAGAGATAAAGTGAAACTGCAACTTCGCAGAAACATTAATACATGAGTTTCTGAAACTTGTAGAAATTGTTCCTTACGCTTTAACAATCATTTATAAACTTGGCTTGTAAAAAGATAGATCATAAGAACTAAAAAATAATTGTTAAAAACATTTTTTATCTAACAGCGTTGAAACTTCAAATGATGGTGTAAATTGTTGCCTCTGTAATAAAAACCAGTCTAGCAAAAAAACGAGAATACAGCAAAGCTTTATTGGTAACAAATCTGGAAAAAATGAAACGTATGATTCGGCTAATGTAGAAAAGCTCATACTGAAATGCAATTCAAAAACTGTTCAAACAAGCGAATAAACGAAAAAAAAATGCTTTTTTAACTATTTGAAAAAAATAGTAGTTGTTCTCGGCAGAAAATTGGGAAATCTAAAGTATATCTGAATCTTTTTATTGGTTGAATTCCGCAACTTATTTAATTTTATTTGTTTCCTAATTGATCCAAGTTTAATGTACAAAAATTGAATACTTCTGTTGCCACGATGACAAAAAGAGTAATAAAAACTTTAAAAAAGAATAATAATTTAAAAACAAATTGTGATAGAGATTTCAAACAAATTTCATTAAAAAGTAGATTTTTTTATCTACGCAGTTGTGTAAAAATTTAAAATGGGCGATATTTCGAAGTTTAAAAATTTGCACTTCCAAAAATTTTAAAATTGAAATTTCATTTAAAATTTGTTTGTAATGGGTCTAGGAATATTCATGTTTAATCCATGTCGTAAGTAATATGAGGCGTTCAGAAGTCAGTTTGATTAACTCCATCCAATAAAAATGAACATTTTTAATAGTTAAAGTTGTCTATCTTTAATCTACTGTTTTTTATCACTGGTCTAGGAATATTAATGTTCAATGCACGGCATACGTAATATATGACTCGTTATAATCATCCTAAAAATTATGTTTATTATTATTATTATTATAAATATAAAATTTATTTATAAGTCTTTAAAATTTGAGTCTTTTGAAACATTATTTTCCAAATAATCGTTGTAATTTGTTAAATTACATTTATTTATTTTTTTTATTTTATTTATTTATTTATTTATTTATTTATTTTTTTTTTTTTTTTTTTTTTTTGAGAACTGTTGAAGCAATATTAGAAAAACTATGGCAGAAATTAAACGTATAATTCGGCTAAAATAGAAAAGCTCACACTTAAATACAATTCAAAAACAGTTCAAACAAGCGAATAAACGAAAAAAATACTTTTTTTTTTTTTAATTTGGAGAGCTGCTGAAGCAGTATTGGAAAAAACTCTGGAAGAAATGAAACGTATAATTCGGCTAAAGTAGAAACGCTCGCAATTAAATGAAATTAAAAAACTGTTCAAACAAGTGAATAAATGAAAACTAGTCGTTTCGTATAAGGAAAATGAAACGTACGTAATAAAGCATAAATGAAACGTATGATTCGGCTAAAATAGAAAACCTCACACTTAAATACAATTCAAAAACTGTTCAATCAAGCGAATAAACGAAAAAAATACTTTTTTTTAATTTGGAGAACTGCTGAAGCAGTATTGGAAAAAACTCTGGAAGAAATAAAACGTATAATTCGGCTGAAGTAGAAACGCTCGCAATTAAATGAAATTAAAAAACTGTTCAAACAAGTGAATAAATGAAAACTAGTCGTTTCGTATAAGGAAAATGAAGCGTATGATACGTAATGAAGCATAAATGAAACGTATGATTCGGCTAAAAAAGAAAACCTCACACTTAAATACAATTCAAAAACTGTTCAATCAAGTGAATAAACGAAAAAAATACTTTCTTTTTAATTTGTAGAACTAACTACTGAAGCAGTATTGGAAAAAAAAAACTCTGGAAGAAATGAAACCTAATAATTCGGCTTAAGTAGAAACACTCGCAATTAAATGAAATTAAAAGACTGTTCAAACAAGTAAATGAATGAAAACTAGTCGTTTCGTATAAGGAAAATGAAGCGTATGATGCATAATGAAACATAAATGAAACGTATAATTCGACTAAAATAGAAAGGCTCACACTTAAACACAATTCAAGAACTGTTCAAAGAACCAAATAAACGAAAAAAAAAAAAACACTTTTTTTTTAATTTGGAGAACTGCTGAAACAGCATTGCAAAAAACCCTGGAAGAAATGAAACGTATAGTAGAAACGTTCGAAATTAAATGAAATAAAAAAACTGTTCAAACAAGTAAATAAATGAAAACTAGTCGTTTCGTATAAAGAAAATGAAGCGTATGATGCGTAATGAAACACAAATGAAACGTATAATTCGACTAAAATAGAAAAGCTCACACTTAAACACAATTCAAGAACTGTTCAAACAAGCAAATAAACGAAAAAAACACTTTTTTTTTAATTTGGAGAACTGCTGAAAAAGCATTGGAAAAAACTCTGGAAGAAATGAAACGTATAGTAGAAACGTTCGAAATTAAATGAAATTAAAAACTGTTCAAACAAGTGAATAAATGAAAACTAGACGTTTCTAGAGGGGGAGCAGGGATTTTCGACCGATGTTATTGACTTATGGATGTAAACAGATTCGCAAATCACTATTTATTTTTTGCTTGAGTTTCTTAAAATACTCATGTCAAAAAACGGGGATTTTTTTCCTCTTATAATTTCATTTTTGAGCAAATTCATAATGTTTAGGAAGTATTTACATTATATTGTTAGAGGAAGCAGGGATTTTCGACCTATGTTATTGACTTCATTGATGTAAACAGATTCGCAAATCACTATTTATTTTTTGCTTCAGTTTCTTATAATACTCATGACAAAAACCGGTGATTTTTTTCCCTTATAATTTCACTTTTGAGCAAATTCATAATGTTTAGGAAGTATTTACATTATATAGTTTTCGCCGAAGAATGGAGAATTGCATATGAAATGAAAATATGCCCAGTTATAAACAGCTTTGTAAATCATTAATATTTATTTAATGTTTCACTTTCTTTGTGTTGACTCGAAGTTCCCTTTTAAAAAAAGTACCCTTTTTTTAAAAAGTGTTCCCGTGACGAGATTTGCCGAGTTTTTTTGGGGAGAGGGAGGGGGGGAAATATTTTGATGAAATTTGCTATTTTTTTTCAATCTCTTGATCTTGATCTCTCAACAATGTTTTTTCAAAAATATGAAGATCATTATAATCAACAAAGAAAAATAAAATTATCAGAAGAGATCCCTCTTTTGCATAGCATTCAATCATGATAATGCAGTCCTTATATACCATATTTATCGCTTGCTCTTTTTTTATGATTATTTGGCAAAATTTGCATTTTTTGGGGGGTACCTAGACAAATTTTGTGTGTTTTCGGGCTCTTTTGACGAAGATCACGTTTTTTATGATACCTGTACAAAATTTGTTTTTTTCTCGAGGTCTTTTGGTGGAATTTGTCGTTTTTTCTCATGTTCTTTCGATTTAATTTGCCGTTTTATCGAATTTATCTTTTTTTGATTTTTTGTGAAATTTATCGTTTTTTTTCGTTATCTTTTTGAGAAATTTGTCATTTATTGCGATCTTTTGACGAAATGTGCCGTTTTTTCCATCTTTTGACAAAATGTGTTGTTTTCTCACAATCTATTTACCAAAATTTGCGTTTTTTGAGGTACCTAGACAAATTTTATGTATTTTCGCGATCTTTTATCGAAATTCACGTCTTTTATGATGCCAGGATAAAATTTGTCGTTTTCTCAAGGTCTTTTGGTGAAATTTGTCCTTTTTTCTCGCAATCTTTCGATGTAATTTGTCATTTTATCAAATTTATCCTCTTTTCGTGATTTTTTTCGTGAAATTTGTCGTTTTTTCGTTATTTTTTTTTGAGAAATTTGTTGTTTTTTGGGAAATTTACCTTTTTTTGCAGTCTTTTGATGAAATGTGCCTTTTTTCCATCTTTTGACAAAATTTGTTGTTTTCTCACAATCTATTTAGCAAAATTTGTGTTTTTTGAGGTAGCTAGACAAATTTCATGTGTTTTCGCTATCTTTTGACAAAATTCACGTTTTTTTTTATGATACCTGGACAAAATTTGTCTTTTCCCCGAGATCTTTTGCTGAAATTTGTCACTTTTTCTCATGATCTTTCGATTTAATTTGCCGTTTAATCAAATTTATCCTTTTTTCGTGATCTTTCTGCAAAACTTGTCATTTTTGGGGGAAATCTGCCTTTTTGTGATTATTTGACGAAATGTGCCTTTTTTCCATTCTTTGACGAAATTTGTTGTTTACTCACAGTCATTTGTCGCAATTCACGTCTTTTATGATACCAGGACAAAATATGTCGTTTTCTTGAAGTCTTTTGGTGAAATTTGTACTTTTTTCTCGCGATCTTCGATGTAATTTGTCATTTTATCAAATTTATCCTCTTTTCGTGATTTTTTTTCGTGAAATTTGTCGTTTTTTCGTTATTTTTTTCGAGAAATTTGTTGTATATTTGCAAAATTTACCTTTTTTTTGCAATCTTTTGATGAAATGTTCCTTTTTTACCATCTTTTGACAAAATTTGTTGTTTTCTCACAACCTGTTTACCAAAATTTACGTTTTTTGAGGTACCTATACAAATTTCATGTGTTCTCGCGATCTTTTGAGTAAATTCGCGTTTTTTAGGATACCTGGACAAAATTTGTCTTTTTCTCCAGGTCTTTTGATGGAATTTGTCGTTTTCTCGAGGTCTTTTGATGAAATTTCTCGTTTTTTCTCATGATCTTTCTATTTAATTTGCCGTTTTATCGAATTTATCTTTTTTTCGTGATTTTATTGTGAAATTTGTCGTTTTTTCGTTATCTTTTTGAGAAATTTGTCATTTTTTGCGATCTTTTGACGAATTGTGCTTTTTTGCATCCTTTGACAAAAATTTTTGTTTTCTCACAATCCCCCAAAATTTTCCCAAAATTTGCATATTTTGAGGTACCTAGACAAATTTTATGTATTTTCGCGATCGTTTATTGAAATTCGCGTCTTTTATGATACCATTACAAAATCTGTTGTTTTCTCAAGATCTTTTGGTGAAATTTGCCTTTTTTTCTCGCGATCTTTCGATGTAATTTGTCATTTTATCAAATTTATACTTTTTTCGTGATTTTTTTGCGAAATCTGTCAATTTTTCGTTATCCTTTTGTGATTTTTTTGTGAAAATTACCTTTTTTTGCAATTTTTTGATGAAATGTGCCTTTTTTTCCATCTTTTGACAAAATTTGTTGTTTTTTCACAATCTATTTACCAAAATTTGCGTTTTTTGAGGTACCTAGACAAATTTCCTGTGTTTTCGCGATTTTTTGACGAAATTCACTGTTTTTTATGATACCTGGACAAAATTTGTCTTTTCCTAGAGGTCTTTTGATGAAATTTGTCTTTTTTTTTTCGTGTTCTTTCGATTTAATTTGTCGTTTTCTCGAATTTATCCGGTTTTTCGCGATCTTTCTGCAAAATTTTTCATTTTTTTGCGAAATTTACCTTTTTGTGATTATTTGACGAAATGTGCCTTCTTTTTTCATGCTTTGACGAAATTTGTCGTTTACTCACAGTCATTTCGCAAAATTTTGTTTCCTCTCAAGATTCTGATTTTTTTCACAATATGTTTACAAATTTGCCATTTTTTAGGGGGTTTTGTGAAAATTTGCCTTTTTTTCGAAATTTTTTCATAAAAATTGCCATTTTTCAAAAATTTTGATTTTTTTGCAATACTTTGATGAAATTTGTTTTATTTGAAATACCTAGACTTTTTTTTTTCAATCATTCAACAAATTTTAGAATTTTTTGAAGAAATTTGCTGTTTTTTGCGATTTGTTGACGAAACTTGCTGGGTTTTTTTTTTCATCAATTTACAAAATTTCCGGGTGTTTTTTTTTTGGAGGGGGGGGGGGGGTATTTCGATGCAATTTGCCATTTCGTTGAATTTATCCTTTTTTGTGATCTTTCTGCAAAATTTGTCGGGTTTTTTTGCAAAATTTACTTTTTTTGGGATTATTTGACGAAATGTGCCTTTTTCCATTCTTTGACAAAATTTGTCATTTACTCGCAATCATTTGACAAAATGTGTTTTTTTTTTTCACAATATTTTAGGGGGGTTTTTTTCGTGATCTATTTGCAAATTTGCAATTTTTTTAGGAATTTTTTGGTCAAAATTTGCTTCTTTTTTTTTTTTTTTTTTTTTGAAAGTTGCCATTTTTCAAGACGTTTTGACAACATTTTGATTGTTTGCAATATTTTGACGAAATTTGTTTTATTTGGAATACCTGGACAATTTTTTTTGACAAATTTTACAATTTTTTTAGCGATATTTTGGAGAAATTTGTTGGTTTTTGCGATCTGTTGAGGAAATTTGTTGTTTTTTCCCCATCTATTTACAAAATTTCCGGGTGTTTTTTTTATGGGTGGGGGGTATTTCAACGAAATTTGCTATTTTTGTGATTATTTGCTAAAATTTGCGTTTTTAATGGTACCTAGACAAATTTTGTGTTTTTTCTTGATCTTTTGACAAAATTCATGTTTTATACAATATGTTTTGTACTTGGACAAAATTTGTCGTTTTCTCGCGATCCAAAGAGCACGTAAATTTCAACTAAGGACCATATAACATGTAACATAACACGTAATTTTCTTGAAAATTAATTTGCAGAAAGCTTTTGACCCAATTTTTACATACACAGAATTTTTTTAATTTTACACAAGCTGTTGTTCGTAGCAGGAAGTTTTTTGAAAAACTGTCAATTTTACACAAGCATTCCTGCTGAAAAATTAAAAGAGTTAGTGAGTATGGCACTCGACCTCCTGGGTATACATAGAAGTGAGTGCAACAGTGACATAATTTTTTTTATGATTTCATGAATTTGATTTTTTACATGTGAATTTTTTTTTAAATATATTTTACATGTTTGTCATTATTTCACATTAATGCACTAATCTTTAAAAATTTCTTTTTTTCTTTGGTTCTTCCATATTGTTGCCGTCAAGTTTTGACGGGTTCCAACTAGTAAAGATTTTGTATGCATAGGTACGACGTTAAGAAAACTTTAAAAGAGATTAAAAGAATGTGATGCAGATTTGAAACTGGGTAGACCATACACCGTTCTTGCAAGATTAGCACAAACTCAGCCTATAGAAGCAGATTTCAATAGATTTAAAATAATTGTTCATACAACTAAGCTTTATGCTATCATAAAAGAATCCATAGAAATAAAATCGAATAAAGAAATAGTATGTAACGATGCACTATCCTACAATATCCACGCAATCTTGAGATATTTAATACATGATAGTTAAACCTGTGTTTTACTTACCCATCATACGTAGTATAGGGTAAGTCTTGCAATCGTTTTCAAAATCGAAAAAAAATTGTTGACGGATTTACACATTTCGGATATTAGAGATTCCGAAAAACATATTTTTAGAAAAAAAAATTGCCGTCCGTCCGTCTGTGTGTCTGTCTGTCTGTCTATATGTGTGTCTGTCGGACTGTCTGTAACCGCTCTATCTCCCGAACAAATTGAAATAGAGATTTGAAATTTTGCATGTGCTTAGTATGTAAGAATGGGACGAAGCCTATTTAATATCAGTAACCTCGATTATCCGGAACTATTTTTTCGGACTCTCGAAATATTCGTTCTGATGAAAGGTACATAAAAATTTTCGAATTCTTTTATTTTAAGGGGTGAACGTAAAAGGCAACAAAATAACACAAATTTTGCATAAAAAACGAAGTCAATCAGATTATTAGTTGTTGAGATATTTCTAATCCTATTTTCCACATTCTTTGATTTTTCATTACCCTGTATTTCATTCAAATTTCAATTGAAAGATATCTTTTAATTAGAAATAAGATACTTAATTCGATGCAAGAAACCGTTAGTGAATATGATTATTATTTTTGGAGTTATAAGGATGTTTCTTTTACGCAATTCAGTGCTACTTGAATAGTTTGGCGTTTCACACAATTTATCGAAATTGGTTCATCAGAAATTCATTAATAGAGCATGATTATGTGTTAAAAATACTTAAATATACGTTCATATTTTGTTTTGGAACTGTAATGCATTTATAATTTCTTTACATATGTTTTCATATATTATGCTATGCATATCCATGATGGGTGTAATGACTGATGATGTGTTTTTTTGTTTTATTTATCGGCGCCCGCTCTTGGGTCACGTGACCAGCGGAGGAGAGTGTGGGAGAGGAAGGAGTTACGAACGCAGAGAGAGAGAGGTGTGTGTGCCAGAGGTAAGAGGTAGACCTGCGAATGTTTGATGCAGGTAAACAGAATTAAAACATTATCCGGGAAATTGGAATATGTATGTGCTACGGGCACGACGTGGATCTGTTGTTAAAGAAGAGTAGTTAGAAGTTCTTGAAAGAAATATGAAATCCGGATATTTATATATATATGTTTAATTGTGTGTGTTCGAGTCTTGCTGTATTCGTCCCTGTCATTTGTGTTCCGTGTGAGTAATTAAACTTTTGTTTCATCAAAGCTTGATTCCTTGGATTCTTTTGGATTACTTTAAAGCACACAGGAGTTTCGCAAAAATTCATGAAGGAATAGGAAGAGCGTATATCACACGCTCTCTTACGAGAACCAGAGGTAAGTGAAACCACTTTTTATAATTCTGGAAATAAAATTGAAAGATATAACTTTTGTGCATTATTTTAAGAAACATAAATATTAGATTAATGAATGTTACAATGATTCTAAAGAGATAATCGTATTAGAATTGAAAACAAGTATTGTTCTGAGTATATTCTAGTGTATGATTATAATGAATGATTATATTATTTAGTGATTATAATTATTGATAAAGATAGTAATAGTTAAAAAAAAAGAATATGTTCAGCATTAAAGGGTTAAAAAAAGAGGACCTGGTCATTGTAGCCACAGAATTAGGCTTAAAAGTAGAGCCAGATCATAGAATAGTGGATTTAAAGGCATTAATCGAAGGAAGCGAACAATATGATAAGGATTTCGATTTTGTAAAAGAATTCCTTGTTACAACGGTATCAGACCGCATTTCAAAAGAGAAACAAGAAGCAGAGGCCCTTAAAAATGAAAAAGAATATGTTAATTCTGAGCAGAAAACAGCGTTAGAATTAGAAGAAACGAAATTAGAAGTTATCAAACACCAATTAGAAATGGCTAAACTGCAGTCTGAGAACAGAAATTCTGATGGTGGGGGGGATGGACAAAATCCCAAAACTAATTAATGCTGATGCCTTATCACGCTTGGACACGATTTAGGACATTCAACAACTTTTGAAGCACCCAGTGTTTGAACATTCCTTGAACGGTATTGAACAATGTATTTTTTTTCAGCAGCTCTTAGTGTCCTGTTTAATGTTACTAAGTTTTGTGTATTGCCTTTTGTTAATTGTATGTTATATTGTGTATATGAAGTATTAATTTAATTCTATTTTATATTAGCAGATAGGAAGAACCCCAGAAGACGTGCCTTCTCCGAATACGGTTGTATTTGTGGTGTTATTTTTTTATATATACATATTATAATGTGGGAAATCATTGTTAAATAGTGTAACATCATCAGTCGAATTTCAGATTTAAAATAAGTGTGTACCATATTTTCAATCTTGCGTGGGGGGTGTAATGACTGATGATGTGTTTTTTTGTTTTATTTATCGGCGCCCGCTCTTGGGTCACGTGACCAGCGGAGGAGAGTGTGGGAGAGGAAGGGGTTACGAACGCAGAGAGAGAGAGGTGTGTGTGCCAGAGGTAAGAGGTAGACCTGCGAATGTTTGATGCAGGTAAACAGAATTAAAACATTATCCGGGAAATTGGAATATGTATGTGCTACGGGCACGACGTGGATCTGTTGTTAAAGAAGAGTAGTTAGAAGTTCTTGAAAGAAATATGAAATCCGGATATTTATATATATATATGTTTAATTGTGTGTGTTCAAGTCTTGCTGTATTCGTCCCTGTCATTTGTGTTCCGTGTGAGTAATTAAACTTTTGTTTCATCAAAGCTTGATTCCTTGGATTCTTTTGGATTACTTTAAAGCACACAGGAGTTTCGCAAAAATTCATGAAGGAATAGGAAGAGCGTATATCCCAATGGGTAAGTATTACAGTGGCCTCCAACGACTAGTTTTTTTTTTCTATTTCTTACCTTACTCCCTACCCCCCCCTCCCTTGGAATAAAGTGGTCTGTTCCGCATAGAGCCTGAAAATTCAAAGACTTCCCTCCCCCCCCCCCTTAGATTTTTCACTGAGGAAAGCTGCGTAAGTGTCGGTCGAAAACATTCTGGATTTTTTTAAAGGGACTTGGACGCATTTTTAAATGTTTTTATGTTTTATGCACTTTTTAAACAATATATATATGCACTGTCATGTATTTTTTAAGAATTTATATTACTGTCTACTCCTTTCTCTGCTGCGGGATCACGCGGAATTCAAGACGAACACATCCTTTTAATTAAACACACAGTATACATAAAGAAACAAATGGTAGATAGTTGAAAGTGGGTAAACACGATTAAGTATAAATATATACAGACTATACAATAATAAATTGTCTGTAATCAAGTTAAAATCATTTCGTTGCATTCCAATACTTTTCCATAAAAAATCACGTAATTTGGAAAATGTAATTTTGGCAATTTCTACTGAACCCACTATGTAAATAGGATTTCTTATTTGTAATGTGATTTTAATAAAATTGCCATAAATCTTTTCTAAATGTGACATAATATTCAATGTATAAATTTCTTCCTCCCCCCCCCCCCCAAAAAAAAGGCACATTGGGTTACCACACAGTTAGTTAAAAAAAAGGTGCCAATAAAAATTTACTAAGTTATGTAGGTTATCTATAGTAAAAAAATATATATATATAAAGGTAATGTGTTTTAAGTTTCTTCACAAAATTTTCTCAGAATTAATTGCGTGTCCATTTATATTCTTGATTTTGTTTATGCACTCTATTAAAATACATGCATAATTCGTTTTCAAGCTTAAAGTCCTTTTAAAATTTCGTAAAATGTTTTTTAAAGTTGTCACTATAAATAAAGGAAAAATTCTTACAGCTTATAGTTTTAAAGAGGCTTTTAAGGTTACAAGTTCCGCGTATCTTTTACCACAATAGAATATTTTCAGATAAGAAGATTAGATGCATTAGATTATTCTGGCAATAACTTTAACAAGAAGCTTTTAGCATCTATTATATTACTAAACACGCCTAACATTTTTTTTTTTTTTTTTTTTTTTTTTTTTGTAAACAAATGATCATTTTTTCTAATTTACAAAATAACTATTGAAACTTCTTGTTATTTTAAATAAAAAAATGTATATTTTTTGTACATTAAGTGGAATACAACTTGTTTTTTCATACGTCTTACTTTGGATTCGGTTTTTTTTTTTTTTTTTTTTTTTTTTTTCCATATTTGATAATTTGTGTCAACCAATTTTATAACTTTTCTAATTTCTTGTGTATTAACAACGACATTTTTCCTATTCAAATAAAAATTCTTCTAAATGTAAATAATCATATACAGACTATACAATAATAAATTGTCAGTAATCAAGCTAAAATCACTTCATTGTAATTGCAATACCTTTGCATCAAAAATCATGTAATTTTGAAAATGTAATTTTGGTAATTTCTATACTGAACCCACAACGTAAATACAATTTTTTATTTGTAATTTCATATTTAATAAATTTGTCCTAAATATTTTCTGGATGTAACATAATATTCAATGTATGTAATTTCCCCTCAAAAAAAATCAAAAGATATAGCACATTGGGTTACCATACAGTCAGTTAAAATAAGTGCCAATAAAAATTTACTAAGTTATGTAAGTAAACTAGTAAAAAAAATGCATAAAAAGGTAATGTGTTTTAAGTTTCTTTACAAAATTTTCTCAGAATTAAGTGCGTATCCATTTATATTCTTGATTTGTTTATGTACTCTAGTAAAATACATGCATAATTCGTTTTCAAGCTTAAAATCCTTTTAAAACTTCTTAAAATATTTTTAAAAGTTGTCACTATAAGTAAAGGGGAAATTCTTACAGCTTATAGCTTTGAAGAGGCTTTTAAGGTTACAAGTTCCGCGTAAATATTTTACCACAATAGAACATTTTCAGATAAGAAGATTACATACTTTCAATTTGGCAATAACTTTAACAAGAAGCTTTTAGCATGCATTATATTGTTAAGCTACCCTAACATTTTTTTTTCCTGTAAACAAATGATCATTTTCTCTAATTTACAGAATAACTATTGAAACTTCTTGTTATTTTAAATTAAAAATGTATATTTTTTATACATTACGGAATACAATTTGTTTTTTTTATACGATGTCTTACTTTGGATTCTTTTTTTTCCATATCTGATAGTTTGTGTCCACCAATTTTATAACTTTTCTAATTTCTTGTTTATTAACAACGACATTTTTTCCCTATTCAAATAAAAATTCTTCTAAATGTAAAAAATTTTGCAAATAAATAAATAAATATAATAAATAATAATAATAATAATAATAATAATAATAATAGTAATATTTTTTATGAATATCGAAACGTGACTTACGTAATAACAGAATCATGCATTACGTACGCCATGGATTAAACACTAATATCCTAGACCCTTCATAAACTTATTTTAAATGAAATTTAAGTTTTGTAATTTTCGGTACTCTAAATTTTCAAACATCGCACATTTCCAATTTTTACCGTCGTATAGAGGATAAATGTAGTTTTAAATGCAATTTGTTTGAAAGTTATATTTCCATTTGGTTTTTGAGTTAGTAATTTCTTTAATACTTATTTTGCCATCGGGGCAACAAAGGTATTCCATTTATGGACATTTAACATGAACTAATCAGAAACAAATAAAATCCGGACATCACTTCATATATGCTTGAGACATCTCTCTTCTCGACCGACAGAAACAACCAATTTTTAAATGGTTAATAAAATTCACTGCAGTTTTTAATGGTGGTGCAGTTAAAAAAATTAAAAATATAAATAAAAATAATAACAATAATAATATTTTTTATGAATATCAAAACGTGTCAACGTGGCTTACGTAATAACAGATACATATATAACATACGCCATGAAGACGTACGCTACCGATATTCCTTGACCCATCATAAACTAATTTTAAAAGAAATTTCAGTTTTGCAATTTTCGGTACTCTAAATTTTCAAACTTCTAAACATCGCACATTTTCAATTTTTATACCGTCATATAGAGAAAAATGTACTTTCAAATTCAATTTGTTTGAAAGTTATATTTCAATTTGCTTTTAAGTTATTATTATTATTATTATTTATTTATTTATTTATTTTTATTATTTATTTATTTATTTATTTATTGTATTTTTTTTTTTGTCATTGTGGCAACAAAGGTATTCCATTTCTGGACATTTAACATGGACTAATCAGAAAGAAATAAAATCTGGATATCACTTCATATATGCTTGAGCTATCTCTCTTCTCGACAGATAGAAACAAAAAATTTTTAAATGGTTAATAAAATTCACGGCAGTTTTTAATGGTCGTGCAGTTAAAAATAATAATAATAATAACTAAATAAAAATAAATATTGTTATTATTACCTTTTTTTTTTTTTTTTTTTTTTTTTTTTTTTTTTTCTCAAAACAAGAGAGAGAGAGAGGTCGTAGTAAGAATAAATAAATATTCTGCCCAGTATTTTTAGGTAATTTTCTAATAAAAAAAACAAGCATATTTTATTGTAATTTATAAACTTAAAATTATTTCATTAACTGAATTGGTTAGACTGACAATACCATCTATCGCTGTAAGGAAATGGGTATAATTTATGCAATATCGAAATTTGTCAAAATTTTTTCAATTAATTTAAAACTATTAATTGAAATTTTCAGAATTTTTCTAATGAAAAATTCAAGTTACTTACTGTCAAATCCTGACAACCACTATCTAGTATAGAACCTTTTAGGGTCCGAATTTTTTTAATTTTGATAACAAAACTAACTTTATTGTAAATAACGTAAATCGTAGATATCCAAATAGATTTACTGAAGTTTAAATAGTATCTCATTGTCTGAAATCTAACAAATGTACTTATTTTATGTACTATTTAATTCATAGTGAAATAACACCGATATAACTGGCGATAATTATTAATTACAATAAAACACTTTGTATAAATCACCATTAAATTAAAATAGCAAATCAAGACATGTTTTGAACCACAACAATTACAGCTCGTCATCAGCTGAACTAACACGTGTCCGTAAGGAGACAGAGTTAGAGACAAACTGAAAGAAAGAAAGTGGAGATTACAAAGATGCGACAGATGGCGCTAGTTGAAAGAGCACAAGTGGAAGACAAAAGTGATGTGGAAATAATAAATTAGAGAGAAAAGGTGGAATAATAATTATTATAATAATAAAAAATAACAATATTATATTATTATAATAATAAATAATGAATAATATTTTTATTATTATTATTTTCCACCTTTTCTCTCTCTTTTATTATTTTGGCGCCACTTTTGTCTTCCACTTGTGCTCTTTCAACTAGCGCCACCTGCCGCATTTTTGTAATCTCCACCCTCTTTCTTTCAGCTTATCTCTAACTCTGTCTCCTTACGGACACGTGTTAGTTCAGCTGATGACGAGCTGTAATTGTTGTATCTCGTAACGCATCCTGATTTGCTATTTTCGTTTAATGGTGATTTATACAAAGTGTTTAATTGTAATTTATTTAATTCACATTTGTACGATAATTGGCTAAGGAAGAGTTTTTGAAAACGTTTGGAAAATAACGTTTTACAACAGAATTTGACAGGATATTACAACTTTCTAATATTTTTAGAATTTTAATACGCATGATTGGTTCAGAAAAGTAACTAATATTTTAAATTTAAAAAGTGAAATATGTGTATAAATTAAAAGAATCAACATAGGTGCAAAAAGAGTTAAGTAAACTTTTATTACTATTATGATTATTACCAAATGTAAAAACATAAATGAAATCATGAAAAGAAAGGCGTATACTATCGTTCCTATATGTCGAAAGTAACAAAAGTAATTGTTAAGGGTGTTCTTAAATCAAAAAGGGCAATTATGTGACATATGTTTTAGTTTATTTTTGTTCGGAAATGCATGAAAATTGCAGGTGTTGTTATACAGAAACTGTCTAATTGCACTCATTTTTCTGCTTTTTAAAAAACATAATAGATCTTTCATAACAAGCGTTAAAATTTGATGCTTTTGAGCACATTTCCCGACGAAAGCAGAAAAACCGGTCGAAAAGCGGGAGAAAAACGGATGATCACGTGATCGAAATAGATTAGTTCTGGATAGGTAATTTAATTATCATAAAATGGAAAATTAAGTTCGATTCGAAATCACTTCTCTAGTCAGGCATTCCAATTTTATATCTTTCTGTTAAAAAACGAATTTGTAAATGTTTCAAAACGTTTTGCGTTTACTCGATGAAAACACGTGTACTACAAATATTATACCGGACCCGAAAAGGTTAAAAAAAACAAAATCATTTTTTTTTCCTAATATTGAGGTAAACTGCCCCTTTAAAAAGGTACATTGCAAAAGCGAACCTTTTAAAGTAGTTTAATAAAACTTAATAAACAGGAAACTTTTCAAATAAGATCGATAGCCCTATACTATAACTTTTGCACGCAAAAGAAGAAAGACATTTCTTTCGAGAAAATTATAACTAATAGCATGCTTCAAGAAACAAGCCATGAAAAAAGGTCAGGTGTGAGATAACGAGTCCCCTGTCACTGAAATCCAATTTATTTTTAGCCTCATTAATTTCGCTCCCAACGTCCCGAGAGGTATCGGAATGGATTTAAAAGGCTTCAAATTTTCTTCTTTAATTGTGTTTTTTAAGTGCCCCCACACAAACACCAAAAAAAAAAAAAAAAAAAAAAAAAGAAAAGAAAAAGAAAGAAAAAACTAGTTGGATGTGCCAATCTCAAAACTTTCTTCTATCTCATACATACATTTTAATATTTAAAAAAAATAGTTACTCATTTTAATGCTTTAATAATTTTAATTCAATACCTTACCAACTTTGATTTTCATCTTAAATTTCTGCTTCAATCAATTAATCGGACTAAAAACGAATTTCCGTCTCAGCACGAGCCGATGGACAATACAGTGATAAGCAGATTTTTATTTCAAATTCAAGGAGGACCTACTTGCCTTACCAAAAAATAATCATATACAAAATGCTTAGTTCAGTTCTAGAACTAACTTCATACACTTTTATGTGGTGCAATATTGAAAATGGCATAAAATTCGGTATTGCAGCGCCCCTTTCCGGCGAATTTTTTTCAGATTCAGGGCGATCCAACTAGCCATAGCCATACACTTACACAAAAAATTTCGTTCAATTCGATGCATAACTTCATGTACGTTTGGTCGGTACAATATTGAAAATGGCACAAAAATCGCGATTGCAGCGCCCCCTTCCGACGGATTTTTTTTCATATTCAGGGAGGACCAACTAGCCATAGTCATACAGATACAAAAAAAATTTGGTTCAATTCGATACATAACTTCGTATACTTTTGGTCGGTACAATATTGGAAATGGCACATAAATCGCGATTGCAGCGCCCCCTTGCGGGGTATTTTTTTTCAAATTCAGGGAGGACTAACTAGCCATAGTCATACACATACACAAAAAATTTGGTTCAATTCTATGTATAACTTCATATACTTTTGGTCGGTACAATATTGAAAATGGCACAAAAATCGCGATTGCGGCGTCCCCTTCCGGCGGATTTTTTTCAAATTCAGGGAGGACCTACTAGCCATAGTCATACACATACACAAAAAATTTGGTTCAATTCGATGCATAACTTCATATACTTTTGGTCGGTACAATATTAAAAATGTCACAAAAATCGCGATTGCAGCGCCCCCTTCCTGCGGATTTTTTTCAAATTTAGGGAGGACCAACTAGCCATAGTTATACACATACAGAAAAAATTTGGTTCAATTCGATGCATAACTTCATATACTTTTGGTCGGTACAATATTGAAAATGGCACAAAAATCGCAATTGCAGCGCCCCCTTCCGGCGGAATATTTCAAAACTGAAGGAGGACCTGCTTGCCACAGCCAAAAATATTCACAAAAAATTTGGTTCAATTCTATGCATAACACTTTTGGATGGTAGAATGGCGACATACACACAGACACACAGACACGCGTACAGACAGACATTTTGTAATACATGTTTTTTTGGAATCTCTGATCCCTAAAACGTGTAAATCTGTCGAAAACCGGAAGACGAAAAGAATTTCGATCACAATGCTTTCTTCTATTGAAGATGGAAGAAAGTAAAAATAGAGAGAGAATAATTTTCTCAATTGTAGATTTTGTTTTGTAGAATAAGTTTTCCTCAGAGGAATTGTAATTGACAACTTCAGAAAACTTCGAAAGAGCAAACCCGTGTAAATGCTAAGCATTTGCACGGACATGGACTTTTACACGGATATGCATTTAGATGTAACTTTGGTATTATTCGTAAAACAACTTATATCAAACCTCTTGCGAAGTATACCAATCTCATTATGCATGAAATAATTTAATGTAATTAAAATATGTCGCAAACAGTTCCCCCTTTTAACATTATGTAATGGAATTCTTTTGTATGGCCCTGTAAATGCTAAATTACTATTTTTTCACCACATACTTTACAGAATGCGCATTTTAATGACTTCGTAAATGCAGATAAATTTTAATATGTTTGACAGGGGTAACATCTATAAAATTAATTTGAAACGATTTTTTTCAGTAGCCCGTAATGTAACGGAAAACTTTTGACTGTCCCTGTAAATAAGCCAATCATGCAAGAAACTTAATTTTCAATAGGGTTTGTGCTATGATAAACGCCAATAACGTCCAAACATTTGAGGATATTCCGAATGTATTTACGAGATTAGAGTATGGACAGACAGACAGGCGGCCGGGGGGGGGGGGGGGGGCAGACAAATCGAAATCATAAATACTTTTCAACTTTGTTGAAAGTGTAAAACGACAAAATTGTTTTTGGTTTATTACTAATAATGAGGTAAACTGTCCCTTTAAAAATGTATATACCAAAACGAACTTTTTAAAATAGTTTAGTAAATCATAATAAATAGGAAAGTTTTCAACTAAAATCGATAGTCCTTATACTATGTGTTGTACTCAAAAGAAGAAAGACATTTCTACCGAGTAAATTATAACTAATAGCAAGCTTCAAGAAACAAGCCATGAAAAAAGGTCAGGTGTAAGATGACGAGTCTCCTGTCACTGAAATCCAATTTATTTTTAGCATCATTAGTTTCGCTCCCAGCGTCCCGAGAGGTATCGGAATGGGTTAAGCTTTATATTTTCTTCTCGTTTTTTTTTTTTTTTTTTTTTTTTTTTTTTTTTTTTTGTGTGTGTGTGTGTGCGTGCGTGTGTGTGTGTGTGTGTTTTAAGTGACACACACATACACACAGAAAAAAAACAGGCACAAAATATATACAGAGAATAATTTTCTCAATTGCAGATTTTATTTTGTAGAATAAGTTTTCCTCAAAGGAATTGTAATTAAGGTTTTAAATAAGTTGTACTAAAACATGTTTTTTAATCTACTTGTATATGTAAAATACAAACGGGAATTTCGTTTCAGCTACTTATTCCTCGAGTTCTACTGTTACACTGTTATCCTATCGTTGTCATGTGTTGAAAGTAACAAGAGTAATTGTTAAAACAAAATAATAATCGATGAAAAGACGTGTACTATTAATTACACCAGACCCGAAAAAGTTAAAAATGAAAACAAAATTGATTTTTTCCCCTTTTTTAATACCCAATATTGTGGTAAACTGCCCCTTTAAAATAGTACATGGCAAAAGCGAACTTTTTAAAGCAATTTAGTAAATCTCATTAAAAAGTAAAGTTTTCAACTAAGATCGATAGCCCTATACTATATCTGTTGTACTCAAATGAAGAAAGACATTTCTTTCGAGAAAATTATAACTAATAGCATGCTTCACGAAACAACACATGAAAAAAAGTGAGGTGTAAGATAACGAGTCCCCTGTCACTGAAATGGGAATGGTGCAAATTTACGTATGTAATCAGTCATTATGTCAGGAAGTACCCTTCATAGCACAGATAAGAATATAGACTAGAATGTAGAATTGACGCCATTTTGATTCTTGGTTACTTTTTTAATCGCTTGTGGTTTTTAGAATGTACAACCGGAAATAGGTCAATTACAAAATGATCGATTTGTTCTTTAAAAACTGAAATCCAATTTATTTTTAGCCTCATTAATTTTGCTCCCAGCGTCCCCGGAGGTATCGGAATGGGTTTTAAAGGCTGCACATTTTCTTCCCTTTTGTGTGTGTGTGTGTGTGTTTTTAAGTACCACACACACAAAAAAAAAGAAGAAAAAGACACAATAATTTTCCCAATTGTAGATTTTGCTTTATAGAATTAAGTTTTCCTCAAAGGAATTGTAATTAAGTTTTAAGGCCTGTGTCCTCGCTCGAGGAAACGCTCGCGAGCTAATGCTATTCCTATGGGGAAGCATTTTTCTAATAACTCTGTCGCATTTTGACATTTTTGAATTTTTTTTTTTTTTTTTTTTTTTTTTTGCATTGGACAGCTGAGGTGCATACCGATAGCGCACCTTTTTCTCTTTTTCGATTTTGGTTGCAGATATTTTTTACAAAGTTAGTTTCACTTTCAAAACCTGTTTCGAAAGTGAAAGTGTTTTTAAAAAATATATCTGCAACCTAAATCGAAAAAGTAAAAAAAGGTGCGCTGTCGGCATGCACCTCAGCTGTCCAATGCAAAAAAAATTATTCAAAAATGTCAAAATGCGAAAGAGTTATTAGAAAAATGCTTCCCCATAGGAATAGCATTAGCTCACGAGCGTTTCCTCGAGCGAGGACAGGGGCCTTAGCCCTCTAAGTGTTTGGTATGTAATATTCCGTTCACTAAGCTTCTTGCTTCACTGCAATATGAGTAATATTTAAGATGATATAATTCCACAGATTTAATGAACTTAAAATACATTTTAGAATGATTAATACTCTCAATAATTACATTCATATTTGTAATTAAGTTTTTTTTTACAATGTTGAAAGAGTCATATTTACTGAGCTTTTAAAATAAAATCCAGAGAAAACAACATTACAATTTTACCCATTTGCAAGACGCTCAATGAATTAAGTAAATTGCGCCAAAAAAAAAAAAAACTATTTTTAGCTAGAAAGTAAGAAATGAAATTATAAATTCCATGGTAATTTTTAAATAGGATATTGAACAAAATAATCAACCAGTGAGGTTTCGTATGCAATGTTTATGAAGGCCGTTTATCGTCACGAGTAATATAAGCTGGAGAGGGCTTCCCTCCATGTGGTCTTTCTCGTATAAATGCAAGGAAATTGAAAGTTCGGAGAAAACAACGGAAATTCCGAACGATTAGACCGACGGGCACGATTGGGTTCGAATCCAGCACCTCTCGTCTACCAGCTATGAGAGAAGAACCTCTCAGCCGTTCGTGGAGCCACCAACCAATGAGAATTATTCAAAAATCTTCATACATTGAATGCAATTCAGTACACTATACGTTCTATATGTTCATCAGAAGACCATGTGTTCAGATCTTTTCGTTCCATAATTTCAAAGAGTTTTTAAGCAGCGCCAGCTATTGTGATATTTGTAACTAAGACACGGAAACATGTCAAATGAATGGCTAGCTTTCCGCATGAACCCCGTTCAATAATAGTTTACGCAGCTGTCATCTTTTTTTTTTTTTTTTTTTTTTTTTTTTTTTTTTTTTTTTTTTTACTAATATTGAGGAAAATTGTCGCTTTAAAAAGTTACATAGCAAAAGTAAACCTTTTAAAGTAGTTTAATAAATCTTAATAAATAGGAAAGTTTTCAACTAAAAGTTCTTATACTATCTGTTGTACTCAAAAGAAGAAAGACATTTCTTCCGAGGAAATTATAACTAATAGCATGCTTCAAGAAACAAGCCATGAAAAAAGGTCAGGTGTAAAAAAATAACGAGTCCCCTGTCACTGAAATCCAATTTATTTTTAGCCTCATTAATTTCGCTCCCAGCGTCCCAAGAGGTATCGGAATGGGTTTAAAAGGCTTCACTTTTTGTTCTTTTTTGTGTTTTTTAAGTGCCACACACACAAAAAAAAAGAGAGAGAGAGAGAGAGAATAATTTTCTCAATTGTAGATTTTGTTTTATAGAATAAGTTTTCCTCAAAGGGAATTTTAATTAAGTTTTAAGTAAATTGTGCAAAAAAACCTATTTTTTAACCCATGGGGACGAGTGACATGCATACGTGCAGCAAAAAGGCTTAAGAATCCTTGTTTATCACCACCAGTAAAATTTTACTGTAAAATTTGCCTTATTTAACTGGAGTATTCGATTATGCCTTATTTAATTGGGGAATTCTCGATTCAATGACGCACAAATTTCTATTTTCAAAAACCGGTGACAAAACACTAAAAATTTTGTAAAAGGGTCCCGTCGCGAAGGGATTAATTAGAAAATAAGATATGAATTATAAATTTCACGGTAATTTGTAAATAGGATATTGAATAAAATAATCAACCAATGAGGGTTCGTGTGTTATTTTTAACTAGGCCATTTATCTGCACGAGTGATATAAGCCCGAGAAGGGCTGCCCTCCATGTGGTCTTTCTCGTATACATGAAAGAAAATTGAAGGTTCGAAGAAAACAACGAAAAATCCAAACGATTAGACAGACGGCACGATTGGGTTCGAATCTAACACCGCTCGTCTATCAGCTATGAAAGCAGAACTTCTCGGCCGTTCGTGGGCCCACCAACCAATGAGAATTATTTAAAAATCTTTATATATCGAATGCGTTTCAGTTCACTATGCATTCCATATTGTCTTCAGCACATCATGCGTTCCATAATTTCAAAACATTTTTACGCGGCGCCACCTATTGTGATATTTGTAGCTAAGACACGGAAACATGTCAAAGAAATAGCTAGCTTCCCGCATGATCCCCCCATCAAGAATAGTTTACACTGCTGTCATCATTGTTCACTATTGAATTTTAAATTTATTCATTTTACAAGGGCATATCTTCATGAACAACATTTTATCTTACTAAACGTAACTGCGATTCTCAAGTTATTAGGTGCTCATTTACTCATACGTTAATTTTCCAATGAACAACAAATAGAATTCTTTTTTTTTACGAGTTACATAATTTACGAATCCATAATTTCAAAACTTTTCTACGCAGCGCCATCTATTGTGATATTTGTTATTAAAACACGGAAACATGTCAAAAAAATAGCTAGTTTACTGCTGATCTTTCCTTCAAAAATGGTTTACACAACTGTCATCATTGTTCGCTATTGAATTTCAAATTCATCCCTTTCACTAGAGGGTAACTTCATAAACAACATTTTGCCTTTTCTAATAATAATCGCTGAACGTAATTGCGATTTTCAAGGTATTAGGTGCTCATTTACTCGGACCTTATTTTTCCAATGAACAACAAATAGAATTCTTTTGTTTACGAGTTACATAATTTACGAATCCATAATTTCAAAGCTTTTCTACGCAGCGCCATCTATTGTGGTATTTGTTATTAAGACACGGAAACATGCCAAAGAAATAGCTAGTTTCCCGCTGGTCCCTCTTCAAGAATGGTTTACACAGCTGTCATCATTGTTCGTTATTGAGTTTTAAATTCATTCATTTCACTAGAGATCACTTCACAAACAACATTTTGCCTTTTCAAATAATAACCATTGAACGTAATTGCGATTTTCAAGTTATTAGGTGCCCATTTCCTCGGACCTTACTTTTCCAATGAACAACCAATAGAATTATTTTACTCACAAGTTGACTTTTCTACACAGTGTCACCTATTATAATATTTGTAACTAAAACACGGAAACACGTCAAAGAAATAGCTAGCTTCCCGCATAACACCCCCTTCAAGAAAAGTTTACACAATTGACATCATTGTTCGTTATTGAATTTTAATTCCTATTCATTTGTTTCACTAGAGGATAACTTCATGAACAACATTTTGCCTTTTCAAATAATAATCACTGAACGTAATTGCGATTTTCAAGTTATAAGGTGCTCATTTACTCGAACTTTAATTTTCTAATGAACAATAAATAGAATTCTTTTATTAACGAGTTACATAACTTACGAGTCCATAATTTCAAAACTTTTCTACGCAGCGCCATCTATTGTGATATTTGTAAATAAAACACCGAAACATGTCAAAGAAATAGCTAGAATGCCGCTGATCCCCCTTTAAGAATGGTTTACACAACTGTCATCATTGTTCGTTATTGAATTTTAAATTCATTCCTTTCACTAGAGGGTAACTTCATGTACAACATTTTGCCTTTTCAAATAATAATCACTGAACGTAATTGCGAATTTCAAGTTATTAGGTGCTCATTTACTCGGACCTTAATTTTACAATGAACACAAATAGAATTCTTTTACTTACGAGTTAAGATAATTACACAAATGTCGTTAAAAGTTTTCTCTTTAGCAAAAATGATGGGGCGCAAAGTAAAGCCGACGAAATCGTTAAAATAAATACTTTCAGATTTCGAAGTGTTTGCGTTGAATATGCATTAGCGATATTCCGGTAAAAGCAATTATCGCCACAAACGAAGTAAAAATTTACTTTTATAAATCACCGATTGCAAAGAAACTTTGCTAATTATTATTCTATAAACGTAAATTGGTATTTTGAAATCAGGTATGAAAAATTTGGGACTGAAACTGCATGTTTATTTATTTCTAAGTAATACAGTGAATTTTCTATTATCCGACACTCAGAGGATTGACTTTTGTCAGATAATAGGAAGAACATAATCGGATACAATTTTTAATTATGCAAACATCATTTTTGAATTAAAAATTATTAAATCTAAAGTAAATACACAATGTCATAAAGTAAAATAATTAACTGTTATCGTAAAAGAAACACTGTCAACAATATACAGTCGGCTCTCGTTAATTCGAACTCGTCGGGACCACAAGAAATTTTCGAATTATGGAAAGTATGAAAAGAAATGCTCAATATGGTACTATTACAAAGGAATTAATGTTATAGTGTTTTTTAAATTTATTTCGTCTGTTATCATTAGAATATGACTTAATATTAAATTAGAATGGATAAATACATGCACTAATTAAAAGATTAGAAACAAGCGCGATGGAAGAAAAATTTAAAGCGTCACTGATGGACAGACGGGGCTCTGAGAAAGTGGATATCAATTGCATTGTATTATATGTATACTCGTTCGGAACATTTTTCACAAAAATCAAAGAAAGAAAGTTATTCAAATGATCTGAAATCCGTGAGAAAGAAAAGAAAAATGAAAAATCGGAATTCTTGTTAGTTCGAATTAAACGAAATCAAGAGAAAATGAGTTCGAATTAATGAAAATTTTTAACGTTATTCTGCCATTGAAAATTTCGGGATTTCATATTTAGTTCGAATTAAGCGAAGATTCGTATTATCCGATTTCGAATTAACGAGAGTCGACTGTATATATGAGGACCCCAGAAGAAAAGGATATAAGTGACGAAATTGAAAAAATTTAACTAAATGCACAGATGACTTATGAATATGCTTTATTCGTTTGAGGAAATGGAATAAAAATGATTTCTTAATTATATGCTGTGTTCTAGAGATGAACCACTTTTGCCGAATAATAATCAATATTGATTAATTAAAATAAAAAAATTATATGCTGTTTTGTTTTTTTTTCTTTTTTTTTTTTACAGCTATTGAAATAAGAGTTCAAAAAACTCAATTAAACAAACGGCAGTAACTTATTTCAATTCAGTCAATTATTACTGACATTTAAATGTAACGTCTATTATCTTTGAACTCAATTTACTCCAAATCGAATTTTTGTTACTTGTACCCATTGACTTCTGAGGTCACCATACATATACATATATATATATATATATATATATATATATATATATATACAGAGAGAGAGAGAGAGAGAGAGAGAGAAAGAGAGAGAGAGAGAGAGAGAGTCATTAGATAATGTACTACAATTCAACATCAAAATATGGAATAACTCATTAAATAACAAACTATATCAAACATAGGAGTTGGCAAAAATTGGAGCAATATGAAATCAAACTGACAGTAATATAATAACAACCATAATAAATCAGAGTGATGAAAACCATGTAGTAATCAAATGGAAAATCTTAAAGAAAGGTATCAAATGACTACAAAGTAGAAATCCAAATAATACATTATGAAGATGCGGAATGCAGCAATAAACTTAGTGTATAAAAATTAAATAATTTGCTAATGTTAAACATATAGCTAACAGATTATATATTAATTTAATAATATATAAGATACCCATAACAAGAATTGGATTTTCAGAATGAACTTTACAAATCATAGTGAAATAGAAATAAAAAGTAAGTACATTCATAATTACTTGAGCTTTTGCATCATAGCATTTTGAATGCTTATATAGAACCATTAGATAATACTACAATTCAACATCAAAATATTCTATTCGGCACATTAAATAACAAACTATATCAAATATGTAAAATCCTCTATGTACTATTGGAATCTTTTTTAAACTTTTTTTAATGTTTTGAATAAGGAAAAGTAATGAGCAATTACTAATAAGTAAAAACAATTAGATGCCTGCTAGGATGAAACGACATTTAACTCAAATAAATTTCCGTTTGAAAGCATATAAAATTAAGAACACTTATTGAAAATTAAAACCTGGCAAGGTGTCTTGGCGTAATAACACTACGTTATTGTTCTACCAATTTTCACGGCCTAGTTTTTTTTTTTTTTTTTTTTTTTTTCAAAGAACTATAGAAATTGATGCAGCAACAGCAACTTATTAACTATGAATACAAGAATGAATATTTTAGCAAATTCGTACTACTAAAATGTAATAAAGTATCACTATAATATACCGGTGATTATAATTAAAGTTACGATTTCAAAAATCGGTAATTTTAAAACTACAGGTCAAAAGGACTTGATATCTTAACAGAACAATGAACAATCATGAGGCAATGGAATTTTATTTGGCGAAAGGAAAAAAGTTCCAAAATGTACCGATAGATGGCGGTGTCGGAATTCACATTGTCTGGAGAAATGCAAATTACTAATACGTGACATGCTCTCTGCTCTTGAAGCTTTTGTATAAGAGCGATGACTGCGCACTTACATATATTAGAAAGATTCGGACATTAAATCCATAAAAAATGTCCAATAACCACAAATGGTCTACAAAAAACGATTGCTAAATTTGAAGAGACCAATTCATTTCACGTTAAACAAGGTAGAGGAATAGCTTTTGTGTAAGAATGTCCTTTCGGTACTTCAGCAGTGTCAGTGTGTGGATTGCACAATATTCATGCAAGATGGCGCTCTTCCACACATTGCTACTTTTGTGAAAATACTACTGAAAGCTATTTTCGGAGATAAAATCATAAGCTGTCGATTTCCAACAACGTGGACGCCACATTTTTCGGACATAAACCTGAAAAATGTTGTGTACAACGGGTGGATTCAGAATCTAGCCGACTTGAAGGCAAGTATCGTACACCACATCCATTGCATTAGTACAGATATCCTCTGATCTGTTGGGGAAAATGCTGTTATGTGCATCCAGTTCGGATGCACATAACAGCATTTCGGATTCCAACCGGATTTAACGAACCCCTTTTTAACGAATTTCATGATTTAACAAATTTTCCTTTTCCCCGACGAAAATGAAGGCAAAAACCCCTAATTAACGAATAATAATCCCCGAATTAACAAACTTTTTCAACAGCCAAAAAGTTTTTTTGTTGTTGTTATTGTTGTTGTTATTTTGGGTTAAAAAAAATATTGGAAAGTTAATTAAAGAAAGCTGCTTATAATAAAAATTATAGCATCGTTGGACAAAAATGCGGTGAAAAGAATACAAAGTCAATGACAATGTGTTTTCTATATTTTGTGAGGGAACCTAGGGACTAAGTTTCTAAAAATATCATTGATGCTTGTATTTCCAGGCACACAAGTGGAAAGTGATGAAAATAGTGAAGATACCATTACTCCCTTTAGAAGAAGTTACATGGAAAGACACTGCTCCTGAGATCGACTTTAACAATTATGTCACATGGAATGACAGACTGTCTACCTGTGCAACTGAAGTTAATGAAGTAGTTAATATGACAGAACCAATGAATAGCGATTCTGATGCAGAAATCGATTACGAAATTTTCATTAAAACTATTACTTTTAATCATACTTTAACTGTGAAAACACACCTCATGCAATAGGGCGTAAATGACTAAATATTTTCTTCTTTCCATAAAGTCGAAAAAGAATTTTCTCCAGTCAGGAATCATAGAAATTCTCAAACATCTATTACAGGCCTGTCCAACCTTTCAGTAACCAGGGGTGCATCTTTTCTCTTGACATTCACTCAAGGGCGCCATTATTTACTTGACTGGAAACATGTGGCAATATTATCGCATAGTATTTGTATACATGCACGTCTTAACATAATGCAAATGAATCGTACAGCGGTAAACAAAATACCACTACAGTTTTTGAATTACACGTATTAAATTTCAAATTATACATTTTTCAATGAAAAGTCTATATTAACAATATTTGTAGATTAAATCGCCAGAAACTTTAATCGCGTCTACAATAACAGGTAAATAAATATGAAAATCGGAGATATTGCTAGGTTTCTTTTAGAATGTGAAAATACAGTATGATTCATTTTAAAGGCGAAAGGTATCTGAATAATAAAGTTGAAACTGGTGTTAATCAATTGAAGTGAAAAAAACTTCTTTAAAACACCATAAAATAAATTAAATTGCGCAAGGCCTTTCGAAAGAATTTAGACGTTCTTCCTCAGGCGCAAAAAGATGTGCGTCTACTGTCTTTTTGCACCTGACGAAGAAACCCTAAGTTCTTTTGAAAGACCTTGCGCAATTTAATTTATTTTATGGTGTTTTAAAGAAGTTTTTTTCACTTCGAAAGGTGTTTGGACGTCCTTTCATAGATGGAAATCATTCTGCAGTGTTTATTAATTTTTCTAAACGAAATTACCGAAAAAAAACAAAGAAAATAACCCTCTAAAATTTCAAAAGTCAAAGAAAAGTTAATCCTTTTTATTCTTCATACAAAACAGCCAATTGGCCAAAGTGACACACAACGTAAAAAGAAAAAAGCTGAGCTTTCATGCACTTGTATCTTCAAAGGGGAGGAGGACAGGTGAAAACGTTTATTTTTCTACTATTTTTTTAAGTATTAAAAAAAATCTATTTCCAATTATTAATCGCAAAAATATGGATGACTAAATCTTCAAAGCATGTTTCTGATTTTGGTTTTTAATGTACAATGGCAAGCCAAAAGCATGCCAAGCACAGGTTTTAAAAATATCTCTGTTAAAGTATTAATAATTTTTTGTTTTAAGTATTCTTTATAATGGAATTCTGTTTCTTAAAGGTTTTATAACAGGAAATTTTCAAAAGGTCGCCAAGAAAACCTTCAAAGAGCGCCGCTTTGGACAGCCCTAATCTATTACATAAATATTTTAAATTTAAAATTTATTAGGGCGAATTGTTTGCTGTATTTTTAGCTGCTGAATAAAAAGTGCACAATTTGTAATTATGGATATTTTTGTGTAGTAGCTTATTAGAGCTTTTCTATGAGGTAAGTACAGATATATTTATCTTTCGCTTTCGACTCTGATATTATGAATAACCCCGATTTAACGAATAAATTTTACAGTCCCGATGAATTCGTTAAGTCAGGGTCCCATTGTACATGAATTATTTCTGAAATATGCAATAAAAATGATATTTAGGTAATAACTGTGCTTAATCCGTAACAATTAAATTTACATAATTTGAAACGATGATTAACAAAAATAGGAAATAAAAATTCACTTTTAAAAACTTCATTTTTTTTCTGTTATTTGCTGAGAAAAAAAAATCAATAAATAAAACTTCTTTTACGATAAATTTATTTGACAATGTTTTTCTTTATTCACGAAGTTCAAGAGTTTTGAAGAATTTTTCCAGTTCATTGATGGGCTAAATACAACGTTCTTTCTTTCTTCTTTTTTTTTCAGAAAAACTGGAAGAGAATAGAAGGTGAAACAGCAATTTTGCAGAAAAATATTTCACGTGTTCCTGATACTTGTTGTAGAGATTGCCCCTTATTACGCTTTAACAGTCTTTTGCTTGGCTTATAAAACGATAGATCATAAGAGCTAAGAAATAGTTGTTAGAAACATTTCTTATCTAACAGCGTTGAAACTTCCAATAAAGGTGTAGAATGTTGCTTCTGTGATAAAAAACCAATCTAGCAAAATAAAGAGATTACGGCGAAGCTTTATTGGAAACAAGTCTGGGAGAAATGATACGTATGATTCGGTTAAAGTAAAAAAAGTTAAATGCAATTCAAAAACTGTTCAAACAAGCGAAAATGCGAAATTTATTTATTCGGTTTTATTTTTTATGTGATTTTATTTATTTTGAGAATCTCCAAATGCCGATTAGAGATAGAAAAAAAATTACAAATCGGAAACCCTATTTTTAAATACTTTTTTTTACGGAAGTCTCATAGCGATTGAACAGCAAATTTATGTATTTTTCATTTTTTTTTATTATATATACTTATACTGTATTTTTAAAAATAAATTAAAATAAATAAAATTGAAGCAATTTAAGTTTATCCATTCTAAGAGTTTCGTTATGCATGCCAAAACGGAAATCATTTTAAATTGGTAGTAAATTTTATAATTACGGTCGATCACTATAGAAGAGAAAAAAAAACTCGAATATGAAAAACTAAAGAACTTATTAATTAAATTCAAATTACAAATGCATAATGGCGAAGTAGCATATACATGAAATCTATTATCATTCGATCGTTACAAGCGACATGATAAAAGTATAATTTTATTACAAATAAATAATATGTTGTGCATCACTGTAAGTGGCATCTTTATTTAAAAGCTTTATTACTGTAAGGGGATCCAGATTCCATTGTGACCGATATTTGAGAAATTTACATCGTCACAAGATGGGATATATCAACTTCATAGTGATGTGAATATACAAATGTCTTACGGTCATCACATAAGTTACTCGGCGACAATGTAGCCAGTAAGAATTTTATTCGGGTCAATGTGATGTCAGAGTTCGACCACATGTGTGTCAATGTGCTACTAAATATACACAAGTACTAATTCCTTGTTCAAATTTGCAAACCTTCTAACAGGGCTCCCAAATGATCTGCCAATCAGAGTTTTCTTAGAGAAATATTCTTTTTAGATTTTTCTTGCAAATTGCCAAGAAACCACCTTTGGAAATTGATTCTCGCGCAAATTCTGTAGAAATGTATCATGAAATTTTCTGTTAAAAAAATACTGATGTTCAGTTCGCGGACCATTTGGGAGCCCTGTTCTAAGGAATTTCATAGTGTTTCACAAGCATTGTGATTAACCCTTTGCGTCGCAGGGCAAATTCATTGTTTAAGTGTTGAAATTAATGACTGACACCGGAATTTGAAAACAACTTTTTTTGTAAATAAGAAAACGCTATATTTCACTCATTCAATAAACCGTGAATTTTTAAACAAAATTCCGGTGCGAATGTGGCGTTTGTGAATTAAAATTAAGTGGTATATCTATGAAACTACTGCGCCGCAAAGGGTTAAGGTCAGAGAACATTTAAAGAAATGCTAGAGAAAGGAAGCAGAAATAAGTTCATAAAGGCTTACACTGCACCGCAATTTGCACGAAACTGTTTTAAGGAAATTAATGCTGTAACGTTAATGCGCATTATTTTGGACTTGATATCTGTCCATACGCAAACGTTTTGCATGTTCTTTCTGTCTGTCCATCTCCCACTTCACAGAAGCATATAGATATACGAAAATTTGGTGAACAATTACTGTAATTTCCTTTTCGCTTTATGTAGAGGGTATTAGTAGAAGTAAAATACACAATTTTAGGTATTTGTTTTCACATTAAAAACTTTTGTTCGTTTTTTTCCCTACAAGGTTTTACATTTGATACTTTTAGTATTATTTAATAATCATGCAATAACAAAAAGGTCGCTCAAACGTAAATGAGACAGTCAATAGTGCATCCGCATTTAAAGATGGTGAAGAGCATGTGCAGAGAGTTTTTGAGTGACCAAAAGTAACGATATTGTTGGCACATTGCTGTTTAGCCTTCTCATAAGTTAGACTAGAGATTCCCCTGTATAATGATAAGCTTACGGGTTTTGAATGCATCCGTATTTTTCAAATTTTCCCTTGGAAATTTATTTTTTTTTCTACTGTTTTCTGCATGCTCTTCTCGAAAAATGTTGTTTTCTTTTGTATTAGATAAAATATTACTTAAATACATTATTATAGTTTTATTTATTAGTTTTATTATGATTTAAAAATCTTACTTACAACTCGCTTGCTTCACTTGATATAACATTAAAACACAAACATAATACTAAAATATAACATTATATATATGTTTATAGATATTTTCGCAAATAAAAAAGACACATTACCCAAGAAGAGTATACAGAAAACAGAAAATAAAAATTTCATTTTTTCGAGGAGAAATTTGAAGAAAAGGGATGCTTTTCAAACATATAGGTTTAGCATTAGAGAGAGGAATTTGTGTCCTGACTGAGGAGGAGTTGTAAGTATGAGCCAGCGTGGACACAATAAGGTAATTGGAACGGTTACCATGGATACTACAAACATTATCAGAAACTTCTGCACTAACTTTCACTAACTAAAAACATCAATAAGAAAAGGGCATGTTTACAAACAAACGCTTCCTTCAACCAATCTACCAATTACATTTTTCCTTTAGCGATCATTACAGGAATTATCATGACGACGTTGACCAATCATACAACAGATCTTTTAATCGCAGACAAATCAGGCCAATCGTAGACCAATCAGATCGCTTTGACTTCTTGTGTACTGTAGAAATCTAAAAGACGGGCAGGAAATTACTGTGGATCCACAGTAATTTTGCCCACAATGACGTCAGCTGCCCTTTCCTTATCCATAATCATCAATATAGTATGCTATACAAAGTGGCTTTTTAACCGACTTCAAGGAGTAAGTTATGATTTCGACCTGTATGTATTTCTTGTTCACTCATAACTTCCATAAATATGAACCGATTTTGATAATTCTTTTTTTGTTTGAAAGTATAAGATACCCATGTAGTCCCATTTTAATTTCATTAATTTCTAATTTTTTTTTTTTTTTTTTTTTTTTGATAAAAAAATGCAAATTTGATTTAAAAAAAATAATGATTTGGCGCAAATAATATTTTATTGTTGCAATCGTTTTCAAATCATAAGCATATTAAAACTATGCATTCATATGCGTTAGCGCCAAGTTGTCGCCAAGCTTGATTCTTTTTTTGAAGTCGGTAAGTATTTTTTTAAAGCATATTTTATTATCTTCTACATGAAAACGCTGCAAGTCATGTGATTACTGTAAGCAATGCCATTGTTCACAGAATGTGTACATTGTCATGAATGTAGCATTGTCATAAATGCATACATTGTCAGGTATACATACATATATATTTGTCATGCATGTAACATTTATTTTGATGGGAAGTCGTAGAACATTCTTCGTTTCGTACATTTCTGACCTCTCGCCGTCCGGGATGTAGTCGTAAAAATAACAGAGGATATACGCTCTAAACAGAGGGTATACGCTCAAGGCAGAATATACCCTAGAGTGCGTATACTACGGCTTTCTTGAGAAACAGAGAGTATACGGTGTTCCTTTAAAAAATCCAGAAGGTATACGGCGTATACCCCATCCACTACATCCCTGCTCGCCGTGTAATTGACTACTAGCATTGGGCGGAGCTCGCAATGTTTCCCACAAGCTTTAAGGTATTCGATTGGCTTTTGGTGAACCTTGTGGGATAAATGGAGAAGCTGATTAGCTATAATTCATCTTGACGTTCTTTGATGTCAGAAATGCTTGTGGTCCATTACCGTATTTTTGGACACTCAGGAAAAATTTTCAAGCTTTTTACGAGGGTTGTAAATTAAATAGCGGCAACTTAACCTTGAAACTCGCAGAAGGACGGGCATTCGCAAATAAGATATGGGAGCAGTGAGGTAGCGCTGTTGTCGATGTGTAGAGTGCAAAAAAACAGTCGATCTGCTTGGAAGGGTTGTTGTGGTGTATTGTTAAAATGAGGAGTTTCATTTCCATCGCTCTAAAGCATGTTTTCAAAAGGGGATCAGCGGTCGTGGTTTAAAATTGAAATTGCCCGTGGCAAAAATGCAACAGAATGCTATCGAGGATTAGTGGAAGCCTGTGTCACAAATTCTTTACCCTAAACGACAGTAGCACGATGGGTTAAAGTCTTTCGTTCGGGTCGGAATGAGACTGTGGATTTGCAACGCACAGGTCGGCCCTCCATTCCTCAACACCCTCCCTACTCACCCGACATGAGTCCTTGTGACGTGACTTCGATCTGTTTCCGAAGTTGAAGGAACCCCTCCGTGTTCACCGATTTCATGACGTTTCATCTGTACTTCACGCAGTAGGGCGCTCGGTCGCTCACATCAACAATCAACAATTTGCCACTGGTCACAACGGCTTCCTGGCATTTGGCAAAAAGTTAATAAGCTTTGCTGGTGATTACATAGAAGGAATGTAATGAAATTGTACTTGTAAGTTCATAAAAAATTGATTTATACCTATGTTGCCATTACTTAATTTACAACCCTCGTATAAGTCAGACCTCCAATCCCTCTGTATAACGTGGAACATATCAGTTTGAAATGCATCCATATCATCAAATCTCTGAAAATTAAAATGCTTAATTTATTTTTCCTATTTGCTCTTCTTGAAAGATGTTGTTTTTTCTGTTGTTGTTGTTGTTTTATTTGACCGAACGTTTATAAAATATATAATTAATTATGTTTCAAGTCTCAAAATGTTATTTACAACTCGTCTGCTGTACTTAGATTTTAGCTATTAAAATATCATATTAAGTATTTATTTTACATTATATCACATTAACAATTTGTCAATTAAAAAAGAAATAATATCTTTCAAAAAAGACCATGCGGAAAATAAAAGGTAAAACTTTCAATTGTACGAGCAAAAATCTGAAAAATATGAATGCTTCCAAGCTACAAGTTTGAAATTAATTAATGTATTGCCTTTGGTCAGCGGAAACAACAACGAGTTTCTGTTAAAGAATGATTCCGCGTCTATCTTCGAATGCTCTTTGCTTTTGGTATTTTCAATGTCGAACACCTGAACGTGTTACAACCACCAAGGCGCATCAAAACCAACGAGTCTAAACGCCCAATGTATAAAAATCGGGGTTTTCCCTTAAAATTTGAAATAATTGATAAAAATATCCATACACTATTATTCCGTAATAGAGCTATTTGGTTTAAGAATCATAAAAATTCAGCAAATTGATATATGGTTTTCAAACATTTTACATTTAAAAGCGCATCCTCCCTATCCAATGGGTAAAATTAAAAAATATATATATAAAATGTTAAAAGTAATTAAATTTTTTAAAAAATAAAATAGTTTAATAATTCATTAAATGAATTTTTCCGAAATAAATTAAGGATACAAACCTGAAACAAACAAATTAAAGACGTTATTAATAACGCTAATACCCAAAAAATGAAGTACTTTTACGTTAGCTTGACGATGCGATAAATTCCTCAATATTGTTTTTATTAACATCATTCATATTGCATTAATTTCACTTAGTATAGAAACCTTTAACCCATTTCATTTAAAAAGCATAACTTTTATTAAAATTACAAACATACAAAATATACACTTTTCAGATATAGAATGCATACAATTAAAATACATAACTATAATAATAAATACAATATCATCTTATTCAATTTCAAAGCGCTGTTTATAAATCACATGCGCGAAAAAATAATTACTTTTTGCGAAAAAACTCATCATTAGAGAGATTTGTCTTCAGATAACATAAAAGTACCGAAAATAGACTTCACTTTTCTAAGACTTGGCTTTTAAATTAAAAGCTATTTTCAATGCGTGAAAGTTTTTAAAATTTTGTCAATGGAGTTTCAAAAATGAATAACTGGCTACTCATTGTTTACATTTGTGAAATTAATCACAATTTCTGAAATGTTCATTTGTTTATATTGATAATCTGGTGTTGGTAGCTGGTTATACTTAATTTAGAATTTAAAGCAGTATAATTGTATGGTTTTTGAAGGTTTTAGAGAAAATGAAGAAGAATAGATATGATACAGTGTTAATTATTTCTAGAAATCGAACAATAATCAGAATGATGAGCGCGATCAATCAGGTGGTTCGACCGGAATTGTGAGGGACACACAGAGATTCGAATTTTATATTAATAGATATAAAATAGAAATATAGCATAAGACTATTTAACAAACCAACAGCAGTCTCAATTTCGTTTCAACAATCTTTATAATATAAAATAAATATTTAAATATTATAGTAAATGTTATCATGCGAAAATTTTCCACTTTCTTCGAATAAAGTTTCTATTTCATTTAGAATAATTAATGTCCTAACTAAAATATCTAAAATGCGTGCTTTCCAAACATTTCGAAACTCAGCTTTAGTTTGAGATTATTTATTTTGATAATTTACTTGGCGTCGCTTTATGCTTAGTCATTTTCCTCTAAAGGGAAAACTTTTTAATGACATTTATTTAACGACACTATATTTTAACTCATCAGTAAAAGTGCTCCGTTCCTTGTTCATTAATTAAAATAAACTTCGACGAAGTTTGCATCTACTTTCACTGAAATTGAAATTATCATTTATTGATTATTATTTCAAAGAATAGTAGGTTGTTTATCCAATCTCTTTGATCCGGGTAAAAGGAAAGTTTCGTTAAGGTATAAAATAAATTTTCTACGTATTCCTTCTGAAACGGTCCATTTTATCCGCAATGTACGGTAGCTAGTTAATAAATGGGAAATGGTTATTGATTGAAAATATTATTTCTAAAGTATCGCTTGAATTTTTCAATTAAGATTTTAAACGATTCTTACAGTTTAATTAAGAACTTAAAATGGTGATTGACATGCACGCTAGTGATTAGTTTTACACATTAGCTTTCAGGTAATTAATTTTAAACTTTACCTGGATAATTTTACTGTGATTACTTTAAGGTGTTAAAAAGATGAAAAAAATAATAACTTTTACAGATTTCTGTACAGTGTGTTTTCTCTTTCAGATGATACGCGTGTAAGCAGCGATGTGCGATAGTATCGATCCGGGCGCGGGAATTTAAGGGGCGCCAAATTGAAATTTTTATGCTTAGTCACACCTTTAACGAAACCTTTTATAGTCTTTTAAGTGCATATGAAATTTTGTAAATGAAACCAAAATCCATCGGGTATTAAGGTACTTGTGCCCAATATGGACAGAGTGGTCTCAATATGGACACCCCTAATATTTTTAAAATTAGCAATTTTGATCGAGAGATCGTGCTACATATCCCTAAAGAAAAGCAGTTGAAAAAATAATTAAGCCAGGAAAGTCCAAAAAAGAGCGCTGTTCACCATTTAGAAGGAAAATTATTGTTTCGTGGTGTGCTGATCGTAATTACAGGTAAGTTTAAATTCTTATTAAATATTGTAAAATTACTTTAAATATTGAAAAGCGAAGTGTTTTAGAAAGTTTATAAAACATATTCTCGATTGTTATTGCATATATTGATTAAAAATGTTTTCTTTGTTTATTTATTACAAGATTTAATAAAACTACTCCCGATTCTCAATATGTACACCTTATGTCCACATAGGAAGTACAGCAGGTGAATTGATTTGATTGGTCAATAGATTTGATTTTTTATAAGCATAAAATTTATTATTTATTTTTTTAATTTCCATCCAATGAAAAAAAAAATTAGTTAAATTAATTTAAATTTTAATTAAAAATACATTAAAAACATATTTTATGTAACAAAAAATCAACTACTAAAAAAATTAATCTGGATAAATTTTTTAGTGTCATTTAAAAAAAAACATACAAAAGAAAGAAAAATGATAGCTTTTAAACTTACTTCGTTACCACTAGGGAATCGAGCGAAATTAATGAAGCTAAAAATAAATTGGATTTCAGTGACAAGGGACTCATTATCTAAAACCTGACACTTTTCTTATGGGTTATTTCTTGACGCGTACTATTAGTTATAACATTGTCGCCAGAAATTTTTCTTCTTTTGAGTACAACAGATAGCTATCGATCTTAGTTGAAATCTTTCCTATTTTTTTAAGATTTGCAAAACCACTTTAAAAGATTCATTTTTGCTATGTATCTTTTTAAAACATAAACCATTTTAAATGTTTTTAAAAATTAATAAAATGCATGAATTATTAGAATGCGATTTTCTTTTAAGTTACACAATTTTATTTATTACTTTTTAGTATTTTAATTATATATAATTTAACATAATAAATGAAAAATACCTTCCGGCCTGAGGAAAAGATACCTTCCCTGTAAGAAGTGTCAAAGTAGCAAGGTTAAGGGTGTTCTTAAATCAAAAAGGGCAACTTTGTGACACATGCATTAATTTATTTTTGTTCGGAAATGCACGAAAATAGCAGTTATGTTGTTATTCAGAAACTGTCTAATTGCACTCATTCTTTTGTTTTTTAAAAAACACAATAGATTTTTCATAACAAGCCTTCAAAGTTGACACTTTTGAGCATATTTTCCGACGAAAGCAGAAAAACCGGTCGAAAAGGAGGAGAAAAACGGGTGATTGTGTCATCGAAATAGCTTATAACTCGATAAGTAATTTAATTATCATAAAATGGAAAAATAAGTTCAATTCGAAATCGCTTTCATAGTCAGGCATTAAAATTTTATAACTTTCTGTTAAAAAATGAATTTGTAAATGTGTCAAAACGTTTTCCGCTTGTTGAGCGGATCAGTTAAGAACATTCTTAAAAACACCAGTTATGTTAAATTAGAAGCATACCGATTTCGGTAGCATATAGCTTACCGTCCTCAGTGCAAATATCAAATCGAAACATTTATATCCTATCAAAAACATGAATGTGAAAAAATGCCAAGTTCGTTAAAGATTTCGCTAATAAAAGAAGTGATTTGACCAAAAATAATGATATCCTATCAAAAACATGAGTGTGAAAGAATGCCAAGTTTGTAAAAGGTTTCGCTAATGAAAGAAGTGAGATCTAACTGCAAACCAAGTTCTTTCGAAGCTCCTTAAATCATAGCTCCTGTCATGCATAATATTCTTCAATTGCTTAAAATGAGTTGGTATGTTACTTGTTATTCAATAGAGCGACTTACAAGTTTTCTGTTATTCAAATTTCTCTATTTAATTGATCAGAACTTAAAATTGATCACTTAATTAATTTATCGATACCTTAACTTCAATGTAGTTATTCGAACATTTGAATGACTAGATCTTTCCCAATCAGATTCTAGATTAAATTTTACTCAAACATTAAAGTTAGGGGCTGAAAACTTGCCAAGTCGCTCTATTGAATAACAAGTAACATACCAACTCATTTTAAGCAATTGAAGAATATTATGCATGACAGGAGCTATGATTTAAGGAGCTTCGAAAGAACTTGGTTTGCAGTTAGATCTCACTTCTTTCATTAGCGAAACCTTTTACAAACTTGGCATTCTTTCACATTCATGTTTTTGATAGGATATCATTATTTTTTGTCAAATCACTTCTTTTATTAGCGAAATCTTTAACGAACTTGGCATTTTTTCACATTCATGTTTTTGATAGGATATCATTATTTTTTGTCAAATAAGTCGGTATTTGTTTCCTTTTTGAAATAAATTGGCTTAATATTAAATTAGTTTTATTTAATATTAATTAATCTTACAGCTTTTTCCTGCGTTTATTCACTGTTTCTTTGAATCAAATTTAAAACTTTTAACATTAGGATTGCTTATGTTCCATTAAATTCCACTAATAAGGATGTTTCTTTTATGTGATTGGGTACTACTTGATTATCTCGACGACCAAAAAAGTTTGTCTCCAACTTGGCGATATATCGCCAAATTGACGACAAAAATTACCCGCCAAAAGTGATACTAACTTGGCGCTATCTCTGGTATTTCGCCAAATTCCCATAGACTCCCATTGTAATCTGGCAATTTATCCAATACTGTTGTTAGAGCAAGGACTGCCACCATCATTTTGACTTTTTTTTTCTTTTTTTTTTTTTTTAATCGGTTCGCTAACTTTCCAATATTGCTGATATTGCTATTTAGAACGTTTATCGAACGCTTTTCGCGCATTTTTACCCCTTTTAAATTTTGTATTTGTTAACAAATGTTCTTAGTGATCTTTTATATCTTATAAGTAATGAACATGCCAAATTTGATGTTTCTAAGCCCTTAACATACAGACATCGCATTTTTAGAATTTTTTTTGCTCTTTTAATTCTTTTGGATTAGTGGCATTGACATAAGATATAGCCTATACTGGAGCAAGGAATGTCACCATCATTTTAAGATCATTACTTTTAAGATCAGATGGTTGTTTGCTGAGATTGCTTAAAAATCCCAATTTAGAACAGTTTTAGAATGCTTTTCGTGCATTTTCACCCTTTTTGAATTCTTTATTTTTTAGCAAATGCCCTTAGAGATCATTTTTATCTTATAAATAAGTAACATACCGAATTTTGTGCTTCTATGCTTATTAGTAAAACAAAAATCTCATTTTTAGAATGTTTTTTGCTTCTTCACTCTCTTATGGTTAATGGTATATACATAAAATATAGCATATACTTGAACCGGGGTGAATACCATCATTTTGGTACTATTAATTTTGGAATCGGTTCATAGTTTCAGAAATTAGCTCCGATACTCGCCAAAAAAGACGCCAACTTGGCACTATTTCTGATATTTCGCGAAATTCCCGTGAACTCTAAAATGCCAAACTTTATAATTCTAGTCCCTTAACATACAGACATCGCATCTTTAGAACGTTTTTGTTCTTTTACCCCCTTTGGGTTAGTGGCATCGACATAAGATATAGCCTATGTTGGAGCAAGGACTATCATCATCATTTTGATATCATTACTTTTAAAATCGGTTTGTTGTTTGCTGAGATTGTTTTAAAATCGCTATTCAGAACGTTTTCAGAATGCTCTTCGCGAATTTCCACCCCTTTTAAATTTGGTATTTTTTAGCAAATGTCATTAGTGATCATTCATATCTTATAAATAATTAACATGACAAATTTTTTGCTTCTAGGCCCTTCACTAAAACAAAAATCCCATTTTTAGAGTGTTTTTTGCTTCTGAACCCTCTTTTGGTTAGTGGCACAGACATAAGATATAGTCTGCGTTTGAACCGGGGCGAATACCATCATTTTGGTTCCATTACTTTTGAAATCGGTTCGGTAGTTTCAGAGATTAGTCCCGATACTCGCCAAAAGTGACGCCAACTTGGCACTATTTCTGGTATTTTGTGAAATTCTCATAAACCGCCATTGTAATCCAATAATTTATCTTCTAACAACCATTAATGTTTAATTAATGGTGATTTCTGATTTTTTTCCTATTTATAAATCCAATAACCTACCTCCACACCAAATTTCAATTTCCTAAGTCACCTGGAAGTAGTCAAACATTTCTATGAGTGAGTGAGTGAGTCAGTGGGAAAAACAGTGGTTTTCAGACGTCAATTTCTCGTGAACGGTAAAAGATTTTTTTAAAAATTTATAGGATTAGGAAATTAGAAGATGGTCTTACACGACACAAAAAATTGCAATTGTGTAGGTCAAATAGAATTTAAGTTATTGAGGGGTCAAAAGTGGCCCGAAATGGTTCGGGTAATATAACCCACGGCCGGTGTGTCGACTTTTACTTTTTGAACTTGGCTGACACACTGCCGTGTGTCTATATATATATATATATATTATAAATGTTTCTAATATTATCTAAAACTTTCGTAACGACAAGTTTTTGATAGAACAAACTCTTACTCCAAGATAAAAGCAGAATGTATTTTAAAAATATGCTATCAAAATGGGTATTTTGTACAGAATTTCCTTAAGTGAATGTGATTGAAGAATTGGGGATTTATTCGAATAACGAATTCCTTATTTTCTGATCATTTTTAAATTCAATTTCGACTCAAAACACATTCAATCGGCAGCTTCTTTTATTTTGGAACTCCATAATGTGCCATATTGATCAATTTATTCATAAAGTCAGAATATATTTTTAAAAATACTGTCAAAGTGGGCATTTTGAGCCGAATTTCGCTTAAGATGATTCTGATAAAACCAGCCCTTATCGAAAAATGAAATTAAATATTCTTCAAAAGCGGCGAAATAAAATTGTTAAACTGGGTTTATCTCTAATCATATTTTATTTTTTGTTGTAGAAATGAGCACTTATCTTTGAAATCTATCGAATATAATATTCAATCCATACTGTTTTGAATTCATATTGGAAAACTATATCAAAACTAAAGATACATAATTTTTAAAGGAAATGAAAATTACTGTACGGGGAAAAGTGTAATATTGTAAAAATATATATATTCTAAACAATAGAAGATTTGAATCTGATATTCATAAAAAAAAGCGAAAATCCATTACCAATCAGTTTGATTGTGTTAAAAATAATAGTATATCTACATATCCATCGTTATATATGGAGTTCCATTACCTGCGGTTTATTCTGCGAGCTGTTTCAAATGGCAGACCAGATGTTACGACCAATAAAATTATCTGTACGAAAATTCCCAGCCGGCTATCGCCCAGATAGCTTAACAGGTAAAGCATTGGCCTTGTAAGCCAAGTATCCAGGTTAGATTCCCGGCCTGGGCAATTTTTCGCTCAGCTGGAAATAATTAATTCGTATGATAACTTTACCAATCAGTTTGATTGTGTTAAAAATAATAGTACAGTAGAACCCCGATAATTCGGATTAAGTGGGACCAGACCCAATCCGGATTATCCGGAGAATAAGAAAAAAATGGAATAAAATAAAACATACTTACAGAAATCACCTTTATATTAAACTTATTGAATAATTACAGACAGTAAAAATGTTTACTTTGCTTAATTCTTCCGAAAAGATTTCAGAAAAAGTTTTTTTTAAATTCAGAATATGATGATGAAACAAATTAATGTTATGGAAATTAGCCAATCGCTTCTCAAACTTGAAAAAAAATGTCCAAATCAATCCGGATTATCCGGAGATCCGGATTAACGGGGTCCGAATTTACGGAGTTCTACTGTATATCTACGTATCCATCGTTATATATGGAGTTCCATTACCTGCGGTTTATTCTGCGAGCTGTTTCAAATGACAGACCAGATGTTACGACCAATAAGGTTATCTGAGCGAAAATTCCCAGCCGGCTATCGCCCAGATAGCTTAACAGGTAAAGCATTGGCCTTGTAAGCCAAGTATCCGGGTTCGATTCCCGGCCTGGGCAATTTTTCGCTCAGCTGGAAATAATTAATTCGTATGATAACTTTACCAATCAGTTTGATTGTGTTAAAAATAATAGTATATCTACGTATCCATCGTTATATATGGAGTTCCATTACCTGCGGTTTATTCTGCGAGCTATTTCAAATGACAGACCAGATGTTACGACCAATAAGGTTATCTGAGCGAAAATCCCCAGTCGGCTATCGCCCAGATAGCTTAACAGGTAAAGCATTGGCCTTGTAAGCTAAGTATCCGGGTTCGATTCCCGGCCTGGGCAATTTTTTGCTCAGCTGGAAATAATTCGTGTTCTCCTTTTTTTAGTCCATGGGTAGATTTGTGGAGGAACAAGAGCAAAATATTCAGTAAGTATATAGGAGCATGTTTACAAGCAAACACTTCCATCAACCAATCTATCATTAAATTTTTGTCAGTGTTCATCGCAAAAACTGTCATGTAGGCCAATCATATCACATAGATCTCTTAAACAGAGGCCAATCACATTGCTCGAATTCTGGAAAACAGTACGACTCATAAAGAACAGACAAATGTTTCTTGCCACACCACAGTAATTTTTCGACAATGACATCAGCTGTTTTTTTTCTTATAAGAGAAAACAAATGAAGGAATGAGTATGTATTTAGAAAGTTACATGAAGATAAAAGTTATGCAAATTAATTATTAAATTTATGTTTTCTTATTTTTAAAGTAGAATGCTGCTTAATGAAAAAACTTTTTACATAATATAGTGACTTACTTTTATTCATAGTAACTAACACATTCAAATATGCTAAGAGCCACTGTCAAAAATACAGCACTTTATAGACAGTTTCATTTTTCATATTATTTTTTTAATATAATTTTTACCCATAACAAAATGAAAATATCTTTACTATACTTCCTGTAGGAAAAATCGGCGTTTCAAGGACAAACATTCTCTTTATATTTTCCCTTCGTTACCATAGTTACTAACCTAAGATAAGGGCCGAGGAGTGAGCAACGAAGGGAGAATGAAATGAGGATGCTCTCGAATTGGTACCACTTCAATTTCATCGAAATTGGTTGAGTACTTTTTTAGTAATTAGGCAAAAACTAATAAAATTAGTGATTTTTTGCTAATTAAAAGTGTTGAATACGTTCACTGAATGGAGTGTAGACAGCATGGCCGAGCGGTCTAAGGCGCTGGATTGAAGCTCTGTTTTTCGAAAGAGATTGTGGGTTCGAACCCCACTCCTGACATTATTTACATCTATGTAAAATTTAAAAAAAGATTTCCGTATTACAATTTCTATTTTTAACCGGCTTCAGAAAAGGAAGAGGAAGTTATTAATTGGACGCGTATGTATTTTTTTTCTATGTATGTTCACCAATTACTCTGAAACTATCCAACCGATTAATTTGGTTTTTGTATTAAATATAAACTAGCAGGGGTGACCGAGCTCAGCTCGGTCAAAATTAACTTTGTGTTCATCTCGATATAGTATTTTCACTGTATCATTCACTCCGCATTATTACTGTAAAACATGTTATTAATAATAGTATTATTTACAAAAGCAATCAATAAGAAAACTATATTTGAATGCACATGTTCATAAATTTTGCAACGAAAGGACATCAATCCAAATCACTTTTTTAGTTCGACTCTGATTAGTTTAACTATGCATCTTCAATGCTATTAAGAATGTATAAGAAATTTCTTCACAATCTGAAAGACAATATTTTTTGCCAGATATAGCCCAATTTGGACACATTCTTTCATTTGGTGCCAAATACGTGTTTGGGTTTCGCAATCTTAATAGTTGATTTTTCGGCCAAATTTCGCCAGTATTTTGCCAAATCTCGCCAACTTATTGGCTTTTACCATATTCTCGTGATCCTGACCCTTATTACCGAAATGATCCACTAATCAAATGTGATCAAACATGTGACTTAGCTCAATGATATTCAGGTAATCAAAAACAGTAGAGTATAAAATGAATCAAAATCGTATAAGCAATTTCTTAAGTAAAATTAGCTTGACAGCATTCAGCAATAAAGCGATATGACCCACTAATATAATTTTGTTTAATATGCAACTCAGCCGAATAATCTTCTCGTGACAAAAGACGTTTCGTTGCAAAATTTAGATAAAATTGATTGAGTCGCTGATATATATAATTAAAATAACCCGAACCAATTAAGACCTAAAACGACCCACTAATTGAGCATGTGTGCTAGCTCAATGGTTTTCTCTTGTCCGAAAACGATATAATAGAAAGTATACTCAAAATGGTGAGAACGATTTTCTAGATAAAAGTAGCATGACCCACAAATGACCCTTATATCGAAATCTCTCGAACATGTGACCTAGCTCACTAATTTTTGTGTGCCGAGAAACGTTAGATACAAAATTTAGATAAAATCGATTAGGCCAATTTTTAGGTATAAATAGTTTGAACTTGACCAATTATGACCCAAAATGACTCATTAATCGAATTTTCTCAAACATATGACCTAACCCAATGATTTTCTTGTGTCCGAAAACGATAGAATATAAAATTTAGTCAAAATTGCGCGAGACATTGTCAAGATAAAATTAGAATAACCAAAAAGTGACCCACTGATCGAAATTTCTCGAACATGTGACCTAGCCCAATGATTTTCTCGTGCCAAAAATATGCTGTATACAAAATTTCGTTAAAATCGATTCACCCGTTCTTTAGATATAGCTTGACCATGACCCATTATGACCCATAAATGAACCTTATAATCGAAATCTCTCGAAAATGTGACTTAGCTTATTAGTTTTCTCGTGTATAAATATTGCTACACACAAAATTTTGTTAAAATCGATCCTGCCGTTGTTTAAGTATAAATAGCTTGATCCAGACACTTTATGACCCATTAATCGAAATTTCTCGATCATGTGAACCAGCCCAATGATTTTCTCTTGCCAAAAAAAGTTGTATACAAAACTGATCCACATGTTCTTTAGATAGAGCTTGGCATGGCCCATTATGACTTATCATGACCCATAAATGACTCTTATAATCGAAATATCTCAAACATGTGAGATAGCCCATTAGTTTTCTGGTGTCAAAAAACTGTTACATACAAAATTTCATTAAATTTGATACTGTTGTGCTTTAAATATAAAAATCTTGACCCAGACCTTTTATGACCCAAAATGACCCATTAATCGAAATTTCTTCAACTGAGATCTAGCCCAATAATTTTCTCGTGCCAAAAAATATTGTATACAAAATTTTGTTAAAATCGATCCACCTGTTCTTTAGATATAGCTTGACCATGACCCGTTATGACCCATCATGACCTACAAATGACTCTTATAATCGAAATCTCTCGATTGTGTGACTTAGCCCATTAGCTTTCTCTTGTTAAAAAACTGTTACAGGCAAAATTTCGAGGAAATTGATTCTGCCGTTCTTTAAACATAAATAGTTTGACCCTGACTCTTAATGACCCAATATGACCCATTAGATTTTTTTCTTGAATATGTAACCTAGCCCAATGTTTTTCCCGTGCCCGAAAACCATAGAATGCAATTTTTAGTAAAAAGTGCGCGGGAAAACCTCTAGATAAAAAAAGCATGACCCACAATGACCCCAAAAATGACCCACTAACCAAATTTTCTCGAACATGTTACCTAACCCAATGGTCTCCTTGTAATCCAAAACGATAAAATATAAAATTTGGTCAAAATCGTTAGAGCCGTTTTTTAGATAAAAATGGCTTGACCCATAATGACCCACGAATGACCCTTATAGTAGAAATCTCTCAAACATGTGATTTAGCCCATTAGTTTTCTCATGTCAAAAAACTGTTACATACAAAATTTCGTTAAAATCGATCACGCCGTTCGTTAAATATAAATAGCTTGACCCAGACCCTTAATGACCCTATATGATCCATTAAAATTTTTCCTCGAACATGTAACCTAGCCCAATGTTTTTCTCGTGCCCGAAAACCATAGAATAAAATTTTTAGTCAAAATTGCGTGAGAAAGTATCTAGATAAAAAAAAAATGACCCACAATGGTCCCAAAAATGACCCACTAACCGAATTTTCTCGAACATATTACCTAACCCAATGGTTTTCTTGTAATCCAAGACGATAAAATATAAAATTTGGTCAAAATCGTTAGAGCCGTTTTTTAGATAAAAATGGCTTGACCCATAATGACCCACTAATCGAAATTTTTCGAACATGTGACACAGCCCAATAGTTTTCTCGTGCCAAAAAACGATTGGATACAAAATTTCCTTAAAATTGATCCAACCGTTCTCTAGATATAAATAGCTTGATTCTGATCCATTATGACCCAAAATGACCCAATAATCGAATTTTCTCGAACATGTGACCTAGCTCAATGGTCTTCTCGTGCCCGAAAATGGTAATATACAAATTTTTGCGAAAATCGTTAGAGCCGTTTTTGAGATAAAATTTACACACAGAGACACACACACACACACAATTTTTGCTCACATTATAGTATAAGATATAGTTTAAAAAAACTAAAAACCACGCTTTTAAAGTAATCAAACTAAAAAGTGAAAAATAAATATAGTTTAAAAAACTAAAAAACATGCTTTTTAAGTATATCAAACTAAAAAGTGAAAAATAATTCGTACTATAAGCTGAAAATGAAAATAGATGAAAAATACTATATTATTATAAAATCATTGTTATTATAGAAATCAATTAATAAACAATAAATAAAATTATCGTGGAAAAAAAGCGTGGGGTGCTTCTTAAAAACTGATAGATGGAACATGGTAGATGGAGCACCCCATGCTTTTTTTCCACGATAATTTTATTTATTGCTTATTAATTGATTTCTATAATAACAATGATTTTATAGTAATATAGTATTATTCATCGATTTTCGTTTTCAGCTTATAGTACGAATTATTTTTCACTTTTTAGTTTGATATACTTAAAAAGCGTGTTTTTTAGTTTTTTTTAACTATATTTATTTCCTATTAGGTATACATTTTTGAGTGGGTAAAAGAATAATGTATAATAATTGTGGGTTTTAACGAACTTAAAGCCCAGAAAACTTTCATTTGCTTTTTCTGCCTACAAGAATTCAAAATTTTAAAGATATTATTCTACATTTGTCATTACTAAGCCTAAAAATTATCATAACTATTATGAGAATGTACATTACAATATTTATTATATTTATCTTAATGGATATTACTTTACAAATTTTTTTTAAACTAATGAAAACAAAATTTATAAGTACCATTTTCCACACCTAAAAATCCTAATCACTTTGATAAAAAAAAACTCTTACAAATTTTAACTGTCCCATAATGTAATTTGTATAAACATTAGTATATTTTACCAATCTATGTCCTTATAGCCTCTTAGTAAGTATAACAAAACACAAGCTTTACACCAAGTCTATTTCTTAATTTATTATGCATATATGAAGTTTGAAAAAATGTGCCCTATGGAAACTACATGGAGCGAAGATTCATCATTAAATGTAGGAATTCAGGATTTATTTCAATATTATTTAATGCTCTTCACCAAATTTTTCTTTTTACGTCTTTTTGTTTAAAGAAATTCTTTGGAAATGAGTACAATAGGAAAAGAGTACAATTGAAATGTAAACTTGCTTTGTGAAACAGTAGATATCTGTTGTATAGATTTGGAAAATTATAGAAAAAAATGATGAAAATGAAATATATAAAAAATCTCTATGATTAAAGTGTATCTGCTGCTTTAGAGAACTAATTCTTTATTTCTCTTTTCAATATACATGTCTACATGTATAAATACACCAATTACACGAGAACAGAATTTTTATCAATAGCATTAAAATATAGTTAAAGGACTAAAATTTTATTGTACATCGTTAGGTAAAAACCTAGTTTTTACTAGTAAAAAGCCAACCCTGTTGAAAAGCCAATTTTTACTACAGGGACTATAAGCAGAAATATTGCCATTAGATGTATAGTATTATAGATTTCTTTTAATCATATTTAGATCAGGTTCTTTTGCTATATCAATTATCAATTGCATATAAAAATAGACATCTGAAACATGATTTTTAATAAATTTCATAAGATTTTAATTCTAATTTATACATACAAAATGACCTTTAGTAAAGAAAAGTAACATATTAAGTTGTTAAAATAGGTAGTAAGATATGTACCGAAAAAACCCAGTAAAAGCTGGCTTTCTTCAAAAAAGACCAGTTTTTTCCCAGTAAAAGCCAGTCGGTGGCTTTTTTAAGAAAAGGCCAGCTTTTTGCAGCCCTGGGGATTACAGAAGTAGTTTGGTCACAAGAGCTTCAAGCTCACATTGCTCAGCTGCACGTATCTGAGTGATTTGGCATTACCTACAAAGATAATTTTTCTTCTTTCTCTTTTCATCATCTTGTTAATTCTCTCCAATCATTGTGAAAATATTGTGAAAGCCATCAAGTCTTTTCGATTTGATTTATAGTGCACAGACAATGATACAATATCTTCACATTTTAAAAGCATCATGTTTCTCAATTTTTAAAATTTCAAGTGGTTTGAGCTTCTTAAAAGTTAAACTGGCACAGAGCATGTCGGCAAATCTTTCTTTTGACATTTTTCCACTCTTTCTCTCAAACTAATTTTCTATAATTTTTCATTGTCAATCTTTATTTGATACTAAAGTAAACAAAAATTTGTAATAATAATATTGTATTTTTATAATTAACCTTAATTTTCCTGGACCTAATTAGAGTTTATTATTCCTTTCATTTATTTTTTTTTAATAGTCACTTCTCAATATTACAATCCTTTTCTTTGGTGTGGGAAGGAACATTATAACGAGTGTTGGATATTTGTATAACTGCGATAATTGTCTTTCAGTTATTCCAGTTTAAGAAAAAAATGAATGACACATCAAGACTGAAGTAAAAACAATATTTTAAATAAAAAGAATGGGTTTATTTAAAATAGGCATCATAAATAAATTACAAATTATATAAGTATTTTTTTCAACTAAAAATTGAACAAAAATGGCCAAACATGCAAAAAAATGTCAACGTACACATATTACTGTAATAAACATAATTCAATTAGTTAATGCAGTACTTATTGAAATGTCAGGCTGTCAAATATTCCTTTGTCCTATGTAAAATTATTGTTCTAAAGCAGACTACCCGACTGATTTTGACTGTCAGCTTGAGAAGAGTTAGCAGCCTACAAAAAGAAAAATAGATATATATTTTTTAACAGCTCAGTTATTTTTTTTTTTTAACAACAGATTTTTTTTTTTTTTTTTTTTTTTTTTAAGAATGGCAAAATTTAATAAGATTTACACAAACCATTTTGATTATAGTAAATAATTTTTTGTATGAATCTGCAATAAAACAAAATTTATGTGTGAACCAACAATACTAAACTAAGCCTATTACTATCATACGAGAAATAACAGTAGACATAGAATACTCAAAATTTACATTTACAAAGAAAATATAATACTATAATGATACAATAGATCTAACGACAAAGTAAATTTTAGCTGTCTTTTCATAATATAGTTTTCTATTATCTTTTTAATATCTATCTGAATAATAAAATAAAATCAATTTTTAGCTGTCTTGTTTTTCTAGTTATGATATTAAGCTAATAATTCTCTAATTTTTTTTTTTTTTTTTTTTTTTTTTTTTAAGAATAGCAAAATTTAATAAGATTTACACAAACCATTTTGATTATAGTAAATAATTTTTTGTATGAATCTGCAATAAAACAAAATTTATGTGTGAACCAACAATACTAAACTAAGCCTATTACTATCATACGAGAAATAACAGACGACATAGAATACTCAAAATTTACATTTACAAAGAAAATATAATACTATAATGATACAATAGATCTAACGACAAAGTAAATTTTAGCTGTCTTTTCATAATATAGTTTTCTATTATCTTTTTAATATCTATCTGAATAATAAAATAAAATCAATTTTTAGCTGTCTTGTTTTTCTAGTTATGATATTAAGCTGATGATTCTCTAATTAAGAATAGCAAAATTTAATAAGATTTACACAAACCATTTTGATTATAGTAAATAATTTTTTGTATGAATCTGCAATAAAACAAAATTTATGTGTAAACCAACAATACTAAACTAAGCCTATTACTATCATACGAGAAATAACAGTAGACATAGAATACTCAAAATTTACATTTACAAAGAAAATATAATACTATAATGATACAATAGATCTAACGACAAAGTAAATTTTAGCTGTCTTTTCATAATATAGTTTTCTATTATCTTTTTAATATCTATCTGAATAATAATATAAAATCAATTTTTAGCTGTCTTGTTTTTCTAGTTATGATATTAAGCTGATAATTCTCTAATTTTTTTTTTTTTTTTTTTTTTTTTTTTTTTTTAAGAATAGTAAAATTTAATAAGATTTACACAAACCATTTTGATTATAGTAAATAATTTTTTGTATGAATCTGCAATAAAACAAAATTTATGTGTGAACCAACAATACTAAACTAAGCCTATTACTATCATACGAGAAATAACAGTAGACATAGAATACTCAAAATTTACATTTACAAAGAAAATATAATACTATAATGATACAATAGATCTAACAACAAAGTAAATTTTAGCTGTCTTTTCATAATATAGTTTTCTATTATCTTTTTAATATCTATCTGAATAATAAAATAAAATCAATTTTTAGCTGTCTTGTTTTTCTAGTTATGATATTAAGCTGATGATTCTCTAATTTTTTTTTTTTTTTTTTTAATAAAGATATGTCAATAAAACATATTACTAAAATAAGATTTTTTATGATTCTAGTCTGCTAAACTCAAAAAGATGCCTCTTCATTATCATTATCCTGTTGGTCACATTCCATAAAAAATACTGTTGTCAAACTTTAGAATTTAACACCAATAATATATTATCGCGGCATTGAATTCACTTGAAGTATGTGTTGTCATGTCATCAAAGGAATTTTAATTTTACATTTATCTATATTTTTATTTTAAATAATGTTTTATTGACTAATTAGTTATTATGTTAAATAAAATAACAATTACATCCTTAAACAGAAGCACAATGATATTGACAGAGAAAAAACATTAAATAATGTTGCGCTAGATAGTTATATTCAATGGATTAAAAATATCAAAAATGATATTTTGAAATTAATATCAAACAAGTACACAGGATGTGTTAAGTTTAACTTAAAAAATTCATAATAAAAGAAGTAATGCTCAGAAAAAAAATTTGGTTTGCATGAATATGGGTTTTTTAATGTATTTTTTAAAAATCCAAAAGTAACCAATAGAGAGTACTCACATCTGAGACTTTTATGTAAATCAGGCAAACAGACAATGAAACAAATCACAATAACATACTGTGCTACTGTGCATTTGTTTTAAAGTAAAAAATATTCAATATGCCCAGTTTGCATAAAATGTCTCAGTAAAAGAAAAAAAAAATTCCAATGTCTCTGATTATATTTACACAAACTGAATTTTTTCCTGGGATTAATTCTTTTATCACGAATTATTATGAAATGTAAACTTACCTCTGAAAATGAAAATAACCTATAAAATTGAAACTAACAGTAACAATTTATATCATTTGATATTTAAAAAATGATAAATTACAAACAATTAGATTTAAAAAAAAAAAAACTCAGATGGATTAAAAATAACTCTTTGCTCAAGTGAGTTCACATATATTAAACATTCATCCCCCCCCCTCCCCCAGTTACAGCTTCTTGTTTTATTTTATTATTATTATTATTACTATTATTTTTTTTAGAGTTTGCTTCATAATTTTCTTACTTTTTTTAACCTTTTAGCAAGTTTGTATAGCTAAAACATCTTTATGTTAAAAAGTAAATTTAAAAATTCTACTTACAATCCCCTGTTTTCTAATCATGCAGGAACCTTGAGATTGGTTTTCAAAAAAATAATTATAATGCAAAATTACATTGAATTAAAAACTAAATTGTTTAAAATGTTATTTATAGGGCTGTATCAAGCAGTTGTAAGAATTTCATTTTTAAGCAATATTATCATAATAATAATGAAATAAATGAATAAAAGCAATGCATAAAGCACCAAAATACTTCATTTTTTCTTGCAAACTAGTTTTGGTAGCCATAGCATAAAGATGAAAATAACGAATTTTGCTTAGTAGCAACTGGTGGCAGGTTGATTTTTTTTAGTAGCCATTTATTGGCTGGAGTGAGAATAATATCTTTAGTAGCCAGTAAGTACATTTATGTCACTGAATATTTAATTATAAGATATAGACGAGTTTAGAATAAAAAAATAATATATGAACTAGATAAAAATATTTTAATTTATATTGTTTGGAATAAACTTGTGATACTAATTTACAATCTATTTTAAAATTTTAAATTAAGTTAACAGCAAAGTTATTTGCAACATGCGTATGTAGCAAGCTACATAAATCCAAATAGGTTAGGTACTTGTGTAACTAACGATATAAATAAATTCTTATCCTCTTTTTTTTTAATTATTTGTCTAAAATTAAGATTTAGCAAAAAAAAAAAGTTTATCCACTGATTAGCAGGTTTGATTAAACATAAAAAAAAAAAAATTGAAATTCACGACAAATTTTTTTAAAAATAAAGGGAGGGGATCTCTTTTCTTTTGATACTAATATACGTTTTTCCACAATCTTTTGACACACTTTTTTTTTTTTTTTTTTTTTTTTTTTTTTTTTTTTTTTTTTTGGGGGGGGGGGGGGGGGGGGTTGCGATCTTTTGACAAAATTTTTGCTTGTTTTTGCGACTTTTTAATGAAATTTGCATCCATTTTCACAATTTTTGACAAAAGTCGTATTTGTAATCGTGATTTTTTTTTGACGAAAGTCACTTTTCTTGCGATTCAAATTTGCATGGCAGTTCTTTGTAGTGCTTGTTCTTCTTTGACAAAAGTCGCATTTTTTGCATTCGTTTGCACAATTTTTTGGCAATATGTGCATTTTTTTGCAATTCTTTGACAATATTTGCATTTTTTTGTGATTCTTCAACGATATTTGCGGGGGGTTTTTTGTGATTCTTTTACGATATTCGCATTCTTTTTGTGATTGATTGGCGAGATTCACGTTCTTTGATGATATTCAGTTTTTGTTCCAAAATTCAGTGAACGATTCAGTTTTACGATGTTCAGTTTTTGTTCAAACAATAAACAACTGAAAAAGGAACATCACTGCAAAACACATGGAATGAAAAGTTAGAGACAACAAAAATTAGTGGCTATAAAAAAAAAAACTTTAGTCGCAACATGACAACCTTGAATCTGCAGCTATACTCAGTAGAATAAGAGGCCATTAGTCATTGCAAAAAATTTTTGGTAGGCAATTCTATTGCTCTTTAAATTCATGAAACCCAACTAAAGCAATACATTGTGAATTCTTTGTAATTTTAATATTAACTAATTAGATTTTGATAAAATAAATCTGTATTTCTTTTCCAATAAGACATTAAAAATTAAAATGGGGTATGTATATATTCCACACAAGATCAGCATTCACGAAAAAAAAATAAGATAATCCTCTAAAATTCTCGAATTCCAAAGAGCTTTTCTAGATTTCTTGGATTTTTTCTTCTCACATCTGGACATTTATCTATTTTCATATAGTACTATACAAGCAGAAGTAAATTGCATTTAGAATTAGAAAACAATAGTACAGTAGACTTCTTCAAATCCATAACCCTGAAATTCACAAATGCCTAAAATCCGCACATCACCACAGATATAAACAATGAAACTTTCAGTTGAGATGTAAAGTCAAAATTACAGAAATTTTTATATCACCCTACATGTATTTTAATATGTAATTCTTGATAATATGAATGAACTCGTAGTTTTTCATGAAGGAAGTATAAATTTATTTCTGAAAAAAATTAAAAAGTATTTACTGATAGCAGTGGTAATCAATCTTTTTACCAAATATAAATCAAGATTTTTGGTTATTAAGACTGGCTAAACCTGAAATAAAACTTCCTTACTTTATTATTTAGATGTGAATTAATAGGATAATTTTAAGAGGAAAGTTTCAATGAATAACTCAAGAAAAGTGTATCTCTATTTATTTAGCATTGTTCATTATTTCTATTACATATTTAATTACATGCTATTTACTTGTCCTTTATTTTTAATAACTTAATAATTTTTAATATTATCTTCTTAATTAATTTAGTTTATTTCTTATTTTAATGTTCTATTATATTGCAAACATTCATTATAATTTTGATTGCATTATTACATTCAAAATACTTTCTTAAAAATGTAAACAAAAAATGATCAGAAATCCACAAAATTCTAAAATTCACGCAACTTCTGATGCCATGCTGTATGGATTTGAGGGAGTCTACTGTATACATAATTAAAATATTTATATGTTTATAGTGTATGTATTTGTAAATAAATATCGGTACTACTCTGTTATCCCGTCGACCAATTTCACCAAATTATACAAATCGTCAAACTAATAGCCAAATTATACATAGACAATTTTTATTTTAAATAACGAAAAAACAAATAATTAGTAGAATATTAATAAAAATAGAAATAAAAAGCCGAAATAAAAATCACTTAATGACATTTTAAACATGTGAATATTATTTAATGTCATTGCCCGTGACATTCACGATCATCCATTATTGGCATTTAATTTTAAAGATTGGCGACAATTTTTCGGTCGACGGGATAACCTAGTAGTACATAAATATCTAAACAAGCATAAATGTTTATTAAGTTTGTTTTAATACTCTAGCTGTTTATATCATTTTGCAATAAACTAACTTTCTGAAGCTTGAATTTGAACCAAGCGCAAGCTTTCTAAAAATGTCAAGATCCCTGTTACAGTGAAAAAGTACTTAGCATTCTATAGCAATTTAATTTTCTTTCAGCTTTGACAAGATGTTTTACAATTCTTTTTTTTTGTTGTTGTTGTTTATCTACTTTAAACAACAATGCTGATCATATAGCACGATAGTGCTGTATAGTAGAGCTCAGCTGCATCTCTAACGTTAAAGTCCAAAGTTTGCCTCTTAATAACTTTGGACCCAATTGTCGGATCACGACGAAATTGAAAAGGCGTTGTGTCCTATTCTGGACCTCAAAATTTACAAAAAATCATCCAGATTCCAAAACATTCAGCAACGTGTAATAGCTTGTTCGAAAGCTTTTAACTTAGGTATGTGCCTTTCGAAAGTCCTGTCAAAAAATATCCAATATTAAGGAAATGGCACCCATTTAAAATTTATATAACGTTATATCTTCTATAATTTAACATTATAGAAATATCTCCTTTTTAATTGTTAATTCAATTATTTCTTACAAGTTGCCACCAACTAAAAAACAGTTCAATAATTAAAAAAAAAAAAATGATAACACACGTTCTTTTTTTTTTTTTTTTTATAGATCAATAAAAATTCTGATTCTCTTGATTTTTGAGTTTTTGAAATTGACGTCATTCGTAACGAAAATACATATTTTTCATAAACATATATATAAACTGTAATTAAATATGTGTTAAAACAACATCGCACCTTTATTTGAGTGCTTTCTACATCAAAACAGTTGCTACAATACAGATAATTCAATTAAAAAGAGGGATAATTTAGAAAAAAAATTCTATATTTATAAAAATAATGATTTGAAAATGAAGCTATGAAAATCTGTATAGATACCTATGGTCATAAGAAAATCTGCGTAGATACTGAGAAACTGCTGTTGGAGTACCATCTGGGAAGGGGTGGTTCTCTTGACAAATGTCGCCAAGTTTTTAGCCAAATAGGCAATATATTGCCAAATCTGGCACACAAAATTATTCACCAAAATTGTAGCAAACTTGGATTTCCGATATTTCGTCAAACAAAATATCTAAAAATAACTTTAAACTAATACTGATAATAGTTTAGATTTGTTAGATGAAGGTGATTGATAAAGTTCCTGAAAAAGCTATGAAATCATATAAAAAAACTGGTGAAACCAGAGAGAAAAGTAGGGCTCGATTTAAAAAAATGTTATAGTAAACATTGGGAAATATTTTCAATCTAAAAATGGTGCATTGAAAAGAAATAGAATCAGATGATCTGTAAAGCTCATGAAATAACCCAAATTTTTGTTAGCTGAAAATGTGGACTGAGCTTTACTGGTGAACATTCAGAATTATACTATTATCCACTCAAAATGTTTATCAAGGAAAGTAGTCAATATAATATATTGTTATGCTGTCTCAAATCAATTAAGCTGCACAACGCTAAACGAAGATAAACCATGAAGTAATAATTAAAATATAACACTAATATAATCAGGTTGTTGCAGGGTTGGCAAGTTTCTGCCGAGGTGGTTAAAACCAGCGGTTAAAACCGGCACAGCAGAAACTAGTTTCTGCCAGTAAGTGGCAAAAACTGGCAGAAACTTAGGAAATAATACTAATAAGAACTTTAACCTGCAATGATTCATAATTCACATTGGTATTTAATGTATAAAGAATATAATTAAAAAATTAAAATAAAGTTTATGAATGTTATTCAAAGTAGCAAAAAGTTTCAAAAAGATTATACAAATATATTTTGTTTATATAATAATTTTCTGTCACTTAAACAGAAATAAATTTTCATAATAGTAATCTGATGCTGTACCAGTTTAAAATTGTTTACGGTTGAATTTCTATTTAAAAGTTTTAAAAAAACAAAAAAAATTCTATGATATTTTAATATTATTTTTAGAGCATTTTTAAATAAATAATACACTGTGATAATTTAAAAATGATCTACTGCTATATACAAAGAAAAATGGTTCTTGTAAAAGTATAAATCAATAATTGTAGCACAAAAATATCAGACAAAAATTAATTAAATATCTTGTATAATTTTTTTTCTATATTAAAAGAACAAAATTATTTTTGTGAAAAGGTAATAATATATAAGAGTATTCCATAATATAGGATTAATTTTGCAAACCTTTCTTAACCTTAAAACCTTGTTCTGAATGAAAGAAAAGTTAGAAAATGTTCTTTTAAGACCAGCATTACTTGCTGGTAAGGTAATGTCATTATTGAGGATGTAAATTAAAAAAATTCTCATTTTCACCAGTATTTGTTTTTAAAGGCGACCACCCACAGAAGACAAGACATTTTCTAGGACTTTTTGGGGGGGAAATATGTTTCTGGGAAAGGAATCTATTTTGCTACAAAGGTTTATTACATACGTCACAAAAATTAGTTTAATATCAAAAAGCAATTTTCTTGCTTTTTTAGTTTCATCTAAAACAACAACAATAGATTTTAACATTTGTGATAAGTATTTAACTTCTTCATAATTCATGATATTTATTTATAATTTTAACAACTGCTATGTCCTAATATCATTTTTATGATTTTCAATTATCTGCAAATAATATGGTTGATTCTTTGTGAAAGACTCAAAACCATAAAATTCTAATACAAATTTATTTATTTTTTAATTAAAACTATTCACAATATTTATTTATTATTTATTCTGAATAAAATGTATATAAGCAATTTAATACTACTAAAAAAGTCTCAGATTATGTCACAAAATGAGTTTTTGCCAGTTTCTGCCGGTAAAAACCGGTTACAACTACTTTTTGCCACTGGCACGGCAGAAACTATTTTCTGCCGGCAAAAACCCAACCCTGGGTTGTTGATGAATTGATGTAGATAAATATGTCTGAACACAAATATTTAGTATATGGTTCAATCATATCTGTTCAAGGTTTCGAATTTACTTGGAGCTTTGATCTTCCACTTATCAATACTGCTGGAATGGAATTGTGTCCACTCTACACTTAGTATATTGAACGAACCGATCTCATACTTCATTACATCAGCTTGTAACATATAGTTATGAACCCAAATATTTAAACTGGCTATGGATGATTGAAATACAAAGTGAGTTAAAAATGCCTCTTTTCCCTGATGGATTTTAAGGCACCAGTAAAGCTCAGTCCACATTTTCAGCTAACAAAAATTTGGGTTATTTCATGAGCTTTACAGATCATCTGATTCCATTTCTTTTCTATGCATTGAAAATATTTCCCAATGTTTACTGTAACATTTTTTTAGATCAAGCTCTACTTTTCTCTCTGGTTTCACCAGTTTTTTTATAATATTAAAATAAAAGAAAATGAAGTAATCTATGCAATGATCGTAACTATCACATTATAAGATCTGCCAATAAGCATGTGGTTTCATTTATTTTATGTCATTTTGAATAGATTATAGTGCTCTTTTTAACAAGCTCCAGTGTTGCTGGAAGGGGTTTATAAATTCAATTTGTCTGCTATTTGGTTTGGGTGCTAGTTACATGGTATAGTGAATTTATAATGAAAGAAATAAAACATAAAATTGGAGACACATTTTGAAAATAATAAAAAGAAATGCTTGGTAACATTGTGAATTACCCGTTTGAATTTCTGTAATTGATACAGAGCAGCTGTCAAAAGTGGTCTCACAAAGTTTATTTCAAACACTGTCAAATTATCGACTTGAGCATGACTTTCGCCACTTTTTATAAAAGCATCGACGGAACTGCGCAACTTCGACATTCTTATATCCCAAATATCTTTAATGAGTGCCTGTATCTCCTCTGCACCAGGGATTTCTGGCACGGCAACACTAAACAACAGATGGGCGATTTCTTTATAATGCGGACTTGGCATCGGAGTAAAAATGGCAGAATCCATTTCTTCTTGTTTCAGATCAGTTAAATTTGCAACGGACATCCAGTCTGGAGGGATTATTCGACACCTTTGTCTTTGACGTAAATTTATTGCAAGCCATATAGGAACTTGAAGAGGCATGCTAGGTGTGAAAGGACCCAAGTCCCCGCATATTAAATGAATTTTACCTTGGGAAAAATTAGGGATTATAGAAATGAGTTCGTTTTCAGCTAAAAATTCAATTTCTGGTGGATCCATATATAACTAAACATAACGTTCTAAAATTCTGAATACTAACTATAAAATTTGCAAACTATATTGCAGCAGATGCGACCGGCACGTAAACAAACACAAAAATACCGCGCAACTTTCCGCCATTAAAATGCCGACAGGTCGGCAAAATTTACTACTCTAGACTTGACTAGAAATAATATATGGCGCCATCTAGTAGAAAAAGTTAAAAATGAAATAAATTTTAACAAGATTTTAAGAATTTGTTTTATGTCTGAAAAAGAAAAGAAATTGCTTTAAAATAAATTAGATTTTACGTTACTTTTAAAATATATTAAAGAATATTTATGGATCTACCAGAGATTTAATGCTGTTTTTTTTTTCTTTTTCTTTTTAATCAGATTTTTTTTTTCTTTTTAAGAATTCAAAAAAATACTGCAAACAAATTAGAAACGCATTTCGTTTTTTAAATAAATAGTAAAAAAATTTTCTTTTTATTTAAAAAAATGAACCATGCAACAGAAATTTAGAATTAAATTATATATTTTTTTAATGTATGAGGAAAATAGTTTTTCTTTTTAAAATAAGTTTTTGTTTTCTTTTTTAACAAATTAGAAACGTATTTTTAATTTGAAAATAAATTAGAATAATTTTTTGGTGAATTGAAAATGTATTTTTTAAGGAAATTATACAGATTTTTTTTTAAGTGAAATAATAGCATACCTACATATTTTTAATTTTCCCATATGGAAAAGATATACATATTTCTTTTTAACTAAATTAGAAATCTTTTTTTTTTTTTTTTTTTTTTTTTTTTTTTTTTTTTTAAATCCTAAAATAAAGTAAATTTTTTTTAATTATTCTAAATTCGGTAAAAAAGTAATTAAAATATATTTTTTAAGAAATAACATTTTTTTAAATAAAATAGTTTTATTATCAATTAAAGAAGTTTTTTAATTTGATATCATTATATAAATTAAATAAAAAATTATAAAATTCAATTTAAAATTTGAATTTAATTTTTGAAGATTTAGCATATTGATTGTTTACTGCCGATTTGTATTTTAGAAAATTTTACTCCTGTTAATGGTTGTAAAGGCTAAATTGAAATGTTGCATTTTATTTTATTCAAGTTTCTTTTATTTTACATCATCTTTAAATTTATGAATAAAGTGTATGTTGGATTGCAATATCTATTTTGTTTACTATTAGATAATACATCAAAATCCTTAAATTTTTAGATTCAAGACTATTTTTCTACAATCACATTAACCCATTTTAGGCCAAGCACAGAAATTTTATAAAATGTAGCATTATTTTTACTGAAATATGCTTAAATTACATACATTAAGACACAAAAAAAGATTCGTGCATGAAAAATAATATTTTATATAGGAAATAATATTTTATATAATAATATAAAATATTATTTCTTATAATGAATAATATGAATATGAATAATATTTTTATGACTTTTGTTTTATTCTTATTTCATATACAGAATTTGCAACTTTAATCTATTTTAAAAACATATAATTCATTTCAATTGGAATAATAATATATTTTTAAAAAGTCAAATTTGTCAAAGGCGTTTCAAATTAAAACTCTAGCGTATTTTGAAAATTTTTTAAGAGAAAGTGTTTACTCCAATTGAATTACTAATATTTTATGGATGTCTTCAAAAGCCTTAAAAAATAGAAGAAAAATAAAATTCTTGAAAAAAATGTGTCAGAGTGTTAAAAAAAAATATTTATCGAAATGTTTCGTATACGAACCTTTGGCCGAAAATGGGTTAAATTTTGGATTTTTTTTTTAAATTATTACTTCGAGTTTCGAATCATGTTCAATTTAGCATTTTTTTTTTTTTTTTTTTTTTTTTTTTTTGTGTCAGATTTGTCTCAGTTAACCCCTTCAGGACAGCGCCTTTTACAGAATTTTTTATCTTTTATCACCGGTTTTTCAAAACAGGAAATTTTGCCTTAATTGAATCAGAAAAATATTTGGATTAAATATCAAAATTTATAATAAAAATTTGCTGGTGAGACTAATCAAAGATTCTGAGTACCTCATGCAGCGTACATACTGGTTGCTTGTCTCCAAAAAATTAAAATTCAGTTTTTTTTTTTTTTTTTTTTTTTTTTTTTGAGTTATAGATTGAATTTAACTAGTTTCCAGGGGTTCGGATTGGGTATTATACTCTTGTAGGACTTTATACCACACATTTTCCATAACCTGAGATAAAATTTCTGTTTGCAAATTAACCATACCAAAAAACTTTTGATGAATAATTTTAAATTTCTAATGTTGTAATTTAATTTTAAACTAGGACTTCCCTCAGAGGGATTAGTCTGAGCGATATTGCTTAGAACAGAGTTTTAATAATAATATGCATGCTAAAAAAAAAAAAAAAAAAAAAAAAAAAAAAAAAAAAAAAAAGAGGTTATTTTTAATTAATTATATATTGCCACAAATTGAAATGACAAAAGGAATGATACAATTGCAAAATATTTCATAAAAATTCCTATATACGGTTTAAAAAATGGGAAATCAAACTATACAAAATAGCTATGCATGGGTATAAAATTGGAAGTACGCAATACATTAAAAGTAATACAGATAATAAAACATTAAAATATCTTGTATCGGAATTTGAACTCTTTGAATTGACGTCAATAATATATATACCAATTTTAGTTCCTAAAAGTGGCGCAAATCATGATGGTTGAGTAGAATGAGGGAATTTTTTATATGGTGTGTGGTGCCCTTAAATAGTTAGAACAAAATAGTTCATATGTGTAATAATATTTACATCTGTTTTATATGCATGCAATGAGGTTTTCGATAAAAATTTATGGTATTGTCTCTTTAAAAAATGGTACATAAAAATCTCGAAAAAGCCAACAAAAAAATACAATATGTCCTTTCGAGTGTGTTCCAGATATGCTCAATCTGATTTAAATAGATCGTGCATGCTGGCCACTACATACGCTGTTTTGTTTTCTTTTCAAACTGATTCTCTTGAAATTAAGCTGTATTTTGCTTTAGCATGCATAAAATAAAACGAATTGGCAATCATGAATGTGGTAGATAGTTTACAGAGGTATACGCTGTATACTTTCTGGATTTTTTAAGTATCAATGTATACCCCTCTTTCTCAAAAAGCTGCAGTATATACATTCTAGGGTATATTTTCTAACTTGAGCGTATACTCTTTGATTAGAGCGCATATTCTGTTTTTTTACTGTTATTCCACATTGACAATGACTATAGTATAAAGTACGAATGAGATCTGAATATCACGTCTGCATAAGCTTTGAGCCGTCAAGTGTCATCACAAGTGATTTACAAATCTGAACATATTTTTTCAGTATAACATGCTGGCTCAAATACGCCTATGTGAACTCGATTATGCAGTTTTAGTCAAAAAAGTTATTATTTAAAAAACCTGCTAGTGAAATTGAGAAAATGACTCTATAATAAAATCCCTAGATTACTAAGCTGAAAAGTTAATGTCCCCCCCCCCCTATACTAATTTGTAATGGAATTCTTTTGTGTTGACGTGTAAATGAAAATAAATATTTTTTGCGCGGCATGTTCTACAAAATATATATTCTACTACTCTTCATAAATACATATCAATTTCATTATGTTTTTACGGGTTTAACATCATTAAAAAGTACTTGGAACTATTTCATGACATCAGCCATAATGTAACGGAATACTTTTGACTGTCCCTGTATTCGAACTATTTATCCGATTTTATTAAAATTTGCAGACTCAACAAAATGCGACAACAAATAGATATTTAAAATTTCAAACGATTCGGTAGCATAGTTTTTGTGCTGTTATATGCGGACAGATCAGACGACGACTATAGGTACTAGATATTTATAATAATTAGGAACACACCTAAAAAACAGTTAATTTTAAAAGTGCATGCAGAAATTGGAAATGCATTTCCAGAAATTATTGCTCAAAGACAGCATTGTAACCGATTTCTTTGGCGTGTCCCTGTAATTGCATTAAAAACGCTATGAATGTCCTGTTATACCGTAATCATAATGAAATTCAGTGGTTTACATAAGTTTCACACATTTGCAATAGCGTAATTTCATTAAAATACTCTGCAATGGATTTCCTCAAATAGACCATAATGTAATGAAATTCTTTTGGGTGCCCCTGTAGATAAACTATAAATCTCACATACTTCATATACAATACCAAACATGCCTGGAGAACCCTGAATAAGGTTTACCAATCGCATATAAATCGGTGTATATTTATGGATGTTAGAGCGTGGACAGACGGATAGACAAACCGAATGCATAAACACTTTTCAGCTTTGTTGGAAAGTGTAAAAAAAAGCAACCTCACAGTCTGAAGATCGCAACCACATCAATTCATTTAATGCTAAAAAAAAAAAAGAAAAAGCTCGCAAAAAATTTAGAACAGGTACACTTTTATATTCATATGGTACACTTTTTATATAATTGGAGCCAAAATATCATTTTTACCATTGCATGGTAACCCGGCTAATGTTGATTATTATTTGAAGTTATCTGGAGATTAAGAGTATTCCAAAGCAGTTACTGAAAAGATAATATGCCCATACACACTCAATGAGTATACGCTATGCTCACAGATTATTATTTGAAGTTTTCAATAAATAATAATAATAATAATAATAAAAAAGGAAATCTTTATAATAGTGGCCTATTTTACGCTTCAAACTAGTGTTTTTCCTCATCTCTCTTACAAACCAGATAAGTGGTTTCTAACGGGGACAATACAAAGCATCCAAAATTAAACTATACAGCTTTGAGAAGTCAAATTCAACAATTGTCCACCAGAGAGTAATAAAATTTAAGAATTGTCTCTAAGAGGTGGAAACTTTTTTATAAGAATAAAAGAAAAGTAGTTCAGGAAGTAACCAATGTAGGATATATATTTTTATAGGGAATTAAACATGTACTATATAATTTATCCATATAATTGGAACATTTTCTAGAGCTTCCAACAGTTTCAAGAAGGTGTTGCATCTTTCTTGCCCTTTGGCTAAACAAAAATAGTCAAACTTTGTTAGTAAGTCAGATAAAATATTATTCTGCATATAACATCATGTTGCAGAAATCTGGAGCATTCTCATAGACCCTTTCACATACTGTAATCCACTAATTAAATGGTTATTTTTAAAAATAATTTTGCTTAATACGTCATTTTTAAAAGTGCTGCAGGAAAATGCAATCCTATTTATTTGAAAAGTAAATCTTCAAAAACACTTAGTTTTTGTTTTGTGTGGGTGTAACTTTAACAACATTCCAGATGAGAGAATTTTTAGTTGCAAAAATTGTCTGCCATATCAACGAATTCTCTGAATGCAACAATAACTGAAAATGTAGCTGATGTTTTGGAAGTAAAGAATGGATCAGCAGTAGAATTGGACAGTGATTCTGAAGGAGAGGAATCACTTAAACTGATTGTTACAAATAAAACCCCTCATAATACATTGATGAACTAAGGAACTATATTACCATAGTTAATCTTTGAATCAATAACACTACAGATAGGGAATATAAGATATTATATTCCTTATGGATAAACATTTAATTTGAGAAATTTCTAATCCATCAAAAATAGATGGGTTTTTGTTGTAAACCAGTTCCAAATGAGTACATATTGATTTATAAAATTAAATACCATGTATCATACTTGCTTACTGTGCTTTCATTAACTTGTCATTCATTTTACGAATTCTAATTCCCATTTTAGTTATTTATATATCGTATATAGACACGTATAAGTTGACCTCCTAACTTTCAAATGCAAAAAATCAAAAACATACACATAAGTCAACCCCCTAACTTTTTACTTCAATTTTTCATAAAATTAAGCCAGGAGTTTCGGTTGATATGTGAAAAAATAATAAATAATGATGTTAAAAATTTTCTTATGTCTAGTGAAATTTAGTTATTAAAAGTTGTTATCTAGGCTTTAAAAGCCGAAGATATGCAGATGTATACCGCACCTATCATTATTTAAGTCCAAACCGTCCCTGTCTTTAAGGGTTAATATCTCAGCTAATTACCAATGAATTTTTTCAAAAATCATTGTCAACAATGTTTTATACTTCTGCTACGATACATACCTCCAACGCTCCACAACACATTTGCTCAATGCTCACAAATCGAAATTTGCGTGTAATAGAAACTAGTTGGATGTGCCAATCCCAAAACTTTTTCCTACCTCATATGTACATTTTAATATTTCAAAATTAAATTACATATGTTAATACATTAATATTATTAATTCAAAACTATATCAACAATGATTTTCATCTTAAATTTTTGCATCAGTCAATTAATCAGAGTAAAAATGACTTTCTGTATCTGCATGAGCCGATGAACAGTAGAATAGGCAGATTTTTTTCAATTTCAGGAAAGATCTACTCGCCATACCCCCCCCCCCAAAATAATAATAATAATAATAATAATAATAATAATAATAATAATAATAATACACAAAAGAAATTGGTTCAGTTCTATGCATAATTTCAAACACTTTTTAATGGTAAAATAATAAAAATGGCACAGACATCGGGATTATAGTGCCTCCTTTCAGCAGATTTTTTTTCAAATTCAGGGAGGGTCTGCTGACCATAGCCAAACACTTATGCAAAAAATTTCATTCAATTCCATGCAATTCTTCATTCACTTTTTTGTGGCAAAATATTGGAAATGGTACAAAAATTGCTATTTTAGAGCCCCCTTTTGGCAGATTTTTTTTTTAATTCAGGGAGGATCAACTAGCCATAACCAAACATTTACACAAAAAATTTCGTTCATAACTTCATACACTTTTAGCCGGTACAATATTGAAAATGGCACAGACATCGCTATTGCAGCGCCCCCCTTCCAACAGATTTTTTTCAAATTCAGGGAGGACCAACTAGCCATAGCAATACATTTACATAAAAAATTTGGTTCATTTCGATGCATAACTTCATACACTTTTAGTCTTATACAATATTGAAAATGGTACAAAAATTGTATTGCAGCGCCCCCTCTGGCAGAATATATAAAAACTGAAGGAAAACCTGCTTGCCACAGCCAAAAACATTCACAAAAAATTTGGTTCAATTCTATGCATATCTTCATACGCTTTTAGATGATAGAATTGTGACACACACACAGATAGACAGACATTTGACATTTTATAAAAACATGTTTTTTGGAATCTCTGACCCTAAAACGTGTTGTGAATCCGTTGAAAAAATTTCGATTACAATATTTCCTTCTGTTGATGATAGAAGAAAGTAAAAATGTACTTTTCTCAAAAACTATGCAATCTATAGTTTTCTTGCCAGGTTTAAAGAAACATGTGTAACCTCTATTTTTTTCATATTTTAGTTTTGGTAGATTTAGAATTAGAAGGTGGTGGTGGTGAGGCCATATTTTGCACTATATTTTCGACAATATCTCTGAAAATATATTACTTAAAATTAAAAAGAAATATATTTTTGAGTTCACGAAAGTTTTCACAAGATACCCCACATGATATACAAGGAAAATATTTTTTTTTTTAAGTAACTTAATTAGTCCCCTGTCCCTTACTTCTATTTGTAAATCTTTAATAATTTGTAAATATGTTGTTCAATAGTCTTTATTACTTCCCCCAATTTGAGCTTTCCATGTTTCATAGTTTATGAGTAAAACGGTTATGACAGTTGGACAGACACAGGAGTGATCATATAATGGTTCCATTTTCATTTTATAAATACAACTCTAAAGACAAGTTAAACTGATCTTAAAACAACAAACAAATAAATATTTTTTGTTGATTGAAATAATAATGCTTCATTAAAAAGTACTTCAGACAATAACTACCCATAAATGATATACATTTTCCTCAGTTGATAACACTTTTTTTGTTGTTGTTGTTTATTAACATATAATATACAGAGTATTGCTGAATTCATGGGCCAAATTGTAAGCAAATTTGAAGTACACATAAAGAAGAAATTTTGGTATTGCAATGTGGGATCAGAAATGAAAAGTTCTGGTGATAAACAAAAAATGCAAAGGAAATGAAAACAAGTGATTTTAATGTAACAATTACAGAAGAATAAGTGTTCAATTGTGCCATACCTGGCAGCGTTTAACAAGAGATTGCCATGCCCTTTCAAGTGTTCCAGATGTCTCATTTATGAGACAAGTTTATTCTGTTGAAGACATCATTGCAAGACTTTCAGTCTTTGCTGCAAATGTAAGTGAAACACTTGGAATTTGGAAAAAAGTGCATGAATCACTTGCTAGACGCTGTCTGTGGCACATTTAAGGGGGGAGTCTTCACTCACTTGAAAACTCCCGCTCCGTAATATTAAACCAATGGGCAGGTTAATTTTGAATTACTTGTTTAAATTTGAATATTTTTAAACTTTTTTTTTTTTTTTTATACATATGATTGTTTTTTACTTTTTGGATTTTGGTTTCAGATTTTTTTTAAAAAGATACTTTTATTTTTCAGAACTAGTTTTAAAACTGAAAGTATCTTTAAAAAAATCTGCAACCAAAATTGAAAATTAAGAAACAGTCGTACTAAAGATCAACCTCAGCTATCCTACCTAAAAAAAAAAAATATTTAAATTTTTTTTTAATTTAAACAAGAAATTGAAAAACTACATGCCCATTGGTTTAACATTTCAGAGCAGGTGTTTTCAAGCAAGTGAAGACTCCCCCTTAAGCCATTATTATAATTGTTATGTCAATAAAACAGTTGTTTTTATTTGCTCCACATTTCTTGTTTTTTACAAAACTTTTCATTTCCAACCCCCACATTGTTGTATCAAAATTGCTTTTTTATGTGTACTTCACTTTCAGTTAGAGTTTGCCCATGAATTTAAGGACATCCTTTGTATATCCATCCATTTGTATCTATATGATTTTATTAGTGGATCATTTAAAAAAAATAAAAAGCAGACACTCATTTAAAGAAATAACACTTTGGTATCAATAATTGTAAACTGTTTATTATGAACACAACTATATAATTACACACACTTTCACTGTTACCTCAAAAATAAAATAAATACAGCAGAACAGAGAGGTAAATAAATAGGAAAACAAAAACAAAATCTGGACTATAATGGGGGAAAAAAAAGATTAAACTATTGCAACTATGTTCTTTTATTTAAACAAACCAAATACAGTCACTCATTTAATACGAGAAAAAGAGTTAAAATGAGCAATTTTTATGTTAAGAATGCTCCATCTTTTAAACTATATTAATACCTTGGAGATGAATGACCAGTATATGTGCTGCAAAACAGGTTCAGAATCCTTAATTATTCTCACCAATAAAATTTTATTTTAAATTTCACCTTATTCAATCCAAGCATTTTCCCAATTCAATTGGGAAAAAATTTGTTTTGAAAACCGATGACAAAAAAATAAATATTCTGTAAAAGATGTTCATCCTAATGGGGTTAAACAATGACACTAGTCACCTGGTGAAATGCAAACAATGTTAATCATCTGTGTGCATTTTTTTCAAATATCTTGCTTGGATTGTACCACTTTTGAAGAATTTTTTTGCATAGGAGCCGAGGACTATCTATAACCAGACTAGTTTATACTTTTATATATTTTTTTAATTATTTTACTTTTTAAACTGGTTGGAACCAGTTCTGGAGTTGAAGATATAATACTAAAAAACAAACTACACCAAAATTGAAAAAATAAGTAAATCCAGTTAAAGATAAATCTCAGTTACCCTTTACAAAAAAAAAAAAAAAAAAAAAAAACAATCATTCAAAACTATTAAAATGAAAAATTTTAAATTTATTAATTATTCCTAAAGACTTAACATTAGCATTTTCATTTCTTACCATTTCTAGTGTGGGTTCTAAAGGTTTTTTTATGCTGCACATGACTGACAAAAGTAGGATCATGACTAATATGAACAAAGCATCTCATTATTTTACCGTGATTTTTGGCAAAAAGTACAGAAGAATTAAGAAAAAAATCCCTTTCTTATCAAACATTTTTTTTTTCCTGCAATATTTCTACACTACAATTGTTTGTGTAGATGTAATTATGTATCAATTTTACCAGACAGAATTTTACTCCTGCTCCATCCAAGAATGAGCAAAAGAATGTTCTGAGTTCAAGGAGGAAGAGATAAGAACATTTTAACTAATGTTCTTTAATAAGATTTAAAACTGAACAATGGAAAGGAAAAAGCACAGAATAAAACTTTCATTTGTTTCTTACTATAAATATGCATTCTTGGCCATATTAATATGACTTTTATTTTTAGTTTTAAGTTAATTTAGGTTTTTAATCTTATATTTTATTTTTGAAAATTAAAATTTTAGTTTATATTATAATATATCAAAAGAACCTGTTCCTACTTGAAAAACTGGCAATGGCATATTGTGTTCCACACTCATCATAGAATGTATACAATATGGGAAAACTAAGTTATAAATTTTTTGTATTGAATTTGATGCAACAAGATTACATTATGGTATGAAAACAGCATAAAAAAATAAGTTGGCAGTCTATTTTTATATAAGTGTAAAATTTAAAGAAAAAGTCTGTAAATTAATAATTGATTTTATCGAAGTTAAAATGTTTCTGGCACATTATAAATAATGTTGGTACTTAATAATTTCAAAATTTTTGGCACACACATGCAAAAAATGTTTGCCATTTTTGTCATAGTGCCTACTGCAATGCTAGCTATAGCGCCATCACTGCCCTTCAAGGGATTAAAGGCTTATACTTCAATATTGAGATTTTTTTTTTTTTTTTTCTAAATCAAAGACCTGTATATAAAAAAATTAATAATAACACTCACAAAAGTACAGTTGAATATTTAAATGCTAACTTTATTATGTTAATTTAGCAATTAGATAATTCGAGCAATCAATAAATAGTAGTAATTAATTATGTGTGTGTTTTTAAGATTTGTATAATGAATGACAATATGAAAACTTCTACTTTTTTGTTTCTCGTATTAACAGAGTTTGACTGAATAATTATTTTACAAATTCATAGTAAGTAAAATGCACAAAATAACAGAAATGTAGCAGGGAAAAATAAGCAATAAAACTACTAAAAAATTGCATAAAGTTAACAACTTAAAAAAAACTAGAAAAATACATAGTTGTACCTAGAAATGGAATAAGCAGAGTTAAATAAACATACTTAGATAATTAATCTAAAGATGCCTCTCTATAAAACAGTAAAAGTTCACTGAAACAAGAATTTAGGAATTAGATTTCTATCACAATGCCAAAATAGCAAGACAATCAAATAATTTAAATAAATAAAATTTACAATACAATTTATTTCAGAAGCAAATATAAAGCACAAGTAGCGAGCTAATGAACATGTAAAGAAGTGGCAGTGATACAGATAATATACAGATCAAACAAACTACAACCTAACTATGTACAAAATAAGAGCTCTAGTAAGCTGTCTGAATTGTTTATTAAAATCACCGAGAGCATATCAGATATCATTTCATTGTTGCAATCTGCAGGAATCGGTTTATTTACAAAATCAAATTCTAGCATTGCAAACTTGATTCATTTTAAACAGCAGTTACTGAAGTAAAAACACTTAAAGAAAAAAAAAAAAAGAAAGAAAAGAAAAGAAAAGCTGAATATGAGAAAAAATATATACAATAGAAATTATTCCAAATAAAAGGAATCCATAAAAAGTGTTAAGGGGCTGCTTCACTCAAATGAAAAGACCCGTTCGCTAATGCTAGTCCTATGGAAGAAATTTATAAAGATATCTCGGTTGCATTTTAATATTTTTAAATGATTCTTTTTGCATTGGATAGCTGAGATTGATCTGAATGCATGCCGTTTTTTACTTTTTAGCACTTTCCAACAAAGTTGAAAAGTGCTTATGCATTCGGTTTGTCTGGCCGTCTGGCCGGATGGCCGTCTGTCCGCGCTCTAACTCCCGTAAATATACTCGGATTGCTATGAAATTTTTATACGTCATTGAGGTTTACCCTAGCACGAACCCTATTGAAAATGAAGTATCTACCATGATTAGTTTATCTACAGAGAGAATCAAAAGTTTCCCATTACATTACGGCCTATGGGGAAAAATCGTTAATATACTCGGATCGCCATGAAATTTTAGGATGTTATTGAGGTTTACCCTAGCACAAACCCTACTGAAAATGAAGTATCTACTATGATTAGTTTATCTACAGAGAGAATCAAAAGTTTCCCATTACATTATGGCCTATGGGGAAAAACCGTTAATATACTCGGATTGCCATGAAATTTTAGGATGTTATTGACGTTTAACCTAGCACAAGTCCTATCGAAAATGAAGTTTCCACCATGATTAGTTTATCTACAGGGCGAATCAAAAGTTTACTATTACATTACGGCCTATGGGGAAAAATCGCTTCAAAGGAATTTTAAAAATGTTATACCCTGTCAAACATATTAAAATATGCATTCTATAAAATATAAGGTGAAAATATAGCTATTATTCATTTACAGGGCCACACAAAAGAATTCCATTAGATAATAGTAAAAGGGGGAATTGTGTGTGGCATATTTTAAATATATTAAGCTGTTTCATGTATAATAAAATTGATATATGTCACTGAAGCTTAATATAAATTATACGCTACTGTCTTGCATAATATGAAGTACATAGCATTTACAGGGCCATACAAAAGATTTCAAATAGTATATTCTTTCCGAAGTACCGTATATGTGTCCGATGATGGCTGATGGAGGGATGAAATGCATTTTAATTATGATATTCGCGTTTATATTTCGCTAAATATATGCACATTATATGGTGTGTATAAATGTTATAGTTCATATACAGGGCTACCCAAAAGAGCTCATCAACGTTACTGAATATGAGCGTAAATTATTTAAACGTGGTTCTTAAATAAGCTATGCATTTTTACGCTGAGCTGCATTCAATTTACTGAGAAATGTTTGCAGAATATAGATAAAAGGATATACAGGTCCACGCAAAGAATTCGGTACATGGACGCCTATGAATGATGATTTATGAGAATGTGATTTCAGTTGTTTTAAAAGTGTTTTAGTTTACAATAACTTTTAGCCTAATGCTGACGTGTAATAAAGGTATAATGTAAACTACAGGGCTGAACAAAAGTATTCAAATATGTTTCATCTAATAGTATGAATTGCTGAAAAAGAAATTTCAAGCTACTGGGTATTTTCTTGCTAAGCTAAATTTTCCCATTATATGAACTGACATATGAAATACAGGGCTGTTCTAATGTACTGGAATACATATTTGGGTATATTTGGCTATACACTATTATTTCCCTAAATAACAAAGTTTTGTTAAAGATTTCATTAAGTGTTGGAAAGTGCTTCATAATCTATGCTTAACGCATGATTTTTCTTACTTGTTTGATTTTGTTTACAGATATTTTTTAGGAGAGTGATTTCACTTTCCAAACCGGTTCTGAAAATGAAAGTGCTCTTGTAAAAAATATCTGTAAACAAAATCGAAAAAGTAAAAAACGGCATGCATTCAAATCAATCTCAGCTATCCAATGCAAAAAAAAAAAAAAAAAAAAAAATCATTTAAAAATGGTAAAATGCAACCGAGATATCTTTATAAATTTCTTCCATAGGATTAGCATTAGCAAACGGGTCTTTTCATTTGAGTGAAGCGGCCCCTTAAGAGAGCAATAAAAAAATTAAGCGTTAAATATCACAACATCTGATGAAATTAGAGGTAGATCAAGCTCTTCATTTAATAAAAGTGAGACTGGAAGGAGAACTAGGTTGTACTTGAATCAATATAATTAAAATATATATAGATATACATATTATTGGTATTCTGTATTTCAGATACAGTTTTATAAATCTATAAACAGTCATCAAATATAAAATATTAAAAATCAAATAGACAAGGGGATTTAAAAGTCAGACAAGTCAGTAAGGGATAAAGATGAGGCAGACTATAGCTCAATTTTTATATCAGTCTACAGGCTTGAACACAAAGTAAACATTTTATTTATTGAAAAATTGAAAAAAGACAAAACTTGATATTTGAGAAACAAAATGCATAGGTTTCTTAACAATTCTCTAAAATCAGTTTGAAAGGGAATTGAATTGTATCTGATAGACTAAAAGGGAAAATATTCTTTCTGATTTTGAAACCTGAGTCTGTAATATAAAAAGGCCATGGAATATCCCTCATCTATCATATCCTTTCCTTTCTGCTTGAAGCCCTTTCATAGGATTACTGGAAAACAGAACCGATGTCTATTTTCCTGAAAATTATGAAATGTTGTCATGAGAAAGCATTTAGAATTGAAACTTATTTATATGCAAGAAGAGATTTTCAAAGAGGAAAATTAATCTTGAAACAATTTTAAAATGTTGTTAGTAATTGCTAATGTGTACTTTTGGTATCAGGTTCTGAAAGAAAGGGCCCAACTCAATTTTAATAATTAACTGGATTACATTTTTTGTATGGAAAATTAAAAGCAGAACCCATTTATTCAGCAAAAAATACAGGATATCTTATTCTAATCTGAACATAGACTTTAGTTCATAACGATAATAAAAATATTTCAATGCAATTTGAAATAAACTTACTTTCTTTGTGTGAAAATATAATATTAGCATAAAAGGTGATAAAAGAAGCCTTTAAATACCCAAATAGTACAGAACTACATGTTCCATATTTCTAACTTTAATTGATATTAACATGGCTTCAATGACTGAAATACTGTACACTTCTTAATTTTTTTTTTTTTTTTTTTTAATGATTTTATTGAGTTTCATGCAAAGGAAAGTAAGTCTAAAAATTTTTTGTTAAAGTTATGAACAATACTTTAGCCTGAATAAACTTATTTATTACAAATAGTTTTGATAATAGAAGCTCCATTTTTTTATTGCTCATTGTATATATAAGGCACATGAAAAGAAATACTAACAAATAGTAAACAAATACAAACAAAAAAACCAACACACGGCTTTTAAAAAATAACAACTTTTTAAAAAAAGATGATAAAATGCAGTATAGTATCAAAGTTGTAAAATACAAGTGTTCAAAAAATTAAACAAGATTTAAAATGAGTATAAAAATTGGTCCCCATCACAAATTCTCATGAATTATTGTATATTTTATAAAAAAAATTAGATCTGAGAACTGATACTTCTAAACATACACAAAGGAAAATTGTGAGTAAATTAAAGAGTTATAATAAACTATTTATAATGACTAAGTAAATAAATTTCATGAAAAATGAATATATTTGAAATTATGAGTAAAAAAAGTGACATATAAAATATATTACCCATATATTTATCATATATTGTGAAAAAAATATTAATATTTGTTATTGGTTTGGACGGATTATGTTGTTCATGAAATATTGAAAATACAAAGATATTTATATAAAAAACAATTTTTAGTAGATTTGTTGCAAGCAACACTCACTTTAAATTCCTTCATAGAAAATATAAAAGATTTTGAAATTCAATTTGAAATTTTCCCAAAAATAAGTACCCATTATTTAAGTACAGTATATTGCTACTACATATATTTTTTTAATAGGCGGTTTCAAGCTTTAAAACAACAACAAATATGTATGCAAAAGATTTTTGTGTTATTAGAAATATCTTTTCATACTTTTACAAATAAAATATGCAAGTCTTTTTATTTGAGCAAAATGAGTTTATGATACAGTGATGCCAGTTGGAGATTTTTCATGGAAAAATGTGATAAAAATTACCAAGGAACCTTTTTTTTAAGGGGAGGGGGGGGGGCTTTAATATAAAATAAAGTTTTCTACTGAATTTAGTTTTTTAAAAAATGCAGTTAGCTTAAAAAAAAACAATTTAATCTTTTCTGGAGCAAGACTTTCAGTCCCAAAAATGTTAAAATAAATGACTGACACCACAATTTACCAACAAATTTATTTGAAAATCTTCTCTTCATGTACATTATAAGAGCAAAATAGTGCTAAAATTTTTTTGGTGGCAGTTTGCATTTGAAAATTAAATTTAAGCATTCACATTATGCAAATGACTCCCCTGAAAGGGTTGTGGGAAAGAAAGAAATACTTTAAAACTAACAAAATCAACAAAAATGTCATCAAGATCAACTTTTTGAAACATATTTACTGGGCAATTTTACAGAGAAAAAATAATAATAAGAGAGGTTTGTGGTGATCTGCATTGAACAAGGTAACTTGGTACCAAATGCCAAACACAGTGTGCTTTTCATAGGTATTGTCATTTAACTATCGATGCACTGATGACTGGCAGAACAATAAAAAACTTACAGGTAATGTAAACAAATATCTATACAAATTGCTTTATTGGATTGCATAAGATTAGCCAAAATTTTGTTAACACTCAAAATTAAATATATTTATTTAATCTATTTAATATAAGGTCCTGATCTATTGTCTTTGATTAACCCAATACATACATATATATCTAAAAAAAAAAAAGAATTCTTAAATTTTAGCATATTTTTTTCTGAATGTTTCATTCCTTTAATATTTAAATGTCCATTTAAATGTTAAAGAAGTTTTGGCTAACCTTATAAAAATCTGTGTTTACATTAATACTCTAAAAAATATTTAGAGTTAAACAATATGACAAATATATACTGAAGAATAATTTGATGCTTTAAATTCTTGAGATACTTTTCTTTACAAAATAGTTTTTGAAAACCCTATTACTTCAAGTGCACTTAATTGATATAAAAACATATTTCATATAAATGTTATGCATTTAAAAAAAAAGATGAGTTATGTCTTTACATAAAAGCTTATTAGCTTTTAAATTAAAAAAAATATATGTAAAATGAGATTTTTTTTTCTTTGTGCCAAAATCTAAACTGTAATGTTAAAATAACAAAATGCAAACTATACATTGAAAAATTAAAAGTATATTAATTTTATATTACAATATTGTTATGTATGCATATATTTCTATTTATTACATACAGGCATCAAAACTTTATGCAGGTTATGGTGCCTATCAACAATTATTGAATTCTTACAACAGTGCTATTCTTAATTTATAGAAATATATACAGAGGTATCAAAGATGAGTAACATTACAAAAGCTGCTTTCCAGGCAGCTAAAGATTGATTCTGCAGATAATCTTAAATAAAAAAAACATGATAAAATAAGGCAGTGGTGTATATACATTAATTTAAAGTAGATAAAATATTATCTTGCAGAAATACTTTGATCATTATTATAAAAATGGCCATTAAAAAAACATTCAGTCATTCAATTGTAAACTTAATCTGGAGATAAATTATCAACAACATTATATATTGCTTCGTTGAATTAAAACAAAAAATATTTATGCAGAAATGAAGCAATCCTTGAGGCTATTTATGAAAAGAATATGTACTTTCTATATACATCAAAGAACTCCAAACGGATACTGTACAGTTTTCAATGGTCCCTAAATAATATTGGCACATTTACTAACTTATCACTCCTTTTCCTAATTCTTAAAAAATAGAATAGCTAGGGCACTTTAGATTTGATTGATATTCTCTAGCAGTAAAATATCTTTAATTTTCAATATAAAGCTGCAACAATTTTCTCAAGGTGCTTACTTGAAAACTATCCCATTCAATTACAGAGAATTTTCCAAACAAGCTTACTACATTAACTTCTTCATGGAGTTTTAAAATACAAGTTAACTTTAAAACTGTGCAAGGAATAATATTTACATATTAAAATCATCAACAGCATAAATGGCACAAAAGGTCCACACTTTGAAAAAGAGGGGTGGGGTTGCAAGAATAGTCTGTACCATCATATGTAAAATACTGAATAAGTTTTTTTTTTTTTTTTTTTTTTTTCTGTTTCTTTATGTGCCTAAAGATCCTATAATGACTAAAGGATCTTAATGCAGATTAAAGTTTAAATCCATGTCACAAAAACACACTTTTCACACAAAACTGGAAAATCCAGGAAGAGGGGCCCTTGAGCCAGCCATATTGTTCATGACAATATGTCCCCCATTCAAGCTTACTTGGATGCTGCCTTCTGGTTCGCTGTCAGTATAACTGGGTGGTTTCACCACTGGTCTTTGTCTCTTCCATGATTGCCGCAAAGTATCATTTACATTTGCATAATGATTGACAAAGGAGTGAGGATCACATTTCCCATCACTTTCTCTATCACTATCAGATCCCTAATAAACAAAATCATAAAAAAAATTTAGAACTTTAATCAACATAAAAAGAAATTTCCAAAAATGAAAACAACCAAGTTGCCAATAAACAAAGCAATCACATCAGCAACAGCAGATGAGGCCAAACAATCTCTTCCTTTAACAAAATCCAGAAAATTGGATAAAAAAGAAGCACACTTCTTTCCCCTTCTCCACCCCCTCCCCCCTCTGGGAGAAAAGGTGGGGAAGGGGTATTTTAAGTCACCATTTTTTAAGAAACTTGGTCTATCAGATCTTAAATTTTCCTTGCTAATATTTAAAAAATCTGAGTGGTATACAATTTTTTTTTTAACATCTCATAAAGAAGCTAATATTTTTTACTTTTATTTTTTCTATTTATCAAAGGATGTTTCTTTTTTTCCCTTACTTATCAAAATATTTCTAAAATATTCTATATATTAAAATCATATGAGCTAAGAGTAAGATTTTTAAACCTTCCATTAAAATAAGCACATATTTTAAATATATTTTGACGACAAAAAAAAAAAAAAAAAAAAAAAAAAAAAAAAAAAAAAAGGGACATCCTTTGATCAATACACAGGAAAAAGAAGGGGAAAAAAATTTCCTTATGAGATATTTTAAAAAGAATGCATTCAATCCATTCTCATAGGTTTGAAATTGGTGAAAGGAATTTGAGATCTGATTGTTGACCAACCCCCTTAAATAAAAATTAATTTAGGAAAAAATTTTAAAAATAATTCTCCTTAGAAAAATTAAAAGGCCTGGTTTCTACTTTCCTTTTTGCTTATTGGCAATCATGAATAGAAAATAAGTAAAAATAAAAAAGAAAGAAGCACAAAAAAGTAAAAAACTATGAAATTTTTTTTATAACATATTAAAAACAATACCAATCTTATTTTATTTGACAGAATTTACTATTGCCCACACTCCTTTCCCAAAACGGAGGGGGAAAAAAAATCCTAATCAAAACATTCAAAGCAATCTAAAATTTAGAATAAGGATGAAGCAATAAGTGGATTATATTCTTACTTGACTGTTAAGTAGAGGAGGGAGGGGGGAGCAAGAAGAACAAAGATGGACATCTGAATTATGGTAAGATTTTCAAACAGAATTTTATCCAAATTTAACTTTTGGTGGTAAAATGTTTTCCCCTAACTTTTTTATAATGATTAAACAATTTTAAAATCAATTTGTATAAATTTTCTTAGAACATGAAAAAATAAAAATGAATTTAAGAGGAGATACAATGCAATCTTTTAAATATTAAATAATATTTAAAAAATTACAAATGTGTCATATAAAAATAAATATAAATACTTAATACTGTGATTAAATTCTGAAATCAATTAAATATATATATATATCCAGATATTTATGTATATCATTGACATCTTTTTCACTAATTCAATGTTAATTATATTTAATGAAGAATCAACAAAAAATATGCCTTTTTTTCATATTCATTTAATAAAAAGAAGCAAATTTAAAATCATATCTTTTTATATCATTTTACCTCTCTTCTTTCATTTTATTTTCAAAAATTATTAATCTCCCTAAAAATATATCAGCTTTGATAAACATGACTGATAATACTACTATCTCATTATATATTTAAACAGGTAAATAAAATACACAATTAAGGAAAAAAAAAAAAAAACACAATCAAAGCATTTAATCAACAGTTATCCATGAATATGTAACTGGAGAAAAAAATGCTGAATTAGAAAAAGCACATTAGTTCCAAAATATAAAACTGTACCTGCTCATTTATCTCTTTTTTTTTTTTTTTTTTACATATTAAAGGTTACTGTTCGGACAAACACATTTTTGAATTAATGTTCAAACATATCTTCGTATGCAATATCATACTTTTTTCATACATGCAAGTGTAATTACCACTCTGACATCAATATGAGGTAAAAAATCAAAATAACATATATCCCTAGACTTTTATTTTCAAGAAAAAATGAGGATTTAATAAAAATAAGACTGATGAAAATTACATATCCTTAGCAATACAAAGCAAAAAGTAGGGATTTCTGAACAGGACAGTGATAAGGTGTTTTTGCAAATATAATACAGTATAGTACCACTAATAAAAAAATTATATAGTTAATAAATGCCTGTAATCCACAATGTCCAAGTGACTGTAAAAAAAAAGAAATTTAATTCTTAAAAAATAATTTCAAAATGACAACTGTCTTTTAATTTGCTCCATAGCTTTAATCTTATGTATAATGCATACATATCATACATCAGTCAAATTTTACTACCTGAGATTCTGACGAGCTCATTTCAGATGGCTTTTCAGTGAGACTGCTACTATCACAGTTTTCATCGTAACCTTTTGTGTCATCATCATCTGAATAAGTCACACTGCCAGGACTGGGACGAGGTGGAGACCTTGAAGGTGCAAAAAATAAAAATTTAATCAAGGATTTTTTTTTATTTAAAAAAAAGTTAAATCAACCCTTTAAGCGTCCTAACTGGGTTTTTCCATCACATAACTTTTCAAATCAAAGGCTGATTTCACACAAAATCAATAATAAAGCTAATTTTTTTAAGTGAAAGAAAGATATAAATAAATATGTAAGGTTACCAAATAAAAATTATACTTATAATTTTCATAGTTACTATTTTATGAGTTTTTAAACATAAATGGAAAATTTTGTAGGATGCTTAAAGAATTAACTACATGTTCTGAAAAATAAATAAATAAATAAATAAATTCAAAAGATATAGGGAAAAGAAATTTTCAAATAAAATTTAACAATTGGGACAGGGGTGGCAAATTAATAATATGTGTATCATTTGTAGCACATAGAATATTTATTTTTTGCAACTACTAGAGCTTCAAAATCAAAACAGCAACATTATCCAAAACACGCAAATTTAGATAAACTGAGCTTGTCTAAATTTAATAGATTGGAAATTGAAATAATTCTAATTGTAGCTTATGGCATTTTAACTAAGTTAAATAAGAGCATAAAATTTATAAGACAAAACTCTTAAAAGTGCCAATATTAAAATTATGGCAACTTGGAATTTAATTCTAGAGCAAATTAAGAAGTTTTATTTTTCCCATTTTAGCATATTTTCCTTCCATCCATTTCTGTTTTTCTATGTGGCGCTTTTCGGTTAGCTGGATGCCAATGTTACATATACATATATATATATATATATATATACACACATACACACACATATATATATACATACATACTATATGGCTAAAGGTGACTGGCAACTAGTGATTTCAGACATTTTGTAAAATATCTAGAAATATATATGAAGAATTTTTCTGAAACTCCAGGTGCGTAAACAAAATAGTACAGGTCATATATTTCCGTGAAATTTTTTTCCTGAAATCCTATAGGATAGGAGAATTGCAACAAATTGGGGGAAAAAATACCGGATATCTTGTGGATAACCCTGTCAAAACTGTAGCAAAAGCATTTAAATTGCAGATTATGATAAAGTGGCCAATTGTAATAAACTGTGTTCATTTTTATGGGATAGCATGTATACTCATAGGGAAATTATGTTCCAAACAGTAAAAAATAAAAATAAAAACTGTCTCGGGTTACAGTAGTTCAGTAAAAAAACAGTCCCAAATTTTGCCAAGTTTCTTACTTAATTTGCAGAATTCTTAATATAAAAAATTGTTCTTTTCAGAAAATATGACAAATCACATTGTCCATATTATCCTGCAATCAGAATTAAATAATAATTGAATAAAAAATCAGCAGTTTTACTAAATAATGTTTCACTATGCATGTTTGAACTTAAGCCACTCAATCATAACCTGCAGTTTGAATACTTTTGTTAGATTAGTTTTGACAGGGTTATCAAAAAGATCTTTGTTATTTTTGAATTTGTTGACTTCTCTATGGGATTTCAGAAACAAAATCATAGCAGAAATATATGAATATTCTGTTTTTAGACACTTGGAGTTTCAGAATAATTCCTCATTAGATCCAATCCTATTTAGATGTTTAACAAAACATCTAAAATTGCAATTGGCTAGTCACTTTTGTCCATATAGTGTATAAACATATATCCATATATTTACATATATATGTATCATAGCAAACATGGTAGCGTTTGGTATAATATGTTTAAGAAATGGAAAATGCAAACGTCTTTTTGAAATTTCTGGCAAACCAGTTAACATACGACAGTGATTTTTTTTTAAGATTGAACTTGACGAGATGAATAAAATGGTAGCATTAAAAAAAATTATTGTAGTTTACTGTAGTTTTTTATTTTATTTTTAACGAGAAAATGAAGACCTAAAATTCAACAAGTGATAGCTAACGATCCCATGGATGGATTAACTTCATTTTTGGTTTATTTTAATCCTTTTACTTGAAATAGATTTTTTTTTTCATTTTTGTTTGTTTGACGACTGCTGAGAAAATCGAATTTATGTTTTAAAGCTCCAGTTGAACATTGTTTCTTGTTGTTGCTGTAGTAATTTTTTTTTTTATTTGTTGCACCAAGTTTAAATGAGTATAATTTTTTATGTATATAACATAATTCATTCAAATTAAATAAATCACGTGAAAAACTTAATTATTTGTTTTTATTGCAAAGCATTTAGTTTCATTTCTTTGAATAAAGTTGTGAGCGCATGGTAATTATTTTTGTTAGACTCCTTGGTTTATCTTTCAGACATTATGCATTTTACATGACTATGCAATAACATTTTCAATTATTCTAATGCAACAATCAAATTTTGACAGCAAATACATTTCTTTTCAATATATATATAAAAAAATAAAAAAAATCTTCAGTTTTTGTCAAAAAATTTGAATGACAAGTACTGAAAAATGCTCTGGTGAGCAACAAAAAAAGTTAATATGTATTTAAGTATGAAAAAGTGTTTGACAAGTGCTTCTAATTGAGCATGAGAAAGGACACAAGGTCCCTTTTTGGCTACAGCTCGTTGTCAATGCCAAATTTGAAAAAGTCATATTTACTCTTTTTCCACATAAAAGAAATTTGCATAAAACTTTCCGTCTTTCTTTTTAGTAAAATTTTCAATCCTGTTTTACATATGGAGTGCGCTGTTGACTCTGCATTGCAACTGCATTACAAATCAGTTTTCTGTGCAGTTCTATGCTGCGGGCATGCTTGGTGGCACAGCATGAGTATGACACGCTACAGGAACTAAGATTTCTGGTACTATTTCGCATTGCAGTCATGCTTATTTACACTGTGTTCTTTCTGGCTATGTTTTTGCGCTACATATTTTTATCGTAATTGTGACTGAATTATTTTGCACAGAAAAAATGCAAATATCATTTTTTCAAATTTGGCATTGACAGTGGGCTGTAGCCAAGAAAGGACCTTTTGTCCTCTCCCATGCTCAATTATAAGCACTTGTCAAACACTTTTTCATACTTAAAAACATATTAACCTTTTTTGTTGCTCACCAGAGCATTTTTCAGTACTTGTAGATCTATATGTATGTATAATATTGGCACCTGACTAAACTAAAAGTATCAATTATTTTTCATCCAAGATGCAATAATTGATATCCATATCATATTAAAAAACTTACTTTCTAAAATATAATGCCTACAAATAAAAGTCCATTAAACTTAATTATAGTAAAAAACCAATTAGTTAGTATCAGATATATTCCGAATAAGAGACTTTCCTGGATAATTGGAATATGTTGAATATAAAACGAAACACTTACTTAGTAAGAATAGCATTATTGTTCTTCCTTGATAATGAATTTTTACAAAGTGTTCCTCTCTTAGATTGCCTCAGTTCAAAAGTAGCAAAACCTCCATCATCCATGCTCATATGATCGTCATGGACAGACTTCTGTGCCTCTTCTATAAAATAATAAAAACATGTCAAAATTCTCCAATACAAATATAATTTATATAGTATATTTAATCAACTAAAAAACTCTTTTCAAAAGTAAAAAATGGCAAGCAAAAAAGAGGGATGAAAGTTGTGCTTAAAAAATGGTCTGATATCAAATTTCCAAACTTATATTATAATATTTATTTAACATTTTAAATTTAAAAAATTACTATTTGCAAGTTAATGCTTTTGCATATGTTGATAGAAATCCTTTTCTCTTGTACTAAATACATCATAACGTGTTTTGAAAATTCAAATGTTTTAAAATTATGCATGATGGGTTTGGTGGCCATTTTTCCATATTGTACACTAATTTCTATGTACCCAAAACCAAAGTTAAAATTTAAAACTTAAAATTATTACTTAAGCAGATATTTCCGTACTTAAATATTAGTACTGAAATTTAAAAGTTTTGTTTCCTTGTAGGTAATCTATAAATAGATTGCTAGGTGGTAATGAGTTAAATATATCTGTCCGTATTTAAAAACAGAAGTTCTAAATTGTATTTAATGCAAACATATTACGCTTTTCTTTACAAACTTGGGTGCTTAGAAATTTGTGTAAAATATGGAAAGATGGCCGCCAAGCACATCATGTATAATTTAAAAATATTTGAATTTTCAAAACATGTTATGGTGTATTTAGTACAAGAGAAAAGGATTTCTATCAACATATGCAAAGGCATTGACTAACAAATAGTAATTTTTTTAATGGAAAATGTTAAATAAATACCATAATATAAGCTTGGAAATTTGATATCAGACCATTTTTTAAACACAACTTTCAACCCCTTTTTTTTTTTTGCGTGGCATTTTTTACTTCTGAAAAACGTTTTTTAGTAGATATCATTTCTTTTTTTTAAAAGAGAGTATATAAAATTTAAATAATCTGCTCACTCAAACTAAAATGAGTTCTCATAGAACCTTTGTAAGTAGGAAGTAAAAAATGTATGAGCATCTTAGAGTAATTAATCATTTAAAAGCAGCGAGAATCAACTTCTTTTCTTAAAGTATCATTCTTCTTCAATTTATATGGTATTTAATTTTGATGAAAAATGAAAATTTTGTAAAAAACTGATAGAATCAAACTAAAATATAAATCTATAGTTGGTATTTTAATCAGATATAATACGAAAATCTAGTTTAGCAAGCAAACGAATAATACATTGAAATTTCTCTTTCAGCAATTTGTACCAACAAACGGACACTTGCTTGAGTATATTTGTACAGCCCTGTATTTTATATACTACCTTCACATTCACACTACTATTTAGCTTAAATTTAATCAGACTAAAATACTCTTAGAAGTAGTAAAATTGCATTATCTTCCATTGACGGCCATATGTCTAATTTTTTGCATGGTCCTTTAAATCGTTTTATCTGTATTCAGTAAGCATCATTTAGTATGCTAAATGAAATTCAGCATAAAAATTCATAACTAATTTAAAAATGCGAATTCATTTTTCCTAGGAAGATGTAGCCAAAGATATTTTGTGATTTGTTTGTTCGCGAACAAAATGCCTGACTTTTACTGTTTAGCTAAAATTTAACTCCGACTAAAATACTCTTAAAACTAGTAAAATCACACTTTCAGAAATTGCCATTCATTGACAAATATATATCTATTTTTTTTGTATTTATTTATTTTGTATTTATTTATTTATTTATTGCACGGTCTTGTACATCGTTTTATCTGTATTCAGTAAACATCTTTTAGCATGCTAAATGAAAATCAGCATAAAGTTACATAACTAATTTAAAAACACAAGTTCATTTTTTCTTAGGAAAATAAAGTTAAAGATACTTTTTAATTTGTTTGTCTGTCCGTGAATGCCATGCTTGACTTTTACTGTTCAGCTAAAATTTAACTCAGACTAAAATACTCTTAAAACTAGTGAAATCACACTTCCAGAAATTTTCATTGGTTGACGGCCATATACCTATTTTTTTACGTGGTCTGGTAAATCGTTTTATCTGATTCAGTAAATATCTTTTAGCATGCTAAATATAATTCAGCATTAAAAATGCATAATTAATTTGAAAACACAAATTCATTTATTCCTAAGAAAATGAAGCCAAAGATGTTTTCTGATTTGTTTGTCTTTCCGCGAACGAAATGCCTGTTGTTTATTATTGATTAATATAATTGGTCTGGAGACCATTTTTTCGTAGTTGGCACTAACTTGTATCCAAATTCGTTGCTTATTCAGACATTTAGATAGAAGACACTTTGGTACTTAGATACTGGTGTTGAAATTTAAAAGTTTTGTGCAGTTGTAGGTAATCTATAAATAGATCGTTGGATGGTAACAAGTTAAATATTGCTTAGAAATTTGCGTAAAATATGGGAAGATGGCCGTAAATTGATATGATATAAAATGTTATTGGTTAATATAACTGTACAAATTGGTTCAGTAGTTCCAGAGATTACTTTCTTAAATAAACATTTTATGGTAAAATCATATTTTATCATACATTGATGTCAAAGTTGTTATCTATGTTGATTCTCTACTCAAACACAAAGCAAATATCGTTTACCATGTTTCTGTTTTTATATAAAAATCACACTCAATTTTTTTTTCAAAAGTTTTGTTTACTTCAGGAATGAAACTTTAAATGCTAATAATTTTAAATGACTACACTTTAGAAGATATTTCTTTTTTTCAAAAATTATTTTTATTTTAAAGATCTTTCTAAAAATGAACTTTTACACTGTTTTATTCGAAAAAATAATTGAAACTTGAAGTGGCAGCATCTAAAATGATTTGCTCTACTATAATGCAGCTAGTACACGATTGGCAGGTTTATCGCACTTGGCATAATTTGTTAATTAATTAGCAGTTTTTTGCTTCTGAAGTATAGAAATTTTATTTTTTTAAACTTAATTTTACAAAAGCATGTAGCTTGAATAATTACCTGTCCGAAAATGCACTTTATAGCTTTTTCTGTCGCTCATTTAAGTCAGTATCTTCATTGGAAAAAAAAATTTTTGAAAAAGAAAAAAGTGATCATTTTCAGTATCTCGACGTTTATTAAAAAATCTTGTATCTTTCTTTATAATTATTTTACTAGCAAAAGCCATGCTTTGTTTGGATTCGTGAAGTATTATGCTATAAGATAAATAAGAAACATGGTAATTACTTTTGCATCTTTATTAAGCAAAAATGTAATTTTATGTTTCGGCGCATTTTAATTTTAAAATGTATTTGAAACAAATAACTAAGAATTTCCTCAGATTGTTTATTTATGATATAAGACTGTTATAAATAAAAATATTTTCAAAGTAGAATTATGTAAAATATTAATTAATTTTCTTTGTTTACAATTATTTTATTGCCACTTCACAAAAACATAATGTAATTCTTTTAAAATTCATAAATATCGTCTGCTTAAATGATTTCACAAAATAAGAATAAATTGTGTATTTGAATTCCTAACACAGAAAAATACTTTTATAATTGAATGTTAATAAGATATTTTTCACAAATTTTACTTCATTAAAAATATGCTATAATTTTTCTTAAAAAAAAGTATTTTATAAATTTTATAAAAGAAATCATGAAACTATATATAGTTAAAAGGAATGAGCATAGTTTGGATATCTGAATGCAATTTTTGAGATATTTTGTCAGAATAATGAAAATATATTTTATTTATTTATTTATTTAATGATGATTCTAGCTATAATTACTGACCCCATGATTTAAGTTTTTCTTCTGAAAACGTACGTGTTTCACTTTTTATTTGAAAAGATGCGTTCCTAATGGAAAAACATGTAAAATAAATTAATTAAAATAATAATTTTTTGAAAAGTATTTCTGTAAAAAAAATAATATTCTGCAAATCTAGAGATCATAATTTATATGTGTGTTTAATTTCAAGTCAAAATACTGTATAGTTTTTTTATAAAGTGTACGACAAAATGTCATTTGAGTGGACTAGTAGAGGATTCGCTTCGCTCATCCTAATAAAGATGAGTTTGATCTCAAATTAAAGCTTTTCTTCATTAGATTCTTCTAGTTTTTGTTTTATTTCTTGCTTTATTTTAAAAAGCTGGAATTTTAAAATGCCATGTTTGGTCGATTAAACATGTAGAAGTTGTCTCAAGTATAATAAGCAGTTAAGCGGTCATTATGTTCTTGGCGTTTGTTTGTTTGGCAAGGATATTTTTTTTTCTAGCTTGGCTTGGCAAAACGACCACCCTGCTTGATCATAATCACATTAATAGCACATACTCAAGGGGGACAATGAAGAACATCTGACCTTCCCTGAATTTCGAAATTTAATCAACTAAATTTACTTTCCTTCTAATGATTTTTAAAATCTATTTTCAATTCATTAAACATTAAAAGAAAGAGAAACTGATTAAACTTTTATCAGGGAGAAGAAAAGAGAATCTGCCTTACTTATGGGTGGTTTGACTTCTGCCACCCATTGTGTATGGGCTTGTTGAGTTATGGGAGTTATATTGTTGTTGTTGTGTTAGTGAATTTTGTTGTGTTATATGATTGGCTTACTGTGTTATGGGAGATAATTTTTCTCTCATAATTTTAATGGTGGGTTGTGAACTAAAAGTTCTTTTCAGAGTATTATTTCATAGCTTATTTTTCTGGGCTGCTTCAATCACTTTTTTCCTGTTTCAAATGATAATGAACTATGGCCTTTTCTCATTTCATCTGGTTCCCAAGTGTACTTAATTGTCATATTAAGCTTATACTGACAAAATTTTTCAACGAGACTGAAATATATTGTTTTTATAACATTTGGATAAATGTATGTAACCCATATATTCAAAACTTAAATTTCCAAGTCTTTCATTAATCTGTATAAAAAACTTAATTTAGAAAAAGGAGAAAGACTATTATAGTTTATAATAATCAAAGTAGTAACAAATGCTTAAAATATTTTTAAAATATGCTATTCAGTTAAATAAAATTTACCATGATTTTTTAGTGATAAAAATATTACATTAAATGAAGAATTAATAAGTTTTTCTTCAAAAAGATAATCATAAATGAACAAGTACAGTGACATCATGTTAATATTTTTTAATTACATTTACAATACATTTAATTACATACATACATTTTTTAAACAATGTTTAAAAAATGTCTCTTTAGTTTAGCTTCTATTTCATCTTTATAGTCACCATTTTTTAAAATGCAGCTAAGGATACTCTATTTTAAAATATTGCCCTCCCCCCTGCCCCCCTAGATTTCATTTGCCAGAACTCATGATTAATGTTATATTGTACAGTTAATGGATAGGTCTTACTTTTGTACTTGTAGACTTTACTCTTGACACACAGGACAGATACAACTAAAATTATGATAACAATGCTCACAGATGCCAACATCACAAGAAACCAGACCTCTCTATAAAATGGTAGCTTTTGGCGATATTCTAAAAAGAGCTTACCTGAGGGAGAGAAAAAATGTTGAAACATTAATTTTATTTTGCAAACAAACAATTGAGTTATAAAATAATCAAAATAACTGAGGCATATATTTATGTTGGGGATATATTATTATATATCCCTAATATTAAACATTTATTACTTGCAACTTTTATTATTAATATAGATTAAATTAATGCCAATTAGGCTGGATAGCAGACACTTAATATCCAGCATGCAATCAAAATATGCTTATCTCTCTTCCTTAGTCATAGCTTTACACTGTGTATATTTTTGTGCTACTTTATTTTTTAATTTTCTATGAACAATTATTTTTATGATTATTTCAGCTTCAAGGCCAGTGTTGTAATTACATCATTTAGTTACATCAGTAAATTATATTTAAGAGAAAACTTACAACTGGATATGTTCAAAACAGAATATTGAGTACTTTCATCTTCCTGTTTAACTTCAAAGATAAAAAATTGAACCTCTATAGGACTTTTCTTTGCATGTCTGTCTGTTAGGACTTTCATGACACCATTGTTTTGCAAAAATTTTGAATTCAGACTCAATAAAAAGTTACAGCCTTCAGCGTGTCAGCCAAGTTCACAAAGTAAAAGGCGACACATTGGCCGTGGGTTATATTACAAGAACCATTTCGGGCCACTTTTGACACCTCAATAACTTAAATTCTATTTCACTTACACACTTGCAATTTTTCGTGTTGTGTAAAACCATCTTCTAATTTCCAAATCCTACAAATTTTTTATCACTGGTTTTACTACTGACTCACTCATCAAAATGTTTGACTACTTCCAGGTGACTTAAGAAGTTGAAATTTGGTGTGGAGGTAGGTTATTGGATCTATAAACAGGAAAAAATCAGAAATCACCATTAATTCAACATTAATGGTTGGTTAGAAGATAAATATTGGATTACAATGGGAGTTTATAGGAATTTTGTGAAATACTAGAAATAGTGCCAAGTTGGCATCACTTTTGGCGAGTATTGGGGCTAATCTCTGAAACTACCGAACTGATTTTAAAAGTAATGGTACCAAAATGATGGTATTAACCCAGTTCAAACATAGACCATATTTTATCGTCTGTGCCACTAACCACAAGAGGGTTCAGAAGCAAAACACATTATAAAAATGTGATTTTTGTTTTACTGAAGGGCCTAGAGGCACAAAATTTGGCATGTTAATTATTTATAAGATATAAATGTTCACTGACATTTGCTAAAAAATATCAAATTTAAAAGGGGTGAAAATCCACAAAGACCATTCTGAATAGCGATTTTGAAACAATCTCAGCAAACAACAACCAATCTTAAAAGTAATAATATTAAAATGATGATGACAGTCCTTTCTCCAACATAGGCTATATTTTATGTCGATGCCACTAACCCAAAGGGGGTAAAAGAGCAAAAAACGTTCTAAAAATGATATGTCTGTATGTTAAAGGACTGGAATTATAAAGTTTGGCATTTTAGAGTTTATGGGAATTTTGCAAAATATCAGAAATAGTGCCAAGTTGATGTCACTTTTGGCGAGTATCGGGGCTAATCTTTGAAACTACCGAACCAATTTCAAAAGTAATGGTACCAAAATGATGGTGTTCGCCCCAGTTTAAACATAGGCTATATTTTATGCGTATACCATTAACCATAAGAGGGTGAAGAAGCATAAATCATTCTAAAAATGCAACTTTTGTGTTACTAAAAGACCTAGAAATATAAAATTTGGCATGTTAATTATTTATAAGATATAAATGATCTCTAAGGGCATTTGATAAAAAATATGGAATTCATAAAGGGTGAAAATGTGTGAAAAGTATTCTAAAAATGTTCTAAATTGTTATTTTTAAGCAATCTCAGCAAACAACAAACTGATCTTAAAAATAATGAAATCAAAATGATAGTGACAGTCCTTGCTCCAATATAGGCTATATCTTATGTTGATGCCACTAATCCAAAGGGGTTAAAAGAGCATAAAACTTTCTAGAAATGCGATGTCTGTGTGTTAAGGGCCTAGAAACATCAAATTTGTACATGTTCATTACTTATAAGAAATAAATGATCACTAAGAACATTTGTTAACAAATACAAAATTTAAAAGGAGTAAAAATGCGTGAAATGCGTTCTAAAAACTTTCTAAATAGCAATAGTTAAGCAATATTGGTAAGTTAGCAAACCGATTAAAAAAAAAAGATGTCAAAGTGATGGCGACAATCCTTGCTATGACAAAAATGTGTATACCATAATATAAAGTATTGGATAAATTACCAGATTACAATGGGAGTCTATGGGAATTCGGCGAAATTCCAGAAATAGTGCTAAGTTAGCATCACTTTTGGTGCGTAATTTTTGTCATCAATTTGGCAATATATCGCCAAGTTGCCGAAAAACTTTTTGTAGACAAGATAATCAAGTAGTACCCAATCACATATAAGAAACATCCTTATTAGTGGAATTTAAAGGAACATAAGCAGTCCTAATATTAAAATTTTTAAATTTGACTGAAAAAAACAGTGAAAAAATGCAAGAAAAAGCTGAAAGATTAATTAATATTAAATAAAACTAATTTAATATTAAGCCTATTTATTTAAGAAAAGAAACAAATACCTACTTATTCAACAAAAAATAATAATAATGATAAATCAAAAACATGAATGTAAAAGAATGCCAAGTTCGTTAAAGGTTTCGCTAATAAAAGAAGTGAGATCTAACTGCAAACCAAGATCTTTTGAAGATCTTTAAATCATAGCTCCTGTCATGCATAATATTCTTCAATTGCTTAAAATGATTTGTTATGTTACTTGTTATTCAACAGAGTGACTTGGCAAGTTTTCAGCCACCAACTTTAATGTTCGAGTCAGAGTACAATTTAATCTAGAATCTGATTGGCAAAGATCTAGTCAATCGAGTGTTCGAATAAGTACATTGATGTTAAGGTATTGATAAGTTAATTAAGTGATCAACTTTAAGTTCTGATCAACTAAATAGATAAATTTGAATGAGAGTAAACTTGCTAAGTCGCTCTATTGAAGAACAAGTAACATAACAAGTCATTTTAAGCAATTGAAGAATATTAACCATGACAGGAGCTATGATTTGAGGAGCTTCGAAAAAACTTTGTTTGCAATTAGATCTCACTTCTTTTATTAGCAAAACCTTTAACGAACTTGACATTCTTTCACATTCATGTTTTTGATAGGATATGTAGTTTACTCAACAATACATTCACCTTTGTTTAGTATATAAAATATGAAAACATTCATAAAAAAATATTCATTAAAATTTATTATTTAAATGTTCATAAAATGTATGCATAAAATGTATACAATGCTTTTAAAAATTAAAAACCCTACATATTAAAGCTGCACATAAAACTCTCTAAATGCTTTCAACTAAAACTAAGCAATTATCAAGGAGAAAACCAGAAGATAATAATATTTGGTTCAAGCTGCTTCAAATTACAGGAGAGTTTGATCTCCTGAATGATTGATAATGTCGAGATTTCTTTACACCTCTCTCCTTCAATATTAGTGATGTTGACAGACAACAAAATCTTTTAAAGGTTCTATTGTTCAAGTCAATCAGCATTAAGCTTTTCTCCATTGGTTTCCTCCTTCATAATGACTTAGTTTTAGCTTTAAAAAAGCTCAGATAGTTTTATATATACTTTTAACATCTAGGGTTTTTGATTTTTAAGAAACTTTTTGTATGTATTTCATCACTATTTATTTTAGTAATAAATTTTGATGAATCATTTTTCTATGAATGTTTTCAAATTATATATGAGGACCCCAGAAGCCAAGGGATATAAGTGAAAAAATTGAAAAAATTTAGTTAAGTGCACAGGGTATCTAGAAATATGCTTTTTTCATTTCAGGTAAAGAAATATAGGTCATTTTCTGATTATTTGGGGAGTTATAGAGATAAACCACTTTTTTTCAAAAAACAAACAATATTGATTAATTATACATTTAAAGAAAATTGTACTCTATTTTTTTTAACAGTTATTGAAATGAGAGTTCAAATATTAGAATGCAACAAACAGATGTTTCCTATTTCAATTTAGTCAATTGTTATTGATGTTCCAATTTAACATCAATTATCTTTAAACTCAATTTACTCCAAATCGATATTTTGTCACTTGTACCCCTTGGCTTCTGGGCTCCTCATATATATTTTTTCCTTTTATACAAATTTACTGTAACCTACAGTGTACTTTCCACTAACCTATAATCTTGAAATTTGGCATGAAGGAAGATCTTATAACACATTTAAAAGAAAAAAAAAAACTTGAAAACCATTAACTTAAAACTGTATGTTAATTTATTGCATGACAAACTCATCTGGTTATCTGCCTATCAAGGCAGTTTTTACAGAAATAACTGAAGATGTCAAATTAATTACATATATAACAGCACTAACAAGGGGACTATCAAACATAGTGTGCACAGATTTTGATGATTTCAAAATATGTTGTACGGGTCATACATCTAATTATTCTGGTAAAAGGGTTTCTTCAAAAGGGCCTCAGTTTTTGAGAAATTGTGGATTAAAGTTCAGCGTATATTTTTAGTTGGGCTTTTCCGTGTAGATTTGTGGTGTTGCGGCAGCGCGCGAGACTGCGGACACGAAGGTTGTAAGATCAAATCCAACTTGCAATTTTTTTTTTTTTTTTAATTATTTTTATATTTGTTACAAATTTTAAGCAGAATTAGGAATTCTACAGCTTTTGATATTTTCTTAGTAAATTACATTTACATTTTTGTAATTTTTTCATAAAACTTTATTTTTTGCCATTGAAAAAACTGCAGAGCTAATTTATGCCTAGAACTTTTTTTTATTAATTACTATTTACATTTTTTGTTTTAAGCACCTTTCTGAGATAAAATTTTTCTTTTTCTATCTCTTTTTTTCTATAGAATTCGAAACGAAAATTGACTTTTCTTTCTATAAAAAATACAAAATAATTTTGGGAGCAATTTCTCAAAGGTAATAAAATATTAATGCAGTAATGCTAAAATATAAGTTTTTACCAGTTATCCAAACTTTCAATGCTCTGAAAATACATTTATCTCCATAGTTCAACCTTAGCAACATTTATCGTTTGCACAAATAAAAAATGGCAGATTATATTTTAAACTTTTTTTTTTTTAAACAAATTAAAGCATTGAATGATTAATAAAAATTCAACTAGATTTCAAAAATCGTCTGTAAATGAAATAAAATTTGTAATATATATATATAATCTTATTTATTTATTTATTTATTTATTTATTTATTTTCCTTTTTCTTTTTTAATTGTCTGCTTTCCTTTTATCGGTTATATCAGAATAAAAGAAAATTTCTTTTTGTTGACCTTATATTTGCTTTTATACAAATGATGATTAAATTTTTTTCTGTTTAATCTTTTAATGTATTTTTATATACATTTATCATGAATCAAGCATTTAAGGAATATAAATTATGTACATTTATACAAGGTTTTAAAAAATAAAATTTCAGACATAAATTAAATCCAACTTGCGTTTATATTAAAAATGTCTGAAAAAAATATTAATTTTCTCGAAAAATCCATAAACGTAAAGTTTTTAAGGGTATTAGTTTACCTCAAAACTGATCAAAAAATCGATATTTATTTTTAAACATTTTAAGCATTAAATGAAAGCCTGTTTAATTGTGAATATTGTAAAACCAGATTTTTACCCGTATGACAATTTGTATTATTGTTTATACACCCAGTGCAATTACCACACAATTGATAACTTTAAACCTTTTTTTCTCCCCCCGTGTTCATATTTTTTTCACTTTAATGTTTTAAAAATGCTAAAGCTTTTTTTTTTTTTTTTTTTTTTTTAATTTAACACTGAGATTTACAATTTTTTGTATATATTCTGTTATGGGCTAAATATGTGCATGGAATTAGCTTTAAGGTTATTATTATTATTATTTTAAATAAAAATATATATGAAGATATGGTAGATTTCATCACTCTATACTACATATATCAGTAAAAAAATTATATTAAATGTAATATTAGATTATCTAAAAATCCATGCACATCTTGTGTAATACACATTCGACAATCTAAAAAAAGTGAATGAGCAATCTAAAGATATTAATATTTAAAGTAGTATTTATTTTAAAATATTTAAATTTTTTTATACTTTTTAAAAACTTTAATTAAATATGCAGTTTTATTTATTTATTTATTACAAAATGTACTATTAGTTGATCACTGAAATGCAATCAGTTCACCATTTGAACCAATTTTTTTTAAATAATAAAAAAACATTGCAAATGTAAATTGTCCCCTTAAGAAAATACCAAAAGGTTCAAAGCTGTTAAATTCCTGATTTTGCTTAAAATTTGTAACATTTAAAAACTATGAAAATAAGTAAAAAATCTCAAGATGGATTGGATCTCACAATCTTTGGGTTCGTAGATGCACATGCTGCCGCAATGCCACGAATCCACATGGAGAAGCCATACTAATAAGTATTTAAAATATATGCTGAACTTTAACCCCCCATTTCTCAAAAACTAAGGCCCATTTAAAGAAGCCTTTTTACCAGAATAATTAGTGATATAACCCCTACAACGTGCTTCGAAATCATCAAAATTTGTGCGACTCATGTTTGGTAGTCCCCTTGTGAGTGTAAAACACTTCCAGGGGAAACTAATCCAGGTACCAATAATCTTTTGTTAAAATCATCAATTTAAAAAAGTTTTTTTAAAAATAAAATTACATAAGATTAATCTTTTTAGAAAAATTAAACAAATAGAAGGAACAGATGTGATTTCACAGATGCAAAGATGTGTAATAACAGAGGTGCAGAAAATGTTTCTACTCCCAATATTTCTCCCAATCCACATGGAAATTTCCCTAAAATTTGAAAGAATGTTATAAATAAATGCTGCATTATTGTAGTTATAGATAATTTATTTTTCCAATATTTTTCAACTTATAAGTGAGTATATATGACAGGAGAGATTCTGAGTAAAAAACAAATTTCTGAAATTCACAACAATTTTTTTGAAAGATTACAGCAAAGTGGGGGAAAATCGATTTCCATCGCCATGCTTTTTTCGCTAGCCTTTGACCAAATTGGCACTTTTTCGAGGTTTTTTGATAATAGTTGCATTTTTCCAATTATCTTTTGACGAAATTTGCTTTTTTTTTGGCAATCTTTTGGTGAAATTTGTGGTTATTTCACAATCTTTTGATGAATTTTGTGGTTATTTCGCCTTTCTTTTGACAAACTTAATGGTTTGTTTGCCCTCTTTTGAGAAAATTCTGGGTTATTATGTCTGTCTTCTTTTGATGAAATTCATGGTTATTTTGCCCTCTTGATTAATTTTGTGGTTATTTGATGAAATTCATGAACTTTTGAAGAAATTTGCAATTGTTTTGGGATTTTTTTTATGAAATTTGAAGCGTTTTTTGGGATTTTTTTGGTGAAATTAGCTGTTATTTTGTCCTTTTTTGAAGAAATTTGTGGTTGTTTTGTGGTTTTTGATGAAGTTTGCAGTTATTCCACCATCTTTCGACAAAATTTGTGGTTTTTTGCAACTTTTTGTAACGAAATGTGCTATTATACCAGGATTTTTTGATAAAATTTCTTTTTATTTCATGATCTTTTGATGAAATTTGCTGTTCTTTTGTGATTTTCTTGATGAAACTTTCGATTATTTTGCAATCTTTTGACGTAATTTGCAGTTTTTTTTTTTTTTTGTGTTTCTTTGACAAAATTTGAGTTTATTTTTTGATGGTGATGAAGAAAAGCATTTTTTCCATAAGTCTTTGACAAAATTTGCGGTATTTTTATGTCCAAATTTTCAGATTGTTGATTTTTTTTTTTTTTTTGAACCGAATGCTTTAAATTTTTGGAAAATTCAGAACAGAATCACCCTTGATATATACATTACATATTATTCTAGATAGATTTTGTAAAGATCGTCATACAGATCTATTTATTTGTAGTGAAATATTTGTGTCTCAGGTTAATTTTTCACACAGATGCATAATTTTTTTTTTTAACCCTATTATATATTATACCCCATTTTATTATTATGTTTGGGAAAAAGTTGGATATTGGATAATTACACTAGTCCGTGTCATGTATAAAAAAACAGTAATATAATATACGAATATTCTAAAGAAGTAATGTAACTTATAGACATTTTAAAGAAGTAAATATATGATAATTAGAACTTACTGGGAGTTGCATAAGGCACTGCTGAAACAGCAGGAAAACTAATGCCATAGTTATTACGGGCAAATAATCTGAACTGATATGAGGTAGAGGGCAATAAATTTCTGAAACTGACTGCATGTGAAGTCTGAGGTCCATTGTTTAACAATACAAGTGTAGTCCATCCTTCATTTCCATCTGAAAGTTAAATATAAAACAAGTGTTTAAAAATACAGGAAAAAAATAGTGCACATAATTGAAGTTTATTAATTTTTTTTACACTAATTACAAATTAAATAAATAAACTGACATATTTTCAACAATTAAATAACATATTACAATTAATAGACTATAAAAAGATAAATAAAAAGTACAATAGGAGAAAGTCTGCAAGACAGGTTCTGTGCTGGTTAACTCCATTTGGGAACCAAAAGAAAATATTCAAATGACATTTTAGGTACATTTCATAAGAAATAATACTTATTGTCGTCATTACCATGGTACAATTTAAAAAAAAAATTCAAAAATCTGCTAGTATGATTTGTATAAAACTAAAGTTGTAAGTAAAAAAAAAAAAAAAATGATGAAACTTCTTTTCTGTATGTGTAAATTAGAAACGATGCTTTAATGTTGAAATAAAATGTCTTGGCTTATGATATTATTTCTCATTCATTTTTTGTATTTGAAATGAAACTGAGTAAAAAGCATTATCATAAATGTATCTAACATTTGTGTTTAGTGTTGACTAAGCGGTTTTCACAGCACACAGCACCTGGTGGCCCTTTTTAGTTCTTTTATGTGCTTGGTGATTCTTTTAAATTCTTGTTATGTGCTTGGCAGCCCTTTTTAACACTTCCTATGCACCTCGTAGAGATTCAATTGACTCCGGAAAAATATCACAAATTCTAGGGGACTCTGAACAAACCAATTAAAAATATTTTTTGTGAACAAGGTACAAATGTGCCCTTTTTTAGTAAAGTGTTCCCTTTTTGTAAAAAACATGTTCTTTTTTAAAATAGTATTCCCTTTTATTATTATTATTATTTTTTTAATGTACCTTTTCTTTAGAAAAGTGTTCCTTTTTTCAAAAATTCCTGCCTGGTGACCCCCCCCCCCCTTCCCGATTTGCTTGAAGAAAATTGTCAGAAATTCCTTTACTTATACGCGAGTATATATGGTATATAATAAATATATTTTTTATTTTTATATTGTTTTAATGGTAGACTAAGACTTATCTACAAAAAATGATTAAGGCTACACTTACAGTTAAAAGCTCAAAATAGTATGCTCACATAAGGAAATTTTATTTATTTGAAACTATTTTATGAATAAAAATAAAAATTTAAGATTCACAAATTGTTATAAATAATTAAAGTGAAACTAATATAATAAAAGGAAGACATATTATATATATAAATACTGAAATGAACAAGTTATTTTATTTTAAATTATTGATTTAAAGATTGTTTATTTATTACTCATTTCACATTATAATTCATTTAATTACTCAGAGAACATTTGTATTGTAACTGTGGTTAATATGTTTATATACAAAAACAAAAAATTTTAGAATTAATGAAAATATAGATAACTTGCCTTTTTAATCACTGAATGTTGACCACTTTAGCTTTACACAGATTTTTTTAAAGCATAAATTAGATTGCTAATTTTTTAATAGCAAACTGAACATATAGCAGTTATAAAGATATAAATAGTACTTTCAAAAATGCATTAAACAGTAGTTTAGCTATTTAGCTATTTTTCTGAGCATGATAATTGACAAATAATTTGAAATATGATATATAATTTTATCACAACTAAAAATAATAATAATAATAATAATAATAATTTAGATAATACATAATTATACATAATATTAAAAAATGCTCTGACGAGCACCAAAAAAGGTTAATATGTTTTAAAGTATGAAAAAGTATTTGACAAGAGCTTCTAATTGAAAATGAGAAAGGACAAGGGGTCCCTTCTTGGCTGCAATTCTCTGTCAATGCCAAATTTGAAAAAATCACATTTGAGCTTTTTCCATATAAAAGAAATTTGTGTAAAACTTTCTATCTTTACTTTTTAGTAAAACTTTAAATCGTGCTTTACAGGTTAACTGCATTGTTAACTCTGCACTGCAACTGCACTACAAATCAGTTTTCTGTGCTGTTTTACCTGCGACAGTTTATGGTGGGACGGCGTGAATGTGATACGCTGCAAGCAGTGTTGAATGCAGGAGGTGGGCCGGGGGGACATTCCCTCCCGAAGACATCAAATGCCCCCCCCCCAATAAAATTTAGATTTTGTGTTTTTAATGGTAAAAAAGTATAATCCCCTTAGAACTCTATTGTTTCCCCCCCCCCCCCTCTCGAAACCACAAAAGATCATCCCGGAGAAAAGTTCTGAATTCAACACTGACTGCGGGAACTATGGTTTTTGGCCCTATTTTGCTTTACATTCATGTTTAATCACGTGGTGTCTTATCTAATTACGCCTTTACATTACACAATTTTATCGTAACAGTGACTGATTTCTTTTATATGGAAAAAGTGCAAATATGATTTTTTCAAATTTGGCATTGACAGTGAATTGCAGCCAAGAAGGGACCCCTTGTCCTTTCTCATTTTCAATTAGAAGCTCTTGTCAAATACTTTTTCATACTTTAAAACATATTAACCTTTTTTGGTGCTCGTCTGAGCATTTTTTAATACTAGTCATTTAAATTTTTTGATAATTATATATTGAATATAAGAAAACCTCAGTTGCTTTTAAATATTCCCAGTACTTTTTCTTATTTCGCTCAATATTGAACTATTTAATCAATGGACAAAAAACGGGAAAAAAACGAAATTAATTTATTCGTACAGAAATTGACAGATTCAATTAACTTTAGATAATACATATTTTGTAGAAAAATAATGCGAATAGAAATTTTTATTCTTTTCGCATACGATTTGTGGCATTCTTATCTACGAGTTTTTAAAATAAGATGTTATAAATATGAAATATTTCCGCCATTAACGCGATTTTTGTGATCTAGGCACCCAAAGGTCGCTAAACATAATTTTGTAGTCAATGCACATAAAAACGAATTTTCCCATTTAAATTTAAAAAAAAAAACTAAGTGAAATATTTTTATTTCTCCTTCCTGATATCTATTGGAATAGCTCCAATTATTGAATAATATTCTAGGACATTTTCAGGAAAATTATTGGCTAAATTATCTTCCTTGGAGAAAGTCGCTCGAAATACAGCCTTAATAGATTTGCGCCAAACCAAGGATGAAAATATACTGAAAATTCATTTCTAGTATTATTTGCAAAATTGACATTGAAATCACCAGCTGTAATTAAATTTTTATATAATATACAGTGGAACCTCAGTTCACGATCATAATCCATTCTTGTATCTGACTTTCTGTATGTGATATACATTTTTTGGGCGCTCTATCCAAGAACAAATGCATGGGATTAAAAAAAATTATATTCAGGTAATCCCTGATATAAATTGATGCTGTTTGCTGTTTACATTTTGATTTAAATCGTTCAACAGATGGCTTAACCGTGTTGAATTTTTCTTTATTTTCGCAATAGTTCTATCTCGAGAATTAACGCACGGATTTTCATCAAACTTCAAATTCAGTTAATCTTTATATGAATTGGCTTTGTTTACATTTTGGTTTCAATAACCAAACACATGGCGCTGCTATGCTGAATTGTTCCGATTACCACAATATCTCTATTGCAGGAATTAATGCACAAATTTTCATCAAACTTGATATTTAGGCAGTGTTAGAAATTAGCAGTCGTTAGTCGTCAAATGCAACTAAAAAATTGAATTTAACGACTAGAAAATTATTCTTGGTCGTCAAATTTGACGCCTGCCTTTTTAAAAAATTTATTAGACATTCAGCTCCGAAATTTAAAAAAAAAAAAAAAAATGGTCTAGTCTGAAAAATCAGAACTAAAAAAACATTTCGAAAAATAGTCGCAAAAAAAAAAAAAAAATTTCATCAAATGCTCGTATACGAAATCGCCACTTTCGGCAAAAGATGGGAGAAAAAAACGATTTTTTTTCTTTTTCAAAAAATAACAAAAAAGCAAAAGTTTTTTATACAATAGCGTAAAAAAAGGCAAATTTCTACAAAGTATTGCGAATAGAGATGCAAATTTCGTCAAAGAATCGCAAGAAAAACACGAATTTCATAAAATAATCGCAAAAAAAGTTAATTTCGTCAAAAAAATCTTGGGAAAAAGACAAACTTTGTTATAGAATCGCAAAAAAATGCAATTTTCTATGAAGGATTGTGAAAACAAATCTTAATTTCGTCACAGAATCTTTAGTAAAAAGCTAATTTTGTCAAAGAATTACAGAAAAAATAAGAATCTTGTCATAGGATCGCAATAAAGTCTGTTAATTCCATCAAAAGCTCGCGAAAAAATGCAAATTTCTTCAAGGAATCCCAAATAATCAGTAATTTTCACCAAAGGGTTGCGAAAAAAACACATAATTAACAAGGGGGGGGGGGGGTACCCAGCCCAGCAGAAAACGACAAATTTTGTCAAAAGATTGCGAAAAAATACTGCCGATTTCGTCAACAAATCTAAAAAGAACATGGCAAGGCTTGTCAAAAGATCGAAAAAACGGCAAGTTTCGCCAAATGATTGCGAAAAACACTTCAAAGTTTGGCAAAAGATCGTGAAAAGGGCAAAATATTTTAAAAAATCACGAAAAAACTAGCAAGTTTCATCAAAAGATTGCAAAAAAAACCGACAAGTTTCGTGAAAAGATCACGAAAAAACAGCCAGTTGCGTCGAAACATCGCAAAAATAGCTGCAAATTTCGTCGAAAGATTGCGAGAAAACGGCAAACTATTTTGCCGAAAGATAGCAAAATACGCAAAATTCGTAAAAATGGTCCGACCCCCCCCCCCCCCCCCAAAAAAAAAAAATAAATAAATATTGGTAGTGGATTTTTTTCTTGTCTCTGTAGTAACCTTAAAGAAAATTTGATGCGAATTTCAAAATTATTCTTTTACTCCAAATCACTTCAAAATTATATGCAGTATTATAGTAATATTAATATGAATTTTAGAAACTGCAACTAAAAATCTTAATTTGACGCCTAAGGTTTTTACAGTAATCGTCATTTGACGCCTCCCTTTTATCTCCCAATTTCTATCACTGTATTTAGGCACACTTTGATTTATATTATTGCTCATTGCGTGTTTTGGGTAAATCTCTCAACAAATGTCGCATATATGCTGTATATTTTCCGATATTCGCAACAGTCCTATTTCAAATTTCAAAAACTAATGTTCAGAATTTCATGCCTTTAGAATCCTCACGGTGAGTATATGATTGTCATTTGATTTTGGCACTGTAATATTGAATTTTGACTCATTAAATGCATGAGATAGAAAATAGTTTTGGGGTTGCCACATCCGACTAGTTCTTTATAATCGGAGTAATCGACGGTTCATTTACACTGTATTGTTAAACTATTTTGATTACACTATCATCGTTCTTAAGTTTTGTCACTACTTCTTTTCATAATTGAACAGTAATTCACTTAAGCTTCTTACTACTGCTATCACTAAACGCTTTTTCATTCTTAGAAGTCATAATAAAGTCTAAAAATTTCGCAAAACTGATTCAAATTAAAACAATAAGTTACTTTTTTTTACTGTACTGAAGGCCACAAAGCACTCTGATATGCGCACTTTCCTCCAAACTTGACTTATAACAAGAGTTATTTGAGGGTTGCCAACTGAACTATTCGACAGCTTTGGTAGCGAATCGAGTTATCCTATGCTGAAAGAGTAAAATTTTGATAACTGAAGCTGGTCATAAACCGAACTTGTCAAAAACAGAGGCGGCTGTAAACCAAGGTTCCACTGTTTTTTCACCGATACGTTTGCAAATATGGCATTATTTATATATTCAGTGGCGATGATCATTATGCAACTTGGCGATTTAGCCAATTAAATTTGCAATTTTAAAGTAAGCGTTTGTTAATAACGGAAAATTGAGAATTTCTATTGGAAAAATTAAGATAATTACTATAATTTTTATGCACAGTTTTAAGTAAACTCTGATTTTTTTTCCATAATTTTAAATTTAGTACATTTGGAAATAGAAGGGAGAGGGAAAGTATATCTTTGCAATGCTTTTTCGACAATATCTCAAGCAAAAATACTTTTAAATGTCAATAATTGCTGATCGTAAATGTTACATTCAATTCACACCATCACGAAAGTTTTTTGTATCACCATGCGTTTTTTTCATTTGATGCTTTCTTGGCACAGATGCCATATATGCATGACATTGTGCGATATTCTTCTAACGCCAATTTCGCAAAAGCTTAGTTTTCAAACTTCAATTACATGCATATATATTAAGGTACTACTTAGTTATCCCGTCGACCAATTTCGCCAAACTATACAAATTGCCAAACTCATAGCGAAATTATACATATAGACATAATTTTCATTTTAAATAACACAAAAAAATAATTTGTAGAATCTTAATAAAAAATACAAATAAAAAGTCGAAATAAAAATCACTCAATGGCGTTTTAAACAAGTGCATCGTATTTAATGTCATTGGATGCGACATTCACGATCATCCATTATTGGCATATAATATTATAGTTTGGCGATGGTTTTTTGGTTGACGGGGTAACCAAGTAGTACCTCTATTAACTATTTTCTATTATTTTCAAAAGAAAATAATAATGACAAAAAAACGGTGATAATTGATTAACCTTCGACCAAAAAATTATCGCCAAATTATAAAATTAAATGCCAATAACATTCAGTTTACATTAAATAGGTTACCCATGTTTGTTATGCCATAATGTGATTTTGAATTCAACTTTTTATTTGTACTTTTATTGATGTTTTACTAATTTATTTCTTCTTTCATTATTTAAAATAAAAATTATGCCAATATGAATTACATGGTGAATAAATTGATGATTTGTACAATTTGACGAAACTACTTGGTCAACGGGATAATCAAGTAGTCTTGAAAAGTTTAATTAATAACAACAGAATGAAATGATTTATAAAATTTAATAAAATTAAATAAAGGTAAATAAATATATATTTTTAATAAACATTAGCCCGGTTATCATATCAGACAAAATAACAAAATTTTCGTACCAATTAGGTACCCTAATGCGTATTTGACATCACATCCCTATTTAAAATCAATTGAATGCTATTTAAGATATGGATAGAATGTGAAGTTTTTGTTTTACTCTATATGTTTTACATATGTAAATTAGGACGTTATATGATCATAATTAAAAAATCTTACATTTAGTTCCTGAAAAGAAATTTTGGTTTTCCCAGATACTTTTTTTTCGATGTACTTGTTTTTTTCCCATTTTTTTCTACTACTAAAATTCAAAATGTTAGGACACTCGAGAAAATCATCCCATGGTCATATAAAATGCATGTTATTTGAGAAATTAACCATGGATTCAAAAAATAAATAAATAAATAAATACAATAAAATAAAAAAATAACACTGCGTTCACAACTTTATTATTTAAAGAACTGAAACTGAAAGCTTCGCAATAAAAACAAATAACCATGTTTTTCACGTGATTTGTTTAATTTGAATGAATTATGAAACATACATGGCAATTTTTATATTAAATTTGGTGGCAATGAATAAAAAAAACTACAATCGCAACAGCAAAAGACAATATTCAACTGGAGATTTAAGACATAAATTCGATTTTCTCAGAAACCATCAAACATACAAAGATGGAAAAAAAAACTGTTCTAAGTTTTATCAAGACGATAAAAATAAACCAAAAACGAAGTTAATTCATCCATAATAACGTTAGCTATTGCTTGTTGAATTTTTCGTCTTCATTTTTTCGTTAAAAGTTAAATAAAAAACTACAGTAAACTGCTATATATTTTTTAAAGCTATCATTTTATTCGTCTCGTCGAGTTCTATCTTTTGAAAACAAAATCACTGTCGTACGTCAACTGGTTCGGCAGAAATTTCAAAAAGACGTTCGCACTTTCTATTTCTTAAACATATTATACCAAACGCTACCGCGTTTGCTATGATATGTAATTATATAATTATTATATAACATATAAATTATTTAATAAGTTTTTAGTTTGATTTAATAAACCTAATATTACTAAAAAAAATGTAGAAAGTTTTTGACACTTCTTACAGGTTTTTAACATGGCATGTCAAAGACCACTTTTTTGACGTTAAAAACCCAACTCTGGCACAAGTACAACCACATTTTCTGTTAGGTATTCAAAAATGAAACAGGAGTTACAAACATATTGTTTCTAACTTCAAACATAAAATTCCACAGATTTCTACACTGTTAGCCATTTTCAGTGGTGCAGCCAAGGAGGCTGCACCATTGGGGGCTGCTGTTTTGGGGTTAAAACCCCTTCCAGAGCTAAGAAAGATTGTTATAATTGCTGCTTATATGAATCAAAACCAAACTTAATATTTAAACTTTTTGGCATACTTTGGATTTCGCCACTTTATTGAATCAGATTTCATGTAATAAAGGGATTCAATTAAATGGCAAAATATCTTGTTAAAACTGTGAAAGCGCATATTACATGGATTAATTAAGTAAAAATTGGTTAGTTGAACTAAATCATTTTTCTGAGACTTATTATGCTGAAAGAATGATGATTTCCGGCCACACAGATGCTCTTTCAATTTAAGTATTATACAGTGAATAGTTTAATCAGAGCTGACTCTATTAATCGGCGATTCAAATAACCGGCAAACACCTTTAACAGAAATTCAATACCCCCCCCCCCCCTCCTCTAGAACCGAATTCTGGCTGCGCCACTGGCCATTTTAAATTTATGACTGAACAGAGTTTTACAGTGCTATGTGTTTTGAAAAACTTTTTTAAGAGAACAATGAGATTTATTTAAAGATGAAATAAGTTACACTAAAGACAGCACAATCCAGACAATTTATCACAATCTAAACAATTGTTTTGTATAAACTTGAATGTCAATTTGAAAATATAAACCTGTATCCAAACTACTATTGGATGAAATGTATGATATTGCAAAACAAACTGGTTTCAACTGATGATTTGATTTCAAAATCACTATTATAATTATGAAACATAAAATGGAATAAAAATTGTGAGCAACATTAAAAGCACAAAATATAATAAATTAGCAGCAAACCAGTTTCAGTAACATATAGCATACCATCATCAGTGATTATGAAATATTTTCTAACACATTCACAATAATGCAACAAAATTCCACCATTTAATAAGTTGAAATAAGATGTCTAATTCAAGCATTTGGAAAAGCATAACACATCTGAAAGCCCAATTTTAGCAATTTTCATCTACAGTTAGAAAATTACTCAAATTCGTTGAAAAGCTCTGTTTATGATACATAGATTTGTATTTATAAACTGCATGCATGTATGCAAAAAATTAGGTCCTTAGAAAGATACCACAGATAAAAATTTCCCTTCAACAGTTTCTGTTAAGAAGAATAGTATATGAATACTTTTATGCAGCCCTGCAAGACATAAAATTTATGCACAGCAAGTAACATGCAAAAAGTTAGTTAAATTAAAAAGCAGGGTTGGAAAAAAAACAGGTTTTTTTCAAGAAAAACCCAAAAAAAACCTTTTTTTTTTTTTTTTTTTTTTTGCTTTAAACCGGGTTTTTTTAAAAAACATCCTTTCTTATGACATATACATGGATATTTACTGAAAAAACAGACATTATTGGTTTATAAGCAGTATAATTTCATTTAAAATAATTTAAATTTAATAATTATAGTGAATTTATGCTGAAAATTGAAAAAAATCATTTTTCAATTTAAAAAGTTTTGGCAAACAGTCTTATGTTGAAAGTTTTAACTGTTCTACACAGTGAACCATAGATGCCATGTAAATCTTTATAAACAATCTTTTCATTACTAATAATAAACGTTTTGATGTAGTTTGATAAATATTCTTTTCCACAATTATTCAAATAATAAATTACAAATACTACTTAGGATTTTTTCTTTCTGAATGACAATTTGAAGTTAATATTTTTAGTCATTAGATTTAACAGAGGGAAAAAAATGATTATTAAAATGCTATAACTAGCAACCAGTCTTTGCTTTTAATTCTTCAAGATAATCTCCCAATAGAAAAATTTCTTTTACAGTTTGTGTAAAATCTTAAAAGGTCATTGTGTTACATTATTAATTGCATTAAATATTCTGTATTATTAAAAAAATTAAAATATTTTATGCTAAATATTGAATCTATTTTATCTTTGATCAATTCACATGTTTGAAGTTTTTTCTTTAGAGCAATAGATATGTTCACCAATGTGTACTGATCTGAATTCTATGCATAAAAAAATGACATAAACCCAATATACCTAATGCTTATTGCTGAAATAATGTGTTAAAAGTAGAAATTTTTTATATCCAATAATCTGAAACTCCTAAATTATAGAGAAAGAATGAAAATGTCATTAGATTTCTTCTAAAAAATGATAGAAATTATTTATATCTAATAATCTGAAACTCGTAAATTATAAAGAAAAAAAGAAAATGTCATTAGATTTCTTCTAAAAAACAAATTGCTTTTTTTTATAGAAAAAACCAATTGGTTTAATCCTATGCATAAAAAAAGACCTAAACCCACTATATATAATATTTATTACTGAAATAAAGTGTTAAAAGTAGAAATTATTTATGTCCAATAATCTGAAACACATAAATTATAAAGAAAATATCATTAGATTTCTTTTAAAAAACCAATTGTCTTTTTTTTTTTTAGAAAAAAACCATTTGGTTTAAACCGTGGTTTAAACCATGGTTAAAACCGATTGGTTTAAACTGTGCCAACCCTGTTAAAAAGTACATATTGACATTGCAAAGGCACTTTCAGCAGTTATTACTCAAAGACAGTACTGTAACCAACTGCAAACAATTTTTTCCCATTGACCACAATGTAACAGAATTATTCTGAATGACATAGTAAACGAACTATTAATTCTACATACTTCATATTCAATATCGATACATCAATCGATATATCAATTACATGAAAATCTGAGTATACTTATAAGAATTAGGGAGTGGACAGATGACTAGATAAACCAAATTCATAAGTACTTTTCAACTACATTGAAAAAAGTTTTTTAAAAAAAAGGATATTTTTAAAATATTTGTGGTGAGGGGATTGGATTTCCAACTAGTTGCCCATATATGCAAAATAATTTAAACTTTAAAAAAAAAAAGAAAAGAAAAGAAAAGAAAAAAGAACATTATATCTGAAAGTATAACACAACAGCAGAACAATTAAAAAAGATAACACACAAATGCATCAAAAGCGTGTTAAAAATTTCTTAAAATTAAGAGGGGGATTATACTTATTGTAATTAAGACATAGATAAAACTATTGAAAAAGTATGATTAAATTCGAATTTTTTTTCTAATAGGAAATATGAAAAAATAGTAGAATAAGGTATAATATAATGAGGGAACATGGTAAAATGAGAGTTATTTCCATTTATACTTCCTTGAATAATAAAATAAAGACTTACCAACTTGTTTACGTTCAATAAGATATCCAATAATAGGAGAAGCACCTTGATAACCATTTTTCCATTGAAGAACCAGCTGAGTGTGAGTATGTTTTAAAATCAATTCTTCGGGTGCAGATGGCGAACCTATCAAATAAAATGTAAAAAACACCATGTAATTGTGCAAAATTTAAGTTGAATACATTGTTAAAATGTATAAGCTTGTTAAGAATGTAAAACAAGTATAAAATATTACTATAAGAATAAGTTATCAAATAAAGGGCAAAATTAGCACTAGCCACTGGCCACAGGGCCAGTATACAAGAAAAAGTAGCCAATGAAAAATTGTCTAGCACAGCAGCCACCTTCTGGCCACTTTTTTACAAGGAGAGAATACAATTTACTTACATTTCATTAAACATTCTACTTTTTTAGGTTCCAATAGATTTTATTAACATATTTTTTTGGGCTATTCAGTTTTAGATTAATACTTATATAAATTTTACTGTTTAGTATTTTTAAATAAAAAATGGCTACTTGAAAAACTAATCTTACTGGCCAGTGGCCGCTGATGAAGTTTCTGAATTTTGCTTTATAACACTAAAACAACATTAAAATTAAAATTATAATAGACTTTTCATGCTATAAACATAGCACTATGTCCACAACAAGCTTTCTTTAATTTTAAGAAATTTATTTTTGTTTTAGTGTAATTTAAATAAGTTTGATTACTTTTAAAGTGATATTTAGGAATTAAGATGTTTATGTTTAATACTGAAGCATAAAATAAAACAATTTCACAAAAACAGAATCCTGTGAGAAAAGTATGGACAAACTTCTAACAAATATATTCATAATAATGTTCACTTTCTTTTCTTTTTCTTAAAAAATGGAGTTGTCATATTCAAAGGGTAAAGATTAAGGAATTTCCTTACACAAAGCTATTGTCATTATTTTTGAATTGACTTTTTATCCTTTAATCTTGTAAGCTTAGATTTTTCTGTGAATTACAAAATTTCATGCATGTGTTGAAAATATGGAAGATATTCAGATTAAACTGGAATAATATGAATTTATAAACAAACATTATAACCAAATTTATAAACAAACATTATTTTGTAAAATGTTCGTTACTTAGTTGACCTTATTTTAAATGAATTTTTTCATGTGGTCTCTAACAATGGTCAAATTACAAGTACTTTCTTTTCTTTTTCAGCTAATAGCTGTTTTTGTTTTTCACAATGTAATTTTTATTTTCAAAATGTCTTGAATATTCTTGATAACTTACAGAACCTTTATAAATAACCCTTAAAAATTTGGTTAATTTTATAATATATATCAGGACAAAAGATAACTCATTTATTAATTTTCTAATCAAGTTTTTTTTTTTTTTTTTTTTTTTTTTTTTTTTTTCCACCAATGGAAGTTATTTGCCTACATTTCACAAAATTCATTATGCAAAACAAAACAGGTAAAAAATTATAGGGGTGATTCTCTCCAAATAGGACAAAATAAGAGTTATGAGGGAGTGATTAATTATAACAAAATGCCTATTTACTTTTTTTACCATTATCTAAATTAAGATCAGACTTAATGGGTTTTAACTATGCCTAAATACTTATAAATCAATAATAATATTTTTAAATATTTACCTGCATTTAGTACAGACTGGTGAAGACAACCTCATCAGCCTCTACTGAATATATAGATGAATATTAAAAAACATTAATTATTATTGATTTATATGTATATAGATATAGTTAAAGCCCACTAAGCCTGTTATCAATTCAGATAATGGTAAAAAAGCAAATGGGCATTTTGTTAAAACTCATCACTCCCTCATAATTCTTATTTTGATTTATTTGGAGAGAATCACCCATATTTCATATGTAATATTTCTAGTTGACCAAAAAGAACATATTTGGAATATGGCCGTTTTTATATAAATCGACAACTATGCAATTCTATTACAATTTAGAAGAACACCATTTCTAACATTACAAGAAATTACATATACTTTTATTATTAATAATCCTTACAAAATATAACTAACAGAAATATTTTAACTTTTAATAATAAAAAAGGGATTAGAAAAAAAAATCCATAGATTTGCATAAAAATTTTGTTTTAAAATACTAAATAAATAATTACCTTCTTGAGGACCAGTAGTTATATTCCCCACAGACTCAGGTCCATAATCGAATGTCTCAGCTCTAACACGAAAAGTATAGGTAACAGCTTCAGCTAAACCATGAACACTCAAGGATGGAGATGTCACTTTCTGTTTTACTTGTTTGCTAAAATCTAAATGCAGAAAGTATAAAATATAAATGACAACTTATCATACTTCTTATGATTAAAGACAATAAATAAAAAAAATATCAATAAAACTGTAAGCATAAAAACATTTGGTACTTTTATTATACCATTTTGTGATGCTGCATTATTTCTTCACAGATTGGATATGACACCCAGTGTTGGGATCAAGATAATTATATTTGTGATTTACTATAAAAAGTTCATAGCCAGGAAAATCATAAAAAAAAAAGAAAAAAGAAAGAAAGAAAGAAACTTTATGTATAATTCCATAGACCTGAAACAGTTTTATCTGGTTCCTTATCATCAGATAACTTCCAAATGGTAAAATGTATCTTGGGTTGCTTGAGAACTTCCTCAAAAAATAAAAATTAAATCTTTAAAAAAAAAATAAAAAAAATAGGATATTTAGTATAATTATGAGTATATAATTAAAAAATGATTTATGCTCAGTAAATAGAAAGTTGCAGTGTTTACAATGAAATCCTTTCCACAATTGTAGTTGAAATAAATGGCACATTGTATCTCCAACTTAGAAGTTGGATACTCAAAAGTTGCCCTAATTTGCTAAAAAGCAAGCTTACATTTCCCTTAATTTTTTATTTTTTTTTTTTTAAGTAATAATTCTATTGTTTGGATTTTTAATTTTAAAAAATAATCATTTTACATAATTAAACAATAAATGTTTAAAAAAATTTATTTAAAAATAAATTAATATCAATAATTAAAAAGCATGCATATATACTTAGGGGTTGTGCAATGCAAATATAGTATTATCAACTTTTTAGTAATTTTGGACCCCTTCTGATAATGATATCGTTATCAAAGTATAAAAATTTTATGATTTCTAGAATTTATTTGTTTTGTTTGAAGTGATACAAAACTGGTTAAATTTATTTTTCGCAAACTTTTATGGTTCAGTATAAGAAAAGTCAATAAAATATCCCTTTGCACATGAAGAAACTTTATATCAAATAACACTTAAAAGAAATAGTTAATATTTAAAAGTATTTTATAATTTTTTGTAACATAATGCACTCAACAGTAATAAAGTCTTGTTGCACCTGGCCCGAATGGAAGAAGAGAGGGGGCAGATAGAAATTTTTATTAACAAAATAAATGGACAACATTCCTTTTCTTTCTCTTTTATTTATTAGTAAACACAAGCTTCATTTCGAATATACTTCACATATGGTTTCTCGAACCATGATTATACATGCAAACACATATGAAGAAGGATATAAATGTAAGGGTATTCTAAATTTTACAATTAAATAATTTTACAATAACATTGCGATTTTAATAATAACTACATATTTTTATAAAAATAGATAATCAACTAAAAAAATTTAACATATCCTTTTGAACAAAGGCCATGTTATAAATAAAAAAAAAAAAAAAAAAAAAAAAAAAAAAAAAAAAAAAAAGAAAATTTTAATTAGATCAAAAATGACATTGATATCAAACAGGGTTGGGTTTTTGACATCAAAAACTGGTTTTCGACATGACAGTGGTAAAAACCATGTTTTTACAGGTTTATTCCGTCAAAAACCCATCATTTTTAATTTTTGTCTGATTTATAATGCAAATGCAACATGAAATTCATTTCTAAGTTAATTTTTCCTTGTTGTCCTCATTATTTTCAATTACATTTGTTAAATTTATTTAAAAGAAGGATTTCCTAAGTGGGAAAATTTAAAAATACAAGAGTAAAAGGAAAGAACAATATTTGTCATAATCTCCATTAATATAGATTCTACTAACTGCAAAGGACATTAATATTAAATGATAAAAGATTATTATTGTTATTAAATAACATTCAATATACATTTCTTATAAACTATTTAAATCCTTTTAGGGATGCAAAAATGTTATATATGAAAATAGATGTCAAGAACTGGTCACTGAATAAATTTGAATATTATATACTAGAAGATAGCCCTTCAAAATGACGTGTTTCCATTTTTGAAAGGATGATAAAACATTACAATAACTTTGGTCAGTCATAGCCACTCTAGGCTTAAACAATTTTGAAAAATACAAAGATTGAACATGAGGGAAAATCTAAAAAAAAAAAAAATAAATAAAGTTCAATAGAAATCTGCATTTAAAACTATAACAAAACTATCTGGTGGATGAGGAGAGATTGTAATGAACAAATGCCAAATGCATAAATTAAAAAATAAATAAATAAATAAAGTAAGGTAAAATATCAATTATAAAAGAATACATTGTGAAACTACAGCCAAAAAATATTTTAAAATACTGAGAGAAAATAATAAAAATATCCAAAATGTATAAAATTTTTTCCCATTTTGGCCATTTCCAGACGAATATGAAAGGGTAGCCAAATTATTAATTGAATGGGTAAAATAATGGTATAGAATATGCCACTAATGAGTTTCACTCACAAAATTACAGTAATTGTTTCACAAAAAACATGCAAATTAACATGCATTAATAATGCAAAACATGTACTAGTAATGCTATTTTAAAACATTTGTGAATTAACTATTTTGAAATATTTGTAATTTTGATAAATATTACTGAATTCATGTGTTTTCATGAAGAAAGAATAAATTATTTTGGAAAAAATTAAGATATTGCGGATAGCACTGATAATCACAATCTTTTTACCAAATATATTTATGTATTAACCAAATTTTTTTGGTTATTAAATTTGGCTAAACCTGAAATAAAACTTGCTTATTTTATGATTTTGATGTCTGATTATTAACTTGACCTTTGCTTTTATTATCTTAATCAGGTTAAAAATTATCTAAATTTTTATTATTTTAGCTTACTTACTATTAATATTACTTATTTTAATATTTTATTATATTGTAAGCCTTCATAATAGTTTCGATTTCATTGTTAATTACATTTAAATTACTATTTTAAAAATATAAACAAAGCAATGAAACAGAAATCCGCAAAATTGTAAAATCCACAAAACCTCTGGTCCCAAGCTGTGTGGATTTGAGGGAGTCTACTGTATTTCAAAATGGTTATCTTATTCACTTCATAAATGCAACTAAAAGGTGATTTTTATTTTCAGTTCAATAAGCAAAATCTTAAATTTTTTATATTAATAAAATTTTGATAAGACTCGATTTCAATTGAAAGCTTTTGGATTTAAAATTTAATGAATAACAAAACAATATTTAAGAAAAATCAGAGTATAATAATAATTTATATATTCTAGTTTTTATTTTTTAACTTTAGTGCTAATATTTATGAGTCTTATAGACAATTCCAGCACCTATATTTTTATATATAAATTTTTACCTGAATAGTCATGAAACATTTTTTTTTTTTAAATTAAAAACGCCTAAAGCTACCATAAAGTCAGACTATTTATATCCTGCTTACATTTTATTTAAAATTTATTCAGGTATTATTTAAAGTGCATTAAAAGAAATAACACATTGCACATTTTTTAACATGTATATGACTGTATGAGTAAAAATCTTTTACCTTTAAAATTATTCTTAAATTATTATTACATTTACAAAGAATCTTAATTTTTTTTTAATGCAGATTTTGTTTTTGTTTTTATAAATAAATATACTTCAGAATCTTTTTGATACTGAATATTTCACATAAAATGGCTTAATACTAAAGATAGAATAAAAAAATAATTATTGTTATAATATAAAAACAAACAATTAAAAAAAAGGTTTTTGACAGTTTTCGACATGACGGTAAAAACCATGGTAAAATCCGGTAAAAACCGCCAGGCGTCAAAAACTTGCCAACCCTGATATCAAAAGACAAACCTTCCCATTGCCCCTCCCCTAAAATAATAACATTATATTTATACAGCCCCTTATAACTATGCCAAAAAAATTATAAGCATATCTCATTTGAACATAGTTTTCTGTATCCCTTGATGTTCCCAACTTAGAAAGGTTTCATTATAATTTAAAATAAAGTGCCCTGTACTTCATACCTGCTTATTTTGTACAGTAAAAATTGGAGGAAAACTGGGAAAATTTCATTAAAATCAGGAAACTTTTACTAACTGGCATGCTTTGCAGAAATTAATCAGCAACAAGTAGGGCCAAATCAAAATCCAATGATAATTGAACTGCACAGTTTTTTCAAAGAAATGAATTTTATGTTGTAGGCATCTTACAATGATGGCCTATATTTATAGCCTTTCATAGCATTAATAACTTCTGGAAACAGACTATTCATGAATGCTTCAGTCAAATCATTTGCATAATCAAAGGACATGAAATGACAACATGAGTCAATACACAAAATCACAGATTTGCTCTTCAATAGCTTTACATAGGATTAGCTATTTTGCATTCTAGAAAGCAGAAAACAAGTAGATTACAACATTTTTTTTTTTTATCAATCAAGGATATGAGGTATGATTGATATTTTGCAACAAGGGAAATCTGAATTCATTAAATAAAAAGGAACAAATTAGATACATAAAATTTTAAATAATTATATTTTAAAATAAAGTAACTTGTTTTTAATAATTTTTAAAATGGAGAAAAAATTGAAAATTAAAAAGATTTCATTTTGTGACAGGAAACGGGAAAATCAATACATGTTTAAATACACTTGCCCGAATAAGTATTCCTTTTTTCAACAACCCAATAGTTTGCTATCATAGTTTATTTTATTTTTATATTATATTACATTTTTAATCAATATTATATATTTAATAATGTTAATTTTTTTTAAACATAATTCGCAATATTTTTTATGATTCGACTTAAGAGCACTGGATAATATATGTAACCTTTTTATGTCTATTACATATATAAACTTTAAAGCAAGGTTGGGTTTCTGACGTCAGAAACTGGTTTTTGACATGAGAAGCGTCAAAAACTGGTTTAAACCGTCAAAAACTGGCTTAAACCGTCAAAAACGTGTAATGCACTTTAAACATTTAAAAAACAAGAGAGAAACATTGAGTAATTTTTAATATAAAATTATACTGTAATTTAATAATTATAAAAAAATTAAATTACTTTAATTGCAATAAAACATTGTTTTTTAGAATGTTCAAATAGAAGAAAATGATTTTGTACTGTTAAAGATCTAGATCAATTTTACCATACAGCATCCTATAGCACATAACCAATTTAGCACATTTATTTACACCCAAATGGTTTATGAGTTTAGAGTGTATGAAGCCAAAGTTACAAAATACTCTCTTAATTGGTGCTGAGCTAGCAGGGCTTGATAGCAGAAGCATTGCTAGTTGAGCAAGTTTGGAGGCAGGCTAAATTTTCAGATTTATGACATTTTTTTTTCTTTTTCCCCCGGAAATGATAATATACAATACAGTAAAAATGAATTTTTAATATTACATATAATATTGTATATTTGTAACAGATGTTTAACGTGAAATTTTACAGATCAGTGTAGTATTTGAGGTTTCTGACGAGGTTTTTGACAAGAGGTTTTAGCCGTGACGGTTTAAACCATGGTTTAAACCGCATACTGTCAAAAACTTGCCAACCCTGCTTTAAAGACATGGCGAGCATACTGAAAATGCCATTCAGTAACAAAAAGAAAAAGAAAAAAGAAAAAGAAAAAAGAATTTGGTGCATGGGATGAAATAAATTTTGAAATGAACAGAAAATCAATACTTCAAAAATATTAATAACTTGCACATTATTAAGATAACAAAGTGTACACAATGACAATGATAATATTCTTTTACTGTACACTAGATATGTGTACAAGAAAAGAATGTTATTCTTGCGCACTTATGACTTACATATAAAAAGTTCAATAACAGAAACATTACGCATACTTCATATTTCCCCAAGTAAATAGGGCATAGTGCACAGAAATTAACACAAAAAACACTTACCTATATCTGGTACAGCTGTTTCATAAGTGACAAGGTATCCAGCTATTCTTCCATTCGGTTCTACTGGAGGACTCCAACTTACATTCAAAGACGTCATGGTAACATCGCTAAAGACCAATGAACCTGGAGGACCAGGTATATCTTCCATGGTAGTAACAAACTGAGGGGATGATCTAGGTCCATCTCCAGCTGGATTGAAAGCCAATATCTGAATACTGTACTCAGTAAATTTTTTCAAATCAAGCAGCACATAAGATGTAGTTGTAGGTGGCACAGCTTCCATTTCTTCAAACCCATCGGCAGAACGAGGTTCATAAAATATTTTATAGCCAAGTAAATCACCATTTTGTAATGTTGGTGGAGGAGGTTTCCATGACACTTTTAATTCTGTAGAGCTTATGGCATCGACACGAACTTGCTGTGGTTCACCAGTAGGCACAGCTTCACCAACAAACACTTGAACAGGCAGACTTGGTGGACTATCACCTCTACTATTGTAAGCATAGACTCGTATCTCATAAACTCTATCTCTTTCTAATTGGTGCAGTGATAAAGAAGTTGAATTTGCACCTTGAATTTTATCAGCAGGACAATCACCTGTCCTCGGAATAGAGTATCCTGTTATTTGACAGTATTCAACTCGATAACCAGATGACCGAGAATCTCCATTCCAATCTTCTCCACTCAAAGCCTCCCAGTTAACTCTTACAGATGTAGTAGTATATGGAGTAGCATACACTTGACGGGGAGCTCTTTCAGGAGCAGCAGGCAAAGTCCATGTTAAATTAGATTCAGGACTCCAACCACTTGAACCAATATCATTAGTAGCTTGAATCCTGAATTTATATGGAGTGTAAGGCTTCAAATTCGTAACAGTGTATTTGTTGTAGTTTGGATCCACTTTGGCTGCAACAGTTTTCCATGAATCATCATTTTTTGCCATTTGAACTGTATAAAAACGAAGAGGGGCAAAACCATCTCTACCTGGCGTCCAACTAAAAGATATCTGTCTAGCTTGTACCTGAGAATTACTTATCTGGGGTGGTGAAGGAGGTTGTGGTGCTTCACGATTATTTGTTGTAAATACTTTAGCATAAGCAGTCTTGCCCCATCCTTCATTAGTTTGAGCAGTAAGAGAAAACATATAATAGGATTCTGGCATTAAGTTAATCACTTTTAAAGTACGTTCAGTAGGAGCTAATTCTTTTACTGTATCCAACTCCATCGAATTATCTAATTTATAAGATACTCTGTATGCTAAAATAACACCATTTGGTTCTTCTGGTACATCCCATAAAATACGAGCAGTAGTTGTGGAAACATCTGGAAAAGATATATTTGAAGGAACACCTGGCACATCTTCAAATGTGCGTACAGAAACTGGAGGTACACTTAAAACACCATCACCAATGCGAGAAAAGGCTAACACTTGCACACTGTACAATGTATACTTTTTAAGCTCTGTTAAAGTGGTAGTAAATGTGCTATTGCTTTCAATAATTTTATATTGAAACAGAACATTTTTTGCTCCATAATAAACTTTATAACCTTCGATAATACCATTCTGATGAATTTTTGGAACTTCATTCCATTTGACAACAATTGTTGTTGAAGAAGTTGCATTTATTTTAACATCGCTGGGACCAGCTGATGGTGCAGCTTCTCTGGTTTTTTCTCGAGCTGGAAGACTTGGTGAACTGCTACCCACATCATTAAAAGCTTGAACAGAAATCTCATAATCTGTGAATTCCTCGAGATTTTTAATTACATAACTGTTTGCATTATGATCTTCTAAAGTAACTAGTTCATAAGTTTCATTTCCAGAATTACCATCAACTTCAGCATCTATAATGCATTCTCTATGTAATATATTATAACCTCTTGGGATACCAAACCATTCAACTTGCTGTAAAGGCTGAAAGAAAGAAAAAAAAATCAATTTAACATTGAAATATTAATAACCACATATACCACATACAAATTTATATAAAATTAATATATATAGATATATATTTACTATAATTACAACCACAAATAAAACAAAGAAGCCCGTGCAGTTTCTTAAATATACATTTGCATCTTTCAATAGAATGTAATTTCACATTGTTTACCTAGTATTATGTTTTCCTTGCATGAGAAAAGGACCAAATGATAATACAAGACAATTGAGATACCTAGGTAATATGTTAGGAATACAGATAGGGAGAATGACATTATTTATCCAGACTGGAGACATTTTTTAGGCTCTTATAAAAACTTACAAAACTGTTATTGAAATTCATTAGATGTCTTTTTGTATCTTGAGATAATAATTTGAAAAAAAAAAAAAAAATCAGAGCAGATGTAATCTGTCAATGTATAACAAAACAATAAAACTTTTAAATATTACTGTAAAGCTGTGAATTAGAAAAAAACATGCCATTAGGTTCTAATCTTCAATCAAATAATTATTTATATTTTAATCAAATGATTTATTTTTCAAGTAACATTTCCTTTCTTTTTTCTTTCTTTTTCAAAAGAAGTCTGGGCCAAGGCCTCTGCCTGCATAAAGATAAACCTTGCCAGTATCTTAAAAAATTTAATAATAATAAACATTTAAGTATGTCAAGTGTTTAGTATATATACATATATATATTTAATTGTATAAAACAATTTTACATACCGTCCAACGAACTCTCAAAGCATTAGCATTAACTGCTCTGACAGTTACATTATATGGAGGATGTGATGGTGGAGCTTGAATAGTCTGGAAGAATTTTGATGGCTCACTTGGTTCACTTGAACCAACCACATTAGTAGCAATAAGTCTTAATTTATATTCTGTGAATGGCATCAAGTTCTTCACTAAAATATTAGAAGCTTCAGGATCTGACACCTCATAGATTTTCCACCAAGACTCATTCCGACGAGTCTGTGCTTCCACCGTCCACTTGATGATTGATGTGTTGCCATCAAAGCCAGGAGTAAACTGGAGAACCACAGAAAAAGCCCCAATATTTGAAACAGCTAACTTGGTAGGTGGTCCAGGTAAAACTGACAAGGAAAAAAAAAATAAATATAAACACTGATACTTAATGACACTTAATTTCAATATTATTTTAAACAAAACCATTGATTCCTTAAGTCATTTGAAAACAATGGAGCTACATTAAGAAAATTTATGTGAAACCACCTTGTTAAAATTTTTGAGAAGAAAAATTTCGTTAATACAAATTATTCTTATGAAATTTCTTTGTTTCTTATACTTTGAGATTATAAAATTTGGCTTTTCAGAAAACAGTGAGGAAAAAAAATTATTTGAAGTTAATATAGTATTTAATTTTGTTAACCCCTTAGGGACGAACAATCAATAAATGTGTCACTTTAAGTGCTCTGAATCCATTCATTATTCTCACCAGTTATTTTTAATTGTAAAGTTTACCTTATTAAAACAGAGCATTTTTGTGATTTAATTGCAGAAAATGTTTTAAAAATTAAGCAAAGGACTCTTGCCATGAAGGGGTTAAGAATACAAATTTTATACATCAGATCAGATTAAAACAGTTCTGAAGATAACTGACATAAAATACAATAATAAAACTTTAAATACTTAAATTTCTTGTAGATAAGATAGATAAATTTCAATTTATATGCATTATCTTAACACTTTAAACTTCCAAGTAATTTTCATTCAGTTTTTGAAAAATAATTACTTTTTTTCTTTTAATAGATTATTATTATTATTAATTATTATTATTATTTTAGCTTAGTTTCATTGTTATAAACATTAAGCATCTTAAGGAATGTCACTAAATAAACTTATTTTTAATTGAATGAGCTTTTAATTAAACATAATATTTTTTATCCATACTGATATCAAGGCAGTATTTTCTAAAGATTACTAAGATTTAAAAATACAATGTTTACCTGGAGGTATTCCTGATTGTATAGTTGCTGTTTCTACTGGCCCTGGTCCAACAACAGTCCATGCAAAAATCTCAAATGTGTAGGCAGTCGTAGGACGCAAATCAGTTACTTTGACCTGAGTTGCTTCGGCAGACAGATTGCGAATAACAGTTGTTTCCAGAACATCTTTAACATGATACTTTAAAGTATATCCTGAAAAAGAACATATTAAACACTCAAACTTATTTAGTTCAATATCTAAAAAAAGAAATGTGAGACCATAAAATATACTTGGAAAGATGAGTAATTTAACAATGTTTTTATTCATTTTGTTTTTTTCCCCCATTCAACAACATGGAATTTTCTGGTCCATAAAGTCATTTTTATGCATAAATACATGAAATTTAGCAATATTACTATTGAAGTGGCACAGAATTAGACTTTCTTCTAACCATATAATTGAAATGAATACCTTAAATTACAATCAATCACTTTCTCATGATGCCCTTTTTTTTTTTTCTCTCATATTCCCAAAAGAAGTTTAAAATATTAACTTTGGAATCCTTTTTAAGAATATCATTTGACTTTGTAATAATATGAAAAATGCAATTGTCAATTTACTGTTATATAAGAATACTTGCTAATTTTATGCATTTGCAAATAAAAATTACTTTTAAAGCCCTTAGAAAATCAGATAAATGGTAAGATTAAAAAATGTAACTATCTATAAATGTAAAGGGACTATATTAACTATATGATTAGGGAAACTCCTATTTTTGAACCACTTTCTAGATGGTGCTTTGATTTTAAAATATTTAAGTTTTAGATAACAAAGTTATTCGTATGTGTAAATCCAATATCCTACATTCAAAATGAAGAAAAAGACTCACTATACCTAATAATTTATTGCTAATGCAATATGAAGAGTTCTGCCAACTGCTAAGCATATTGCATGAGTACTTATATATTTTCACTTATCTTTCCTAAAACTTCAATTAATCATTATACAATACTTCTTTACTGTTTCCAGTTTTATTATATTAATACAGTAGTCTTGCTATTCCGAAGTATTGGGACCGAACGCTGTTTGGTTTAGCGGAAATTCTGAATAGGCAGATTTCATTAATAATAATCAATATATTGACTTGTTAAGGTGTAAATTAAGTGCAGGGACATCTGCTAGTGTCAGTTCTATTTATTGTTGATCGGCTCATGGTGAACAGCTTCTGCTATTTCTAATAGCATAAATTAAAATTCATTGATAATGCATATAAAAAACTCTTCAAATTAAACTACAACTGTAATATCATAAAAATAGATACACATTTTTCACCACACATAAATCTGAGTAAACGATGACAAGAAAGACAAAGTTGTTTGATAAATTCAATGCTCTTGATCAGAAAAAAATCTCTGATTTTAAATTTTAAGTGTTGTAAATTACTTACTTTTTGCATTTAACAGTGATTCTACAGAAATGTATAAATGAAGCTGACATCTACTGTAAGTAATCAGCTTTAATTACTTTCTTCTATCTTCAATAGAAGAAAGTATTGCAATTGAAAAAATTTTTTGACTTTTGGTTTTCGACGGATTTACATGTTTTAGAGGTCAGATTCCAAAACACATGTTTTTACAAAATGTCTGTATGTCCGTGTGTCTGTATGTCTGTGTGTGTGTCCATATGTCGCCATTCTAACATCAAAAAGTGGATGAAGATATGCATAGAATTGAATTAAATTTTTTGTGAATGTTTTTGGCTGTGGCAAGCAGGTTCTCCTTCAATTTTGAAATATTCTGCCAGAAGAGGGCGCTGCAATAGCAATTTTTGTGCCATTTTCAATATTGTACCGACTAAAAGTGCATGAAATTAAGCATCAAATTGAGCCTTTTTTTTTTTTTTTTTTTTTTTTTTTTAAGTGTTTGGCTATGACAAGCTTGTCCTCCCTGAATTTGAAAAAAATCTGCCCTAAGGGAGCGTTGCAATAGCACATTTTGAGCCATTTTTAATATTTTACCAGAGAAAAGTGAATGAAGTTATGCATAGAATTGAATGAAATTTTTTGTATAAGTGTTTGACTATGGTCAGCAGACCCTTCCTGATTTTGAAGAAAAATCCGCTGGAAGGAGGCGCTACAATCGCTATGTCTGTGCCATTTTTATTATTTTACCATTAAAAAGTGTTGGATGTTATGCATAGAACTGAACTAAATATTCTGTGTATGATTTTTTTTGGAGTATGGCAAGTAGATCCTTCCTGAATTTGAAAAAAATCTGACTATCGTTCTACTGTTCATCGGAGCATGCAGATACAGAAACTTTTTATTCCGATTAATTGAGAAAAGCAGAAATTTAAGAAGCAAATCATAGTTGGTATAGTATTGAATTAATAATATTAACGCATTAACATGTGTAACTAAATTTTAAAATGTACGTATGAGATAGAAGAAAGTTTTGGGATTGGCACATCAAACTAGTTCTAATTTGGTTTCAGACATTTTCATCAAGCTAAGGCTCTCTTGCATGTCTCTATTTAAATTATTTGTAAACTTTTTTGATGAATATCTTTTTAAATTTCCCTCCTTTTTAAGTTTTAAAAAAAATTACATTTCTTTTGAACTCTGTTCGGAATAAGTGGATTTTCAGAATAGGGGGGTTCGAAATAGCGAGACTCTTCTGTATATCATGATGCAAAGTTGTTATCAATAATCATTGTAAAATAATTAAAATTTCTATTAATGCTACACTGATTTTTCTTGATGTTTGGCCAATTATAAAAAGCAATGTTAACTTTGAAATGAAAAAAAAAAGAAGAAAAAAAAAAGATAGAAATGTTAATATAATTTGCATCGATTTAATATATGGTTGTGATAACAAGACTACTAATGAAAATATCATGTTTCCATAATGTACTCGAGTGGATAAGAAAGGGGATGTGTTTATGAGAAATAGGGGCACTCTGGGATGAAAAGCCTCAGAAAGGGATATGTGAAAGAAAAAAGGTTAGAGATTGCTGTCTTAAAAGATTGAAAAAAAAAAATTTTGTTTCTAATTACCATCAGTATTCTACAAACATTGCAATTAAGAGTTTCGGAAAAGTTTTATAAATTCATTTAATAAAATCATTATATAAATGTTTCATAAAATCAATACAAAAAATCATTTAATAAAATCTATATATATAAGGTAGATAAAACTGTGTTCTTTTTACTAAGCTATATGTATCAGTAAAGCTAATGGATTCCATGAATTTTGTTTAAAAATCTTTAACAAACATTTATGTTGTGAAATGGCTTATTACAGTCCAAATATATATATATATATTTATTTCATTAATAACAATTTAAAAACATATTTATTTCATTAATAACAATTTAAAAACAAACTTTTGAGAATAAAGTTAAGTTCAGAATTACTGATATTTAACAAACAATACCTTGTAAAATGTTAAACTGCTCTTTAAAAAAGTATTAGTTACAATCTTTAAAAGACTAGAAACAGTTTTGATTACAGTTACAGCAAAAAATATCTTGACATTTGCGATTTCAGACATTTTGTCAAATATTAAGATATATACATGTGGAAGGATTCTGAATCTCCGGATGTATAAACAAAATAGTACTGGTCATATATTTTCGAGAAGATTTTTTTTTTCCCCAAAATTCAATAGGGACAGTCAACAAATTGAAAAAAACGAATATCTTTTGATAAATCCTGTCAAAAGTAATGTAGCAAAAGCATTCAAACTGCAGATTATGATTAAGTGGCTCATGGTAATAAACTGTGTTCATTTTTATGCGGATAGCATGTATACTCGTAAAGAAATTAAGGCTTTTATAAAAACGGTCTGAAATTTTGCCAAGTTTTTGGCTTATAATTTACAGAGTTCTTAATACAAAACAATGCTCTTTTCAGAAAATATGAGAAACAACATTGTACATAATACCAAGGATGCCACTCAGAAAATAAAAAGAAGAAATTATGCCTAAAGTAAAATTTACATCATTTTTCACAACATTTATGGGTGAATTTTGTAAACTATATTGTTCATAATAAATTAAATAAAGTTGAAAGTTTTACTAGTTCGGAATCTACTAGAGTTTTTAATTATAGAAGTTTTCATCTACAATTAACGCCTGACAATATATTGAGAATTTTTAACTTGGATAGCCGGATATAGTTAAAAAATGACAATGATAATTCCTTTTACGGATTTAAAATTATACATAATTGGTTTAACTTCAAATTATTTAACAAAAAATAAAATAAAAAAATTTATTTAACAAAAAACAAAATAAAAAAATTAAACTTGTTCTTTGTAAACTTTTAATTTATAAGAGTAAATAAAAATTATTTTTCTTTAGTTCACAGTATTTTACATCAACAATAGGTTCAGTAAGAAATTTTATGTATCACATAATTTTAAATCAATTTAAGTAACCCAGCAATAGATTCCATTATTACATGGGTGAATAACAAAATTTAGCAATTTTTTTACGAAAATGACTGTTTTTTTTTTTTTTTTTTTTTTTTTTTTTGTGCGATTATTTGACGAAAATCGTTGTTTTTTCGCAATTATTTGATGAAAATTGCCATTTTACATCACGATTGTTTGGCGAAAATCGTTTTACATCGCGATCATTTAACGAAAATCGCAGTTTTATTTCGCGATTGTTCGACGAAAACTGCTGTTTTATACTGCGAGCGTGTGACGATAATTGCCGTTTCATTTTGCGACCTTTTGACAGAAATCACAGATATATTTCACAATCTTTTGACGAAAATCACTTATATTTCGCGACTATTTAACGAAAATCGATGTTTATTTTGTGATCTTTTGAAGAAAATCGCTATTTTGTTTCGCAATCATTTGAAGAAAATTCCTGTTTTATATTGCGATTGTTTGATGAAATTGCTGTTTTATTTTGCGATCTTTTGATGAAAATCCCTGTTATATTTTGCAATATTTAGGCAAAAATCGCTTTTATATTTTGCAATATTAAGGCAAAAATCGCTGTTATACTTCGCAGCCGTTTAACGAAAATCGATGTTGATTTTGCGATCTTTTGATAAAAATCACTGTTATATTTCTAGATTTTTTGACGAAGATGACCATTACACTTCGCGATATTTAGATGAAAATTGCTAATTATATTTCACAATCATTTGATAAAAATTGTGTTTTACATCGTGATCATTTGAAGAAAATCGCGATGTTATTTCGCGATCATTCGACAAAAATCGTTATTTTATTTCGTGATCACTTAACAAAAACAGCAGATACTTAAAAAATAAAAGAAAAATGGAAATCCGCCATTTGGTGGAAAAGTGGCATCTCTGTAATACTCTATAATTAAAATTAAAAAAATGTAAATTGTATGAAAAATGAGCAGGTTTACTAAATAAATTATCACTGTGCATGTGTCAATTCTATAGCAATTTCATTTGCATATTGTATTAGCTAAATTTATAGAGGTACATTTGCTAAAGTTTCAAAATTAAACCTTGAAAATTCTGAAAACTATTGTCGATAGAATAAGATCAAAATTCGTTATTCCAAAAATGAAGCAAAAAGATGAGGAGGTGTATCCAAATATAGCAGTACGTGCAGTATTGTGTAGACACTAATCAATGGAATATGGATACAGCCCCTCATTTTTTTGTCTCATTTTGGGAATATCGGATTTTGATCTTATTCTTTCGACAATAATTTTCAGAATTTTCAAACTATGATTTTGAAACTTTAACAAAAGTTGCTCTGTACATTTAGCTAACATAAAATGCAAATGAATTTTTTATAGAGTTAACACATGCAGTGAAAATTTATTTAGTAAACCTGTTCATTTTTCATACAATTATTAATATTTTTAAATTTTTATTACAGGGTATTATGTACAATATCGTTTCTCATATGCTCTGAAAAGAAAACTGGTTTTTATTAAGAGCTCTGCAAATTATAAACAAAAAACTTAGCAAAATTTGGGACTGTTTTTATAAAATACTTAATTTCTCAACGAGATACATGCTATCTGCATAAAAATGAACACAGTTTATTAGCATAAACCACTCAATCATAATCTGCAGTTTAAACGCTTTTGCTACATTACTTTTGACAGGGTTATTCAAAAGATATTCGTTCTTTTTCAATTTGTTTACGTTGTCCTATTGGATTTTGGAAAAAATATTTTCAAAAATATATGACCTGTACTATTTTGTTGATACATCTGGAGTTTGAGTCATTCCTTATGTATATTTCTAGATATTTAACCAAACGTCTGAAATCTCAAGATTTTTTTTTTTTTTTTTTTTTTTTTTCTGTGACTGTAAGTTTAGAGTTGTTGATCACTGACACTTTCAATATTGCTTTTACAAACAACAAAGCTTTCAACATAATGAAAAATGGGGGTGGGGGTAAAATAAATTTTGAAGGCAGGAAAATTTAGATAAGTCATTATTTAGTGTTGATATTGATTAGTTTGTTTAGACAAATTAAGTAACAAAAATTTAAAATTTTTACAAAATAAAAATTTTTTGAAGATTTGAGCATTTATATGTCAGAGAGGTGAGGAAGGGGGGGGGGGGGAACAAGTAAGAGAGGTATTTAATTTTATGAAATTATAGACTTTTAATATAATTGGATGCAGAACCTTTTCTTGAAGCCGAGATCATGCTTACCACCATCACACAATGATGGGAGGATAGCCTGCCAAAATGTTTTTTTCTCTCTAAAAACTGTCATTGAAATTGATGCTGTCATCAAGACCAGTATGTTATTTGCAAGGATCTGGAGTTTGACAGCAGAAATAGAAATGTGCAAAGAAAGAGATCAGATCATTGGAATTGATGCTGTCATCAAGACCAGTATGTTATTTGCAAGGATCTGGAGTTTGACAGCAGAAATAGAAATGTGCAAAGAAAGAGATCAGATCATTGGAATTGATGCTGTCATCAAGACCAGTATGTTATTTGCAAGGATCTGGAGTTTGACAGCAGAAATAGAAATGTGCAAAGAAAGAGATCAGAGCCAAAAAATGACAACCTTTTGTCGTTGAAATTAGAAACATGATGGATTCAAATATTTGGGGAAAGAAGATTAGAATTCATTTGCTACATAATTTTTCCTCTATGAATGAAATGCAGACGCCCTCATGCCTACTTCCTTTAATCAAAAAAAAAAAACTTTCATAAGTATTTTAAAAAGAATATTTTTTATTTATAAAAAATTTAAACTTTACTGTTGAGTATAATAAATACAAGAAACAAAACAATGAAAAATGAAACAGATACTTATTGCCAATATACCTTTTAAAATGCCATTAACACGATCAGGAGGGCTCCAAAGTACTAAAATAGAGGTGTCAAGAATTTCATCGAATTTCAAATTTTTCACAGCATCAGGAACTAAAACATAGAAATCAATGCTTTATAACAAATGAATAAAATGAGCACATTACAAGGAGAAATTTTAATGAATAAATAATAATAATTAAAAAGAAAAAAGAAATACATAAATTAATATTCAAAGTTTGTTTATAGAATACAAAGTATCATGACTTGGCAATTTTTGATCATACAATTATTTTTCATTTGTTAGATCCTGGAAAATATTTTCTAAATGTAACTTGTAGGACTCAGGGATCTTATAAGAATTTCAAATTAGTTATATTTTAAAAAATAACTACTTTGATTTAAATGACTTCTAAGATATGATGAACATTTTTTTAATTGCTGTTTGAAGTGCACAACTAAACCTATTCAGCTATTGATCAATAATAGCAGGGGATATTCTGTATGTTTTAGAAAGAAGCAACCAAAGCACCTTTTATTCAAATATAAATAATTATTGTAGTGTTCAATATGGAAGCTATATAAATAGAGTTAACCTAGGCTACCGATTTTTATCCTGAAATTCTTCAAATCCTCAAAATTTCATTTTTTTTTAAAGTTACCATATTTTTGAGTGTATAGTCCACGGCTTATACAAGAAAAAAACCTTCCAAAAAGCTGCTGCAGCTTATACATGGTGCGGGTTATACAAAGATTTTTTTTTTTTTAATTGGAAATCGTGATATTTTTTCTACAACTACCTCAAAAAATTTGAAAAAAAACATCAAAATTTGTAAATTTTTTTCACTATTCCGCGAAATTTAGAGAGTTCTGTCAGCCTTACTCATATCCTTAACACTCATATCCATAAGCACATATACATATTGTAATGGTATAATATAGCATGACTTACTGGTTTTTATTTTATTCCAATCTTATCTTATTTCCAATCTCTTTATTTTGTTTTTCCCTATTCCATGGCATATTCCTCTTTTAAATCGGTTACTTATTTGTTTACTTTCGATTTGAACACTTGCATGTGCGTTCATGGTCCGTGCGTTCACATCGTTTTCTTCCGTCTGATCGCGATTTGCGATCTTCGCAAATCGCAACTTACGAGTAGCCGTATATCTCTTTCGCAAAGCAGGAACGCATTCGCTCAACTTCTGCAGACGCAAAGGGGGCGTTGCCTTCTGGTGATGTATAGAACCGCGAGGGATATTTAAATCAGTTGGATTGTTTTGACTGCGGATGGTCTGACGATGTTTTGGCCTAGTAAAAGGCCGTTTGTTGTCATAAATATTAATTATGAAAGTTCAATTGTAGTTTATCTTAAGTGGTGAAAGATGGTGTAGTTTTATGAAATAATTTCTATTAGTTGATAGCGGAAATGTGATGATAAATATGTTGCTGTCATGAACTGTGTTAACATCCAAGGGTTTTTTTACTTTCTTTGAACTATTTCTGGACTTTATTTTTCGTCATCGTCCGATTTGAAAATTTCTTCTTCCAACTATGCCATGGTGAGTTGTTCGTTTTGCAACCTGTACCGGTCAGTTAAACTTTACTTTACGTCATGCTATTTGTTTAATTAAGTATTTTTTATTGTGTCAAATATGACTTTAATTTTGTAAGATAACATAATTTCAGAAATTATCCTTTTGGTTGAATTTTACCAGATATAATTTTTCTTTGTTTATTATTTCATATCTTTATATATAAAAATCTTCTGTGCGTGTGTATGTAATTGAACTCCTCCTAAACGACTGGACCGATTTTGATGAAATTTTGTGTGTGCGTTCCAGTAGATTCGAGAATGGTTTAGATTCACATTTCGTCGAATTTGATTCAGTACTTTTTTTGTAATTAGGCAAAAACTAATAGTTAGTGATTTTTCGATAATTAAAAGTGTTGAATAAGTTCGGTGAATGGAGTGCGGACGGAATGTCGGAGCGGTCTAATGCGCCAGATTTAAGCTCAGTTTCTTGAAGAAAGAGATCGCGTGTTCGAACCCCACTGCTGACAAACGTGTATGATTTACAATATTTCCTGTATTATAATTTTGATAACCCACTTCAGACAATCGTTAACTTTTAACTAAAAAGAGAAAAATAAACTTTTCTGTCAAAAATTGAACCGACTTCAAAAACTAATGGAGAGTAAAAAATAATTTCCTTGCATAGTTGTAATAAGAAATTAAATTAAGAGCGTAGTGTTTATTCTGCGTGTTACCATATTTAAGTACATTTATTTGATTTTCTAGAGTCGGTGCCAAGAAGGACAAAGTCTGTCGGTGACAGGACAACGTCTGTCGGGTCCGCTAGTATACATATATTTTTATTTTGAATATGTTTTTCTTGAAAATAAACGTTAGTTTATATTTTAATTTAAATGCTTCTTTAATGACTTTATTACGCAACCACACATTGCCAATATTTATTTCAGGTCACCAATTTTATTTTCTTTATCTCTGCTTAAGTTTTATTTAATTTTAGAACGGTTCTGGCCTCAGAACCGATCACGGGTTATGGGCCAAAGCTACTACGCTTTTTAACCTGTTATGGTGGCCATAACCTTCGTTGGCAATATCGTAAACTAGTGGTAGCATGCGGCCATTAGACCTCCAAGTGATTTCTAGTGGGGGGGGCCGCAATAGCATTTTTTAAAATTTATAATCATATCTAATTATTCTGGTATAAAATAGAAAGGTTCTTTTATAAAAAAAAAAAAAAAAAAAAATTTCGTACTATTTGACTGTTTTAAAGTACGTTTTTTTTGAAAAAAATTCTTTTCCTTTCTGGTTAAATTTCATAAAGTCTAGTTAAGAGCATGGCAATGACCAATGTACAGGTTAGCATAAACAAACTAAACTCTCACAACTATGCAACTTGGGCAGCGGACGTTAAATACCTGCTGCTCGACAAAAATGCTTGGGGCATCGTAAATGGTACTGAAGAAGCTCCGAATACCAGTGATGCAGTGGCAACAAAAGAATATCAGGCACGGCTCAGGTCAGCACTGTCCATAGTATACTTAAACGTCGAAACTGAGTTCCGGAGAATAATAGAAAACATCGACGACCCTCATGAAGCATGGACAAAGCTGAAGACTCACTTTCAACCTGATAACCGTGCACGTCACATGCAGTTGTTCGGCGAGATCCTGTCCTGCAGAATACAGCCTGATGAGCCTGTCGACATGTTTGCTGCACGCCTACAGAGACTTGCTGATCAGCTGGCTGCCATGAATGAGCCGATAAAAGAAATTTATCTAACGTTCCAGTTGCTGAGATGGCTCCCTAAGAAGTTTGACAATCTCGTCCAGGGAATTCTGCGATGGCCCGAACAGCAGTTCAAATTTAAAGATGTCCTGACCGAGCTTGTAGCTGAGGAATCCCGCATCAAATTACGTGAAGAGGACAGAGGTAACCTGGTCCAGTCCCATTTTTCTCGAGCTCGCACACCCAAGAGGTCCGCATATAAGCCTAAGTTCAAGGGAAGGTGCCACAGGTGTGGTCAAGCCGGTCATGTGCTTCGACAGTGTAAATTGCCTCAACAAGCCTCTAGTCCTGAATCCTGCCTCCATACTACTTCTAGAGACTCCTCAGACTCCTCGTACCAGAACTCCTCGGTATCCAGAGGATCATCGGTGTCCAGTCCAGTTCGAGTCCAACCCTGTAATTCCAGACCTAGCAGAGATGTGCCTCGCAATAGAGCTAGAAACCAATGTCAACGTAAGCCAACAAGCCAGGTAAACTACCTCATTCAATCTAATCTTAGTAATATTAAATGTGGTGGAGACGCCTGGGTCTTTGACACAGGTGCCTCCCACCACTTTTGCAAAGATAAAAACCTCTATGTAAAATTTAAACCTTTGCAAAATGAGGAGTTGGCTGTTGCCGTTGACGGAGCAACTTTTCCTATTGAAGGAACTGGTCTAGTGGACTTAAAAATAAATGGGGAAATGGTTCGCTTCGGCGATGTTATGTATTGCCCAAGTTTAAGGCACAATTTGATATCTGGCCCTAGGCTTGATAAAACTGGTGCCAAGTTCAGAGGAGGTGAGGGCAGGGTTAGAGCATATCGTGACAGTGGTACCCTATTTCGTGCTTTTCTTAAAGATGGCATTTACTGCCTGTACCCAGATCCTAGCCCTAAAAATAAAACTAAAACTCAAAATAGTCAAAGTCCTAAAAAGGTGCGTTTTCAAGCCTCTACTGTCCAGAAAGACGACTTTAAGTTATGGCATAGACGTTTCGGACACATTAGCTCCACTTTAATTGAACACACTGTAAAATGTAATGGTGTAAGGGGCTTACCACCTATTAAAAGTAAAGACTTTGAATGTGAGACATGTAAAATTAACAAACACAGGCGAACTTCCTTCCGTCCTATAAATCAAATAAGATCAAAACGACCCCTTGAATTACTTCATACTGACTTGTGGGGACCGACACAAATAACAGGTAGAAACGGCGAGAAGTACTTTTTAACCATAACTGACGACTTCTCACGAAAAGTATCAGTCTACCCCTTATGTAATAAATCACAAGTATTCAAGGTATTCACTAATCATGTAAAAAGAGCTGAAAGATTTTTAGGTACTAAGGTAAAAGAGGTCCGTAGTGACAATGGGCGGGAGTTTGACAATGAAGCCTTTACAAGGTATTTTGAGGAAAACGGGATACACCATGAGTTTACCAACGTGTATCCTCCGGAACAAAATGGGGTCTCGGAACGTTTAAATCAGACTATAATGGACGGGGCACGCTCAATACTTAACGAAAGCAAACTCAGTTTGAAATTCTGGCCAGAAGCAGTTCTATACATCGCGTACACACTAAACAGGGTATGTCATAAAACACAGAAAAAGACACCCTTTGAGTATTATTGTGGCAACAAACCCTCAATAAGTCACTTACGCCCTTTTGGTACTGTGGCGTACGTGGGGGTACCCAAACAATTAAGAAACTCAAAGTTTGATCCTAAAGCCAAAAAGGGGGTGTTAGTTGGTTACGCGATGTCAACCAAAGGCTACAGAGTATGGATTCCCGACACAAACAAAATAATAGAAACCATAAATGTTAGATTTGGGGATGAATCTGTACCAAGAAATGTTCATAGACATAGCGAGCAAAGCCCAAGTTATTCAATAGGCACAAACCCTTTTACAACTTCAGAGCAGCACAACGGAAGCGACCTGGGACCCACATATATTTTAAGTTCAGAACAACCAGAATTTGACCCTTTGACCGACCTTCAACCTGACAGATTTCATTTAGCAAGATCTCCATCACCTAAGCCAGGCACCTCAAAAACTGATGAACCCGCCTCCGTTCACTCATCTGACGATGAAAGTGATGAGGAAGGCGAGGAATTCTCGAGAACACTGAGGGATGCTGTATGGTTCCGTAAGGCCGTAACTAGGCCTGATAAGTCGAGAACCGACATCTATTACTATGAGATGGGTGAAACGCAACGTTTAAGATCACTCAGAGAAGTGCGGGAATACTGTCAGTCTAATGGTATAAAATTTGATCCAACCATGTTCAGTTTCAAGGGGGATAATAAATACCAGGGTATTGTAAAATCTACTTCCAGTGCTAGTTCAAGTCCTAGTTACACACCTCCACACACATCCTTATCAGAAACACGTAAAAACAATATATGACTAGAAGACTCCATACCAAACACATATAAGCAAGCCTTAAAATCCCCTCAGTGGGAACTCTGGAGACAGGCAATGCAGGAGGAAATAGACGTAATAAATAAAAGACATGTATGGGAATTAACATCACTACCACCCAACACTGAACCTCTAGGCTGCAGATGGGTCTTCACCATCAAACGAGACGATAAAGGGCAGGTGGCAAGATACAAAGCAAGACTAGTAGCCCAAGGCTACAAACAGGTCAGGGGTGAAACCTATGACGAGACGTTTTCACCAGTCGTAAATTTTAGTTTAATCCGCTTTTTCTTTGCCGCCCTTGTCTCATGTCTCGGATGGATTCACACGCAATGCGATGTGAAAGGAGCCTATCTGTACGCCCCTCTCTCAGATAACATATACATGAAACAGCCTCCAGGTTTTGAAATAAAAGGGAAAGAGCACTTGGTCTGTAAACTCCAGAGGGCACTGTATGGCCTCCATCAGAGTGGCCGGGTGTGGTTTTATGAATTACATAAAGTTTTAATTTCTCTTGGTTTTAACAAACTGGATTGGTGTAATTGCATCTATACTTTTTCTAACTACGCTGTTTTATTATTATATGTTGATGACTTTGTTGTTTTAAGTAACCATCAGAAACACATAAATGAAATTTTAAAATTATTAGCTGAACATTTTGACATCAAAATCCTGGGGAAAAACACGTAAACTCCTTGGAGTTGAGTTTGAGGAGGATAGGGAAGGTGTAGTGTCAATCCATCAAAGGCAATATATTGATGATATCTGCACACGTTTTAAGGAATATAACTTTCCCATCACATCACTTCCCATAAGTAAAGGAGTAGTGTACTCCAAAGCACAGTGCCCTCAAACAGATACTGAAATCCAGGAGATGTCAAAATATCCGTACCGAAGTGTTTTGGGTTGCTTATCTTTTCTTACAAGCAGGACTCGCCCCGACATATCCTATGCAGTAAATATCTTCAGTCAATTCCAGAGTAATCCAGGAATAATCCACTGGAATGGTCTTTTAAAGTTACTAGGATATGTACAAAGCACCAAACACTACAAATTGAAGCTACCTTGTCATAACATAAATCTAATAACATATAGTGATGCCGATTTCGCCGCCAATCGTGATGACAGGACGTCAATGGGGGGACAACTTTTAATGTTAGACAAATCTCCTATCATGTGGAGGGCTTTTAAACAAAAATCTGTCTGCTTGTCTACCATGGAATCAGAGTTTGTGGCTTTAACAGAAGCAACTAAAGAGCTTCTTTGGTTCAGTAGAATCATAACTGAGTGTTATGATAAACACATTTTTACAGGCCCACAAACTAAACCAACCTTGTTAGTAGACAATATGGCCTCCATTGATTTCCTTAAGTCTCCCATAGAAAACTACAGAACAAAACACATTGATGTTAAATTATTTTTTGTTAGAGACCTTTTAAACTAAGAGATATTTAATGTAAAACACGTAACTAGTAAAGCTAATCTCTCAGACATCTTTACAAAACCCTTAACGAAGTTTGATCTTAAAAGATTCATTGAAGTGATCTTTAGTTATAAGTAATATATAATGTTTTTAAATATGTTTTATTTAAAAGTAAAAAGTAAAATGTATAATGTGAAAAAAAACTCCCCCTCCTCTGGGCTTGGGTCAAGCATTAAAATGCTTGTTTAGTTTTTTTAAGTTAAACCCTGAAGTTTAACATGTTTCATTTTTCAAATCTGAAATTTTTGTATATTTCAGTGTTTCCTTTTTATAATGTTTTGAATATGTGATTATACACTTGTTTTTCTTGTTATTTCATATTTTTGTCTCATATGCATATGTTCTATTTTCATACATAAGCTTCTCAATACCCTCATTTCCAACATCGCGGACAATTTAACTCCCGCTGGAATGTGATCAGACCTCAGGATGGTTCATCCTCCGGGACCCGAGCAGCCCCAGGAAGCGGCTCGCAGGGGTGCAATTGTAAATAGCCAGAGTGGTCTGCAGGGGGTAGTGGCCTTCTTGAGTGTTCTGATCACAGGAAGGCCTGTCGCGGGCATCGTTTCTTTTAAGTTTTGTAAGTCCCTATTTTGAAAAATGGAAATGTCACATAGGTCCCGTCCGTGGTGTTGAAAATTGAGCTGTATTTTTTTTTTTTTGCATATATAAATATGAAAAGGGGTTGTTTTACTTTTAAGAAATTGCATAACAAGTGTCCTTCACATTTTAAATCTTTGTTAAAACATTTGCAAATGTGTATTATTTCAAAAGCTTAAGCATGCATGTTGTTGTTGTTGTTGTTTATTTTTATGTGAGCGCTCACCGTCCCTATCATTATCATATTCACAGTCATTATCATGATCATGATCATTAGTGTTATTATCATTGAATGTGTCTATTTTGCATATCATGAATTCCCCATACATTATCAAAGTGTTTTTGCATTGTAATTCATGTTTTGCTATTTTTCATATTTGTAATGTTTATGAGTCTGTCGTATGATAATCATTTACTCTAGTGTAATTATGCAAATGTATGTAAATATAATCGTGTATTGTCAAGGCAAGGATCAAGAATCGACATACTAAAGAATGTTATAGTATGTAACGGTAATCGTAGTCACTTGTACGTGACGAGGTAACATGGTAACAAATTTTTCACGAACTTTTCTTTGAAATGTTTGTATACCTGAAAGACTTTCAAACTTTTAAGTTACTATGGTAACTAAAGACTCTTGTGCTATGAAAAAATTTGTTATTGTTATTCTTGTTGTTGTATGGTTATCAAATTGTTATTCATATTGTGTGGTTATTAACATTGTTATATTGTTATTAATTGTTAATGTTGTTGAGTTGTTCATTTTTGGAAATTAACCTTGTTATATGATATTGTGAATTTGTTGCATTTATGCACGTTAATGTTGAGTTGTTTTTCACTAGTAACTGTCAAAGTATGATAGTAGATATACTGATATATTATGTTGTTCAATATGAACTTTGATGTTATTTATATTATTTGATAATACTTGGTAATTACTTAGTTTTTTTTTAGTATGAGTGTTAAGGGGGGGGGCGATTGTCAGCCTTACTCATATCCTTAACACTCATATCCATAAGCACATATACATATTGTAATGGTATAATATAGCATGACTTACTGGTTTTTATTTTATTCCAATCTTATCTTATTTCCAATCTCTTTATTTTGTTTTTCCCTATTCCATGGCATATTCCTCTTTTAAATCGGTTACTTATTTGTTTACTTTCGATTTGAACACTTGCATGTGCGTTCACATCGTTTTCTTCCGTCTGATCGCGATTTGCGATCTTCGCAAATCGTAACTTACGAGTAGCCGTATATCTCTTTCGCAAAGCAGGAACGCATTCGCTCAACTTCTGCAGACGCAAAGGGGGCGTTGTCTTCTGGTGATGTATAGAACCGCGAGGGATATTTAAATCAGTTGGATTGTTTTGACTGCGGATGGTCTGACGATGTTTTGGCCTAGTAAAAGGCCGTTTGTTGTCATAAATATTAATTATGAAAGTTCAATTGTAGTTTATCTTAAGTGGTGAAAGATGGTGTAGTTTTATGAAATAATTTCTATTAGTTGATAGCGGAAATGTGATGATAAATATGTTGCTGTCATGAACTGTGTTAACATCCAAGGGTTTTTTTACTTTCCTTGAACTATTCCTGGACTTTATTTTTCGTCATCGTCCGATTTGAAAATTTCTTCTTCCAACTATGCCATGGTGAGTTGTTCGTTTTGCAACCTGTACCGGTCAGTTAAACTTTACTTTACGTCATGCTATTTGTTTAATTAAGTATTTTTTATTGTGTCAAATATGACTTTAATTTTGTAAGATAACATAATTTCAGAAATTATCCTTTTGGTTGAATTTTACCAGATATAATTTTTCTTTGTTTATTATTTCATATATACATATATTTTTATTTTGAATATGTTTTTCTTGAAAATAAACGTTAGTTTATATTTTAATTTAAATGCTTCTTTAATGACTTTATTACGCAACCACACATTGCCAATATTTATTTCAGGTCACCAATTTTATTTTCTTTATCTCTGCTTAAGTTTTATTTAATTTTAGAACGGTTCTGGCCTCAGAACCGATCAAGTTCTCCCATGTTTGTAAAGGGTTTTTTACTGCTTAAATACAGTTATTTCTGGGTTTGAAAGAACTATCGCAACTATCGCCAAATATTGCACTGATAGATCTATAATAGCTACCATATATACTAGCGTATAGGTAGAGGTCAAAATTAAGAAAATTTGCAGGTGGCCAGTGGCCACTGGGCTTGGAATTCTGAGTGGCCACTCGCACGTTTTTTTAATATTGCAAAACTCGTGTAAATATACAACTTAAATAAACATACGCAGCTTACTTGATGGCATCCAATGTAATATTTACAAATAAACAAATAATAAACACGTTAATTCTTAAACTGAACATGAATTGTAGAAACTTAAATTTAAAAAATAAATAAAATAAAATTGAGCTAGAACTATCAGGATTGCAAAATAGACCAGAATTTATGAGATTTTAATTTGAAATGACATAAGGTAAAATTAAAAAATCCAGACATCTTATTGGAAAATCGATTACAGTTGGAAAATATAGGTAAACTAATCATTAAAATATGGTCTTCTGCTTCTAATACTGTCATTCCACCACAGTTCAATCACTGAATCTGGATTGAATTCCTCCAATGACACTTTTGCATTTTTTTATTATTAATCTGTTTTCAATTGTTTCTTTTTTCATTGAGGTTGATCTGTCATTTATAATGTTTTTAACAGTACTCCAAATTCTTTCGACTGCTGCATTACTCGGAGATATTGTCAGTAGTCCTTGGATAAGATGGGATAAGAGAACCTGAGAGATTGACCTAATGGGATAAGAGAAATGTTCACTTAACTGCTGATCAATTTTGAAGTTAATTTATACTAGAAAATTATAGAGAATTACTTTTTTTTAATAATAAAAATTATAAATTTCAGTCACCATTTCTGAATAATTAGATCATTAGAATTTTAGGAACTATTAAATTTAAATTATCCACATACTCAAAGTCTGAAATAAAATTTTCAGAATTTCCGACATCGGTGCGAACCCCCCCCCCCCCCCTCTAAGTTTCTCTGAAATTTTTGGTAAATCCTCAGATTTACCAATTTAAACAATGCCGGTCAACCGTAAAAAATTACGGCGTTAATTATCCACAATCTCCAATCCAAAGTCTGAATTGAATTTGTCGGAATTTCCGAGATCGGAGCGAACTTTTTTTTTTTCTAAGTTTCTCTGAAATTTTTAAATCCTCAGATTTACCAATACAAAACATGCCGGTCAACCATAGAAAATTACGGCGTTAATTATACATAATCTCCAAAGTCTGAATTAAATTTATCGGAATTTCCGAGATCGGTGAGAGTTTTTTTTTTTTTTTTTTTTTTTTTTCTAAGTTTCTCTGAAATTTTTAAATCCTCGGATTTACCGATTTAAACCATGGCGGTCAACCGTAGAAAATTACGGCATTAACTGCGTATAGTGAATTTTAACACTGAAAGAAAAAGCGAGAGGTAGAAAATAAAGCAGTTAATTTTAACCAAATGTATTTGAGAACAAAAATCACAATCGAAAATGATATTTTAAAATTCTGTAAAAGCACTTATATTCGCGAGCCCGTTCTAATCGCGAAATTTTTTTTTAGTACTTTCGGTTCTGTCATATAGAATTCGCGAAGTTTTCAGCTCGCAAAATCACCGATATCTTCATTTTCGCGGAAATTACGATTCGCGAAAATAAGTGCTTTTACAGTAAATAAGATTTTAAATAAATATTGGGTAAAATTAATGGGTAAATTGCGGTATTCCCCACCGCTTGGCGCGATTCAAAAGGCAATTTAACCAAATTAATAAATAAAACTAAACTCACTGCTCATGGTTTATATCTCCCAGACTTTCACTTGAGCCTTCCGCTTGGTTTTTATTCCTAAAAAACGTTGTAATTTTGCAAGGCTGACAGCCGTCATCGTCATCGGCTTTCCGCTTTCTTCTGGCCATATTACACAGGATCTAAATCTTAATATATATTTTTTTTTATATAAACACACAAAAAAAATACCGCTCGCCACATCTGATTTTTGATCTTAGGATAAGAGCTCACACTTTGCACGTGAAAACTTTGCAAGAACGAATAAGACAAGTGCTGCAGGTGTCCATGTCCACTTCAAACGGCGATAGTACAATAATCCTCCTTTTGTTATTTTTCAGATTGTCACTTCTGTTTTCTGTTGGAGAGTCACGTGGTAGATGCGTAGACACTCCCCCTCTCCGTCGAGACCATAAGTCTATGCTTCCCCCTCTCCCATGCCGAAATCGACCTATGACGGTGAAAAGGGGGAAAATGAGAATTTTTGTTTGCTTCTGTTTTCATTTCCTCTTGGCTCTTGAACATCGGAGTACGTTTATTTGTAAAAATAGATAAAATAATAAAAGAAAGAAAGTGGCGACCAATATATAATTTTGCGGTCTCCACTTTCAAATGTTCAGTCGCCACGTGGCGAGTGGCGACCGTTAATTTTGACCTTTACGTATAGGTCGTGAAATTTTAGACAAAAAAAGAAAATCAAAGTGGCGGGTCAACTTATACGCAAGACCTAAAAAAAAAACAAATCAATAAATCAAATATCAGAAAATAATTTGCTAGCGATTCGGTGCTGCAGCACCCCATTTGTGTTTGTAGAGTACAAAATCCAAAATCCGGAACCCTCCCAACCTTGATGATTCTGAATTTAAGATCATTTAAGATTTAGTTTATTTTTCAAAAAAAAAAAAAAAAAAAAAAAAAAACTACCCTATCCTGTTGCAAAAAACAAAAGAAAGTGCATGATTTATGTCATTTTGGAACGATTCAGAGCAGTCGCTCTTTTCCGAAACAATTACAAGGAATCATTCCTTTACAGAGTCATTTAATTTCGGAACGAGTTCAAAGAATCAAACTTTTCCAGAGTCATTTCATTTCAGATAGAGTCCCAGGAATCGTTCCTTTTCGGAGTTGGTACCCTACCCTGTTGCAAAGAACAAAAAAAAGTACGTGATTTATGTCAATTCGGAATGATTCAGAGCAATCAGTCTTTTTTGAAACAATTCCGAAAAATCGTTCCTTTACAGTGTCGTTTCATTTCAGAACGAGTAAAAGGAATCGAACTTTTCCGGAGTTGTTTCATTTCAGATACAGTCAAACGAATCGTTCCTTTTCGGAGTTAATGCATTTCGGAACGATTCCGAGGATTCGATCCTTTTGGGAACCAATGACCTAAGATACGTATACATTTTATTACAGTCCGAAATTTTGAATTTATCACCGATTTTTTTTTTTTTTTTTAATTTTCGGAAAAATTCAGAAAAAATATCATGCTTGTTTGAAAAAAAAAAAAATGCACGTAAACGCTGCATCGCTTGAAATTTTATCTTAAAACACATAAACATCGTGACGTTTCTTCCGAAAATTACGTTACTGATAATCATAATGTTTTAGCCGAATTACTGTAGGTATTATGCATCACAAAAAAAAATTGGTAAATTTATGTTAAAAATTATTACTAATGGCCTCTAATTTCGAACCCTGATCAAAACATACATTTGTAAACGGTGTATAGCCCGCAGACTATACACCGATGCATCTCCATGGGTTATACACAAACTTTTTTTACTGCACTGGTCTATTTAGGGATGCGGGCTATACATCCGAAAATACGGTAATTTCGTTTTTTACAGGACTGATAAAGAAAAAAGGAAAGTTTGCAAGTGAAGCATTATTTTATTAAATGAAACAAATCAGAACATGTCACAGTGTTATGTTTAGAATACACTGTTGTGCATATAAACATTTAAGGGGACAGGGTACCTTAAGTTTGGTTTAAATATTAATTGAAAGCTTCTTTGATTGTGAACATTTTGACAACTCAATTTTAACTATATGATATTTATATCATGAGATATTGTTAATTTTGTTAATAGATCCAGTGCAATTACCCATACAAATGAAAACTTTAAACTGAATTTTCTCCATGTTCATATTTTTATAACTTGCTTATTTGATAAATACTAAAGCTTTGCTAATTCAGATAGAGGTTTGAAAAATATTTAATAGTTTTGAACCTGGATTTAACATTCAAATTCATATATTTTTTTTAATTTAAATTTAAAGTATGTTAAATTTCCTTTATTTTTTAATATACACTACAGAAAAAATAAAATCATTAAATTTAAAATACCATACATCTACAAATTCTATGCACATTTTTTATGCAGTATATTCTAATGAATTTAGAAAAAAAAAAAAAAAAAATCGAAGCAAAAATATTTATATAAATAATAAAAAGTTTTAAAAAGTTTTTTTTTTTTTTTTTTTATTAAAATTTTAATAAAATAGGCCATTTTTTTCCATTTTTTCTTTTTAAATTTTATTTAATTTTTAGTACTAAGTGTTGTGCCACCACATATATGATATATAACAGTATTATTCAAAATTGAAGAGATGGTTTCAAAGGTACTTTCTCCCCTAAAAGAAAGTAAAGTAATGTGAAAGCAAGTTTCATTTAACAACCAGTTCGCTAAACTTAATACAAATTAACAATTAGTTCTACAAAACTGGCTGAATTCCACAAGTGGATATTGGTATTTGCTATCATACTGTGTGTTAAGATAAAATCTCACAAAAAAAAAAAAAAAAAAAAAAAAAAAAAGGTTTAAATCAAGAATTGATTCAAACATTGTTTGAAAAATTGGTAAATCTGACAGCAGTTTAAAGTTACTTTTAATCATGGAAAAAGTATGCTATAGCAATGGGTTTTCATAGTAAATAAGGGGCAATAAATTAAATGTGACTATGGCAGTCTAAATTTTCAGCTGTTAACTTTTTGTAAAAAGATTTTTAATTGTTTACATTAAGTCTCTATTTCTTATAGTCAGCAAAAAAAGGAAAATGATTTTGTTTCTATAGGAAGCTTTTATCACCAAAGGTTTATGATGTCACTTTTGGGATGGGAGGAGGGGAGGAGAAGTAATGAACTGGAGCTTCAAAGTATACCATTCTCGGAGCTGCAGAAGTCACTTTCAATGAAAAATGTCTAGATTAAATACTGATTTTAGGTAAAATTAAGGCTATTATCCTGAGCCAGAGGCAATGCTAGGCAAGTCAAGTAGTAATTAATAATACTTACCATCTTGCTTTGTTGTAATCAAAATAGCATCACTCTTTGGGCCATCACCAGGACTCGTAAAACACAAAACCGTAATGTTGTAAGATGTATACTTTTCTAAGCCTCCAAGTATGGAATCCTGCTCAGCTAAAGGATCTAATGGGCTGGGGGCTACTAAGACAGTGTGAGATGGAAGTATTCCAGAATTAGGATCATTTATCCATGTTTGAAGCTGAAAAAATTCAAAACAGCCTATGTAATCTAAATTTTCATGACAGTTTATTTTAATTTGAAGTTTTAAAGAGGTAATAACAATTGTGAATTACCATAAAAACAGCTTACAGTAATATACCTTTTTGTTCAGAACTACTGAAGTTATTTCAATATACACTCTTTTTTTTTTTTTTTTTTTTGTTATAATTAGATAAATTTTGAGTGTTTCTTTTTTTCCCCCTAGAAAACCAATTCTTTTTAATGACATTAATTTAAAGTATATATATATATATATATATACATAATATTACATTAGGAACCGCATAAATGTTGCATTCTCAATTTTTATTTCTTGCCAAACTATTTATAATTTAGCTATTGCTACAACTGTTACATAAAAGAGAAAAAAAATACTGGTAGTTTTTAAGAAAAAAGGCACATCAATATCAGTTGTTTAGTATTTCACAATTTTTGTTGCCTCTATAATAAAGAAACAAACTGGGAAAAAATATATATATATTTAAATTTGAAAAAAAAAATGGTTTTGAGGCTAGACTTTCATGAAGATACAAAGCCACTGAAATTAAACATTACCAACACAAGTGTGCAAAGCATTGTATGAATCATAATATGAATTCTAAATAATACAGAAACTCGAGATATATACATATATATTTGTACAAAAACCTTGCTAGATTATGCTGTAAACTAACAAAATATGATTTGAAGCCATTATACAACCCATACAAATGGTAAAACTAATAATAATGGTATAACTACTTTTAGCCAATCTAAATTGTCAACAGTCATATGTACAGCATGTCAGATGGAAAATATTTATATTTCCTTTTTTTTTTTTTTGTTGTTGTTGTTATTTTACTCAACTTGTTTTATTCAACCTATTATTATATCTAATCTTTCTTATTTAAGTTCAAAGTTACCTTTTAATAAATCCTGGTTAATTATTTTGTTTACTTTTACACTTGAATTATTTTTTATTTCAATGTTTAAAAATCAATTAAATATTAGTAATAAATAAAACCTTTAATTTTTATTTTGCTTTCACTTCATAAATAACTTTCTTAATTATGGATACCGACTTATCACGTGCTGTCAATATCACATTATCTCAAAGCACTAAAGTTCCATTTTTCCTTTGACCAGCTCATTCAACAAACATCGATATGACACCTTACAATGGCCATTGAAAAATGGTGTAGCATGTTTGTAGTCATGTGAGTTTTTCTCATGGCTGAACATTATTAATTTGCTTTTTCCGAGATCATTCTAGATACTGGAAGCGGCATTTAACTTGGTAGGTGGAAGTTACATGAGTGGGAATTGTTAATAAAGAGAATGAACTATTTATACCACTAGAAGAACTTCATTTGTAGTTTTGCCCATGAGGTCATATGTGCATGATTTGGTAGCAAGACGTCCATTTAAAATTTGTTTTTAGATTGTCAAGTCATCATGATTTTAAGTTTAAATGATGGATGGATATTTTAATCATTTTTCTGCATTTTCAATAAAGTAATAAATTTTTCTATTCTTTTGAAAATGTTATGAATGATGATAAATATTCTACTCTGGTTGCTGATGTGGAGGAAGATTTTTCCCGGTGTTATTATGGATTTAAGGAATTGTTACCAGCATGTTTGGTGGTTGGAATTCTACAAGTAGAAATATCCTAGTCTAAAATGTTTCAATCTGTAATTGGATGGGAAAGCCAGCTACTTGAAATATGTTTCAGATAAGTTTTTCTTTTGATTGATATTTTTATTTAAAATAGATTGTTTTTATTTGCAGACATTATTTTTGTCTTTTAAGATTCTTTAATTTCAGATGTCAATCTTGATTGTTTTTCTTTCTGAATTAATCGAGCTAACTTCACTTTTAAAATTAATTGCATTCTGTAGGATTGTAATATGATTCCCAAAGAAACATAATAATATACAAATAATAATAATAATAATAATAATATTTAAGTAATAATTAAGCATAATAATATTAATAATAATAAAAATGCAAAATTGTACAAATGCGTAAAAAGATTTTTTAAAGTGTTATGTGACATTGTTATCCAGATGCAGAGTTTAATTTTTTTAAGCAAAAATTCTCATAAAGCAATATATTAATTAATTACATTTAAAGAGCAAAATGAATAAATAAAATAGTTATCCACTTATAGAACTCCTTCTCCCTTAATATTACCATTCGAAATTTGTGTGAGTTGTAATAATTTGGATAAGAGTTATATAGTGTGGTTTTGGGGCACTCATAATCGCATTATACTAAAGTTTTATTGCCTTCAGTTAGAAAACTTTACAAAATTCCCAATAAAATTATGTCATATTTCATGTGCACAAAATTTTAGCTTGCAGGAGAAGGGATTGAAATGACGAGGGATCAAAATGGCTAGGAACTGAAATGTCTTGGGACCAAAATGGCAGGACTGAAATTGCAGGACCGAAACGTCCTGCTTCCCACTCTATATGTGTATATACTTTGTAAACCATTTTTATTTCTTTCTGCAATTTACCTATTGGCAATCGCTATCAAGGAGTAATCCCATGTGATGTTGGCATGACATGCATTATCAGCCATTGATCAGGACGTGTGTCATCCACTCTCACTTCACCCCATGAACAATCTATGACATCTGGTTGCAATGTACAGAAAATATTGCACTGTTCAAGTACCAAGTCACAACCTGGATCATCCTGAGGGCCCTGTGTACTGTTAGCTACATATCCATACTTTCTTATAATTATTCACTAGAAAGTTTTATTTTACTTACTATTTTTTCAGCCTCAACATTTAAAAATTTTTAAACAGTGTAGAGATATAAGGAAAAAAAATTGCAAATTAAGAAGTAAATTGAAGAAATAATACATTTGTCTAAGATCCATACATATCTAAAATTCTAACTCCTGGAAAACACAAATATGTAATCTTCCTATTAACCAGATAAGCAGAAAAGAACAGATTACATATTAAAAAGTAAAATTGTAATTTAGCTTTATTATTATTATTATTATTATTGCTTTATTGACAAGTGCAAATTTTTAAGGAACACAAAAATATTAGGATCTAATCAAATACTTTGTTTTAAGTTAACTTTTAAATTACCTTATAGCCTTGATTGATTCCATTAATTAGCTGGGGATCTGGAGGTTTCCACCACACATGAACAGCAGTTGAATTTATAGCTTCAGCACGAACATCAGAAGGGGCAGACTGGGGCACTAAAAAAGAAACAATTACATTAACAAATTTATTTTTTAAATATCAGTATTTTGATTAAAAATCATACAGAAAAAAAAGGTCAGTTTCATTGTTAACATTTTTTAAATAATGATACAAAAGTTATTGATTTGAAGGATTTGCATACTATGAAAAAAAAAAAAAAAAAATCAGGAAGAATTTCACTCTAATTTCAAAGCGTATAGCGTAAAATAAGAAAGAAAAATTGTGCATCAATCATAGATTATGAAACACTTTAAAAAATTTCCAGAATATTTTAACAAAACTTAATTGTTTGGTAACATAAAGAAGATACCTAAAGTAAACATTTCAGAAAATACATAATACATTTGAAAACCAGGCTTAACTTCTACTTCACATAGCTGGAAAGGTACCCCAGTTCCTTTGTACAAATCAGTATATGATTTGTAAACATTCCACATTATATGCATTGTATTTAGTTTAGTTAGCCAAATATATGACGATAATGGGATACAGGATTGAATAGCTAAATTAACTAGAGGTTCACACATAGGTATATGTATAATAGAATTCAATAGTAGAACAATATAATTTAAGTGAATCATCTGAATTTGTTTGGAACAATTTTTAATTTTTATTTAAGTATCTTAATTCTTTTCTAGGAATTGTAATAAAATTAATAATAATGTGTAAATGCAGAAAAAAAATTAAATGTCACAGTACACAAATAATTTCAATAGGAAAATTGATTTAAATATATATATATATATATATATATATGTGTGTGCGTGTGTATCATTATAACAACCCTATTTATGAAAGATCTAACAAACTAAAGAGTCTTGTTAGAGAAAACCAGAGATTAGTTAATCTTTCATAATTAGGTCTACAATAGAGTGGTCCTTTCCTTATATATCCTCTTTTTTTTTTTTTTTTACCCTCAAAATTTGTTTAAATATAATAAAAAACAAAGTAGAGAAAGTTTGAATGAAAATGAAATGTATTTAGAGGTAACTTAACTTTGATGAAATTTGGTGATTTTAGTGAAATTTGGTCAAAATGATAATTTTATAATGATAATAAATTGATTTATTAATTTATATAATACAAAAACAAACTATTAAGCATATAAAAAGTTCAATATATGAAAGCATAAGTAATTAATTTAATTTTTTAAGTTCAGATTTCTGCAATGAGGATAAGCTTTTTGATGCTCCTCCACAATTTCCGATTTCATCAGTAGCTGAAATTGAGTTTAATTTTGTTTAAGGATTCAAATGTATTCTTTGATCAAAGCAATATTTCTTTCAGCATGATCATTTACAGCTTAAACATGTTTCATATTTAATAATGCAATTCAATGAACAGAATTAGTATTCCAATGTTCAGGGTCTATTATGACAAAATCAGATTCGTTGGTAACTAAATCGTCAAACTTCTTTTCATGAAAGTTTTTAAAGGGAACAGTTATTCTCTTCTTGGGATTACTTGTACCTGTTTTTGATTATGAAACATTTCAACCACTTTCTTTTTACTGAAACAGATATATGGTTTGCATTATCAAAGTTCATTCCAATAATTTTATATGCAATATACCATTCATTCAAAGCTTTATATATTACATGACCGCAGAAAAAAGACTTTACAAGTTAGGTTTATGTTGAATATGAGCAACATTAGTAACATTACAGTATAAATTGAATGTGAACACTATTAAAAGGATATCACAAAAACCACTTTATAATGCCAAATGTTGTTTGATATAATATTTCATTAACAGTAAGTAAGATTACGGATGATTACTTATTTGGTTTAAAAGGTTTCCAAAAACGACTGTTTTTCGATGATTTTAAAAGGCTATTAGTATCAAGAAGATTAGAATGTATTTAGATAATTACTTCTGAAAAAAAAGCATTAGCATTAGAATGATGTAAACTTTACATACCTCCTTCTCGTGTCCTTATATATATACTGCCTGAAAATACTCCAATTCCCATTTCATTATAAGCAGCAACTTGTATTTCGTAATTCTGCCAAACAATTAAGTCTTGCAATAAAAAACTGTGCTGAGCTTCATTGGTAATATTGTGGTATGCCCAGGGACTTGCAGAATAGCCAGCAAGCTTATAGCGAATGACATAACCTAATAAATCACCATTGCGGTCATCTTCAGCTGGGTGCTGTAAATAATATGCAGAATAAAATGCAAATTAAGAATAAATAACATTAGAAAAAATTATTTATAAGATTATGAAACAACCACAAATGAAATTTTATGCAAAAAAATTTAAGATCTGAATTTTAATTTTATACACTCAAAAAACAATAAGAACTCAAAGTATCATACTGCTAAAAAATGTAAGTTTATAAGAAAAGGATAAATCAAAAATATAATTATTAAACAATAAAATTGGTTATCGAAATGTAGTTAAGTAGAAAAAATCTTTTAAAATAGAACTGAAAAAATTCTTCTAACAATTAAGATATCTTAGATTAACATAATTACCTGCCACTGCAACATAATGGATGTTGATGATCTTGCTCCGCCAACAACTCCTTGAGGTGGTCCACTGGGAGCTAAAATTGGAAAGATTGACATTGTAAATAATAAATGTCTTACTTTCAAATAATTTATCATAAAAAAAATACCTTTTCAATTGAATAGGATACATTATTTTGTGTGTATGTGCTATTCCTATGATCGTGTACAACTCCCTTCCATAACTTTTTAGAAATTAGTTTGTATTTAAAACCAATATATTTAAACAATTTCTTCTACCCTAACAAATAAAATTTGTAATTCAAAAAATTTATTGTATATATATATACTTACGTTCAGGAGGTAAATGTATGACTTCTGTAGGAGCACTAGGGTTGCCCTCACCAACACCATTGACAGCACTAACACGAAACTCATAACTTGATGCAGGCTTTAAATTTGTCAACATTACATGACGTTGGCTACCAGAAATGTTAGCTTTAGCAGTTGTCCATGGTAATAGAAACTCCATATCAGCTTCTACATTGAAAGAAATACAATCATCATTCACTGATAAGTATTAGGTATCACAAATTTAATGAAACTGAATACAAATCCAAACTGAACAAAACTTTTAAATTTAGCAAGAATTAACATTTTAAACATTCATTAATTCATAACAGAATTTGTACACATCTGTAGATGAAAAATTAGGAATTTTTAAGAACTAAAAATAGGAGAAAAAATAATCTATAGGCTAATTATGAAATAAAATAACAATTAACTGTTTATAAAACAAAAAGATTTCAAGGAAAAAATAGAAATAAGCATAAGCTTAAGTATATTATGTACAGTAAAAAATAATAAACACTGTCTAAATATAAGAAAAAGAAAACATGGAAAACAAAATTAGGCACATTTTAATACATTTTTCACAACAAATTTGCCCCTCAATTATTTATGTCCATTTCCTTCTTAAACCCATTTCAGTTATCATGTGACCAAATAAACAAACCCTGCACAATCCTAATTTGCTAAATCATTTGAATCACTATCACTATAAGAATTCTTCTTCTTATTATTATTATTATTAATACTTCTACCTTTCAAAAATTTAGCCCATTTCATTTATGTATTACTAATATTAAGTAAGGAGAAAAACTTGGAGAAACTTAATAAATAATTATGAAATGTTCTGATGAGCTGTGTTACATGTTTACAAATATAACATCTGATAATGTAATATAGTATTTAAAATTTTCTTTAAATGCTGATCTTTGTAAATAAAATCTTTGAGACTATTTCCAAGATTTTTGTCAACATGAATTCAAATTATCTAAGCAAATTCTGACAAATGTTAACATATAATAATTCATTTTCAATTAAATGCCCTCATATACCACATATTTGATGATGTGGCATATGTGAATTTGATTATTGGTTGCAAAGCCACCTGCATTCTAGCAGGGGAGCAGAATATGCCTAATTCTGTGATTTAGGATAGGTTCTGTAATTTTTTGTAATTGTAATTTCTTTTAAATTTTATAATTCATTCACTTTTTTCCGGTTGCCATATATCTAAAAAAAAATTCAATACTAATTTTTTTTAAATGATAACTCAAGTATTTTACTTTATAAGTAAATAAAAATTCAGATTGTCTCTCTTTATCTTTGCTGCTTTTGAAATCAATATCATTCAAAGAAGAAAATGCATCTTTTTCATACATATATGTAAAAACTTTAACAAAGCATGTGTTAAATGACGTAGTATTTTTTTTTTTTTTTAATGTTTCTGAAGTTAAATAATCTATTTTAATACAGTCGCTTCAATTTCAAGAAAATATTTTAGGCAAAAAAAAAAAAAAAAAAAAAAGGTTAGATATGACGTTACATACTATCATCATTTTAGGGTGTAGTCAAACAGAGTTTAAGTAAGTTGCATATATGTTTTATTTACTGTTTTGTTTGTATTTTATAGCCATACCTTATAGCTATGCATTATAGCTAAATGTTTTGTTAAAATGCAGTTGTAACATTTGTAATGATTTATATTTAAAATAGAGCAGTTATTTTCTCTTTCAAACAAACTTTATGACTAATGTCACGACTAAAAATTCATGGAAAATGACATTACTTCCATCCAAACATTGTGAATTTAATTTCTTTTAATGAAAAATTTAAATTTACATTTAAGCGTCGTTTTTATAAAGAGCGAAAATACTCTTGATGTAATCTTCTATTTACTATGTATAATTACACATAAAGTGAAGGTTTTAGGCTTTAAAATTTTAGTAAATGCTATCTCATATGGATGCATTCATTGCATTTTTCTCCATATTGTGAGAGATATTGTATCTTCTGCACACATACCCAAAAAACATACATTTTAATTTAAAAAGTGAAAACTTTTATCATAATTGTGTCAAAAAATCATCTCTTTTTTGGAATTTAAAATTTGCAAGTCCTACAATTAAGAGTGAAAAATACGAGTTTTATCATAAACTTTAAGGCTTTTCTCAAATCCGAAAGAGTCACTTTCTGACAGATATTTTAATTCATTTTTGTTCAGAAAAGCATGATATTGACAAGTGTTATAATAAAATACAGTTGAAATTGGCAGTTTGAGCTGAATTTCCATATACAACACTGGGATAAAGGAGAAAAACTGGTTGTCACATGCTCATAACTCAATATGTATTTAAAAATAAAAATGCTAAACTTATTTAGGTTCCGAATTGCTTAATAATCAGGTCTGCCTTTATCTAATGAGACAGAAAATATGTCTGAAAGATTTGCATTCTGCCTTAAACATTATTACAGGTTAATGTTTTGTAATAAAATTGCATGCAGATATTCGCTGAAAATAAATGAAGGTAGACTGTTTTAAACAAAGGTGCATGCCATAATTGGTATGAACCACATTCATTAAAATATGAATATGGCAGTTAGCATACTGTCCAATTATTTATAAGACATCAGCAGTTAAAAAAGAAACATGAGAACTGCCTTTTTAATTCAGATATTCCACAGCAAAATTAGGACTTTATCAAAAGAAATAAAGAAACAAAACATGAGGTTGATAGACATGTAAAAGAACTGTACACTTAAACACTGAATAATTAAAAATCTATAAAATCCCAATATGTCTACCTCTGAAGCTTCCAGTTCAGAATTAATGTTTCACAGAGTAGATAGTATTTATCTGGACAAAAGGAAATTCACTTTAGTACCAAAGTGATGTATTTTATAGTTAATCTGATCTTAAGATTAATTATCTATAATTGGACCTATAGCCGAATAGCATATTTGAATAAATGTAATTTGGCACAAGAGTGCTACTAAAATCTGTGGTAGTATTAACTTGCATTTGTAGTAACAATGTAACCCTAATGGTAACATTTGGAAATAGCCAACCATTTTTTTTTTAACTCATTTGAAAAAAGTTCTAGTTATATCCAAGCATGCTCTAGTTTGACAATATATTATAAATCTGGCATATTATGTTGCACAAAATGAATAACAGCACCTTAGGGTTTGGCAGGACAAAATTTAAAAAGAAACAAAATTTTGGAAGATTTTTTTCCCTCATTTAGCAAATTACACAAAAAATAATAATAACATAAAATAAAAAAATATATACTTCACTGAAATAAAAAAATAATTGAAATATACATGAAAAGTATTAAAAATGTTAAGCATATTACCTGTATTTGGGACAACCCTCATCTGAACTATATAGTTAGTGATTGGACTGTTGCCATCAAACGCTTTAGACCAACTAACATTCACCTTTTTTGGATATGAATTTAGTAAAGTTGCTTGTACGTTGTTGGGCGGATGTGGTAATTCTGAAAGAAAATAATAATAATAATTTTATAAATTGATTCAAAATAACAATGTCAATTAATGCTGAAACAAGATGAAACAAAACTCTAATTAATGCTTACCAATGACATCAAGTCTTGCACTCCGTGTCTCATTTCCACCATCAGAGAAAACTTTACATGAATAAATTCCAACATCAGTATTACGAGCTTGACCAATCCGTAAACTGCCATCAGGAAGAATCTGTATCCTACCTCCAGAACTAGGGAAGATTTCTTTGTTGCCGAAGTACCAATGGATTTTGTAAGGAACAGCAGGATCATGTGACACTTTACACTGCAGTTCAGCATTGGAGCTTAATATGACTTTTGTATCAACAGGAGGCTGAATAATTTGTGTCCGAACTGTAAAATAAGTATGTTTAAAAATTAAAAAAACATTTAATTTATTAAAGTTTAATTTTTTGTAAAAGGAAACAGTCTTTCAGAATTGATACTAAGAAACAATAGTAAAGAATAGCAAAAGTAAAACTATTAAAAAAATAATTAACAAAGTTATAAAATGAAGAAAACTCTCTTTTGGAAGTACATACAATATAAAAATTTACTAGTTAAAAGAAAAAAAAAAGCTAGTATTCCAGTTTAAAGATGTTGGTATACTATATGGTGTACAGAATACTAGGGAAAATGTTTTTTTATTTAAAGCCAATAGATATTTCATATTTAATATATTTTGTTAAATTCCCCATCAATTATTTTTGCATCACCACATAGTGGCAGATAAATGAGAAAGATTTCTGTATGCTTTTCCATATGCTAGTACATGATTTTCTATAAGCTTTTCCGGTTTTAAGACCAATTTTTAGGACTGTGCTGATAGTTGTCAGTGTTCAAGTATATTTTAGTTTGTTCCTTTTTTGCAATTGTGTCATAGTGAAGTTTCTTTATTAGGTTAACTGTTGTGTTGACTTAAGATGCTTCATACTAACTTATGATTATATTTAAGAGTTAATGGATATAAAGGTAATATGTTTAATAGCATTAAAAATCTTGCATATTTTTTCAAATTAAAGTCAAAAGATATCATATTTATGCTCTAATTTAATATTTTAAGTTAATTTGCAAAAAAGTTTAGACATTGATATAATTAAAATTTTAATTTTGAAATGCTTTGAGTTTGAATATAATTAAAGCTAATATATTATGAGAAACTTTTCTTTTTAATTTATTTTTTCATAGTAGGTATGTCTTTGAAATTCTAACTTATTTCTTTTTCTCTCTTTATGGTACAGTAATGTAAAATTCGGGTGTTTCTTCATATAATGTTTCAGACAACCGAAACTCAATCTGCATACATGATTACATGAGGGTAAGTCCAAAAATAAGTTTTCCCTGGAGACTGTGGATATTTGATTATTTTGTATGGCTGAAAGAAAAAATATAACAAAACATTAAAGATAAGATGTAACTTTATTTTTCTTCATAAGTGCAAAGTGAGTTGAGACATTTGTTATACAGCTTTATATGCTTCAAAAAGCCTTCCCAGAAAAAATCAGAACTCTGCATACGAAAGAAGTATTGAATGGCTTGTGTGACTTCGGCATCGCTTCCAAAGCTTTAGTCAAGCATTGCTTTCATCTATAGTAGCTGTGCATATCCACCCAGGTCTCAGTCTGTCCAACACTTGTTGATGGTTCTTACTGAATTCACAGCACCACCTCTGCATCATTTATTTTGACATCACATCTGGCCCATACACTTCCATGTGATAGTTATGGTTTTCTACTCTTGATACTCCACACACACACACACACATTCATTCTCACTTCCTCTTTTGACCATGAATTCAAAACGCACTTTCTTTCCATATATAATGGGACCAGAATAAGAGGATCATCTCAGCTTTGCACAGGCACTGTGACAGTGCAGCTGGATTATGGTTGAACGATACCCAATGGTGCCTGAGTGTCTCATTTCAACAGCCATGACTTTACCTGCTTTGCACCCCATTGCAGTTCATTTAATTGGAAGACTCACCTTCTTATTTATTCTAGATACTTAATGCTATTAGTCTTTTATTTTATTTTAATGAATGTTATGTTCAGGGATGTAGTAGAAGGTATATGGGGGTATACTCCGTATACCTTCTGGGTTTTTTAAAGGAATACTGTATACCCTCTGTTTCTCAAGAAAGCTATAGTATACACACTCTAGGGTATACCCTCTGCCTTTAGCGTATACCCACTGCTTAGAGCGTATATCCTCAGTTGTTTTTACGACTACACCCCTGGTTATGTTCGTATTAAATATTTTCTAGTTATTTTTAAACACACACTGCATGTATTTCTTTTCTTATAGCTTAAGATGAATTTGCAACTTATTTACATTTTTTGGTTCTTTTACTTTTGAACTTCTCAGCATTTTACATTTCAACTTCCTTTTTAGAATGTCATCTGCTACTTTAACTTTCTTCTTGGTTTAGTATGTGTAATATAAAATTTATAACTTTTTTATTATGGTTGTTTCAGTGTTTAAGCAATTACATGCCTGATAAAATTGTGTTCCATTTATTTATTTGTAAAGTCTTTCTTTCATTTTGGCCATTTAGTTAGTGCAAATGTCGTAATCTTTGTAATAAGACTTTATGTTCGATTTAGTTTAAAAAGTTCAAGCATGAAACTTATTTCAAAAATAATACAAAATCACTAAATTAAGATACAGTTTTCAAAGAAATAGCATTTGAAAGTAAATATTTTTTCTATGTTCGATGTTATTTAAAAATTTAAATTTGACAACATTTAGAAGTTAAACAAATTTGTGCTAAAACAAAATTATTTATTCATACTGTTGTTGTTATTAAAATGACATCAGTGACTGCTAATAATTTAAAATAAGAACAATCGCCTTGTACACAATAAGAATGAAAATGATCATGAATTGATTTCCAAATTCTACAACTGGCTTTTTCACAGAGAAGTTAAAAATCACACAATTGCAAAATTTAGCAATTATCCATACAATAAATGTTACAGTAATGGGTGATTGTAAGATATAATATTTCTTTAACACTTTGAGGGGCAAGCAAGTGTTTCTGTAATATTGAATCCTGTCAAAAACATAAATGTGAAAGAATGCCAAGTTCGTTAAAGGTTTCGCTAATAAAAGAAGTGAGATGCAACTGCAAACCAAGTTCTTTCGGAGCTCCTTAAATCATAACTCCTGTCATGCATAATATTATTCAATTGCTTAAAATGATTTGTTATGTTACTTGTTATTCAATAGAGCGACTTAGCAAGTTTTCTCTTATTCAATTTTTTCTATTTAGTTGATCAGAAATTAAAGTTGATCCCTTCCTTAATTTATCAGTACCTTAACTTCAATATACTTATTCGAACACTCGATTGACTAGATCTTTGTTAATCAGATTCTAGATTAAATTGTACTCCGACTTAAAGATTAAAGTTGGTAACTGAAAACTTGCCAAGTCGCTCTATTGAATAACAAGTAACTTAACAAATCATTTTAAGCAATTGAATAATATTATGCATGACAGGAGTTATGATTTAAGGAGCTCCGAAAGAACTTGGTTTGCAGTTGCATCTCACTTCTTTTATTAGCGAAACCTTTAACGAACTTGGCATTCTTTCACATTTATGTTTTTGACAGGATATCATTATTTTTTGTCAAATCACTTCTTTTATGAGCGAAACCTTTAACGAACTTGGCATTTTTTCACATTCATGTTTTTGATAGGATATCATTATTTTTTGTCAAATAAGTAGGTATTTGTTTCCTTTTTGAAATAAGTAGGTTAAATTAGTTTTATTTAATATTAATTTCAGCTTTTTCCTGCATTTATTCACTGTTTTTTTCAGTCAAATTAAAAAATTTAACATTAGGACTACTTATGTTCCTTTAAATTCCACTAATAAGGATGTTTCTTTTACGTGATTGGGTACTACTTGATTATTTCGTCGACCAAAAATGTTTGTAGCCAACTTGGCGAAATATCGCTATATTGACGACAAAAATTACGCACCGAAAGTCATACTAACATGGCTCTATTTCTGGTATTTTGCCAAATTCCCATAGATCCCCATTGTAATCTGGTAATTTATCCAATAATTTTGTTAGAGCAAGGACTGTCGCCATCATTTTGGCATCTTTTTTTTTTCTTTAAATCGGTTCGCTAACTACCCAAGATTGCTTAAATATTGCTATTTAGAAAGTTTTTAGAACGCTTTTCGCGCATTTTTACCCCTTTTAAATTTTGTATTTGTTAACAAATGTTCTTAGTGATCATTTATATCTTATAATTAATGAACATGCCAAATTTTATGTTTTTAGGCCCTTAACATACAGACATCGCATTTTTAGAACGCTTTTACTTACCCATCACACCTAGTATAGGGTAGGTCTTGCAATCGTTTTGAAAATCGAAAAAAAAATTTTGACGGATTTACACGTTTTAGATAGTGGAGATTCCGAAAAACATATTTTTAGAAACAAAATTTTGCCGTCCGTCTGTCTGTCTGTAAACGCTCTATCTCCCGAACGAATTGAGATAGAGACTTGAAATTTTGTATGTAGTTAGTATGTAAAAATGGGACGAAACCTATTTAATATCAGCAACCTCGATTATCCGGAACTATTTTTTTCGGATTCTCGAAAATTTCGTTCTGATGAAAGGTACATAAAAATTTTCGAATTTTTTTGTTCTAAGGAATGGATGTAAAAGGCAATAAAATATCACACATTTTGCATATAGAACGAAGTCGATCGGATTATTAGTTGCTGAGATATTTTTAATCCTGTTTTCCACATTCTTCGTTTTTTCATGGCCCTGTATTTGATTCAAATTTCAATTCAGAGGTATATTTTAATTGGACATAAGACGCAGTTAATTTTTAGTTAATAGAGTTATTATTTTTGGAGTTATAAGGATGTTTCTTTTACGCAATTCGGTACTACTTGAGTAGTTCGGCGTTTTATATAACTAGTACACCGAACCCGGGGTTCCCGGGTCACAAAATAAAGCTGAAAAACTTTTTTTAAATTTAAAATTGGAAAGTTTAATAAATTTTTTCTGCATAATAATCTTTTTAAACTGCCAACTAATTCCAAATAGCAATTTTATATGAAACATATTATTTATGTAATCATATACAGCTTTAAAAATTATCGGTACTTCCGTATTAGCAGGGCCGTAGCTAAGGAGGCGCTATGGGCGGCTCAGCCCTCCCCTAAAACATTTTGAGCCCCTTCCCCCCTCTGGAAAAGATTTGTCGAAATCGGTAATCATCAGTTCTTTAATAGAGCATTACCATGTATATTAACAATATTTAAATTTTGTTTATGAATTGCAATGCATTGTATAAATAGTTTTCACATGTTTTATTTTCATATACATATCCATGATGGGTAAGTATTACGGTGGCCCCCAACGACTAGTTTTCTATTTTACCCCCTTTGCGTTAGTGGAATCGACATAAGATATAGCCTATATTGGAGCAAGGACTATCACCATCATTTTGATATCATTACTTTTAAGATCGTTTGTTGTTTGCTGAAATTGCTTAAAAATCCCAATTTAGAACATTTTTAGAACGCTTTTCGCACATTTTCGCACATTTTCACCCCTTTTTAAATCCGTATTTTTTATCAAATGCCCTTAGAGATCATTTATATCTTATAAATAATTAACATGCCAAATCTTATAGTTCTAGGTCCTTCAGTAACACAAAAGTTGCATTTTTAGAATTTTTTTGCTTCTTCACCCTCTTTTGGTTAATTGTATACGCATAAAATATAGCCTATGTTTGAACCGGGGCGAATACCATCATTTTGGTATCATTAATTCTGAAATCGGTTCGGTGGTTTCAGAGATTAGCCCCGATACTTGCCAAAAGTGTCGCCAACTTGGCACTATTTCTGATATTTCGCGAAATAACTCTAAAATGCCAAACTTTTTGTTTCCAGTCTAGTCCCTTAATATACAGACATCGCATTTTTAGAATGTTTTTATGCTCTTTTACCTCCTTTGGGTTAGTGTAATCGACATAAGATATATCTTATGTTGGTGCAAAGACTGTCATCATCATTTTGATTTTGATATCATTACTTTTAAGATCGGTTTGTTGTTTGCTGAGATTGTTTTAAAATTGGTATTTCGAACTTTTTTAGAACGCTCTTCGCGGATTTTCACCCATTTAAATTTGATATTTTTTTAGCAAATGTCATTAGTGATCATTTACATCTTATAAATAATTAACATGCCAAATTTTGTGCTTCTAGGCCCTTCAGTAAAACAAAAATCTCATTTTTAGAATGTTTTTCGCTTCTGAACCCTCTTTTGGTTAGTGGCACAGACATAAGATATAGTCTATGTTTGAACCGGGGCGAATACCATCATTTTGGTACCATTACTTTTGAAATCGGTTCGGTAGTTTCAGAGATTAACCCTGATACTCGCCAAAAGTGACGCCAACTTGGCACTATAACTGGTATTTTGTGAAATTCTCATAAGCTTCCATTGTAATCCAATAATTTATCCTCTAACCAACCATTAATGTTTAATTAATGGTGATTTCTGATTTTTTCCTATTTATAGATCCAATAACCTACCTTCACACCAAATTTCAACTTCCTAAGTCACGTGGAAGTAGTTAAACATTTCTATGAGTGAGTGAGTGAGTCAGTGGTAAAAACAGTGGTTTTCAGGCGTCAATTTCTCGTCATCGGTAAAAGATTTTTTTTTTTTAAAATTTTAGATTCGGAAATTAGAAGATGGTCTTACACGAAACAAAAAATTGCAAGTGTGTAGGTCAAATAGAATTTAAGTTATTGAGGGGTCAAAAGTGGTTCGAAATGGTTCGGGTAATATAACCCACGGCCGGTGTGTCGCCTTTTACTTTGAGAACTTGGCTGACACACTGCCGTGTGTCTAGATTCCCACTGGAAATTTGGAAAAAATATTAAAATAACAGAAAGCCATTTTTCCGTTCTTTTTCACCAAAAGTATAAAAGTAAAACTTAATTAAAATTTTCTGGTATAAATCTGAATTAAAATTAGGTTGGATATAATATATTTCACCATCCCTCAAGAGGTTAAAAAGAATCTTAATTATAGGATAACTTTGGTAAACCAATGCTGGCATTTTCCATGTAAAATAAGTCAAATTCAGCTAGATTGTTTTAAGTATTTTAGCAGGATAGTTATTATTTTAGTAAGCAATTTTAGTAAAGTTTCATTGTTAAAATTTTAAACATTTTTTTTTTTTAATAAGATTTGTGATGGTTCTAAACCCCCCAAAATTCCATCCATCCATCAAATGGGTTTTTTCATTTATTAAGTGAATTTACGTAATTGATATTTAATTTGACATAAAGTAACAACAATCAGGATTACAAAAAGTTTGAAATAACTGTTTTAAAGAATTTTAAACTTGTGTTGAAATGCAGAAGTTCCAAAGAAGTCAACAAAATATTTTAAAAATATATTTTGTTATGAAAAATAAACTGAATACATGCTATAACTATTACCTAAAACAGTTAAGTAAGCTGATTCCTGTACAGACCCAGCACTGTTCATTCTAGAACAAGTATACTTTCCGACATCAGATGCTTCAGTTGATGCTATGAGTAAACTTCCACTGTCAAGAATTTGGAATCGGCCAATACTGCGGATTTCAGTGTCATCTAAAAAATGAAGTAATAAACTCACTTTAAATATTTTGAAGTTTGGAAATAACTACATACATTCAGAGAAAACATATGAAAAACATGTAGAAATAAAATTACAGTAAAACCTCTATATATGAGACACCTTGGTATTGCAGAATTTATTCATTATTCAAAGAGAGATGTCTGCTATTGAGAAATATAAATATACAAATAGATAGTTGTCGAGAATGGAAGAGGAGTTTCCCAATAGGTGTCCATCATAATATTTTATTATATTTAAACAGATGCTTTTCTGTATAAAGAAGATAAAATACTTGATCTCAAATTACTATATTTTACAGGACTGTTTAAATTCTTCTAGATGTTGTTTTTTAAATTTTTATTATTTATTTAAAAAATTTCTATAAATTACAAAAACATAAGATTATATATTTAATTTTCAAAACAACGACTATCTTTTATCTCTAATTTTCAGCAATCTTTACAGTTGTTTCCTAATTCAGTCCTAGAAAAATTGGAAAGCAAAAAATTGTGAAAATGACTTTTTAAACTTCATTGACTACTTTATCAGAAAATGCTTTTCTGCTTAAAAAAGCTCTGTAAATATTATCAACTTCACCAGTCATAATAAATGCTAAACAAACCATATAAATTTTAAAAAATATTTCACAAAAAGTTACCATTAAAAATCCATGTAACATTGGGAGCTGGAGCACCAGATACTTCACAGTGAATTTGAGCATCTTTGCCATCTAAAACGGTGACATTTACTGGAGCTTTAATAAAGTCAGGTGAAGAAACTGAAAAAAAAAAAAAAAAAAACCATATCATAAGTATGAAATTTTTTTAAAAATTCAATTGAAATTTAGTGTGCGTTAATTTACATGTAAACATTAATTACAGTAGACTCCCTTAAATCCGCACAGCTTGGGACCAGAGGTTTTGCGGTATCGCCGTAAACGCCGCAGTCAAAAGAAATTATTTTGCCTTATTAAGGAAGCGATAACATACCAAAAATATCGCGTAATATGGTAAAAAAACAGAATTATTAGACTTAATTAAATTACTAAAATAACTAATTGCCAAAAAATATGTAGGAATAGAATATTTATATTACAGAACCGATTTTCCGGATCCAGAATTTTTTCCTGAAATTTTTTTGATATGTTGCTTTTTTTACTTTAAATGCATACTGTAAAATCTCGAAAACACCACGCCCAATTTTGAACATATTTCATTTTTCGAAATGTATGTCAGTTTGTAAGCCTGCCACCAAAAATATTTTTTCTTTAACAATAAAAGAAAAGAAAAAAAATCCAAGCACAATTCCTTTCTGCAGGTCCAAAAACATTTTACCACTTCTTGAAGTTCGGTGTCGGCTCGTTTGCTGTGGCGACGTGGCATTTTTGATCTTAATAAGTTTTGCAGGAAAGGGGCGGTTGTCCGGCAAAAGAAAAACCTTTCCGTCAATTAGGGTGGATTGCTTATCTGCCGATTCTTTTGTTAATTCCCCTCGTTTCTTATTATGAAGAAACCGCAAGTAGATCTTATACAAAAGACTCCTCCACTTTTTCAAGAATTCAGTTGAAGAGAAGAGTATTGCAATCTGAACGGTGCCTTATTACGATAACGTTGACTTTCGAAAAACTGCAGAGCACTTGTTTTTCTTTGGAGTTGCTCTGTAGTGGAACTTTTTGTAGGGTGTTGTAACTTTTGAATAACTTATTGTATTTCAATAAAAATTTATTAAACGGCCTAATTTGCTATTATTGCAACTTGCTGAAAATTTGAACAAAATCGGTAAATTATCAGAGAAGATATTAATGTTTTTTTTTTTTTAAATAATAAAAAACAACACGTTTTGCTTATCGCCTCTTTCTTTTCTGCTTGTTTGAAGCTCAATTTCTTTTTCCACAACCACATTCAAACATCGCGGTTTTGATGACACATTCACGGGGTCTTTTTTAAATATAAAAGAATAGAATTTAATTTCTCACTTTTTTCTTTATTGGAAAAAATTTTAAACTTCCTTGGAATTTTTTTTTAAATGTTAACGGAATATGCCTTGAAGTACACCAATAAATATGTGTTATCGGTTGTCATAAGAAGAAAATTACAAAATCTCACTCTTATTACTGGATAAATAATTTTAAAAAAAATTTTAATGCAAAATCACCATAAGAATGAGAACTGGAAAATCTTGCACTAATAGATGATCGAACATGCTGTAGTTTTTGTAACTGAACTAAAATGTACCAACAAAAGAGACATTTCAATTGTGAAATTCAGAAAAACTGGCTTTCCAAGCAGCGCTGTGCAAAAAGGGAGGGGGGGGGGGAATCGCTCCGGCCGTGAAAATTTAAAGGGCACCAAATTTATACTATCAATGTCATTTTTGGCCTGTCACAAAAACAAAGTTGGGGGAAAGGAGGCACAAAAATGCAACTTTGCCATGTGTGCAGTTTTCTCTTCGTATGCCCCTGTTTCCAATACTTTGTTTATACAATGAAGTGCAATAAAAGCAGACATCTATTGTCTCTTCTGCTTAATCCAGTCACCGTATTTTTTGGAAAAGGGTGATTCATGATGTATTACATTTGTTGATTTACGATCGGTAACATCACAAACACGGAAAAAAGAAAGAAAAAAGTGATTTTTTTCTTCTGAAACACAATAATTTAATCAAAATTTTGTAAACGGCACCCTGATGTAAACGCCGCATACATGAAACTTTTAACTTTAAAACTTGTAAACGCCGTGCCATTTATTCCCTAGATTATGGTAGACCAAATGTCAAAAAACAGCCTTGTGCTTTAAATATTTTGATAACAATTTTCTCAAAATGCATAATAACAACTATATAAAAATTTTAAAATATTGTAAAGTTATAACTTACTCTTAACATGCAGCCAAGTACTAGCAGTTGCTTCACCAGCAGAATTCTTAACAACACACTGATATGTGCCAGTATCAAGACTGGTAAGATCTGATATTTTTAGTGTTCCATTTGGAAGAATTTCAAACCGTTCTAGCACCTCCATTACTTCAATAGCATTTTTAAACCATATGACATCAGGTGCAGGGTTTCCACTATTTGAGCAGGGCAGAAATACAACTTTGCCCAGTTCTGATATAGTTTCTCTGCTTGGACCAAGGGTTATGGAAGGTTCAACTGTAAAATAAAAAAGAATTTATCTTTTAAAATTTTGAAAATATGCCTTAGGAAACAACATCAATATTACGAATGAAAATATTTAAAACGTTTTTATAACTCATTTGGTTAATCAAAATAAGACAGATTGGTGAAATAAGAAATTTAAAACACAATATTTACTTTCATGATGCTTTTAATAAAAAAAATTAGCAAAAACAAAGATTCACATAATCATATAAAGAATATTAGACAACTTGAAGCCTGAATATGATTCCAACTTAATCTAATCAGTCAAAAGTAAGATAATTATTTTCAAATGATAACATATTTCAGTTTTGTTCTATGTACTGACGAGAACAAATTCACTAGTTTATTTTTCACTGTTTTTTCTTTTCACATATTACAATAATGCAATAATTATACATAAAGTGCATTGCAGTTTTTTGTTCAATATAAATAAATCTCACTAAGAACTGCCTGATTTTGCTTAGTATATGTTCATGTTCTAAATTTATAATGCCATAAAAAACAATAGCTGCAAATGCAGATTTTAAATTCGCAACAATTCGCTCTAGCATTCTAGAATAGTTTGTTATTTCATATTAAACCATTAACTTTGCCCAAGTAGTTCCAATCATTTTGACAGCCAAACAGCAGTGTACATAAAGTTTGCATTCTTATAAAATTGAGTTAAAGATATAAAATTATACAAATTTGAGGTTTATTTAAAGCTTATTATCATAGGCCTGGGCAAAGACGAACAGGTCAGTTCAGCTTGCTAGCTTAGGATCATTTTTAAACATGTGATAATAAAAACAGAGCTAAATATTGTATTACATCGAGATGTTCAGGATACCAGGAATTCTCCACCAAAAAAATTCTTAGTATCCTTTCACTAATATCCTTTTCACTTAGTGTTGGTTTTGATAGGAATAGTCAATGCTTTTTTTTATCACTCTCGCACTAATTTTAAATATTCCTCAAATTAAATATCTGCATTGAATATCCTGTTTGTTAACTATTTCTATTTTTCTTACCACAGCTATTATGTTTCTACTTCCAATCACCCCTAAAACAATATTTACTTTATTCATTTCAATAGTTTATTATTCAAAAATAACTTTATAAATTGGATAAATTGACTTACCTTTTTAACCGACAGTCATTTCCTTTAAAAAGTAATTTTATATCTAATTAATAAGCTTAAACGAGCTTGTTTATTTCTAATACTGCCTGTCTGTTCTTTTTGAACACCGGCAACACACCAAACTTTAAATATACTTCCTGATCCAGAACTATATGTTTACCTGAATAATTCATGACAGTGATAATAGGTGGGGTTGTAATCATAGATCACATTGTGATTCACATCATCATTAGTTTTGCATACAGTGTTCTGGAAGCCGGTAGAATGAAAAGCTGTCATGCACAGAAGTTTGTTTTCAACTGCTGGTGAGATATAAATAGAATAGCAGGCAGGTTCTTGGTATCATCATCGTCATCATTCATTCATTCGGCTGTTCTTTTAATTTGTATGCAGTAAAAATGTTCGATCAAGTTTTTGTCTCAGCAGCTGTGAACATGTTCAGATGATTTCTTCAATTAAACTTCTACTTTAAATTTCTTTGTTTGGAAAAGACATTAATTTTGAGTCATCTTAATGAATTAATGTAAACACTTAAACTGTTGTTTCCAGAGTGAGTCGGCAATGTACTTCTATTTTTGGAATGCCTTAGAAACAATTTAAAGAAAGTTTCAGATAAGAGGCATTAGAGAAAGTTTAAATCTTTTTCTTGTTAGAACTTTCTGCTCTCAGATGCTTATGGAGAATTTGGTTCAAGTAAAACCTTGTGTTAATCATTGATGGCTCATGTAAAGGTTTTTGACATTTTTTTAAGCTGATGATGGAAGTGTATTTTTTATGTCAGATCAAGTTACAGGTAAAGTGTTTTTGAATATTAAGGGAAAACAGTAACTGTCTTCCTGAGCTTGGTTAACTGCTATATTTTGCATCGTCAAGTCCTGGGGTATTTGAAAAAAGATAATGAAATATGCAGATAGACAATGATGTCGTGATTTTGTTTTGATTTTCTTCTCAATAAATAAAATTGTTTTCCTTTTAATATTTTTTAAGTATATTTCTGTTACATTTATTGAGCTTTAATAAAAGTATGCATATTTTTAAATATGTTATCTTTATTTGGTATAAAGCATTTATATTTCATTCAAGTCATATAAATTAGTTTTTTCTATTTACAATAGTTAATCAAATTTAATTGGGAGTTTATAAAATAAGAGAAGAACGTTTCCTTCTGCAATATTTCCCTCTGCTATTCTAAACCCTGATTCATTATGTCTTCATAATGAATCCTAGCATATTTTAAAGCTGCTTGCATCAAATAAAAAAAAAAATTTGCTTTTTTTTTTTTTTTTTTTTTAGTTGAGAGGCAGTGACTTTTCCTTATCTAACTTTCCAGCATTTAATAATCTTTACAAGGGTTTACATACACACTACTTTTTTAAATCAATAAAGCTATACAATCAAGTACCACTAGACAGGAGTGCAAAATCAAGGTAAATTGCAAGCAGTCTCTCACCACTAAATTTTGAAAATTTTCTTCACTTAAAATTAACAGCATTTTTATAAGAATTTAACCCAAAATGTTAGACAAAGATTAATGAAACAAATTTAGTGGTGAGAGACTGCCTGCGGGCACCTAGATTTTTCCACCCCTACCACTAGAACAAATTCTACATATTTGCAATATATATCAATTTTCTTTAAAATTTGTTCACTAAGTCAGTCATAAGCTAAATTTCGTTTTTTCATTATTAAAGAAATAATTTAAAATAACATTAACTTGAATTATGCTGTTTATCATGAAAAAATTAAACATTCATAAACAAGTTAACTGATTTACAAGTATATGGAACTACGGGCAAAAGTTGAAATAACTGATAACCATAAGAATAAAAATATTAACTGAAATTATTACAGAAAATGCAACATATACATTTGCATCTAGTTTATCATTTTGCATGAATATACAAAAACTGCAATACTAATATTTGCAACTTAAAAAAAAAAAAAAAAAAAAAAAAAAAAAAGTAAGATTTATTTTGATTTTATTTGAACATAATCTATGTTTTCAGGATGATTTATGTATCATATTATTTGAATTTTATTTTTATTTTTTAAAGTTTCAATTAGTTTAACCACATTTCTTACAAGAGTTCAACATTAAATGTAGAAGCAACTGAATAAAATATCTTAATATCAGTCCCATCTTGGACTTAAAATAATTTTGAAATAAATTGTTTTTTCTTTTAATCTGTTACGCAAATTATGTTTTTGTTTAATTTTTATATGTTCATTTATTTGATTTTAAATGCATAATATTTGATAAAGTGTTAGGAAAGTTCAGTTGATCACTCCGCCTGTGGTAAATTTAGCACATATATCTTACTCAGTCACATATAATTTATTCAATGAACTTACTTTTAGATAAATAATAAAAACAAATACTGTATATCCCGGCACATAACATGCACAAATAATTTCAGAGTACAAAATTTTATTTCAAGCATATACTGGTGTATAACACGCATCAATTTTTTCCCACGAAAAAAAACTAACAATAAAATCTTCACCCTACTTTAGATAAACATGTCTTTTCTTTGCAACATGTAAAACCATTCGTCTCATCTGCTCAATTCCTACCTTTTGAAATCTAAATACCCCCTTGCCCCAAACCTCGTTTGAGACAAATCGATCACCTTCCCCTCCCCCTCCCATCTGCACTGATCCTACCAACAGAAATTTCCAGTTTCGTGTAACATTCGTCATTTGTTCGAAACTATAACTTTTAGATGCATTGATCTTAAAGTTTATGAAAACTGTTCTTCAAAATAAACTATGCCACCAGTAAAGCAAAATAAATACAATTCCGGATTTAAAAGTAAAGTAATAGCGTTTTCAAAAGAAAATGGTAATCACGCTGCAACTAGAATGTTCGGAGTTAATGAATGAAAGAAGTATGAAGCTGCAATTCTAATTATGCCAAAACAAGAATGTGCCCAGCGCACAGGCATTACAAAGTGGCTTATTTTAGAGGACAATGTTGCCCAGTGGATATTTGGAAATCTCCAAAATGGACTAATAATAACGAAGAGTAGTGTTCGTTTATTTGCCTTACAATGGGCAAACAAAAATTCCAAAGAAAGTGAAAATTTTATTGCAACAACGAGTTGGTGCGATAGATTTATGAATTGCAGAAATTTTGTTCTTCACCAAAAGGCAAAAGTTGTACAAAAACTTCCAAAAGACTTGGAACAAAAACTATAAAGTCTCCAGAAATTTGTCATTGATAAATGAAAGGAGATAAACTATTATTTGTCTCAAATTGGGAATATAGACAAAACACCCGTAATGTTCAATATGATAGGAAACTGAAGTGTAGAAACAAAAGGAGTAAAAACTGTTCCATTTAAAACTACGGGACACGAAAAGTCCCACTTCACCGTGATTCTTTCTTGCTTGGCAGACGATACAAAAGAAAAACCAATGGTAATTTTCAAACGAAATACAAAGCCAAATGGTAATTTTCCAAATAGAGTTTTTCTGCATGTCCATGAGAAAGGCTGGATGGCAAAAATGGGTTAAAGTTATGGATACGTAATGTTTGGGAAAAGCGTCCAAAAGCTTTAAAAAAAACCAGCAAGCCTTTTAGTTTGAAATATGTTTAAACCCCATAGAACACCCAGAATTAAAAAAGGAATAAAAGAAACCAATACAAATTTGGCAGTAATTGACTTTGTTAGTTCAACCACTACTAGATGTTCAATAAACAAACCTTTCAAAGAAAGTTCAAGGAGGCAATGGAACACATGAATGCTAGAAGGAGAAAAATCCTTTACAAAAGGAGGAAATAAGCGACGTGTGACTTTATCGCAAATATGTGAATGGATTATAACATCACGGGGTGAAATCAAACCAGAAATAATTGTCAAACCATTTTAAAAATGTGGAATTTCCAATGCACTTTACATTACCGAGAATGACTATTTATGACTAGATGAAAACGATACTGGTGATAAAACACATGAGAGTGAGAAAGAAGATGACATTTCCGAAAGTATAAATGAGGACGAGAATTGAACTTTTCATTTGATCTGATAAGTAAGATTAAGTTTTTTAGAAAATACATACTGTAAGTTCCCTAGTTTAAGTAAATATATAAATGCATTTAAATAATTCTAATAATTTGGAATGTTTTATTCTTATGATTTTACTTGAACCATTTTATATTCAGCATATAACACGCACACAGAAAAATGAAGTGATTTTTCAGAGTTAAAAGTGCTTGTTATATGCTGGGATAAACGGTATATACTGCTAAAAAAAAATTTTCTCCGTCTTTCTGTGTGTGTCAGTTTGTCGAGTGATAGTTATTGAAATCTACCATATGCAGGAAACTGAAAATTTTGATGAGGATAGTCCAAGTGCTGATGCACCTGATGCTGATTTTTCATTTTTCAGCAGTTACTCAATATATTAATTAAAAACAAAAGTTCATAAAAATAGCATTCTTTTTAGAGCGCACATATCTATACAATTAGGATGTGTTTGCATCCTAAATCTTGCATCAAAAGAGAAGGGGAAAAAAATTAAGCAGCCAACTTTAAAAAGTGCACATTTTACTTAAAACAATGAATTTGGTTTAAAAATATATAAATATTGCAAGGACCCTTAATACAAGCTTCATTTAGAAAGATTTAAGTATAAATTCGAACAAAATCAGGTTAAAGATATAAAAGCCATACAAATTTGACATTTATTTATGGTTTCAAAGGAGTCAGTAATGTCAGGTAGTTCAGCTAGTTTTTAATAAATAAATCTTTTAAGTAAAAATTAAAAGCAGTTGTTTACCTATAATAGTTACTTCAGCAGCTGCAGATACTCTCACAGAATCGATGTTACGAGCAAATACTTCACACTCATATAATCCTCCATGTACAGGACCCACATTTAAAAGTGTTATTGTACGATTCCAAGGTGATAACATATATAAATGAGGAGATAAACCACTAGCTGATATATCTACACCATCTTTCTTCCACAGAATATCTATTTCATCTAAAGGCCTAGAGAAAGACAATGAATGCAGTGTCAAAGAAAATAAAAGAATGCATGTCATAAATCACTACTAGAATTGAAAAGCTTAGTAAAGGAATAAGTTACTTTTATTAATAATTACTATTTTAATATTTAATAGGAATAATTTTAAATATTTGAACTTTAAATTTTAACTGAATTTTTTTGAGATAGTTCAGTACCACCCATCAGAATATATTAAACATATGTTACCAAAAAGGAAATAAATTAAAAAAAATAATAATAATAATAATAACAACAAAAAACTTCCACTTCGATTTTATCAAAATTTAATTTTGGTTAGGTAATATCTTCCACACTAAGCTCATTAAATATGAGTTTTAATAAATATAACAATCAGACAATAAAATGTGTAATATATAAACAATATAAGTTATTCAAATAAGTAACAGATTCAAAAAATTTTTTTAATAAACTTTAATCTTCCAAATGCATCTCCATCATGCATCTTTTTTCTGCTTTGAAATTTTTGAAAAATTGGCACAACAAAATCCAGACTCATTTATTATTTTCTTGTAAAAAGAAAGTACTGTTTTTTCTTTTTTTCTTAATAGTTTTTAAAATCTTGCACATGAAAATTTTAAAGAATTATTACTCCCATGCCAACATAGTTTGTGGTGCTAAAAAATACAAATAATAATAATTACCTTCCCCATCTCCCATCAATAAATAAATAAATAAATAAATAAGAGCTACACATATTTATTTTAAATCAAATCTTTGTAAAAAAAGTGTCTTTTAGAGAATTTTTAATCTTTTATCATCAATAAGTAAGGGAGGAAATAATGCAATTTCACAAATGCTATGATTGAATAAAGCACAATTTTCTATTCAAAATAATTAGCACAAATAATCAAAGATTCTAAACACTTTATACAATACATAAATCTAAATAATCAATGACAATTGGAAAATTCAAAATTGCTCAGGTAGAAATCATTTTACTGTAAAATGACTTAAAAATTCTTTTATCTATACTAATATTATAAAGAGGAAAGATTTGATTGTTTGTTTGTTTGAATTGAATAGGCTCCGAAACTACTTGGCGGTTTTGAAAAATTCTTTCACCGTTGGAAAGCCACACTATTTCCGGTGATCATAGGCTAATTTTTAATTGATTTATTCAAATATTTTCCATAATAATTCAAAATTTCATTATTTTTCATACAGAATCAATTAAAATTTTCTGATAAAAAATAACCATTTTCTTTCCCGTTGCCAAAAAAAATCAAAATATGGAAAATAATTTCTCCTCGACAATTAATTTTTAGTTGAACAGTATCCATGTGAAAAATTAAAAAAAAAATAAATTTCAAAGGAAAATAAATATGACGTCATTTATTATATTATCGAAAGTTTTGTTTGCACAGATATCATATACACACCGAGGTAACTAATGGACACTAAATTAATGTTATTTTGTCTGGCATGGCAACCCGACTATTGTTATTTAATTATTAATAAAATGTATTTTTATTTCCTTTCTCTTCTTTAAAATTATGTAAACTGTTTTGTTCTATACTTATTATTTAAATACTAATTGTTATTATTTTTTAAATAATAGAAAATAATTTAAATATATATATATATAACTGGTATTCGAAAACGATTTTTCCGCCAAATTAGTCAAAAATTATCGATCATATAATTATCGATCTTTTAGATCATAAATCCGATTACAGAAAATTAGTCAGATTATTTAATTAGAAGTTATTAAATTTATGTTTTTTTATTATGAAACAGACGAAGAAAAGAAAATTTACTATTGCTGCCCGACTGGAGAATTAACCTTGATGTTATTTTAAAAAACTATCGAAATGGCGAATTTTTAATTATTTGTTTACGTTTTTTTTGTTTATATTATTGCAAACATTTTTCTACTTTTATACACCCTCACCTTGGCGTGATTTTTTTATGATGCCAATTTGGAGAACACTGCGTTTTCAAATACCAATTACATTTATATTACTCTTATTTATTTTCTATTATTTTAAAAAGGAAATAATAATAATAAACTAAGTCAATAAATAATTATGGAACAAAACAATTTATATAATTTTAAAAGAGAAAAGAAAAATAATGAAATAATTTACTCAAAAATATCAACTATTACCGGATTACCACGTGAGGCATAAAATCGCAATTTGCTGCAATCGCGCCAACGGGATCCGTAGATGACACCTGCCCTACATATTATTTGCAATATTATTGTTTATACAATTTGTTTATATAATTTGGTAATACTTGATAATCCCATCGACCATTTGACATTAAATTTTTTATACGTAATTGTTACTTCATCAACCAATTTTAATTCGATGTTTATTTGTATTTCTATTAACATTTTAGTAATTTATTGATTCTTTGGTTATTTAAAATAAAAATTATGTCCATTTGTATAATTTGGCGAAATTGATCGACGGAATAATCAAGTAGTCGAACAAAAAACTATCGTCAAGCTATAACATTAAATGCCAATAATGGGTGATCGTAAATTTCACATTTATTTGAGGACAAACATGAAATAAGTCTGGTACATTTGTAACAATATCGTTTCTAGCACTTCTAATGTTTGATACTAAAAATCATAATGGAATCGATTACAGAAGGTAGAAAGATTTTATTAGATGCAAACTAAAGACTTATTTTTCTACAAAATTTAGTCGTCAAGATTATTCTGATTTAACGGCTACATGTTAGCAACTGTTTTATAAAAGGAAGAGGCAGTGAAACTGATGTAATTTTAATGTTATTCAAATAATACAGCTTTAAAACATACTTTTTATGCTTCATTGTTCTACTAAATATATAAGTGAAACACCCTTCTTCGTCTACCACCCCCACGGAGGGCATCCTTTCCTTAGGGCCTATATCCCACGTGTAGATAAATGGCCGTCATAAATACAAACAAACAAAAACTTTTCTTTATCTGTCAATAATTCTTTAAATTTTTTACTCTATGTATTCTTGCTGGAACAGATTAAGGTAGATAGGAAACTACAGTAGACCCACTAGAAGAGGACTGTAGCGGTTAACTGCAACCAAAACTCAACTCTATGTTATGTTTTCTACAACTCAACTTTATGTTATGTATTTCTACAACTCAACTCTGTTATGTTTTTCCTACAACGTGGCTAGGTAAGATAGCCACAGGACGTTTATTAAAAAATGTAACATGAAATGACATTGTATGTAGGCTACCAGAACTACACATAGTGCAAGTTCAGATGTCGGGATTTTAAGAACTAAGAAATGATAATGTACAATCCGAAAGTTAATAGATTTTGATAATCAATCTCACTAATCATTGCAATGCCCTCTAATGTAATAGTGTGATGACTCGAGAACATTTCGATTCCCGTTGTCATAACGGTCTCATGTTCATACGAAACTCTACTATAAATGATAAAATAAAAGAGATGGTGCTTAATTGCCCAAATTTTCGCCAAGACTTACAATAGTACAATATTGCAATGGCGTTGGCATGATTTTCAGCAATACGGAAGAACATTCCAGGGTGATCTATACTGCTTTAAAATAAAATTTTTAAATCACCATTTTTTTTTTTTTTTTTGAGTCAAGGTTCGTTTGGAAATATGGACCAGCAAAGCGGGCATAGCCTGCTAGTATTTAATAAAAATGCTGGCTGTTCTGAATATAACTATTTTTATGAAATTTTTTATTAATGTACAGCATGTTATGGATTTATAATTTCTCATTTAGTTTAATATAAATCATTGTTTATAACAATAATTAAATTAGTGGCCACCATGTAATATTTAAAAAATATTATTCCAATGATTTATCTTACCTAGATATAGAGCAAAAGTTCACAACAAAAACATTTTGATTGGTCTTCTAAAATGCTCTAATAGATGGAATTCTGATGAGACTTGCTGTGTTAGATAATTTTTCAGAGCTGATTTTAATACACTGTATATTGTTCTTTGTTGCTTATTTATGCAATTATGGGATATAATTCTATAATCAGAGGAACTAGATTATGAAAGATTAGCACTTTTAAAAAGTTCTGCTGGACGGAATTTGATGATACTTGTATTATTAATTAATTTTTAGGATTTCATTCATATGATGCATTCATCTTAATCCTCTGTCTGTCTATCCATCACAGAGTCCATGCACAAAAACTGTATAAATCAGACACTTCATATTTTGTGTACTTTCAGCTGAATGCACCGTGTCACATGACAAATCATGAAATTTTGAAAAAGTCTATTATTTTAATTAAATTACTTTTATTGATGTCATCAATTCCTTTTTGTGATTTAAATTTTAAAAGAGAACCTTAATTTCAAAAGTTTTTGTGTAGACATCATAGCTTGGAGGTACAGCATCTTGATAATAAACAGAAGGTTCTTAGATCAAAACCCTGGCGCTGGAACTTGAAATTTTCATACTAAGATGGATTTAATTAAAAGAAATTTCATATTCTTGCCCAATTTAAGGGTTTATTTTATTTATTTATTTTTTTTTTTTATCACTGACAATTATAATATATTTTTGGAATTCAATTTTCTTTCTATTTTAAAAACTATAGTGATTTATTGATGACTCAACATCTTAAATTCCATTTTTAAAAATAAATTGTTTTTAAAATTTTTTAATTTAATTTATATTTTCATTAAAATTTTAAAACTTCAAATTTTTAAAAAATTTGGAATTTTTCATTTTATTTAAATAATTTAATTTGAACATTTTAAATTTGATTAAAATAAACAACTTCCTTTTATAATTATTTGAGATTAAATTTAATGGTACTACCATCTACATGAAAATTTAATAATTGTAAATTAACAATTTAAATTTATCAATTAAAGGATAAGTTGTTTAGTTGTTTTGAAAGAAATATTAAATGAAACCCTTTATGGGATCTGTTATCAATTACACTTGGCCACTTGTTTGGGGGTGGTTTTAATGTATTGCACATAGTATTTTACCAAATCCTACTGTAATTGATAACTAAAAGTGTTGGTCCTCAACAGCCCAAATTTTGTCTTGCACATCAGAAAATATAGTATTGTAAAGGTGTTTACATTGTTTTTATAAATGCATCAGACATTGCATATAAACGTCCTTATTGTTTATAACTTACAACATTAAATTTCTGACACATTCCTTTAAAAAAATTGACCAGTATAACAGGCAAAGCCTGCTAGTATAATTAGGATTTCATACTTAAAAAGTAAAAATTGAACCATTATACAATAATTCTTGTGTCTGTCACAGCCATTTTATTTGTAAAGTATGAAATGTGGAAATTTCAAATTGAGAAAGTAATAAAGACTACTCACTACATACTTATAGATTATTAAACATTCACAAATATATTTAGGAAAAATAAAAAATGTAGAGGGGCTAAGCAAGTTACATTGAAAAAAAAAAATATTTTCATTGCATATCTTTTGAAAACTTTCATAATGCTGAACTCAAAAATACATCTTTTAATTTTAAGTATTATATTTTCAGCAATATTATCAAAAATGTGGTGTAAAAACATGTTTCCCCCCTTCTATCATCTATTTCAAATCAATTGAAAATAAAATTATGAGAAAAATTGAGATAGTAGACAGTAATTTAAATCTTGCAGAAAAACTATAATGACCTCAGGTCACATTGTTTTTGAGAAAAATACATTTTCTGTAACACACAAATTTCAATTTGCAGGTATTCAGCAAAGATGTTGAGGAGCACTGAAAGTACCTATTGTAGCAGAAGTATAAAAGTATTGTTAATAAAGAAAAGAAAAAAAAAACAGCAGTGATTTGAGATATTAACTTTTAAAGATGAACATTTTAGACATACATAATGACAGCGGGGGATATTCTCTGTGGCATTAGGTTTAAAGCTGAGATAACTTTCAATGATATATTTGTGTAATACAATGCCCAAATAAAAGTATAAAAGCAATGAACGTCAAATTGTTAAGAATAGACCAAATAGAATTAATCACACAAATGCTATGAGATTTGTGACTAGTTTGCATTTAGTTGCTTCAATATGCCTCCTATGTTAAATTTAATTTTTTTAAATGTATTTACACTAGAAATAAATCTTTATCTACATAAATAGTTATATAGAAGAGATAAAAGATGTTCCAAGAAACTGTCATTAATGTTTAAGGTAACATTAAAGATTATAAGATCCTAAAAGAAGAAATGGACATCAATATTAAGGACACTTTTAGCATGTTGTAAGAGCATCATACATTAAAAGTGGTCATAATATTAATTTTGAAATTATAATATCAAACAGATTCTCCCCCCCCCCCCAAAAAAAAAGAGAAAATTTTCTTTACTAACCTTGCATTTACAATACACTCTAAAACAGCAGGGTAAGTCCCTTGTTTGAAAACAGAGTCTTTAGGAGGAACAATAATTTCAGGGGTAACAAAGGCTTTTCTGTCACCTAATTTAAAAAAGACAAACAAATGTAAGTACAAATTCAAGACAACATTATTCCTGCAATATAAGTAACTATTGTATTTTATCATTAGTTTATTCACTGCTTTTAAGTGAATTTACTTTCACATTCTTTATCATTGCCAATACAGGAGTTTATTTTACTTTACATATATGTTATTCCATAGCCTATTCATAAACCTCATCAACTTGATAGAAAAGTAAAATAATAGATCAGTATATACACATTTATTTATTTATTTATTTTATTGTATGCTTTTGAATGGATGTAAAAGTAACATAACAAATAACTGATAACGACACTTTTGTTTAAATTATTTATTAAAAAGTTGAAAGGAATTTTAAATTTCTAAGATGTATTACTAGATTTAAATATACTGTTTATCACTATCCACAGGAAAATAGAGAAAATCTATTTTGTTATTTTCAAAAATATTTTGTTTGTTAGTATTATCAAAAAATAAATAAGTAAAAAGTTATATTTAATTTAGTTTAAAATACAATTTTCATATTATCAGAAATTTTGAGTCTTCGTAGACAAATGCTTTATACATTAAGTTTTTTTTTCATAAAAAAAAAAAAAAAGAAAAGAAAAAAAGAAAAGAAAAGAAAAGAAATCTGAATTTGATAAAATTAAACAGAAATATTAAAAGTATTTTGAACTTGCTGGTTCTGCCTTAAGTATAACAAATATTTCCATTTCTCTAATGTTTACAGTATTTGCAATTTCTTACCTTTTTTGTTATGAGGATCTGCAAAGAATTTTTCTAACGGTTTATATATTATTTTCAATTTGCATAAAATTTCATTTATAATTTGTATATTCATATTTATTGATATTAATATGAAATGGTTTATAATGGTTATATATATATTTCCTGATTTCTACTCAGAAAATTATTGTAATTGTTGTGTCTACGTAGTATTAGCCTTGATAACAAATCACATACCACATTCTCCATTATTATTTGTTATCGTTTCCATATTGCTAACTCCTGTTTAAGTTTGTTACATATTAGATTATTCTATATTCATTGTAAATGTTGAATTGTAGTATTATAAAATGGTTATATATATACATAATGTTTAATTACACATGGAGACATTTTTTATGAAAAGAATTATTTATACCTCAGCAATTAACTCATCTTACCCTGATAAAGTTTAAAAATATTAGAGAGTATTGTTAGATTATTAAAAGCTAGAAAATAATGCTAAAACAGGATAACAAAACTTCACAGGCTTCAATAACAATCACAGAATTGTTTCTCTACTATGTAAAATACAACCAAGTACTAAGTTATTCTTTTCATTATTTTAACCCCTCCCCCTTTTTTGTTATTGTTAGAATAATTATTTCATATTGTATTATAGGTTAAAAAGAATTGTGACACTTTTTTTTTTCTAATACAATACAGACAATACTCCTAGCAGTTACCATATAAAGAAAGCCATTTTTGAAAGGTCGCTTACTAATTTATCTGAAAACATTCACTCATTATGTAACATAAAAAATATATTATTAAATAAAATAAACAACTGACTACTTTCTTTTTTCACAAAAACTATCAAGAAACTATTGTGATACACAATAAATATATGTTCATTGAAGTCTTTTTTTTTTTTTTTTTTTTTTTTTTTTTGTGGCAAGTTTTAACATAACTAATACAGTTAAACTGAAAGCTACATAAGGAATTTTAGTATATTTAATTTAGTTTAATAAGAATTCAGATTACGGAAAAGGTGGTTACTAAGCTAAAAGGATCTATCTTCTAATACTCACAGGAAACTAACTAAAAATTTAAATTACCATAAATACTTACAATAAAAAATTCTGTCATCTTCAAGAATAAAAATGTAAGCATCAAAAAAGAGGTAAATAAGCAAACATTTTTAAAAAAGAGAGAGAAATATACAAACAAAAACATAAGTACATAGATGCTTTCAATTAGTAATATTTTATTAACATGACATAATATAAACATCTAGCAATGTAAATTTGTTTTCCATATACAGTAAACTAAGTCTAAAATAGGCTCTGCAAAAGATAGAAATCAGTCTTAGAAAGATTTTCATAAAATTGAATCCATACACACTAAGATTTGTCGACAATAGAATTCCAGAGATGTAAAGTTTCTGAAATCATTGGTGTGGCTCAAGGTGAATATAATTTTTTCCACATAAGTATGTGCATGTGTGTAAAACAGATCAATTAGCAATTTAATGCTGACTTTTTTAACTCCCTTTCAAAGACAGTAAACAAAATCGCAAACCAGGGTTGCTATTCATACAGGAAAATGAAATTCCCTGACTTTTCCAGAAGCATTTCAAGAAAATTCTAGTCTAGCAGTATAGTGCACAGTTGAAATGCTGAGAATAAAACAAATAAGGCTACACTGTAACACTCAAATACCTTAAATACCGATGATAAGTAAAAACTTTTTTTATACTTCTCCCCCCCCCCTCTCCCACGCACACACATGCAAAATGCTCTGAAGATTTCAAATAGAATTACTCACTTTAATAATTTTTAATCATTATAAGTTTCAAACAAACTATTAAAATTTGCTATACAATATTTGTGAATCTCAGCTATCATATACTTTGATTGTATCACAAAATCACTAATGTCCAGATAAACTGTATTTCCAACAGGAGGCAAAGCAAGAAGCAAATACTTCAGTGAAGAGATGGAGCCTTGCAATAATTATTTAATGTAATTTGAAAATAAAAAACAATGCTGGGAAAAGTTTTTAAATTTGTAATAATGAATTTTAAAAATTTTAAACTATCTGCTATAATGAATGGTGAGATTGGAGCATAGCGGAAGATGCGGGTGGGATTTTTTTTTTTTTTTTTTTTTTTTTTTTTTTTTTTTTTTTTTTAATGGAATTTGCCGAAATATGGAAGATTTTCATTTCTGCTCTCCCAAAGGCGATACTTTTATGTCTATCATAACCAAATTTTATCAAATTCCCTGACTTTTCTACATTTTTGAAAAAAATATTCAAATTTCCTAACTTTTCTCTGACTAATTTGGCCAAATTCTGAATTTTCTGACTTTTCCAGGCTGTCCAGGTTGTGTAGCAACCTTGATATATTGATAAATAAATCATAATAAAACATTGAGACAATGTGACAATTTTTATGTATAGACCCATTTATAAAATAATATATGCACTATTATTCGCAAATCGTTTGTAATAAAAATCACAACAAAAGTAACCTTTGAATAGCTTCTTTGAAAAATATGAATTTTTTTTTAATTTTTCATCTATGAACTTTTAGTTGCAAAAATTCAAATGTTTAGCATTTCTGTTTTAATTTTTTTTAATAAAACAAAAAGGGTAAAATCCTAGTATTATTTATCTCTGTAACGAAAGAAAAACAAAGAAAAATGACACATTAAAATCCCATAAAATATTAGAAATTCAAAAAACTGAAATTTTTATTCAATATAAAGGTAAAAAAAATTGATAGGAAGATCTTGGTTTTCTCACAATCTTTTGACAAAAATCGTGGTTTTCTCGTGATTTTTTGACGAAAATCGTTATAGCTTTGCGATCTTTTGGAGAAAACAGCATTTTTATTGTGATCTTTTGATAGAAATTGCATTTTTCTTGCGATCTTTTGACAAAAACTGTGGTGTTTTTGTGATCCTTAGATGAAAATCGCATTTTCTCACGGTCTTTTGTGGAAAATCACATTTTTCTCGCATTAAAAAAAAAAAAAAAAAGTTATCTTACGATCTTTTGACAAAAAAAGCATTTTGTTCACAACCTTTTGATGAAAATCGTATTTTTTTCATGTGATCTTCAGATAAAATTCATGTTTTTCCACAAACCTTTGAACGATATAAAAAAAAACTGGAAATGTGGAAAATGAGAAAAAAGCAGATCCGTGGAATCTCATGCCTGAATTGAATTATTACACATGACATCATTCAATTTTATTCTATTTATTTATTTTTGTGGATGGAATATTAATGTACTTTCTTTTTATAATGGCCTTGACATAACTTAGGCTAAAGAAAGCGTGATTTCTTGCCAAGCAGCAACAAAATAAAATGATAATTAACAACAAAATCTTCATTTTTTTACATACAAACAGTTTTATGTTTCTTTAGCTTATGAAATTTGCTTCTACAAAATTGACATTTGCTCTTTAAGTCTTTTAAAATGTGCTGCAATTTGCCACATCAATAAAAATAATGTTGCAATTTTTTGCTAAAAGAAAGATATATCACATTTTGAGAAAATTTGTGAAAATGATCATAATACATCACTTTAGTTTAGATGCAAAATATTTGTAAAAAGAAGAAATATTTTCAAATCACTAACTGACACAATAGTTCTGTGAATTACTTTGTTTCATATTTATAAATTTATTAACTAAATTGCTTCAGCATGTATACATAAAGTAAGTGATATGTAAGTATGGATTGTAAAAAAGTATTCATAAAAATTTCCTTATCACAAAAGCTATTATAAAAGCACCAATAAAAATTGCCACAATTACTGAAACGCAGAAAGCAGCAGGGAAAAAAAGATTTTAAAAAGTATTATACATAGGTAATCACAGATGTGCAGAGAATTTTCATGCCTGCATCTTAAATGTAATAACAACAATAAATACCTATGACATGCAGAAGCACCATTCCTCCAGAGGTTTCCTGACCAGCATGAGAATTTGTAAGAGAAGCCTGATACTGGCCTTCATCATCTTTGCTAGTTGCTAGTAGAACCAAATCATTATTCAGAGTGACAGCATAGTTAATACCATGCAATCGACCAATGCCTATTTTCTGCCAAGACACAGATGCAGCTGGAACACTGTTTACAGATGGGGGATTTAAAATAGCTGCTTCTCCATCCTTAACGGTAATACTAATATCTTCTGTAGAGGAGGGGCTGCTCATATCTGCAACATAAAAGAAATGCATCAACATTTTTTTTGTTTTGATGTACTAAGCACAAAATGTGAAAATATTTATTTTTAAGATATAATTCTAAGATTAATCTTTTTAAAATCCAGCAATTCACCCTCCATGTTGTGACCCCCTTTTTTCAACTTCTCAACTCTTGAAAAAATTCAGCACAAATAAATTCAAATCAATATATTGGTTTATTGGAGGACTAATGCAGGTGATCGTATTTCTAATCTACACCTAATATAATCAGATTCTTTTTATAAATTGAAAAATTTGTTTTAAAAATTTGTTTTAATTTGACTAAGTTTTGCGACTACTATCTACAAGTACCTACTGACTTTTTTTTTTTTTTTTTTTTTTTTTTTTACAATTTTGTTAGTATAATAGTTTTTAGAGGTCTTAACATTATTACACTATTAAAAATAAAACTTCAAATGAATATTTTTAAGTATGTGATAATGTGAAGTGGTTGGATTGTTTCAACTTAAATAAATCAAAGAAAAAGCTTTAAGTTTTATATCATTTTAAACTTGTAATGAATTTTTTTTAAATGCAAAAAATAAAATAAATAAATAAAATTGTAATTTATCAAATTACAAAGTTCATTTGTATTCTTTTTAACTAACTGTAAGATTAACTAAAAGCTTCAATTTTTTTTCCAGGAAAAAAATGTAAATTGCTAAAAAAAATAAAACCAATAATAAATTATATATATATACATGCTTGTATAGTTATTTACATCCTTTTATCAAAATAATTCATACAAATGATCGTAGATGGCGCCATCAAGCATTTTTTTTTTTTTTAAATCCTTCTATTTGACAACTTCTGGCGTCATTCATTTTTAACTTTTTATCATTTTAATAAAATTAAATTTTCATTAATTTGCAGAAACATATTTTGTTTAATATTACTTAATAATTTAAAATTATTAATAATAGATTTTTTAATTAAAATAAAAATTATACATATATATATTTGGTTTCTGTTTTTTACAAGTTATTATTAACTGTATCTCATCCAGGGCGGCAACTAAGGGGATGCTATGTGCAACTCAGCCCCCCCCCCTCCCCCTGGAATAGATTCCAAGGTCACGCAATGCATTTCTGTTCCGAAAATTCAAATGAAATACTGTTCAAAAATCTAATTTAGTTTTGAGACCTTTTCACAGTTTTGCAAAGTTACTAAATTGTACCTAAAATAAATGTTTCAACATTTCCTCATCCTATATGAAGCTAACATGATGGTTAATTTTGCCCCAGTTATATATTCAAAACTTTCATCATCATATATTTTTCTTAGCATAAAATAAAGTAATTATAACAGTTTAATAAGAAACAGAATGCCTACAATGTGAATATACACTAATTTATCTTTCTGTGTCAGAGAGAGAGAATAAAAATTATGAGCCCCCCCCCCTATTGTTCACTCCTGTAGTCGTAAAAATAACAAAGGATATACACTCTGAGCAGAAGGTATACGCTCAAGGCAGATGGTATACCCTAGAGTGTGTATCCTATAGCTTTTTGAGAAACAGAGGGTATATGGCATATACCCCCGTATACCCTCCATTACATCCCTGATCTCATCTCTTAATTGTTAGTGATATGATATTGCAAATTTGAATATTTTTTTCCCTCAGATATTGGTGATTGTATAATGTAAGTTTTTTCTCTTTTCTCATTCTATTATTATTGGTCTAATATATGTCTCGTTTTTCTATTGACTTAAATTTTGGTTTTAAGATTAATCGAGTATTTTAACAATCACTTTTAAGATTTGCCTGATTTTTAATCAGAAATTAATCATAACTGATGTGTCTACTTGGTAATACCCTTAAATACGAGCCAAGTACCACAGTTTCCGATAATTCATTATTGTTCCAATATTGCTAACTCCTCTGGTCTTGTTCAAGTTTGTTTTTTATTGGGTTATTATATATTCATTGTAGATGTTAAATAGTAGTATTGTAGAATGGTTATATATATGTGTGTGAAAAAATACCTTTGTTTTTAAAAACTATTTTCTGACCAATCAGAATGTTCCACAGCCGTTAACAATATTTTTAACGGTGTACTAATTATTATATACAAATGGAAACCAATTTTTAATTGCGTGTAACTCTCCCTCAATAAATTAAATTAGTCCAATAATTTGGTTACATCCAGTCTAGAAAAAAAATCTATAAAAAATAAAATACAACAAATAAAATGTGGACATCCATTGCTCAAAGTAAAATGTTTGAATGTTTTCCATTGAGTTAATAAAAATCTGGAAAACCATCATCTTTATGATGATCAAAATGTGGCTTTACGTCATAATAGTGTCATATTACATATATATACCATCGATTAGATTAAACATTAATATTCCTGGACCAATCAGAAAATGAATAAAATACAGATATCACAAGGGTTCAGATATGCCTCAGACATCTCTATTTTTGACCGAGAACAACAGCAATTTTCCAAATGGTTAAACAAAAAAAAAAAAAAAAAAAAAAAAAAAAAAAAAAAAAAAATTGCATAAACCATTTGAAGATATTTTAAATAGCTTTTAATACAAGAGAAACAAACAAGAAAAATAACTTACAGGCCACAGTTAATGTTGTTTTATCACTAAAGACTGTTCCAGCAGTATTTTTGGCAAGACACCAATATTGGCCACTATCTTCTTTCGTTATATGATGGAGCCTGAGAAGGGGATCTTGGGTAAAATTCCCAAGAGGTTTATCATCCCTGTACCATATATATTCAGGAGCTGGAAAACCAACAGCTTGGCACTGAAGGATCTTAGACTGACCCTCTGTAACAACACCACCAGCAAATGATGGTTGAACGACAAAATGAGGAGCAGAATGTGTGTCTGAGAAAAGAAAGAAAAAAACCTTCATCATAAAAATTTAGAACCATTATATTAAATAAATGCAAATATTAAAAATTAGATTCCCAATGAAGACTACTTTATATCAAATGAAAAGAAACTTTTTGTTTCAAACTTGCAATATATTAGTCATGTATTAGTTTTCTCTTAAGCATTTATTGCTTATACTTTTGAATTTTTTTCAGTTTCTTATTTAACCTTGTAAGGATGGACAACTTAACTAACCACTAAATGGCATTCCAGTATTTATGTATTAACATCATGCCTGTGAACTTTGAAGCTCTTTAAATCAATAAATAATTTCTATATAAGGTGTAACTTATTTAACATTACTATAGGTTATTTTTATTTATTGATTTATTTACTTCTTTTTTTTTTTTTTTTTTTTTGGCATTTTGTCAGGGGAGCAAAGACGAGCGATATTACCAACTAATTATATTATTTAAAACAAAGATAATTCCCACTAAAGATACCAACGCCAAATTGTATTCTCAAAAATATGTCAATTAGTAGCAAATTTTATTATGAAACTTTCTGGCATATCACACATACATGATTATGAACTTTTTTCTGATTAAATGCTGTTATGTGATTAATACATAAATATTGGAATTCCTTCATAAAAGCTGTAATGATCTTAATCTACTAAGGTAATTTAAATCAACTGATTTTTTTTAAAATCATTGATTTAAATCATAAATTTTCTAAATGTTTAAAATAACATAAAAAATATTAAAATCTAAGATAAACATAACTTGGAAAGTTTCTAAAGATATTATAACATATGAATACACAAAAAGATTTAAATACAGTAGAGCCCCGCTAATTCGGACACCGATAATCCAGATAATTCGGATTGGTTTGGTCATTTTTTTTTTCAAGTTTGAGAAGTGAGTCACTAATTTCCATAACATTAACTTGTTACATCGTCGTAGTCTGAATAAAAAAAACTTTTTCTGAAATCTTTTAAGAAGAATCAGGGATGCCGCGGACGTGCTATAGCGTGTAAAATATGCAAAAAATCGGCGACGGGACGCAAAAAAATGGAGCTTACGCGTCCAGCGGGGAGCGTAATTTTCGTCAAAGATTCGCAAAAAAGGAAAATTTCGTTAAAAAATCGCGAAAAAACGAATAATTTCCGACAAATTTCGTCAAAAATTTTGCGAAAAAATGGCTAATTTTGTTACAAAATGCCGAAAAAAAGCAGATTTCCTCAAAAAATCGGGAAAAAACGACATATTTCGTCCAAAAATCGTAATAAAACGGCAAATTTTGTCTAAAGATTCGCGAAAAACGGCAATTTTCATGAAAAAATCATGATAAAATGGCACATTTCGTCTAAAGATCGCAAAAAACGGCACATTTCGTCAAAAAATCGCGAAAAAAAAGGCACATTTCATCAAAAAATCCCAAAAAAGACAAATTTCGTTTAAAAAAATCGCGAAATAACGAATAATTTTCGGCGAATTTCGTCAAAGTTTCGCAAAAAATGACTAATTTTATTACAAAATCTCGAACAAAAAACAGATTTCCTCACAGAAAAAAAAAAAAAAAAAAAAAAAAAAAAAATGCGAAAAAACGACAAATTTTATCCAAAAATCGTGATAAAACGAAAAATTTTGTCAAAAAATTCGCGAAAGCAGCAATTTTCATCAAAAAATCGTGATAAAATAGCACATTTCGTCAAAAGATCGTGAAAAACCGGCTCATTTCGTTAAAAAATCGCAAAAAAAAAAACGGCAAATTTCGTCAAAAGATCACGAAAATAACAGCAAATTTCGTGAAAAATAGCTTTAAAATGCATTTTTCGTGAAAAAAAAAAATAGCTTTAAAATGCAATTTTCGTCAAAGGGGTACGAAAAAAAAGTTAATGACAGGATAGAACTTTTCTTTTTCAAAAACTAACTTCCCTGCTTCCAAATAATTTTTTTTTTTTTTTTTTTTTTTTTTTAAACAGATTTTCCTGCTTCACAATCTGCTTTTGATTGTTCTGATTATTTTGAAAAGTATTCTTTTTTTAGAAAAAATGTCTTTTTCAATAAATCAGTTTTACCCCTTTTTAAAAGAAATGTGAACAATAGTGATACTTGTTATCTTCTACACTCAAATAAGTATTATTTTATAATTTGTATCTTGCACATTTACTTTTTTTAAAAGTAAAGTAAATATCTCTTAATAGTTTAAAAAAAATAATATTGGCTTTAATTAATTACACATTAATTAAAACAATAAATATTGCATTTAACTTTTCTTTTGCAAATGAACAAGTTCAATTTTTGCGTCTAAAAATATGACTTATTAGTGGGGACCCGCTTTTTTGAAAAAGGGAACCAGAATTTTAGAAGTCCTGGGTCCCCGGGACCCAGGATTTTTCAAGTCCAGTGGCATCACTGAGAATTAAACAAAGTGAACATTTTTACTGTCTGTAAATATTGAATAAGTTTAACATAAAGGTGATTTACTGTAAGTATGTTCTGTTTTATTTCATTTTTTTTCTAATTCCCCAGATAATCCGGATTTTCGATAATCTGGATTGTGTCCGGTCCCAATCAATCTGAATTATTGGGGTTTTACTGTAATTGTTTATAAGCTTAATTCCTGGGTAGTGTAAAAATTCAAGTACAGTGGGTTTGTAAAAAGCATAGTTTTTATGTAAAAAACATAAAAAACATTTCATTTTATAATGAAATTTAAATCCAATGTAACATATAATGTCATAATTTTCTTTTAGTAATAAAATTATTCATTCTTTTATATAAAAAGAGGTACATGAAGTATAATAAATTTTTGTATGTAAAAGAGTAAAATAGATGCATATTATTTTCTTATTATATTTTTTTAATAATAAATATATATCAAATACTGCAGCCTCAAAGAATGAAAGAAGAAAGATTGAAGAGAAGAATGAAAGAACAACATTGGCTGAGCTGCTATTGTAAAAGAATGAATAAGAGAAAAACATTTTCATAAATTGTTAAACTTTAATTTTTTTTTTTTTTTTTTTTTTTTAATTCATATATGCCAAATAAAATTTGTTAGGGATTAAAATGGCAGCAAAACTGCTTGAAACACTGAATGTTGAGAATCCCCACTGAGAGCTAATAATGTTGTTTATTGTTTTGAGGATTTCAGATATAACTGGCTATCCCTTATATTTACTCAGCATGTATGTATGAGTTAATGCAGCGTTTTATATATTTTTATTTATAATAATCTTAACTTTTTGTATTAAGTAATAAAGAGCTAAATATGCAGAAAAATAAAGGTTTGGTGAAAAAAAAAAAAAACTGCAAAAGAGAGAAAAAAAAATAAAAAAAATCTGCAATACCCATCTCACATTTCTAACTTTCTGCTAATGGGAAAAAAATCAAACATGGAAAAATATGTGGTGATTTCATAATTAAGCCAGAAAAATTATTTACTAAATTAAAAACACAGTTTTTTAAATACAGTCAAAATTTTATAATCTGCACAAATTAAGGCCAAAGATTGTGTGGATTATAGAATATTATGGATTATATGTAATTTTATTATTCCTAGAGAGCATTTTAATTTTATAATCAGTATAATATGAAAAGATAAATTGGAAATCTAATAACTAATTTAATCTGCTATCCCAAAAAAAATGACTTTTTAAAGTTGGGCCATTCCATGCCAAATTAACCAGTGACTCAACCTGACCCTTTCCGATTTCAATGAAACTGCTAGGGATCATTCTTTATGATGATATAAATTAGAGCATATTTTTATTTTTTGTTTATTGCTTTAAATTTTTATACAATTAATTATTTAAATTTCGAAAAATCATCATTTTTTGACTTCCATAAATATTTTCAACTAGCAGTTACCCATGACTTCGTTCACATAACATTTAAAGAAGAAATAATTGATCAATCAAGCAAAAAATTTTGATGATGAAAAGCATGTGTAATTAACTTTTTATCGCGAATTTATGGTAAAAAACTTATGATAATCCTTATTTGCTAATTTGTTTGCTGGTTAAAATTTTCCTTTCAGCAATTAATACTAATAGATAGAAACATTCTTGAATTCTTTTGTTCAGCCCTGTAGTTTTCCAAGTGCCTTTAATACACAAAAGTATCTTTCTAAAATTTAGTTCAAACAAAGATATTTCTTATTACTACCTAAATTACATTTTCAGAAATTATCATCCAAAGACAACCTTGTATCCAGTTCTTTGCGGAACCCTGTATATCATTTTATATATATACTACAAACATTTCTTAGATTACTAAATGCAGTTCAAAATAAAAATGCACATTTTATTTAAAAACCACCTTTAAGTAAATTACGCTCATATTCAGTAAACCTTCCGAGATCTTTTGTGTAACCCTGTATATCTAAATTCAACTATTTATACTATTACCATTTATACTCTCTATTTAATATGCATACATTTAGCGAAACTTAAAAGCACATATCATAATTCAAAATGCATTTCATCCATGCAACAGTCATCATCCATCATATACAGTACTTCGAATAGAATATATAATATTTGAAATCTTTTGTGTGTCCCTGTAAATGCTATGTACTTCGTATTATAGATGAAATAACTCACATTAAGCCTCAGCAACGTATATCAATTTGATTATACATGTTTACCATAATTAAAATATGTCGGAAACTGTTCCTCCCTTTATTCTAATGCAATGGAATTCTTTTGTGTAACCCTGTAAATGAATAAGTGTCCTTTTCACTACGTACTTTACAAAATGCATATTTTAGTGCACTTTGTAAATGCATATAAATTTGAATATGTTTCACAGGGTGTAACATCGTTAAATTTAATTAAAACGATTTTCCCTATAATGCCGTAATGTAAGGAAATTTTTTGACAATCCCTGTAAATAAACTAATCTTGGTAGAAACTTTATTTTCAATAGGTATTCGTGCTAGGTAAACGTTAAGAACGTCCAAAAATTTCATGGAAATCAAAGTATATTTACGAAAGTTAGAAAGCAACCAGACAGACAGACAAACCGAAAGCATAATAACTTTTCAACTTTGTTCGAAAGTGTTAACAAATCAAGCCAAAAATATATTAATCAGTAGTTTTATTTTTCGCCTTTTCCCCACAAAAAATTCCTTCCATTGATAATTATGAGTTTTGAATAAAAATATTCATTTGTATGTAACTTATAACTTATTAATTAATATAAGTAAAAAATATTTCTGATTCATTTTAAATATGACATCATTATTTATCTCACTACATTAGCTAATGATATTCATACCCCTTATATTTTTAACGACTGCTATAAAGTACCTGTTTTTTTTTTCAACTATGATGTCACATTTTCATAAGTGAAACATTTTATTAAAAATATAATTCTTTTTACTTTTAATTTATGTCACCATATTTTACACAAAAATACCCATTAACTAAGCAAATATCCTTGTTAAATATATTATAAAAACACACCTTTTATTTTTATTTCAAACATGACGTCATATTTATTTTCTTTTAAATTATTTTATTATAGTTTTTCGCGAGGAGGTTTCTTATTAAAAATTCATTGCCGCTGAAAAATTATTATTCCAATTTTTTTATTTTCTTGGCAACAGGAAAGGAAAATGGTTAAATTTTATCTGAAAAATGCCTATAGATTTTGTATGAAAAATAATTAAATTTTGAATTATTAAGGAAAATATTTGAATAAAATAAATAAAAATTAGCCTATGTTCATTCCACTCCTATAATCTATCCATATGCAAAGATTCAAAGACATTAATCCATCTGTTTTGAAGCCAAGTTCATTCCAATTTTTCGGACACACTTTCACATTTATAATATATGTAAGGATTTTGAATTTCTCAAGTTCTATCAAACATAGAAAATTTTATGACCAATCATTTCAAAGAGGAGTTTATAAGGTTTAATTTGATATGCAAGTCGACTATGTATAGTTAAAATAAATAAAATTTTAAATTTTTTTAAATTTAAAATTTGAAAATTTTTTAGATAGTCATTTTTAAAAAAATTGAAAATATTTGTAAGTTTGTTGTAATATTATAAGCTTTAAATTCTGAAATTTTTAGAGTGGGATCTCAATGGGATCAGGAGTTATTAAATAAAAGCAAAAATTGTCATTAAAATAGCAATTTAATTCAGTCTATTTTGTTATTTATTTATGATTTGTATGGTAATTTTCAGCTTTTATTTCATAACTCCTGATTCCATTGAGATCCCACTCTAAAAATTTCAGAATTTAAAGCTTATAATATTACAACAAACATACAATTTTTTCAAAATTTTTAAAAATGACTATCTAAAAAATTTTCAAATTTTCATTTTTAAAAAATTCAAAATTTTAATTATACATAGTCGACTTGCATATCAAATTAAACCTTATAAACTCCTCTTTGAAATGAGTGGTCATAAAATTGTCTATGTTTGATAGAACTTAAGAAATTCAAAATTGAAAATATTTATGAAAGTCAAAAAATGATGATTTTTCAAAATTTAAATAATTAATTGTATAAAAATTTAAAGCGATAAACAAAAAATAAAAATATGCTCTAATTTATATCTTCATAGAGAATGATCCCTAGCAGTTTCATTGAAATCGGAAATGGTCAGGTTGAATATTGAATTTTTTTGGTTGATTTGACACGGAATGACCCAGTTATTTTATTAAAAAAATTTATATATATGTATTTAAAAATAATTACAATATCTTCCGTAATACGGTTTGTTTTTTAACTGTTAATAAAATAAAAGAATTACATTTAAAAACAGTAAATGTTTTATTATGATTTTTAACCACAAATTTGTAAATTTTCTTAACTGTTTACATTCGTAAAGTAACGCAAATTATAGAAAATCGCAGATTATGGGTGTGCAAATTATCGATCCTTGATTGTAACAAATACTGCATATATACATAATGAAAAAGTATCCAACTATTCATTCAATCACAAAAATACTCACCAGCTGATGCAAGAGGTAAAATATTACAAGATGAGATGATTATACATATTGCATAAAAACGGAATAATTTGATGAGCATTTTGATATTTAAGGCTTTAATGGACGGATTCATTTTAGAGATGAATGTAGTATTTGTGCATAATTTATCACATGGTTTAGTAATAGGAACTTTTATAACAGATGGAATTTTGAAGATCACATGAAATAAAATAGAGTGTCCTAGTGTCCATCTCTCGTCAGAGTCCTGGAGCTTTTTAAACTTTTTCCGATAGGACATCCTTGTCACTTAGATGTATAAGATCTTCTGAATAGTACAATTTCCATTCCTGAAAAATAAATTTTCTAAATTAAAAAAAAAAAAAAAAAAAAAAAAAAAAAACTAGTATTTTTTAATATATTAGTCTTTTAAAAAATAATAATGATGTAAATTTTAAAATTACTGTTCAAATATAACAAGTGTGCAAACATTGGGATCTCAGACTCCTTCACAAAATTTAATTTAATAAAAGAGGTTCCTTTATAAAGTTCCATTCTATAAAAGTAATCTCTTTATTTAATTATTATTTTGATTTTGTTAAAATTCAAAGCATGTAATTTTCAAACAAAACAAGTTCAGCAGAAAAGAACAATTTGAGCACTGTTAAAACAGTTATTAACAAATGGTTGGTTTAATTTAAGTATACTTGATTTGAACTTTTGATAGAAAATTTTATTTTCACAAACACATATAATAAATTTCACATAAAAAGAGGTTCTCTTCCTCCCCCCTTCCCTCTTTGAAGAAAACAAAAAATTTGCATTCAAGAAAAGAATCTGCACTGACACTTGGAATGACAAAAACATAACAAATTAATCATTGTCTCATGAAGTGATTTACCACTGACTGTAAAGATGCTATTGAAGTACGACTTGAAAATCAAAAGTTGAAACAATACAATGAACTAAAAAATTCTGTTTCAAATTATAGTAGACTCCCAGAAATCCACACATTTTTTCAGATGTAAACAATGAAATTAAAGTCGGCGCTGAAGTCAACGGCTAACGCCATATAAATAATTCTTTAAATATATATATTTTTAAATCATTTTCAACTTCTTCCTTTTTTTAAATGTGAATTAAAATTCAATGTGCAATTCAAATTAATGTCATTCAATTTAAATTCTGCAGTGTTAAATAATATGCTTTTAGATGTACGATGATCGATATTTAATCGAATTAATCATTATCTTATCGTAGTTGCAGCGTAATATAACTTTCAATGGCCATTTGGTAGAATTTGCCATTCGTGTGGCAGGATAATTTTTGCTATATAAAATTATTATTTCAATGGTTCTAGTACTATTTTCGTATCCTTGCTAGTTACGAAACAAATTTGGGATTTACATTCGTTTTACTAACTACGATGATCGATATTTAATCGAAATTATCATCATTGTATCGTAGTTGCAGCGTAATTTTTGTTGTACAAAATGAATATTTTTTAATTAATCAAGCTTTTTTTTGTTTATTAATAAAGGCAAAAATTTTTCTTTATAAAATAGATTGATTTTTCCTCATCATTATTTATATTTAGTATTGTATCTTAATTATTTACTTTATTTTAATATGTTTCTAAAATTTTATTTTTACTTAATTTTTTTTGTAATAATAACTTGTTTTTTAACTAATTATTTAAATATTTTACTTAATTATTTTAACGTTTCAATTTATTATATGCATTGATTACAATGCTTAACTACCAATCAAATTAATGCTTCAAAAATGTAAACAAATCAATGACCAGAAATCCGCAAAATTCTAAAATCCGCACAACCCCTGGTCCCAAGCTTTGCAGATTTGAGGGAGTCTACAGTATATACTTATTTACAAATCAGGTGTTACAGGACAAACCTGATTTTAGGCCAAACTAGATTGGCCTAGGCCAGACTAGTCTATCCTAACGCTAATCGGATAAACTAGTTTTTCTTAGGCCAAACTAGTCTATCCTAACGCCCATCGGATAAACTAGTTTTTCCTAGGCCAAACTAGTCTATCCTAACGCCCATCGGATAGACTAGTTTTTCCTAGGCCAAACTAGTCTATCCGAACGCCCATCGGATAGACTAGATTTTCCTAGGCCAAACTAGTTTGGCCGAACGGTCATTAGGATAAACTAGTTTAGCCTGCTATTCATTGGTTTAAACTAGTTTATCCTAGGCCAGTTGAATTTGGCATGTTTTTATTGATCCCAAAGCCCGCTTCGGCGCCAATCTTTTGGTTTAGCCTAGTCCAATCTCGTTTATCCTAGGCCAATTCAATTTGACATGCTCTAATTAATGCCAATCATTGTTTGGCACACTCACAAAGAAAATATTTATTTCAAACTCAAATTTAATTTCTCAAAAATTAATCAAGTTTAAGCTCAAATTCAAAATATTTCAAACGAATCTGCTCAGCTCAAACACATGTATTGAAATAAGCGAAGTACATTTAAAATTTATTCTTTTATTTATTTTACTTTCTTCTGTCTTTACAATAAGTGTTTGATTCGCGAAAATTTTTTAATTCCGGTTTTTGGCGCATTTACACTTTTTAGTGGTCCAAGATTCCAAAAAACATGTTCTTCAAATTGCGGCATCCTTTTTCTTAAATATTTAATATCATGTTTTATTATGTTTCTAAAAAATCAAGCGTCCCCTTACTCTACCCCCCCCCCCCCCCCCCCCCCCCGAAATCCTACATTTTAGGTGTCATGCTTTATTTAGGCTTTTACATATTTTTAAAAGGGGTCAGATATTTAGTTTTTTATTATGAAAAATTTCGAGTGAAGTGATGTGTGGAAAAACCAATGTCTGTTACGAATTAAAAATCTTTTCATAAAACCAAAAGTTTTTATCCGATTGAAAGAGTAATCCATACTTCCTTTATATTTAACCTCTGAACCCCCCAAGTTAATCAGGCAAACGCCTTATTAGAAGGAACTTACATAAAAAATTTGAAACAAATCGGTAAATTTTCTGTGAAAAACCTATTTACATAAATTAAGGGGGTTACTCCCCGTTCTTTCTTTCTTTATACGTAAACGATGAACACCCAAAACTAATCATTGAGGTGCCTAATAAAAATGATCTTATACCTAAAATTTTAATAAAATCTGATACATTTGCATGAAAAACTGACTTATCTAAATTAAGGAGGGGAGGGGGTGCAGATTAGCCTTTTGTTCCTCTCCCTTTATTCTTATCCAATGAACTCCTGAAACTAATCAGGGAAGTTCGTTATCAGGATAAATCTATGTCCAAATTGAAGCAAATCGGATATTTCTATTAGGAATTATTGCATTACGTACATACATACGTTACATACATATGTACATGGTTACATACACACTAACAGAATATGCGAGCACACTAGCTCTCAGGCTTTGATAGTATGTAAGATAAAATCGCATCAAATTGCATCGGCCTAGGATAAATTAGATCAAAACTAGAAAGTTGGCGCCGTGGCGTTCTTTAGATTCAATAAAATCACGCCAAATTGAATTGGCCTAGGACAATCTAGATCGGCCTAGGATAAACTAGTTCAAACCAATGAACAGCAGGCTAAACTAGTTTATCCTAACGACCGTTCAGCCAAACTAGTTTGGCCTAGGAAAATCTAGTCTATCCGATGGGCGTTCGGATAGACTAGTTTGGCCTAGGAAAAACTAGTTTATCCGATGGGCGTTAGGATAGACTAGTTTGGCCTAGGAAAAACTAGTTTATCCGATGGGCATTAGGATATACTAGTCTGGCCTAGGCCAATCTAGTTTGGTCTAAAATCGGGTTTGGCCTGTAACCAGGGTTGTTAAATACCCGGGTTTTTTCAGAAAAAACCCAACCCACTGGGGGGTTTTTCAGGGTTTTTCGGGTTTTTTCAGGTTTTTGGGGGTTATGGGAGGTGGTTCAGAATGCTTGAAAAAAAAAAAAAAAATGTACTTATTACTAAATTTAAAGTAGCTAATTGATTACAAATATATATAAATCAATGATAGTAATCAAAATTATGCTTTGCTTTTAGATAAATTGATTATTAGTAATAATTTATAAAGTATTTTTTTGTTATTACTAAATAATAGAATAAGTCAAGTAATTCTACATGTCTACATAATTCAATTAGGATTCTAAGCATATATGGTATTTTGTTATGAGTTTTTATTGTATAACATAGAACACATTACACATCAAAGTATTTTTTTAATGGGAAATTTTTTTTTGTGTGTTACTTACACATGCTACAGAGATTAACTAACAATTATTTCTTTTAAAAATTGTGATGGTATAATTAGGACATTTCTTTTCTTTGGGGTGGGGGGTGATAGTTATAAATTTTATGAGTTATGTACTGATATTAAGAAATATATTACAATACATTATATATGTAATATAAATACATTATATATGTAATTTAAAGTTGAAATTTTGAAAAAACCCACTTGGGTTTTTTCAGAAAAAACCCACCCGGGTTTTTTGGGCTGGGCAAAATCATAACAGCCCTGCCTGTAACATCAGGTACTGATAGAGACAAAAACTCAAGTCCATTCACCCTTCACATATAGGTGTAAATTAACGGTCGCCACTCGCCACGTGGCGATTAAAGTTGTAAAAGTGGCGATTAAAAATCGGCCATTGATCGCCACCCTAGTCGCCACTCGGCGATTAAAAAATCTTATTAATTTGCTTTGTGAAATACAACTTTTTTCATGGATATATGACTTTGTTTGCACCTAATTAGTGAATTGGTTAATTCTTTAAATTGAAAATTGGCCATCGATCGCCAACCTAGTCGCCACTCGGCGATTGAAAAATCTTATTAATTTGCTTTGTGAAATACAGAATTTTTCATGGATATATTCATCTCTACTTTGTTTGCACCTAATTAGTGAATTGGTTAATTCTTTAAATTAATAATCGGCCATTGATCGAAAGCCTAGTCACCACTCGGCGATTAAAAAATCTTATTAATTTACTTTGTGAAATACAGCTTTTTTCATGAAGATATGCATCTCTACTTTGTTTGCATCTAATTAGTGAATTGGTTAATTCTTTCTTTCGATCGGATGCAAGTATATTTAGTAACTTGGTTGTATTTTCTATATTTTGGCTTTGATATATTTTGGCCATGAACTCTTTATTCGGATTATGTTTTCAAGAAATAGTTTTTTTCCTACAAAATATAGTCATCAATTTTAATTCCACAAGCATTTCAAATAAATTATACCATTTTTACCCCTGGATGCAAGGAGATTTTAAGGACATTGCTGTATTTTAAATTTTTCATTTTTGCTATATGCTCACTAATTGTACCAGTAATAGTTGGCTGGTACAATTTTTTTTTTTTAATTTATGATTAAAGTTTGTGTAGGTGTCAAGAAAAATTGAAACATTATAGACAATTACTTTAAAAATATAGGACAAAATTAGCACTCACCCCTTTGGCGTGTAATACTGCAAATTTAGCAACTGACTTTACTGCTACCAAGCAGACTTCCTCCACCTCACCAACACACTGGCACTCTCTGATTTTAATAAGACATCCGGAGTTTTGAAATCTCAGCCAAAGCAAATAATATTTATATTTATCTATATACTCGCCAAACTTAATAATTACCAACAATTTTAAATATGAATAAAATATCCAAGAAAGATGTGAAATTATTTTTAAATTTTAAAAATACAATTTCCTTGTTTGTTTTATACAATGCATTAATATATATTTAAATGTAGTTTATCACTTACGATTTTATCTGCAGTATTAATCACCAATTCATTTTTTTTTTCATTCAGTGGAATGACAGTTTTATTTTTAACCAAATATGTGTAACTTTGTAACTGACTAGGCGCTAAATATATATATATATATATATAAAAGCCATTTTGACCTATTTTTAAAAAGTGGCTACTAACTTTTAAAAAATGGCCACTAATGAAACTAGGTCTACTGGCCACTGGCTACTAATGAAATTTCCCAGTTTTCACCTATACCTTCACAATATTTCATTTCATAAAAGTAAACTCTTCATTAATTATTTTTATTTGTTAATATTACAAATATTCATTTTATAAATAAAACAAGTTTACCAGAAAAGGAAATTTTAGCAGATGGGCATAACTTGCTATTATCAAGTATAATTAAATATAAAATTATAATGTTAAAAACTGAATAAACAGTACATAAACAAAAACTACAAAATTACAAATTAGATATTTTATTTATGATTATTTCAATTAATTATAAAGTTTCATACAATTAATTTTTTTATCAAAATAAAGTTGTGTGGTTTCTGTTTGATTATGGTTTTCTCAGAGGCGACAAAAACTATATTTATCTGTCAGAGAGGGAAAAAATTTATTGGTCCTGCACACTTTAATTTTTCAAATTAAAGGTCCCATTGAATTTTTGGTGGTCTCGGACTACCAGACCACCAAGGATTTTGAACGCTGCAGTCAGGGCTGGGTTTTTGCCGGCAGAAAAGAGTTTCTGCCGTGCCAGTGGCAGAAAGTGGTTATAACCGGTTTCAACTGGCATAAACTCATTTTATGACACAATCTGAGACTTTTTTTAGTTATATTAAATTGCTTAAATACGTTTTATTCAGGATAAATAACAAATAAAATATTGTGAATAGTTTTAATTAAAAAATAAATAAATTTGTATTAGAATTTGATAGTTTTGAATCTTTCATAAAGAATCAGCCATATTATTTGAAGATAATTGAAAATGATATTATGGACATAGGAGTTGTTACAATTGTTGGAGAATATCACGGAAACTCACAAATGCAAGGTTCAAATCTCTTTAATGAAGTAGCTTTTATGCTAGCTTATTTATTTCAACCTAAATATATGGGATTAAAATTGACATTTGAGCATAAAGAAAGGGTAAGGAAATTGCTTTCAGATATTAATCTGAAATTTATCCTATATATAATCAATTTGTTCTACATATATACCCCTTGTAACAAAGTAGACTTCTTTCCCAGAAACATATTTTTTCAAGGAAGTCCTCAAAAATGTCTTGCTGTTGTGGGTGTCCACCTTTAAAAACAAATACCAGTGAAAATGAGAATTTTTCAAATTTTACATCCTCAATGACCAGGGGTGGTGAAATACATCATTTTGCTCGCCAGTGGCGAGTGGATTTTCTCACAAGGCGAGTGCATTTTTAGTTTTTGAAAAACAGTAAGGCAATAGGCACATTATCAGAAACACTTTTTTAATCTAGATATTTTAACTTTCCAAATTATTACAGTGTAAATATGGTACTAAGTTCTATCTAATATTAATCTTACTTCTGTTATATATATTTCTTAATATTATAGAAAAAAGAATTATGAAAATGCATTGTAGTAATAGGAATTTTCTCTGTAATCACGTGCGATTTTGTCATAACTATTTTCAACTGTGTGTGTGTTGTATCTTGCGGGCTGGTAAAATAAATCCTTGGCTGGTAAGAATTTGGAAAATTTCCCCATCCCTGTCAATGACATTACCAACAATGCTGATCTTGAAAGAATATTTTCGAATTTTTCTTTCATTCAGAACAAATTAAATAGCAGTCTAGGTTATGAAAGGTTAGCAAAATTAATCCTATATTATGGAATGCTCTTAGTATATTATTACTTTTCCCATAAAAATAAATTTGTTTTTTTAATGTTGTAAAATAATTATACAAGATATTTCATTAATTTTTTTTTTTTTTCTGTTACTTTTGTGCTACAATTATTTGCTTACATATTTTCAAAAGAACCATTTCTCTCTGTATGTTGTAGTAGATCATTTTCCAATTATTGGAGTGTGTTATTTATTTAAAAATACTCTGAAAAGTGGTGCTAAAATATCATAAATTTTTTTATAAATTTATTTTTTAACTTTTAAATAGAAATTCAACTGTAAACAATAATATAAAATAGTTGAACTTGTACAGGATCAGATTACAGTTATAAAAATTTCTAGTTTTCAAATGATAGAAAATTTTTATATAAACAAAGTATATTTATACAGGCATGAGAGTGTTCCGACCCAAATGACATATTACTACCAATAAATTTTAAAAGTATACTTTGGTTTATAACTTCTCAGAAATTTTGTCATTATGCCAGAAATTTTAATAAAATTTAGTGGTAGTAATTAGTCATTTTGGTCAGAGCGCTCTCATCCCTGTTTATATGATCCTTTTGAATAAGATTCAAAATCTTTAATTTTGAACTAAATTTTTTATATATTACACAAGTGTGAATTATGAATCATTGCTGGTTAAAGTTCTTATTGATATTATTTCTTAGTTTCTGCCACTTACTGGCAGAAACTTGCCAGCCCTGGCTACAGTAGTCTATTTCAATTTTCAGTGATCTTGGACCAGCAGACCACCAAAGATTTTGTACACTGTTAGTCAGATATTAATTTTCAAAATATCTTCATGTTAGATATTTTCATATATTTGATATTTTTATTTTCAAATTGTTGTATAATGACAATGCAGCTTATGTGTGAAGTAGGCTATGAAGTGATACAACTACGTCCTCTGAAAAAAAAATATATATATATTGTCCAAACAACCCAATAATTGCAAACTACTACTTAATAGCCCAAAAATGCCTGCAATTTTTAATTGTTAAATATATTTTTAAAATCTGAAAACTTCAAAATTATATGCATTTTACCTTTAACTGATAAGGAAGGTCTCACTTGGCATACTCAGAATTTTTTTTTATATTAACTACAGTAAACTCCCTCAAATCCGCAAACCAGAAATCTGCACATATTTTATGGATGTAAACAATGAAACTTTCAGATTGGATATTGGGAGAAATTTTTATTTTTTTTAGTTTTGTATCAATTCCATATAATTTTTAATTTTGTCAATAATACTCTATTCATGTTTTTTTCATGAAGGAAGAATAATTTTTTGGGGGGAAAATCCAAGATATTGCTGATATCACTGGTAATCACAATCTTCTTACCAATATTCATGCATTAATCAAGATTTTTTGGTTATAAGGCTGGCTAAACTTAAAAAAAAAAAAAAAAAAAAAAAAAAAAAAAAAAAAATCTTATTTTATGATTTTGATGCGAATTAGTAATGTACTTTTATGAGGCAAGTTTTGTTGAATAATTGTGGAAAATTACACTTAATCTTTATAATGAATATTCAATCATATACTATTGATTACTAACTTCACCTTTGCTATTAATACTTTAATTATTTTGAAAATTATCTAAATTTTTATCATTTTAGTTTATTGCTTATTTTAATATTTTATTACATTGTAAGTATTCACTATAGTCCTGAATGCACAATTAATTGCACTCAAATTACTGTTTAAAAATGTAAACAAATCAATGACCAGAAATCCGCAAAATTCTAAAATCTGCAAAACCTCTGGTCCCAAGCTGTGCGGATTTGAAGGAGTCTACTGTACGAATTATAAGATGAAAATGTCACTCGATTTGACGAGCAGCACATTTCCTTGACAAAAGCAAACGATCTTAATGCAATTGAAAATTCTTTATCAATAGATTTTAAAATGCATGCAAATGGTATTTATGAATTTAAATAATTAAGGAGTTAAATACATATGCCTTCTTTTTGTAGTACATATTTATGGTGCTTGTTGCTGCTGTTATTTAATGTTATCACTGTAAAAAAAATTTCCTAAAAGAAAAATGTTTTCACATATCTCAGCATACTATTCGTGAGATAAGAGATGAAGAATGCTGCAGTAATACATTCTAATATGCGAGAAGTTTTTGTTTCCATATATAGGTGTAAATTAACGGTCGCCACTCGCCACATGGCGATTAAAGTTGTAAAAGTGGCGATTAAAAATCGGCCATCGATCGCCACCCTAGTCGCCACTTGGCGATTAAAAAATTTTATTAATTTGCTTTGTGAACTACAAATTTTTCATGGATATATGCATGTCTACTTTGTTTCATCTAATTAGTGAATTGGTTAATTCTTTAAATTAAAAATCGGCCATTGATCGCCACCCTAGTCGCCACGCGGCGATTGAAAAATCTTATTAATTTGCTTTGTGAAATACAGATTTTTCATGGATACATTCATCTCTACTTTGTTTGCATCTAATTAGTGAATTGGTTAATTCTTTCTTTTTATCGGATGCAAGCATATTTAGCAACTTTGTTGTGTTTTCTATATTTTGGCTTTTTACCATGAATTCTTTATTCGGATTATGTTTTCAAGAAATAGTTTTTTCCTACAAAATATAGTCATCAATTTTAATTCCACATGCATTTCAAATAAATTATACCATTTTTACCTCTGGATGCAAGGAGATTTTAAGGACATTGCTGTATCTTAAATCTTTCACTTTTGCCATATGCTCACTAATTGTACCAGTAATAGATGGCTGGTACAGTTTTTTTTTAAATTTATGATTAAAGTTTATCTAGGTGTCAAGAAAGATTGAAACATTATAGCCAATTACTTTAAAAATATAGGACAAAATTAGCACTCGCCACTTGGGTGAGTAATACTGCAAATTTAGCATCTGACCTTCTGCTACCAAGCAAACTTCCTCCACCTCACCAACACATTGGCACTCTCTGATTTTGCCTTAATAAAACATCCAGAGTTTTGAAATCTCAGCCAAAGCAAAGAATATTTATATTTATCTGTACACTCGCCAAACTTAATAATTACCACCAATTTTAATTAAGAATAAAATATCCAAGAAAGAAGTGAAATTATTTTTAAATTTAAAATTTTAAAATACAATTTCTTTGTTTGTTTTATATAATGCATTAATATATATTTAAATATTGTTTATCACTTATAATTTTATCTGCAGTATTAATCACCAATTCATATTTTTCCATTCAGTGGAAAAACAGTTTTATTTTTAACCAAATATGTGTAACTTTGTAACTCACTAGCCACTAAATAAATAAAAAAAAAGCCATTTTGACCTATTTTTAAAAAGTGGCTACTAACTTTTAAAAAGTGGCCACTAATGAAACTGGGTCTACTGGCCACTGGCTACTAATCAAATTTCCCAGTTTTCACCTATATTTCCATAGCAACAAAGTTGAGTCAACAGTGATCATTTAGACTCCATTTTCATATTGAAACGATTTGTTTATTTTTTTTAAATTCAAAATATTTCATAGTTAACTTTCAGTACATATTAGGGATGTACAGAATATTTGGTATTTGGCTACATTACCGAATATTCGGTTAGGCTGAATATTAAAGTATTCGGCCCAATACAATGCTCAATAAAATCTTTTAAAAGACATTATTAAAAACTTTTCACAAACCTACTTTTAACTGTCAATTTAACCAACAATTTAATCAACTTATTGAGTCATAAATACATTGTATTTCATCTCAAACTAGGTCAAACTTGTGTTTTTGTTTGTTGCATTAACAATAAATAAGATACCATAACTATATTTTAAATTCACATGCTTTGATTTCTGTAAAATATGATATGATGGGAAGGGTGGAAAATGCCATCATTCATAAGAAAAGAACTATGAGCTTAGATATTCCTTTATTCAGAATTAAGTTGAAAGTGTTTGTACTTCATATTGAAAAAAATCTGCCTTGAGTTATTGAAAAAGGACCTTTAGGAGACTGAAATTTTTTTCTTTGACCATTTTTCCATTATTTCTCTTTGATTTCAAAATGTTTGTTTTAATTTATAGAAGAAACCATGAAATTAAAAATTTTATTAATTAACAATGACTCATAATTGTGCTTCTTAAATAACTCAAGGCAAAAAATTTTTTTATACTAAATGTTCGTATAAAAAACTCCTGTTTATCAAAATGTTTCTTTTTTTTAAATATTATGTAAAATTGCTTTAAAAAGTAACATTTTAATACCTTTAAACTTTAAAATATAAAAAAGTACTTGGAAAGCCGAATATTCGGTATTTGATCCAACATTACTATTCGGCTAGCCGAATATTCAGTATTCGATTCACCTGTCGGCCGAATATACAGCATTTGGTATTCGGCCAAAATCACTATTCGGGTCATTCCATGTCAAATCAACCAAAAAAATTCAATATTCAACCTGACCATTTCCGATTTCAATGAAACTGCTAGGGATCATTCTCTATGATGATATAAAATAGAGCATATTTTTATTTTTTGTTTATCGCTTTAAATTATTATAAAATTAATTATTTAAATTTTGAAAAATCATCATTTTTTGACTTGCATAAATATTTTCAGTTTTGAATTTCTCAAGTTGTATCATACATAAAAAATTTTATGACCACTCATTTCAAAGAGAAGTTTATAAGGTTTAATTTGATATGCAAGTCGACTATGTATAATTAAAATAAATAAAATTTAAAAAATTTGAAAATTTTAAATTTAAAAATTTTTTAGATAGTCATTTTTAAAAATTTTGAAAAAATTGTATGTTTGTTGTAATATTATAAGCTTTAAATTCTGAAATTTTTAGAGTGGGATCTCAATGGGATCAGGAGTTTTGAAATAAAAGCTGAAAATTACCATACAAATCATAAATAAATAACAAAATAGACAGAATTAAATTGCTATTTTTATGGTAATTTTTGCTTTTATTTTATAACTCCTGATCCCATTGAGATCCCACTCTAAAATTTTCAGAATTTAAAGCTTATAATATTACAAAAAACATACAATTTTTTCAAAAATTTTAAAAATGACTAAAAAAATTTCAAATTTTAAAAAATTTCAAATTTTATTTATTTTAACTATACATAGTCGACTTGCATATCAAATTAAACCTTATAAACTCCTCTTTGAAATGAGAGGTCATAAAATTTTCTATGTTTGATAGAACATGAAAAATTCAAAATTGAAAATATTTATTGCAAGTCAAAAAAATGATGATTTTTCAAAATTTAAATAATTAATTGTATAAAAACAAAAACTTAAAGCGATAAACAAAAAATAAAAATATGCTCTAATTTATATTATCATAGAGAATGATCCCTAGCAATTTCATTGAAATCTGAAAGGGTCAGGTTGAGTCACTGGTTGATTTGGCATGGAATGACCCATTCGGTGCATCCCTAGTATCTACATATATGACAAAACTACAGATAAAACAAACTAAAATTGACAAAACTAAAGTTATTTAAATATATTTTTTTAAATACAAGTTCAACATGAAACATTTTACCTTAAAAAGTATTTGACATAAAAAAAATACTTTTTGAAATTTTGCTTTGTCGCCAACTGGTGATAAACCGATAAATAAACAAATTATTCATAATTTTGTTTATGAATGTTTTAAAGGGATTCCGCCAAAAATTTTTTTATATACATATATATCCACACGAGAAGAACATTCTGTAATTTTTTTAGAATTTTCTGAGTCTGCTTGTATCGAGACCCTCCCTTGTGAGATGTGTAACAAAAAACTTTTCTTTTACGAGACTGAGATAACATACAAAATTGAATTTATTTTTATACAATAATTATAAATGTAATCTTAAATTTAAATACCTGTGGAAAGTATAAAGATTAATTGATCTGACAAAAACACATCGGTAAAAATTTAGATATTAAAGTAATATATTAAATTTACTTTCTGATCCTATTTGTGCAATTATCTATTTACTTTTAAGAAGCAAATTTCTTTAAACCAAAATTTAATATAGATTTTTATTCTATTATTATTACTATTTTTGCTATTATTTTTAATTAAAAATATGACAGAAAACACGCTTATAAACAAAAATTTTAGGGAAATATTTTAAAAAGTACACATAAAAAAAAAAATCTGAACGAGTTGCAATTAATAATATTCTCGTAAGCGACGGAAATTAAAAACTTCGCTATACTTTAGGATTCATTCAAAAACATGTTACTATTACATTTTGACAATACTTAGATATAATGAAGAAAGGCACAAAACAGATAAATGTGCATAATAATGTATGATAAATTATCAACAAAGGTGTTTTTAAACATCTAACATTTTTCGAGAAAATGTTAAGTTTAATATTTTAACAGAGATGATACAATAATGACAGTCATAAACAAATACACAGAACATTTTAACAAAAAATATATAGCAATAATTATTTTAAAAAACCATGAAAACAAGACGAATAATAATTTATAAAAAATACATATTTCTTACGATACATGATTTAATAATGAATGCTAGTGAAACGATGTTATTACAGTTTAATTTAATTGAATGTTATTTGATTTTAAAAATACAAAACTGCAATTTCGAAAAAAATAAAGATATAAAAAAATTATATACATATTATCAGAAATATTTTGTTATGCAAAGACGCCATGTTCAACCTTACCTGTTCAACTTCGGGGCAAGGTACTTTCTCACCTGTTCAGGTTGTCAGACCTTTCACTCATAGCAGCTAACAAAATAATCAAAATAGATGATAATTATTTAACATTTGAGAAGATATCATGCTTTATTTTTGATCGTCACAGTTTCATAGAGAAAATATCCACTCGTTCAATAACATTAGTTTCGTAAACAATACAAACAAAGTGATTACACACAAACACAAACAAGAAGCCGCCGATCAAGGCGACCATTAAAAAAGTTACTGCCCGTCAAATGCGAAAGTGTTGCCAAATATTCTGAAGTAATAATGCGAAATATGGGAGAAAGAACTCAAATGATCAACAAATCATTGAAGATATCGGAAAAAACATATTTTTTATATTTAAGAAAACGATTTTAACATTATTTCGGAACATTAATAAAATACCGGGCGGCGGCAGCACATACAATCAACTGATCAAGTTCACGGATGAAAATCTAGGATTAGTTTAATTTCGACACGCATATTAAAACGGAATCGGTCTGTCAGGTCATATCTTGGTGGAAAACATCTAAAAATCTAATTTTAGAGATAGAGGTTGACTCGTAGGTTTAACATTGTGCCTTTCCTGTACCCAAAAGTATGAAAATATAATGGTAAATATATGAGTCAAGTGCTAAAATCAGGTTTTTAGGAAATATCCATCAAGATATGACTTAGCAGACCGATTGCACTTTAATGCGCAAATCGAGATTTAACCTAATCCTAGATTTTCATCCGTGAACTCGACGAGGTTATTGTCTGTGCTGCCGCCTCCCGATCTATAAAGGTTTTTGGTGCAATCAATCTTTAAGAAGCAAATGTGATAAGGTTAAACAATTGCAGTTGTAGTTGTAAAAACATCTTTCTTTGTTAATTTTTTCGATCTTTTGAAACGAACATCCATCGAACATAATAAATCAAAACTTAGACAAGGATTAAACAAATTAGAATTTTAACTGCTATGCATCAAGTATGCCTCCATTAGATGTCGATATATTGCAGCTCTACATACCATTGCTCACATTGCGGCCGAACCTGATAAGAAGAAGTGCACACTTATATTACCACCACCCCCCCCCCCCCCTAACGTTTAGCCTCATCGAGAGAGGAAGGGGCTAGAGCTTACAATCAGGTAAATATATATACTCAAGAGCCAAAACATGACTACCTCCACATTTTGCAAGGAACTCGCCTGGATGATGTGGTAGACACCCAGTGCAGGGCCGTAGCTAAGGGGGTGCTAGGGGGACCCCCCCCTAAAACATTTTTACCTTCCCTGGAAAAGACTGTAAGATCACTAAATGTTCCGAAAACCCAAATGAAATTCTATTCAAATATCTAATTTAGTTTTGAGGCCCTTTCACAATTTTGCAGAAATACTAAATTGATTGTAACTAAAATAAGTATTTCAACACTCTCTCATCCTATTTTCACATATAAAGCCAACATGATGTTTAATATTGCACAGTTATACACTCGAATTTTTCATCATCATATTCTTTTCTTAGCATAAAATGAAGTTATTACAACAGTTTAAACAGAAACATAGTACCTAGAGTGTAATTATGCACTAATTTATCTTTCTGGATCAGAGAAAGAGAAAAAATATGAGCATCAGTACATTTTCTCGAACCCCCATCCCCCTATTATTCACTTCCAGCTAATAGAAGTGAATATAAGCCGGGGGCCCTAACCCGGTGGGAATTGTATTTGAATGCTGTTAGGGATGTTTCAAGAATCATTTTTGTGGTTACGTCTGCTTGTGAGGGTAAAGACTGCTGATCTAAGCTACTTTGGTAGAGCACAAGTCACCCGACGAGTGTACCCGAAAACAAGTAACTGCGAAACTGCACTTCTCATGGGTTGTTCGGGACATATCGTTATTAGTACTTATTCAAAGTGGATGAATGACGGTGAAACCGTCAGGCGTTATCAAATAAGAAGGCGTCGGAGATCCCCCCCCCTTTCCCTTTGATAAAGCGAAATCGGCATCAGAGACTGGCTCAATTTTTATCCTAAGATAGCGCAGGTTCAAGTGGAATTTTTCTTTTTTTTTTTTTTTTAACATACAGTTCAGCTGACACTGTTGGATGTGAGACTACGGAGCTAAAGTCCCAATCATGTGCCCCTCTTGACAAAAAATCGTCGCTAAATATCCCTACACTAGGCCCGGGAATATGATGACTCGACTATGGAAAATAGGGAAAGAGTTGCCTCGTTGGATGAAACAAGATCCATCCACACGTCGATGGTCGTGTTTGGGTACGCCGTTTTCTATACGAAATGTAACAGTATTAAGCCTTCGGGAATGTTCTCATGAGCGTCTTTAGGACTTGTTGTTTTTGTAGAAAAAACAGACCATAAACACCACGGACTATCTGAACATCGTTGCGGATCATTTCCACCATTACACGTATCTGTCGTGTTACATGACTCGAATTGTGCTCGATTGTTTCCTGGAACCTAATACTGGCTTCCAGTTAACGTCCTGACAGCCTAAATCGGGGGATTTTAATACGGCAGAGCAGATCTCGAGTGTCATTCAACGGCAACCCATTGGTCAAAATCAACCATTTGGAATATCCCGGGTAGGTATGACCGCTGCTTGAACAAAATACAATGTATCTCCTGTCATCTACCAAAAAATTTGTGGCATTTATGCCAAGACAGTTTGCAGCTGTTTTACGGGTCAAAGATGGACCAAAACTTTATAAGATAGAGAGTCATAATGTTTTGGCCCTTGGGTGCATTTTTCCTGTTTTCCGGAGGAGTATGGAGGTGGAGAAATGAGACCTAAAATACCTTATATAATCGTGTATTAGTCGACCCCTCTATTTTTCAAAGTTTTGAAAAAAAATTGAATGTTCGTGTATAAGCCAACCACATTTACGGTAGTACGTATCTTGAAAAATTATTTGTTATCGAGGATATAAAAAAGTTAATTAATTTTCATTAAAATATTAAACTTTTTTCCAAGTTTCTAATCAGACTTTTTTTTTAAATAATTCAACTTTTAAAATTATATAATTATATATATAAAATGGCAGAAACTATTTTGAAATCTGTTGTTATCATTTTAATGATGCTTAAAAAATAAAGCTTCTTCAAAAAATCTATTAAAGATTTATTTATGAGGGCAAACAGCGTTTTAGACTGTTAAAATACAGTACTTCGTTGTATTGTATGACTTTAGAAGAGATATCGAGAAGCATTCTCAAGTCAAACATTTTTTATAATGTGGATTAAAATATTGAAAGAAATGGCTCTGTATTTTAGGGGATTTCACTCCAAGAGAAAATGGGTGCAGAAGAATTACAAGGACATTATTGATGAATTTTTTTGTCAATCACAGGGAAATGAATACTGTCCGTTTTTTTCTCTCTCTTCAACCTACACCAATACGTAATTACTTATAAGACTTATGCATTCGTCAATTATCTGCGAAAAGTTTATGTTTTTATTACTTACTTAGTACGATATGAGCAGAAGCGTGTGCCAACTCATCATTTTGGTGTCACTAACTATCAAGTCACAGAGTTACAAAATGAAATTGTGCCAAATTAAAGATAAAATAAAGCATTTTAAGAATATTTTGCTCTGCATATCCTTGTTGAAACTCTTGTAAAACTAAAATTAAACTAGTTATCACCAGATTGGCTTCATGTATAGCAACTTATGTTTGTCGCTAAGTTTGGCTGTATTTTGCCAAGTTCATCAGACGTTGGCGATATGTCTTTAATTTCCACCAAAAAAATCGTAACTCGAAAAAACTAAAAAGTGAAAAATAAACTTTTTTACCAAAAATAAAATAAACTTTTTCAAAAAAAAAAAAAAAAATATAACCGACTTCAATCAACGCTCTAAAAAGAATTAAATAATTTTTTAAAATACCCTAATGATGAATTGTTATCTAATAACCACACATCAGATATCATGTACCGACAAAAAAATGGTTATAAGTTTAATACATAGAACTTCATATCCAGCAAACATGGTTTTTCGACAGAATATTTTTTACAAGAGATTAATTTACATATTTTTGATTTAATTTATGAATATATACATATAAAAAGTAATGAATTACTTTTTGAAGTTGGTGCCAAACGATCACAGTCAATAATGATTTTTACCATTTTATTTATGGTATTAGGCATAATATAACCATAATTCTTTCTATACTGACAATAGTTTGGCACCAACTTCAAAAAGTAATTCATTACTTTTTAAATGTATATATTCATAAATTAAATCAAAAATATGTAAATTAATCTCTTGTAAAAAATATTCTGTCGAAAAACCATGTTTGCTGGATATTAAGTTCTATGTATTAAACTTATAACCATTTTTTTTGTCGGTACATGATATCTGATGTGTGGTTATTAGATAATAATTCATCATTAGGGTATTTTAAAAAATTATTTAACTCTTTTTAGAGCGTTGATTGAAGTCGGTTATATTTTTTTTTTTTTTGAAAAAGTTTATTTTATTTCTTATTTTTTAGTTATTTATACCGTAATACTTAGTTTAATCGGTTGGATAGTTGCGGTGTAATCGGTGAACATATATAAAAAAAGTACATACGCGGTCGAATTGATGATAACCTTCTCTCCTTTTTTTAAGTCAGTTAAATAAATTATAATACGGAAAAATACTGTATGTTATACATGGATGTCAGGAATGGGGTTCGAACCCACGATCTCTTTCGAGAACCAGAGTTTAAATCGGGCGCCTTAGACCACGCGACTATCCTGACTGCAATCTAAATGGTGAACAACGCCATATTACTTTTCGCAAGTCTATTATTTTAGCACACTTTTACTGATAAAGTACTGAGTTGGTAAAAGATCTCTGATACTCTATGCTAACGGTTAAAACAAAATATTCTTAATAGCATAATTAGCACTTAATTTGTAAAAGGAATAATACGGAAAAGGCTTTCGTATATATGTATGTCAGGAGTGGGGTTCGAACCCACGTTCTCTTTCGAGAACCAGAGCTTAAATTAAGCGCATTAGACCGCTCGGCTATCCTGATTGCAATCAACTCAGGGAACTTATTCAAGGTCATGTTATTTTTCGCAAGTCTATTAATTTAGCACTCTTTTACTGATAAAGTATTGAGGAGATAAAAGATCTCTGATTCTCTGTGCTAACGGTTAAATACAAAATATTCTTAATAATATAATTAGTATTTAATTTGTAAAATATATGTGTAAAAAATTATAATGCGGAAAAAAGTTATTGTATACATGCATGTCAGGAGTGGGGTTCGAACCCCCGCTCTCTTTCGAGAACCAAAGCTTAAATCAGGCGCCTTAGACCGCTCGACTATCTTGACTACAATTTAGTCGGTGAACTTATTCAACGTCATATTACTTTTCGCAAGTCTATTATTTTAGCACACTCTCACTGATAAAGTATTGAGTTGGTAAAATATCTCTGATTCTCTGTGCTAACGGTTAAATACAAAATATTCTTAATAACATAATTAGTATTTAATTTGTAAAATATATGTGTAAAAAATTATAATGCGGAAAAAAGTTATTGTATACATGCATGTCAGGAGTGGGGTTCGAACCCCCGCTCTCTTTCGAGAACCAAAGCTTAAATCAGGCGCTTTAGACCGCGCGACTATCCTGACTACAATCTAGTCGGTGAACTTATTCAACGTCATATTACTTTTCGCAAGTTTATTATTTTAGCACTCTCTCACTGATAAAGTATTGAGTTGGTAAAATATCTCTGATACTCTGTGCTAACGGTTAAATACAAAATATTCTTAATAGCATAATTAGTATTTAATTTGCAAAATATCTGTGTAAAAATTATAATACGGAATAGGTTGTTGTATACATGTATGTCGGAAATGGGATTCGAACCCACGCTCTCTTTCGAGAACCAGAACTTAAATCAGGCGCCTTAGACCGCTCGGCCATCCTGACTGCACTCCATGGCAGGAACTCATTCAACAGTTTTAATTAGCAAAAAATCACTAATTTTAATAGTTTTTGCCCGTTTACTAAAAAATTACTGAACCAATTTCTATGAAATGGAAGTGGTACCAATTCGAGAGTAAGTTCTTTAATTTAACACCAAAATTAAATTAATAAGTTGGATAGTTTCGGCGTAATCGGTGAACGTACATTAAAAAAATACATACGCGATGAATTGATAACCTCCTCTCCTTCTTGAAGTCGGTTAAAATGTTCTTAATAGCATAATTAGTATTTAATTTGTAAAATATATATGTAAAAATTATAATACTGAATAGGTTCGGAAACTTATTCAATGTTATGTTACTTTTTGAAAGTCAATTATTTTAGCACTCTTTCACTGATAAAGTATTGAGTTGATAAAAGATCTCTGATACTCTGTGCTAATGGTTAAATACAAAATATTCTTAATAGCATAATTAGTATTTAATTTGTAAAATATATATGTAAAAATTATAATACGGAAAATTATTGTACACATGCATGTCAGGAGTGGGGTTCGAACCCATTGTCATTTTCGAGAACCAGAGCTTAAATCAGGCGCTTTAAACCGCTTGGCCATCCTGACTTCACTCACTTGTAGGAACTAATTCAATAGTTTTAATTACCGAAAAAACGCTAATTTTAATAGTTTTTGCTTAATTACTAAAAAACTACTGAACCAATTTCTATGAAATGGATGTGGTACCAATCCGAGAGTAAGCTCTTTAATTTAACACCAAAACCAAATTAATCGGCTGCATAGTTTCGGAGTAATCGGTGTACATACATAAAAAAAAAAAAATACATACGCGTCGAATGTCGGTTAATAAAACCGACTTTAAAAACTACTGCAAAGTAAAAAATAATTTTTTTACAGAATAGTTAATAAGAAATTAAATAATAATAAATTGTAATTTTACAAATTACAACGACTATTTGGGAAATATTTTCAAACACTATAATTTGCCAAGGCTGTATTTTGCCAACTTCATCAGAATTTGGCGAGATGTCTGTAATTTACACCAAAAAAATCGTAGAAAAATCGTAACTCGAAAAAAATAAAAAGTGGAACATAAATTTTTTTACCAAAAATAAAACCGACTTAAAAAACTACTGGTAAGTAAAAAATCAAGTTCTTCGATGTGGATACCCTCAAGAAACCTTTCACACTGTAAAACATTTGTGTAACGTTACTCCATAAAATTGGTATAAAAATGGTGGCAAATGCTGCCTCCAATTTCATGGAGTAATTTTTTTCACATATGCAATAGTGTAATTTAAACATATATTACTGGTGTAACATTACAAAGTTACACTGGTTTTAACGGTTAAAATACTCCATAAAATTGGAGGCAGCAATGCTGCCACCAATTTTACGGAGTAACGTTTCCACAAATGTTTTACAGTGCACGACTGAGTGCAACATAAGCTTGTCTAGCAACAATCAGCCGAGAACCCAGATAAATAACTGTATCATCAACCGTACAGCCTTGCATTTTATGTACGGTCGATGCCCACATCAGGATCAAGGGCAGTATTGTTCTCTCAGCAATAGTACAGTTGTGTTTTGTGAGAAATTGCATCGATATTGGTTTTATTACATGTATGCCATCTGACCCGAAATCGATACAGACTGACAGTATGTCTGTATCATATACTAGATTCCATCGAAAATGTGGCCAGATATTCTCCGTGATAAAACCCATATTTCCATATACTAACCATATACGTCAACATTCGATCTTAACATCACTTTTGCTCTCACGAAAATCTTCAATCCTTCGTATTATAGCACTTTTACGATTTTCATATGTGTTTCAGTGACTGTCGTGTATCTAGGGTGTGAGATGACTGTTAATTTTTCAAATTGCTTTTGATCTGTTTATCAGGCTTTTTATTTTTTGATCCTTTTAAGCGGCGACTTTTTTAACCCTTTCCGGCGCACTACTCTTTAAAGTTGGAATTTAAAGAAAAAAAATTAGGCAATCTATTTAGGCCTAGAGGAGTACATAGGTATTGTTTTGTCAAGATTGCACTAACCATTTTAATTATACAGCTGTTGCCGAAGTGGTAACCTCCCATAAGTAAAGCATTCACAAGCGCAGTGAGAAGAGCATTGCTGTGAAACAGGGAGAACTTTAGGTGTTGCCGTCCTGGCAACACTGCGCGTTAAGGGGTTAATTATTGAATTGTCATCGGTTCAATGTTTCAATTTAATCTGATGCCTTAAAATGGGTAAAAGTAACGTACAAAGATACCGTTACATACATCACAGGTGAAACTAATAAAAGTGCATTAAAAAAGGGATGTTGAGAACAGAAATAATGTAAATGATTCCCATTATGTGTTTCATATAAAAATTCATTGCAAAGCAGGTGTAATTTTTAAAGCATAACTCTATAATTATATGTTGGAACAAATTATAATTTTGAATTAGCATATTTATAAAAATGTATTTATGTTTCAATAAAGTTGGTTACAGTTCATATTATTAACTTATTTTTCAAAAAATATGCATATTTTAAAAGTGATTTTTGAAAAAAAAAAAAATATGAATTTTAACCCATAATTTTTTTAACAGAATTCTATATCAGAAGCTTTGAATATGTGAATCCTAAATTCTGTAGTTCATTCTGTAGTTTCAAAGTTAGTTCAAGTAGTTTTAAAGTTATGCTTTAAAAATTATCAATATTGCAACCTGTTTTGCAACGATTAAAATATAATTTAACATACATAATTTTCATATATATTGACCCTCTCATTTTGAACCTAAAAGTAAAAGGTGCATACAAAATCTGGGTAAAATGTATACTAATGTACACCCAGTGGCGTAGCTAAGGGGGGGCAAGGGGGGCGTCCGCCGCGGGCGCCGAGGCCTAGGGGCGCCAAATTGAGAGAAATTGTTATATATCTATATTGGGGTGGGGGCGCAAAATTTCTTGCTGGCCCCGGGCGCCAAAAAACATGACAGTAGGTGGCTACGCCACTGTGTACACCAAATATGCTGTCAAAATTGGTTCTTGAAAAAAAATCAAGGTTTGGTACAATTTCAGTATGAAGACAGTCCCCAAAGGTTATTTTTTTAACATAAATAAATAATAATAATAAAAAAATATAATTTGTTATGGAATTAGCCATTCCATATGTTGTTGTTTTTTTAATATTTTTTTGTTTTTGTTCAGTTTTCCTTTGCGACAATCTGGCTATTAAAGTTTTAACAAAAACAACCAAACACAACCTTATATAAATCTTTTTACACTATATAAATTACTTTTTACACAGTATAAGTCTTTTTACACTGACTATTCAATTAAGCTACAGTGTACTGCATACACGTTTAACACTCTGAAGAACGAGCGACAATTTATAAATGATATATTGTTCTTTCTAAATTTTAATCTCTCTACATACACTGTAAAACATTTGTGGAAACGTTACTCCGTAAAATTGGTGGCAGCATTGCTGCCTCCAATTTTATGGAGTATTTTAACCGTTAAAACCGGTGTAGCTTTGTAATGTTACACCAGTAATATATGTTTAAATTACACCATCGCATATGTGAAAAAAATTACTCTATGAAATTGGAGGCAGCATTTGCCACCATTTTTATACCAATTTTATGGTGTAACGTTACACAAATGTTTTACAGTGTATAAAACTAGAAAAAAAAAAAAAAAAAAGTAACTTACGCTGTCACTACTGCCGACAACGATTTTTTGTGAGCTAGGGTATTTCTTCACTGAAAACTACTGCACACGAAAATATGAAAATAGGTGATATTATAGAGAAATGTTTGATAAATATACTGATGCAAACAGTTTTTAAATCTTATAATTATTTTAAGGGATATTTAATGTTAAATGTTAAAAAATGGTCAAAATAGTTCTATTAAAAAAAATTACAGGAGCGAAAACTATACATAGGAATTTAAACATTTTTAGATCATTTTATAGATAAGAAGTTCCCGGTGTGCAGATTACATTTATTTTTTTTTTAGTTTGACTCACTTTTTGAGGATTTTTTTCTATTTTAAATTAAAATTTTCAACATTTTGCGAAACATTTTTGTTATATTTTAGAAAAAGTAATTTTAAATTATTTCTAAATGATTAAAGAAAAATATTTTCTTCACATCAAAAAAAATATTTACATACGACTATCATAAACAGGAAAAAAAACCTTTCAAATGATAATTAAATAATTACGAGTTAAGAGCGGGAAATACTGAAAATTACTCCATAAAACTGTACATACATGTGAATATTAAAAGAGAATGAAAATATTAAAATAATGAATTAATTAAAATGCGTTAACAGCCGCAAATGGAAAAAAAAAAAAAATACGTGATATTAAAATAGTTAAACAATAATATTGCAAAGAATTTAAATTTAAAAATATATTTACGTGCGGTCTTTCACATTTCTAAATGATTTTTAGGTGCGTTCGTAATTATGTAAATACGTAGCACCTATAGTGGTCGTTCAGTCCGTCCGTCTGAATGTCCGTCTGTCTGTCCGCATATAACAACGCAAAAACTACTCAACCGAATCATTTGAAATTTTAAATACATAATTATTACATAATTTTGTCGAGTCATTTCAAATTTTGTGAAAATCGGATACATAGATCAATTACAGGGACAATCAAAAGTATTCCATTACATTACGCTCAATGGGGAAAAAGTTTCAACTGCATTTTCATCGTTTGAAATTTAAAATACATAATTATTACATAATTTTGTCGAGTTATTTCAAATTTTTTGATAATCGGGTGCATATATCAATTACAGGGGCAATCAAAAGTGTTCCATTACATTATGGTCAATGGGGAAAAAGTTTCAAATATATTTTATACGTTTGAAATTTAAAATACATAATTATTACAGAATTTTGTCGAGTCATTTCAAATTTTATGAAAATCGGATGCATAGATCAATTACAGGGGCAATCAAAAGTATTCCATTACATTACGGTCAATGGGGAAAAAAGTTTCAAATGCATTTTCATCGTTTGAAATTTAAAATACATTATTATTACATAATTTTGTCGAGTTATTTCAAATTTTTTGATAATCGGGTGCATAGATCAATTACAGGGACAATCAAAAGTAATCCGTTACATTACGGTCAATGGGAAAAATGTTTCAAATGCATTTTAATGGTGTTACACTCATTCGAACTTAATAAAATTTATATGCAACTATAAAGTACATATTATAATATACATTTTACATAATTTGTGGTGCAAAGAAAATGTTTTATTGATTTACAAGGCCACACAAAAGTATTCCATTACAGAATTGTACAGAGAGAACATTGTTTCATGAGTGTTTTAATTGTAATTCACTATTTACAATTTTATGTGATTGATATAGGAGAGTAATATTTTTAAAACTTCGTTATCGTACGAACGCACCTCATTTGCTACGTTTCACGTGCAATTTCCAACTTGTTTAAACTATTGTTGTCAATTCTAAGACAGCGGAAATAAAAATATTTCCTTTCTAGCATCAAAAGTGTCTTCTCCAAAAAGACAAAGAAAACTTTACATGATAAATTCATTAATGTGCATTAAATGTGCAAGTAAACTTAATGTGCAAGTAAAAGAAATTATGTCATACTTAAAATGACCAAGCAATATTGCAAAACAGTAAAAATTTAAAAATGTATTTAGCCGAGACATTTACTTCATATTTTGATATGATCTTTTTAACTATTGTTGTGAATTCCAAGACGGCACAAAAAATATCTGCTTTCAACTAACAAAAGTATTTTCAAGATAACATTAAAAATAGAAAGAAAAATTTACTAAATATTATGTCAGATTTAAACGATACTTTAAAGTACCTTATTTAAATATTTTTCTTAGTCCGCAGTTCAAAAAATACCAGAAGGCAAATACTCTGTATATTTCCCTGTTTAATTTATGTTGTTTAATCCAACATGTAAATAGCCAGTAGACGTTTAACAGCAACTGATTCGACCTGAAAATTCCCCAATCAAAGAGAAATGAATGGAAATCCGTTTGCAAGAAAATCGCCTCTTAAAAAAAGGGGGGTGAGTCTTCAGCAGGGGTTGACAAGCGTAGCTCATAGGGTACAGAGCCCCCTAGAATGGTATAATCTACTAAAATGGCTTTGGTTGGAATGGAGTTGGTCTATAATGGTTGGTACTAAAATGGAGTTGGTCTATACGCACTAATTTATTTCCGGGAATAACTAAATCTGCAATTTGATTTAAAAAAAAAAAAATCGTGCATTAGTTCGTGAGCATCTGTTCGCATAGCAACGCCACCAGATAGAATATTTACACCAAATACCAATCATATATACCAACGCCATATTTTATCATGGACTAACGGAATCTGAAATTTTATAAGAATCCGTCGATTAGTTCTACATAGCTATTGCGGAAACCGTGAAAAAGGCAGCATAGTAGTGCTACCTATTAAGCGATTTGTACCAAAAAGTAATTAGAACCAGTTTATATTAGAGACTGACTTAATCTATAGTTTTATTGAATTCCGTTCATTAGTTTTTGAGATATAGTATCCACAAATTTTTTTTCACAGACAGACTTACAGACAGACATTTTGTAAAAAAAAGTTTTTCGGGTTCTGTGACACCCCCCCCCCCCCAAAAGGGAAAAAAACGGATAAATCGTCAGAAACAGGAAATTGAAAGTTTTCACCAATCCAATACTTTCTTCTTCTTTAGAAATAAAAGAAGAAATAATGTAGAAAAAGAAAGTAAAAATGTGTTTAGTTCTTTACTTTTCATGTACGTAGCATTTGAAAATTAGCGGTAATCTACGAGTGAGGCAGATATTTTTGTTCTAACTTCCAAATTATTCAATTTAGTAGAGGATGGCAGTATATAATTTAACATATTAAACTGTGCCATCTGCCATCACAGACTGGAAAAAAAAAGAAAAGAAAAGTAAAATCCCTCAGGGTATACGCTACAAGTAGTAAATATATGCTAGATGATAAAAAGTATGCATTATACCTTTCTTTGAGAAACACAGAATATACAAAGTTTCTTTAAAGAACCAAGGTAAAAACATGTATACAGCATATACTACCGTATACACTACATCTCCGAGCGAACACCCTCTATCTAAGTTTATCTTCAATCCAGTAACTGTTATACAAAATAATTTTTACAGGATCTGTGAGCATAAAGATGTGCAATATAGAGTATAGACAGAAAAGTCAACAATGAAAAAAGGGTAGCCTTTAAATTTTCAATGATAAATAGATCTTCGGTGCAACTGATTTGGCATATAAAAATTTTCTTTTATAGATTATCAGCGTTACTTTAAATAAAAAAAGGTTGTACAGGGAAAAAAATGGTAAAAAAATACTTTTCTGTCAAAGAATATTAAAGATGATTTATTTAGCGGAGTCGATAGTATACAGTGCTATAAATGTTCATAGCTTTAGAAAATACGCTATAATCAATTATCACATGATCTTTCTTTCTCATTTATAAATAGATAAGTTCAGTAAAAGATGGAAACATGAAATAAATCGTTCACTTAAGTTCTTCTCCAGCTATTATTGCAGCAATTCAACTTTAACCCCTTCGCGACGGGAGCCTTTCACGAAAATTTTAATGTTTTGTCACAGATTTTTAAAAACAAAAATTTGTGGCTTATTAAATTAGAAAATGTTCCGATTAAACAAGGCAGATTTTGCTGGTTAAATATACTGATTGGCCATCAGTAAAACCTTACAGGTGGGGATAAACAAGGATTCTTAAGCCTTTTGCGGCATGTACACGTGTCGCAAATAAATCTTAAGAATCCTTGTTTATCCTCCACCAAAAAGTTTTACTGTAAAATTTACGTTTTTTAATCGGGGCATTTTCTCCATTTAATAAAGCACAAATTTCTGTGTTTAAAAACCGGTAACAAAACATTAAAAAATTCGTAATAGGCTCCCTTCGTGAAGGGATTAAGTAAGAGCACGGAATCGGCAAGATAAGCACAAAAGTCAACAATGCAGAATAAGTTTCCCAGAGCCTCTGAACTTCAAATGATAAATAGGTTTTCGGTGCAACTAATTTCGTGTATCAAAATGTTCTTATTTTATTTTTTAGAATATCAACGATACATTAAATAAAAGAAATTAAAATAAATTACACAGAAAAGAAGTATTCAAAAAACTGTTTTCTGACGAGGAATTTTAAAATAGTAGCACATTTAGCAGAGTTGACAGCGTAGAGTGCTGTAACTGATCAGAACTTTGGGAAATGCGCTATAACTTATTAGTAACGCATGATTCTTTTTTCTAAATCATAAACAGATAAATTTAACAGAAGATATGACAGCATAAGACAAAACATGTAACATGTTCACCTAAGTTTTCCAGTAGTTATCGCAGCAATTTATCTGCATATGAGCATGAAGATGTGCAACATAGACACAGAAAGTCAACAATGAAGAACAATGTTTCCAGAGCCTATGGATTATGCATGATAAACAGATTTTTCAGAGCAACTGGTTTAGCACATGAAAATTTTCTCTTATAGGGTATTAACGCTACGTTAAATGAAAAAAATGAATTATTCATAAAAGAAAAAGAAAAGAATTTAAAAAACATAATTTCTTGATGAGGAATTTAAAACATAGTACATTTAGTGAAGTCTGCAGTCTGCAGCGCTGTAAATGTTCAAAGCTTTTGAAAATATTTCATCATCTACTATTGTCTCTTTGTTTTTCGTTCTGAGTTTTAAACAGTTCAGTTTAGCAGAAGATGATAACATGAAACAAAATAGGTAACATCTTCCTGCAAAATTCTTTACTATCAGTTATCATAACAGCTAATCTCAAGATGAGCATGAAGATGTGCGTCACAGACACAAAAAGTAAATAATGAAAAACGATGTTTCCAAAGTCTGTGAATTATTCATGTTCTCAACTGGGTTAATATATCAAAATTTTCCCTAATGAAATATCAACGCTACATTAAATGAATAAATAAAATGAAAAAAAAAAAAAAGAATTAAAAAAATATATTTTTCTATCCAGGAATTTGAAAAGATGATACATTTAGCGGAGTCGACAGTATGTAGTGCTGTAAAGGTTCATATCTTCGGAAAATGTACCATAATCTATTATTGAAACGTGGTTTTTCGTTCTGAGTTGTAAACTGTTAAGTTTAGAAGATAACAGCATGAAACATAATAGGCAACATATTACATCTTATAAGTTCTTCTCCAGCAATTATCGTAGCAACACATCTCACGATGAGCATGAAGATGTGCGCGATAGACACAAAAAGTCAACAATGGAAAACAAGGTTTCCAGAGCCTGTGAATTATGAATGATAAACAGTTCTTTCGGAGCAACTGGGTTAGTATATCAAAATTTTCTCTTATAGAATATCAACAGTGCATTAAATGAATTCGGCCTAAAGACAATCGAACGTTTACAGCAGATTACCATCGGCGTTACGCTCAGGTTAACTTTAGTTGAGGAAAACGCTTAGACAAGGCAAATATAGAGAGGTACCCTACAGCGCAGTTTCAGAAATTTCCCAAAACGTTTCAAAAGATTATGTAAATTTTCCGGTGTGATTTCGCTTTGAACGGTGAAATAACCGAAAATGCGGCACCAAATCAAAATGTATAAAAGCAGTTTGTGAAAATGTGTAGCCAGAGGGCAGAAATTTATGACAAATTTCGATTGTCTAAAGATAAATACAAAAGGAAAGGTAAGTTTTGTTTTTACCTATATTAGAAAGGAATAACATAATCATGCGTAACGTTGACGTCATATCGACAGTGGCAATAGCGGACCAATAAATTTCCCTTTTATTGCAATTTTTTTTAAATTTCTAAACGTCGCACAAGAATTTTGATATCTTCGAATAGAAAAAAAAAATGTACTTTCAATTCATATGCGATTTGTTTCAGAATTAAATTTTAATTTAATAATTTTGTATGTTTTTCAAACTAATTCTCAAGGATGAATAGTTTAAAATCAGCGTGGGATATAATTATGAAAGATTAACCCGTTTCAACTGAAAACAATGTAAATAATTCAGCATTTTTTTGTTACATTTTTTTTTTAATTTCCGGTATGATTCTGCTGTAAAAGGTGAAAACATTGAAAACAAGAACGAAAAATCATGCATACAGCATGGATTGTGAAACATTTTCCAACACATTTAGAATACACAAAATAGAATAAAAAAGAATCGAATTAGAATAACAAAACTCCACAACTTACTAAGGTAAAATATGATAAAAAAAAAACAATTTGAAAAACGCAAAATGCATTCGAAAACCCGATTTCTGCTATTACAATGAATAGTCGTTAAACTATACGATTTCTTTGCGCAGCCCTGTACATGATCTACAGATAGTATCCGTAGAACATAATAATACAAAAAATTAGTTCAATTAAACCTATAGAAAGTTGAAAATTTCTACTAGTTTAATTATTTCTTGAGCCAAATTATTTTGCGTGTCCCTGTAAATGAACTGTAAGTTCTATGCACACCATATCCTATAGTAAGAACCTCATAGTACATCCCAGTGATGTATATTGATTTCAGTATATTTAAAATATTGTAATATTGAAATACACTAGAAAACGATTTTTCCCCTAGACCATACTCAACGGATTTTTTTAGTGACCCTGTAAATGAACCGAAAAAGCTACATAATTCATTTTCAGTACCGAAAACATGCCATAGTAAATCCCCAATAACCTATATAAATTTCATGGCAATCGAAGAATACTATAATAGAATTATTTTGTCGGTCCTTGTAATGATAAATCCTTTGCACACCCTATCTAAGCATCATTGTAGTACACCTCAAACACGTATATCCGTTTTGTTATTTTGAAATTGTGTAACATCATTATTAAAACACATCGCAAACGATTTTTCTCCATGTACACTGTAAAAAAACTTCAAAGTTACTAAGAATTTTTTAGGAAACTAAAAAGCCTAGAACTTTTTATGTAATGACAGCAACAAAAATTCTTGTCACAGATACACATTTGCTCTGTAAATCAAAAACCTGTAACCATACAGTTACAAACATGTTTAAAAAAAACTGAGATGATTAGATCTTTTTATGTAACTACAATCTTAGTTACAGATAGATTAGATTATAATTATTGACAATGGGTAATTTTAAGTATGTATTACTACTTAAATTTGATGATATCATACCGTAGTTTATTATACCATTGCACTTAAAAAACAGAGGGATTCATTTTTTTTTTTTTTTTTTTTTTTTTTTTTTTTTTTTTTTTTTTTTAACACTGTAACTCATGGAAGCGTTTTCGAGGGCTCTTCGAACGATGTTTCATTTCCCTCCAGTTTCTGATTCACGCACATGTCTCATTGCGAGTGAAAGGGTTTAGAAAAAAAATATCAAGCGGTAAAACGTGCCAAAATGTACTGTACACGATTGATTTCAAGCGAAAACTATGAAGCCTGACAAGTAGATTCAAAAACTTTTTGTAACAAAGATGCTTGTATGTTTGTATAGCAAAAACAAACACGTTTTAAGATTATTAATTGGAGAATAAAAATTTTCAATCATTTTTTCTATAAATAACTTTTATAAAAATTTATAAATTTTACAAAAAAAAAAAAAAAAAAAAAAAAAAACTTTTGGTTATATTCTCGAAATCGCATGAGAAATAACTCCTTTTTTTGGTGCTTTCGCAATTATGTAAATGCGTAGCACCTATAGTTGTCGTCAGTCCGTCTCTCTATCCGTCCGCATATAACAACGTAAAAACTACCCAACCGAATCGTTTGAAATTTAAAATATATAATTATTACATGATTTTGTCGAGTCATTTCAAATTTTATGAAAATCTTTTGCATAGATCAATTACAGGGACAATGAAAATAACCGCTACATTACGGTCAATGGGGAAAAAAATTTCAAATGCATTTTAATGGTGTTACACTCATTCGAACATAATAAAATTGATATGAATCCATGAAGTACATATCATAATATACATTTTGCATAAACTGCGGTGCAAAGACCATTAGTTATTGATTTACAATGCCACACAAAAGTATTCCATTACATAATGGTATGGGGAGAACATTGTTTGGTGCGAGTTTTAATTATATTGAACTATTTCACATTTTATGAATATGACTAGTATATAACCCCTGTCAAAAATGACAGGATTTTAACTAAACATTCAATTTTCGATATAGTTCAACAAATTTAAATGGACAAAACATTTTAAAAAAACCATGTACAAAAGTTCTTGTGAAATGTGTTATCAATGAATTTCTAACACATCACATTGTTAATCATGATGTTACATAAGCAAAATCAAAATGAGTTTCACAAATAGTTTAACGATTACACTAACGATTAAAATTATGTTATTTTAAGTAATTGTTTAGGTTAATAGTACAATGGTAGGGATGAACCTGTGACTCACGATGGGTTATGTAAGTATGTGGTCTGCAAATTTCTTAAATTTATAATTTTAAAAAATTGCAGATTTTGTCATGGATGGCAGAAAAAAAATCATGAATTTCGACATTTTCTCTCATGGCAAAATTGCAAGTCTTATCGAGCCAGTTAAAAATTATGAATTTTGTTATATAGGTAACCAATACCATAGCTATTTATATAGGAAATTCTTAAGTTGAGAATTTTGTCAGTCACTGTTTTAAAAATATTTTAAATATCATCGATCATGCTCACAGAGGACATGAATTTTGTCAATCGCATACAGATAAAAAATGTGAATTTTACTTATCATGCACAGAGAAAATATGAATTTCGTTGATCAAGAACATGAAATTCGTGAGATTTGTTGACTGCCTGTAGAAAAATTCCAAATGTTGTCGACTGAGTGTCAAAAAGTCTTGAAAAACTACCCTCCTTTTAAAATCATGTTTGTTATTTGAAAAAAAAAAAAATACAGTAAGGGCCATCATGTACATAAGTTGATGAAAAAGAGCTGCTGGATATATTAATTAATTAAAAAGGGCTGCCAAGCTTGTGGTAAGTCAACACTTACTACTATATAAGTTAGTTTTTTATGATGAAGTTTTGCAGTGATAATTATAAATTAAAGAGTTAGCCAAAAAATATGACAGCAAATTCATGCTTATGAATTGTTTATAGCTTTTCCATGAATAAATCAAAATTATTGTAAATTTGCATATTGGCAAGCATCTATTTAATAGTTAATAGTAGAAAACAAATTTTAATGTATCTTGAGTAAGAAAGCATTCCAGTAATAAAATAAAACTTTGATTAAAAAAAGGAAAAAAAAAAGATAACACATAAAAAATTACAGAACTTTAGGTGCAATTAAAGAACGTATTCCATTTGTAATACAATTACAACAAATATTTTCTAGAAAAGAATCTCTAGAAACATTATATTTTTTTGTAAACACACTACTATCTGATAAAGTTTACATTTAACATAATACTGGCTATGAAAAAAAAAATTACCCTTTAGTATAAAGTTCAGCATTAATATTAAACAAAATCAAAATATTAACACATCAAATACAACAGAAAATTGCACGCAGCTTTACCACAAATAATAACAAATATACTATAAACTTGATTAATGCAAGTACTATCTATTTCTCATAAAATATCTTTACCATAAATAAAGACAAAAATATTTTTTATTTGAATATTGGCAAGTATATATTTTTAAATTAATAGAAGAATATAAATTTTAACATTTCTTGAATGGCAAAGTGTTGCAACAATTAAATAATACTATATATATATAAATTAGAAAAAAAGAAAAAGAAAGATAGCTTATGAAAAATAACAGAAATTTAGGTGCAAATAAAACACTTATTCCATTACTAATACAATAGATGCAAAACTTTTTTAGAAAAGAATCTCTAGAAAAATGATATTTTTTTGTAAACACTCTATTATCAGTGTTTTCATTTAACATGATATAGGTTAAGAAAAAGAAAAATTATCTTTTAGTGTAAAGTTCAGCAGAAACTTTAAACAAAATTAAAATGTTAGCACATCAAATATGACAAAAAATTGTATGTACCTTTACCTCAAATAATAACAAATATATTGTAAACTTGACTATTGCAAGTATCTGTTTCTCATACAATAATAGAAGAGAGTTCAATTTAAATGTTTTTTGAATAGCAAAGTTTTCATAATGACGAAATATTAAACAAATAGCAGAACCTTTCAAAAGCCACAAAAATTTAGATGCAATAAAAACACTTTTTTCATTAATAATAGAATACTCAGGGATCTATCCAGGGGAAAAACTGAGTCCGTTAACGGACTCTTCACAAAAATAAATTTTACGAAAACGGACTCTTCACAAAAATAAATTTTACGAAAACGGACTCTTAACAAAAATAAATTTTACGAAAACGGACTCTTCACAAAAATAAATTTTATAAAAACGGATTCTTCACAAAAAATGAAAACAAAAATGTGTGAATAACATGTATGTGGTAAGTGTAAAATTCAACGAAAATCTAGCTTTTTTTTTGTCGATTTTATCGTCCATCTGAACGTAAACAAACTTCGTTTATAAGTATCTGGCTTTCCAGTCTTTCTCCAACAGACCTTTATTTGGAATCGGCGTTGATTGGCTAACATATGACGTCATAAAAAAGCAGGCGCGTTCAGGGAGTAAGAAATAAACCTCTTTTTCTCCGTAGATCGTATTTTACGCTGGATACGTTGTTTCTTTCGCTTGCTAGTTTGGCAACACGGGAAGAATCTGCTTTGCTTTGATTTTTGTTGCAAGCTGTCGCGATCACATGGAAGTAGCATAGCACGCTATCGTATATAAATCATTTTAATTTTTATTTCGCAACGCCATTAAATTTAATCTTTTCTTATTCTGCATAATTTAGATAATTGACGTGTATTCTTTTTTTTTTTTTTTTTTTTTAATAATGCGTTCAAAGAGTCATTCATTTGTTTCAAGATTTGGAAAATCTGAATGGCAACAGAGTTCGTTTGTTTATATCGTAATCTGATGTTTACAATTATTTATTTTTAATTTGGAGCCTAATACATTATAATTGGATATGATATACATGTTTTATAGAAAAATATGCTGTTTAAACGTTATTTTAAGTAAAAGAAATTATCTTTTAGCTGTCATATGTCTGCATTTGTTTTCCATTAAGCCTAACGTGGCGTATTGCTAGGGTCCATTCACAGATAGGAGTGGCGAATCCTGGAACCGTTCCACACACACCTCTCCAGAACGCATTTTATTATAAGTAGATATACGTTGCTGAGGTATAATAAGAGTTAGTATTCTTGTATATTTACAGGAACACAAAAAAGATTTCGAACACTACACTGTATCCGAAGAACTGTCTATTATAGTAGCAAGATCTGAATATTTTTAAAACTTCGTTATCTTACGAACCCACCTCATTTGATACGCTTTACGAGCAATTTCCAACTTGTTTTAACTTTATTAAATTAATTTTATTTTATTTTATTACTTACCCATCATACGTAGTATAGCGCAAGTCTTGCAATCGTTTTGAAAATCGAAATTTTTTTTTGACGGATTTACACGTTTTCGACACTGGAGATTTCGAAAAACATTTTTTAGAAAAAAAAAAAAAAAAAAAAAAATTGTCGTCCGTCTGTTTCTCTGTCTGTCAGTCTGTCTGTCTGTAAACGCTCTATCTCCCGAATGAATTGAGATAGAGACTTGAAATTTTGTATGTACTTAGTATGTAAGAATGGGACGAAGCCTATTTAATATCAGTAACCTCGATTATCCGGAACTATTTTTTTCGGACTCTGGAAAAATTCGTTCTGATGAAAGGTACATAAAAATTTTCGAAATGATGTATATTGATTTCAGTATATTTAAAATATTGTAATATTAAAATACACTAGAAAACGATTTTTCCCCTAGACCATACTCAACGGATTTTTTTAGTGACCCTGTAAATGAACCGAAAAAGCTACATAATTCATTTTCAGTACCGAAAACATGCCATAGTAAAATCCCCAATAACCTATGTAAATTTCATGGCAATCGAAGAATACTATAATAGAATTATTTTGTCGTTCCTTGTAATGATAAATCCTTTGCACACCCTATCTAAGCATCATTGTAGTACACCTCAAACACGTATATCCGTTTTGTTATTTTGAAATTGTGTAACATCATTATTAAAACACATCGCAAACGATTTTTCTCCATGTACACTGTAAAAAAAAAAAAACTTCAAAGTTACTAAGAATTTTTTAGGAAACTAAAAAGCCTAGAACTTTTTATGTAATGACAGCAACAAAATAAGGATTATTTTATTTTAAGGAGTGATCGTAAAAGGCAATAAAATAACACAAATTTTGCATAAAGAACGAAGTTAATCGAATTATTAGTTGCCGAGATATCTGTAATCCTGTTTTCCGCATTCTTTGGTTTTTCGTGACCCTGTATTTCATTCAAATTTCAATTCAAAGATATATTTTAATTGGTAATGAGACGCTTGATCCGACGCAATAAACTGTTAGTTAATAAGATTATTATTTTTGGAGTTATAAGGATGTTTCTTTTTCGCAATTCAGTACTACTTGAGTAGTTAGGCGTGTTGTATAATTTATCGAAAGAGATTCATCAGCAACTCATTAATACTAATACAGCATTACTATGCACAATAAAAATATAAATACACGTTTAAATTTTGTTTTGGAATTGCAATCCATTTTATAAATAGTTTTCAAATGTATTATTTTCATATATTATATATGCATATATATGATGCGTAAGTATTACGGTGGCCCCCAATGACTAGTTTTTTGGTTAAGGAGGTTTATTCATCTCACGCTTCATTTGTCCGTCTGCCACAGACTCGAACTCGCAGACAATTTAAGTTTCAGACTCTAATGCATTTTTTTTGGAAACTAATGAGCACCAATTTACATCAGGAACTACCTGAATATAATTTTTTTATTAAATTTCGTGCATTAGTTCTTGAGATAAAGCGTCCACAAAATTTATGTCACATACAGACAGACGAACAGATTCAATAACAGACATTTTGTAAAAATATGCTTTTCAGGTTATCTGATCTTTAAAACGTGTAAATCTGTTGAAAACCAGAATTCGAAAATTTTCACGAATCCAATACTTTTTTCTTCTAAAGGTAGAAGAAAGTAATAAATATCATTTTTATGATGATCAAAAAGTGACTTGCGTAATAACCGATTCATATATTACTTAAGCCATAGATTAAACATAATTATTCCTGGACAAATCATAAACATATTTTAAATAAAATTTCTGTTTTACAATTTTTGGGACTGCGAATTTTTAAACTTCTAAACCTAGCACATTTTCAATTTTTATACTGCCCTATAGAATAAAAAATTACTTTTAAATGCAATTTATTTGAAAACTGTATCTCAATTTGTTTTTTAGTTATTAATTTTTTTGTAGTTTTTAATATATACATTTTGTCAACGTGGCAACAAAGGTTACTGGATATTACGAGTAACAAATTACGGTTAATACAAGCAAAACATGTGCTCATTTTAATGTGATTTTCAGTGAATGTCTCTTACTGCACAGCAAATGTCTCTGTCGAATGTTTCAGTCTCTTAATGTTCTGTTCAAATGTAAAAATTATGTGGAATCCATAGCTCAAAAATTGCAGAGACTTTTGCAATTTTAATCGAGTTATTCTATGAAAAAGTGAAGAATTTCAATGTTACGCACACCACACACTCAAGAAAATATAAAGGAATGTCCTGAGATCTTGAAAGAATGAAATTAAGAATGGAAAGATGAAAACGTTCCAAGCACCCATTCTTTGAGAAATGTATAACTGACAAGGAAGGTCTCCATTGGGGGCATACTCAGATTTTTTTGAAAAAAATACGAATTAAACTACTCGTGTAGGTAATAAAGGATCAGTGAAAATTAGCGGCGGAATTACATTATTAGATATGTAAGAAAATAAAATAGCTTGGAATAATTGGCGCGAAAAGCTGAAAGCGACGCGGAATTTGGCGAGCAGTGCATTTCCTCGCCAAAAGCAGACGATTTTAACGAATCTGAAAATTGATTTTAATTGACTTCACTGTTAAAAATCTGCAGCATTTATTGCAACGTCACTGCACTACTTTTATAGAATATCTCTCTTCTGACCAATGAGAATGCTCCATAGCACGGTGAATTGACCGTGTCATATCACTGTTAAAAATCTGCTGCATTTTGTTGCAACGCACTCCACCGCTTGTATATAATATCTCTATTCCAACCAATGAGAAAGCTCCATTTCATGGCCAAGTAACCGTTTTTATACAAGCAAGGGAATTCGTTGCAACAAAATGCAGCAGATTTTTAACAGTGTATTTTTCAATTTGGAACAATTTTAATCAATTTAAATTGTGTTTTAAATGATAAAATATATTAATTTCATTTTATTATAAGTACATATAAACGTATATGACAAAATTAAACTTAAAGTAAAGTAAAAATGCAAAACTAAAATTACTTAAACTTATTTAAATAAATTGAACATAGAAAGTTTTTTCTTTAAAAAGTATTCGAAGCGTAAAAGCGTATTTTACAAAATTTCGTTTTTTCGCCAACCGGAGATAAATCGCCAAATAAACGAAATTTTTATTATTTTTTACGGACGTTATAAGGAGGTTCCGCCGAAATTTTTTTTATAACCATATATAACTATATGAGAAGAACATTCTGTAATTTTTTCAGATTTTTCTGAGTATGCCCGTATGGAGACCTTCCTTGTGAGCCTAGAATGGAAGAAGCATAAAATAAAATTTTATTTGTTTCTTTCTTTAAATCAGAAATCTGAGTCACATTAATTAGTCTTTTCATGTTTCATTTTTGCATTGTTAAGATTTAAAAAAAATATGTAAAGTGACCAATTGCATTATACAGTACATCATTCGTGTCTTTTAAAAATTATTTAGATTGAGAGCGTCCGTAATGGGTTTTAGACAAAAAATAACAAATCCATTAAAAAAAAAAAAAAAAAAAAAAAAAAAAGACACGCATTTAGCAAAGATTGATTATTTTAAGATAACTTTATGATATTAAATTCAATTTTACATCGGAATATTTAAAAGAATTAATCATTAGTTTAATCAAGTATATGATTTTAAGATTTTTATTACCTCAAAGGATATTATGATTAACATTAATATTTAATACGAACACTTCTATAATTTTCTTGCTTCTCGTTTTCGTTTTCGACAACAATAAAATCTCGTTACAACGAATGTAATTTTTGCAAATTTTCCAGTTTAACGAAAATTATTTGAATTAAAAAAAAAAAATCTTATAATTTTATTTCATTGTATAAATATTCAGTTTTAACGAATGTTTCAATATACCTAATTTAAACAGTGCTCCCTAAATATTCGCTGTGAAAAGAATTTGCTGCATATGTATTTATGTATTCACATAGTAGTCTAAACTCTCAAAAATATTAATTTTTTTCTGGCAGTAAAGGATGTCAGTAAAAACCAAGCACAGGGCCTTCCTTAGGCTTGATTGGGCCCTCATTGCGCTACGGCAACAGTACTTTAGTTTGGTGCATATGGAAGTGCTTTCGAGGGCTCTTCGAACCACATTGCACTTCCCTTCATCTCCTGATTCACGTATAAGTTTCATTACAGGTGAAATGGTTTAGAAAAAAACGTATAAAACGGCAGAACGTGCCAAACTGTATAGAAGACGACGAGATTCAAGCAAAAACTATGAAACCTGACAAGCGAGTAATCTGTCGCTCTGCCCGCCTGCCTGTATTAGAGGGCGAAACAGGGGAGCAAAGAACAGATGTTAACACAACACATTCAGAATAAGGGAGTTTTCGAAGGAAAAAAAAAAAAAAAAAAAAAAAAAAAAAAAGCTTCCAAATGTTTAAAGAATCGGAAATTGAAGGCATAAAAAAATATTAATAGTTAAGTAATGCGGGAGATAGTAGTGTTTAAAGTTGTATAAAACGTGAATTAGAGCGCAAAATTGCGTATACTTGTCTATATTGTATCATTTTTTCCTAATGTTTATCTGAATTCTATTTAGTTATTCAATTTAATGGAGATTTCAGACAAAATAATCAATAAATAACACTTAAAAAAAATAAAAAATAAAAAAATAAATATAGTTTAAGAAAACTAAAAACCACGCTTTTTAAGTATATCAAACAAAAAAGTGAAAAATAATTCGTACTATAAGCTGAAAACGAAAATAGATGAAAAATACTATCTTTATATATAAAAATCTTCTGTGCGTGTGTATGTAATTGAACTCCTCCTAAACGACTGGACCGATTTTGATGAAATTTTGTGTGTGCGTTCCAGTAGATTCGAGAATGGTTTAGATTCACATTTCGTCGAAATTGATTCAGTACTTTTTTAGTAATTAGGCAAAAACTAATAGTTAGTGATTTTTCGCTAATTAAAAGTGCTATATATATTAAAGAAAGTCAGGATTTCGTATTAATCATAGCACAAAAAATCTACCATCCAAAAATCTTGAAAATTGAGGTAAAAATACTTCTTATAACATCGAGTGCCTCTAAAAATGGATTTTCGAAAATTCCATCGTTTACGATGAGTAGAAAAAAGAACGAACTTTTAAAAAATTCCTTAAAATCGGTTTTTGTAGTTATTTTTCATCTAATAGCATATTGTAGTGTATTTTTTCTTGCTGAATTGAACGGTACTAAGCAAATTTGTCTAAGTCCAGTAGTTCGTGAGATAATTTACATTTTCCTAATTTGGCGATGTCTTTGGCGCAAAAACCTGAAATTTTCAATGATCATCTTTATATATAAAAATCTTCTGTGCGTGTGTATGTAATTGAACTCCTCCTAAACGACTGGACCGATTTTGATGAAATTTTGTGTGTGCGTTCCAGTAGATTCGAGAATGGTTTAGATTCACATTTCGTCGAAATTGATTCAGTACTTTTTTAGTAATTAGGCAAAAACTAATAGTTAGTGATTTTTCGCTAATTAAAAGTGCTATATATATTAAAGAAAGTCAGGATTTCGTATTAATCATAGCACAAAAAATCTACCATACCAAAAATCTTGAAAATTGAGGTAAAAATACTTCTTATAACATCGAGTGCCGCTAAAAATGGATTTTCGAAAATTCCACCCCTACGATGAGTAGAAAAAAGAGCGAATTTTTAAAAAATTTCTTAAAAATCGGCTTTTGTAGTTATTTTTCATCTAATAGCATATTTTAGTGTATTTTTTCATGGTGAATTGAACGGTACTAAGCAAATTTGTCTAAGTCCAGTAGTTCGTGAGATAATTCACATTTTTCTAATTTGGCGATGTCTTCGGCGCAAAAACCTGAAATTTTCAATGTTCATCTTTATATATAAAAATCTTCTATGCGTGTGTATGTCACTGAACTCCTTCTAAACGACTGGACCGATTTTAATGAAATTTTGTGCGTGCGTTCCAGTAGATTCCAGAATGGTTTAGATTTCCATTTCGTCGAAATTGATTCAGTACTTTTTTAGTAATTAGGCAAAACCTAATAGTTAGTGATTTTTTGTTAATTAAAAGTGTTGAATAATTTCGATAAATAGAGTGCGGACGGAATGTCCGAGCGGTCAAAGGCGCCAGATTTAGGCTCAACTTCTCGAAGAAAGAGATCGCGTGTTCGAACCCCGCTCCTGTCAAAAGTGTATACTTTACAGTAATATAGCCTGTATTATAATTTTGATTAACTGACTTCAGAAAATCGTTAACTTTTAACAAAAAAGAGAAAAATAAACTTTTCTATCAAAAATTGAACCGACTTCAAAAAATACTGAAGAGTGAAAAATAATTTCCTTACATAATTGTAATAAGAAATTAAATTAAGAGCGTAGTGTTTATCATGCGTATCACTATATTTAAGTACATTTATTTGATTTTCTGGTGTCGGTGCCAGGAAGGACAACGTCTGTCGGGTCCGCTAGTATTACTATAAAATCATTGTTATTATAGAAATCAATTAATAAGCAATAAATAAAATTATCGCGGAAAAAAAGCGTGGGGTGCTCCATCTACCATGCTCCATCTATCAGTTCTTAAGAAGCACCCCACGCTTTTTTTCCACGGTAATTTTATTTATTGCTTATTAATTGATTTCTATAATAACAATGATTTTATAGTAATATAGTATTTTTCATCTATTTTCGTTTTCAGCTTATAGTACGAATTATTTTTCACTTTTTTGTTTGATATACTTAAAAAGCGTGGTTTTTAGTTTTCTTAAACTATATTTATTTTTCACTTTTTAGTTTGATTACTTTAAAAGCGTGGTTTTTAGTTTTTTTAAACTATATTTATATTTAATACAAAAACCAAATTAATCGGTTGGATAGTTTCAGAGTAATTGGTGAACATACATAGAAAAAAAATACATACGCGTCGAATTGATAACTTCCTCTTTCTTTTCTGAAGCCGGTTAAAAATAAAAACTGTAATACGGAATTTTTTTTTAAATTTTACATAGATGTAAATAATGTCAGGAGTGGGGTTCGAACCCACAATCTCTTTCGAAAAACAGAGCTTCAACCCGGCGCCTTAGACCGCTCAGCCATGCTCTCTACACTCCATTCAGTGAACGTATTCAACACTTTTAATTAGAGAAAAATCACAAATTTTATTAGTTTTTGCCTAATTACTAAAAAAGTACTTGAATTCGTATCGATTCGTATCGAAAACGAACCAATTTCGATGAAACTGAAGTGGTACCAATTCGAGAGCATCGTCTTTCATTTAACACCAAAACCAAGTTAATCGGTTGCATGGTTTCGGAGTAATCGGTGAACATACATAAAATAAGGAGAGTTACAAACTCACAAGCTTACAAACATACAGGTGAAGCTAATAAAAGCGTGGTAAAAAAACGAGAAAGAGTTTTTTAAATATTTAGAAAATCGGAAAATGAAAGCATAAAAAAATATTAATAGTTAAGTATGCGGGAGATAGTAGTGCTTAAAGTTATATAAAACATGAATTAGAACGCAAAATTGCATCTACTTGTTTACAATGTATCTTTTTCCCTCATGTTTATCTGAATTCTTTTTAGTTATTCAATTTAATGGAGATTTCAGACAAAATAATCAATAAATAACACTTAAAAAAAAAAAAAAAAAAAAAAAAAAAAAAAAAAAATGTTTAAAGAATTGGAAATTGAAAGCATAAAAAATATTAATAGTTAAGTATGCGTAGATAGTAGTGTTTAAAGTTATATAAAACATGAATTAGAGCGCAAAATTGCATCTACTTGTATACAATGTATCTTTTTTCCTTATGTTTATCTGAATTCTATTTTGTTATTCACTTTAATGGAGATTTCAACAAAATAATTAATGGATAACACTTTAATAAAGAAGAGAAAAAAAAAACTGTATTCATGTTTTGTTTTTTGTTTTTTTTATTAGCTCACAGGCTATCATAGCCTGAGAGCTTATGTGCCCGTCCGTTCTGTATGTATGTGCGTATGTGCGTATGTGCGTAACGCGATAACTCATGATAAAAATATCGGATCCACTTGAAATTTTGTATATAGGTATATCCTGATAAGGCGCTTCCCTGATTAGTTTTTGGAGTTCATTCGATATGTATAAGAGGGGGAACGGGGGGCTCATGCCCCCCGTTAGTTGATATAAATGGGATTTTCATGCAGAATTAAGTTTTCAAAATTTAGATTAGGATCATTCTGATGAGGCGATTCCGTGACTGTTATTAGGTGTTCATTGAATAAGTATAAATAGGGGGAACAGGGGTTCTAATGCCCCCCCCCGTTAGTTGATATAAATGGGATTTTCATGCAGAATTAAGTTTTCGTTCAAAATTTAGATTAGGATCATTCTGATGAGGCGATTCAGTGACTGTTATTAGTTGTTCATTGAATAAGTATAAATAGGGGGAACAGGGGTTCTAATGCCCCCCCCCCGTTAGTTGATATAAATGGGATTTTAATTGAGAATTAAGTTTTCGTTCAAAATTTAGATTAGGATCATTCTGATGAGGCGATTCCGTGACTGTTATTAGGTGTTCATTGAATAAGTATAAATAGGGGGAACAGGGGTTCTAATGCCCCCCCCCGTTAGTTAATATAAATGGGATTTTCATGCAGAATTAAGTTTTCGTTCAAAATTTAGATTAGGATCATTCTGATGAGGCGATTCCGTGACTGTTATTAGGTGTTCATTGAATAAGTATAAATAGGGGGAACAGGGGCTCTAATGCCCCCCCCCCCATTAGTTGATATAAATGGGATTTTCATGCAGAATTAATTTTCGTTCAAAATTTAGATTAGGATCATTCTGATGAGGCGATTCCGTGACTGTTATTAGGTGTTCATTGAATAAGTATAAATAAGGGGAACAGGGGTTCTAATGCCCCCCCCCCCTTAATTTATATAAATGGGTTTTTCAAGCAGAATTGTCAGATTTCGTTCAAATCTCTGAATAGTTTTGGAAGTTTAATGGTTAAGTATAAAAGAGGGGGATAACTCCTTTTAAATTATATAAATGCTAAATGGGTTTTTATTAAGAATTATCTAATTTGCTCTGAATTTTGGATATAGATTTTTTATATGATAAAGCATGTCTTTGATAGTATAGGAGGTTCAATGATTAAGTATAAAAAAAAGAGGAAAGGGGAGAGCTGTTTCCACTTCTTAATTTTTTTTTCGAACGGAATTAACCCTTGAAAATATAAGGCTTTAATGTGCAATTAGTATTTGTAGCCTGTGAGCTCAATGCCATCAGTTTAACTGGGCAGTATTCTTTTTATTTCATTATAAATCCTTGTAATGAATTTCTAACTTAAGTTTTAATATTTTGTTTTATTTAAATTTCAAGATGGAGTGGAAAGTTTTTAGCAACAGTTGAATCTGAAAATAATATCAATAATCTATATCTATACCTGTATTATAAAGAGGTAAAGTTTGTTTATTTGTAGGTGCTGGAAATTGGAACTACATAATCGATTTCAAAACTGGTACCAAAATAATGATCTTCGCCCCGATTCAAACATAGGCTAGATCTTATGCCGATGCCACAAACCGAAAGGGGGTGCAGGGGCAAATAAATAGTCAAATGCGAGTATTATTCGCGCTTAGAGGGTTCCGTACAATATACATATGCATTATTAACCCCTTGGGGACGAGCGACTGGTATACGTGCCACTTAAAATTCTCAGAATCCTTCATTATTCCCGCCAGTTACCTTTATTGCAAAGTTTACCTTGTTTTATTGGAGCATTTTCATGATTCAAATTCAAATACAAAAATTATTTTATTTTGAAAAATCGGGGGTTAAAGATTAAAAATTTAGCTAAATTCTCTCATCGCGAAGGAATATTAACTGCTGCATTACCAAAAGAAAATCGTTGCAGAACGAAAAATAAGAATTTAAAAAAACTGTACAATGTAGTGTTGGTTATAGCTGTATACACTAGAAAAGTATGAATGGATATACCTAAATTATATCAAATATTCTTATTCTGTCTTTCTTTTTTTTTTTTTTAAATCTTATTCTCATGTATTTATAAGCAACTTAACTCAGTACTGAGAATAAAAGGTAGAGCATATTTAAACTTCATTTGGCATTTCATAAAATTAAATTCAGCATAGTGATAACCCTTTTCTTTTTTCATTGTTGCTAACACAAAACTGTTGTTCAATGTTTAAACCTGGCATTGTGCTAAAGAAGCTTGTGTAAAAGGGAGCTCGCAAATTTGCAAATCTCTTTGATTCGTGACGCGTTTTTCCTGATAGGATTTTAATTAACTTTTTAATACACAAATGACGTAATGAGAGACCCACTCAATGCAAACTAATCGCGAACCCCATAGTATTTATAAAGGGTTCGCATGCATAAGGAGTTAGAAAAAATATTTTGTATTTACCAAAACAATAGTAACCAATTTGTATAATTTACGAGTAGTTTGGCAATTTATATAATTTGTCGAAATGGGTCGACAGGATAATCCAGTAGTACCCGCAATTCCGTAATAAAGCATTACTATGTATTAAAAATATTTACTTATGCGTTTAAATTTTATTTTGGAATTGCGATGCATTTTATAAACAGTTTTCGCAGGTTTTATTTTCATATTTTATAGTATGCATATCCATGATGGATAAGTATTATGATGCCCCCCCCCCCCCCCACACCCATTAACAACTTTTTATTTTTGGATCATTTAGTGAACAATTTTCTTTGCTTTGACTTCCCTCCCATTTTTTCCGCTAACATTTGTTATTCTATAGCTAATGTTGCTTTCATTCTGTCATGCCATAGGAGTGAAAAATTACTTTCCCTATTTTAATGATCACAGAATGCGTGTGTTCAGAAATTTCCCCGACATCTTCGCTTTCATGCTGATTTTTAAAAATAGGATTAAATCAAATTCCATATGCTTGAATGGAATATAAAAAGATGGGGGCGAAACAGATCTCTGCAGCAGATGGTAAAATTTAAAAGTTTACCCTTCAAAACATTCAGGACAAAAGAACATTTTACAAAACCGGGGGAAGTTTAAAGAGTGGATGTTTAATCGATTTATTTTATTTTATGATTTTTTTTTATTTTGAGGTGGTAGTATAGAGGAGAAATCGCATAGTTTATTTAGTATAGAAGCGTAGAAAACACTGATATATCTCGTGTTTTAAAATTACAAGCATAGACATAGATGTATGGAAATTTCAAATGGTATTACAGCAAAATCTGTAAATATGAAACCTTTCTTAACGGAATATCTTCATTGTCTAGAAGAAAAAATAACAACATATCGATTTTTTTTTCTTTTCACGAAAAATACGACCGCTGCATTACTATGCATTACTATCATTGCTATATTACTGTCATTGTGCTTCATTAGATAGTATATCAGTCAAACAGTTTAGGAGTTTTAGAGTTACAAGAAAATCATTGGAGTCACCACAAAAGAACTTCGCAAACGAATCTGTAATTAATAGCTATATACATAAAATGCAAATGGAAATTTGTTCCTTCTGCTTATAACTTGAGCTCAACTGACGAAATTTTGATGGGATTTCCACTATTAGTTAGATAATTTTCCAATGATAATTTTACTATATAACTTATCTTCTAAATTGCTTAGTTATAGAATTATTGAGGGGGGGAGCTACAATTATATAAGTCTAATCATGAAAGATTAGCAGCGAAATAGCATATGAGCTGTATATTTACATCAAAATTTTTGTGGTATTTAGATAAGTGAATTTATATGTATGCATTTTATAAATAGTTTACACATGTTTTATTTTCATATTTTATATTATGCATATCCATGATGGGTAAATATTATGGCGGCCCCCAACGACTAGTTTTCTTTTTTGAAAGTTTGCGGAAGTATTTTATATGACAAATCTAACAAAGACTCTTTTCTTTTCTCTGAAAAAGATTTAATAGTTTATTTAATTTAAAAAATATCGTACTATCTTCGTTTACCATAATTTAAACAAGTGCACCTGTAGTTTTGAATCATGTAATTTGAACCACCTGAAGTCTAGATATATTCTTTTCGGCATTCACACAGCCCTACTCAAATTTCTAATAAAACTTTCAAAACATTTTCGTTAGTTTAAAAAAAAAGAAAGAAGGAGAAAAAAGATATTTTTTCAAGGTTTTATTTTGTATATACTAATAGAAAATGCAAATATAAACATCATAATAGATGTAAATCAACTATCTTAGACATAGTTAAAACTTAGATTAAGGTTCAAGAAACTTTATTCCAAAGAGAAAAGATTTACTATACAACGTTGAGCATTACCTTTATTTTTCTTTCATTGAATTTAAAACCTTTTTCTTATTTTATTTTTCAGGCTCATGTTTCCTTTTATGAACATTTGCAGCAGGTAACACTTAGATTGTTCCTTTTTCTTTCCTTTCCGTTTGAAGTAATGTAAAAAATGATTAAATCTAAACAATGTAAAACCGGAAATACAATAACCTTCCACATTTAAGCATTTTTTTTTTCTTATATCATTTAAAAAATCATTTTACTCTTTTCAGCACTTTCCAACAAAGTTGAAAAGTACTTATACCATTCGGTTTATCTGTAAGTCTGTTTAAATATACTCGGACTTTCAACTAATTGATAAAGCTCATTTAGGATCACCAAAGTATGTTTGGTATTGAATATGAAGATAGGTACGATTAATGGTTCATTTACAGGGACACTCAAAAGAATTCGATTACGTTATGATATATGGAGAAAAATCGTTTGTTGAGTACTTTAGCGACATTATGCTATTTCGCATGTATCGAAACTGATATAAATCACTGAATTTTTACGATTACTTTAAAAAGAGCATTCATGGCATTTATTATTAATTTACAGGGACACACAAAAGAAATTGGTTTTGCGTAGTAATTGCTGGAGAGTACGTTTTAAAATTTGGTACGCGCTTTTACATTTAATTATTATTATTATTATTTTTATATATATATTACTCTTTATACACAAATTCTATACCTCATATGCAAGGCTGCACAAAAGTATTCGCATACCATTCTTCTTATTAGAGGAAATTGCTATAGGAGAATTTTCAACTGAAATACATGTATCTTTTAAATGAACTAAATTTTGGAATGCAGGTTGTTAATAGATACAAATTTCCATATCATATACAGGGCTACCAAAAATTTAGATAATTTTCTGATTGCAGATGGGGACAGCTGAAATCGGGATTTGACATGCAAATGTTAAACGAGACGTAGCATTTTAATTGTTTTAACGGTGCAGTTTTGCTACATTATTCTGAATGTGTTGGAAAGTGCTTCATACGTAATCTATGCTTGATGCATGAATTTTTCCTTCTTGTTTAAATTTAGTGTAGTTTATACTTCGGCGGTCCACAATCAGGAATACACAGGTAAATACGAACATTATTTACATTTTTTTTTAAACTTATGTTTTTACAAGAAGAAAGTATTGAATTCGTAACAATTTTTTCAAATTCTGGTTTTCGACGAATTTATTCGTTTTAAAGGTCAGGGATCCCGAAAAATTTGTTTTTGCAAAATCTCTGTTTGTGAGTCTATGAAACTCTTTGTCTGGCTGTATGTAACACAAATTTTGTGGGCGTTCTTTCTCAAACATTAATGAGTGGAATTAAAAAAAACTTTAGATTCAGTTAGTTTCTGGTATAAATTGGTGCTGATTACTTTTTTGTATAAATCGCATAAAAGGTGGCACTGCTATCTAGCATTTTTCACGATTTTTGAAATGGCTATATCTCAAAAACTAATGCATGATTTTTTTTTTTTAAATCGAACTTTAGATTTAGTTAATCCCTGATATAAATTGGTACTCTTTATTTTTTGATGTAAATTGCCGAATATGTGACTTTATTTTATACGATGCTGTATTTTACGGTATGCTATATTTTATACGATTTTCGCAAAAGCTGTATCTCAAGAACTAATGCATAAATTTTCAAATCAAACTTCAGATTCAATTTTCCTCATATGTAAATTAGTCCTAATTAGTTTTTGATATAAATTGCCCAACAAGTGGTTCTGTTATCCAGATTTTTTTTTACGATTTCCGCAATAGCTCTGTCAAAAATACTAATGTAAGGATTTTCATCAAACTTCAGATTCAGTTACATAAATTGACATAAGTTATTGCTAATTAGATTTTGATATAAATCACTCAATCGATGACGCTGTTATGCTGCATTTTTCAGGAAACATTAATGTGTATGAGATAGCAGAAAGTTTTGAGATTGCAACCCTTCCATCAAAATTAACCGAAAAATACGAAATTTAGTACGAAAAATCAGAGTTATCCCTGTAAATTTGTATCATAAACCTCCGCAAAAATATTTCCTATCGAATGATATAATCTGCAAAAAAGATCCATCGCGTAGTTTTTGAAAACACTCGTTTGGAATTTTCAGAACTTCTGCTTTATAATATATATGATGTAGTCGTCGTTCAGTCCTTCCGCAAATAACATAGCAAAAAATGCCCAACCCAATTATTTAAAATTTAAAATATAAATTTTGCATAAATTTCTCGAGTGATTTCAAATTTTATGAAAATCGGATGTATAGTTTAATTACAGGGCCAATCAAAAGCATTCAGTTGCATCACGTTCGATGAGAAAAAATAGTTTCAAATGAATTTTAATGATGATGTACTCGTTCGAGTATAATAGAATTGATATGCATCTATGAAGTATATACTAAAAAATACATTCTGCACTATCTGCTTTGCAAAGAATATTTGCTATTAATTTATAGGGTCACACTAAAATACTCCATCACACAATGATATAGGGAGAAACACTGTTTAGAGCGTGTTTTAATACTATTAAACTATTTCACATTTTATGAAATAGGTATACGTTCCTGAGGTTTACAACAAGTTACTTCCTGTATAGGGGGGAACATTGTTTGGGGTGCTTTTTAATTATATTGAGCTTTTTCACATTTAATGATATTGAAAATATGTTGCTGGGGTTTACTAAAGGTTACTTCCTGTATAATAGAAAGCAGATTGTATTTGCAGGGACACACAAAAGATTTCAACCATTATATTGTATCCGAAGTACTGTATACTGTTACACGAAGATCTGAATGTTATCAAAACTTCCTTATAGTACGAACGCACTTCATTTGCTACGCTTGATGCGCAATTTCCGACTTGTTTATAAATGGAATAGCTTATTAGTGTTACAATAAAAAAAAAATAATGTTTTTAAAAATCTGCAGCAAATTTTTGTTTCAGCTCCTTTAACCCCTTGGGGACGAGCGACACGTATACTTGCCACAAAAAGGCTTAAGAATACTTGTTTATCCCGAATCAGTAAAATTATACTGAAAGATTTGTCTTATTTAATAGGAACATTACTTAATAGGGCACAAATTTCTGTTTTTAAAAACCAGTGATAAAACATTAAAAATTTCGTAAAATGCTCCCGTCGCGAAGGAGTTAAGTATGAGAAGTAGATACTATAAAGAATTTATCTTCGAAGTTCATAATAAATAACTTTATAATCGCACCAAAGACAGAGCATAATTTCTTGTGCGCAAACATTAGACTTTGCTGCTCGTTTAGTTTATTTTAAGAGCTGATTACATCATTGCTTTTGCACAATATTGTCATAAATATTATCATAACCCACTTTTTATATTCAGTAAAAATTCTTTTCAAAAATGGGTCATCTTCATGTTGTTTTAAAAGAATTTTGTGTTACGTTTTTTACACATTTATAAAATAAATGAAAATAGTAACATAAATACTATTTATTCTGTGTAGAAATTTTCCATTAAAATTCGAAAATTTTTATTCCTGAAAGAAATACAGCACTTCTACATTGTATCTGACAACGGATAGTAAACTTTTTTTTAAAACCTGTAGTTTTAGTTTAGCAGATCTAATCACCCAAATTTCCTTTTACGACCATCTGCAGTAGGTTGAACTTGGAATTTTTTTTCTCTCGAAACAACTTCGAAAATGACAATCAGTAAATGAATTCCATAACATAAAAACTACAAATAAATGATGCGTCAAAAAACTGTAAGTCATAAAAACATAAAGTTACAAAGAAATTATCATCCCATTTTTAAAACATTTCTGCTTGTTTTCGTCATACGTTTTGGAAATCATTTTACTCTTTTTAAAAGATGATTTACTTCCGTTATAATAATAAAAAACAATAAAAAAGAAAAAAGAAAGAAAACAAGTATAAAACAAGAAGACAGTCATTGATGTAAAAAAAAAAAAAAGATGTCCAAGTTTTTTTGACATTTGAAAAATTCGAAACTGCCTGTCGTTTTACTCTCATGACAAAAAATGTCATTTAACGGTGAGAAAAAAAAAAACTTTATATCCTTAGGAAAATACTTATCTGCTCAGCTCTAAGTATAGCTTGCACTACTGTCTCAAAAACGTCTTCGGAAACAAAAAATGCTGTTTGTTTAGTTGATTCTTAGAACTGATATTACATTACATATTTACACTACATTGACATAAATGTCATCTTAATCCACTTTCTATAACCAGTAAAAATTCTTTTCAAAAATGTGTCATTTTCATGTCGTTTAAAAAAATTTTAAAATCGGATTGTTATACATTAATAATATAAATAAAGATAATAACATAAGTACTATTTACTCTCTGTAGAAATCTTTTATAACAATTCACGAAATTTTATTCTAGAAAGAAATAAAGTTTTTCTACATTGTATTTTTTCACACAGACTTTTTTTTTAAACCTGTAGTTTAGCGGATCTAATGACTCGAGTTTCCTTTTACGAACATCTGCAGTAGGTTGAACTTGGATTTTTTTTTTCTTGAAACAACTTCGAAAATGACAATTACCAAATGAATTCCACAACATAAAAATTACAAGAAAATTGTAAGTCAATAAAAACAAAGTCACTAAGACACTAACATTCTTTCTTAAAGCATTTCTGCCTGTTTTAGTCATATGTTTGGAAATAGTTTTACTCTTTTTTTCAAAGATGTTTTTACTTCCGTTATAATAATAAAAACAAGAAAAAAAAAAAAAAAGAACAAGAATAAAACAAGAAGACAGTCATTGGTGTAAAAAAAAATGTTCAAATTTCTTTGACATTTGAAAAAGTCGAAACTGCCTATCGTTGTACTCTGATGACAAAAAATGCCTTTTAACGGTGAGAAAAAGAACTTTATATCCTTAGGAAAACTCCTATCTGCTCAGCTGTAAGTATTAGCTTGCACCACTGTCTCAGAAACGTTTTCGGATGAGTGAGTGTTTTTCAGGTTCCATTGTCTTCTCGAAAGATCTCTATTCGAACAAACAAAGAAATAAATAAAATAGCTACAATTTAACATTTAATGATTTAAAAAACAATTTCAGAGAGCATAACCATTAGCAATAATTGTTTGTTCTGAATTGTTTTGTAGAAGAACATTAACCAAATTATGTTGTGTGGAGTTTTGCAGTAGAAGCAGTAATTGTGTTGCAGCTTTCTCAGATAATGTTTTCTAAAGATAACACAAAAAAGGTTATTGTGTGAGTATAAGGTTTAGAAGAAATAAATTATTGAACTCTTATTTGTGACAGTTTTTAACTTTGTGGCAACATCAATGCTCAAGAGCATATAGATTAAACTCTCTATAAGACGGACTCTGAGTAAGGTGTAAATCAGTCTAACTCGGAAATATTTTCAAATCCCAGCGAATTCATAGACATAGAGTAAAATTTGTCTAAAACGGAATATTGTCTACTGCGAAAAAATTATCGATCGATATTGCTTTAGGCAGAGTTTTACTGTATTTTGTTTTATTTCTCTATATAAGTATTTAAATAAAAAAGACAGAAAGGTAAGGAAAAAGAAATGCGATTTTGAAATAGAACTTTTAAAGAAGATTTTATTATTTTTTAAATCGTTGCAAGTTATTCCTCTAAATGCACTTTTTAAATTCAAATTTTAAGACTGAACAAATATGTATAGTGTTCGTCATTAATCATTGCAGATTATTCTTGCATTTTTTTTTTTAAATTCGAACTTTAAGGTATTTAATAAGCATATAAACATTGATGTTCTTTATTAATAATTGCAGGCAATTGTTTTATTTATTTTTTAATTTAAAGATCTAATAAGCATGGGAAAAAAGATGCAAACAAAATTAAGTTAAATAAATTTAAAATTATACTTTCTGCCAACGAAAGCATAAAAAATATATTGTCAATTTATCCCATGGTATGAGTTTGACAATTTAAATAAAGTGTCTTGGGGGTAATAACGCCAAGTGCTAATATTATAACATGATTATAAAAAAAATCCGAAAAAAAGGCAATGCGTGTTCAATGTTGAAAGGCTCTGAGTCATCCGAATCACAAACAACCTCTAAAAGTTAATTTGTTACATTGTATACCTTATCGCTGGAAGAAGAATGTAAGAGTCAACGCCAGATCTAAAATTTGCTAGGTAATTTCTGTGATGTGAAGGCATAGTTAGGAATATTTATTTATTTATTTATTTAAGAATATTTTTTCACCTAAATTTGTAGTGTATTTCATGTTTTTCGAAATGTTGTGAGATATTTTGGCTGTGTTTGTGAGGTAGCTTATAATTTAAAATGTGCCGTGTGAAATGTTTACCGGGGTAATAACGCCATCCACTGGTGTTATTACCCTAGTAGATTCTTTACAGTGTTGGACCTACATTTTTAATTTAATGTTTTTTAATTTTATGCACGAGAGACTATTATTGTCATTGTTGAAAACCAATAGGTATATCAATAAATTTGTATATCCTATATGCTGCTAAATTTTTCATGTAAAAAAAAATCAAATGATTATTATTGCAACTTGATATTATAATTAATTTTAAGTAAAATCATTTTATCAATTTCCAGGCCAGTCTGCGTTTCTTCGCGTTTCGTATTGATTTTTGACATTCGGGAAAGAATTACGGTTATTAAAATGCAAAGGATAATTTTTATTCTTTGCAATTTTTTAAATCTAAGCAATTTTTATGCGATTTTTAACCTGTGTTTTATTTTATTTTCTTGTTGTTCTTTTTTTTTCTTTTGGAGATTTTTCCACATTGGTAAAAAGAATCCTCTTTTCAATAAAATTTATTCGGAACTCGTACAGCGACTTTTGAACTTTTCGCAAAATTTTTTATGGTGTTTAAATTTTTCTTTTTTTGCTGCGATTTTACATAACTTTAAAAAAAGTAAGTCTATTTTGAAATTTAAGCCTAATATAGTAAGACATTTTGTCTAGGGTATATTTAGTGCGGTTTTTAGAGTTATTTCGCTTTTCGCATTGACTTTTATATTTGTGAAAGAATTTCGGTTTGAATGCTGTTCACTGTAAGTAACTGTGTAAATTTTATCCTTTGCGAATTTGGTATTTTTTAATTTGTAATTCATACAGTAAAAGTTTCGCGATTTTTTGAGTTCTTTCTTGTGCTGCGGCGATTTTTTGACATTCATAAATGAAATCCTGTTTTATTCCTTATCCTCCTATATATATTAAATTTTGTCCTCTGCGACTTTTGAAAAAAACTGTCGTGACTTTTAGCATTTTCTCGCGATTCGCTGAAGTTTTTCTACATCATTAAAAGAAATCCGATTTAAACTTCTATCCCAATATAGTAAATTTTATTCAAATTTCAGTTCAGATTATTCGTAATTTCAGTAGAGATTTTTAATCTTTTCGAGTTTCGTGTGCTACTTTATTAACGGAACAGGACAACGCCGTTATTCTTTTATAAAAGATGATTTTTGCTTAGCTGAAACTAATCAATCAGACTTTTATAACTTGTGATACATCTAGTTCCAAACCCTCAACAGTTTTTGTTCTAAAACTCTTGAAAACAAACCCTTAACTGTAACCATTAATTTGGTAGAGGTTAAATTTAGAGAAGCAGTCTTCTGGAGTTGGAAAAACAAAGCAATACACTTCACACGCACTTATGCATTACTAAAAGAAAAGTTTATTCTCGGAGATTTTCTTTATAGGCATTTTGCTCTCGTTCAGCTAGAGAAATACGAACATGAAGAAAAAAAGTGAATGAATAAAATTGGTGTGTCCGGGTGATCAACCACGCGTAACTCAGTGGTGCTTGTGAAAGAGCTTCCGTTCGTCTGAAACGCTCTTGAAATAAAGTTATAAATGTAATCTAATCGCACTGACTCAAACAGAGAGCTTGGAATTTCAGCGGATACAAATATATGTCATGAAAATAAAGGTATTATTAAAGAAATATGATTTATGATATCATAGAGCTATATTTATGGGTGCTCGGAAAAAAAAAATCTCTGCAGCCTCGGCTTATTGGGCAAAAATTAAATCATGATTACAGATAAACTTAGTTTAGAAATTTTAACTGCCCGCTTTACTAGTTTTTAATTTCAGTTTTCTGTAAGAGCTGGTTTTATCAGAATCATGTTAATTCGATAATTTTTTCTTCATCCTCCCCCTTTTTTTTGGTGATAAGAGTCACTCTTGTCAGTATAAAAGTTGTAGATAGTATTGAGAAGATTTACAATAAATTTGGGCAGATTTCATATCTTGTGAATTGACGAAGTTACCAATTTTTTTCTCCCCTACCTCTTTTTTCTGTAAGAGTTGATCTTACCAAAAGTTTGTCAAGATAATAGATGTAGATAATATTATGAAGATTTATAATATATTTAAATGGATTTGATATCTTCTGATTTGACGAAGTTATGAGTTTTTGTCTTCTTCTTTCTCTATCTTCTTTTTTTATTTCTATATAAGAGTTGTTTTTTCAAAATCTTGCCAGTATAAAAGTTGTACATAATATTAAGAAGGTTTATAAAAAACTAAAGTGAATTTGATATACTGTGAATTGTCGAAATTATGAATTTTTGTCTTCTTCACTCTTCCCCCTATTTCATTCTTTATTTTTCATTTATTTCTGTAAGAAATGGTCTTATCAAAATCTTGTCAGTATATAAGTTGTAGATATTATTAAGAAGATTTATAATAAATTTAAGAGGATTTGATATCTTGTGACTTGACGAATTTATAAATTTATTTTTTCCTTTACCTCCTCTCCCCTATTTATGCTTTTGAAATTTTGGTTGCAGATGTTTGGTGCAGAAAGAGAATTTTTGTTTGAAAAATACGGTGGTTAGATCTCCCTTTTAAATGCACACAATTCAATGAACTTATAATTTTAAGATTATCATGATGAGTATAGCTTGTAATATAATTTTGGTACTGTAATAATTTTTGAAGTACAGTAGAACCCCGCTAATTCGGATCCCGTTAATCCGGATTTCCGGATAATCCGGATCGGTTTTGTCAATTTTGTTTTTTCAAGTTTGAGAAGCGATTGACCAATTTCCATAACATTAACTTGTTTCATTCTGAATTAAAAAAAAAAAAAGTTTTTCTGAAATCTTTTCAGAAGAATATCATAATTTTACTTACCCATCATACGTAGTATAGGGTAAGTATTGCAATCGTTTTGAGCATCGAAAAAATTTTTATGACGGATTTACACGTTTCAGATACTGGAGATTTCGAAAAACATATTTTTAGAAAAAAAAATTTGCCGTCCGTCCGTCTGTGTGTCTGTCTGTCTGTTTGTAACCGCTCTATCTTCCGAACAAATTGAGATAGAGACTTGAAACTTTGTATGTGCTTAATATGCAAGAATGGGACGAAGCCTATTTGATATCAATAACCTCGATTAACCGAAACTATTTTTTTCGGACTCTCGAAAAGTTCGTTCTGATGAAAGGTATACAAAAATTTTCGAAATGTTTTATTTTAAGGAGAGGGCGTAAAAGTCAATAAAATAACACAAATTTTGCATAAAGAACGAAGTCAATCGGATTATTAGTTGTCGAGATATTTGTAATCCTGTTTTCCACATTCTTCGATTTTTCATGACCCTGTATTTCATTCAAATTTCAATTCAAAGATATATTTCAATTGGAAATGAGACGCTTAATCCGACGCAGTAAATTGTTAGTTAATATGATTATTATTTTTGGAGCTATAAGGATGCTTCTTTTACGCAATCCGGTACTACTGGCGTATTTTGGAGTTTTATATAATTTGTCGAAATCGGCTCATCAGCAAGTCATTGATAGAGCATTGCTTTGTATATTAAAACTATTTAAATATGCATTTAAACTTTATTTTGGAATTGCGAAGCATTTTATAAATAGTTTACATAGTTTTATTTTCATATTTTATATTATGCGTATCCATGATGGGTAAGTATTACGGTGGCCCCCCAACGACTAGTTTCTTATTTAAACTCTTTGATGTTATCTTTCAAAGAAACAACAATGTATCACTAAGTTTGGCAATTCCAGTTTTCCCAATTTTCTATTTAAACCACGTAGAAATGTCATAAAAAATCGCTGCACAATACATTTTTACTTAGAGCTTTGCAAGAAAGCTTACAGATGACGAAATAATTGCTTTGTGCACAATTAAAGAAAATGAAGATGATGCCGACGAAAACATCATTATCAATGATGATCGACCAAAGATTATTAGCATTAATGAAGCAACATCTCATTTAGAACAATTAATGGTTTATTTTGAACTTCAGGTGGAGATTACACCCAACAAACAACTTATACTCAGGTGGATGCGTGATCGTATGGCTCACAAAAAATACAGAAAACTGACACATCAGAAAATTACAAACTTTTTTATTAGAAAGTAAATATTTTTACTGTCTTTAAATATTCAGTAAGTTTAACATAAAGTGATTTTCTGTAAGTAGGTTTTTTTTCTTTATTTCATCTGTTTCAAATTCTCCGGATAATCCGGATGTCTGGTCCCAATTAATCCGAATGATCGGGGTTTTACTGTATTAACATATCGCACCCTTGCTACAAAAGTGTTATAACTCAAAAAATTTCGTTTTTCAGGAAATGCTAAAATCTATTTCAGGCTGTGGTAGGTTCAGTGGTCATTTTGCAAACACAACTGCTACCTGGTTGCTGGATTTTAACTGCCCTATCTTTTACTTCAGGTGATGGGTAGAGAGGTGCAAACCACGTAAAACGGCAGTCATAATCAAAAAGCTCAATTTTTGCGTTGTGACACTTTTGTAGCAGGAGTGTGATATATTTGATTAAAAAAAAGTTTTGGAATTGGCACACACACTGTTAAAAATTTCTGTAAAAACACAGAAAAAAAAAGAGATATTCTCTGTAAGTTGACACTAGTTTTCGATTAAATGGATTCGGTCGAGTTTCTCGATCATCATTTTATCGACATTTCCCTTATATTATACCTAATTTCCTGTAGGGATTTTGTCTTTACTTAAAAATAGTTTTATCATTGTTAAAATTTATAATTGAAAATACACACTGAAAATAATATTTTGCAATTTTATTAGAAATAATAATAATAATAATAATAATAAATAGTTATTTTAAAATAAATTAGAATGATTTAGAAATGGAAAAATCATCTCCTTGGTGTTTAAGGGAATTTTTAGTGATTCGCCACCCTTCCCCCCCCCCCCCCTCGCTCAATCGTAAAAGACACACTTTGAACAAAATAACAAAAGCTCTTTTACCTCAGTCAGTAGGGTGTTTTTTAAATGTTACGAGGTCTCGGGTTCAAATCCCAGGACGGCTAAAAACAAATTGTGTAAAAAAATATATGATAAATAAATGATACAACAGTTCAAAATTACTCGAAAAATTCGAATCCTTTCAGGTTCACCGAAGATTGAGTGATTTACTGATTTTGAAAACTAAATTAAATTATTATCATCAAAAACCAATATACAGAGTCTTGTGTATTTATAACGATGTTAATTTAAAGAGTCTATTGTGATTTTACCGAATAACTTTTCTGTCATTTAACAGAATCTCGATTTTTCTAATCTCAGTAATCTTACATAAGATTTAAGATAATGGATTAGCCGTAAATTCTATGTAATAAAACATTTTGGAATTGGCACATGCATTGTTAAAAATGTCTGTAAAAACAAAGAAAAAAAAAAAAAAAAAAGAGAGAATCCCTCTAAATTTACACTAGTTCTCGGTTAAATGCATTCGATCGAGTTTCTCGATCATCATTTTACAGACATTTCTTTTTATATTATATCTAATTCTAAGTAGGGATTTCGCCTTTATTTAAAGATATTTTTTAAATTTATAATTCAAAATACAACTTGTAAAATTACTTTGAAATTTTATTAGAAATTGTCGGACGTTCCCTCTCAGCCCGCACAACTTTGAAGAAAGTCCGTAGTAGTTATAGCTGCCAGCACCGATATTATTAGGTGATATCGGTCACCCACTGTGAGGATTGTGTAAATGAACACCAACGTTGTCAATTAACTAAATTAACAGTTTATTTATACTCTACTAGGGGGCTCAACCCCCCTGCTCGCTACGCTCGCCAACAACCCGCGTAATCGCTTCGCGATTCCAAGTTGTAGGCTACCCCTGCTTGCTGCGCTCGCCAATACCCCATGGAATCGCTTCGCGATTCCGTTCGGTATTGCTTTGCAATCCCGGTTTCAGTAGCTTCGCGATACCTTATTTTCCGTACACTCAATTCTGGAATCTTTCCTGATTGGTCTATTCGACTCATGGAAGGTGTGGTCCACCAGGACGCGTTATTTCCGGAAACCTTACACATCAGCATCATTCCAGGAGTCATTTCTTGAGATTTGTTTAAAGGTAGTTTTTTTTACTATAAAAGGAGATTAAACAAGTGCATATAAATATAGTATTTCAATAATATTCGATTAAACGGGTGCATATAAATGTGGGATATACTCTCGCATGTGGGCTACACTCTGTGTTACACCTGAATCGGACGGTATTTCCCTCCACCACTCTCCGAACTCTGCTTCGAGATTAAAGTAGAAACGGGAAACATCGAAGCTGTGTGGTCAGGATTGAGAGGAAGAAAAATGTAAATAGAATGTTTTCCGACGAGGGCTAACGACGCTATGATGCCGACGATTTAAAAACGAAGATTTAAGACGAAACTTTTAAGAACTCGAAAATATTTACGACGAATTGACGTTAGATAAGAATGTTATGAATAACTACAAAGAGCGATTTGATGTTTTATTTTTTGTTTATTTGTTTTTTTTTTTGTCCTGTTCGTCTGATAATAAATGTATGTGACTGTCAGAGAATAGTTTTTATTTACAGTAAGGACTCGTCCATCCTATATAAATAGAGTATTTCAATAATATTCGATTAAGCGGAAGCATATAAATGTGGTATTTCAAAAATATTCGATTAAGCGGGAAGCATATAAAAATAGTATTTCAATAATATTCGATTAAACGGAAAAGCATTTAAATGTAGTATTCCAATAATATTCGATTAAGCGGGCAAGTATATAAATGTAGTATTTCAATAATATTCGATTAAACGGAAAAGCATTTATTTAAATGTAGTATTCCAATAATATTCGATTAAGCGGGCAAGCATATAAATGTAGTATTCCAATAATATTCGATTAAGCGGGCAAGCATATAAATGTAGTATTTCAGTAATATTCGATTAAGCGGGCAAGCATATAAAAGTAGTATTTCAGTAGTATTCGATTGAGCGGGCAAGCATATAAATGTAGTATTTCAGTAATATTCGATTAAGCGGGCAAGCATACAAATGTAGTAGTTCAGTAATATTCGATTAAGCGGGCAAGCATATAAATGTAGGTTTACGATTAAGCGGGCAAGCATGTAACACTCTGCTGCAGTATTGCTTTGTAATCCCGGTTGGAATCGCTTCGCAATGTATAGACGGAGCCCTTTCCTGATTGGTCTATTCGACTCATGGAAGGAGTGGTCCACCCGGAACCGTTATTTCCGGAAATATTGCACATCAGCATTTTTCCAGGAGTCATTCCTTTTAAGGCTAGTTTTTTTAACTATAGAAGGATGTACACAATATAATACACTATATACAGTTAAAACTCGGATATAGGCGATCCGGTTCAACATTAAATTAAATACAGTAAAAAGTTGGCTGTGTACCGTTCAAATTACACCTTCTCCCCCTCACTCTACATACGCTAGATTAACTCTATCGAAGATCAATTCTGAATCTTCCGACACATGGGTTCTCAGACTACGCTATTCGACCCAGAGCACTCTATACCAGGACCTCTGTCCACCATTGCTCTCCAGGTATGCACTCTGAACTCTGAACTGACTATCTCCGTAAAGAAGCTGCTCTTCTCCATTCCTGCGCTTCCCCAATGGAAACCCCCCCTATTCGTGGAAATCCTTTATTTCCCTTCTTCAATAGACGTCCCAGAAGGTCAAACACTCCCCTCTGTCATCTTCTTCTTTCATCTCGCTGCACTTGTGTATGTTCACATGTTCACCCTCGCTTTAGACAAAGAAAGAATGTCACCTTGAAATTTCAGTACACAGCCCATACAATACATAAGATATTAAGTTAACAAATAACATAAATTCCAGTTCTACCGCAGATGCTTTCTCAGAACCTGACAGAAATATTAAAAAAATATCTTATTTATTTATTATTATTATTATTACTATTATTAAGTTAGAGTAATTTAGAAAGGGAAAAATCATCTCCTTGGGGTTAGAGCGAATTTTTATTGATTTTTCCTCGCTAAATCATAAAAGACATACTTTAAACAATCTAAAAGCTTCTGTATCTCAATCAGTAGGATATTCTTCCACTGTCACGAGGTCTTGGGTTCAAATCCCAGGGCGGCTAAAAACAAATTGTGCAAAAAATAAATGATACAACAGTTCAAAATTACTCGAAAAAATCAATTTCTTCAAAGCTTATTGAAGATTGAGTGATTTACTAATTTTTAAAACTAAATTAATTAATTTTCATTAAAAATAAATATACAGAGTCTTGTGTATTTATAACGATGGTAATTTACAGAGTATATTGTAAATTTACCGTATAAGTTCTTTGTCATTTAACAGAATCTTTGTTTTTCTAATCTCTGTAATCTTACACAAGGCTTAAGGTAATAGATTATCCGCAAATTCTATGTAATGTAACAGAAAACTTTTTAACAGTGTGTGACAAGTTTATTTTTTATTCTTATTCATTGATTACTGTAATTCTTTGTTAAATTTAAAGAAATACATTATAATTCATATCCATAATTGTTGTTGTGTGAGCCACAATTATGACTGTTTAAATTAATGTGTGGCTGTTTGAATTAATGTATTTAACTGCTATACAAGAAAGTTTTGTGCTCAAAGAACTAGTTTTTTTAGAAAAATGCATTCCAGGAAGAAAGTCGGAATGTGAACCTCAAATAACATCAAGTGATTTTTTTGAGTTACAGCTAATAAAATCCTCAATCGAATGAATTACGATTTAAAGGCAAGAGCATTAACAGGAAACAGATCGTTATGCTTCATTGGGTGAAGAAATACTTCGGGATACTTTAAACTTTTCACGGAATAAAAGATTCTAGAATGAATCCAGAAGAAAAACAATTACAACTTAATCTTTCAACTGGATCTTGAAAATTCTGTCGCAATGTTAGGAAGTTGGTGTTAGGTGTTATTTATGACGGCCAATTATCTTCACGGGGGATATAGGCCCTAGAGGAGTTCCCTCTGTGGGGGGTCTTTCTAAGGGGACCTGACCCGTATTTACGCAAGTTTCGAAAAAAATCACTAAAACGCCGAACGGTTCGGCCGACGGGTGCGATTAGGTTTGAACTCAACACTTTCCGTCAACCAGCTTCGAGAGCAGAACCTATCGGCCACTGGTGGGGCCACAATGTTAGGAAGAAAATAATAAATATATAAGTATATTATGAAAATAATAATGAAAAAGAAATGGTAACTGTATTATTACATTAATAGATAAATACGATTAGAAAAAACTGCCTTATTAACAGATTGTAATTTACGTGCCAGAGTTATTGGGAATTTAACCCTTTAACCTGAAGGTACTTTTAAGTATCATTAAAAAAAGTTCAATATGAAAATTATCTAATTCGGTTATTAATGAAAGTAGTGGACACCGATTATAACGTACTCTTAGGGAACCAGAAAATATAGTCCGTAATAATTGAAGTATGTTATAAGCAATAATCAACAAAATGCAATGCAAAATATGAAAGAAAAAAGCGCATTTAAAGCACACGCGGTAATAGATTTTTTAAATATAAATTATATAAATTTATATAAATAAAATAAAAAAAAAGAAGCAAAAAAATCAGTATTTGCATGTTTATTTTGCAAAAAACAATGTGATATTTTTTGTTGTTTTCTTTGATTTGGTGACACAGTGACATTTACATAAGTCAGAATACATGTCGGCCATTTTAAACATAGTGTCAAGTCCGTTACCAAATGTCAAGTCTGTTACCGCACGGTTTTTTAATGATTATTATTTTTTCACCATTCTACTTTTATTTTTTATTCAGCTAAGAAACAAATATGCAATTTCCTTAAAATTTAATAATTCACATGAATATATACTGTAATTATTAGAAAAAGTTCTCGTATAATTTCTATGTGATCAAAATCTTGTGGCTAAAACTGTCACTCATTTCAATTTAATTTAAGTATTACTGATAAATATCATGTTTTGGAATTTAGGGACATAAGTCACTTTAAAGTAAGTTAATTTTAGGAAATTTAACAAATTTAAAGCTGAGTATTTTCAGTAATTTTGTGTGGTGACGGACTTGACAATTTTCCTTACAAGCCAACTTTAAATAGCATTTATATATTATATTATAGGGCAAAGTGCACAACCAATTTTTTCCCCTTGTACCCTAAACATTTACTTTAACACCTGTTTCCATATTTAAAAAAATTATCAAGTTTGAAAAATAAAAATAAAATTCTGAAATGTAAGCGAATGGTGAAAATGGCCCATGTATCCTCTATAAAAAGTGACTTGAAGCAGAGTTTACAGGCTTTTTTATTTTTCTTCAACTTTAAATACGATTATCCCCTTTTCTCGCCGACAATTTGCGGTTGATAACAAAAGTTGAGGAAGTTCAAAAATGGGATGCAATAGATTAGTATGCTTTGTTCTACCGAATGATACTTCAGCTTATTTGAAATGCAATTACGATTGAAAGACACCGCCACACTAAAACAAAAATGCCGACAGTTTATAAGTCAATTTAAGCCTTAAAAGTCTAAAAATATCAATTGCGAGTGCCCTTTTTGTGATTTCGCGGTGTTTTTAATTTTTCATTTATTTTGAAGAATCATCCTCAAGAACGAAAATCTATCCTTTAAATCCGTCTTCGCCTCTTTTCTGTATTGAGTCTCTCCATCTTTTTGTCAACAACCTCAAATAGTTGGAGAAAAAAGGTTAACAATTGCTCTTGAAGGAGAATAATTGAAGGATGAAGTAAACCCAGTCTTAGAACTTTATATGATAAACGTCCCAAAAAAAAAAATTATTGATTTGCAAATCAGAAATTAAAGGTTGACATCAAAATTTTATTTTTCGTTCGAATCTAAAAAGTACGTTATAACCAGATTAAGGATTCTTCATAGCCCGTTATAGCCGTTGTAAATCATTACTTATATGGGATTCTATTCAGGATCAAGCATCTGAGTATGTTATACGCGAAAGAACGTTGTATCTCAAGTACGTTATAACCGGTGTCGATTATTGATACTACTTTTCATACAAAATAATTTGCTCGATCCTATTTAGAAAGCATAGTGAAACAGTCGAAGCTAAATATTTTTCAATGTGGTTATTTTTTCAACCATTTAATTAGGCATAGCTTTTATCCGGTTAAAAAAATGTTACACAAAAAATTTAAAACTGCAAAACAATTCTCTGTTACAGATAGAATTACAATAAATTTATTAAGGCCTCACACTAGGCACTGAAAAAGACCCGGATGATAATGTAAAGTCTATGGGAGCGTTCTTTTCAAATATCTTGCTCAAATTTTAATTTTTTTTTTTGCATAGGATAGTTGAAGACGATCTACAACCGGCCTAGTTTTTACTTTTTCGATTTTGTTTATATATTTTTTATATCACGATAGTTTCAATTTCAGAACCGGTTTAAACCGGCCAAACCAAACAGAAAAAGTAAAGACTAGGCCGGTTGAGGATCGTCCTCAGCTACCTTGTGCAAAAAAAATCATGTAAAAATATAAAAAGTTGGGCAAAATATTTGAAAAGAACTCCCTTATATAGACTTTACTTTATCATTCGGGTCTTTTTCTGTACCTAGTGTTGCGCCTTAACATTGTTCTGATAAGAATTGTGAGATTTCCTTTTTTGTTAATTAATATCTTCCTTCTTTGTTAATATTCTTGTAAGCATTTTGCAAAAAATTCTCTAACTACCAATTTATTAAATCAGTTTCAATTTAAAAAAATCTAAAATCAAATTGTTAACATATGTGTTATTCTAGATATCTTAGACATTACCATAAATAATATTAACGTGAAGCAATTCTTTTATTCAAAATTTAGCATATATAAAAAGTTAAATAAACATACACACACATATATATATATATATTAATTACCTTTACTTTATACTTAATATATTATCTCAGTCAGTAGTTATGTACATATTTTCCTTATTCATTGCTTTACACTCGACATGTAGTTATGTACATATTTATACTATCTTAATTTTCTTATAATAATATTCCGTACTTACTTCAAATTATTAAATTAAAATCCTGTTTCTAGATCTAATCTGTTAATCTTTATGCAGACGATATAAATTCTTAATTTGCCTTAAAAAAACATTATTCCAGTACGCGTAAATTTAAAAAGATGGCTCTAAATTAAAAATATTCTTAATTAAACTTTATTTCTTAATATTCCAAGTAAAACTTATTCCTTCTATGTTTTTATCAACCCTTTTTAAGAAAGTCTTTTAAATTTATTCCAAAACCACTAGTTTCAAACCAAGTAATAAATCAACCATCAGCTAGACAAAATTTTCAACCTTTTCAACCAACTAGGCCTTGGATTCGGCCAGTTAGGCCCAATAATACACCTAGGAATTGGATTCCCCAAAGGCAATCTCAGTTTCAAAGACCTAGAGTTTGTCAAAATAATTATATTCAAAATTCATATCCTTCAAGACCTTGTAGGATATGCACAAATAGGGGTGAGAGTAATGCTTTTCATTGGGAAAGAGAATGTATTTTTAGGAATGAGCTGCCATCCTCTGATACTCTTCCAAGTAGCTCGCAAAATAATTCTCATAATATTTGACAATTAATTGTGTATGGATACACAAATAATTATAATTTACCATGTGTTGTAGATACTGGCTCAACTATTACAATATTGCCACTTAAATTTGTTAAAAAGCTTAATGCTAAAATTGAGACTATACCCTCAGTTACCATTGGTCAGGCAAAAGGATTTTTACATGTAAATAAAAAATGTAGTGTTCTTCTAAAACTGGGTAAAATTAAAAAATATGTCAACTTTTTAGTATGCAATACAAATTTGGATTATGCTATTTTGAGGTTAAAAGAATGTTCTAAATTTAAATTAACCATAGAATGTAAAAATTGTATTGTAAGGCAGGGAAGGAAAATTATAACTAACAGTATATCCATACATAATGAGAGATCCCTTCATTTCAATACAGTGAATATGTACCAAGTACAACAAAACAGGGATCAATCTAATGAATTTGTAACCTCAGAATATAAAAAAATATGAAATTAAATACTGGTAATAATGTAGCAATAGATAATTATGATAATGAAACACTGAATGCAAGTAATCATGATATAGAGTTACAATCTACTTGTGGAAATATTATGAAAAATGAAGACTGTGTTGAATATGATCACGAAATTAATGTGCATCCTGATTATAGAGGTTCCATGACTCTTCAATATTTTCACGATAATTCGGATTCAGATTTAACTGGGGAAATAAATTTAATTCAAGATGTAAATTTAAGGGAATTAGTTCATATTTATAGTGATATTTTTGCAAAGCATAAATATGATGTGGTACGATAAATATTGAACCACAACGCGTTATACTAAAACCTGACCTACCTATATCTTTGAGGCCCTACCGAACATCTCCCCTAGAAGAAATAGAAAAAAAAAAAAACCCAAATTCAATCTTTGTTAGCAGCAGGACTGATAAAGGAAAGTAATAGCTCCTATTCTGCCCCTGTTACACTAGTTATGAAAAGAGAGGAAGGTAAAAAAAAAAAAAAAAAAAACGCGATTATGCATAGACTATAGAAAATTAAACGCAATAATTAAAAACGATGCAGAATCCTTGCGCCTTATCGATGGAATTTTAGATAAATTGAGTAGTGCTCAGTATTTTTCAACTTTGGATTTAGCCTCTGGCTACTGGCACATACCAATACATCCATCCGATACAGAAAAATTAGCATTTACAACCAATTTTGGACTTTTTGAGTGGCTCGTGCTCCCTTTTGGCATAAAAACGGGCCCTCCCATATTCAATAGAACCATTCGAAGGATCCTTAATAAATATAAAATCGACTTTGCGTGCCACTATTTTGATGATATTATAATTTTCTCTTCCTCTTTACAAGAACATTTAAACCATTTAGCTCAAATTTTTGACATTTGCAAACAAGAAAACATTAAACATAAACTTTCTAAATGTAAATTAGGCCAAAATAAAATCAATTTCTTAGGTTATGAAATCACTAATGGAACTATAACACCAGCAAATGCCAATATTGAAACCATCAAAAATTTAAAACCTCCTTCCAATGTGAAAGAGTTACAACGATTTCTAGGTTCTATTAATGTTTACCATAAATTCATAAATAAATATGCTGAAATTAGATATCCTCTAAATCGATTACTTAAAAAAGACACAATATGGGAATGGAACTCAGAGTGCCAGGACTCTTTTGAAAAATAAAAAAAAATCTTTAATTGCAAAACCCATCCTCAAAATTTATGATCCTAAATTACCTTTACATATGTTTGTAGATGTCTCTCAGATAGCAGTAGGTGCCGTTCTAAAACAACCTGATAAAGATAATTTCTTATATCCTATTGTTTATCATTCTAGAATTTTGAAGAGTTATGAGCAAAGTTATTTCATAACTGAATTAGAATGTTTAGCTATTATAGATACTCTTGACAAATTTTATCATTACTTTCATGGTGTCAAGTTTACAATTCATACGGACCACGCATCTCTAGTATGGTTAAAGAGTGTTAAAAACTTAAGAGGTAGGCTTTTTAGATGGTCACTCAAACATAGTATGTTTGATTATGAGATAAAATATGAAAAGGGTTCAACAAATGTCGAAGCAGACATGTTCTCACGAAATCCTGTTTGTCGTTTTAATCAGCATATTAGTTTATTGCTAGATATGAAAGAAATTATAGAGATGCAAGACAAAGACAATGTTTGTGGCAAAAAATATAAAAAAGAGAATGGAATTATTACAGTTCAGAAAAAGGGATTCAAAAAAATTGTTGTACCAATGTCATTAAGAAAAAAATTACTCCATATTGCTCATGATAATTTTGGACATTTAGGGATTCAAAAAATGCTTAATTAAATATCTCCCAACTATTATTGGCCTAATATGACAATAGACATTACAGAATTTGTTAAACATTGCGACACCTGTCAGAAAAATAAAAAACCAAAACAGAAAAGATTCGGCTTATTACAAGCTATGCCAGCCACAGATCAACCTTTTGAATGCCTTTCTGTTGATACTGTTGGTGGATTTAACTATTACAACTCAACAAAAAAATTCTTACACATAATAATAGATCATGCAACTAGGTTTGTTTGGGCTTTTCCCTCCAAAAATGTTACCACTGAAACATACACTAACTGTTTAAAACAAATTTTCAATATCAAAGCACCTCAAAAAATACTTAGTGACAGGCATAAATCTTTCAAATCTCCAAGATTTAAGAAATTCCTTAGAAATCATCATTTTCAACAACGTTTTACATCCGCACATCATCCTCAGACCAATGGAAAGGTAGAGCGCGTTAATCAGACTATAGTTACCAGGCTTAAATGTAAAGTTAATTCCACTTCTTCTAAAATACCTTGGACTAGATTATTAAACCAAGTCATCGAAGAATACAACAATACGCCCCATTCTATCACCAAATTCCCACCTGCCTATTTATTTTATGATCAATTGCCTTATGAATCTCCTTTAAAACAAAACTATTACCCTCCAGTAGACAAAACCCTCAAGATTGCGAAAGCGCGAACTCGTGAATTTCACCTTAAAAGTAAAAGACTCTATGATCGAAATTTTGTCGAATGCCCATTAAAAATACAAGACTCTGTAATTTATGAAGAATTTACATACCCTAACACTCGAAAATTAGAACCTACTTTCTCTGGACCATACAAAATTATAAATAAACTTTCTGATGTAACTTATGAAATAGATAAATTTAATTATGAGACAGGACAGAATTCCGTTATTGTGAATGTTTCTAAATTAAGACCCTATTTTTCACCCGAAGATTTTAAACTGTTTCATGAGCAACCCAAAAAACAAACAAATCCTCAGATACAATCACAATCACTAGATCAAACTAAAGTCAAGACAGTAGATTAAATTTTAATTCTTATTCTTTAAATATTTTATCACCATAATTTTCAACATTAGCAGGTATATTCTTGGTGCACAACAAGAATATTACTTGTTTTTGGGATTAAATTGGGCTCCTTATGCAGGCATAAGGTGTACAATTTGATTGTAAAAGCTTTCAAATTGATGTTGATAAATTAATTTTAAGTGTATTTAAGTCTAATTATATTTACTCATTTATTGACATTAGTATTATTCTACTTATTCAATAGATATTAGGTGATAATAGTTATAAAATTTGATGACTTTACTCAAACCTATAACTTAATATGTGATTTTCAGTGATTGTGAAAACTACAGATATTAAAAGTTTTTCAAAAAGCAAATTATTTTTATTTCCATTTCTCAATTAAGAATGACACCTTTTATTCCTATTTGTTTTATTATTAAAGTTTATAAACCATGTGTAGATAAAACATTATTCTACATTTGGCATTTGAAAAATTACAACTAAATTTGACAATTTTGTAAAAGAGTATCAGAGAGGAATTATTTAAAGAAATACTGGTTGAGAGTTCATTTTCTAAATAGTTAGATTTAATTTTATTTGGATTTTGGAATTATTATTATTATTATTATTATTATTATTATGTATACTTTCGGCTAGCAAAAAATACTTTCTTATGCTATTAGAAGATAAGAAAAATATTTAGTTGCTATGTAATTATTTTTATCCTCAACCAATATTTTCCCTATCAATAATAAACAAACTGTGATATTTTCTTTTGATTATACTCTTGTTTTACTATTATTATTATTATTATGATTTCTATAATGAAGTTTAGTAGTAATTATACTCTTATTGAGAAATATTAGGATAGGGAGTCTTATTATGCTACTTATTATTATTGTTACTATTATTATTTAAATTTTTCTATATTATTATCATTAATTTTTGAAGTGATAACATTTATTATTAGAAATTTGACATATTATTAAAAAATGTTGGAATCCAACAAAAAACATAAGATTAAAACCAAAGATTAAACAAGATTTGAAGATCTTTAATTAAAGAGACTGTATTCACTGGACATTGCAAAAGACTATTTTATATATTCTTGAAAGACTTTTTTCACTGAAGGACTTTGTTTAAAATAAACTACTGATTAAGTCAGTGAAATTCTATAAACTCCCATGAAGGAGATTTTTTATTGTTTTTATTATATTTTTAAAATTTCTTGCTTATTAATATTTATAAATTATCTGCTTTTATTGTATGTATTATCTCCTATGCACTTACAAATAGTAAGTGATATTGTAACATTATTGTATTTCTTTCAGGGAAATGCTCCTAACTAAATTTAATTCAGATTAATTTTATCTTAACTATTTTTTTTTAATCGCTAATATTTTTTATATTGCGTTAATTTTCTTTTCTTCCATCTCTTGGCTTCCTGAGTTTGAGAGTTTTATTCCAAAATTTAACTTTTCTATATTATTATATCTCTGTTGTCTGAACTTGTAGTTTTATTTACCTATCAATTTCATACAAAGTTTTGGGGTAGGGGGGATAATCTTACAAATTTTAAATTTTTTTCGCCAAAACCAACATTTATAGTAATCTTAATTTTCTTATAATAATATTCCGCAATTAATTCAAATTATTAAATTAAAATATTGTTTGTAGATATAATCTGTTAATCTTTATGTAGACATATAAATTCTTAATTTGCCTTAAAAAACATTATTACAGTATGCATAAATTTAAAAAGATGGCTCTAAATTAAAAATATTCTTAATTAAACTTTATTTCTTAATATTCCAAGTAAAACTCATTCCTTCTATGTTTTTATCAACCCTTTTTAAGAAAGTCTTTTAAATTTATTCCAAAACCATACCTTTCAAAAAATATCATTATTTTATTTTATCTATTTATTTATTTTTCCTCCGTCAACCTTTGATAGTGTGAATATCAATAAATTCATTTCTTTTCTTTTTCTCTTAAAATTAATCATCTATAAAAATCGTCTGCCTAAGAAATTCTGAGTCAATTATAAATTGGTTAAATAATATTTTTTTTTAAATAAAATTATTGTCTGTGGAAAATAGTCTCGTAGCTGGACAAGAATTCTGTTTACATAAAAGAATGATGGTTTGAGGTTACAGAATGTTCTAGATTTTTTTTTTTAGATTTAAAAGAGGAAGCTCGAGAGGTGGTAAGGGAGATGAGAGATGAGAAGAAGGATTCTTGGGTGCGCTCTTGCATGAGTACGACTTGATATAGTAAAACATGGAATATTTTTTGGATGTTTCGGTAAAATATCGTCTGCAACAGGAGCTTTTCCCTAGATTATAGCTACCGTTTAATAAAATGAACTTGCAGCAGCCAAGGAGTGTTTATTTTGACCTTCTACATTTATTTATTTTGTTTTTTTCTCGCTGGCCATGACTTCTGTGCGGAGAAAGGAAAACCTGGCGATGATGTTTCTACCCCCCCCCCCCCAACTTTAAATCGTCACATATATATTAATTACTTTTACTTTATACTTAATATATTATCTCAGTCAGTAGTTATGTACATATTTTGCTTATTCATTGCTTTACTCTCGACATGAAACTTAGGCATGCTCTTAATACTTTTATTTTGTATTTTTATACACAATTTTGTACAATGTTTTCTATGTAGATTGTGTCATGTTATGTCAAAGATCATCGATATCTTGGTTGAATAATTGTGAATTGCATGAAATCCAGGCGAATGTTCTGCACGTGTTGGGTTATACTCAACAACTGCACGATAATTCTATTTGAAGCTACCCTGAAACTTAACCCAAACACGTCAACTAACACCAAGCCTTAATCGAACCCGTAAAAATAATTTTCGACGACCTGAACTCAATATACTTAATTTTGAATCCGAAATTATTAGAGCCAGTCAGACCCAAAACTTACTAGCAACAAATAACGTTAGTGCTAACCCGCCTCAATTGAGATGAGAGTCGGGTCGGGTTACATTACCCGATAATGCAGGACTCTAACATGAATGCAGAAGTCTAACTGTAAAACCTGTAAAACCACTTTTCCAGCAGCAAGAGATTTAAAGTGGGGAAAGTACTTTTTCAGCTATTCTATAACAATATCTTATTTCCCTTCATATGTTTTTTTTTTTTTTTTTTTTTTTTTTTTTTTTTTTTTTTTAATAATTTTTTAACACTTAGATATAATGCAGTTTTTAAGGTATACTAAATGGAAACTCGATTAATAAAACAGATAATATATATATATATAAACATTATATTCAAAGTGTCCCACTTCAATTTATCAATTAAAAAATATTTATGCACGGATTTTGTTAAATTTTTTTAAAAAGTTATTCAAAATAGAAACTTAAAATTCCAAAAAGAAATGTTTTTTATTATGCAGCACATAGAAAATCTTTGAAATAATAAACTTTTTTTAAATTTTTCGGCGCAAATTTCATTGCATAAATACTAAATAAATAGAATACATTTTAATACTTTTTGATATAGTGCCAAATTCTGGACGCATAATATCACAATCTATGATTGAGGCATGATTTTTCTTTCTTTTCTAAAAATTTCATTGTGTGGCTAAACCGCGATAAATCGCCAAAAACTCTACATTTCTATTTTTTTTTTTTTTTTTTTTACGGACGTTCTATTGAGGTTTTGCCGGAATGTCTTTTATAAACATATACAGGGGTGAAAAAATCTAGGCGCCAGTAGTCTCTCATCACTAAATTTCTTTCTTTTTTTACCGTCTAACATTTCGTGTAAAATTCTTCCTATAATGCTATTAAATTTTCAGCGAAGAAAACTTTTAAAATTTATTGGTGAGAGACTACCCGCTGGCGCCAAGATTTTTTCACTCCTTCATATGTATCCTCACGAGAATAACATTCTAAAATTTGTTCATATTTTTCAGAGTATGCATGCGCTTATTGAGATCTTCCTTGTGAGATCCCATTTGACAGTGTTATACACTACATGGACATTGCTGACCGTCCACTTGCGATTTTAGACCTTATGTTAAATATCTAGTAAAATACATGAGGAATTATCCTAAAACCTAAATGTATAAACATAATAGTACAGGTCATATATTTCCGTGAAAATTTTTTCCCGAAACTTTATAGGAGACAGTCAACAAATTAAAAAAGAATGAATATCTTTTGGATAACCCTGTCAAAACTAATGTAGAAAAAGCGCTCAAACTGTAGATTATGATTAAAAGGCTTATTGTAATAAACTGTGTTCATTTTTATGTTGATAGCATGTATAATCGTAGAAAAATTAAGGTTTTTATAAAAATAGTCCCAAATTTTTCCTAGATTTTTACTTATAATTTGCAGAGTTCTTAATATAAAGTAACATTCTTTTCTGAAAGTATGACAAACAACATTGCACATAATACCCTGTAATCAGAATTAAATAATAATAATAATTATATGAAAAATGGGTAGACTTACTAAATAATTTTTCACTGCGCATGCGTCAATGATATCAAAATTTCATTTGGATATTACGTTAGCTTAATGTATAGAGCAACTTTTGTGAAAGTCGCAAAATCATAGCTTGAAAATTCTGAAAAAAATCGTCAATAGAATAAGTTGAATATTCGTTATTCCCAAAATGAAGCAAAAACAAGAGGGGTTGTATCCACATATTCATTGATTACTGTCAATATAGAATACACAATATGGGGCGTACTAATACATTTGGATAAAATCCCTCTTTTTTTTTTCTTTTTTTTTTCTTTTTTTTTTTTTGGCTTTATTTTGGGAACGACGGATTTTGTGTTTATTCTATGGACGATTACTTTCAGAATTTTCAAGCTATAATTTTGAGACTTTCACAAAAGTTGCTCTATACATTTAGCTAACACAATATGCAAATGAAATTTTGATATAGTTGATGCATGAGCAGTAAAAAATTATTTAGTAAACCTACTCATTTATCATACAGTTTTGATTATTTTTTAATTCTGTATACAGCGTATTGTGTGCAATATTATTTCTCATATTTTCAGAAAATAATGTTACTTTATATTAAGAACTCTGCAAATTATAAGCAAAAAACTTGGCAAAATTTGGGACCATGTTTATAAAAACCTTAATTTCTCAACGAGTATACATGCTATTCGTATAAAAATGAACACAGATTATTATAATAAGCCACTTAATCATAATTTACAGTTTGAGCGCTTTTGCTACATTAGTTTTGACAGGGTTATCCAAACAGGCTTAGGACCGCTGAGTCACTCTTGAAAAAGAGAGGAAAGAGACTAAATTGCAAGAAAAAGAGACTAAAAGAGACCAAAATTTAAAAAAAAGAGACTAAAAGGAGACCAAATAAAAAAAAAATTTTTTCTCTTCACTTAAATGTTTTTGGTATCCAGACAAGCACTATAAGATTTGGCACTATTTGCGGAATACATTTTTAATGCATTTCAGTCGGTTTTGAAATAATTGCAAATTTTGTTGATTGGTTGCAGAAAAATATCTCAAATCGCAATATTTCATCATGGAAGAAAATCAAAAATTCACCAAATGATCACAGGAACAATACCATGAAATTCCAGGAAATATAGTGAAATTCATCAAATTGTCAATAAAAAACAAATCACAAAATTTGTCACATGATCTCCGGAAAAAAATTCTCGAAATTAGTCAGATGTTCTTAGGATAAAAATGACGAAAATCATCAGATGTTCTCGAAAAAAAATCACGATATTAGTCAAATGGATCTTGTGTTAAATATCGTAAAATTCATCAAATGGGTCTCGAAGAGAGGGATAAATCACAAAATTCATTAAATTATAGTAAAATTCGAAATGCGTTCATACAAATAATTGCTAATTTTGTCGAAGGTCACGGAAATAAATAGTGAAATTTATCAACTAGTCGCCAAAAAATAACGAATTTCGTAGAATAAAGCCATAAAAAACTAGTATGTTGTGGCCATCACAAAACTTTCTTCTATTTAAATCACGTCAATTAAACCATTTAAAAAATGCAAACGTAGCATAGCAGCGCCACCTGTTGTGAGATTTATACCAAAATGTAATCAGCGTCTAATCATGTTATATATTATAGTGTACCAGAATCTGAAATTTCATGAAGTTCTCTGCATTAGTTCTTGAGATATAGCTATCGCAAAAAACGTGCAAAATATAGGATAGCAGCGCCACCTATTGGGCAATTCACACAAAACCCTAATCAGCGTCTATGTATCTCAAGGTCTCCCGGAATCTGAAGTTTGGTTAAATTCTGTGAATTAGTTCTTGAGATATAGCTATCGTGAAAATCATGAAAAACGTAGCATAGCAGCGCCACCTGTTGTGAGGTTTATACCAAAATGTAATCAGCGTCTAATTATGTTATATATTCTAGTGTAACAGAATATGAAATTTGATGAAGTTCTCTGCATTAGTTCTTGAGATATAGCTATCGCAAAAATCGTGTAAAATGTAGCATAGCAGCGCCACCTATTGGGCAGTTCACACCAAAACCTTATCAATGGCAATGTATCTCAAGGTATTGCGGAATCTGAAGTTTGGTGAAATTCTGTGCATTAGTTATTGAGATATAGCTATCATGAAAATCATGAAAGACGTGGCATAGCAGCGCCACCTGTAGGCCAATTTACATCGAAACTTAATCAGCGTCTATGTATATCAAGGTCTCACAAAATCTGAAGTTTGGTGAAACTCTGTGGATTAGTTCTTGAGATATAGCAATCATTAAAATCATGAAAAACGTAGTATAGCAGCGCCACCTGCAGGCCAATTTACACCAAAAATCAATAGGCATTAATTCATATCAAGGTCTAACTGAATAGAAAATTTTATGAAATTTCGAGCATTAGTTCTTGAGATAGAGCGCCCACATTTTTTTTGTCACAGACAGGCAGACAGACAGACTCACAGACAGACATTTTCTAAAAGTAGTCAAAATGTGTTCAGGACCTTCTAAAACGTATAAATCCGTCGAAAACCGGAAGTCGAAAATTTTCATGAATCCAATACTTTCTTCTTGTAAAGATAGAAGAAAGTAAAAATCAAAGATGCCTGTCAATGGGTTACATTTCCTGAAGTTTTACAGCAGTTGAGGGGGTGGGAGAAAAAATATATCTATCGGCATTAATTATGCATTTTTTACTGGGTATCTTTGATAAAATACACATTTCTTTCATCGATCCTTTCACAAAATTCACGTTTTTTATGCGATCTTTTGTTGAAATCAGCGTTTTTTCAACAATCTTTTGACAAAATCTCCGTTTTTCTCACAATTTTTTGACAAAATTCACTGTTTTCCGCGATCTTTTCACGAAATTTGCGCGATCTTTTCACGAAATTGACGTTTTATCCGCGATCTTCAAACGAAATCGGCGTTTTCCCGCGATCTTTAGACCAAATCAGCAATTTATCTGCAATATTTTAGCAAAATCGGCCATGTATAGTAATCTTTTGTCGAAATCGGCGGAATTTCCGCTATCGTTTGACAAAATCGGCGTTTTCCCAGATTTTTTTTTGATGAAATCGGCGTTTTTTTCGACGATCTTTTTACAAAATTTGCATTTTTGCGCAATCTTTTCTCGAAAACGGCGTTTTATCCCCGCGATCTTTTGACGAAATCGGCGTTTTTTCCGTGATCTTTTGATGCAATCGGCATTTTTTTCAATGATATTTTGACAAAATATTTTTAAGCTATCTTTTATAGAAAACGGCGTTTTTTTGATGAAATAATCGTTATATCTACAATCTTCAGAGGAAATCGACGCTTTCCCGCGGTCTTCATACGAAATCCGCACTTTATACTTTAATGTGATCTGCACAGGAAATTCGCGTTTTTCAGCGATTTTTTGACAAAGCTCGTTGACATAAACATTGACGAAATCGTCGTTTTTCCACGAAATAGTGACGAAATGTGTCCTTTTTCGGCGATCCTTTCATGAAATTTGCATTTCTCTGCGATTATTTTTTTCGCCCGCAAAATCGTACAATCGTATTGTTCATTAGTACAACCGTTACACTTCGAACAAAATCCGTAAAAGTTGGCATCTATGAATATCGCTTTTTGATTTTACGATCATTTGACGAAAGCTCGGTTTTATTTCGGCATCGTTTGAGAACAATCTCAGGGTATTTTTTTTTTTCCGCAATCGTTTGGCGAAAATCGCGAGTTTATTTCGGGATTGTATGGAAATAATTTTATTTTGAGATCGTCTGGTGAAAGTCGCGGCTTGATTTCGCGATTGTTTAATGAAAATCGTCGTTTTTCCGGTGATCAATTAATTAGAATCGCAGTTTTGCCCATGATCATTTTATGAAAATCGCAGATTCTTAAAAATTAAAAAACGTGAAAATTTGCCGTTTATCGAAAAAGTGATCCCCGTATATATAATGACCGAACGAAGAATTCTGAGATTTCTTCCTGCAACCCACTGACGAATCTCTCAATTGTTTTTTACAAGATCGACTGACAAGTTTTGCAATATGTTTCTGCCACTGATTGACGGATTATACGTGTTATTTTTCTCGCGAAAATGACAAAATCGTGATATTCTTCTCGCGACCGAATGACGAAGTTTATGATTTTCACCCCTCGAATGGTTATCGAATTTTGCGTTTTTATTAGGCGACAGATTGACCAAATTCACTTTCTTTTCAATGTCCGACAGAAAACTTTTGCGATTCTTGCCCGCGAACGATATGCTAATTTCGTAACCATTTTTCCACGACAGAGTGACGAAATTTAGAATTCTTTCCCCTGCAAAATAGAGACAAATTTGGTACATTTTTTTCAGCGACTAAGTTTCACTATAGTTCCACGGAATTTCATGGTTTCATACTTCAACAGATTAACATAATCCATGATTTTTTTATTTATTTATTTTTCTTTTACATTTTTTTATCTTATGAGATGAGGTAAAACTTTAGGAAAAAAAGTTGGCATCAATTTTTTTTTTATCGAAAAGACCAGAAGGAAAAGGAATTTTTTTGAGAGAATGTTTGTTTTTTGTTGGTCGTGTGTGTCGTAAGTATTTTTGAAGAATTCTGCTATTTTATGAAAAAGCATGAGAAGAGTTTTGAAGATCGGCACTCAGAAATATATATAGGATCATCTTTTTCGGTTTTAGCCATTTAAACGCCAATGTTCCCAAATGGGAACATTGCATTATTTGTAATACAAAACATATATTTTCCAATATAATAACGATGTCCTCATTTTTCCTTTAAAATATAAGGTTGATTTCAACTTTTGAAATGAAAATATTCATGTTTAAGCATTTACCACAGGTATTAAGGAATATGTAAATTCATTAATTTGCATAAAAAGTATATTATTTGCTTTTATCGTTTTCTCTATATACTTACATTTGGCAGCTAGGAATCTAAATGTTTTTGGAATTCGAGAAAATATTCAAGAACAATGTACAATAACATACAGTGTCTCACATAAGTGATGGGACACTTGTGCTTTATAAAAGGAAACTAATCAAATAAATTAAAAAACATGTACACATTTTTTGTGGGTGTGTTTCATACTTAAATTTAGTAAAGATTATTACATAACATACATTTTGTCAAAATATTAAAATATTAATTTAATAAAAATACAAATTTTTAGAACAGAGCAAAAAATAGCTCACATAAGTGATGGGACACCATTATATATGCAACAAAAATCGTCTGAAATAAGCAATAAAAATATTTTTTTTGGGTTTTATTTTTACTTAAAAGCAATTGGCAATAATTTATAAAATCGTCTGCAGTATTTCTCTCCAGTTTGTTTTGGAATTTTTGTGTTTTTTAGCTCTGTGTAGCCATGAATGCTAAACGAAAAGAAACTTCGCCTGAAATTCGAAAATTAGTTATTAATTTGCATATTGAACGTGGAAAATCTATTAGAAAAACTGCTGAAACAGTTAACTTGAGTCGTTCAACAGTTTTCAATATCATTAAACGATATAAAAAGAATCATATGATTCAGGATAAAAGAAGACCTGGCCGACCATCAAAGCTAACCAATGGAATAAAGCGAATTATCGTTCGAAATATTAAAAAAAACCAAGAAATAGTGCTTCAAAAGTTGCTGCTGATTTACAAACATTATATGGAATAATTGTTAATCCTGAGACTATTAGAAGGGTAATTCGATCTGCTGGATATCACAGTAGAGTAGCCAGGAAAAAATTCTTCGTAAGTGAAAAGAATAGAAAACTCAGACTAGCTTTCGCAAAATCCAACATAAATAAGAATTCTGATTACTGGAATAAAGTTATATTTGCTGATGAGAGTAAATTTAATATATTTGGTTCTGATGGTAGAATCTTGGTGTGGAGAAAACCCAGGGAAGAATTTCGCAAACAGAACTTGGTACCAACAGTAAAACATGGTGGAGGAGGAGTTATGGTATGGAGGTGTATGTCGTCCGCTGGAGTTGGTAATCTTGTTTTTATTGACAGTATAATGGATCAGTACAAGTATATTGATATTTTAAAGCAAAATTTGAAATCGTCAGCACGAAAATTGAACCTTCATAACGATTTTAAATTCTACCAGGACAATGACCCCAAGCACACTGCTCTGAACATTAGACTCTAGCTGCTATATAACTGTCCTGAAATAATAAAAACACCACCACAATCTCCAGACTTAAATCCCATAGAGAATATTTGGCAAGAATTGGAATCAAGAATTCGCAAACACACCTTTTCTTCAAAACAACAACTAAAATCGGTGCTTCAAGAAGAATGGGGTAAAATCACTCCAGAAATCACAAAAAAAAAAAAAAAAAAAAAAAAAAAATTAGTCGAATCCATCCCAAAAAGATTAAACCATGTTTTAAAAGTAAAAAGAAATCCAACAAAATATTAAAACCTTTTAAAAGGTAAAATTTTTTGATAAATATTTGATGGAAAAGTAAGTGTTCCATCACTTATGTGAGCCATTTTTTGCTCCGTTCTGAACAATTGTATTTTTACTAAATTAATATTTTAATATTTTGACAAAATGTATGTTATGTAATAATTGTTACTAACTTTAAATATGAAACATACCCAAAAAATTTTTGCACATGTTTGTTTATTTATTTTATTGCAGTTTCTTTTTATAAAGCACAAGTGTCCCATCACTTTTGTGAGACACTGTATAGCGGAAAATAATTTGTTATATTTGCATAGGTTGTCAACAAATAATCACGTTCGAAAATGCGAACATTGAAATGAAAACAGCCAAAAAACTGCTGAAATATATTTTTTGGCATTTTCTAAATTTGTATGCATAAACTAAAACATTTGAAGCTGTATTATAGGAAAAACAAAATTATTATTACATTGCGATATTAATTCGGCGTCTAAACGGTTTAGTACGATGATCTGAAATTTCCAAGGTAAAATGAAGTTATATTTTGTATATATGTTAATACTTTCAATTCAATATTTGTTCATACGACCCAGTAATACTATTATTCTACGTATAAAATAAAATTTATTAACAAGAAAATCCAAGTATAATTTATAGAAGATTTTGAACCCGTTATTAAGTTTTGATTGCATACGAAACAATAACAACACAGGCATACTTTCAAACACTAAAGTCACATACCACTAAAAATAATTTTTTTATTACTGCCTGGATTCACAGACTTGGATTTGGAAAATCAGAAGTAGTCACTTTTTTTTCTTCTTCTTGATGCACGAATTTAACATTCCGAAAATGGTGTTTCCTAGTGACACGATTTTCTTATCCTATAAGCTTTAATTCTTGTAACTAACTGTAAGAATTTTTTTTTTTTTTTTTTTTTCCAGTTGTAAACATACTGAAAAATAAGAAAAGAAAAACAAGATGATTATAATCATAAGATTATCAGCACATCAGGCTGTAGGAAAAAGAGAAATGAAGGGATAATTCAGGTTAGAAACGTGGAAAGTGAAGAATTCTTATTGTTCTCTTTCAGCGATACTCTGCATACAATACTTAAGTGTAAAAGTCCGGAAAAGTGAATATTAATATCGTGTTGCGATTGTTTATTGTGTACTTTTTCAATATTTATTCGAGAACTTAAATATAATAACGTATACTTTCAAAGGTTTATTTTATTTTATTTATTTATTTATTTATTTATTTATTTATTTAAAATAAGAACTATTGTTTCAAGCAAAACTTATGATTTAGAATTATTACTTTCTTCTATCTTTACAAGAAGAAAGTATTGGATTCATGAAAATTTTCGACTTCCGGTTTTCGACGGATTTATACGTTTTAGAAGGTCCTGAACACGTTTTGGCTATTTTTAGAAAATGTCTGTCTGTGAGTCTGTCCGTCTGTCTGTCTGTCTGTCTGTGTGTCTGTCTGTCTGTATGTGACAAAAAATTTGTGGGCGCTCTATCTCAAGAACTAACGCTCGAAATTTAATAAAATTTTATATTCAGTTAGACCTTGATATGAATTAGTGCCTATTGTTTTTTGGTGAAAATTGGCCAGCAGGTGGCGCTGCTATACTACGTTTTTCATGATTTTCAAGATTGCTATATCTCAAGAACTAATGCACAGAATTTCACCAAATTTCAGATTCTGTGACCCCTTGATATACATAGACGCTGATTACGTTTTGGTGTAAATTGGCCAGCAGGTGGCGCTGCTATGCCACGTTTTTCATGATTCACATGATAGCTATATCTCAAGAACTAATGCACAGAATTTCACCAAACTTCAGAATCCGCGATACCTTGAGATACATAGCCGCTGATAAGGTTTTGGTGTGAACTGCCCTATAGGTGGCGCTGCTATGCTACATTTTGCACGATTTTTGCGATAGCTATATATCTCAAGAACTAATGCAGAGAACTTCATCAAATTTTAGATTCTGTTACACTAGAATATATAACATAATTAGACGCTGATTGCATTTTGGTATTAACCTTGCAACAGGTGGTGCAGCTATGCTGCATTTTGCACGATTTTTCCGATAGCTATATCTCAACAACCAACCCACAGTATTTCATCAAACTTCAGATTTTGTTACAAAATGACATATAACATAATTACGCGATGATTACGTTTTGTTATAAATCCTTCAACTGATGGTGCTGCTGTGCTATATTTTACACGGTTTTTTTAAAACTAGCTATATCTCAAGAACTAATGCACAGAATTTCATCAAACTTCAGATTCTTTTACACCATATCATAATTAGACGTTTTTTTACGTTTTGGCATAATTTGTCCAAGATATGGTGTTGCTGTGCTACGTTTTGCAATTTTTTTGTTATAACTATATCTCAAGAACTAATGGACGAAATTCCGTCAAATTTCAGATTCTGTTAGGTCTTGATATAAATAGATGCTTATTAGGTTTTAGTATAAATTACCCAACATGAGGCACTACTAAGCTCATTTTCTCAGAATAGTAATTAAATTTTGCGTTTTAAGCTTTTCGGATACCAGAATCTCATTAGGCTAGATCAAATGTTCGAGGAAACTTGATAGTGGATAACCTTGGGGTCACCACGTTTTTTTTTTTTTTTTTTTTTTTTTTTTTTTAATATTAAAATGTACATATGAGATAGAAGAAAGTTTTGGGATTGATACATCCAACTAGTTTGTTTACTTTATAATACTAGTTAATAGTGAGACATGGTGTGAAATATCAATCAAACTTACAGTTTTTAAGGCATCAGGTGTTTTGAATTTATTTAAAATATATACATCTTTGGTTAAAACTATTCAACATTTCTATATTTTTAATCTGTAATTAAAAATAAAAGTAATATTAAATTATTTAATTGTATACAAATATGAATTTCTTTTTTTAAGTTATTACGGTTTGTAAAGAAATCTGAATAAATGAATAACTGAATATTTAAATGCTGTAACTTTAATGAAAACATTTTTTTAAGAAACGAGCTATTTTACACTTTTATTTATGTTTTACATAGGTAACCGCATAGGTTTCACATAGATGCAGCACCAGAGATATCAAAGTCTAAAATGTGTGATTATTGAAATTTTTGCTACACTGTTAAAAATAAATCTGTGAATTCCAGGTGAAACTACCGGCAGCAATGTAGCCGAACTTTTACCGTTCCGTTAGTAGTTTTTCCGATGTGGGAAATACAAGAAGGGAAAACTCCGGTGTAAGAATCAGTAACTTTCCGTTACAAAGTTTGATTTATAATAGTAATAATTTAATATAATTTTTAAAAATCATTTACCGATTAATCTTCAAAGACTTCGAAATCACCGAGGGATTTTAAGCTGCTATGTTATTTTACTTAGATGTTATTTTGGATAATTTAGTTCACGCCGTCCTCAGGACCGAACTCGGGACCTTCAGATTGCGGAACAAATTCTTACGAACTGAGCCAAAGTTGCTGATGCTAAACGGTACAAAGTATGTCTTTTATGAGTTAGTGGGAAAACCTGTTGTGCTTTTTAAAGATTTCCTTTCAAATATATTCCTTAGAATGTTTGTAAACGGATTATTTTAGACTGATGCATAATAATTATTATTTTTTAAAATCATTTTTAATTTTTTTAAATAGTTTAAATAAAAAAAATCACTGTTTTTTTTAATAAAAATTTTTTATTAACAATTTTTTTACAATACATATATATACATAGACTTTTTTTTTTTTTTTTTTTGAAATTGTCGTACACTATTTATTTCTTTCTTTATTTATTTTTCGGCTAATAAATTAAAAGATTTTTAATAAGAAAAAAAGAGAAAAATAAACAGAAAAATGTAACTTAAAGGGAATTTTTATGTTTCATTATTCCATGGCGCCAATGGGACTCGAACCCACAATCTGCGCTCGCAGGCGATTAGCGGTGTGGTGCCTTGACCACTCGGCCATGAAGCTCCCCACACAACGGAGTGTCTCCGTTTTTTGTTTTTATTTCCATCCGTTTCGTTTTTTTCAGGAAATATGATGGAACTTCGTGATTTGTAACGGAAAATACCCTTTAGTTGTTAAAAGGGAGCTTTTCTGTGAAATTCAGGAAAAAAATGTTCGTGGATTTCAGAATTTTTTTAACAGTGTAAACTTGAAGTTTTTTCCACAAAGAGAAATCAACTCTCAGACCTGGGACTCGGTGTGTGAATACAAGTACTTTTAACTTATTTGTAAAACAAATTGTGTCATGTTGACAGTTTTCGTTGCATGAAAAACTTCCTCTTGTAAACGGACAGATTTTGAAAAAATCTTAAAATTTATGCTAAGATTTAACCAGTAAGAATTTATTTTGAGAAGTTATTTTATCATCAGACTTTTAGCCTATTTTATTCTAAACAAATTGCTTCAAGAATAAAAGAGCAAATATTTACAATTTCGTATACTCTAATATGCGTGAAAATCGCTGTACATGATAAAACAAAGATGGCTGCCACACACATACAAAAATTAATAAAACTGAAATTATGGTCATTTTGGACTTCCGTCATGTTAGCGTTAATGTACAAAAATTTTCAGATTTTTTGAAAATGGTAGAGCGACCAATGCTGGACCTCTTGAAATGGATTTATATCGATATATATATATCGTCAGAATGAAATCCAACGTAGAGAAGCAAGATAGGATGGATAGGATGGATAGGATAGGATTTTAGATGGAATGTTATAATACACCAGTACTTTAGTACGACAAATAAAAAAAATCCCTGTCGGGCTGTAGGCGGAGGTAGATTTCGAAGAGTGCTCAATTCAACAAAAAATATATATATGATTAGAGATAAACCCAGTTTAATAACTTCATTTGGCCGTTTATGAAAAATTTTTAATTTCATTTTTCTTCAAAAACTGGTTTATCAGAATCATCTTAAGAAAAATTCAGCTCAAATGCCCGTTTTAACAACATATTTTGAAATAGATTCTGAATTTATTAAAAAAATCGACCAAAACAGTACATTATACAACTCCTAAATAACAAAAAACTGTCAGTTGAATGCATTTGAGAAAAAAATTGAATTTAAAAATGAGTCATAAAATAACCTATTTGTTGTTTGAATACATACTTAATTCTTTATTCATGATTGCTCGGAAAATTTTGTGCGAAATACTCACTTTGACAGCATTTTAAAAAATATATTCTATCTTTATCAAAAAACTGGCCTATGCGTCACAGTATATAGTTCCTAAATAAGAGGACCTGTAAATTGGATGCGTTTGAGAGCGAAAATGGATTTTAAAACGAGTCATAAAAAACGCAATTTGCTATGTGAAAACTTCCTTAAATTTTCAAATCACAAAGACTTCGGGAAATTCTGTTCAAAATACCCTTTTTGGTAGCCTTTTTAAAAATATATTCTGTCTTTATCAAAAAACCGATCAATGCATCACATTATATAGTTCCTAAATAAGAGGATCTGTAAATTGGATGCGTTTGAGAACAAAAATGGATTTAAAAACGAGTCAGAAAAAAACGCAATTTCTTATTTGAATACTTCCTTCAATTTTCAGTCCGGATGACTTTCGGAAATTCTGTTCAAAATACCCTTTTTGGTAGCCTTTTTTGAAATATATTCTGTCTTTATCAGAAAATTGACCAATGCGTCACTTTATACAGTTTCTAAATAAGAGGATCTACCATTTGGATGCGTTTAGAATCAAAAATGAATTTAAAAATGAGTCAGAATATAAGCAGTTTGGATTTGAGGTTTTTCTCCAACTCCTATTTTTTTTTAATTTCTTTTTGCTATACGAATTGATCCTATGAAAAACTTGTCAATATAAAAGTTGTAGATATTTTTGAGAAGATGTAAAATAAATTTAATCAGATTTGATATCTTAAAAATTGACGGAGTTATGGATTTTTCTCTTTTTTCAGCGCCCTTTTTTTTCGTTTTTAATTTTTTTCGTCGGTAAAAGTTGGTCCTTTCAAAAACTTGTAAATACAAAAGTTTTGGATAATTTTAAGAACATTTACAAAAAATTTAGTTGGACTTGATATCTTGAAAATTGACGAAGTTATGAATTTTTTTCTCTCAAAATCCCTGTTTTTTTCGCCCCTTGGGCCCACTTCTAAATTTATCAAAAATCTGTCATGCATATACTTTTGGCCCATTTTTAAGAAGTAATATAAACTTTAAACCGATTTGATATCTACTTTAAATAAGAAGTTATGGCGTTTTTTCGGTTTTCACAAAAACGCCCCCTATTCCGACCCCCTTGGTCCGATTTTGCCCATTAACGAACTTAGCCAAGATTTTATCCCCTTTGATTTTATGTACAAGTTTGGTGGAGATTGGTGAAAAATTATAGAAGTTATCGTGTCCATAAAAAAGTGAGATAGATAGATAGATAGATAGATAGATAGATAGATAGATATGTAAACTGGTGCGACTGCAACAGGTAGTATTTCTTACGAAATCTACCTAAAAAACCTTTTAATCCCAATCATATTTTTCAGTTTTAATGTTTAATTACTTTAAGTCATATGGATTTTTTATTTTGTTTATTGTTAGTTTATTATTATTATTATTATTATTTTAATCTTCTACGATAAAAAGAAATTTGGGCAGCATTTCAAAATTCAAGAATTATTTATTTTAATGATCTAATGATATTACACAAAATTTATTACATTTTTATAAACATTATTTTTCTTCTAGGAGGTAGGTGACTGTAGGTAGAATGTATATTTTGTATTTATTTAACATATGACGAATAACAATAAAAATTTTATCACATTAAAATCTTTTTACAACAGCAATTTTCCTTTGAAAACCTCATATGACGGATGCAAATCTGATCTATACGAAGATACGTGAATGAAGGCAGGATATGACATTCTAAAAAAACAGATACCGCTATTCAAAAAGAAGTCGAACGAGCTATTAATCTCTTCGTATATAAAAACGTAAGAAATCTTCATACAACAGCGTGTCCTTGGAGCAAATGGAAAAACGAGGGAATAAAATTCTATTCTTCCTTGTTTATTTATTATTTATTATGCACAATCTCAGCTCAAAACACAATAGTCGCTTCCATCTGCTGTATCATATTAGTAATAGAATAAATGAAAGAAGTTTTAAAACCGGTTTAGTGCTTTACAAAAAGCCGAAAATCTTAACAGAAAAAATTACTTTCTAATTCCTTGGGACTAAAGAACTTCAGATTATTCATGTTTTTTACATTCTATTTTCGCATTAATCGTCTGCTCGTGCATTGCTGATATACTTTGTTCTTTTTTCATCCTATTCTTAAAGCAATTTAAGATCCTTTTGTAATATTATTTGAAAACAGAATGAGAAAAGAAAGAAAAAGTTTAAATGAACCTGTATTTTGCTCGCTTTAATGAACACCAGATTGTGATTTAATTTTTTTGTCGCATAATCCGTTCTCTTTATTATTTGCCGCAAAATTTTGGCAACAGGGTTTTTGGGAAGTTTTATTTTACAGACCACTTTTATGAGATCTATGGTTTCAGTTCAGTACACATTAACCCCTTCGCGATAGCGTGTCAAAAGCATTGCATTTCGGCACCAGTATTTTTTCAGAGAAAATAATTATATTATTTAATCAGAGACAGCAGTTAAATAATATAAACTTTTTTTTTTCTTCTGAAAAAGTGGTGTCAATAACTGCCGAAAGAATAAATGAACACAAAACATGCAGGCCAACAGGAGAGGAGGGAACGAGGGATGAAAGGGCCATTGCCTTTCACTTTCAATTTAGTTAAATAAATTTTCTTTTTATTTAATGATTCTGAAAAGAAAGTAATAAAAGTTTTTCTTCCCAAGCGACTTAAAATACAACATTGACTCATATTAATATTTAGGAGATTGATATTTTTTAAAACTCCTCTGGGAAGAAAAATACACTAAATGTTGAAGGATTGATATCACGTTTTTGTTCACATATATTTTTATATATGTAATTCAAAGTTTATTCATTATAAAAAAGTTATGGAATGTAGAGCGTATAATCGGATTATAAGTCAATAAGTAGGCTTATACAGCATGTAACTTTTCTTGTTTTCAACTGCAATAAAACCTGCTATGAAGGAATCGCTAGGAGCCGGAGAAAATTTCACTTTAGACAGGTTTTCGTCTTAACAAATGCACTGATCTTTATGTTTATCATTCTTTTCGTAGGAGGATTTCGTTATTATATAGGTTCAGTCTTCACAAGTTTTACAGAATTAAATATTTTCTGCAATTAGATAGATTTCGTATGAAATACTACCTATTGCGGTCGTTCCTATTTTGGAATTTCTGAAATTTTTTTACGAATCTACAACGATTATTGCACCAGCAAAATCGGACAAAGGGTGTGGAAATAGGGAGGATTTTTGAGAAAATCGAAAAAACACTATAACTTCTTAGTTAGAATATATTGGGTTGGGGGAAAAGTAATTTCGTTTTTTCCGAATAGATAGTTCTAAAGTCGCATTTCTCGAGTACTACTTACTCAATTAAGACATACAGCGTTTGAAAGACAACAGTCTCTAGAAAATTCTAGATGTAAAGGTAGCGTCATCTGTTTAATCAGTCATAAAGTATTGCGTTTTAAAAAGGGAGATTCCGGAATATCATTTTCAGCATATTTTGCCTTTTTACTTCCAAAAAGGGAAAAATGCGGTGGAGGCTGATCGATAAATGTGTGGTGTTTATGGTGATCAGTGCTTAAGTAAACACCAGTGTCAGAATTAGTGTGCTTGTTTACGTTCCGGAAATTTCGATGTTAAGGGTGTATTCGAAAAAACGCTTTTCCACCTTCAACAGCTCGAAATTTTCAGATACAATTTCAGACATATTTTTGAAAGTAGAAACATGAAATTTGCTGAGGTGATTTTTGAAGAGACGTATAAGGTGCCGTGTGATGTCTTTTTATGCTCGATTCATTAGAATTTGATTTATAAACAATTACCTTCTCAGTATGACCCTTTTTTTCGCCCACAAATCTCCGCTTCGGAAAAATCGGTTCAAATTGCCAGTTTTGATTGCTTTTTATGCAATATTTTCTGCATTTATCAAAGAATCGCCAATCACAACACCTTGTGTACTTTCTAAATAAGACAATTTGCCAGTTTGATGCATTTGAGAGCAAAAGTAAATTCAAAAATAAATCGGAAAATAAGCAGTTTGGATCGAAAATGCACCCTTAAAGATGAACCTTGCCCTGGCCAGCCAATCGTTGAAAAAGTCGATGAAATTAAAAAAAAAAAAAAAAAAAAAAAAAATTGAGGCAGACCGACATATTTCTTTCCGCGACATTGCTACGAAACTAATCATTGACCATAAAAAGTTTTGAATTATTTACATAAGACAGGATACCAAAAGAAACTCGATACTCGTGGTTTCCATGAACTTACAGTGAAAAATTTAATGGACAGAGTTTCCATTTGTGAATCGCTACTGAAATAGAACAAAATCAAGCCTTTTTTTTTTTTTTTTTTTTTTTTTTTTTTTTTTTTTTTTTAACCGAATGATTACGCATGATGAAAAGTGGATCACGTACGACAACAATGTGTGAAAATTACGTACGACAACAATGTGTGAAAAAGATCGTGGTCGAAGTCCGGAGAAGCTTCACAAACGGTGGCGAAGCCGGGATTGACGCCAAGGAAGGTGATGCTGAGTGTTTGGTGGAATTGGAAAGAAATTGTCCATCATGAGCTGCTCGAACCCGGCCATACTGTTAATTCAACTATCTACTGTGAACAACTAATGCGATTGAAGCAGGTGATTAAAAAAACTCGGTCAGAATTGATAAATAGGAACAGGGCCTGATTAACTTCTGAAGCTGTGGGAAGCACAGTGTCATTTCAGGGCCCCCTTCATTCGAGAAGAAATTTCTAAATTCAACATACCCAGAAACCTATCAATGCTTACAAATATTATTCCAAAGAGTGGCTCAATCTCTTACACAAAAATTGGATACAACTGGAAAAAAATATGCAAAAGGCATTTTGCATGGTATGAGCGTAAAAATGTAAATTAGGTAAAAAGGTTGAATTAAGAATGTATGCACAACATAAAATATTAATGTTTTAAAATACTTCTCTCAATTTTGACAATAATGTATGTTGCTTATACAAGCCAAATTCAGAATTACTTAAACTCAATATACAAAATAAACATACATCTAAAATAATGAACAAACTGAAGTAATTGCGATCAGGTGGTTGAATTCGATTTATTACGTGAAAAATTAATTTATTATGAAAGCTATTTCTATGTAACACTTCTTAATATATTTTATACGATTGATAATATAAAAAGAAATTAGTATTTTGGAATGGAATTAATTCAATAAAAAATTTGGGACCCCCTGTATTCTCAATTTCTGGCCCCTTCAAAATTTCTAAGGGAAGCATCTGCTTCTCATGCCTTTTCGGTAATCAGGGCCTGAATAGGAAAGGCGTTGTCTTCTTTCGCGGCAACGCTAAACCACACAAATCTTTAGTCACTCGCCAAAAACTGAGAGAGCGTGGCTGGGAGATTTTGATGCACCCACCGTATAGTCCGAACCCGGCTCCGACCGATTTCCCTTTGTTTCGTACTCTGCAGAACTTTCTTAATGGTGTTAAGCAGGCTTCAAAAGAAGCTTGTGAAAATCACTTTTTTCAGTTTTTCGCCCAGAAATCTCAGTTCTACAGTGACGGAATTATGGTTTTACTAGAAGAATGGCATAAGGTCATGAAATAGAACAGCCCATATACTATTGAATAGTTTTTAAAATTTATGTAAATAAATTCACTTTGAAAAGTACGAAAAACAGCGAAATTACTTTTTCCCCAACCCAATATATCGAATCAGTTTAAAGTTTATATTACTTTTAAAAAATGGGCCAAAAGTTTATGCAAGATTTTTGATAAAGTTAAAAATGCGCTCAAAGGGCTAAAAATATTGCGTTTTTGGAAGAAAAAAATTCATAACTTCGTCAGTTCTCAAGATATCAAATGCAATTAAATTTATTATAAATTTTCTTAATATTATCTAAAATTTTTGTATTTACAAGATTTTGATAGGAGCAACTCTTATCGCAAAAAATAAACAAATAAATAAATAAATAAACAAAATAAAAACGAAAACAAAAAAGGGGGGTGGGGGAAGAAAAAAAATCCATAACATGGTCAACTCTTAAGATATCAAATCCAATTAAACTTATTATACATCTTCTCAATATTATCTACAACTTTTACATTGACAAGTTTTCGATAAGATTAATACTAGCAAAACAAATAAACAAAAAATTGAAGGAAAAATCGTATTAAGGGTTACTCAAATCCAAACTCCTTACATTCTGACTTATTTTTAAATTCATTTTAAAGTCAAATACATCCAATTGGCAAATTCCTCTTATTTAGAAACTGTATAATGTGCCATATTGGTCACCTTTTTGATAAAGGTAGAATATATTTCAAAAGATGCTGTCATAGCAGGCATTTTGAACAAAATATCTCGAGGCAATCGTGATTGAAGACTTGAGGACGTATTCAAATAACTATTTGTTTATCTTATGACAGATTTTTAAATTCAGTTTAGCTCTGTAACGCATTCATTTGACAGTTTCTCTTATTTAGAAACTGCATAATGTGCCGTAGTGGTCGATTTTATCATAAAGTCAGAATATGTTTTTAAAAATGCTGTTAAAGTGAGCTTTTAAGCCGAATTTCGCTTAAGATGATTCTGATAAAACCAGCTATTACAGAAAAATGAAATTAAAAATTCACCAAAAGCGGCCAAATAAAGTTTTGTAAACTTTGTTTATCTCAAATCATTTTTTTTTTTTTTTTTTTTTTTTTTTTTTAATGAGAGTTTAACATTGAAATCTACCTCCGCCTGTAGACAAAGCCGACAGGGTTTTTTTTTTTTTTTTTTTTTTTTGAATAAATTTCCTTTGTACAGTCTGAAGTGATAAGTGAATACTTGGAAAAATATTAGCACCTTTCGTATACTTAACTTCTAATCCATATTTGAAAAACTTCTTGAATGAAAAGATTTTTCCTAGAAACTTAATATTTTTCATAAGCTTCACCTGCTCCTAAATAAACGGTGTAATCAGGCTTTTTCCTTTTGTTTTAATAACTAGGGGGGCCCCGCCCCCCTGCTCGCTATGCTCGCCAACCCCCCGCGTAATCGCTTCGCGATTCCAAATTATTGTCTACCCCTGCTTGCTGCGCTCGCTAATAACCCATGGTATGAATAAGCAGTTGCAGACCTTTCAAATGATGTGTCACACAATTGGTGTTGTAAAGAAATTACAAAATGCGCCCCCTCTGAGGACAGAGGGGGGGGGGGGTTACACACAAGGTATCCATAATATGAATAAGCAGTTGCAGACCTCTCAAATGATGTGTCACACAATTGGTGTTGTAAAGAAATAAAAAATGTGCCCCCCTGGGGGGTAGAGTGGGGGATGACACACAACACATCCATAATATGAATAAGCAGTTGCAGACCTTTCAAATGATGTGTCACTCAACTGTTGTTGTAAAGAAATTAAAAATGTGACCGCCCCCCCCCCCTGGGGAGAGCAGAGTGTGGAGATGACACACAAGGCATCCATAATATGAATAAGCAGTTGCAGACCTTTCAAATCTTGTGTAACACGACTGGTGTTGTAAAGAAAATAAAAATGTGTCCCCCCTGGGGAGCAGAATAAGGGATAACACACAAGACATCCATTATATGAATAAGCAGTTGCAAACCTCTCAAATGATGTATCAAACGACTGGTGTTGTAAAGAAATTAAAAATTTGGCGAAATATTACAGTTATCGCCACGTTGGCGTCACTTTTGACAACTAATTTTGGTCGCCAAATTTGGCGATATATCGCCAAGTTGGCGACAAACTTGGCGATTGTTGGCGATGGTAACCTTTCCTCTCTTTATGGTAACCCATATGGCGATGCATAGACGGAGCCCTTTCCTGATTGGTCTATTCGACTCATGGAAGGAGTGGACAACCCGGATTCGTTAGTTCCTGAAATCTTCCACATCAGCATCATTCCAGGAGTCATTCCTTTTAAGGCTAGTTTTTTTTTACTATAGAAGGATAAGAGAGGGAAACCAGTAAGTCTCTCGCAGGCTCACAATATTGTCAGAAACTAGTTTTCGAATCATTCATTTTACTTAGCCATCATATGTAGTATAGGGTAAGTCTTGCAATCGTTTTGAAAATAGAAAAATTGTTTTTGATTTACACATTTTAGATAGTGGAGATTCCGAAAAACATATTTTTAGAAAAAAAATTTTGCTGTCCGTCTGTCTGTCTGTCAGTCTGTCTGTCTGTAACGCTCTATCTCCCGAACAAATTGAGATAGAGACTTGAAATTTTGTATGTAGTTAGTATGTAAGAATGGGACGAACCCTATTTAATATCAGCAACCTCGATTATCCGGAACTATTTTTTTCGGACTCTCGAAAAATTCGTTCTGATGAAAGGTATATAAAAATTTTCGAATTTTTTTGTTCTAAGGAATGGGCGTAAAAGGCAATAAAATAACACACATTTTGTATATAGAACGAAGTCGATCGGATTATTAGTTGCCGAGATAGTTGTAATCTTGTTTTCCGCATTCTTCGATTTTTCATGACCCTGTATTTCATTCAAATTTCAATTCTGAAGTATATTTTAATTGGAAATGAAACGCTTAATCCGACGCAGTTAATTGTTAGTTAATAGAATTATTATTTTTGGAATTATAAGGATGTTTCTTTTACGCAGTTCGGTACTACTAGAGTAGTTTGGTGTTTTATATAATTTGTCGAAATTGGTACATCAGCAGTTCTTTAATATAGCATTACTATGTATATTAACAATATTTAAATTTTGTTTATGAATTACAATGCATTGTATAAATAGTTTCACATGTTTTATTTTCATATATATATCCATGATGGGTAACTATTACGGTGGTCTCCAACGACTAGTTTTAAACTGAGAATAACGGTATTTTTACGCTCTTTTATTTACTTTTTTATGCAAACATAGAATTTTGTAGTTGATTTTTTCGCTCATTTCCTGATAGCTTAGTATTATAAAAAAATATGTACACAGGTGTGTTGCGTACATAAATTTTATACAGTATCGTAAAATTATGAACACATCATAACGGACCAATACCGCCCTATAAGATGAGCTGTGACACTTTTGGACAAAGGGGAAAGGTCAAAAATATTGAAAAAACGCGTGACATCATTTATGGACAGCCCCTATGTAGACTTTCGTAATTCAAATACTTTTTATTTATAATTAAATGATTTAAAATTTCTATAAATGCGCAAAGTCTCATTAATTTTGAATTGCGACTTGCTTTTAAATTCTGCAAGCGAAAATTTACAGAACCTAATAAAATCTTCATTATGATATTTGAAAAACAAAACAATGTTTCTCTTTTTTTTTCTTATTTTTATTTAATAGTGAATTCGCTCCAATAAAATATCAAGAATAAACGAAATTCCTTTGAAAAAGAACAAACTATCTTTTTAAAAGTTTCAAAACTCGCTGAAACAAGATTCCGGAGTAATAGGCCGTGGGGCGATGAGCATTATCGTTGAACTTCATTGCCACACTGGGGGGCCAACTTAATTCCTGCATGAATATTATAACAATCGTTAAAACTTTCGAAATCACAAAAGTTCTGGATCCGAAAGTTGTCTATTAATTAATAATTACAATAAAAACAGGGAACTCTTTTTCTGATAGGTTTTGTAAAACGATCTGCGATTGGAGCGTTTTTACCCCAACAGCCAATAAAAAGCGATCTCACAAATGTTTCTCCGATGAAAAACGTAAACAAACTGTCGTCGATTAGCCGAAAAGCGAAAACGACTGTCAATACGTTTCTCTTTAAATCTTTATACAATTTATTGATATTCTTAACTTTTAGTTAATACTTATATTTATAAAAACGTTATCGTGTCATCATGTCGAAACCGAAAACATGTTGTATACATTTTGGAGGTGAAGAAAATGATAGGATAATTTCCTTTTCTCAGAAAAGTTGGCAGAAAATAGCCGATTGTAAAGATAAGTGGAAAGCACTTGGAGGTTTTGAAGGTAGCCTAACAGATTTTTTGAATCAAATTCCACTTGATGAAACATCAAATTTGCCACTGGATACTTTTAGATACCATAAAAAATGTTATTGCAAATTTACAGATATCACAAGTGTCACGTGAGCAGTTTATACATTTCTACTGCCACGTAACAGTTTATGTATTACTACTTCAACTTACTTCAGGTCTCGAGTGTTCTAATAAATTTAATGGTTTAGTTATGGTCAGCTTGGTATTTAGTATCTCTTATTATTTTAACATCTAGAGTTAACAAGATGTTACATGGTGTTCAGAAGTGTTGAAAATTAAATAGTGTTGTTACTGACCTTTTGTTTAAAAAAATGCAAAGAGAACAAAGGGAATCTACCAATGCTCGCCTTCCACCAGAATTGGAAGTTACAGAAGATAATATGGCCATTAAATGGAAGGTTTGGAAACAAGCTTTTGAATTTTATGCAATTGCTACGCAGTTAAATACTAAACCAGCTGAAGTACAAGCTGCTACTTTTATGTCAGCTATAGGACCTGCTGCAATACTCATATTTAATACATTTAATTTGACGCATCAAGAGCAGCAAAATGTAGAAATAATAAAGCAAAAGTTTAACGAGTACTTTTCTCCACAAGTTAATGAAACCTATACTCGATATGTATTTTTTACGTGCATTCAAGGTAAGCAAGAAACTTTTGATTCTTACATTACTAAGTTACGTACAAAAATTAAAGATTGCGCTTTTGGCGATTTGCAAGATAGTTTATTACGCGACCAAGTAGTTCGTGGTATTAATTCTGATAAAGTGCATGAATTATTATTGGCTGAAAAAGATTTAACTTTAAATAAAGCAATTGATATATGTAGAGCTAGCGAACAAGCTACTTTTCAATTAAAAGAAATGCATGCAGCTATTGATAATACAGAAAAAGATATTATGATGATTCGGAAATCTAAACTGAAATCCGATACTAAATCTGATATAGCGGTTCGTGAAAATAAAAATAAGCCAAAATTCAATAAAGCAAATAAAATATGTTGGCGATGTGGTTTAATGCATGAATTTCGTAATTGTCCAGCCTTTAATGTTACTTGCAATCTCTGCTCGTTAAAAGGGCATTATGCGCGCCAATGTAAATTTAAAAAGAAACGCGGATCTAAGAAACGAGTCATACAGGAACTTTCAGAAGTTTCTAATAATAGTGATGATGAGATTAATCATTATTTTAGCAATACATTGCACGTTGGAGAACTTTTGCGTTCACAGAATAATGCTTGGTTAACAACCGTAACTTTCCAAAATGGAATAGCTGTGAAATTTAAATTAGATACCGGCGCTGAAGCGAATGTTATCACAGAAAGTTTGGCTAAAAAGCTTAAAGCTTTTATACACGACTCTAAAGTAAAACGCTTAAAGTCTTTTAATAATGGGTTTACACCAGTGATTGGCGAAACCAATATCAAGTGTATTGTTCAAAATGTGCCAGTTGATCTGAGATTTTTAGTAGTTAATGGAAATTTTAATTGTATATTAGGATGTTCTACATGCGAAAAACTTGGCTTAGTTAAACGTACTCCTGAATCTGTACAGATTAATGAAATAGGAACTGAAATACCAGATGCAGTTTTTCAAGGCATAGGTTGTTTAAAAGATTTTGAATACGATATTGAACTTCAAGAAGGCGCAAATTTGAAAATTCATCCACCTCGACGAATTCCGTATGCAATTCGTGATACTGTTAAAAAAGAAATTGATCTTATGGTTAAAATGAAAATTTTAAAACCGGTAACGCATCCTACTCCTGCTGTCAGCCCCCTGGTAATTGTAAAGAAAGGTGATAGAATACGTTTGTGTTTAGATCCAACTGATATCAATAAAGTTATAAAACGGCGTCATTTTCCTCTCAAAACAGTTGAAGAGATAGCAGCTCGCATTGGATCAGCAAAGTATTTTACGATACTAGATGCTAAAAAAGGATTTTGGCAGATTCCCGTGACTAGAAGAACATCAGATTACTTAACAGTTAATACACCATGGGGAAGATATTCCTTCTTAAGAATACCATTTGGGCTTGCATCAGCCCCAGAAATATTTCAGCAAATAATGCATTCGCTCTTAAATGAATTTGAAAATACAGAATGTTCCATGGATGACGTATTATTATGGGCAGACACGAAAGAAGAGTTAAGAAGGTTAACTGTGAAAGTGATTAGACGTCTTTATGATGCTGGACTACGTCTAAACAAAGAAAAATGTGAATTCGAGAAAACGAAAATTAAATTTTTAGGCCACATTTTTACATCAAATGGAATAGAAATAGATCCATCAAAAGTGAAAGCTATTGAACAATTGAAAACACCAACATCTGTAGCTGAATTGCAAAGATTTATTGGAATGATTAACTACGTATCAAAATTCATACCAAATTTTTCTGAAATCACAGAACCTTTACGTAGATTATTACACAAAAATGTACTGTGGCAATGGTCTGAAGATCAAGAAAAGTCTTTCCTTAAATTAAAAAATATTCTTAAAAATACGCCAAAATTGGCTTATTTTGATGTTAATAAACCTACAGTTGTCTCAGTCGATGCCAGTTCACATGCAGTTGGTGCTGTGCTTCTTCAAAATGGTAGACCAATTGCGTATGCGACTAAAGCATTAACAGAATCACAACGACGATATCCTCAAATTGAAAAGGAATGCTTTGCTATTCGTTTTGGGTGTAAAAAGTTTCACGATTATATTTATGGTAAACCTGTTACAATTGAAACTGACCATAAACCGCTAGAAGCCATTTCAAAGAAATCCTTACAAGCAGCTCCTGCACGTCTTCAGAGAATACTTTTTGATGTTCTTCAGTATTCTCCTAAGATAGTATACAAAAAGGGTAAAGATATACCGATTCCAGATGCTTTAAGTCGTGATTGCAATATTAATCTTGAAGAAGATGAAGAAATAGAAACTTTTGAAGTTGTATGTGATGTTCCTCTTCCTTTGTTGACTTTTTCTGAATTACTGAATGCTGTAAATGAAGATTCTGAATTGCAAGAGTTAAAACGCTTAATTCTTGATGGTTGGCCATCTAGTATTAACTCAGTTCCTCCACAACTTCGGAAATACTGGAACTTCAGAGAAGAATTAGCAGTTTATGAAAATTTGTTATTCAAATCAGAGCGCTTAATAGTTCCATCTACATTAAAGTCAAAGTATTTAAATTTAATCCATCAAGGACACTTAGGAATTAATTTGTCTTTACATCGTGCTCGAGAAATTATATTTTGGCATGGAATGACCCGTGATATTGAGCTCTTTATACAAAAATGTCCTGTTTGTCAACAGACAGCTCGTTCCCCAAATACAGAGCCATTGAAAATGAAACCCGTTCCTCAATTCCCTTGGCAACGAGTGGCTACTGATATGTTTGAATTTTCTGGAAACCAATATTGTCTTGTTGTTGATAGTTACTCAGGATATTTTGATTTCAAAAAACTAGTGCATCCTTCATCACATTCGGTAATAGAATATTTGAAAGATGTGTTTGCAACTCATGGAATTCCAGATATTTTGGAATCTGATAATGGACCACAATACTCGTCAGATGCATTTCACAAGTTTACTAAAGATTGGAAAATACAGCATATTCCATCTAGCCCGCATTATCCTAAATCTAATGGTCTAGCGGAACGCTACGTCCAGATAGCCAAATTGATTTTAAGAAGATGTGCTATAGATCATACAGATGTCAGATTGGCACTTTTAAATTGGAGAAACACTCTGCGTGAAAATTTGCCTTCTCCAGCTCAACGTCTTTTTGGAAGACCTACTCGAAGTTTAATACCTATACATCCCTCTTTACGTTTGCCTCGAATGTCATCTACCGTTCCTCTTCAACTAAGTAGAGAAAAGCAACGTGCAGCTTCGACCACTAACTCAAGAAATGAATCTCCAGTGCTGACTAAAGGCCAATCTGTCAAGCTTCAGACTGATCATCGTACTTGGATTCCTGCTACTGTGTCAGATGCTGCTGATACTCCACGTTCTTATTATGTTACCACTCCTACTGGGAAGACTCTTCGTCGAAACAGTATCCACCTACGCCCAACAAAGGCTGAGATTGTACCCGATCGCCAGGTTGCTGTTAATCCTTCAAATTTTGTTCGATCGGAGAATGGTAACAATGCGTCAGATGACCCTCTTCCTGATGTTCCTCGTCCAGCTTTTACTCCACCCAAATCTAAAACAGTGATTACCCGCTCCGGAAGAGTTATCCGCCCTCCAGAACGTTTGAACTTATAAAATAATTTTTAGACTTATCTTTTGTTATTGTAAAGGGAGATGTCACGTGAGCAGTTTATACATTTCTACTGCCACGTAACAGTTTATGTATTACTACTTCAACTTACTTCAGGTCTCGAGTGTTCTAATAAATTTAATGGTTTAGTTATGGTCAGCTTGGTATTTAGTATCTCTTATTATTTTAACATCTAGAGTTAACAAGATGTTACAACAAGAATTTCGGCAGCTGAAAAGAGGTTTCAGAAAGAATCTGTAAACAAGCCAGTATCTGTTAAAGATAGTGAAAATGAATTTCATTCTCAATCCAAGCGTGCTTTGAGAAGTCTGTATTATAATGTCTGTATTATAAATCTGTTCAAATAATTCCTTGACAATAATCTTTTTTATGATTTTAATGTTATCTTAATGCCATATTAAGCAGAAAGCAAAAATGGCCCGAGAAATATTATATTTAAGATAGAATTAAATTTCTAATAAATACTTTGAAACTGAAAAAAAAAAAATAATTCACTTCATGTAACATGCCTTAAATTATGCTTTTGTTGTACACAGTATATAAGATTTTTTTTAAACTAATGCTTGTTTACAATTATACAGATGGTGCTTTATTTTCGAATGAAGTAATTTACTATAAAATCTGTTAAATTAAAAATTTTATAATGAAAAGGTTTTGAGCAACTTTAAAATCTTGGTAAGTAATAAGAAAATGTGTTGAAAGTTTTTAAAAATGGATGTCAAGTTGAATAAAATTTATAGTTTTCATGCTGCATGAGTATACGAAAAGCTAAATATGTATTTTTTTTAATTTCAACCTTATGTATTTATTATACCACAGTATCATTTCTTTTATAGTTGTAATACTAAACACTACTATTAATATACCAAATAGTTTTGAGGAGATCAAATATTAAAAATAGTGGGAAATATATGAATATATGCAAAACTAACTATTGCTATTTTTATTATTATTATTATCCCTCCTTCAACTCTCTCTCAATTTAATTTCTATAGTTTCCTGACATTTAGTAAGTTAAAACATCTAAAATAATTGAAATATTCATAATGTGATAATCACAATAATTAAGTTGAACAATAAAGAATTCTCACAAATGTCTAACTAATTCATTGCTAAATTTATTTGAAAATAACTGTTTTGTTTCCTTAGTAAGCTTTCATTAAATTCTGTTACTAAATACAGTTATAAAACAATTTTATTTATTACTTTTTTTGTGTGTGGGGGGGAGGGGGCATCCATTATTGGAATCTTAATTGTTTCAATATATTTCTATTATTTAAATTAAATTTTGATTAATATTGGTAATGAGACTATGAGAATGAATAGATTAATATGTTGAAAAAAAAACTGAAATATAATTATTAATTAAAAAAATATTTTTAAGAGATTTTTTAAGGGTATCCATCACTGGCATATTTTAAATAAAATTGTCCATCAAATATTAAAGATTTGTAAAATAAAATAAAATATAAAAAAAAAAATAAAAATATTTTTTTCATATAAAAATACTTTTTTCTGCAATATTGTGAAGAATATATGTAAAAAAAATCAGATGTACGGTTTGCATAATGGGGCATATGGCTGTTTTGATTGATATTAGTACTTAAAGAAGTCATAATAAATAAAATTGAGATGGAAATCTAGAGTAAAATGTTGATAAAATCATCTTTGGTGTACTTTTAAAATTGCAAATATGCCATAGCATATGATTTCAAAATTATTTTGTCAAAATATTTCATTTTGGAGCACTGTAAGTTAGTTTTTAAACAAAAAAAGTGAAATTTTCGCTAATTTTTTACGCTATCCACGGCGAATTCCTAAACGGACGCTTCCGATTGGTTAATACGTAAGCGAAGGGAGAGATTGAGCCAATTGATTGTTATATGTTATGAGAAAATAATTCGTTATATATTTTGTTTATTTTCTTATTAATGAGCAACTTTTACGTCCAGAACTTTGACAATTTCAATGTTTGAGAACATTTTATAGGATAAAAATGTAAAGTTAAGTTGCCCCCCCAAAGTTGCTACGGAAATCTGTTTCTAAGCCTCTTTTCAACGATCGCCCCACGGCCTATAATTCAATGTTCTTTTTTATAGGCTCGGTGAGAAGTAAAAGCGAATACGCCCAGAAGACTTGTTTAGTAAGAAGGAAATAGCGTATTTTGTATGTAATCGGATTCAAAAGTGATAACATGTTTAAAATTGCGAAAGTTTACATTATAATACTGCACATTTTAATATCCGACAATGAAATAATTATTTCTTTATCGGCCTTTTTCCATCTCAAGTCCGTTACCAAATGTCAAGTCTGTTAGCCATGCGCGTAGCCAGGGGGGGGGGGGTGTCCTGGGTGCCCGGGCACCCCCCCTTCCCCCCACTCGCGCAGACCCAAGCTTGATTATTTTAAACAAGTTGGAAATTGCATGTGAAGCGTAGCAAATGAGGTGCGTTCGTACGATATCGAAGTTTTAAAAATATTCAGATCTTGCTGATATAGTAGAGCGTACTTCGGTTGTAGTATTGTGGTCGAAATCCTTTTTGTGTTCCTTGTAAATATGCAGGAAGTAATTTTTACAACACCGCAGCAACGTATATTTTATTCATAAAATGTGAAGTAGTTTAATATAATTAAAACACGCCCCAAACAATGTTTCCCCGTATAGGATTATGTAGTGGAATACTTTTGCGTGGCCCTGTAATTTAATAATAAATATTCTTTGCATCACAGATTGTACAAAATGTATATTTTAGTATATACTTCATAGATTCATGTAGATTCTATTATGTTCGAATGAGTGTAACACCATTAAAATGCATTTTTTAAACTTTTCTTCCATTGACCGTAATGTAACGGAATACTATTGATTGTTCCTGTAATTGATCTATGCATCCGATTTTCATAAAATTTGAAATAACTCGACAAAATTATTTAATAATTATGTATTTCAAATTTCAAACGATTACAATGCACTTAAGCTTTTTTCACCATTGACCGTAATGTAACGGAATCCTTCTGATTGTCCCTGTAATTGATCTATCCATCCGATTTCCATAAAATTTGAAACGACTCGACAAATTTATGTAATAATTATGTATTTTAAAAATCAAACGATTCGGTTGGGTAGTTTTTGCGTTGTTATATGCGGACAAACAGACGGACGGACTGAGCGACAACAATAGGTGCTACGTATTTACATAATTACGAACGCACCTAAAAATCGAAATTTATAAAAGAAAAAAGAAGATAATTGAAAGCCAAGTTAGAAGGAAATACAGATGTGAAATGATAATTCCACCGTGTGATTAGCCTGGGGAACGGAGGGGGTCTCGCAAATCTGCTTTCTTTGAAAATCAGAAATAAAGATATGCAAAAATCAACTTAATATCGGGAATAGAGATAAGATGGGCTCAGCCCGGGCCTGATACGGTATGTATGTATGTATGTCGGCCGATTATCTACGCTATGGGATATACGCCCTATGGGGTGGGATGCCCTCCGTGGGGGTCTTTCTGAGGGAACCTAACCCGTATTTACGCAAGGCTCGAAGAAAACCACGGAAAACTTCGAACGGTTAGGCCGACGGTCGCGAGTGGGTTCGAACCCAGCACCTACCGTCTACCAGTTTGAGGTCAGAACCTCTCGGCCACTGGTGGGGCGGCCTGATACGGTCTCGGGCTCAATTTTTATTCTAATCTTCGGGCTCGGGCTTATTTTTTCTCAAACCGAAAAAATATATTTATTCATGCGTAAAAAAGATCGACTTTTTTTTCCATTTAAAATTGCGTATTTATTCCTTTTCAAATAAGTCATTTAGATCAATATGACGGGGAACTGAAGTAGTGTTTATTTATTTTAGCATTTCCTTGCTATTTCAAATGAAAATTTGTGATAATTACAGATTTATGTCTATACATAATTTCCGACGACGACCTACTGAATGGCGTCAATCAAAATAAACACAGATATGAATTTGCTTTTTGTTGGCTTTTCGTTAGCATATATTTTTTAATAGGATCGTTTATTTATTTATTTATTATTTAGTTACATAACATGAAGATAGTACTTTCTTCTGTTATTAATAGACGAAAATTAGCTGAAGGTTTGCAAATTGTTTAATCTTCTATTGTGCACGAGTCATAGTCGTTTTTCATATGAAAATTAGTGGTTGTTCTATCTATTTGTCAACATGAAGTTTGTTCATGCTGAGGACGATATACATTTTCGAAGTCAACTTTCCTGCGTATGTAAAAATAATTATTATGTTATTCTGATATAAAGCAATTGTTCAGTGTTTCCTCCTTTCCTATAAAAGCATCGGACCTTTAAGATAATAAAGTCTTTTTTTTTAATTTTACGTTTATTTTCAGGCACCTATCAATCACGGAAGATTGTTATGAGAAAGGAATAGGTTACAATTAAAGATGTACATTTTTTGCAGAAAGTTGAAAAACGTTGTTCGATTCGCCAGATTACAAATAGTAATTTCTGCAAATTTCATGCATTTATTCATTAAGTTACTAACATGTACATAAAATTTACTTTTTAAATTAGGGAAAATTTTGAGATTAATTTTAAGAGTCAACTGTATTTTTATTTGATACGGATTTTGATAAGATAGAATTTAAATTTTCATTTAACAATTTTATCTGTGTAAGAAATTTTTAATACTGTAATAATAAATTTATAATACAATAATAATAGACAAAAATAAATAATTAACATAATAATAAATTTTTAATATCATAAATACCATACAATTTTGTTTTGTATATTTTTGGTATCGGGCTCGAGGTCTGGTAACAAAAAATCTTTTGGGCTCGGATTTAAAACCATCGATCTCAGGCGGACCCGGGCCCCAGAAAACGAGCCCGAACTTATCTCTAATGGGGAATGGTCCGTTGGTTGGTTAAATTTCGTTTTTTGCGGCCATATTTTGACATTTTTTAAAAAAAACATGTTATAGAGAAAAAACGGGCTTTTTTTTTTTTTTCTTTTTAATTGCAAAAATTTATTTATTTATGTGTAGAAAGATTGAAAGAACTCTTTTCCACTTTAAATTGTGTACTTATTCCCTTTACAAGTTACTCTATTGTTACTTTGATCAAAATGGCGGGAGAAATAAAGCCGTGTTTATTTATTTTAGTATTTCATTGCTGTTTGAAATGAAAATTTGTGATACTTAGATTTATGTTTACGAATATCTTTGTTTTATATCTACCATGTTTTATCTGTGTTTATATATCTTTTTCTTATCCATTAGATTTATTTTTGAGCAACTTCTCATCCTTCTTCGCGCAACGAAAAATTGCGTTTGGGTCCATTTTAAAAAAAGTACCATACAATTATACCTTCAGCGAATAAAAACCTGTCTAAAACGGAAACTTGATAGCTTTTAAGGGGTTCCGTTTTATTAGGTTTTATTACATAAGATATTGTTTGTACCCAATATGTTCAGGTTAAAAAATGTGGGCACCTCCCCCGTTCAGAAGGCTTATGTTACCGCACGGTTTTTTAAGGATTATCATTTTTTCCCCATTCTACTTTAATTTTTTATTCAGCTAAGAAATAAATATGCAATTTCCTTAAAATTTAATAATTCACATGAATATATACTGTAATTATTAGAAAAAGTTCTCGTATAATTTCTATGTGACCAAAATCTTGTGGCTAAAACTGTCTCTCATTTCAATTTAATTTAAGTATTATTGATAAATATCATGTTTTGAAATTTAGAGACGTAAGTCACTTCAAAGTTAGTTGATTTTAGGAAATTTAATAAATTTAAAGCTAAGTATTTTCAGTAATTTTGTATGGTAACGGACTTGACAGTTTGCCTTACAAGCCAACTTTAAATAGCATTTACATATTATATTATAGGGCAAAGTGCACAATCAATTTTTTTAGGTACCTTAAACATTTACTTTAACACCTGTCTCCATTTTTAAAAGAAATTATTAAGTTTGAAAAATAGAAATAAAATTCTGAAATGTAAGCGAATGGTGAAAATGACCCTTATAAAACTTTCCAACATAATTGAAAACAGTGGCGTATGTAGATTGTAGTCTTATCATTTCTGAGATGGAGTAAAAATTGCTAAGATTGAACACAAAAAAATGAAAACATACCGCTTTAAACAAATTTTAATCATAGCAAATAATGCATCTACAGCAGCCATACTCAGCCACATGCGGCCCGAGACTCATAATCATTAACCCGTATTTATAAAATTAATGAAGATGTGTACGAGTAAAAAGTAATAGCCTTCGTTGTTGCTTTGTATAATTTCATATGATAACAAAATAGCACTCCTGTTATTTATAATTAATTTTCAATTATGTTAAAATATCTTAAATGATGTTTCCTTTGTCAAAAATTTTCTTACATGTCTTTGTAGTCTTTTTTGTATTACAGAAGCGTATACATTTCCTAATCATCAATATTAATCAAACATTGCTCCAAATTAATTAAATTTGGATTTATATTTTCGCAAATATATATGTATAAAAAATACATGTACACACACACACACACACACACACACACATATATATATATATATATATATATATATATATATTGCATTGAACTTAAGAATTAGAAGAGAAAACTTATAAATTTATTTTCTTTAAAAATCGAAAATTCTGCATTATTATATTCTTAGTTTTTAGCTCACAGGCTATCATAGCCTGAGAGCTTATGTGCCCGCCCGTTCTATATGTATGTATGTTCGTTCATGCGTGCGTGCGTACGTACGTAACGCGATAACTCATGATAAAAATATCCGATCCACTTGAAATTTTGTATATAGGTATATCCTGACAAGGCGCTTCCCTGATTAGTTTTTGGAGTTCATTCGATATGTACAAGAGGGGGAACGGGGGGCTCATATCCCTCCCCTTAATTGGTATAAATGGGTTTTTCATGCAGAATTAAGTTTTCGTTCAAAAATTAGATATTATTATTTTGATGAGGCGATTCCGTGACTGTTATTAGGTGTTCATTGAATAAGTATAAACAGGGGGAACGGGGGTTCTAATGCCCCTCCCCTTAATTTATATAAATGGGTTTTTCAAACAGAATTGTCAGATTTCGTTCAAATCTCTGGGTTCAAATTACTTTTGGAAGTTTACTGGTTAAGTATAAAAGAGGGGGATAACTCTTCTTAAATTATATAAATGCTAAATGGATTTTTATTAAGAATTATCCGATTTGCTCTGAATTTTGGATATAGATATTTTATATGATAAAGCATGTGCTTGATAGTTTAGGAGGTTCAATGATTAAGTATAAAAAAGGGGAAAGCTGTTTCCCCTTCTTAATTTTTTTTTCGAACGGAATTAACCCTTGAAAATATAAGGCTGTAATGTACAATTAGTATGCGTAGCCTGTGAGCTCAACGCCATCAGTTTAACTGGGCAATATTCTTTTTATTACTTATTATGCTGTTTAGGGTTTAAAGTTTGTCATGAAAGAAAACTGATACCAAAAATTTGCTAAATCACTATTTCCAAACAATAAACTTTACAATATAATCAAGTAGTAAAATATAAATTTATTAACTAACAGTTTGCTACGTCGAATAAAGTGCCTCATTTCCAATTTAAATATATCTTTGAACTGAAAATTGAATGAAATACAGCGTCATGAAAAATCGAGGAGTGTGGAATATAGGATTACTAGGACTTCCCTCAGAGGGATTAGTCTGAGCGATATTGCTGAGAATACACATTTAATAACTTGCGATAAGTAAAGAAAATGAGATGTTACCTTTAATTGGTCATTCATTGTGATAAAATGTAATGATGAAAATAAGCATATCGAATCGTAGAACTACAAAATCTCGTTGCATATACTATTTTTATAAAAGAAAAGCAAACCATGCATGGATATAAAATTGGAAATATGCAAAATGTTAAAACTAATACAGAAAATAAAATATCAAATTTTCCTATATTGGAAATATAGCTCTTTGAAATGATGTCATGAGCATAAACAGAAGCATTTAAATATACATAGATCAATATAATGCTTCATTTTTCTTTTATTAGTATTTCTTAGTATTCATTTTTCATTTATTTGTATTATTCAGTAAAAAACTCACTTTCTTAAGCCCGAATTACGTCAAACTTTTTATAAAAGCGCCAAAGTCCATATAACAGCGAAGTATTGTGAAGAGTATTAAATACAAGGTAGTAAAACACTTAGCCAAACGCAGGTAATAAATCGCAAAATATTGTCCTTTTCGCCCTCTCTCGAAATGCATTTTTTTTCGTATATTTAAAAAATACGATTTTGAGTCATCTTATTTAAAATTCAAATAAATAAATGAGAGGAAGCAATAATAGCATAAGTCAAAACATTCATAAGTCAACATCAAGGAATTGTATCGTAGTTACACATGTGGAAAAAAGCTGCTTTCGGCCAAAAAACGTTGTCTTCACTAAATTTGAATCCGATTAAAAAAGTACCCTGATTAATTAAAATGTTATAGGCAGAGCTGCCAAGTCTCCGGCATTTTGGGTACCGGTATTTTAATACAGAAAATTTTTTATTAAATTGGAACATTCTGCGGATTTAAAAAATAACTTTTCCTATAAGAAATTTCTGCTATGCAATAAGCGAGGGTTTGGCATCTCTATATAGGAATATTTCGTAATCTACTTTTTAACCTTAAAAAAAGCAACGACCATTTTTCGGGTACAAAAAGTATTGCTAATTGTTCCATTTTGCATACAAGGTACGGATTGTAATATTGATACATCTATGGTGATAAATTTCCAATAATTTTTCAAATCCCATTTATTTCATTAAAAATATAAATCTTGTATTTATTTAGTTTAAAATAAATGGTTTTTAACTAATTTCATAATACTTTTGAAAAATCACTTTTCAATGAAATATTCATACTTAATCCATAACGTACATAATATATGACTCTGTTATTACATAAGTCACCTTTTTATTATCATAAAAATTATGTTTTTACTGATTTTTATTAACTCAATAGGAAAAATTTTGTGTTTTGAGCAACAGATGTCCGCATTTCCTATTATTTATTTATTTTAACAAAATTCTTTGTATTTAGAAGAATTTTTATTTAAATAGGAAATCCAGATGTCGCTGTTAATAAAGATGAAAGTTACAAAAATGGGTACAAAACGAGTAGACACATACTATCAAATATGGAAAAACGACGAATCCCAAAAAGACGTCGTATGAAATATCATCTTTTAAAGCAAAAAAACGAGGTCTGATTATCGAGCCTACTGATTACAAAATGTGCATTACATTAAAAAAAAATATGCTGCAAATATTGATTATTTTTTCTTTTGTGCAGTTTTGGTTTCGAAAGGTGCGCTATGTTGCAAAAAGATATAAGCGACTATGAAAACACACCTGGTAAACTTTCATGCTCAGTTTTACAAATAAATATGGCACATATATGCCCTATATACACCGAGGCACCTAATTGGTGCCAAAATGGCGTTTAGTTGCCTAACATGCTGGTTATCATATAAATGTTATAATAAATTGTTTGTTCTAAAAATATTATCATTTATTGCTTGTTATATCTTTTTTAATAACAGGAAATGTTTCATTTATTCCTTTTTTTTCATTTTGAAATAAATAAATAACGTGTTATTATAGCATGCTATATGCATCTGGTAATCAAAACGATTTTTTCGCCTAATTGGCATAAAAAATCTCGCCAAACCCGGTGCTTATATCTCTAGTATATTATCTCAAGTATTTTATTTATGTATACTATAATTGTTTTTACATACCACTTACTTCTTCTGGTATATATTTAGAAAAAGGTAAATGGCTCCTTTATGCAGTATAAATTGTATAAAACTTTAAAAAATAGCCCCGTTGTCCCTTTTTGGATCGAATTAAAAAAAATCAATGTCTAATTCCAGTATTGCTCCCAGGTATGCATACATACTCCGTATTTCAAAGTTGTATGCCAACAGGAAACGGATGAAAAATGGGAAAAAATGTCACATATGCACCAGGGTACATAATTGGCGTCAAAATGGCATTATTTTACCTGAGATGGTAACCCGGCTTTATTTATTTATTATTTGTTTATTTACTCATAAAATGATTATTTACTTTCACTTCCTTCTTTTAATTATATAAAATATTTCTTTTTATAGTTATTAATTATTATTATTATTTTATTTACTGTAAGTTCTTTTTGAAAATAGAAAATAATTTAAAAAAGTTACTTGAAAAGGGAGTTTGGCCAAATGGGCTTTGAAAAAAATTGCGCCAAATCTGATGCGCTTGTGGTATCCGTGCCGAAAAATTAGTGACCAGAATTGACTTTCATACACAAACGAAATAAAGTTAAAAGAAAACATTCAATGAAAATAAATATAAAGGGAAAATGATGTCATAAAAGAAATTTTTTATTTAAAAACGTAATTGTTTCTGATTTTCACACGCGAAATATGTAAAACATTCTTTTAGCGATCAAAAAGTGCTGTTAAGAGATTATCACAAAATCTCAAAATCAAACTTTTTATGACATTTTTTAATATAAAAAAAGAACAGTTTTATTTTCCTGCATGATTAAATTTTAAAATGTTTTATTGCATTCAATATTTCTGAGTGCGAAAATGATTACTATTTACTCCATGTACTGATTCGGCTATCTATGAAAATGTCCAGCCGGTGAAAATCACGCTCACCAAATTTCTGTGACGTATGCACATAAATTGTGCTTTTTTATCAGTTTTTTTAATATAACTTTTAAACTATTTGGAATTAATTTTTAAAAGTTGGTGCATTCACCAGATTACCTTCATAGGTACCTATTGGTACAAACAGAATCAAAATCCGACAAGTACTTTTTGAGATTTGCTTGACGAAAGAATTTTTTTGGATTTTAATATCGTTACGTATCTCTGAGTATAAAGACTTCGCTTCGCTCAGACAATAAATATCTAGGCAACTCATTATCTGATCAACTTCATTCTTTATGCAAAATTTATATTTTTTATTGTCTTTGACAGCCATTTCTTAAAATAAAAATTTAAAAATCGAAAATGTTTATCTACCTTTCAACAGAACGAATATTTCGAGAGTCCTAAAAAAAAGTTCAGATAATCGAGGTTACTGATATTCAATTGGCTTCTTCCTATTGTTATATACTAAGCACACACCAAATTCCAAGTTTCTATCTCAATTTGTTCGGGAGATAGAGCGTTTACCGATAGATGGACAAACTTTTATGTTTTTTGGAATTTTTAATATCTGAAACGTGTAAATTTTCCAAAAAAAAAAAAAAAAAAAAAAAATTATTTTCAAAACGATTAGAAGATTAATCCTATACGACGTATGATGGGTAAGTAAAGTATTTATATCACAATCTTGAAAAAGAAAAATACATCATTAATTTTCAAGATTTGAATAAATACCGAGGAAAGAATGATTGACAAAAAGACTAATATATGTAAAATCTTTTTGAAACACATTCCTTAGAAGGGTTTCACAATTTTTTTCCTTCAAAAGATGGAAGGTACATTATCTCGTAGAATAAAAAGAAAAAAAAAAAAGAAAGAAATTTCGCATTTTTGTTTCCCAAAGCAAATGAAATCGATGAATAAAACATCCTCTATTCAGAGACATTCATAAATAATCGCATATTTATAGCAAACTCATATTCAATATCACGACAGTTTTCGAAGTCTGTCCAGGTGAACAGCCTCCGGTTTTGCTAAAGGACTGAAAGGGAAACATGTCATTTGGGTGGAATAATAATAAAAAAAACGGCCCTCACCTTCCACGCACATCGCAGATTAAGTTACTGAACCGAGAACTGATTTGGATTTGATTCTTCCCGTTCCGCTTCCATGACTTTTACAACAGTACTCGGAAGAACAAAGGTGACAACAAGGGCACCATAGTTTAGCCCTGCAAAAGAATGTTGAGTGGTCTCTCCTTAAAATACCGGAAAACAAAGGATTACGGTACATTTATATGCAGTAGGCTCCAGGGCCGAGACTAGCCTTTTCACGCGACCCCCCCCCCCCCCTCTCCTTACGCGCAATAAAAGTTATTGACCGCAAGTATCCTATTTGAAAGAAAAAAACCCTTTTAAAAATTACTTATTAAAACGTTGGCAAGAAATATGTAAACAACGCTCCCATTGGATTAACATTAGCTTGAACATTAAAATGCTGTACTAGTCACTCAAAGGAAGTGGATCGGTAATGTTAAACTCTTATGGAATTGTTCCTTTTAACCTCCTCAGTTCTCATATCGCCTGTAGGAATCACTAAAAAACACCATTTAAATGAATTTACATGCTTCTAAAATTGTTAAAATTACTTCTTGAATTTTTTAAAAATGTGTGCATTCATAAGTATTGCTATATAGGCTTGATATATCTTTGAAAATGTTTTATAGAAATTTTAAACAAATTTTTGTGATCTTTCGCAATATTTGTCTTAGGACTGAAGAGGTTAAAGTTTCTCACTTACATATTAATAATTTTAAATGATTTTTTTTCCTTGCTTAGAATAGCTGAGATTAAATTCTAACAAGGTTAGTGTTTAATTTTCCGATTTTGGTTGCAGTTATTTATTTTTTCTTTTTTAGAAAGTTACCTTTCCTATTACAAATTTGAAAAGCACGCTTCTATAGGTTTAACATTGCCTTGCGAATACCTTTTTATTTCATATACATAGTCAACGATAGAAGTAAGTATTTTGAAACTTCTAATGACATCTTGTTATCTAGCAGTCTTCAATGACTGTCTGAATGGAACCTAAGGTACCTTGATCAAAAAGTGGACTCCGGTCAACAAGCAAATATGGAAAATTTGGATGCAGCTTATAAAATATACACGCTTTAAAATAATTAATTTCTTGGAAACTTGTCATATGAATTGCATGAAAATTTGTTTTGGAGGTGTAGAGTTCATTTATACTGTCAGAATTGGGTACTGCCGTTGAAAAAAAGGAAAGCTAAGGTTTGTTTTAATATGTAGATGATCCCCTAAGAAAATTTTATGTACATCACCCAAAAGTAAGCTTTATTTCCAATCGCTTGGTATCAGTAACTTCCTTCTACGATATTTTTTGCAGAGTTAGTAAGGGACTTTTTTCTATGACTGTACAAGTATAAAAATTATTGCACATTATTACACAGTATGCAATTAGGGGGTCCCATATGAAATATTTGTCCAGGCTCCCCAAAAGTCACAGTCTGGCATAGTCTGTAGAAGAATTTAGAGCAGCCACCTGTTTTCCAACGAAATCGCAAAAGTGCTCGATAGAGTCGAAAATTGGCATCATGATATCCAATCTTTTTCTTTTGATAGCTTGATCATCAAGATATTTCTAAACTATCTTAGCTTGACGAGGCAAGGCATTGTTATCTATTAGCACGATTATCTTCACTCACCTGCATTGGCATATGATCTAACCTATTGATTAAAGGGTTCTTGTTTCGATATCTAACTGCAGTCTCAGTTTTTTCATGCTTTACATGAAGGTCATTGTGATTGCCCAAAATGATTCCAAACCGAAACATGTAATATATATGTGTGTTTGTGTGTCCTTCAATAACAATGTCTAAATCGTGAGGGTCAAAACACATGTAGTTCTTCAAATTTCGATGACCTATGTGTTTAACATGGGGGTAACTTTCTCTTATGGAAATGCGCATTTTATGATCTCTTTATGTTGTATTATGTCATTCAGAATCTAGTGATATTTTTAAGATGGGAAAAGCATGTGGTCATTCGAATTTTTTATTTGTTTGTTTGCTTAAAAAATTATAAAAAGTAAAAAATGATATTCGATTCTTATTTTTTACTCAGTACTTTTTTTAACGATATTATTTTCTACAAATTAACTTTTACTAAATACGTTAAAGTAATTCTTTCCCTTTTCTGACAAACGTTTTTGAATTATGCCTGTTTGATTTATTTTATTTATTTTAAGTGGAAAAAGTTACTCATGAATGTTTATTTTTTGTACGCAGATTAACGAGGCGAAAATAAATCGTAATAAATGTTTACTTAAGAGGGTCCGGTACACAAAATTCTTCAGATTTTTTAAAAACAAATTTATTACACTAAAAATTTCTTTGTTTATTTACGTTTAAAATGACGTTTAAATCCTGTTTCTGTGTTTTTAGAACAGGAAACATTAGTTTTTCCGTTTTGGCTTGTTTTTAAAATTTAGCATTCAAGCAATGGGTGTCATGGATACGCTTCTCGTGAAAATGCGTTTTTTTATGATGGATTTTTTTTCACGATTTTTCGATTTTAAATTGTTATAAGTCAAAAACCATTAAAGATAAATGGTTCAAATTTGGAACATATCATTTTCAATTATTTTATTTTAATTTTGATTCAGCAAATTTGCAAAAAATATTTACATTAGAAAATATGATTTTACAAAAAAAAAAAAAAAAAAAACATTTTTTTTAGTATTTTTTACTTTAAATACTTTTAATTTTTATTTAAATTAATATTTTTAAAACTACTGCATCAAAATTAAAACTTCTGTTTATTTAAATGAAAAATAATTGAAATTCTAAAAATAATATTTCGAGTTATAACGATTTCAAATTACTTCACATTTTAATAAATTTTAAATTTCTTAAAAACATTTCTGAGAATTTTATGTGATTTTGTTTTATAGTTAATCATCACAAAAAAATTGAAAAGTTTAACTCAATAATTAAAAATTATTTGTAAATGTGTCTTGGACCCGCTTAAGAACTTTAATCATTGGTTTCTGAAATAATTTTTATGCTTAATTTATTTGAGAAAGCGATGGCATACAGAGTATTTTGTTTTAACTTCAGAAGCAATTCAGCGTATACACTTCACTCTAGCCCTGTTCATATCAATTTTCCATTCTATTGGAACTAAAAAATGAAGAGACAGTAAAATTCTCTCTAAATTTTTAGGCTTTAAATTCATAATAAAATATGTCATTCCAAACTTACATTTTTGTGAAAGTAAAAATCGATATCTATAAAAAAATTGTTATGAGAGATTAATTAGGTACAAAGAAATTCTTAGAAACAGAATACATCCCAAAGTGCTTCGTATCAATCTCCTTCTTTTTTTTAATGAAAGTAAAGATGTTTTCAAGGTAAAAGCGTCTTCATACGTCGATCAATAAAGTCAAGGAATTCATCTACTCAAGTCAAATAATCCCCAAAGTGCCCCCCGCTTAACATTTCCCCAATTGTGGAGATTTAAATATTATACCTAAATCATATTCATGCTCTTCTTAACACTTAATTCTGCATATAAACGAAAACATAGAAGTGAGACATAAGTAGCTAAGGCTTCACTGTTTAATCACATCTACGACAGGCTAAAAATTTTTTTGTCCCTGAACCTATATATTAAGACAGATATGTCCTCACTATGGTGTGTGGAAAAAAGAAAAAAAAATTAAATAACTCCCACACAACAAAAAAGCGGATATAATGAGTAGTTCATCTAGCCTGCGGAACGGGGAGGAAATGCCATAATGATCAAATTTAGACACGCAAGCCTTGCGGTTGCTTGCTGCTGTCCCTGTCATAATGATGGCATTTTAGAAACGGAGTTTCTAAATAGAGATTTTCAAGAACATGATGGAGTGAGGGAGGTGTGATATGATCTAGGGGAAATAAATATCACAGACAGGGAGTTCCCTCTTTTCTTGGTTTTAAAAATTTCTAGTGTTATTTAAGGATACAAAGTATTTTAAAGTGAGCGAAATCGACCAAATTCGCACCGCTTTTTTTTTTTTTCAACTGCATGTATCACTAGCCCTACAAACTTATGAGGCTACATTACTCATGCAAAAACACCCGGTTGCTAATGTTAATCCTACGGGATAAATTGAAAAAAAATATTTATATTATCATGATTTTATTTCAATATTTTTAAACTTTTTTTTTGGCCATTGGACAGTTGAAGTGAATTTTTTTACATTTTCGATTTTGTTTGTAGGATTTTTTTTTATTATGAAAATGGTTTCATTTTCAAAACCGGCTTCGAAAGTGAAATTATCAAAAAATAAATAAAATAAAAATAACAGCAAACAAAATTTAAAAAGTAAGAAACGGCCTTTATAGACATCGATCTCAGTTATCCAAATATTTAAAATATGAAATGCAAACGAGATTTTTTAAAAAATTTTCCCAAAGAATTAACATTGACGAGCAGATGTTTTCGTGTGAGTAAAGTAGCCTCTTAATCTTTAACTACTATTTTACAGTTTAGCTATAAATACTAGTGAAATTTTGTTTTATTTCATGCCCTTCTATTAAAAGACTTTTGAATGAAAAAAAAAAAAATCACTATAATAGGGATGTACGAAAAGTTTAGCACAGAAACTGCATCCTATGAATGAGTTAATTTAGCATTTTATCCAATGACGATTAAGCAGCCTCATAGGTTGCTCACAGTATCTATCGACAAATTTTAACACAGCAGTTCAAGCTGCAAGTTAGTTTCTGAATTCCCCTCCATGCCACGTTCGCTAATGGCGCCTGATAAGTATCCAACTTTTATATTAACACATTCGCTGCCGATCACGCGCCAGCACGTGATGTCCAATAGCCAGTCACGCGCTGGCGCGGGAAAATCTTTCACTGATTCTTTGTTATAAAAAGTAAATCGGCTTCTGGGAAAAACCCACTTCTGCAGTGCGGCATTAACTATCATCACATTTTCACGTAAGCGGCAGCGAACGTGTTAAGAAAGCCCTGATAAGAGACCTGTTCAGTTGAAGCTACACGGAGTTAGAGGTCTGCACGGGCCGGGATTTCCAGGCCCGGCCCGTTGTAAAGCTCGAAAGTTCAGCCCGGGCCCGGCCCGGCCCGTTTAATTTTTTATATTTTAGGCCCGGCCCGTACAGAAATCAGTAAAAACAGGCCCGGCCCGGCACGTTTTGGCCCGTTACAATTTCTATGATTTCTAAAAAAAATCAAATTTTTATCATATAATTAAATTTTTTTAAAAGAATACTGCATACATATCTATGGAATGATTTTACAGTATATTTTACAGGAAATATACATTAACAACATTAATAATTACTTAGATTTTTAGGCTTTCAACATTCGAATAAAGATTCATTAAAAATTTAATACGGCTTAGAATAAAGGAAAAAAGAAAGAAAGCTAAAAACATCGTTACTTTTGAAGATGTTTGATAAAAGAAGATTTATAAAAATATTTCTATATCATTTTTTTTAAAGTTTTAAATCCAAATTCATTCTTAAATTTAAAGAAGCTCCTTTCTGATACATTTCTAAATTCACTTTTTTCTCAGAAATGCATAAGATTAGCAGGTATCTTTATTCAAAAACTATATAATCGAGTGGCGTTATCCATTTTTTGATACAAGCAATTTAAGAATACTACAAGCAAATAGAATACTGTCATAATTAGCGATTTGAATAGAATTTCCGGAAGCGATAGCATGAGAAGGGAGAAAAACCTGTAATCATTTGAGAAATTATTACATCTCAATAAGGTCATACAAGTATTTTATTTACCAAAAATAAAAAACACTATTCGATTCCAAATCCTCTCAATAGTTAAGCTTATCACTTTTATACTTTTACAATTTAAAATTAATCAGAAAATGTGTCAAACTTCCGCATTATTGAGAAATTAATTTAAAAACCATCAAGAAGTATATATCCGAAGATAAAGCTAACATAAGTTCTTTATCGCTGTTAATAATTTTACAAATCATGTTTTCTGCCCTACAAATCTTGAGAACAATTCAATCTAGTTCCGGTCCGGCAAGTCTATATGTAGAAAAATAATGCATGCTTGATCTCGGACCGCATGAGTCAGCTAAAAAAATATTAAAACGAGTTGCACACAATGTAATTCTCCAATGCTGTTCTCTACACTGTACATTTTTATATTGATGCTGCCAAACTAGTATGGCTCGTGACGCACATTTATACTTATTCTCGTTAAAACCATTGAAAATAGCTCATATTTTATCGTTCCAGCTGAAATCTTCAGAACGGGCCGGTAGGCTCGAAAATTTTTTTAATCGGCCCGGCCCGTCTGGCTCGTTCAATTTTTTTGCCGGCCCGTTTATGTTGTTTGTCGGCCCGTTGAAAAAACTACTCTAAATCTGCCTGCCCGTTAGAAAATTTGAAACGATTCCGCCGGCCCGGCCCCGTGCAGACCTCTACCCGGAGTAAAGGCTGGTCATCGGTTAGAAAGAAAGAATTCCCTCGGTAATGTTAAGTCTATGAGCGTTTAATGCATTCTTATATTTAAAATATCTCCGCGTCAAATTAATATTTTAAACTTCTTTTTTCTATTTACTATTTTTAAAGAATGTCTTTTTTTACTTAGTTCGCAAAGTAGTTCTAAAAAATCTAGGCTTAATTTTTATATGAAATGTTAAAATTTTACTTTCAGTTCGTCATTTTTTAACACGTAAAGTAATAAATTAAGCATAGATTTTAGAAATGTTTTGACAACTAAGGAGAAAACAGACATTTCAGAATAATACAGTAACAGCTCTAAATAACAGACACCTTGGGAGAGCGGAAACTGTTCGCTATTGGGAAAACCTCGGAGATTTAAAAAATTGTTAAGAAATGTTTGTTTAATTAATTGACTTTTATATATCTTAAAACTTCTATTAAATGATTAATCAGAAATTACAATTATTTTTGTAAAGCAATAAAACTGAAATAAAATTGTGCATATCTTTTTTCCTTGTTATTATCCAAATATTCTTACGAAAAAATACCCGTCACAAAAGTTTGTTTTTGGTTGCGATTACATGTAATTTGTTTTTCAATGTGAAGTTTTAACTCAGTAAGTTGTTTTAATCCTTTTAAATCATCTTTTTTCTTTTTAACTGCAGTTCTAAAAAGCATTTTTTATTTTATTTTAATAACAGCTACATATTAGACATCAACATCTCATACTTATTACCAAAGAAACCAACAGATGGGTGAAAACTTGCCGCACCGATTTCTTTTAAGAATTACACACTAAAAAAGTATTCATGAGTTATCTACTAAAATTATAAATTAATGAATGATTAAACTTTTATAAAAATAAAATAATTAGCAGAATGAAGAGGAAAAATGTACAACGCACATCTCCTGTCTCACATTTTCTACTACAGGGGCTAGAAGGAATAATAATAGCATAAAAAATTACAAACACTCCAAATGTTTAACAAAACAAATAAAATGATAAAGAAATTTGTTTATTATTTAACTAAATGTACAAACTATGCATTTTAGAACAAACACAACATGTTTAATGGGTCAGAACATGCCTTCCTTTCAAAATCCTCCTCATGATAATGGCTCGACCACCAGGGGTCTTTAGTCTCGTTTCCCAGCCGTGTTTTATAAGGCGCAATCTCTCGCTAGGCCTATAGAAATGTTTCCTGATTTTCATCCGGACTGGTTCCACATTCGACATCACAAAAGGCAATTTCAGCTGATGAGTAACTATCTGCATCGAATTATTTCCAAACTGACTCAAGACTGATGAACCGACAAATGGCATTCTAGAAAGTTGCCTATAAAAAATAATAATAAAATTAACATGTTATACTCATATAAGCACAAAGTAAAAAAAAAAAAAAAAAAAAAAAAAGAAAAAAAGAAAACAGTTTAATTTATAGGAGGGTTATCTTCAATTTTTATTCTTATTAGAAACAACGTAAAAACAATAACAAGTATATGTTATAGACAGAACATAGATACAAATGACTTAAAAATATCGGCTACTTCAAAAATCTGGCACCAAAACCATTTTTTCCCTTCCTTTTTGTTTCACACTTTTAAGTTATGAAAGAAAAATAGCAATTTTTTATGAATTAAAAACTTAAGGATCGAAAATGAAATCAAGATAGAAAATCTTCAAAAGATCACGAAATAAGCGCTGATTTCATCAAACGATCGCTAAAAACGCAAAAGTCAGGGCTTGAAATTCAATTTTCCAGAGGAGGGGAGACTCCCTCCCAACATTTATAAATGGAGAGGAGTTTAGCTGTTTGGGAGGGCGAAAAATTCTTTAAAACCTACTGTTATTTTATGTGCTATTTAAAGAATTACACAAATGCAGACATGACAAAATACCACTGAAGCAATTTTTATCAACAACTCAGAATAATTATGCAAAATGTGTTTTTTATTTTTAAAAAAGTCAAGATTTTATACAGGGGGAATTGGGGAACATTGATACGCCCCATCTACTGCTCACAGGATCATTACAGGAAGTTTCACAACACCTTCAAAAGGTGATGCTACGGCACTCGACTACATACAGAAAGAGAAAGTCTTGGAATGATTCAGTAGTTTGATAAAATGGGACGGATGATTTATTATTTTTGTAGGTCAAAAGTAAATTTCAGTTGTACAACTGCAATTCTATTATACAACTGTTCTAGTATTTTCAACCGAAAAGAATACTCTCCCTGGCAAGTAAAGCTACTCTTTATCAGTTCCTCATTCTTTATTGTTAGGTAAAATATAAAGTGTTGGATTTGAGACTCATTTCATTCAAAATGGCTGTATGGGCACATTGGTACAGTCTATGTCTGGGCACATTGATATAACCAAAATCCTTTTCTATTTCATTTTTTCATTAACTTTTACTATTTGTTTACGATACACTCCTTTATTCAACCATTTTTCACCAAAAATTTATAATATTAGTTTTTGTTGAAGTGAAATAGCTATAATTCTTTATATTAGAGTATTTTATAATATTTTTGCAAACAGAAAACGTACGAATTTACCCAACATCTAGTGCTAGTCGAACTAACAAAAGAAAAGGATGGCAGCCTGGCAAATTTTGAATTCATATCGATTTTCTAGAGAAAAAAGTATTTTCGAGATGAGAAATGTTAAGTAAGAGAAACAAGCTGTAGAACAGCAAAGGATAATTATATCATAAACAGAATTTTTAGTATAATCCTTTATTTTCTGTTTATAAACAGAAAACCTGTTAATTTTTTCATCTTTCCTAAAATAGAAGATAACGCTGGGGTTGAAGTACCAGATATGACAAAGTTAACACAGCCAACAATCAGACAGACAGAATATCAAGTCATTATTAATTTGATTTTGATTGCTTTAATATTACTTACAAATAAATTGTGGGTGATTTGAATTTCTATAAATAAATATAGAGTGGTTTGCTAACTAATTTTCTATGAAATATATGCATTGGTGTTATTTTGTCTCCATTTTCCCAAACGTATCAAATTGCCCCATGAGGTGTATCAATCTGCCCCGGGGATGGGGCACATTAATACAAATGGCTTTTTTTTTTTATTATTGTATGTAAAAATATTATATAAAACAACGATTGTACATTTTTATAATACACTATACAAGTTTTGCTGACGCAATAATAAAATATCTTGAAATTTCTGCTTTCTGGACGCTGAAAATATCTTGAAATTTCTGCTTTCTGGACACCAAAAAATTCTTAGAAAAAAGCTGTATCAATGTGCCCCAGTTCCCTCAAGTCTATTTACTTTTCAAAGGGATAAATTCCCTTCCTGTGCTAATTACTTTACGTTTCAGGTCTAATAAACTCTGTTTTTGGTTCAGATTGAGTGTAGATTGCTACAAATTGGGTTCGGGTTAATCTAATTTTTCAAAAGTTAGTTCAGTATATATTATTTCAGATTAAAAATTACACCTATAACAATCAACAGATATGTCTGTGTGTGTGTTGTTTTCCAGGCGGCTGCATTTTCTGAACATATTAACATCTTTTTTGTGATTCTGTGATGAAATTTGCATTTTTTAGCAGCCTTTTGACAAGATTCGCATTTATTCGGCAACCCTCTGACGAAATTCACATCATTTTATTTTGCGATTCTTCAATGAAATTTGCGTTTTTTCAGCAGCCTTTTGACTAAATTAGCGTTTATTAATTACCCTTTGACATTTTTTCCCGCGATGCATTGTTCAAATTTGCATGCTTTACACGATTCTGTGTGACAATTAGTATTTATTAAGCTATCCTTTGACGAATTTTGCATTCATTAAGCGATCCAAAGGCATTCTTTTCTGTATTTTTCAAAAATCATAGGTTTTCGGTAAAAAAAAAAAAAAAAAAAAAAAAAAAATCGTCTTGAATCTGGAAATTTAGACAAAAAACATACCACGAATTTCGACAAATCGTCGCCAAAAAAAAAATCAATTTCGCAAATCGTTCACAAAAAAATCGTAAATATCGTAAGAGGTTTGCTGGGAAAACGCGAATTTCCTTAGATAATTGTGAAAAAACTCAAATTTCGGCTGAAAATCGTGGGAAAAAAACCGTGAATTTCGTGAAACAATAGTGAAAGAAAAACAAAAATTTCATCAAAAATTAGTAAAAAAAAAAAAAAAAAGAAAAAAAGAAAGAAAACCCCCCGCAAATTTCGGGTAGGAATTACAGAAAAAACGAAAATATCGTCAAACCTGCGTAAAAAATAAATCGCGAAAAAAAAAATCACAAACTTCATCAAAGGATCGCGAAAAATCCGCGAATTTCATCAAAAAACCGTGAAAAATTTCACAAATTTCGTCAAAAAACTGTGAAAATTTCCACAAATTTCGTCGAAAAACCGTGAAAAAATCGTAAATTTTATCAAAAAATCTAAAAAGTCCGATAATTTCGACCAAAGATCGCGAAAAAACGCAAATATTGTCAAAGGGCCGCGGAAAAACACAGAGTCAAAAGTAAATCCACCTTCTCCCCTTTCACACAATCTGCTGTAACTTTTCAGAAAATTTGCTGCAAATTTCAAAAAAGTTTTTACTCAGAATCACCTCTGAAGAACCCTTTGATAAATTTGGCGTTTTCCCGCGATCCTTCAAAAAATTAGCATTTTTTTATGATCTTTTATTGAAATTCAGTTATATTTCGAGATTCTTTCATAATATTCGCCTTTTTTTAAGGGGCATTTTGATAAATTTGGGTTCATATGCAGGGACGTTCGAAGAGAAAACTGCGCTTGGGGCAAAGTTTCAATTTAGTGTTTTTTTTTTCCTTCTTACTGGCCAAAAATGACGTTGGTAGTATAGAAAATCGGCACCCGGGGCGACTGCCCCTTTTCACACGACGCTGTTTATATGGCGATCCTTTCACAAAATTCACATTTATTCCGCGATGCTTTCACGAAATTCAAATTTATTTCGCATTGCTTTTACAAAATTCGCGTTCATTCCGCAATCATTTCATGAAATTAGCGTTTATTTCACAATCCTTCCAAAAAATTTGTATTTATTCCGCAATTTTTTTTTTTAAGAAATTCGTGTTTTATCGCGATTTTTTCAAGAAAGTCGAGTCTTTTTCGCGATTCTTTGAGAAAATTGGCATTTTTATCGCGATAATCTAACAAAATTTTCTGCGAACGATTGATGAAATTGATTCTGAAAATATGCAATCTGAAAGCTCGGTTCAAAAGCATAGCTGCCAACTTTCAACTAATCTTCCGTAATACTTGGATTAGTTTGATCCAGGTTAACGTCATTTCAAACCAGAAAATATGTTTCATGAATCTTTATTTATTTAATTTCAAGATTGTTAGTGGAACACACTTAATTTCATTTCTTTGAAAATTTTCTGGTTCGAAACTCATTAAACCAAGGTCAAATTAACGCACGTATTACGGATAATCCATGTTAGGTTGGCACCTATGCAAAAGCTGTGAAAAATCGGGAATTAGCCCGGAAATTCAGACATAACTATCCAAATTTCGGGACTGATAAACGATGTTTCATAACTTTTGGAATCGAATGCGTTAATTTTTTAGAAAATTTGAAACGTAATGTTCTCGCAACGGTAAATCGCATGAAACTTGTCAATCGATCGCGGGGGAAAAAATGCGAAATTTGACGATTGGTTGCGGAAAAAAGATTGTGAATTCCAACAATTTTTCGCAGCAAAAAAACTCGCAAAATATGTTATTTAGTCGTACAAAAATATCCCAAAATTCGCCAAAAAAAAGAAAAAAAAAGTGGGAGTTAATCGTTGTTTCAAAATGCAAGATTATTCAAAAAATTCGTGTTTTTTTTTTTTTGGGGGGGGGGGGGGGGGCGGGAGTCTCCCGTTTACGATATTTTTTTGGGGATTTCAAAATTTCGGGCGCGAATCCCGCCTTGAAAAATTTTCGAAAAATCGCCAAAAAACGCGAATTTTGCAAACGGTCCGCGAAAAAAATAACATAGCGCTGGGAGTGAATTTTTTCTCCCTTCTCCCACTCTCCTGTAACTTTTTAGAAAATTTGCTGTGAATTTCAGAAAATTGTTTTTTCACTTAAAATCACTTCTGCTATATATACTCGCACACAAATTAAGAAATATTGGGAAAATAAATTTACTATATCTACGGTAATACAGCATTTACCTAAAACATACCGTAAATTTTTTAGGAAATTTTCACGTGGATTGGGGGAAATGTTGAGAATAGAAACATTTTCTGCACCCCTGCGAGAACACAAATACATATTATTGCTTACAGACATCTAAACTTTTAGGTGAACAAAGCCTAAGTTCTGGAGGGAAAATTTATCACAATTTTTAGCACTACCTAAAATGAAGGTGAAGTTTCCTGGTTCACATATCTATCCCTTATACTAATTTGCAACTTTCAAGGTTTTGTTTACGTTAAATAAATATATTTCAAACTAGGAACTTTATTTAAAAAAATGTAGTATATAGTTTCTATCTAGCACTTATTCAATGCCATTGCTAATTTTCTTTCTTTCAAGAGAAAAAAAAAACCCAATGTTTTCAGCTATGCATATATAAAACTCTTAGCAAGCAAATTTTATTTTCTATACCATGGATTTTAATGTGCTGATAAATGTCAAAAAGCCTCAAATGATTTGGCAAATAGTGAGATATAAATATCCTAAAATCATGTAATTTGGGGGGACAGTTACCTTTTGTAATGTAGGATTCCACAAAGAAAAGATCTTGAATAATATTTAAAAACGTAACAGTAATCATTCTGAAATGTAAATGAATTCTTCCAATAAGACAGTTTTTATCGTTATCTCTCTTTTTTTTTCTTTTTAATTCAGGACTACATGAGAATATCAATTAGGATACTGTATACATAAAACAATATTATGTACATATGGATGAAAGTTATTTGAGTGAAAAAACATGCTTTGATTTAAATACGGTTTTTTATGATATTTTTAGCAACTACTTAATCTGTTAATTTAAATGCAACAGAAACTTTCACAAAAGGTAACAACCAGTCTAAATTCAGTGATTGGTCCAAGCAGAAACTGAATGTTTCTTTGGGTACCTTCACGAAAGTTCATATAATAAAAGAAACCCCTTTACAAAACTCTTCACAACAAAAGTAAACAATTTGTTTATATATACGAATGTAATGGCAGGTTGTTTTTTTAAAATGCTCTTAAATAATTTTTTAGATTCAACTAACTGGACTTAATTTTTTTCGTTCAAAAATTTTATTTTACAGAAAAATATGATAAATTTCATGATAATAAACCCCTTCCACACTCATAATGTGAGAAGTGAAGAAGAAGGAAAAAATAAAAAAATCTGCATTAATTTCTAAAAATGCCACTTTTTTATGAAACTTCATGAAAATGCAAAAAACAATTTTTTGAGGTTTTAATATCAATATTAAACTCTGAAAACACAAGCTGAATTGAATCTTAAATTTAATCCTTTAATTTTAAATATTAAAAGTTGCTGTAAACATTAAAAAAAGTCTAAAAAGTAAACAAAAAGTACACTTTAGAATTTAAAAAATGCTCCTAGAAATTAAAAAGTGCCTTTTTGTTTCTATCAGCAGGATTCTGATCCTTTTTAAACTTAGGAGGAACGAAGCAGAAGGAAATGTGGTGCTGCCATCTACTGGAACGAATTAAAGTCATTGTAACTTAAAAAACTAAAAAATTAAAGATTTAATTAATAAAAAAAAAAGTACTTCAGTATGGATCCCACCCACAAAACAAAATATTTAAAATTCTCATAGTTTTTTAGTGATAGGTAGTTTTATTCAATAATTATTGACATAATTTAAAATATTGTTTGAGTGAGTCTTTTCATTTATTCAAAATTAAAAACTTTAAAAATTAATGAAAAAAAAAATGAGTGGTAAAGGTACGCAATAAAATATAATAATAAAGTGAGAATCATATTTTTATTTAATATAAATTAATCACTAAGCAATAAATTGAATTTTCAATAAAACATATTTTTCATTTAAGATAATGTAAAATTATGTATGAAATCCCTTATAATCATTCAAACTAAGCTAAAAATTCCTAAAAATGATTAAAAAAAAAAAAAAAAAAAAAAAAAAAAAAACACTTTAAAAGGTATATAAATATTTTTGTTTAGATCCACATATGTTTCATCGCACAAACGGCGGCATTTTCAAGATCTTTGCGGTTTGTAACATATATTTTCATATGTTATATACAATATATATTGATATATTTCATATATTATAGAACATACATTTTTGAAAAAGAATTTAAAAACAAAAAATTTATAAATAAAATCACGAAATCACATGTATAACGAATAACGAGTTTTTAAAATAAAATAAAAATGGATATTTGTGAGTATGAATTAACTTATACTCAGAGTTAGAAATTGGGAATTTCAAGAAAGGTGTCAATTGATGTCTACAGATTTTTTTCTAGGTGCCAAACAGCATTTCATAATTGCAATTTTACGTTGCATCATATTTTCTCATTTCTTTTTTGCAACCATACTAACAATAATATTGTTTCTATTTTTATATGTTAAGGCAGTTGGAGGGTGTATATATTAAAACCTATATCCCTATCTTAATTACTAAATCAAGATAAAAAATGGCTTTTAATAAATCTATTAAATCTGCATAAACTACAATATATAAATTCTAGAATGCTGTTTAACTAATTCTTTTTTATGAGTCTAATATGAAAATAAAATATGAAAATAAAATATGAAAATAAACAAACAATATAAAGATTAAATTCATGATATTTAGTTTTCAAAATCAGTGACCATGCATTACACCGGAGTACCATACATTAAAGGCCTTTTCAGCATTAAAATCTTTCTATTGTGTGTCTATATAATTTTATAAATGTGGTTTTAAGTAGTTTTATCAGTGATTGGTTAAAATGAGGTCGGCTTAGATTTGATTGGCAGGTGCATGGGAGTTTTAAATCACGCTTTCAAATAAGATGTGCACGAGTTTTAGGGACACGTGGCCCTAGGTCAATTTTATCAGTCATTGATTAAAGTAAATTCAGCTTAAAGATGATTGACAAATGCAAGGGTTGTCTTAAACACATACTACTATCAAATATTTTAGGGAAAACAGGAATCTTCAAGTTTGTGTGCCAGGAGAAAAAAATTACACTAAAGTTGGAAAAAGAAGGTTAAAATAATAATAATAATAATAATAAAATAAGTAAAATAAAATGCATTGAAAAAAAGCCAGGTGTCAAATTTGGCGAGTAAGTATAATTTTGTGGTTGCAAAATGCAATAATTTAGTTGCATTTGGCGACTAACAACTGCTAATTTTTAACCCTGCTTCTACTATTGTTTCTATTTCTGGAGAGCATCTCTTCCCAAGTTTTAGATAACACAAACGAGGCTTAATCATTGCAAATATTCTCAATACGTAAAAAATCTCTTTTGATTCCCATATAACGGATGGTAAATAAAATCTTAATGGAAAAATTATTCTACTATTTTTAAAATCATTCTGTAAAGGTTCTGGTTCTCTGCTACATAATCTGGCCAAAGCTGTAGTTGATGAATAGCAACTTGTATTTGATGTCTGCCATATGTTATTTTATTCTAGTTTTAAGTTTTATACTTATCATATCAGATTGTGAAAGCTTTTTGAATAGAATTTATAAATGCAGAAACTTTGCAGGAAAATAGCGTTTGAGCATCATAAACGGATATTGGATTAACTGCCTTTGGGTTTTTTGTAAACAGTTCGTTCTATTCCCTTTTGCAATTTTGATTAATAATACATCTAGATAAATTTAGCATTCCATTCTGTTTTATTTCCAATGCAAATTTAATTTTAGAATTAAAGTTATTAATCTGGCTTAAGAAGTTATTGAATAAAGTATCTGTATGTTGTCATACAATGGAAATATCGTTGATGTATGTAGGGGCAGGGGGTGGTATAAACAGTTTATATATATGTATGTTTCAAGTGCTCATAATATGAATTCAGCTAATACAGCACACTTCCTTAAATCCACACAGCTTAAAACCAGAAGTTATGTGGAATTCTGATCATTGCTTTGTTTACATTTTTAAAACAGTATTTTCAATGTAATTAATTGGGTCATTCCATGCCAAATCAACCAGTGACTCAACCTGACCATTTCAGATTTCGATGAAATTCTCAGGAATCGTTTTGCCTGATGATATAAATGAGAATATATGTTCATATTTTTTTTCCTCTCAAAATTTCATATAGTTAATAATTTAAATTTTGGAAAATCATCATTTATGGTCTTGCTTACATGTTTTTAATTTTTAATTTCTGAAGTTCTATCAAATGTAGAAAATTTTATAACCACTCATTTCAAAGAGGAGCTCATAAGGTTTAATTTGATATGCAAGTTAATTATGTATAGTTAAAAAAATAAAATTTAAAAATTTTTAAAATTTAAAATTTTTTAGATAGTTATTTTTAAAAATTTTGAAAAAACTGTATGTTTGTTGTAATATTATAAGTTTAAAATTCTGAAATTTTTAGAGTGCGATCTCAATGGGATCAAGAGTAATTAAATAAAAGCAAAAATTACCATTAAAATAACAACATAATTCTATCTATTTTGTCATTTATTTATGATTTGTATGGTAATTTTCAGCTTTTATTTAATAACTCCTGATTCCATTGAGATCCCACTCTAAAAATTTCAGAATTTTAAGCTTATAATATTACAACAAACATACAACTTTTTCAAAAATTTTAAAAATGACTATCTAAAAATTTTTTAAATTTTAAAATTTTATTTATTTTAACTATACATAGTCATCTTGCATATAAAATTAAACCTTATAAACTCCTCTTTGAAATGAGTGGTCATGAAAATTTCTACGTTTGATAGAACTTGAGAAATTCAAAATTCAAAATATTTATGCAAGTCAAAAAATGATGATTTTTCAAAATTGAAATAATTAACTGTATGAAAATTTAAAGCGATAAACAAAAAATAAAAATATGCTCTAATTAATATCATCATAGATAATCATCCCTGGCAGTTTCATTGAAATCAGAAATGGTCAGGTTGAATATTGAATTTTTTTGGTTAATTTGACATGGAATGACCCAATATGCAATTGAAATTATAATGAATGGTTACAATTAGGGATGCACCGAATATTCGGTATCTATTCGGTATTCGGCCTATTCGGCCATGTTACCGAATATTCGGTTAGGCCGAATAATAAACTATTCGGTTGAGCCGAATATTCGGCTTGGCCGAATATTAAACTATTCGGCCTGCCGAATATCAAAGTATTCGGCCACATCCAATACTTAATAAAACCCTTTAAAAACTTTTCACTATTTCTACTTTTAACTGTCAATTTTTTAATTTATATTTAAAATAATTAGAAACAAAATCATTTTTAAATAAAATAGAATGTTTTTACATTATTTATTTGCTGTTTGTAAAGTATAACTTAAGAAAATTAACCATGAGAAGGATTAAAATGGTGATTTATTAGGATTTTCCTTAGCAATAAATTATGTGCTGATACAAGTTTCTAAATTTTGTTTAGTAAATAATCTGTTTCTTGCTTTTCCCCAAATAAAAGTCCTTTAAAAGAAAAAAAAAATGAGATTAGTAATAGCTATCAAGGCAGGCAATTTTTGTTCATGAAACCATAATCATAATCAACTTATTGAGTCATAAGTACATTGTATTTTATCTCTCTCTAGGTCAAAACTTGTGTGTTCATTTATTACATTAACAATAAATAAGATGACATATTTTCAACTCACATGCTTTGATTTCTGTAAAATATGATATGATGGGAAGGGTGGAAAATACCACCATTCATAAGAAAAGAACTATGAGCCAAACATACCTTTATTCAGAATTAAGTTGAAGGTATTTGTACTTTATATTGCAAAAAATCTATCTTGAGTTATTTAAAAAGGACAATTATCAGACTGTAAAATTTTTCTTTGGCCACTTTTTCATTATTTGATTTTAAAATGTTTGTTTTGATTCATAGAAAATTTTATTAAAGTTTCATAATTGCGCTTCTTAAATAACTCAAGCCAGATTTTTTTCAATACTAAATGCTCTTATAAAAAGCTCTTGTTTAGCAAAATGTAAGTTTCTTTTATTAAATATTATGTAAAACTGTTTTAAAAAGTAACATTTTAATACCTTTAAATTATATTATTTAAAGGTATTAAAGTGTTACTTTATTATATTATTATTTTATTAAATATTATGTAAAACTGTTTTAAAAAGTAACATTTTAATACCTTTAAATTTTGAAATATAAAAAGTATTTGGAAAGCCGAATATTCGGTATTCGGCCGAATAGTTAACTATTCGGCTGGCCGAATATTCGGTATTCGGCCCAACAATTACTATTCGGCTAGCCGAATATTCGGTATTCGGTTCACCTGTTGGCCGAATATTCGGCATTCGGTATTCGGCCAAAATCACTATTCGGTGCATCCCTAGTTACAATATAGTAAAATACTAAAATAATAAAAATTTAGATAATTTTTAAAAATGATTAATATATTAATAAAGAATACTGCCCAGTTAAACTGAAGGCATTGAGCTCACAGGCTACAAATACTAATTGCACATTAAAGCTTTATATTTTCAAGGGTTAATTCCGTTCGAAAAAAAAAATTAAGAAGGGGAAACAGCTCTCCCTTTTTCTCTTTTTTTATACTTAATCATTGAACCTCCTATACTATCAAAGACATGCTTTATCATATAAAAAATCTATATCCAAAATTCAGAGCAAATTAGATAATTCTTAATAAAAACCCATTTAGCATTTATATAATTTAAAAAGAGTTATCCCCCTCTTTTATACTTAACCATTAAACTTCCAAAACTATTCAGAGATTTGAACGAAATCTGAAAATTCTGCTTGAAAAACCCATTTATATAAATTAAGGGGGGGGGGGACATTAGAACCCCTGTTCCCCTTATTTATACTTATTCAATGAACACCTAATAACAGTCACGGAATCGCCTCATCAGAATGATCCTAATCTAAATTTTGAACGAAAATTAATTCTGCATGAAAATTCCATTTATATCAACTAACGGGGGGGGGACATTAGAGCCCCTGTTCCCCCTATTTATACTTATTCAATGAACACCTAATAACAGTCACGGAATCGCCTCATCAGAATGATCCTAATCTAAATTTTGAACGAAAACTTAATTCTGCATGAAAATCCCATTTATATCAACTAACGGGGGGGGGGGGCATTAGAACCCCTGATCCCCCTATTTATACTTATTCAATGAACACCTAATAACAGTCACGGAATCGCCTCATCAGAATGATCCTAATCTAAATTTTGAACGAAAACTTAATTCTGCATGAAAATCCCATTTATATCAACTAACGGGGGGGGGGGGCATTAGAACCCCTGTTCCCCCTATTTATACTTATTCAATGAACAACTAATAACAGTCACTGAATCGCCTCATCAGAATGATCCTAATCTAAATTTTGAACGAAAACTTAATTCTGCATGAAAATCCCATTTATATCAACTAACGGGGGGGGGGGCATTAGAACCCCTGTTCCCCCTATTTATACTTATTCAATGAACACCTAATAACAGTCACGGAATCGCCTCATCAGAATGATCCTAATCTAAATTTTGAAAACTTAATTCTGCATGAAAATCCCATTTATATCAACTAACGGGAGGGGGCATTAGAACCCCTGTTCCCCCTATTTATACTTAATCAATGAACACCTAATAACAGTCACGGAATCGCCTCATCAGAATGATCCTAATCTAAATTTTGAAAACTTAATTCTGCATGAAAATCCCATCTATATCAACTAACGGGGGGCATGAGCCCCCCGTTCCCCCTCTTATACATATCGAATGAACTCCAAAAACTAATCAGGGAAGCGCCTTGTCAGGATATACCTACATACAAAATTTCAAGTGGATCGGATTTTTTTATCATGAGTTATCGCGTTACGTACATACGAACATACATACAGAACGGACGGGCACATAAGCTCTCAGGCTATGATAGCCTGTGAGCTAAAAACAAAGGTCAAGTAAATAATCAACAATGTATCTAGACATTATTGATTATTTAACTATATAGTTAAATTCATTATAAATATATTCATTATAAAGACGAGATGCAATTTTTAAAAATTATCCAATGAAACTTGCCTCACAAAGGTATTCTACTAATTCCCATCAAAATCATAAAATATGGAAGTTTCGTTTCAGGTTTAGCCAGATTTAATAATAAAAAAAGCTTGATTAATGCAAAAATGCATTTGGCAAAAAGAGTGTGATTACCAGTGATATCAGCAACATCTTGAATTTTTTCATAAACAAATCTATTCTTCTTTCATGAAAAAGCATGAATTCAGTAATATTAATGAAAATTACAGATTAAAATATATATAGAATTGACATAAAAATAAAAAGTCAAATTTGTACCTACATGGGGTAACACCCCCAGTAATTGGCATGCACCAGTGATTGGCACATCCTACAAACATGTCCTAAAATAAGATTTATATCCAGTCTTTTAAAAATGTAAGACCATATACCAGTTATATGATCATTTACGTTAAAGATTATAACTTTGATTTATGCTACTAGATGACAACAGTGCCTAGGAACAAGAAACAATTATGGCTTGTATGAAATTAGCCATTTTTGTTGCAAATGCTACTTCTTTGGTTTAAGGAAGGCGTGCTTTTCAACTCATTATTATATGATTTATAATATATTTTAAATTTTAATTGACAACAGTTTTGTTTAGTTAAAAAGGGTTACTTTAATTGTGTAAAAGGATTTTCGACACAAATATTTGGATTTCTGAATTAATGATTGATGCCAATTAATGGTGCTTCAATTTTGCTAGTACCAAGTAATTGGCACCCATTCCAATTACAAGGAGTTCGCAAGGAATTTAAGATTAAACCACTTATTTTAGAAGTACATTTAAAGTTATCGACTAATTTTGTTTATCCTTTGTTTTTATTTGAAAATATGAAATATTAACAGTAATTGGAATCCATTAAAGCTTCATATGACAATTACTGGGGACAGCATGACAATTACTGGGTATTAATACAAGTATATTGTATTGTTTCAAAGTGTTCACATTTCAGACTAATATGCTAATTTCTTACTCTCAAAAACCTGAAATATGGCATCTTCATCTACTGTAAATTCATTTAAAGCAATTAAACCCAATGCAAAGTGTAAAGTTTTTTTAAAATATAAACTTGTGCCAATTACTGGATCACAAAGTGTCATACATTGGTGCTCTAGGTGCCAATTACTGGTGATTTCAACAACTTTTTATAAATATATTTTTATAAAAATACTTTTTCATTTTTATTTTATTTTTTTTTTTTGCTTTTAGTGGGTAAAATATATGCACAGATATGCATTCTTTGATTTAAAAATATTTCCAAGTAAATATCTTATTTCTTTGTAATGAAAATTGAAGTAAGTTTAAAGACAAATTCTTAAAGTGCAAATTACTGGGGATGTTCCCCTATGAACCAAAAATTCCATAGTTTACAACTGGAAATTATGTGTGGATTTTACAGAGTTATGGATTGTAGCACGGTATCTAGATCTAACGGTAGGTATCCCGCACATTCCCCTTTCCTCTGATGACGTCAGCTGGACACCAACATTTCTCTCTTGTGGTTCTGCATAGTGTTGTTTATGCTGTCTTTTTATCAGCAGGAGCAATTCTTTCCTATAAAGCGATCCAATAATTCTTCTTTGATGATAATTATATTTTTCCCATTATGTGTATTTTCAAGAAATTGACTATTTATATTATTATTATTATATATATATATATATATATATAGATAGATATAAATGTATATGCAGAGTTTCCCACAAGTTTAAAAAAGGGCAGGGCGCTACTGTTCTGAAAAGGGTCCTTAACATTTTTCAGGGCACTTTTTACATTTTTTAGGGCAGTTTTCATTTTTAAGGGCATTTTCATAAAGTAGAATCTAGAATCTAGTGGTTCAAAAAGTCGTGAAAAAACAGAAATTTCATCAAAAAATTGCAAAAAAAAAAAAAAAAAAAAAGTAAATTTTGTTAAAAGATTGCGAAAAAAACAGCAAATATTGCTAAATGATCATGAAAAATAGCAGATTTTGTTAAAAGATCCCAAAAAATAGGAGATTTTGTTAAAAGATCGCAAATAACGGCATATTTTGCTAAAAAAAAATCGCAAAAAAGTCACATTTTGTGAAAAGATCATGAAAAGATGGCAAATTTTATTGAAAGATCGCAAAAACAGCAGTTTTTGTTAAAAGATCATAGAAAACTACATATTTTGCTAAAAAATCGCGAAAAAACGAAAATCAAAAACAAATCTCGTGAAAATATCGCGAAAACGGAATTTTTCACAGCATTTTCTGTTTTATTGCGATTTTTGGATGAAATTTGCCGTTTTTTGCGACCCATTTTACAAAATTTTCTGTTTTATTGCGACTTTTGGAAGAAATTTGTCGTTTTTGTACGATCTTTTGAGGAAATCTGCCGTTTTGTGAAATTTTGAGATGAAATTAGCCATTTTTTTTTTTAAATTTGCCGGAAATTAGTCATTATTTCGTGATTTTTAACGAGCGATTTTTTGACGAAATTTCTTGTCCCACGGGACGAGTATGAGGCTGTTTTTTGCGTTTCGTTGCCAATTTTTTGCAAAATTTACCCGCTATAGTGCGTTCGGATCATCGCTGGAGGACTGCGTTTTTTGAAATGTGAAGCAAGAAAAATGCCATTTTTTTTTTTTTTTTTTTTTTTTTTTTCCGGAATGAACGACAAGAGGGGCGCTAGTTTTTGGATGACGGGGCAAGAGGGGTGCTAGTTTTTAAACTAAAGGGCAGGAGGGGTGGAGCGCTCCCCTGAAACCCTCTGGGAGAAACTCTGGTATATGTATTAATATAAACAGGTCCTTATTATCGCATGGGCAATTCGTATTTAAAATATTTACCTTTTTTCCAAAATTCTAACTCTGAAAATATTTCTAATGCATTTTTAAAAATTCTACGAAACTTTCTGAGAAACAAATTTAATTTTGAAATCGCAAGCTAACCTTAACCAGTATTAAATAAGAAATATTTTTTTGATTTTAATTGGTTGCATTAACAATGAACTTAGTCCAAATCTAAAATTTAATGGTTAAAAATAATTAGTTCTTATTGTCATGAGATATTTTTTCCGTATTCAAAGATTTTACTTACCCATCATACGTAGTATATAGGGTAAGTCTTGCAATCGTTTTGAAAATCGAAAATCTTTTTTTTGACGGATTTACACATTTTAGACATTAGAGATTTCGAAAAACATATTTTTAGAAAAAAAATATTTGCCGTCCATCTGTCTGTCTGTAAACGCTCTATCTCACGAACAAATTGAGATAGAGACTTGAAATTTTGTATGTACTTAGTATGTAAGAATGGGACAAAGCCTGTTGAATAATGAATTTAATAAAAACATTGTTTTCTACTTTCTTATGATCTTGATTTATGCAGATTAAATATTATTTTTTTTTACTGTTTTATGATTTTTCTTTTTTCTTTTCTTTCTTTTTTTTTTTCTATTTTGTATAACCCCAACTTAGTAAAATATTCTCATTTAAAGTTATTTTTAATATGAATATTTAATCTCCCATTTTTAAACATAGGATATACAATTTTACAATAAAACATTTTTTTATGACTGTTTGTATTAAAAAAAAAAAAAAAAAAAAAAAAAAACTTAAAATTTTATTTATTTTTTTTAACAAATTTTATTCTGTTGCATATTATATTAAAGTCATTTTTTATGGATTTTTGTACCATATTTGAAATTTGAGGAAAAATGTATTTCTTAAAAATATTCTCCATGCGAGTTTCCTGTTGTCCTTTTTCACAACTTATTTTCTATATTAAAAAAAAAAAAAAAAATCAGAATTTTTTTTTATGATTCAATTTTTAAAATTAAAATCAAAAGTTTGAATTTACATTTCTTTTTTAAAAAGAAAAATTCTATCTTGTTTAAATACATTAAAACTTGTTTAATACATTAAGTAAAATTTTCATGAATGATTGCACCATACTTGACATTTATGAAAAATGACTTTTTTTAAAAATTATTTTTTCTATGAACCCATTGTTGTCCCATTTTGAAACTTTCTGTATTATTTTACAATAATATAACTTACTTTCTTTAATTTTTTGAAATAAAAGAAAAACATTTTTTTCACAATTTAAATTTTAAATTTAATTTTTAAATTTCTATTTTTTTACAACTTGTATTGTGTTGCATAGTGTTCACTCTAGAAAAAAAAAGAGCAGGGTGCTAGTAAGAAAAAGGGCACAGTTGAAGCTGAAAAGGGGCACTTTTCTCAGCGAAAAAGGGCATCGTTTCTTTAGAAAATGTACAGCTTCGTAACTGATATAAAAATGTTATATTACATACTCATCATTGTTTACAATCACATTTAATAACAAATTACAGATATTTTTTTCTTAATTGAATATTTCAAAAATCCATTAAATAATTTTGGTTCACATACCTATACTGTAAAACTATTAGTCACATAAAATTATCAGTTTTATGAATAACTATTAGTTTTATGGATACGACAGAAGTTTTAGAGGTTATAGAATTTAGATGTTAATTAGTATTACTGTAAATCACCAAATACAGATTATAAGCTTTGTGAGCTGTGGAGGGAAGGGGAGCAAAGAGATAAAAGCAATTTATTTTATTTGGGGGGAGGGGGCAAGGAGGGAGGATATTGATTATTTATCATTAGTAAAAGTTTTAAAATTAAGACAGAAAAAATATTAAAAAATAAAATACTTTAAATTTGGTGTGCTTGATAAGACGGAGAAGTGGAATTTAGCTGGTTATTTGCTGTCACAATGAATAAACAAACAGCTGCAAGAAAAAGAAGTTTTTTTTTTGGGGGGGGGGGGGAGGGGGGGAAATTGGAGAAGAGGTTGATTAGATTAGATGATTGATTATTCACATTGTAGTGTATATTTATTTTAATACTTGATACATAGTATTTATATATACATTAAAATTTACAGTTAGAATAGAAAAAATTGTAATCCCAGTGGCAGAACTATCTTCAAATGTCTGCAACACTAGTCATTTTCAAAAATAGTCTGCAAGATGCTATAATAGGGTTCATACTCATTTTCCAAAAAAAATCCTCTGATGTATTTTCGGGGATGTACAATTTTCCCATATCAACAATTAATGACATTTTATCATTACATATAATAATAAAGCACAGGAACAGCAATAATTGCCCCCAATTTCCCAGCATAGACTCTTTTGGCAGTTTTCCCAGGTTTGGGAATTTTTTTCCATTGTCCCCTGAGATTCTCCTGACTTTTACATGAACCCTGTATAATTATACATAAACGTATTACATAAATAGAATATAAATATATTCTTTGTGCTTTTGTAATGCTAATTATGGCAATATATGTGTGTATGTAAACTTTCTGTCATTTATTTAAAAAAAAATTATTACCGGTATTTTTTTTTTTTTTTTTGCGTTTTTTGATGAAATTTACCGTTTTTTCGCGATCTTTTGACGAAGTTTGCCGTTTTATCGGGATCTTTTAACGAAATTTGCCGTTTTTCCGCGATCTTTTAACGAAATCTGACTTTTTTTTGGGATAATTTTGACAAAATCCCCCCTTTTTTTGCAATTTTTTGACAAAATCTGTTTTATGTGTGATTTTTTAATAAAAATTGACCTTTTTTTTTCAATTTTGATGAAATTTATCGTTTTTTACGGGATTTTTCTGATGAAATTTGCGTTTTTTTGATAATTTTCTGACGAAATTTATAATTTTTAAGAGGTTTTTTTTTCTTTAATGAAATTTGCCGTTTTTAGCAAAATTATGATGAAATTGTCTTTCTTCCAGCGATTCTTTGAAAAAACCGACTTTTTCGCGATTTTTTAAGAAATTAGTCGTTTTTTCGCATTTTTTAAAAGAAATTTGCCATTTTTTTGCAATGCTTTGATAATATTTGCGTTTTTTCTCGCGATCTTTGGACGAAATTCAGACTTACTCCATGATATTTTGACGAAATTACGCGTCGCACGGGTCGCATAGAGCTATTTTTATGCCCCATGACCGACTTTTTGCATAATTTATGCGTTATATCGCGTCCGTGGCATTGTTGAGTCTACGGGGATTGTAACATTTTAAGAATTCAAATTTAACGTAAATAATTTTAAACATTTAACTAAATTGTAGAGCTGATTAAAATGAAGAAAAGAAATTTCAGAAAGGGGGTGGGGGTGAGGAGATACATACATTTGAAGAATCAGAAATCTGTTAAAATATAAAAGGTTGTATATCCCAGATTAAGAAATAATAGAAATGTAAAAGCGAGAATTTTTTGCAGATTTTTCATAAATTATGGACTAGAAATTACCACTTTCTCTGGGGAGGGGAGAAGGGGGGGGGGGGCATATAGCTTGACAAAAATGTGAATGCAAACTATATTTTAGTTTGTTAAACTGGCTGACTAACCCAACGTTGCCCGAACCGATTACAAAAACGCGAAAGGTTTCAAAATCTCTGCACTAATTCCGAATAAATTTTATTTAAAAGATACCTAAATTTACTATAATGGGCAAATCGCTGTAAAACTTAAAAAAAATCGATAAAAAAAAATCACAGATAACAAAATTTTGTACAGTGAGCTTAAACATCGTAACAGAAATTGTTTCACACATTTAAAAAAAAAAAAAAAAAAAAAAAAAAAAAGTGTCGGCATGAAACATGAAAAATTGCTTAGAATTAAGACATCATGGAAGATATTAAATACTATATTACGCTAAATGTTAAACCGAATTCCTTTTACAACAAAATTACATTGCAGTGAAAATAGCAATCAAGAAAAAACTTTGAAAATCGCAGAGGACAAAAGTTTGTATATTAGGTTAAAAGACTGAAACCCAATTCTTTTCATGAATGTCAAAAAATCGCAGTTGAACGTGAAAAAACAGTAAAATCCCATTTAAAATTACTAAAAAAAAAAAAAAAAAAACTTTTTAAAATCGTTTAAAATTTAGAAGGCAAAATTTATCATATTTGGTAAGAATTTGAAATTGAATTCCTTTTATAAACGTTCCAAAAGTAATAATGATAATAAAAAGGCTGAAAATCTAAATTGATCTTAATAGAAAAAAAATATATATTTATTATAGTGTGCTTAAAAGTTTGAAATCATAATAAATCTTAATAAAGATAAAAGCTGTAGAATGCGAAAAAACGCCAAAAATTGCATTAAAAATCAAATTTCAAATTGTTATGAAATAAAAAACGATGGAAGACAAAATTTAATATTAGGTTAAAAGTTTAAAATTGAATTTCTTTTAACAATATTTTAAAAACGACGCTGGGCACGAAAAATTATTAACAATCGCTTTCAAAAATTCACAAAAATAAATAAATAAATAAATAAATAAAATAAAATAAATTAAAAAAAATCAAAAATTGCTGTAGAAATTCCAAATAAACTTTATTGAAAAGAGCACAAAATTAACTGCATTGCACTAGAAGATACGATTCATTTTAATAATTTTAAAAAGTCGGTGCAAAACGTGAATAAAATGTTAAAAATTAAAAATAAAATAAATCAAATCTAAAGTCGAGTTTATATGGGCATAACTACATTTATAGGGATTTATCTTCCAACCAGGAAAAAAAAGAAAAAAAAAATTTTCAGAATGGATAACATACTAAGCAGATTCAACATTCTAAAAAGAAGAAAAACCTTATAAAAACTAAGTTGTCAATATTTCTCCAGCATTATTACCCTACAATTGAAATATTTCAAGAAGCATTCTTATTTATAGAGATTTTAATCACAAAATAATGTGCATAATTCATGGAATACGAAAAATTAATAATGATGACCTCGTACTCGTATGCACCGATGGCAGGCTTCAGAACTTTCATTAAATTTTAACATTGTCGAGGTTTTAAACTACCTTTACCATTAAATCAAAATATAACAAGAAAAATATTGGTTACTATTTAGTAAAAGAAAAAATAACTTATCTTTGTTTAAATCATTTTTTTTTTGCTGACAGCTTTCTTTCTTCTTTATCACGAAGCATTTAAGCTTTTTACCATCGGAAAAAACAAGCAGGGAATTTACCAGATGTACCGACGTTTAGCAGTTTCAGAGCAGCACTTCTGACTGAGGAAACTGACCTCAGTCACCGAAATTTTCTTCCTTTAAAAGCATCTATTTTACATATAAGAAGATGCAATGTACTATATTGAGGAGAGAAAACAGACTTTGAGACGACTATCCACCCCCCCCCCCCTCCGTCCCTACTTCCACCAACATACTGCCCAGTCTCAATAGATTTTAATTAATTCGGGACTTTTCCGGGGGCATTCTCTATTCAAGAATGCGGGAAGGCGTTTTTTTTCCCCACTGGATCGGAACCAACTGATGAGGTAAAGTTTGCATTGTATAGCTGCGGTCAAACGCTACAAAGGCGGTTTCTATATTTTTTCGGGTTTTTTTTTTTTTTTTTTTTTTGGGGGGGGGGGGGGGGAGGGGCTGATTTATGAGAATATGTTTTTATTTCCAAAATCGGTTCCGAAACTGAAAGTGTCCTATTTAAAAATACTTGAAAATAAAATAGAAAAAGTAAAAAACAGCCTTTATGGAGATAGATCTGCTTTACACTTCTTAAGTACCCGGCCCAGCTCGACTATGTAGAAAAACAATGCAAACCTGATATCGGCCAGGCATGAGTCTGCTAAAATATATATTGTCCGGGTCAGACATATTGTAACTGTCCGGTGCCGATCTCTACATTGGATAAGTTACATTTCTGTATTGATATTGTCAAAGTAGCATCAGCTCGTGACTCCCATTTATACTTATTCTCGTTAAAGTCATATTCATTGGAAATAGTTCATATTTTATCGTCTTTGCTTAAATCTTTATATCAGGCCGGTTGGCCAGCTAATTTTTTTTTTATCGACCCGGCAATTATGCCCGATTATTATTATTATTTGACGGCTTGGCCTTTTTGAAAATGCGCATACGTTCCACCGGACCGAGTGCGGGCCATGTACGTGCAGACCTCTAAATTTCGTGCCAAACTTTTAGCTTTAATACCGTAAATGCCCAATAATTATTTTTTGTATGGACATAACCGAACTTTTAACTTTTATATCGGCCATTATTATTATTATTATTTTTATTATTTGTTTTCACCGGATCCGAGCTGCACTTTTTCAATGGGTCGGGCCCCGAGGGCCGGATCTTGGAAATTTCTGGTCATGTAGGCATCTAATCTGGCGTCATTAAGTGTATGTAAATAAATGCATAAATAAAGAACATAAGTTGCTAATTATGATAAAACTGCTAGCATATCGACAAACTACAAAGTTGAATATGTTAGTTGTGCCACTTTGGCTTCTACGTTGTTTATCAAAATAAGGCATGTCTTATTCCTTCTATAAACAATCTAACAGCTGTGCTTTCTTCGCATATGTCAAATTTCGATTGCGTTCAAAAGTAAGGCAACATACATAATTCACTAATGTAGTTTCATGTTTGTATAATATGTGCATCTGTAAATTAAAAAAGCTTGAATGAAGATTTATTTATTTATTTTCTCAAACTTGAGCGATTGTGATGGAAGCAGGTTTTCTTTTCCATTGATACATATATATATTGATACCACACGCAGTTTTATTAGTTAAAATGAAAAGAAAGATATAGCTTTTCTGAAATACTAAAGCATGACATGGCTATCGGAGTTAAGACGAGGGAAGGATGCCCTTGTTCATATTTCTCCTTTTAGGCTTTTTTTTTTTTTTTTTTTTTTTTTCAGCAAAAGATCGCGGGGCTGGGGAAGAATCCACTTTTTGGTTTAATTTTCGGAGATGAGGAGGGGGGGGGGATATTTTTTGAGTTCAGTTGAAATAGTAAAAATATAACGAGTTGAAGGTTGAAAAAAAAAAATATTTTTGAGGGTTCATGTCAATTACTGCATAGCTTTTTTTTTTTTTTTTAAATAGTGTATGCATCTTTTTAGTATTATTATTATTATTAAATAGTGTATACATCAAATTTTTTATTCAATGGTTAAAAGGTTAAAACTTTACTTGTAGTTGCATATTAAAGAGAGTTAAAAAATTATAGTTTGTTTGCATAGGCGTAGCGTGACCAAAACTTTTGGGGGGGGGCACCAGCGAAGTAAAAACTGCGCCCCTTCGCAAATTTTCAATTTGGCGCCCCCCCCCCCCCCCCCTTAGCCCCAAAAAGTAATAAAAAATCTTTTTCTTTTGGTAGGCGTCATAAAACTAACAAACATAAATTAATTCTATTAAATAATTATTTAGCGTTTATTTTGGAACTTTAAAAGGTTTAATTTTAACTAAGAAATTCAGAACTAAAACATACAGAAATTTGCATTTTTTGTCAAAGAGTTCAAAATGTTTTAAAACAGGGAGGAAAATGATCAAGAGAGATAAAGAAATTCCCTGAAAATGATTGTCGGACAAAAAATGGCTCGCAGAATAAATTTCGTACATGTGGTGACCGTCTCTTTAGCATGTCCTTCCAGTGGAACATGCTAGAGGTCTACATTTACAGGAATTTCCATGCACGGGCTCAGCACGGCCCGGCGTGGGTATTAAAAGTTTCACCCGAGCCCGGCCCGTTTATATTTTCATAGTTTAGGGCCAAGTCCTGCTCGTACAAAAAATCAGTGAAAAAACATAAGTATTAATTGGATAATTTTGCAGTATACTTTAAATTACTATGTGTTCACAAAATACCCTGAAAATACTCAATAGCAGCATTAATAATTGCTTAAACATTTAAGACTTTTCAATATTCAAATAAAGATTCATAAAACTTGATGTAGGTTAGAATTTAAAAAAAAGTTGGTTACAAAAATCCTAACCTTTGAAACTATAAAAAAAGTAGATTTTGAAATACAAGGGTTGTCGAAAAACGAGTTTTCCACGGAATTAAAAAAGAAACAAAACATAACTACCCGGACTGGATCCTGTTGAAGTACTCGTTGCCCTCAGCGTGGTATCGCTCTAAATAGCGCGAAAAAGATTCTCATTGCAGGAAACCACCTCGAAACACCTGTTTATCTGGAAACTGTGTACCAGGTGGGTGCCTAATCAACTTGCACCTTAACACAAAAACATAAAAACAAATGTGGGAAAGCAGCATTGATGTTTCTGTAGTGATATCACGATGAAGGAAATGAATACCTCAACAAGATTTTAACGGTTGATGAGACGTGAGTTGACAACTGTAACAAGTTCCTGCCTCCATTCCCTGGTGGCAGACTTTTATGACACTGGATTCAAAAACTTATCCCACGTTGTGAAAAACGTTTTAATTCTGTTGGTTCTAATGTGGATTTGTAGTTAAAACATAGCTGTATCTTTTGTAATAGTTCTTTTTGGGTAATTATATTTTGTTTCTTTCTAGTCACGAAAAAATTATTTTATGGATGACCCCCAAATTTTTCAGTAAATTATTATTCTGATCCAATTTAGCTACTTTCTGATACATTTCTGAATTCATTTCTTTTCAAACACACATAAAATTGGCAGACGTTCTTATTTAGAATCTGTGTAATCGAATGGAATTTTCCATTTTTCGTAAAAGACAAAAAATCTTTGAGAAAATACTGCCAAAGTTGTCATTTTGAATCGAAATTCCAGACGCAATCGTACTAGGGAGAAGAAAAACTTGTCATCAAGTGTTTAGAATAGGTTATAAATCAAAAAGTTATTTATTTATTTTAAAAAATGGAAAATTCTAATCGATTACAAATTACTTCAATCATCAGCCTGTTAATTTTGTGCCTTTATAAAGAAAAATGAGTCAGAAAGTGTGCCAAATTTCATGTTGTTGAGCTGGGAATTTGAGAGTAACCTTAAGTTGTACTTACAAAGATTATATTAAGATATAATAAATAAATATATATAAAGATATATATATATATATATAAAGATTATATACTTACAAAGGTTATACGTTCATTATCGCTAATAACATTTTTACAGAACGTATTCCTTGCCTTGAGAAAAATTAAACCTAGTTTTGTCCCGTCTCGACTGTGTAAAAAAAATGCAAGCCTGATTTTAGCCCGGTACAAGCCTGCTGAAAAAAATTAAGCCCTGATTAAGATGCCATATAACTGTCCGATGCCGATCTCTATGCTGGACACTTCGTACAATTCTTTATTGATATTGTCAAACTATCATCGGCTTGTGACGCACAATTATACATATTCTTGCGAAAGTCAGATTCATCGTCCCAGTAGAGATCTTTATATCGGGCCGGTAGGGCTGCTTAATTTTTTTTATCGATCCGGAACGGCAAGTTCGTTCAATTTTTTTGCTGGCCGGGTCCTTTACATTTGTTTAGAAGCCCGATTAATCTATTAATTTTCTTCAAAACATAATTGCTTGTCCCACTGTAAACAACTAGATCCAGTTTCGCTCTGACTCGACTATGCTGAAAATATATATATATATATATATAATTTATACATAAGACTCAGTCCAGCATGACTCAGCTTATGAAATTGAGATTGTGATCAGATACGATATGATTGTCCGATTATATGATCGCTAATCTGGGTATATTATAATTTCTTTAGTGATTTTGTCAAACTAGTATCGGTTCGTAAAACACATTTATAATTTTTATTCTCGCGAAATTTCATAACCAATGAAAATGGTCCAGATTTTATCTGTTACGCTTAAATTTTTATGTAGAGCCGTTAATGAATGAATAAATGTGAAATGAATGAATAAATAAAAATAATAAAAAACTAGCCATTGGGGGCCACGGTAATACTTACCCATCATGAATATGCATAATATAATATATGAAAATAAAACATGTATGAAATATTTATAAAATGCATTGCAATTTCAAAACAAAATTTAATCGTATATTTAAATTTTTAATATACATAGTAATGCTCTATTAAATATAATGCGATACGTGTACGTATGCCACAAAAAGACTTAAGAATCCTTGTTTATATGCGCCAGCAAAATTTTACTGTAAAATTTGCCTTATTTAATTGGAGCATTTTCCTGACTTAATAATGCACAAATTTCTGTTTTAAAAAATTGTTGACAAACATTAAAAATTTCGTAAAAGGCTCCCGTCGCGAAGGAGTTAATGAATTGCTGATGAACCAATTTCGACAAATTATATAAAACGCCAAGCTACTCAAAGTAATACCGAATTGTGTAACTGAAACATCCTTATAACTCCAAAAATAATAATCATATTAACTAACAGTTTACTGCGTCGGATTAAGGGTCTCATTTTCAATTAAAATATATGTTTGAATTGAAATTGAAATACAGGGTCATGAAATAGGATTACAAATATCTCGGGAACTAATAATCCAATCGACTTTATTCTTTATGCAAAATTTGTGCTGTTTTATTGCCTTTTACTCCACTCATTAAAATACAAAATTTCGAAAAACTTCATATACCTTTCATCAGAACGAATTTTTCGAGAGTCCGAAAAAAATAGTTCCGAATAATCGAGGTTACTGATATTAAATAGGCTTCGTTCCATCCTTACATACTAAGAACATACAAAGTTTCAAGTCTCTATCTCAATTTGTTCGGGATATAGAGCATTTACAAACACACAGACGTACGGCAATTTTTTTTCTGGAAATAAAAATGTTTTTCGGAATTTTTAAATAAAATATGTAAATCCGTCAAAAAATTTTTTTTCGATTTTCAAAACGATTGCAAGATTTACCCTATGCTACGTATAATGGGTAAATACTACAAAAAAAAAAAAAAAAAAAAAAAAAAAGTCAATTTTGATTTAAAAATATAAATTTTAATTTAAAAATTTTAAATATTAATCATGTTTGAAGATCGATATATTTTCTAAAAAATGTAATTCTCTTTAAATTTTTTAAAAAGTTTTAAATTTTACAGAAAAAAAATTAAATCATCTTTGTAATTTATAAAAATATTTATTTTTGAAAACATATCTTTTAAAAGAAAAAATAGTATTTTTCATATTCTTTGCTACAAGATTCATTGAAAATATGGACTGGAAATAACAAAAAAACCCTAGTAATAATAAGATGAATAGTAACAATAAAAAATCCCGAAGACAATTGAATATATTATTGAAAAACATGGTGAAAATTTTCAGGACTTTTCTAGTTTCAAATCTTCATTGTATTATATATACTAATGAAAATGAATTTCTAAATATATAAAGAAAATATATGTTGCCAAACGCAGAAAATAAAGAATTTAAACAGACATTTAAGCCGATTCTCGAAAAAAAAAAAATTTTTTTTCTTGCATAACAACAAAAAACTTCCTAACATATATTCTGACTAAATTTAAAAATTAAAAGCATGACAATTGCAATCGTGATTATTGAAGAGATTTATGATCAAATGTTTTTATTTCTATTTTCCATAAACGAATTAAATCTTAAGGCAGGTTACTGTCTCAAGGAGGTAATTTTTTTGCCTCACTCTCACTATCACCGCCCGAAAATTCAGTTCGAAATGCCAAATTGACAACCCTTCTAAAAGTATTTCTGAGTTTATCGAAGAGTGAAAATACTATTCAGTTATAAAATTGAAAATAAGAGCACCTGTTCGGATAAAAAAAAATGTGTGAAAAAATGCAATTTGCATCTGAGAGTTACATTGAAAAAACAATTTCTTACAATTTTTAGCAATGATAAAAATTTTAGTTTGTAGGTTTTTTTAAAATAAAATCAATAATAAAGTATTACCAACTTAATAAAAGTTATTTTTGGGCTTCTTATAAAATAATAAGATAATCATGAGTTGTATTTTATATTATTTCATATTTTTGCTTCATGCGCTAGTTATAAAATGATATTTTGTGCCTGTGGGAAACAGTGTTCACGGATTTTACACCCTCCCCTACAAGAAAATCATAGAACAAAATTTCTTTAGATTCTCAAAACATTGACCTAATGCATTTTGAATGGTTAATACTGACACTGTAACATATAACAATACAAAAGTTTTATTTATTTATTTTTATTATTTTTATTTTTTTTAATAAGCGAAATACATTTAATTTTGCAGTTTGCTGGATAGATATAAATACACTCTTTATAACTGGTTAAAATTTTACATACTCTATCCAAACATTTCCTAACCGCACCTAAAGTAACTTTGGTACAATTTAATTTACTTAAAATGACAAATCATTGTGATCATACATCAAAAGAAATTCTAGTGATAAGACATCGCGAGATAAAAAATAATTAAATATAACCGTCGCTCTAAATAGGTTAATTATTTAATGTTAATTAAAATAAATACATAAGTTTGCATTGTGATTATTTTCAAGGGCCCTATCACTTATAAATTTTTCGCAAAATTTCAATTTAAAATAACTTTGCCCCCCCCCCCCCAAAAAAAAAAAAATCTTTTAGAAATATTTTAATAGGACTATAAGAAGTTTTCCCTTGTAAATCAATTGTAACCCAAAAAGAAAAATGTAACAAATATGCTACAAGGAAATTACTCCTAGAAAAGGTGACACACATAAACTTATCACTAAATAAAACAGACTGAGATAATGTCTCGATTAATCATATTTATTTACAAGTTATTAATAAAAGAAAACCATCTTTACAAAATTAATTAAATTAAGAAACAAGCAGACTTAAGCTGCACTTTTATACTTCCTCAACATGGAAGATTACTTTGACATTATAATAGTTTCTTTCTAACTTTTGTTTCAACATCTTAATATATAACATACACTGATTTTAATCATTATTTTAGATTTTATCAAATTGATATGCATAATCAATTTACTTATTTTATTCGCTCCTTAATTACATTGATAGCATGAAATTCTGTAAAAATTCTAAGCTTAACTTATATCTTTAGTAATTGTTAATAGTTACAAAAGCTAAATTTATGTAGATCCGGGTCGACATCGTGCACTTAGTTTCAAATTCTTTTTTTATAGTATATATTAAAACAAACAAAATTTTAACTGGCGCCCCCTTCGCCTTTCGTTCTGGCGTCCAAGGCACATGTCTCCTTACCAATTCCTAGGGAAATCGGTTGCCGTTTGCAATTATCGGTGAGGGTACAATTTCACACTGAAAAGATTTTTAAGCAAAAGCTAACCTATTTAAATGACAGAAGGCATAGAGATGCATTTGATTTAGTTTTCCTTTCGAATTTTCTCGCTATGAGACATTTTTACCAAATTCCATACTTATATATTTTTGTATGTAAAGACAAAAAAAATCTTAATTTGACGCCTTCTTCGCCTTTCGTTTTGGCGTCCGAGACACATTCCCCCCGCCCCCCTCTGCAACCCCTAGGGAAATCGCTTGGTTTTTGGCAATTGTCGGTGAGGTACAGTTTCACACAGAAGAGGATTTTTGAGTAGAGAGTAACCAATTTAAATGTTAGACGGCATAGAGATACATTTGCTTCAGTTTTAATTATAATGTTCAAGCTGTGAGACATTTTTTATGCAAATTCAATATATATCCTACATATACATTTTTATATGCAAAGACAAACAAAATCTTCATTTGGCGCCATCTTTGTCTTTTGTTTTGGCGTAGGAGGCACATATCCCCTCTGCAATCCGCAGGGAATTGATTTGCTTTTGCAATTATCCATGAGGTGCAGCTCCACATAAAATAGGGATTTTGGAAGAGAGACTAACCTATTTAAAAGACAGAAGGCATAGAGATGCTTTGGTACAGTTTTCTTTCGAATTTTATGGTTGTGGGACATTCTTATGCAAATTCCATATACATTTTTGTATGTAAAGCCAAACAAAATCTTCATTTGGGCCCCCTCTGCAAACCCTAGGGAAATCGCTTGGTTTCAGGCTGTGAGACATTCTTATGCAAATTCCTTACATATACATTTTTGTATGTAAAGACAAACAAAATCTTCATTTGGCGCCCCCTCTGCAATCCCTAAGGAAATTACTTGGTTTCAGGCTGTGAGATATTTTTATGCAAACTCCATACATATACATTTTTGTATGTAAAGACAAACAATATCTTAATTTGGCGCCCCCTCTGAAACCCCTAGGGTAATCGTTTGGTTTCAGGCTGAGACATTTTTATGCAAATTCCATACATACACATTTTTGTATGTAAGACAAACAAAATCTTCATTTGGCGCCCGCTCTGCAAACCCTAGGGAAACCGCTTGATTTCAGGCTGTGAGACATTCTTATGAAAATTATATTCATATACATTTTTGAATGTAAAGACAAACAAAATCTTCATTTGGCGCCCCCTCTGCAACCCCTAAGGAAATTACTTGGTTTCAGGCTGTGAGACATTTTTATGCAAATTCCATACATATACATTTTTGTATGTAAAGACAAACAATATCTTCATTTGGCGCCCCCTCTGAAACACCTAGGGTAATCGCTTCGTTTCAGGCTGAGACATTTTTATGCAAATTCCATACACATACATTTTTGTATGTAAGACAAACAAAATCTTCCTTTGTCGCCCCCTCTGCAAACCCTAGGGAAATCGCTTGATTTCAGGCTGTGAGACATTCTTATGCAAATTCCATACATATAAATTTTTCTATGTAAGACAAAAAATATCTTCATTTGGCGCCCCCTCTGCAAACCCTAGGGACACCGCTTGGTTTCAGGCTGTGAGACATTCTTATGCAAATTACATACATATAAATTTTTGTATGTAAGCACAAACAAAATCTTTATTTGGCGCCCCCTCTGCAAACCCTAGGGAAATCGCTTGGTTTCAGGCTGTGAGACATTCTTATGCAAATTCCATACATATACATTTTTGCATGTAACGACAAACAAAATCTTCATTTGGCGGCCCCTCTGCAACCCCCAAGGAAATCACTTGGTTTCAGGCTGTGAGACATTTTTATGCAAATTCCATACATATACATTTTTGTATGTAAAGACAAACAAAATCTTAATTTGGCGCCCCCTCTGCAACCCCCTAGGGTAATTGCTTGGTTTCAGGCTGTGGGAAATTTTCATACATATTCCATACATATACATTTTTGTATGTAAGACAAACAAAATCTTCATTTGGCGCCCCCTCTGCAAACCCTAGGGAAATCCCTTGGTTTCAGGCTGTGAGACATTTTTATGCAAATTCCATACATATACATTTTGATATGTAAGACAAATAAAATCTTCATTTGGCGCCCCCTCTGCAACCCGTAGGGAAATCACTTGATTTCAAGCTGTGAGACATTCTGATGCAAATTCCATACATACACATTTTTGTATCTAAGACAAACAAAATCTTCATTTGGCGCCCCCTCTGCAACCCCTAGAGAAATCGCTTGGTTTCAGGCTGTGAGACATCCAAATTCGATATATATACATAAATTTTTGCATATAAAGACAAAAAAAGCCTTCATTTGGCGCCCCTACGCTTTCTGTTCTGGCGCCCGGGTACAGATGATTGGGGGGGCACGCGCCCCCCCTGGCCCCCCCGACGCTACGCCACTTTTTGTTTGGCATGTTTGCATAATTCTTCGAAATTACTTGTAGGCTAATCATACAAAGGGTGCGATAAGTGCAAAATACGCAATACTCGCGTTTATAGGGATCCCAAAAAGACTAAAATACCTTTAAATAGAAAAGGACTTCTGAAGAATAGAATGGTAGTATCTGGGCTAGACTTTTTTTCATATACTAAAAATTCAAGACCCCGAAAATATTTCTTGTACCGGGATCATTTAATGAAGACCGATTCTGACCATACAATTATTATTATTTAAACATTGTATAAACAGGGCAGGTTTATTTTTCTGTGTTTACTTCAAATATGATTCAAGTTTTTTTTTTTTTTTTTTATATATATATAGTTTTATTTATCTCTCACATTTTTTTTTTTTTTTTTTTCCGGGTAAAGGTTCAATTTAGATGACATTCACATGGTATTCATAAATTTTGCTGAATAAAAGAACACAGAAAGAAGCAGAGCCGCATGGTCAGCGCCGTGCGAAAGGGGGGGGGGGGGGAGGCGAAGGGAGCTGTCGCCTGGACGCGGAAGTTTAGGGGCAGGGCGCCAAATTTATACTACCAGCATCATTTTGGGGCTGTTAAACGAAAAAGGAGGGGTAGGGGGCGCCAAATTGAAACTTTGCCCCGGGCGCAGTTTTTTATTCGCCACGCTCCTGCGTATGGTGGGAGTAAATGCCGTCACCTACTACGATTTTTTTCGTTGTAGTTTGTGTTTGTTTGTTTTTGTTGGTTTATGCTTGTACAATAGCAGAATCGATGCATAATCTTGCTCCCTGAAATAGCGGTGGAAAGAAAAGAACAGACATGAAAAAGAAAAGTTGTAAGATAAGGATACAGAATTGGATTTCAAAAGATAGCATCACAGTACAAGGAACAGGGGGCATAGCTCAAACAATGCTATTGTCCAGTTCTAATTTCCCCTGACCACCCAGGATTTCCACCCACCAGAGAAAAAGGGGATTCGTAAAATAGAAAGTATATGTAATTTAGCTGGAAGCTATGACAAGTTGATGGGGAAAAAAACAGGATGTTTTTGAAGTGGAGTTTCTCTAATTCATGGATTGAGGAAAATCTTGAACAATCGCAGTGATTCCTGGGAAAGATTCAGGGCACATTTGATTATATTTTAATATCAGAAGGGCGCATTTTGCCGATGTTTGAAAGGGTGGGGCGGGATTTGCCGATTTTAAAAGGGGCGTGGCGCTGCGCCCTCCAAAAATGGCCTAGTGGGAACACTAGTGTTGCATATCATATTAAAGTCCATAAGAAATGCTATAATATGACACTTCTTACATCTTCTTATCTTAGTTAGGAGAGATTATACAATGATTTGAAAATGTGTCAAACTGCCATTTTTTGACAATTTTTGAAATGTTTACCTAGCCATATTTTCAAAACAGATAGATATATTTCAAAAAAATTTTATATTTTTCTTAGTCTATATAAATACTAACTATGCACCACAGTTCATTAAAATCTAAGATGGTGAGGTAAAATAGGTGTGTTAATTTGACATGGAATATCTGAGTCAAAAGATAATATAAACAGTGCACATATTACAATAAAAATGCTAATGTCATCAAAGAATCATGGTAAAAATGCAAATTAAGTCAAAGTATGGCAAAAAAAAACATGAGCTTCATTAAAAAATCAAGGGAAAAATGCAACTTTTGGCAAAAAATCATGGAAAAATGTAAATCGCATTAAAGAACCACCAAAAAAATGTAAATCTCATTAAAGAATCACAAAAAAAAAAAAACACATTTTATCAAAGGACTACAAAAAAACATGCTTATCGACAAAGATTTGTGCGAAAAATGGGATTTTTTATTAAAAGATCGCAAAAACCTGCAAATTTTTTCAAACATCGTGAAAAAAAAAAAACATGCAAATTTCTTCAAGCATAAAAAAAACCCCGCAAATTTTTTCAAATATAGCAAAAAAAAAAAAAAAAAAAAAAAAAAATCCTGCAAATTTCATCAAACATTGGGAAAAAAAACTTCGCAAATTTCAGCAAACATTGCAAAAAAACCCCACAAATTCCGACAAACACTGCGAAACGCCCCTGCAAATTTTGTCAAAAGATCATGGAAAAATCTTGAGTAAGTGCCCTCTCTGATTATCTTATGATTTTTTGTCATTTTGGGGGAGGAGCTTATTAACAGTATTTTAGAGTACTACATCTATTATAACATTGATAATACATTCATTTACTACAAAATGTAAATAAATTGAACAGATGATTTTTTAATGTCATCTATAACTGAAAAACCTGAAAATTTAATTTGTTATGAAGATACTGGAATTTTATATTGTGGTACATACATTATCAACCTACAATGTTTGTTTGATTAGTATATCTTGCTGTGCCATACCTCCCTGTTAGTGCGGATGTTTGGGACACATTTTGAAACTTTATGTTTACTATATTGTTCATGGTGATTAAAACATGTTTCATTTTCTCTCTATAAACTGAAATTTTTGTATTTGTGTCAAACAAAGTTGATTTTCGACTTTTATAAAAAGTGATAAAGATTATATTTTAAGGTATTATTTTGTTGATAAGATATTATTTTGTATAATTAATGGAGATTAATTAATCAAATAAAAAAACAATTACTTTTTACATTTCAACCATGATAAGTTGAATCAGGATTGTATTTCGTATGATTAAATATTTAAGGGATTAATCAATCGGTTTTAAAAGTTATCGATGCTAATCCTGGCATGGGGCACATTTTGAAATTTACGATTTCTTTAATTATAAAATTATTTCAGCGATGTATTTTTACACTGTTCAACGACATTAGAAAATGTTTCATTTTGCACTTTATAAATCGAAATTTTTGTTTATATGTCAAACAAGTTTAAGTTTCTTATTTTTGTAAAAAGTGTCCTATCTCTTAGATAAGAAAAAAACTGATGCAGACACAGCTGAAATACAAAATTTCAAATTAGAAACATTAATACAAAGTAATACATAAGAACAAGATAAATTTTCACCTCATTATAAATTGAGCCATGACAAAACTTATGAAAATTCCTCACAAATACAAAAAAAATATTCACATGCTAAAAATAAGATAAACAAAAACAAGTAATAACTGTTGCCAAATTAACTTTCCAATTTAATGTTATTATCAATACTACAGAAAAAACAACAAAATTATAAATTTCACTTATAAAACTTTAGTAAATTGAACTTGTTAAATTTTAGTATCTTGTGATGATATCATGCTATTGAAGAATATCGTCAGATTCATGATTGTTTTTTTTTTTTTTTTCAATAAACTGTGACCGTAGATACAGAGCGGTATTTTCTTCTTTTTTGTCTTTATTATTCTTTTTTAATCAAGTCAAGCCGGTAGTGTGTAATTCTTGTCGCCATATTTTTTGTAAGTTTTAATGTTTATATAATTGATTTATCTTAATCTAAAGTAAACTAAGATCTAATTTCTAAAAAAAGATTAAAAATGAATATATTTTGTTAATTCAATTCTTGTTACTTACATTTGCGTTGTTAATATAGTTACTGCACTTAAGCCTTAATTTTGTTACATAATCCATCTTTTGTAATAAGGAATAAAATAACTGTGTAAAATTAAGACTAGAATGAGTTTCTGTACGTTGTAATCGTATCAGAGTTTAAATCCAAATTATTAAAAATAATTTCATGTTTCTCATCAATCTCTATATGGAAAATATGCCCACACGCGTTCTATAATCTTTTCTGAACTAAGTCACTATAGGTGACAAATTTTCAGGTTTCCATTCAATTAATAAGAACAATGTCAAAATTAAACAGTGGATGTAAATATTAAATTTGATCCTCTATTAAACAAATTGAATGCATGTTTGTGAAATTGTCTTAAAAATTGACAATGCCCAAACAGTTTCAGAATATCTGATTTAAGGATCATCCCTAGCTTACTTGTTATACTATGTTGCAGCTTTTATACCAGATTAAAAGCAATGTATATAATCTGTTATATGTATCTGCAGAATGAGACAAAACATGATTGTCATTAAATTACTTCTGATCCCTATTTTCCTCTCCCCACATCTATCCCCAAGAAATCGACAATCGCTAATACTAGAGCTCCTGAGTTAATTTAGAAAAATTTTGTTTAATAAATAGGGGAGATGGTGGAATGGGACAGTAGATTTTCCCCCTTACATATCATTAAATTCATATACAGTATCTCACATAAGTGATGGGACACGCATGCTTTACAAAAGGAAACTAATCAAATAAATTAAAAAAACATGTACACATTTTTTTGTGGGTGTGTTTCATACTTAAATTTAGTAAAGATTATTACATAACATACATTTTGTCATAATATTAAAATATTAATTTAATAAAAATACAAATGTTAAGAACGGAGCAAAAAATAGCTCACATAAGTGATGGGACACCATTATATATGCAACAAAAATCGTCTGAAATAAGCAATAAAAATATTTTTTGGGGTTTTATTTTTACTTAAAAAGCTATTGGCAATAATTTATAAAATCGTCTGCAGTATTTCTCTCCAGTTTGTTTTGGAATTTTTGTGTTTTTTAGCCTTATGTAGCCATGAATGCTAAACGAAAAGAAACTTCGCCTGAAATTCGAAAATTAGTTATTAATTTGCATATTGAACGTGGAAAATCTATTAGAAAAACTGCTGAAACAGTTAACTTGAGTCGCTCAACAGTTTTCAATGTCATTAAACGATATAAAAAGAATCATATGATTCAGGATAAAAGAAGACCTGGCCGACCATCAAAGCTATCCAATGGAATAAAGCGAATTATCGTTCGAAATATTAAAAAAAATCCAAGAAATAGTGCTTCAAAAGTTGCAGCTGATTTACAAGCATTATATGGAATAATTGTTAATCCTGAGACTATTAGAAGGGTAATTCGATTTGCTAGATATCACGGTAGAGTAGCCAGGAAAAAATTCTTCGTAAGTGAAAAGAATAGAAAACTCAGACTAGCTTTCGCAAAATCCAACATAAATAAGAATTCTGATTACTGGAATAAAGTTATATTTGCTGATGAGAGTAAATTTAATATATTTGGTTCTGACGGTAGAATCTTGGTGTGGAGAAAACCCAGGGAAGAATTTCGCAAACAGAACTTGGTACCAACAGTAAAACATGGTGGAGGAGGAGTTGTGGTATGGGATGTATGTCGTCCGCTGGAGTTGGTAATCTTGTTTTTATTGACTGTATAATGGATCAGTACAAGTATATTGATATTTTAAAGCAAAATTTGAAATCTTCAGCACGAAAATTGAACCTTCATAACGATTTTAAATTCTACCAGGACAATGATCCCAAGCACACTGCTCTGAACGTTAGACTCTGGCTGCTAATATAACTGTCCTGAAATAATAAAAAGACCACCACAATCTCCAGATTTAAATCCCATAGAGAATATTTGGCAAGAATTGGAATCAAGAATTCGCAAACACACCATTTCTTCAAAACAACAACTAAAATCGGTGCTTCAAGAAGAATGGGGTAAAATCACTCCAGAAATCACAAAAAAAAATTAGTCGAATCCATCCCAAAAAGATTAAATCTTGTTTTAAAAGTAAATCCAACAAAATATTAAAACTTTTTAAAAAGTAAAATTTTTGGATAAATATTTGATGGAAAAGTAAGTGTCTCATCACTTATATGAGCCATTTTTTGCTCCGTTCTGAACAATTGTATTTTTACTAAATTAATATTTTAATATTTTGACAAAATGTATGTTATGTCAGAGTTTCCCCCAGGCTTAAAAAAGGGCAGGGCGCTACTGTTCCGAAAAGGGCACTTTTTACATTTTTCAGGGCACTTTTTCATTTTTAAGGGCACTTTTATAGATTTGAATCTAGAGTCTAGCGGTTCAAAAAGTTATGAAAAAACAAAAATTTTTTAAAAAAAAAGGTAAATTTTATTTTTAAAAAAATCGCGAAAAAAACGTCAAATTTCGTAAAAAAAATCACTGAAAAACGGCAAATTTTATTAAAAGATTGCATAAACAGCAGTTTTTGCTAAAAGATCGAAAAAAATGGCATATTTTGCTAAAAAAAAATCGCGAAAAAACGACAAATCTCGTGAAAATTTCGCGAAAAAATGGAACTTTTCACAGAATTTTCCGTTTTATTGCGATTGTTGGATGAAATTAGCCTTTTTTTCCCAAATCTTTTGACGAAATCTGCCGCTTTATAGCTAATTTTTTAACGAAAGTTGCTGTTTTTTGCGACTCATCCGACAAAATTTTCTGTTTTATTGCGATTTTTGGAAGAAATTTGTCGTTTTTCCACAATCTTCTGAGGAAATCTGACGTTTTGTGAAGAAATTAGCCATTTTTAACAAAACTTGCTGTTTTTTGCGTTCCGTCGCCGATTTTTTGCGTAATTTACGCGCTCGTTCGGATCATTGCTGGAGGGCTGCGTTTTTTTCAAATGTGGGCAAGAAGGGCGTTACTTTTTTTTGAATGAATGACAAGAGGGGTGCTAGTTTTTTGATGAGGGGGAAGAGGGGCGCTATTTTTTAAACTAGAGGGCAGGAGGGGCAGAGCGCTCCTCTGAAACCCTCTGGGGGAAACTCTTAAATGTAATAATTGTTACTAACTTTAAATATGAAACACACCCAAAAAATTTTTGCACATGTTTGTTTATTTATTTTATTGCAGTTTCTTTTTATAAAGCACAAGTGTCCCATCACTTTTGTGAGACACTGTATCATCCTTAAACATTTCATCAATCACACACTAGATGAAGAAGGGGTAAACTGAGTTTTAACCCACTTCTTGGCAGTTTTTTTGTTTGTATAAATAGTTTAATGTAAAAGAAATTAGTGGGATAAACCCAATTCCTTATTTTAAATAAGATAAATTATTATTAGAAATACACAAATATTTTAATAAAAAGCATTAAATTTAAAGAGAAACAACTGAAAGAGTGGAACAGCTGTGTTAGCATTCAGCCCTATAAACTTGGCGACTTTTTTCGTGCCAAAAAACCGTTTCTGAAAATGCGTGAGAAACCCGTTTTCAAATACAGCGATCACTTTCAAAATTCCTGAAAAAATGCATTTTGTAAATATATATAAAAAAATGAATAATTTACACTTAATCAGGGGGGCTCCGTCCCCCTGAACCCCCCCGTTTTTTTTTCAGGAGAAAAAATTTAAAATGTTTAAGTGATCGCCATATTTAAAAACAAATTTCATTGCTTCTTCAGAATTGCGATCATTTTGAAAAGGACTTTTTAGCACGAATAAGCTCAAAAAAAAAAAAAAAAAAATTACTTGCATTTTGTAGATTTATTTTTAGTTGTAAAAGAACAAATAGAGGGTTACAAAAGAAAAAAAAATACATATAAATAAAACGAGCGAAATAATTTTAATTCCAAAGAAAATTTAAAAAAAAATCTATATACAGGGTGCATGTAAAAATTACAAAAAATGCTGATTGAAAATTACCATCATTTTGAAAACGATTTCTTTGCATGAATAAACAGAAAATAAAATTAAAATAATGACAAAAATTGTACTTACATTTTGTAGATTTCTTGAGATTTTCAAATATTTAATGGTCAGAAAACGGGTTACAACAAAATATTTACATATAAATAAAACGAGCGAAATAATTTAAATTCCAAAGAAAACAATTTAAAAAATACCTGCATACAGGGTGCAAGTGAAGATTACAAAAATAAAAATGCACAATTGCAAAAAAGATAATTAAAAATTTTAAACCAAAACATCGATCTTAACTGAAAAACGAATGTTGTTGCCGATTAATCATCCTCATGTCCGATTTGCAGTTTCGGCAGGTCATTTTATTGAGAGTCAAAAATGAATTATCCAAAAAATAATTTAAAAAAAAAAAAGTGATGCACCCGAACAAAAAAATTTAAAAAATGCCCATTGGGCAAAGGATAACGTCCTAATTATCGTAAAAGGATCACCTTTTACTCGGAGTTGTAACTCACAATCGCGGGTAAGAGACACTTTTAAAATGGTAAAGCACGTTAGAAAGTTCAAAAGTTTGAATTGCAATACGTCGATAGCGCAAAAGTTAAAAAAAAAAAACTGCACAGCTCGAAACAAACTGTATCACAGGAGCAAAGAGAAAAACCTCCCCCCTCCCTCACCTCAACCTCCCGCTTGTCTCCGTGAAATCTGCTCCTAGGGTTGCCAAAATAGGGCTTTTGGCACCATTTTGACATGGTTACCAGAATTGCGGGTTCCTCACCAAATTTGGCAAGATTTTTTTTCCCATTAAGTTTTGCCAAACGCATCTTAGCCGAAAGAGTGAACAGAAAATATTTTTAAACTTAAGCTAGAGACAAATAAAGAAAGAAAGCAAAAAATGTTAGCTTTAAAAAAAACTTCCAGTGATGAAGATACTGGAATTTCATCTTGTGACACTGACATTCACCTTTTTGCATTTCTGCTGAACAACAACAAAAAAAAAAGTCATGTAGGAATTTTAGTGAAAATGTTGACATTGGTGTAATATGATTTTGTTCTTCTTACATATTATGCCAAGAAGGCAGACATAAACTATACAGACCCTAATTGAAGTTGTAGAGAGCAATTTTAATTTACAATTCACAATAAAAAGAATGAAAACTGGAAATTTTATTTTATTTAACAACTTGACAAAAGTTCAGATGACAGACATTCTGTTAAAACTGCCAGTTCCACAAATAATTGCTAAGACAGTGAGGTTACTATTTGCATTTCAAATAGATTTATAAAACCTACCGTCTTTGCTAGACTATACAATATACACTGGTGTCCAAAAGTTAAGCATAATCGGTAATTAAGTAATTATTTTTAAGTAATGAAAGAAATATGAATCGGAATGTGCTGAAACTCCAGGTGTGTAAACAAAATAGTACGCGTCACATATTTTCGCGAAGAGTTTTCCCCGAAATCGAACAGGGGACCGTCAACAAATTGAAAAAGAACGAAGATCTTTTGGATAACCCTGTCAAAACTAATGTAGCAAAAGCGTTCAAACTGCACATTATGATTAATTGGCTTATTGTAATGTACTGTGTTAATTTTTACAAGGATAGCATGTATACTCGTAGAGAAATTAAGGTTTTTATAAAAACAGTCCAAAATTTTTCCAAGTTTTTTGCTTATAATTTGCAGAGTTCTTATTATAAAATAATGTTCTTTTCTGAAAATATGACAAATATCATTGTACACAATACTCTGTCATCAGAATTTTAAAATAATAAAAATTGTATGAAAAATGAGTATGTTTAGTAAATAATTTTTCATTGTGCATGCGTCAACGATATCAAAATGTCATTTGCATATTGTGTTAGCTAAATGTATAGAGCAACTTCTGTAAAAGTTTCAAAAACATAGCTTGAAAATTCTGAAAATGGGAGCCTATAGAATCAACTCAAAATCCTTTATTCCCTAAATGAAGCAAAAAGATGAGGGGCTGTATCCATATTCCATTGTTTAGTGCCTACACAATATTGCACGTACAACTATATTTAGGTAAAACCCCTGATTTTTTTGCTTCCTTTAGGAATAACGGATTTTGAGTTGATTCTATAGGCTCCCATTTTCAGAATTTTCAAGCTATGTTTTTGAAACTTTTACAGAAGTTGCTCTATACATTTAGCTAACACAATATGCAAATGACGTTTTGATATCGTTGACGCATGCGCAATGAAAAATTATTTACTAAACATACTCATTTTTCATACAATTTTTATTATTTTTAAATTCTGATGACTGGGTATTGTGTACAATGATGTTTGTCATATTTTCAGAAAAGAACATTATTTTATAATAAGAACTCTGCAAATTATAAGCAAAATACTTGGAAAAATTTAGGACTGTTTTTATAAAAACTTTAATTTCTCTACGAGTATACATGCTATCCTTGTAAAAATTAACACAGTACATTACAATAAGCCAATTAATCATAATGTGCAGTTTGAACGCTTTTGCTACATTAGTTTTGACAGGGTTATCCAAAAGATCTTCGTTCTTTTTCAATTTGTTGACGGTCCCCTGTTCGATTTCGGGGAAAACTCTTCGCGAAAATATGTGACGCGTACTATTTTGTTTACACACCTGGAGTTTCAGCACATTCCGATTCATATTTCTTTCATTACTTAAAAATAACTACTTAATTACCAATTATGCTTAACTTTTGGACACCAGTGTACATTTAGTCAATGTTAGACTAACTATGCCTTACTATACTTTGCCTTTTGGCTGTCTCATACCTTCTTGTTAGTAGAGAGCTATGGGACATATTTTGAAACTTACAATTTCCTTAATAATTGTAAGATTGATTTTTGATGTAGTGCTTCTATATTGTTCAGGGGCATTAAATAGTGTTTTATTTTATATTCTATTAAGGTTGTTCTTAACTGCTTTGCTCAACAAGCACAAAACATTTTGACACATTTACAAATTCATTTTTTAACAGAAAGATATACAATTGGATTGTTTGACTATGGAAGCAATTTCGATTCGAACTTATTTTTCCATTTTATGATAATTAAATTATCTGTCCAGTTCTAAGCTATTTCAATCATTTGATCATCCCCTTTTCCCTTACTTTTTAACCAGTTTTTCTGCTTTCATCGGGAAATGTGCTCAAAAATGTCAACTTCGAAGGCTTGTTCTGAAAAATCTATTGTGTTTTTAAAAAATCAAAAAGTTGAGTGCAATTAGACAGTTTCTGAATTACAACACCTGCTATTTTGATGCATTTCCGAACAAAAATAAATTAAAGCATGTAATACAAAGTTGCCCTTTTTGCTTTAAGAACACCCTTAAGTGAAATTTTTGTTTTTGTGTAAAGCAAAATTGATTTTATTATTTTTGTAAAAAGTGTCCCATTCCACCTCTCTCTCCTCTTTAAAGTAATATAAATTCAAGATTCATTTTCAGAAACAGATCGAAGTGTACAATGTCTAAGATGGTGAGTCCCCAACTCTAAGTTCATTTGGGTAATTTTTGTTTTAATTGTACAAATTCAATGGTGTACATTGCCGAAGACAGTGGGGGAGGAAGGGGCATTGTTGTAGCAGCAAATACTTAATACATAGCAATATAGATTCAAAATGTTTTGTATCTGAGAATATTAGTTAAGTTTTATGATGCAACCTGGGTCAAGGCTAAAATTTATCTGATGCTATTTGTGTGCACATAATTAGCAGCTGATAGTTGAGCAGATAAAGCCAGCTTTGGTGTGTATGGTCATGTGCATGCATTGTAATGCATATATTTTTTTAAAGGGTGCAATTTTTTTTTTTTTTTTTTAAAGCAACTAAAATCTGGCCACAGGTTCCTAATCAAATTCCTATGTTTTATTTTTAAATGGAGTTTTTCTAAATTTTAAAAATAAAATCTATTAACACTAATCTATTATACCTATTGAAAATTATTAACAAAAGCTTGCTTATTTATTTTTCCAGATCTATAAAAATGTCTTCAAAGAAAAATCGCAAGTCAAAGTTAGAAGACAGTGATTCTGATTCTGGTCCTGATGATGTAAGCAATTTCCTTATTTCATGCCTGTTTGTGTTCCGGGGAATCCCCGAAATTCCGGGGATTTTATTAAAAGTGCCCCAGAAATTCCAGAGTTAATTACAACAAATCGGCATGCTTTTTTTTTACTTTTCTATGAAGCTTTCCTTTCATCTGGACGTTAGTAGCTGGGAAGCTTGATTCGAAAGTAACAAATCGTCCTTTAGTTTAAAAAATAGCGCCCCTTTTGCTCCTCATTAAAAATCTAGCGCCCCTCTTCCTAAATTAAAAAAAAAAATAGCGCCTTTCTTTCCTCATATTTGAAAAAACGCCCTTAATGCTGTTGCGTCCGAACTGAATGCGCGCCTGCTAGTTGTCTTCTCATTCATATATTTAAGACCGCGCGTTCTCAAAGCGTGCATTGCGGTAGACAAATCTTTGATAGGTCAAGGTCGCGTTAGAGAAATTCCCAGTAGATGACCACAATGCCACGAAGTCTTTGACAGGTCAAGTTTTTTTTATAAGGTTTTGTCCCGAAATTTCCAAGAACTAAAAACATTCTGTTCTTTTTTTTATATATCATGGATCAGAAAATTGAGGCATAAAATGTATCGCGAATTTCAACAAATGATTGCCAAAAATTCTTGATTTTGTGGAAAATCTGATTAGAATTACAAAGGTGAAAAAATATGAAATTCACAGCAAATTTTCTGAAAGGTTACAACAGAAATGGGAGAAAGGGGGGGAGCAATTCCATTCCCTGTACAAAGTTATGTGCTTTTTTTTTTTTTTTTTCGCGCCCCTATTTTGAAATTTGCGTCTTTTTGCGATCGTTTGACGAAATTTACCGTTTTTTCGCAATCTTTTAACAAAACTTGCCGTTTTTTTATGATCTCTTTATAAAATTTGCCGTTTTTTGCGATCTTTTAATAAAATTTGCCGTTTTTCGTGATTTTTAGCAAAATTTGCCGGGTTTTTTTTACAATCTTTTTACAAAACTTGTCATTTTTTCATGATCTTTTAACAAAATTTTCTGTTTTTTACGATCTTTTTAAAGAATTTGTCGTTTTTCCTGATTTTTTAACAAAATTGGCCATTTTTTTACGATTAAAAAAAAAAATTTGCCGTTTTTTCGCGGTCTTTTAGCAAAATGTGCCGTTTTATCGCGATCTTATAGCAAAATATGCAGTTTTTCGCGATCTTTTAGCAAAATATGCCGTTTTTTTCGCGATCTTTTAATAAAATTTGCCGTTTTTTCGTGATCTTTTAACAAAATTTGTTGTTTTTTCGCGATCTTTTAACAAAATTCTTTTTTTGGTGAATAGGAATAAATGTGCAAGGGGTGAAAAAAGGTAACATTTTTTGATGATTTTATAGGTTATAAATATTATAGGAGCAAAATCCACAAAACAATAAAATATTTGAAAGTTAAAAGCAATTCTATGTAATGGCTCATGGGATACTTATGAAGTTAATCGGTGATTATGATTTACATACTATTGTAACTTATTTAAAAAATGAAGATTTATTTTTTCAGGGGATTTAATCAAGTGTTACAAACAGGCATGTTATTTATTATATAATCAATATTGTAAATGGGAAATGTATTTTCTATTTTATAATATAAAATATTTCATAATTTTATAAAATATTTTTCCTGTGATTAAATAAAATAGACTGCTATAAATGTCCTGATTAACTGGAATCTATTTGTAATTTCAACTTTAATCCTTAGACATCTGTGATGTAACACATATTTTATTATGTATATTTCTAATATTAATACAGTACAGAACCATTTATCCGGAATGGTTGGGGTCAGATGTATTCCGGATAACTGGTTTTTCTGGTTAACTGGTTGGGCATTAAAGCAGCATCCATTTGATAAGTTTTGTGAAACATATGTAGTTGTGGTGTTACTTCTAATTGTAAATTGATTATTAGATTACTTGAACCAAGAATCCGATGCAAGTAAGATCAATTGTTAGAGTTTGAAAAAAGATAATTTATGGGAACGCCTTGAACAAAAATTCTTCTGTTTTCTCTGCATAAAAATGAAAACATCTATAATATTATTTTTTAATCTATAATATGATTATCAGGGTCGGCAAGTTTCTTCCACATTGGAAAAAACTGGCCGGAAGAAATAGGTTTCTTCCAAGTGGAAGAAATGGAAGAAGCTGTTTTTCTTCTAGAATTTACCATACACTTTCAATTATTGTAGATTATAATAAATATTGGTACTTACATATTAATGCCACCGCAGCAGAAGTTGTGCTAATATGCCAAAAAAGAGAAATCTTATTGTTCTCACGTGCACGCGGTTATCTTTTGGATTCCTTGTTGTTTGCTGATTTTTGATGGCAATTTTTAGTGTTACGAAAATGCGCATTTTGGATTTGCCCCCCCCCCCCCCCCAAAAAAAAAAAAAAAAAGATTTAATTTTATTTTAAATCTTTGTTAGACTGTATATCGGCCCATTTTCAACCGAAATTCGATTGACTGCTTTGTTTTTCAATAAAGTGTTTTGAATTTTGAAAGAGTTTTGTTTTTATCATTTGTCCCAAAAATTTTAGGTGTAGATTGGAGATATTTATGAACCGCCAAATCTGTAACTGCGGTGGCGTTAATACGTAAGTACCTAAATATCTTCTTCCTATAAACTTATATAAATTAATTCCATTGGACCAAAACAAATTTAATTAAATATAGTATATGCTAAATTAATAATTACATCAGTTTTTTAGCCAAGATCACACACAACCCTATCTAAAGATCTTCAATCATTGGCTAAATGAAAATTTATCCAAAATTAAAATACACAAAATTAAGTTATTCATGTAATAGGTTTCTTCCGTAAGAAACCCAAACCTGATGATTATATGCTTCTATTTCAAATACTAGATGCTCTTATCAAACTATGCTAGTAAATCTGCAGATCAGGAGCCTCAACGTCAGTTTTGCACATCTTTTTTTTTAAACACACTTTGGGCAAAATTCAACTTTCTGGAAACTAATTTAAAATTTTCAAATTATGTAATTATTTATAAGAATAAAATAAGAATAAGAAGTTTTTAGTTATCAGACCCGTTAAATTAAAATTTTAGTTATGTTAGGAAATTCTGAAATTTTCATGATCTATTATTTTTGCTTTTTTATTATAACATAGGAGATTTCTTCAGGGGGGCTCCGCCTCCCTGAATCCCCCGTAGTCTCATTAAATTTAAATTTTCAACTTTCTATTAATTGGGCTAATGGTTATTGTATATCTTGCATTTCTTTATACATTTTGATTTATAAGGATAAGTAACAGTTTGGACAGCATTTTTTATTAACCTCATACTTCTACATGCTTGCCAACCACAAACAGCTAAATCTGATGTATAAGGAACTTTTTAAAGTGTAAAATTAGTAATCTAGAGTTTTACATTTTTTTTTTTTTTTTTTTTTTCGAAAACAAAAGTTTGATTGCATTTTGCAGCAGTTATCGCGGAACAGACTGACAGACGGAATAAACAATAAATTTCGAGTCACCAAAGTAAGCCTTCACTGAAGTTTCAGCAATGATGTCATTATTCATGAGTTATTGATATCCATGTTTCTTGTATTTTTAACAACTACTATATAAAATACCTGTTTTATTTCAATTATGACGTCATATTTTACCTATATTCATTCATATTCAATAATATAAATCTAAATAATATAATTCTATATTCATATTCAATTATGATGTCATATTTAGTGAATTGTTTGTTAAAAATATTTCTTTATTTCTTTTACTTCTAATTATGTCTCCATTTTTGTCAGAAAAATTCTTATTAACGAAACAAATATCAGTGTTTAATATTTAACAAAAAGTACTACATCTATTTTATTTTAATTCTGATGTCATATTTATTTTTTCTTAGTTTAATTTCTCGAATGGAAATTGCTCAATCAAAACTTATTGCCGTTGAAAAATAATTATTCCAGATTTTAATTTTTTTGGCAACAATAAAGGAAATTGGTTAAATTGTATCTAAAAAGTCTCTATTGATTGTGTATGAAAAAGAATGAAATTTTGAATTATTAAGGATAATATTTGAATAAAATTAATAAAACATAACCTATGTTCTTTTCTGGGCTATGTAATATTTATATGCAAAGCTACAAAGACACTAGTTAATTCATCAGTTTTGATGTTGACTTCATTTAAATTTTCGTACACGCTTTCAAATTATGGATAAGAATTAGAATGAATGGTTGCTTAGTAACCAATATGAGAAAATAAAGAAAATGAAATAAATACATTTGAAATAAGTAAATCTCTAAAACAAATTAGTCTATATTATTGGAACACATTTATAAAAAATCTCCAAAATTTACAGTAATAATTTAAAAAATCTGACAAATGCGTAGACAAAATTTTAAAACAATTCGAATAAATTAACCGGTAAATTTCAGTATCCATTTATCATTGAATTCCATTAATCAAATGTGTCATTTTCTCTCAAGAAAAAAAAAATAATAAATTGAAAATCATTGGATTTGCCATAGAAAAGCATTATTGCGGAAAATAAAATATTCTATATTTTCTGAACGAATGAATCAAATCTAACAAAAAACTGTACAGCTTAATCCCAGTGCCTCACTAACATACCCACTTAATTTCAAGTCAATCGAATGCTTTTTACGTCTGTTATCGCGGAACAGACAGACAGACAGAAACAAAAAAATTTCGTGTCTCCAAAGTAAGCCTTCACTGACGTTTCGGCAACAATTGTTTCAAGCAATGTATATGTCAAACTGATTGTGTATGACACTTTTTTCTAAAAAGATTCTAACATCAGTCTATTAGAAATATCATTCCAGATAACTGGTTTTCTGGATAAATGGTTCCATACTGTATTTCAAATGTTTGTCCCCCCCCCCCTTTCTTTTAAAATTTAATTTTAAAAGAAAAGCATTTTTAATAGGTATTTTTATTGAGTGTTCGTCTCCAAATTGCATATAAAATAATAATAATAAATAGAAAACAAATAATAAATTAGTTTTAAAATATCACTTCATTTCTAGATTTTTCTTTCTTGCTTTTCAGTTGATTAAATATCAAATGAATTAAATATTTTTTCTGCTTTAAATAACTGCTATTTTTATTTCCTATCATCTCATTTCGTCTTGTATAAAGAACTTAATTTTTACCGATTATCCAACTTTGTTTTAGGGTTACTGTGCGTTGCACGTTTTTTTGCCGCAAGCAATAACTGTTGTATTCTTGACAACACTCATTTTAAATTTTTCCCATTGCTTTTTATATAACCGTCCTTTTTACCTGTACAGTTTTTTTTTTTAGCCCGGCTTGGGAATTTATTGTATGCGAAAACATTTTCTCTTGCCGTTTTCGCTGTTGTTGAAAATAAAAAATGTTTCTTCATTATGTTAATGAATGTTTGTTTTAGTATGCTGCATTCATGCTGTTTAGAGTGCTCATATTCTCGTATTCTGCAAAAAAAAAAAAAAAAAAAAAAGACAGTCAAGATGTTTAAGAACTGATTTTCTTTATCATAATGCTTATAACATTTTTGTTCCAGAAAAAAAATATACATAAAAATGGACCCGGTGTACTGTAAAATGGGTTGAATAGGAACAGCGGGGTGAATGGGAACGAAACTTCCCGGTCATACAAATAAATTCATTATAAATATAGGTGATAATATTTTTAGTTGCCAATTTTTTTATAAGAAGGTAATAAAATTAAGAGCTGGGAAATACAGTTTCGACATACTGGCACCACTACTGGGGTATATAAAAGAACTTCAAGAGGATCCTCAAAAACCTCATTTTTTTAACGTCTTCAAAACTTTGTCTGTAACTACAGTATTTTTCGTATTCTAAACCTAAGAGAAGGGATTTTTAATTAACGATAGTCCTGTAAATGATATGCTGTATTAAATTCCACTTATTTCTAAACTACATAATGAAAAAATGAAAAATGGCTTGTAACATCAGAGGTTTAAGATTTAGGGGGTGAATCGGAACATGTTTTCTCTCGTGGTTTATTTTTCTATACAGTAATAGTTTCATGTAATATATGAAAACATATGTGTGAATATGTATTTTAACAATATTTTGTTTGTTCTAATTACTTGAAGAATTTAAAGGTGCCAAGAAATTACTTGATTTAACAAAAAAGTCAATGCCTAATCCAACACACATGGAACACACAATAAAAGAATTTAAAAATAGCACATTAGTTAGAAAGACAGCACAAAATTATTCTCTGATATCCACAACATTACACAAACATCTCAAAATGAAAAGCCAATTCAAAAAAGAGAGGAATTCAAACAGTACTAAGGACTAGAGATGAGGGCGTATTAGTCGATCGTATTAATACATGCAGCGATTGGGGCTACTCAATATTTTCACTTACCCAATGACTACTAGTAAAGGATAACACAGAACAGGGCGGAATTTGTACTAAATTCTACTTCTACAATTCGAATCTAAATTCTTAAAAGAAATTTTAATTTCTTTTGATTTCAAAGTTGTTTTCTAATTTTTAAAAAGGCATATCTTTACTTGAATATAAAATAAAGGCTTGATTCACAGTAACTACGTGTTCGTATTCCTCCCTTATCAATATTATCTGTTTTTATTAACCCTATTAAGGTGTGAATCGGAATAATTAAAATTTATAACATTTGTTCCGATTCACCCCTATTTGCGGGGTGAATCGGAACACCATTAAAAAATTAAATAATGTATATATAAACAGTAAAAATGTTTCGTTTTTGCTTAACAAGTAAAGAACAAAACAAGACCTAAGTTTCTAGTAGAAAAATAAAAAAATCAGGTGTTGCTTTTTTTTAACGTTAAAGTTGAGAAGTGTTCCGATTCACCCCTTTTAACGGTACTATGCAATATAGAACAGCGATCATGGCCAATCACAAAAAGATGGCATTTATATTTTGCCACCATAACATCATTTGATAGAAAATAACTAAATGATTAACTGGAATGTTAGACAATAACAATTTGTTAGGCTGTAAAAAAATCATGATTTAAAAAAAAAAAAAAAAAAATTATTTAAATCAGATTTTAATTTTTTTTTTTTCTCAACCATAAAAATATTGAATATATATAGAGTTTTAAGTCTCCAGAATAATTAAACCTTTAATTAATAAAATTTATTATTAGTTAGTTATTACAGAAATTACAAAAAACTACAAATTGGTAGTTTCATTAGTTAATAGAATTTAGAATACAATTAAATTATACACATTAAATATTTTGTAATAATTATGTAAGACTATAAAAAATACTAGTGATATTTCTGTTTATAAAAAAAAAAAAAAAAAAATCAGTAACTTCATTTTATACTGAATATTGTTAAAATTAATAATTATCAAACAATTAACTCTCTAATTAGAGACATTATACTGTTAATAATATGGTATTCTTTACAGAAAGAAAATAAAGTGCGTTATTAGTTTAAAAAATATTTCACAAGGATATATATTACCAATCTGTTTAGCAATAGTAAGAGAAAAAATTTTTAATTTTATAAATAAAAATTATCAATTTTTAATATTATAATTTACAAATTGAAAATTTTTTTTTTCTTTAAGCAAAAAAATTCTATAATTTTTCTAAAATCTTCGTTACATGTATTAAAAAAAAAAAAAAAAAAAAAAAAAAAAAAAAAAAAAAAACTGGTATAATTTTTTTTTTTTTTTTTTTTTTTTTTTTTTTTTTTACAGAAAAAAAAAAATCTAGCTACAAATGAAATTAAAAAATTTCCACACCGGATCAACGAAATTGTCAATTTTTCTGTGCATAATTGATAAAATTTGCAATTATTCTGCACCTGATTGATGAAATTTGTGATTGTTCTGAACATGATTTATGAAATTTGTGATTTCCCTGCACAAGATTGATGAAATTAATCTTTTCCACTCCCAATTATCGAAATTCGTTATTTTTTCGTGCCCAATCAACGAAATTTGCTATTTTTCAGTTTGATTGACATAATTCTCAATTTTTTTAACCCCTGATTGAAATTTATGATTGTTATGAAACCAATCAACAAAAATCTCAATTATTTTTTTGTCTAATCCATGAAATTTGCCATTTTTCGTGCTCGATTGCGATCGACTGAATTTGTTATTTTTCTAGCCTGATTGACAAATTTCATAGTATTTCTGCATTACTTTGATGAAAATCATAATTATTTTAAATGTGATTGGTGAAATTTAAAATTTTTCTGCGTGTGATAGACAAAATTTGACATTTTTGTGCCCAACTAACAAAATTTAAGATTTTTCCACATGTGATCGACAATATTAAAGATTTTCAGAACTTCAATTGATAAAAGCCGTGATTTTTTTCATGTCTGATTGACAAGTTTTGTGCTTTTTTCACACTTGATTAATGAAATACATATTTTTCTGTTATATCAACGAGGTTTGAAATTTTTTTCGCCTTACTCAGGAAACAAATCTTGGAACTTTGTGACTACACCCTGCATTTCTAATTACACAACAAATAAAAGTTGCAGTTGGTGAGATTTGCGCCTAGTTAACATAAAAATACCAAAAAGTTTTATTTTCCTGATAAAATTAGTAGAAAATAGGATATATTATGTTTTAATTAGTATTTTTAATTTTTTAGCGTACTCCAGCAAAGAAGAAGCCAAAGGCAGAGGTTAAAGCATCAAGCAGCAATGATGATGACAATATGTTTCAGGTATTTTTTTGTTCTGTTTAAATACATTTTATTAAAACTGTTTGTTCTCAAGTGCACTGCTCAACAAATGTAAAATTTTCTGAAATTATAATGTACATTATCATGCAATGCATACATTTTTAAATGTAAAGACATAAAATTGACAGACCTGACTTCTGGAGAAGTGATTTGGAATCTAAATGGTTTTTAAATAATTTACCTATTGACTGATATTGATCACATGACAAAACATTTTTCTCCCTTCTCTGACTGTTTTTTCAAATTTCCTCCAGAAATTTGGTTTAAAACACCACTTTGAGAGTATTTTCTAAAAGATCTATTGCATTAAAAAAAAAAAAAAAAAAAACTAACAGTGATCTCTGAATGCGACCTCTTTCATTAAACAACCACCTTCTTGAACGACCATTTTTTTATGGAACAAAATTTATTCTCAAAGGCTCAATACTAATTTTACCTCCATTCAGAGACCATCTCAATTGAACTCTCTCCATGAGCAATCAATTTCTTTGAAGAAAATTAAATAAATTTGGTTTATACCTAGTCGTTTGAAGGGTATTCTATGGAAAATATTACCTAGTATTTCCAAAAAAAAAAAAAAAAAAAAAAAAAAAAAAAAAAAAAAAAAAGTAACTAATTTTGATGTATTATTTTGTTCTGCAGAATTTTAAGTTTTAGGATCTGGAAATAGTTTTTCAAAAAAATATCGGCTTTATTTTTGTTCTTAAGAGAACAGATGTATGTATATGAAAATTTTGAAGTCCATTTTTTCCCATTAAGCTCACCACTTTTTTGTAAAGCTATGTTCATTTTTTCTATTAACTGAATACATTTTATGGAAGATTGTTCAATTAACTGTTTATTAAAAAGATATTTTGGAAATATTGTCAGAGTTAAACATACGTAGTAAGAAAAATTTTTGTGAAAGTGTGGCTTTTGTTACATTATTCACAAAATATTTTCTTCTTTAAATTATAGAAAAACTTTCTGGGTTTTTATTTTTTTTTATTTTATTTACTTTTTACCTGAATGATATAAATGAATCAAAATTTTGAATTTATAACAATTTTTCTTGAGTTCAGATTTGTGACTAACGTAACATCAAATGTGACGAATGTAACTAATGTATTTGTTATGTTTGTCACATTTTTTTTTTTTTTTCAAGCTTTAAAATAAAATTATTCTTAATATTTACATGAAATTTAAAATTTACTGCTGATATTCTGACATTCTGAGGAATTTAGCAATCACTTCATTTTATTAATTTATTTTTGAGTCAGAAAATTAAAATGGCAAGAAAGTGCACCCGAAAGAAGAGTCATGCTTGTAAAACTAAAGCAAAGAAGCCTGAAGATAAAATAAAATCTAAAATTCGGATGAGAATGTTATAATTGAAAAGAAAAAGACATAAGGAAACTAAAAGAAAAAGCAGCTAAAAAATGCTAAATATAAAAGAAAAAAGCAAGTTGAGGTCTATGAATCAACTGTCCAATATCAGCATAAATTCTTAAATTCTCAAACATTTAGAAAAAAAATGAGAAAAATTAAAAGTCATTATTTAAAAAAAAAAAAAATTTTTTTTTTTGATAATCTAGCTTTTGATTTTGTAATTCATATTCCATCCAGAAAACTTGAAAAAAAGAATTGTCTGTCAAAAGAAGCTACTGAGTGCATGAAAACTTTCTATGATAGAGATTATGTTTCCAGACAGCTACCAGGAAAAAAAAAAAAAAAAAGATCTGTTAACATTCAATATATACCATATATACTTGTGTATTAGATGAAGAATTTCTGGAAATTGTTGGAAGGGGAATTAACTTATATGAAAGTAAAAAAAAAAAAGTAGTAAAAAAAAATTTAAATATTGAGAAATCTCTCTCTCTCCCCCCCTCTCTCTCTTTTAAAATTCAAAGTCAAAGGAAGTTTCTTTTTGGAACAGAATATTTTGTACTATTTATGCAACACTTTAGGATAATTTCTGTGATATCTTTTTCGAGATGTATTTTTGAAGCAAAGATCAATTTAGCAGGATTGATTTCGTTTTAATAAAAAAAAGTGGGGTATAGGAAGGGGGGTCACAGCTAAGCCATCCAGAATATTTGTTTTGGAAATTTAATAACTATTCTGTATTTGGATTTACACCCCCAGCAGCAGAATTTTTTTTCTGCAGCCTGCAACACAAATAAAAACTTAAAAAACAGTCTGCAGACCAATCCCTTGTATTACATTATATGCACTCAAACCTCCCAAGTATTTGTGATTAGACAAAAAAGAAAAGTGTACTTTTAAAAAGAAGTTGCCTTTGTTCTCATAATTTTTAACACCTCATGTCCGAAAGAGGGAGGGGGCTCCCCTTTGACAAAATTTATAGGTTTTTGCGATCTTTTGCATCATTTTTCTGATTTTCGCGATCTTTTGACGAAAACTTCCGTTTTGTCGCAATCTCTTGATGAAATTTGTCTTTTTTTCGCGACCTGTTGGAAAAAATTGCCGATTTTTCACGATATTTTGAAAAAATTTGCCGATTTTTCATAATTTTTTAACTAAAACAGTCATTGTTTCGCGCTATTTTGAAGATATTTGCCTTTTTTCCAGATCTTTTGATGAAATGTTCCGTTTTTTCGTGATTTTTTTTTTATAAAATTTGCTTTTTTTGCGATTTTTTTTTTTTTTTTTTTTGAAGAACTTTGTTATTGTTTTCTGATTTTTTTATGAAAACTGCCATTTTTTTTCTTGATTTTTTTTGACGAAAACTGTTGTTTTTTGCAAACTTTTGAAGAAATTTGTCATTTTTTCGTGATTTTTGACAAAATTTGTCGTTTTTTCGCGATTTTTGGACGAAATTTGCAATCTATTACGATATTAATTTCTTTTAGAAGACTATCTGTCGAAATTCGCCATACATTTTATATCGGAATTTTTGGATTTAGGACCGATATTTTTTAATTTTTGCTAAATTTTTAACAGTTGAAAAATAGTCTGCAGACCTTCCCAAGAGTCTGCGATGTGCGTCGCAGCATTGCGCCGATTCTGCTCCTGCGTTTACACCTTAAGCATTGTTAATACTAAGTTATGAAAAATAGCAATTACAAGTGCAGTTACATATTTAGTTCTCTTGTATCTGTTTAAATGACACTTAAATTATACACATTTGATGTTACTGTCAAAGATGAAGAAATTTTTCCACCTTTTTTTATCATTTCCCACTTTCATGCTTGTGTGAGGGAATCTTGTGTTTTATGGGCAGTTGGCAGATGTCTGAGGGAACCTCTGTATATAAATCTATATAAAATTAATAATTATTTATTAGATTAACATTATGCTTGCTATAATACTTATTTCATTTAATTGTGCCTTTCTTTTCTTAAATAGATCTCAAAGACTCGATTTGTGAATGTCAGAGAATTCCGTGGCAAAGTTTTGGTAGACATACGAGAGTACTACGATGCTGATGGTGAGATGAAACCTGGAAAGAAAGGTAGGGAATACAATTACCATTTCTCATCCCCCCCCTTTTTTTTTCTTTTTTGACTTTTTAAAATAATGTCTCTATGTTGGACCTATTTAATTTAATCCCCCCCCCCCCCCCCCAGAGGGATATCTTTTTACTGCATCCCTTTCCAGATCCTTACTTTTAAAAAAGTCTGTAATATTACTTTGTCCAGGTTTCTTATTAAAAAAAAAAAAAATACTGTTCTTTAAAATTGTCATACATCCGAATGATTCATCTGTAACATTACATGAAAGTGAAATTAGAATCCCCTTATTGTATTCAAGGCTTCTCCCATTGTCTTTGACAGAGTGTCTGTGTGAGAGAGTAGCAATAACAAGTGTGAAAAAAATCTTAGTGTGAAAAAAATTGTGTTTAGCACCAAGATGAATGGAAATGATTAATTAAATAATTTAATTTTCATATAATCTACAGATGAATTCATGCATTCATCGCAATGGTAATAACTCTGTTTGAATGCTGTATATGTACAAAAGTTACTGTTACATAGAATAGATTTTTTTCTAATACAGAAATTAAATTACATGTTAATGGTGTCCAAAGTCAAGGTTCAATTGAAAATTTTGTTAAAATAAAGACTTTGTTAATGGAAAGTTCCGCTGTATTTTAATTAAATTAAAATTAAAATGTGAAAACTAAGGTGCATTATCTTCTCCTAATGATAAATTAATTTTATGAGAAATTTACAACAGAATATTTTGGAAAGAGAATATTTAAGGCTTTTATTTTCTCCCTTTTCTTTAACAGTGTTTGTTCAAGCTGAAAACCACCTTAAAGTTGTTTCACTTTCAGCATAATATCCTTAGATATTTTGCCGAACATCGTGATATGAATCTTCTATTTATGTTATGTACTGTGATATGAATGTGATAGAAATAGTGAAATTGTATATAATATGTTAGGGTGTTGTCTTTGTTACAGTGATGCCACTTTTGCGCCAAATGGTGAATTTATGCTTTTTTAATTTTCTAGTATCCACAATTTTTGTCAAACGATTGCAAAATAAAACTATATTTGTCAAACGACCACGAAACAAAAATATATTTGCCAGATGATTGCAAAATAAAACTTTTCATCAAATGATTATGAAATAAAACGATGATTTTTGTTGAACAATCGGCAAATAAAACTGATTCTTGCCAAAATCACGACGATTTTCACTGAACGATTGCAAAATAAAACAGATATCGATCAAACAATCGTGAAATAAAATAGGGATTTTTGTCAAACGATTGCAAAATGAAAAAAACAATTTTCGTCAAATGAACATGGGAAAAAAAAACACTGCAAATTTTCGCTATTCATTTATGAAATCAATCAATCTATTACTAGTTTACCTAACTTGTTTTAAAAAGATGTTACATAAAATTCTTCACTGTGCTCACTGCATCTGTTGCTGTGTTACCTTAATTCATGTAAAATACTGTGGGCTAAAATTATTTTTATCTACTTTTAAATGTTTTCATGTACAATGAATTAACAGCATATATCAAACTGTTTGACAGATTGGCATGCATAAATACTTAAGTTAAAGTGGTTAGGTTAAGTGTTAGATTTAAAAAAAAAAAAAAAAAAGTCTTAAAATAGTTAAAAAAAATAGTTTATCATAAATTTTATTTTTCATTTAGCTTTTATTATAAACAATATAGTTTACAACATTCATGCATAAATGTTGTGAAAAATGTAAATTTTATGTAATTTATGTTTTTATTTTATATAATTTCCTCATTTTGTTATTTTCCCAGTGGCATCCCTGTTATTAAAAGTGTGACGGTTTAATCCACGGTAAGTAGAAAACATGGTAGGGTCCATAGGCAGGTTTTGTTTTCTTTCATGATGTCACTAGAACCCATCTCCAGTCTTGTGTAACATACTTTTTGCTTTGCAGAAAGTTTTCTGTTCATAAAAAATATATTAAGCATTTATTTAAAATCCTGAATGACATTTGGAACATTTACTAAACTATTTTGGAACATTTCTATTCAAATTAGAGTTAATATATTTGTATGTTTTTACTATTTAGAATTTTTAAAGGGTCAATCTTGTGTTTACATTTAGTTTTTCAAAGTATTAACTTTCAACACATTTATTAATAATTTATTTAAACACGTTTGCACCAAAAGACATTTTCCAATTTTTTCATCAATAGATATATTCTTTTCAATATAATATTTTACAATTTAGCTTCAATTCAAAATACTTACAGAAAAATCTGAAAACTGTCACTTAAATTCATAGATCTTTGAAATAAATGCGCTTAAGAAAAAACAATTTGTTAAACAATATCCATAAACTTTAGATAATTTAAAAAAAATCTCTCTTTATTTGTTTACATACACTAATACAGAAATTCAAATTATAAAATTATTGAGAATTATTTTAATATTCTCTCTTGAATTGAAGAGAGCCAGTCCTTATTCTGAGTTGGTAATTGACTGGTTGGATTACCATATTCAAATACTTGGGAAGATTTTTCTTTTTTATACTATAGGCAATGTATCCTGGCAGCATTTTTATTAAATCTGGGTTCTCTCCTGATGATGGATAAATAAGATTTTCATTATTATTAGTTTTCGATTCGTAAGCTTCTAATAATAAATCATCTAAGGCGCTTGCTGCAGATTGTTCGTCAGGTTTAACACGATTACCATTTTGTAAATTTAATACTGGGCACTTATGTGGTTTTGTCTTCCTTAGAACAATTTCCATTGGAAATTATAATTTTTGAGCTTCGACTCCGAAGTAAAAATTTTATTCTTTGACTGACAGCTGATGGCAAAAGATGATCATAAAATTTTCCAAAACCTTTTATAAAAGAAAAAAAGGATTCCAGAACATCTTGGTTACATCTTGAAGTTATGAGAAGAGATATGAATAACCTCCAGCTTTAATTCTTTATATAGTCCTTGAAGGCTACAAATTTAAATAAACAGACCTTTCTGGAATGGCAACATTTTTTTCCGATGACACGAATAAATGCGCACAGATTATATAATATTTTTAGAGCAATATTTTGCTCATTTATGTATGTACCATATGCGCTTTTGAGTTTATTGGTGCGGTGATGAGGTACTTTGGAATTTAGAACGTAAAAGCCATCATTTACTGTTTTATAAATTCTGCCATATGACTGTTTCCTGGAGGGCATATTCAATGGCAGATGCAACGGTACTTGAAAGCAATTCAGCAGCTTTTCTTACATTCTGCCTCTTTGTATTGGTTAAAATAATATAGTCATCGTTAATTTTATATGTATACGTATATTTCAAATCGCCGTTTTTTTGCCTTTCAATAAGCTTTCCTTAAAAAATTTTCTTGACTGTTTTTGAATGTGCTAGTTGATAGCCTTTGTTTATCAGATGATTTCTGGGGAGTTTAAGCGCATGAGGAACATCACAAAATCCTCATTTCTATTCTCACAAAAGGGATTTTTAAAATGTGAATAACCAGGTTTGATATCTAAATCTGAAATCAGTTTTTAATTTAAAGTCCCCATATCTCTTACAAACGCCCGTACTCGAAATCCTGTCAACTAGACTCTTTCTACGATTTAAAAAAAAATAAATCTTTGTCAATGGGTTTGTCGAATTCATAATATATAGGTTGTTTTCATTTTCCTGTGAGTCCTTGTACCATCACAACTTGTACAGTGGAATGAATGTCGTAAAATTTTATCTTGAACGGATTCGTAGCATCGATCAACTTTTCCTTTCATTTCATCGAAGCTCACAACATCTTTTTCCATGTCGGTGAAAACCACGACTTGAGCTTTCAGGATACTAAACCTGAGATCTATAAATCCTTGTGTTATAACACAGTGCTGAAGGCAGCGTTTTAGTGTAGTTTTACTAGGCAGAGGGTATTTATATTCTTCTTTTATATAATTAAAAGCTTTTTTTGATAGGCATCTTAAGACTATGGTTCTCGAAATATCTTCTTTGTTCCATGTAACGCATTTACCTTTCAAAATAATGTAATCGAAGATGAAAATTGCGACTCATACTGCTTTAAAATTTTGTTTAAGAGTTTTCTAATTTCACATCTTCCATTTTGCAAAATTTTTTTAATTTAATTCTTTTAAATCTTGATTTTCTCTTTTTATTGAATCCAATTCATTATATTCTTCTTCTGGGGAATGCGAAAATAAAGCAGAATCACATTCTTTCTTATTTGTCAAGAGGTTTATTTCCTTTCTGGTATCTCGTTTTTCAGCTCGTTCTCTTCTTCCAGTATTTTCATTATATGATAAAACGCTAGGTATTTTTAAGTGGGGAACTGATTTAAGCTTTAAATTTCGTCCAGGCTTTAAATCAAACAGTTCCGCTTTCAAATCTCTTTCAAAATCTGCTTCTTCAAAGTGATTTGAACAGACTCTTGCATTATCAATGCAGAAATTGTCAGCTCTTTTGCATGCTTGTAGTCATTATTTTCGCACTGCGTCATTTACTGGGAATCGATGAAATGAAATTCCATGAACTTTAAGTGTCTGGTATGATTAGTACAATCAGAAGCGGCACAACAAGGCACCTTTAATTTTAAACACCGCATGCAAAAAATAGAAAATAGCAAAAGGCGCAAAATGATTTTACAAACGTAAAAAAAAAAAACACTCCTTATCGCAAAGACAGAAAAAGATAAGTAAAAATGAGTGTCCACGTCCAGATACAGGAAGTGCTGGACGTAGGGTGCCAATGACGTCACTAACTACTTCGCATCATCTCGTGGAACCTACCGTGTTTTCTACTTACTGTGGTTTGATCTGTGTTAAGTGTTAGATATGTGTAACATCAACACAGCACTGAATAATTGCATTGTATTTCTAGTTTCTTAAAAAAAAAAAAAATAAATAAATAAATAAATAAAGTTTATCTTTAGTATACTATCACAGTTATGAGAGATTTTGCTGTCTTCTTAGGATATTAATTTTGAAATATTATGTTTTAGTAATCTTGTTGAAAATTTATTTTAGTGTTTTGCTTATTGTTATCCTTTTCTCTCTCTCTCTTTTTTTTTTTTTAATAGGAATCTGTTTAAACATGGAGCAGTGGAATGCTCTTAAGGAACACATTGAAGATATTGATAATGCTGTTAAGAGATTCTGATTTTTCTTATCTGCATACTTTTTGTTTGTAAATTTTTCAGAAAATGTTATAAACATATGTAAGTTTTTGAGACTTTTGCAGATCCTTTTACAAATATTAATTTTGAACAAGTACATTTGTAATTCAGTATTGTATTTTTATTTCATAATAAAAAACATGTAGTAAATGTTTTTTGCATATTTTTAATCATACCTACTTCTTACACTTGCATTAGTTTGGTGCTATAATTGACCCTCCCCCCCCCTTTTTTTTATTATTATTATTCTGGATTTTACAACTCATTTTTCTACTTTATAAAGCGAGGGTGATTGTGTTCTGGGTGTATCCAAAATCGTTTTTGATCGATCTTTCTAGATTTATGAGATTATATTTAGTGAAAAAAGTTAATCAAAAATTGAAAATAGAACTGAAAATGTTTAAAAAGAGGCAAAAAGTTCAGCAAATATGAATGAACATTTTACTTTTATACTGAGAAAGATTGGAGTAAAACAGACAAATCCCTCTGCCTTGCATCAATAAGAGATGGTGGTTCTGTCCACAGAATAAAAATCTTTATTGAAATGCATTGTTTCAGACCCTGCAAACTCTTCAAAAAAGGCAAATTTTTTGTAATTTCATTGTTACTTTTAAAAGTCCCTCAGATTAAAAAAATCCTTAGCATTGAAAGGCAAAGTTTTTACTGTTTCAGATTCAGAACTATTTGGGTTTCTATAGCCACAATCGGGGAAAATAAATTATTCTTTTTGGTATTATTTTAGATCTGTCAAAATTAAGGTAAAAGGTAAAAGTTTTACAATTTTGTTATTATTAAAGAAGCATTATTTCATACTTGCCAAGTTTTACACATTTGGGCTGTTTTTTACACTTTACCACTTAGGATACTTTTTTTTACACATTTTTGCAATTTTTTTTCTTGGCCCCATTTCCTCCCTTAAATTATGAATTATGTTCTAACTAGGGATGGGACGAATATTCGGCCACTATTCGGTATTCGGCCCTTTTGCCGAATATTCAGTTGGCCGAATATTGAAGGCTTGTTGACCGAATACTTCGGCCGAATACCTGTAGCCAAATATTTAGAGATATCTTGCCGAATATTGCTAAAATTTCGCTGAATAGTGAAAGCTATCTTGCCAAATAAATTTAGGATTTAAAGAATTTCATTTCTTACAATTTTTTTTTTTTTCTCTAATCCAAATTTGCTACTTCATTCATGAAGTCCTTATTCTCACTTACAAAATATACAGTTATTGAGATACTAAAAAATATAGCTTTTCTGTATTTCCTATAAAAGTTAGTGATGTTTTAGAAATTGCTGCCCAAGTTGGAGATTTAATTGTACGGGAAATGTCTTCATTAGGGAATGATATATTACAATTCAAGATATAAAAACACTTATAGAAAACACTGCCTTATTCTAAAACACTCGAATATTTATAATTGTCTCTGCAAATTCCATGCATTTATAAAAAAGGCTCTTATGAAATTCTTAACTTATTTTCTATAAAGTAAGAAATGAAAAAATTCATTCACTAGGTGTATTAACGAAGATTCGTTTTCAAAATTAAATACCAAATATCACTATTCCAATAACAATGGTACATCTGAAAACAGAACTGGTGCCAAACTAGATACCACTAAATGATACGACTTGCTTTATGAAGATATATAAGTTTTATAAATATTTAGTAAACATAAATTCTAAATACTGAACAAAATAATTTTTTTATTCTATAATTTTAACTTTTAAATAATTATTTGCATAATTATTGACTTAAATATGTAACATTATTTATATATATTTTTATTTTACATCTTCCTTCATTCATGTTGTTATCAATTTCTGTTTATCCTTTTAATGCTTGTTGAATAAATGGAATATTGAAGTTGAATATTGTATGCGCCAATTCAAATGTCAAAGATTTTGTTAACATATGCATTCTACTTTAAGCATAACCTTTTGCTTTAACATAATTTGTAATTTAAAGCTTAACAATTGATTTCAGAACAGTCTCGTTCTTACGAATTTGCTTATTAGGAACACAAACTCTAAATGATCAAAATTTTCTTTATAAAGGTTATTTCAGAAAATATCTTCTCTTGAGCTCTGGAGAGAGAGAGAAATTAAGAATATTATTGATTTTGGATGCAAGAAAGAGTAAAAGTATCATTTGATAGTAAAAGTGAAGTACATTATTTTAATAGAAATACCTTCCTATCCTGACTTACTGAAAATCAATTTGATGTACATTAGGATAAAAGAATGTAATGCAATTTCATAATTTTTTTGTTTGTTAAAAGTTTTTCGAATTTAAAAATACATTTAAAAGTACATTTAAGAGTAATAATTATTAATGAGCTCCTATTTTTTAAATTATTTATAATCAAAATTTATTTTCTTTATTGAAAAAAAAGTTGGTATTCGGCATTCGGCCTAAAATTTGGCCGAATATTCGGCCCATATCTAGTTCTAACTACTTTTAATTATGAATACTTAACTTTTTCCGGCACAGTGTTCCCATTCGGTGCACCTAATTTTATTTCCTAACTTGCAATTGGTATCAAGAATATTTTAATGAAATTTTGTTTTTATAATCAAAGCTTTAACCAAAGAGTTTTTAATTTCTAAAAAAGTCATTTATAAATTCTGGTGTCAGACAATAATTTCTCATTTTACAAACAGAATTTGCCCGTGATGGAAAGGGTTAAGGGGTATATTTAAGTATACTTAAAAAATTAGTTTGTTTCATTGATAAAACATATGGATATATATTTTGTCGGTACTTTCTATTAAAATGCAGGGATGCCACTTTTCCGCCTTTTGGCGGATTTCCGCTTTTTTTAATTTTTAAAAATTCGAGATTTTCGTTAAGCAATCACGCGATAAAATAACGATTTTCGTCGAACGATCGCGAAATACAACAGCCTTTTCCATCAAGCGATCGCGAATTACAACAGTTTTTTTCGTCAAGCGATCGCGAAATATAACATCGATTTTCTTTAAAAGAAAAAAAGGCTATTTTCATCAAACGGTCGCGATATAAAGCAGCAATTTTCATCAAACGATCGCGAAACGAAACGATGATTTTCGTGAAACGATCGCAATGTGAAACGGCGATTTTCGTCAAACGATCGCGATGTAAAACGGCCATTTTCGTCAAACGATCGCGATGCAAAACGGCGATTTTCGTCGAACGATCGCGAAGCGAAACGGTGATTTTTATGAAACGATCGCAATGTGAAACGGCGATTTTTGTCAAAGGATCGCGGTGTGAAACGATGATTTTTGTCAAACGATCGCTAAATAAAACGGTAATTTTCGTCAAACGATCGCTAAATAAAACGGCGATTTTCGTCAAGTAATCGCAATGTAAAACGGCGATTTTTATCAAACGATCGCGATATAAAACGGCGATTTTCGTCAAACGATCGCGATGCAAAACGGCGATTATCGTCGTACGATCGCGAAACGAAACGATGATTTTTGTGAAACGATCGCAGTGTGAAATGGCAATTTTTGTCAAAGGATCGCGATGTGAAACGATGATTTTTGTCAAACGATCGCTAAATAAAACGGTAATTTTCGTCAAACGATCGCTAAATAAAACGGTAATTTTCGTCAAACGATCGCGAAACGAAACTGTGATTTTTCTGAAACGATTGCAATGTGAAACGACTATTTTTGTCGAAAGATCACCATGTGGAACGATGATTTTCGTCAAACGATCATGATGTGAAACGGCGATTTTTGTCAAACGATCGCTAAATAAAACGGCGATTTTCGCCAAACTATCATGAAATAAAACAGCTATTTTCGTCAAATAAAAAAAAAAACTGCAAAATTTTGCTATTCACTCGTGGAATAATCATTGAATCTATTGCTGGGTTACTTGAATTGGTTTAAAATGATGTGATACATAAAATTCTTCACTGAACCTATTGCTGGATTACCTTAATTGATGTAAATTACTGTGAACTAAAGAAAAATCATTTTTACTTACTCTTATAAATTAAAAGTTTACAACAAAAGAAAAGCTGTTATTCTTTATTTAGTTTATTATAAACAATATAATTTTCAAAATTCACACATAAAGTTGTGAAAAATGTCGTAAATTTTACTTTATGCATAATTTCCTCTTTTTTGCTATTTTCTGAGTGGCATCCCTGAAAATGTGAGAATTGAAGAGCTGTTAAAAATTAGTGATGCAACAAATAATGTTTTGGCCAAATAACTGAATAATAACCAAATATTCAGTATTACTTTTGATTATAATGTTTTAAGTAAAGCAAAAAAAGTTACTATTGCCTTTCTGTGTTCTACATCCCATTGCAAGTAAAATATTAGTCCTAAAAAAATATATTATTTTTTTCGTTACTTTTTAAAAATGTTACATTAAAAAAAAAAAATTAAACATTTTTTACAAATTCATTAGAAATGTCACTCAGTCGCTGTTTCAGATAAGTTAATAAGAAATTTTGTTCCTGTTCTGTTTCATAGATAACCTTTTTAAAAATACCGTTCATGTACTATTTTATAAATTATCATTTAAAATTTCATTTACGTGTTGTTTTACACATTTGAATTTTCTCTGGTTGGCAGATATGTTAGTTTTGATTCAGCTGACCAGGGAGGGGAAAAAAAGTAAATTTTTTTCATAATAACATTACTTGTGAAACTTTTTAATTATAACATTACACTTGGGCAAAATTTTACAAAATCGGCATTATATTAATCCTGTGGGCTCCAGGGATTGATCCAGCCGAAAATTGGTGCCGTCACAAAATTCCAATCCCTAAAAATAACCCCATTCACAAAATTCCAATCCCTAAAAACAGCACCTTCACAAAATTTTAATCCTCAAAAACGATCCTTTCACATAATTAAGGCAAGTGCTGCGCATATCTGCATTGAAATAGCGTTTTTTCTTAAATTTGCGCCAAAATTGAACTTAGCAGGATTTTGTCAATCCGAAAAACAGAGGAAAAATTTCTTTTTTTAAATTTTCCAAATAACTAATTTTATCAAAAAATGAAAAAATCGTGCTCAAAAGATTGCGAAAAAATGTGGATTTCGTCAAAAGTTTGAAGAAAAAAAAAAAAAAAAAAGGATTTCATGTAAAAGTTGCAGAAAACATGCGAATTCTGTTCAAAGATTGTGAAAAACATGTGCATTTCATCCAAAAATCTCAAAAACATGAATTTTGTCAAAATCGCAAAAAACAAGTGCTGTTTGTCTAAAAATAGCAAAAAAAATTTGAATTTTGTCAAAATTTGGTAATTTCGTCGACATTAAACAAAGCGTGGTCATAAAACATGAATTTCGTGAAATATTGTGAAAAAATTCCACATTTCTTTAATGTAACTCGAAAGATTGTAGAAAACACACGAATTTGTCGAAAGATCATACAATATTTACAAATTGCCGAAAAAATGCAAAAATTAAAACATTTGAAGATGGCAAAAAAGTGCAAGTTTTGTCAAAAGATTACAAAAACGTAATTTTTGTTGAAAGATTGCAAAAAATGCTCAAATTTTCTTGAAAGGTCACAAAAAAATCAGATTTTACTGTTTAAAAATCAGATTTTTACTGTTCTAAAATCCAATTTTTGTTGCTCTAAAAATGGATAAATTGGACCAAAATCCAATTTTTGTGCTCCAAAAATGGATTTTACTGCCTGAAAATGGCTTTTGTGTACTTTTATCCATGCAAAATTCTAATTTTTAAGAACGACTCCATCCACAATATGCTGTTTGACAAAAATGCCGTTTTACAAAATTATTTTAAACTATCCAGATTTGGTCGATGGGATAATCAAGTAGTACCAAAATTTCTTAAGGCTATCCATTACTGGCTCAGCTACCCTATTGCAAAATTACATTTTGCGCAAATGACCATACACCGTGGCTACCAAAACTAAATTTGCATTAAGTAAAAGTTAGGGGGGTATTCAAAAAAATAGTTTCCCACCTCAAAAGCTAGAAAATTTCCAATACATTTTCAGACTCACTTTTAAAAGTAACAACACAAAACTTACTGAGGTGATTTTTGATGAGATGTATAAGATGCTGCGCGATTTCATCACTCAATTTATTAGAATTTGATTCATAAACAATTATTTTCTTTCCTTTTAATCCTTTTTTTCATTCCCAAATCTCTCACTTTGAAAAATTCTGTTCAAAATGCTAACTTTGGCAGCATTTTGTTGCAATGTTTGAGAGCAAAAACTAATTTAAAAATAAATCACAAAAAAAAGCAGTTTGAATTCGAATTAGGAATACACCCTTAATAATATTGTTTTTAATTAGGATGAGCAATGTGAATCTTCTACAAGGCCTTTCAAATTACTTTTTGTCGTACACTTTACAAATAAACTATTGAGTATTTTGACTTGAAATTAAACTCAAATCTGCAATTTTCTGCTTTTTTATCATTTTCAAAATTTTTTTTTTGTTTATATATTCAAAGGATTGCGGAAAAAGGTGATTTTTGTCAAAAGATTGCATGAAAAAAATAAGATTTTTGACAAAAGGTGATTAAAAAATGCCATTTTTGTCAAAAGATATAAAAAAATCAGTTTTCATCAAAAGGTCGCAACAAAACACTATTTTCGTCAAACGATCACAAAAACCCTCACAATTTTCGTCAAAATATTGTGAAAAAACAAATTTTTTGTCAAAAGATTGCTAGAAAAATGTTATTTTTGTCAAGATTGCAATAAAATGAGATTTTCATTATACAATCACAAAAAAACCTCTAAATTATGAAAAATCCTCAGAAAAAAAACACCAATTCTGTCAAAGGATTGCAGAAAAAATGCGAATTTTGCCAAAGATTCGCAGAAAATTTACAATATTGATGTTTTCAATAACTTTTTTTGCAGTTGAGTGGCAAATTAAACATTAGCTTGCCATGTTTCGTTAAATGATCTAAGTTAAAACATGTTAAAATTTGAATTGTACAACTAGCTAAGAATACTGTGTACAACATTGCATCAGAAGTACAAACTTAAAATAGAAACTTTCATTTCAGAATTACTTATAGTAGTATTTGCATAAATTAATTCACTCTGACCTCCCCCAAACAAACTAAAAGTGAAATAAAACAGGATTTAAACAAAAATAATGAAAATTTTATTGCTAATAAAATAACTTTCTTAATTGCCTTTAACACACGTTATTTAAAATAAATTCCCACTTTCTGGTTCATGTGCTTTTCATCTTTTTTTTTTTTTTTTTACTTTTTGCAATCTCATGTCTGAATATTTTAAGAGGGATATTTTCATTACATTCTATACAATTCAGAACTGATGAACTTGGATGAAACCACCACATTTGAAATAATTATGAACTTTCTTAGATTTTATTTCGCCTTTCTGTCAACAGCTTAAAATATTATGAATAAAGTGTGGAAATGAAATGTTTTAACATTCCCTTAAGTGAATACGTATTGCACTTTCAGTGTGAAATACAGCGAGTGAGTAATCGTGGATGGAAGGATTAGAGGTCTGCACGGGCCGGGCCTCGGCCCGAAGCCCAAGCCTGGCCGGGCCAGGCAATCAATGTTCAGGCCGATCAATGTTCTATAGAAATTCACTCGAGCCGGGCCGGGTTCGGGCCGAATTTTAAACTTTTTTCCGGGCCGAGCTCGGGCCATTATTTTTTTCGTTCGGGACGGGACGGGCTCGGGCCGAATTTTTAACTTTCGGGCCGGGCCGGGCCGGGTCGGGCCAATATTTCTTTCGTTCAGGCTGGGCCCGGGCCTGGAAATTTCAGCCCGTGCAGACCTCTAGGAAGGATACAGGACTTGCAGGAAGAAACTCTTAATTTACTGATTCTGTCATTCGTAATGTGTGGGATTTTTTTTTATTCAAATAAAAAATTTAAATAATGTTTCTCCTTTATGTCAATGGGTATTTCAGACATTTTTATGAAAAGCTTGGGTAAGATATTTGTTATTGTTTAATTTCTGTGCTTGTGAGATGGATTATGAAAAATGGAAAATTTTCCTAAATCGTCAGGATATTTGGAAAATTATTAAACAATGTAAAATCTCGAGCTTATTTACATTAAAATCAGATTCAGAAATAATTATGTGATAAGCGGAGTGCTGGGAAAACCAGCTGTCGGGATAGTGAGATTTGACTGTATAATCTCAGCTTTGTCTTACACGGAAGGTCTTCATACTGGACATACTCGGAATTTTATGAAAAAAATACTAATTAAACTACATATATGTGTAATAAAGGATCAGTCAAAATTAACAGTGGAATAACAGTAGAAACTTTGTAAAAAATAAAATGCTTTCATATATTTGGTGTGAAAAGATAAAAGTGTCACACGATTTAGCGAGCAGCACTTTTCCTCGCCAAAAGCAAACTATTTTAGTGCAACTCAAAACTGTTGGATATTTAGAATGTGTGTAAATCGTATTTAATGAATTTAAACATAAACAATGAGAGACTTTAATATATTATATACATATATATGCAGGGTGTCCCAGAAGTAAAGAGACAAACTTAAAGGGGAGGTAGGGGAGATCACAATTCACAAGGATTCAGAATTGCATAGCAACCAATGGTCGGAAACATCTTTGTTCATCAGTAGGTTGTGTTGAACATTTGAATCGGGTGTTTGGTCACCAATGGATTGGCCGGTTCCCTAGCCATCATGATCACGCTCTTCTGATTTAAGCAGCATCGATTTCTTTCTTTAGGGTGCACTGAAAAATGCTGTGTACGCAATGTTTGTGGAATCTGAATTGGATCTGGTTGCAAGACTCATCTGTGCTACTGCAGATATCCAACAAAATCCAGGTGTATTCGAGCGAGTTCATCAATCCATGATTCGACGGTGTAATGCATGCATCGCTAGCAATAGTGGAAACTTTCAACATCTTTTGTAACATTTTCACATATCATCTACCACAGTAAATGTAATATCATTGACCAATAAATTATTTAAGATGATCTCAGTCTTGTGTCTCTTCGTCCTTTGTACCTGTCATACTATCTTCCCATAATGTTTCCAATCATGGGTTGCTATGCAATTCTGAATCCTTGTGATGTCTCCTACCTCTCCTTGAAGTTTGTCTCATTACTTCTGGGACATCCTGTATAATGTATTACATATATATGTATATTGCTTGTTGAAGTAGCTATTTAACCCTTGACAAGCACACTGGGTACAAAGTACCCATCCCAAAATTTTATTTCATTATAATTCTCTGTATGTATTTTACAAAGGGCTTTCCCCTTTGGCGATATTTTGTTGAGATCTGGAGGAAGCATGTTCAGTATCCGTTAGTGAGATTCAGTTGTTATGATGCAGTGAGTATGGAACGTTATGGGTATTTTTAACCCAGTTTGCCAGTTATGTGTATCAAGAGTAAGATACACATAACTGGCAAACTTCAATCAAGTGTTCAAGAGTTTTTTCTCGGATCATATGAGTGTTTTTTTTTTATTTACAGTAAACAATAAATTACGATTACAATTGTACAACAAAATATTTATAAGCTTATGTATATTTATTTATATGCATGTATTTGTCATATATATATTGATTTATATAAAATATTTTTAGACACATTTTATAAGTATTTTACGAACTACAATAATGTGTCTGCAATGTGAAAAACCTATGTGTAAAAGACATTGATGCGCTATGTGCATAGATTATTGTTACAAAAATTCTACCTAAAATATATTTTTTGTGTTTATTTGTATTTTCGTGCTTGAAAATGAAGATAAAGAATAATAGATCTCTCACTTCTATAAAAACTCGTCCTGTACCTACTTTTTAGTAAACGCCATTTCAATGCATAATAGTAGTAAAATAACTATACTTTTTGAAGGAGATCAAAAAATGGATTTCACCATCTTTTTAAGCTTTCCAAACCATTATACTATTTTAAGTTTTAGTCCATTAGAATCTAAAATACGGCACAAAAACAAAAAAATCTCAAAAAGGCACTTTTTTCAGCTTTGATGGTATCTTTATCTATTTCAGTTGACACCAATCAATTTAACATTGTATCTATTTTATGCAGAATTGTTTGAGCTTTAATAAAAAGAAAAAAAAATCTCTAACTTTATTAGGGACCAAGATATTTGAAAATGAATAGCGTTGGGTACTTTTCACCCTCAATGCCTAAAGAGATATACCGTTTAGGTGTGTGCTTGTCAAGGGTTAATTAATCACTGGAAAAAATGTTTTCATTTGACAAAAAAATTCATATCGAGAAAAATTATCTTCATACATTTAAGCGAATTCAAAAATAAAAGCCAGATGTTTCCATAGCAACAAAATCGAATCGACAATGCTCAATTGGACTTTGATCTTGAAAAAAATTTAATTAACTTAAATTATGAATTTCGGTTTAAATCTCAAATTTTGATGATTAAATTTGAATATAAATACATACTAGCAAAAGCCATGCTTTGTTTGGATTCGCGAAGCATTATTTTATAAAACAGATATTTGAAAGTAAAAATATTTTTTAATATTTTTTTTGCATCTTTATTAAACAAAAATGTTATTTTATGTTTTGGCGCATTTTAATTTTTTATTTATGTTGTAAGACTGGCATAATAAAATATTTTCGAAGAAAACTTTTACAAAATATTTCTAAATTTTCAACTAAAAGCTCTTTCAAAGATGTTTTTACATTTTCCAGTAACCACTGGTGTTTTTTAAAGTTGCTTGAAATATGCATGTTTCCAATCTTTATAATTAACATCAAATAATCTTTGATAGCTATTTTAGAATAAATATATTTGAAGAGAGCTTGAAGAAAGTTACTTCGTCAAAATCCTACTTTCTGGAAAAGCATTTGAAATTTGCTCTCGTTGATACTATGAATTTTTAACTGTAAAACTTTTTTTTTCTAATTTCTTCGTTTTTATACATGTTAGCATATCAGAATTTTTGATATTGTAGAATTTTTCGTCAGGAAAATTTCTATTTAATGCTTAATTTTGAAGGATTTTCACTCTCGACAATGTTACGTATGTTTTTAAGCCAACTTGTGTCTATATATCCTCAATATGTACAACTGCTTCATCTAATGTTAAACCTTGGGATTTATGAATTGTAACAGCAAAAGCTAACTGCAGAAGAAATTCTTTCCTTGAGCAATTTATGGTTCCATTTTTCCAGAATTTAATTATTGGGGGAATTGGCACGCACCAATTCTTATAAGTTAAATTAATGTAGTATTCAAATTTATCCATGATTATTTGCGATATCTGGTCTGGTGGCTTGTGATTTTCTTTATTACGTGCAACAAAGTCTAAAGTCCCGTTCACTAAACCTTTTTCGGTCCACAAATAAGAACATAATATTACTTTAGATCCAAATGATAAAGTAAGAAATAGTTAAAGTCAATTTGTCGTTTCTGAATTGGCCAACTTTGCTTTAGTACATTTATAAAGAGCTTGAATCGAGGCAACAACTTCACGCTTCAATTCTTTTAATTTTTCATTTATATAACAAATTTAACAATTAATTTTATTTGTTTACAATTCTTTTGTTGCCACTTTACAAAAAAAAAAAAAAAAAAAAAAAAAAAAACCCATAATACAATTTTTTTTAAATGTTTAAGTGTCATCTGTGCAAACGATTTTGCTGAATAATGAAAACACTTTATTTATTAATCATGATTCTATCTATAATTACTTACTCCATGATTTATATATTTTTTCTGAAAATATACGTGTTTCATTTTTTATTTTGCTAAAATGTGCCCGTATTCAAAATGCATGTAAAATAAATTAATTAAAATAATAAATTTTTTAACGTTTTACTGTAAAAAAAAATTATATTGTGCAAATCTACAGATCATAATTTATTTTTTGTGTTTAATTTGAAGTCAAAATATTGAATAGATTTTTTGTAAAGTGTACGACAAAATGTTATTTGAGTGGCCTAGTAGAGGATTCGCTTTGCTCATCCTAATAAATATTGATATAATAAAATTATACTTAAAACAAACTGAAACTGACAAAACTTAAGTTATTTAAATTAAATTTATCAAAACAAGTTCAACATTGAAATTTTTTTTTTCCCTTAAAGTGTACTTGACAGAAAAAAGTATTTTTTGAAATTACATTCCATCACTAACCAACGAAAAATCGCCAAAAGACGGAATTTTCATTATTTTTTTACTGATGCTGAATGGAGGTTCAGTTGAAATTTTTTTTTATAAACATATATATCCTCATGAGAAGAACATTCTAAAATTTTTTTCAGATTTCTCGCAGTATGCCCATATGGAGACCTTCCTTGTTAGTCTGTTCCTGAAACTAGCTTGGGTTCTATTTTTATAAAAGGCTCACAGCAAAAATTTTATTTATATAAAAATTTGAAACAAGAATATAACCTAAGTTTCTTAGTGTTTTACAATGCTTTAAAAACTGATAGAAAACTGAATTGTTATCAATGTGATATCTATACTAATTAAAGAACAAACTCTGTGTATGTGATGGCTAGCAAAAACTATGGCATGTATAAGGTTAAAATCTTTTGTGAAATTAGTCTAAGGTCTCTCCTGATGTACCTGAAGCTCAGAATTTTAATTACTGTAAAATCACTTATTTTTGTGAGCCCATCATATTCATGAAAATTTAAGCCTCACGAAATATATATATTTTTTGCCTCAAATAATAATAAAAAATCAGAAAATTTTCACTCTTCTAAAAATTACTGATTGCAGTTACTTAAATAAAAAAGAAGTACAAAAAGTTCTTGAATACTATACAACTAATAGAATGCAGCTCATTTACTATTTTTATACCAGTTTCTTTGAAGCCATTCAAAATTATCATATGTTTGGCTTCAACACTGCTAAATGTGTGCACAAACCAATTTTTGCAAAATTTTCAGCTAGTTAAATCACCAACATCTTATTTTTTGTGAAAAAAGTGCTTTTATAGTAGTTTCCAAGATATTATTTATGAAGCGCAATTCACTCTAATCAAAAAGTAAATTCTTTGAGGCTCAGGGTACAAAAAAGCTTGTACATGCATACAAAAACATTTCGTACTGAAACGAGGGAAGGAACATATTCCCGAGTTTATTTCGATTTCTTGAGCATTTTGTTTAAATCCAAATCAACCAAACCGCTTTGGTACTTTTATGTCTCAAATGCTATAACCAATTCATAATTTTTTGTTGTCTTCAAATGTCTTAACACATTTAGCACTATTCCAATCTTTCATTCCTTCTACTTAAGATGTTTACTGTTGCACAGATGTCTGGTCTATTTATTGTTGCTAGACTGAGAAGTGTATCAATGGCCTGTCTATATAAAGTGTTTGATAAAATGTTATCCTCATCATTAAAGCGTGTGTAATTTGTTTCCATTGGTGTACTGTTGACTCTTCCAAATCTGCAACCCTAAAATCCACACAAAATTTACGGATGTAAACCATGAAACATTCAGTTTAGATATAGGGACAAAATTTGACTTTTTTAGTTTTATATCAATTCCATATGTATTTTAATTCATAATTTTTGTTAATATTAATGAATTCATGTTTTTTCATGAAGGAAGAATAAATTTATATCTGAAAAAATTCAATATATTGCTGATATCATTGGTAATCACAATCTTCTTATCAAATATATTTATGTATTAATCAAGCTTTTTTGGTTATTAAGTGTGGCTAAAACTGAAATAACCAATACAATAATCAATTAAATCAAATACAATTCTGTTATTTCTACAAAATATGCTGATTTTTCTAAATGTCATCCTATAAACAAAGAACATAGCATAAAAATTAAAAGTATAGCCACAAACTAACGGAAACTGTTTGCCGTGATGAATGACCCTTAAATAAACCTCAAATTTGCATGATTTTGCATCTTTAGCTCTATTTAATTTGAATTTATACTTTTAAATGAAAAAATATTGAATTGAAAATAAATGCTATTTGATATTTTATTTTCTGAGTAATTTTGTTTTTGGTGTTGATATAAACTGAACATGAGCAAAACAATGATAATGCACTCGCATGCCTGTTTGTAACACTTGATTAAATCCCCTGAAAAAATAAATCTTCATTTTTTTAAATAAGTTACAATAGTATATAAATCATAATCACCGATTAACTTCATAAGTATCCCATGAGTCATTACATAGAATTGTTTTTAACTTTCAAATATTTTATTCTTTTGTGGATTTTACTCCTATAATATTTATAAACTATAAAATCATCAAAAAATGTTACCTTTTTTCACCCCTTGCACATTTATTCCTATCCACCAAAAAAGAATTTTGTTAAAAGATAAAGAAAAAACGGCAAATTTTATTAAAAGATCGCGAAAAGCGACATTTTTCTAAAAGATCGCGAACAAACGGCAAATTTTATTAAAAGATCGCGAAAAAACTGCATGTTTCGCTAAAAGATCGCGAACAAACGGCACATTTTGCTAAAAGATCGCGAAAAAACGGCAAAAAAAAATGGCAAATTTTGTTAAAAAATCATGAAAAACGACAAATTCTTTAAAAAGATCGTAAAAAACAGAAAATTTTGTTAAAAGATCATGAAAAGAAAAGACAAATTTTGTAAAAAGATTATAAAAAAAAGCCGGCAAATTTTGCTAAAAAACACGAAAAACGACAAATTTTATTAAAAGATCGCAAAAAACGGCAAATTTTGTAAAATGATCATAAAAAAACGGCGAATTTTGTTAAAAGATCGCGAAAAAATGGTAAATTTCGTCAAACGATCGCAAAAAGATGCAAATTTCAAAATAGGGGCGCAAAAAAAAAAAAAAAAAAAAAAAAAAAAAAGCACATAACTTTGTACCGGGAATGGAATTGCTCCCCCCTTTATCCCACTTCTGTTGTAATCTTTCAGAAAATTTGCTGTGAATTTCATATTTTTTCACCTCTGTGATCCTAATCAGATTTTCCACAAAATCAAGAAAAATTGAGTTAGTCATTTCGGAAATTTAAAAAAAATCTGTCAAAACTCCGAAAATTCGAATATAAAACGTATCGCAAATTTTGACAAATTATTGGGGGGGGGGGGGGGGGTGATGCTATAGAATCGCTTGAAATAAACGAATTCTGACAGAGAATCGTGAAAAGATACGAATTTCGTTCAGGGATTACGATAAAAAAACCGTCAATTTCGCAGAGTCGCGAAAAAAAAGTTTCTTCCACAGCACTTTGTTATAAAATTTGCATTTTTTACGAGGCATTTTGATGAAATTCGCGTTTCTTCAACGGCCCTTTGAAAAATAGCATGTTTTCTGCGGTCATTTGATGAAATTAGTTTTTTGTCCACTGTCATTTAACAAAATTTGCGTTTTTTCGTGGCTCTCTAACAAAATTTCTATTATACACCCGATACTCTGACAAAATCGGCATCCTTTCGATGGCTCCTTGACGAACTTCGAAGTCTTTTTTTACAATTCTTCAAAATTCACACTTTTGTCTGCTGCATTTTGATGAAATTAATGCTTTTTCGGCGATCCTTTGTCGAAGTTAGCGTTTTTCTCGCAATTCTAAAACGAAATACGCTTTCCCCCACGATTCCTTGATGAAATTCACGTTTTTTTCTTTCTTTTCATTTCTTTTTTTTTTTCTTTTGTGTGTGTGTGTGAAAGATTGACAAAAATTTTCAGCAATCATTTGTTGAAATTCGCGATACTTTTTATGCCTCAATTTTCTGATCCATGATATAAAAAAAAAGAACAGAATGTTTTTAGTTCTTGGAAATTTCAGAACAAAATCTTATAAAAAAAACTTGACCTGTCAAAGACTTGTCTACCGCAATGCACGCTTTGAGAACACGCGGTCTTAAATGTATAAATGAGAAGACAACTAGCAGGCGCGCATTCAGTTCGGACGCAACAGCAGTAAGGGCGTTTTTTCAAATGAGGGGAAAGAAGGGTGCTATTTTTTTCAATGAGCGGCAAGAGGGGCGCTAGATTTTTAATGAGGAGCAAGAGGGGCGCTATTTTTTAAACTAAAGGGCGATTTGTTACTTTCGAATCAAGCTTCCCAGCTACTAACGTCCAGATAAAAGGAAAGCTTCATAGGAAAAAAAAAAAAAAAAAAGCGTGCCGATTTGTTGTAATTAACTCCGGAATTTCCGGAGCGCTTTTAGTAAAATCCTCGGAATTCCGGGGATTCCCCGGAACACAAACAGGCATGCACTCGGTTTTTACTGATTTCACCAAAATATTCATACATTTTATTCTATAAAAAATATTTTTACCTTTTCAAATGTTTAAGAATTTTTGTAGATGAAGTATATTTGGTCAAATGAGATGCTCTAATAAGATTGTGTTAAAATACAGACATTTAGTTACTTTTAGCATAGAAGTAACATAGTCTGTGAGGTGTGAAGTGACCTGCATTCGCCAGTGTATTTGAAAGCATTAAAATTAATATTTTTTAAAAACAACTGGCATAGTCCATGTCAATTCAGGCAGCCAAAGAAAAAATCTTACCTTCATAGTCTCAGAAGTTCTTTGATTGAACATATGTTAAAATTCAGGAAAAAATAAAATTCCCGTAATTTTTGGTTTTTCCCCAAAAAATTTCTGGATCGAGATACAGGGTGCCAAAGATGGCATCCCGAGCACCTTTTCCCGTTTGCGATTTTCAAAAAAAAGTTGCTCTATCTCTGAAACGATGCAAGATATCTCGTTGCAGTTTATTTTATTTTAAAGATAATATTTTTCTGCTTAAAAAGATATACTCTATTTTGAAATATGTATTTAATTATTTTTAAAGCAGCCTTCTAAAAAAAATTTTTTTTAATCAAAAATAATTTTTTTCTCAAAAATGCCAATCTCAAAAATTTTGATTTTTTTTACTGTTAGTTATTAACATTGAGTACTGCCTTCACTGTAAAGGAGAACTTCCACTTTTGAGTTTAACAAGTTTTAGAATCATTTCAAGAATTTAGAGAATTTTACAGAAACTGCATGTCAAAAGTTCCAAAAAAAGTCTCAATTTTTGTTTATTTGTATCATATGTAGCCTATTACATATCCTAAACAAGTTAGAAATCACATGTCAAACATGGTAAATGAGGTGCATTCATACTATGACTAGTTTTATAAATATTTAGATCTTGGTGCAATAAGTATTACACTCTTGTGAAAACTGGCATGAATACAAAATTTATTATGTTTCTATACATTAAATTCAGTAATACGGAAGTAATATGAATCCATCTTAAAAAGAACGTAATCAACAGGGCAACCTAGAATCATTACCTATCATGGGATGTTTAATTATGTAGGATAAAATTTAATAGAATGAACAATCATTCATTAATATCATAGTGATAGGTATATTCATCTATTACTATCATAGTACATATATTGCACAAACTTTGAACAGCAAACAAGAAGAAATTTCATTTGTCCAATCAAGATCTCTGAAACAATTGCAAAATATTCAGATTCACAATTTATAAAAACGAATTTTTGTTGCCTGTGTATATTACTGTGAGTGGTGGATTGCAAAGGTAAATGATATCAGTTGTTTATGAAATTGTCGTTAACTTTATGCTCCCACTTGGATTGGCTGTTGGGTATAGATTTCCACCTGCAAGAAAGCAACGATACCACCAGTGTTCACTTCTTATTCACAATGTTTTAAGGGTTATGGAAGCCCCAGACCCTATTAGTTAAACAGAAAGGCATCACTAAATATCAAAGGAAGATACAGATGCTGTTCAACAAATTTTAAAGTCTATGAATTTCTAATTTCTGTTCTAAGCAGAGTACACTGGAAGTAATAAGTTTTGAAACTTATACATATATTTTGTAAACTTTACTGCATGTGTTTTTTTCTTTTGTAAGCTATTTTTAAAGCTGTCAGTTTCTTAAACTTATTAAGAAATAAAATCGTATGTCAAACAAGACTAAGATTTTGATTTCCTGAGACCAGCATGTAATTGTCATACAGGAACTAGTAAAATATATGGCAAAATTTTACAAGTGTTTCGCTAACTTGTCAAAATCAAAAGTGGAAGTTTTCTGAAATAAGGAAGGCAGTAAGTACTCAATGGTATTAATCAACAGCAAAAAAAAAAAAAAAAAAAAAAAAAAAAATAAATAATAATAAAATAAATAAATAAATAAATTTAGGATTGGTATTTTTGATTTCTTTTAATTAAAAATAAATCAAAAGGCTGCTTATGAATACATTTTTACAAAATTGAATATATCATTTCAAACAAAAAAATGTTACCCCCCTCCGCCCCCAAAAAAAGCAACAAATGTTGTGAAAAAGATTGTCAAATGTTATGAAAGTCAAATTAAAACTTTGATAAAAAGACACTCAAATATTTTATTCATCCTGTTAAATCCTATCACGCATAATTAATTTAAACATATCCCATGATAGGTAATGATTCTAGGTTGCCCTGGTGATTATATATTTTTTTTAAGATGGATTCATATTACTTCTGTATTACTGAATTTAATATATAGAAACATAATAAATTTTATATTCATGCCAGTTTTCACAAGAGTGTAATACTTATTGCACCAAGATCTAAATATTTATAAAACTAGTCATAGTATGAATGCACCTCATTTACCATGTTTGACGTGTGATTTCTAACTTGTTTAGGATATGTAATAGGCTACATATGATACAAATAAACAAAAATTGAGAGACTTTTATTGGAACTTTTGATATGCAGTTCCTGTAAAATTCTCTAAATTCTTGAAATTATTCTAAAACTTCTTAAACTCAAAAGTGGAAGTTCTCCTTTACAGTGAAGGTAGTCCTCAATGGTATTGACTAACAGTAAAAAAAATCAAAATTTTTAAAATTGGCATTTTTGAGAAAAAAATTATTTTTGATTCAAAAAAATTTCTTTTAGAAGGCTGCTTTAAAAATAATTAAATACATATTTCAAAATGGAGTATATCTTTTTAAGTAGAAAAATATTGTCTTTAAAATAAAATAAACTGCAACGAAATATCTTGCACCGTTTCAGAGATAGAGCACTTTAAGCTTTTTTTCGAAAATCGCAAACGGGAAAAGGTGCTCGGGATGCCATCTTTGGCACCCTGTATCTCGGTCCAGAAATTTTTTCGGGAAAAACCAAAAATTACGGGAATTTTATTTTTTCCTGAATTTTAACATTTGTTCAATCAAAGAACTTCTGAGACTATGAAGGTAACCCCCCTGCCTGAATCGACATGGATTCGGCCATCTGCACTTTCGATTAAAAGGTTTTAACTTTAAGAATATATTTTTGGTTTTATGGATCATAAAAGCCAAATAAGTTATTTTAAATGAAATAGAAATATATATGTATATATATATATATGTTTTATTTAAACAGATTTTACAATGAAAACAAGATTGACTATTTAATGCCATAATAGTTAGAATACTTGAAAAGATAGTTTTTTAACTTTTACCCTTTCATAATCCTACAACTTTCAACTATAATGGTCTCAATAATAATAATAAACAATAATAATTCAAAATCTTTATTTACTTCAACATTTATATACATATTTTACACACAGCTTATACTTTATCAATACAATTAATATCATCCTAAGACAAGCTTGAATATAATTACTAGTGCATTCATGAATATCAAGGGAACTGAAAAGAAAAAAAAATTAATTATTTTATCATTCAACATATATAATGCCTGTACATATATATACATTACACATAAATGCAATGGAAAATGTCTTCTATAATAATAATGGGATTGTCCAGTGCACAAATGATGTAGTAATTTTTTTTTTCAATATTTCGCAAAAAAGCAAATCTTGTCAAAAATTATGAAGAAAGATGCAAATTTCATTAAAAAGTCACCAAAAAATGCATTTTTTTTTTAAAGATTTCAAAAATAAGCACCATTTTTGCCAAAAAATTATGAAAAAAAAGAAAAAAAACACTATGTCAAAGGACTGTGGAAAAACCTATAGTATCAGAAGGGACCCCTTCCCCTTTATTTTTAATATGAATTAAAATATTTTTATTTTATTGCTTATTTACTCTAAACTCATACATTTTGTTATTAAATATTCAGTGACATAAATGTACTTACTGGTTACTAAAGTAAGTATTCCCACTAGCCAGTAGCTGGCTACTAAGAATAAATAAATAAATAAACCAGCCAGCCAGTGGCTATTAAACAAAATTACTTATTTTCATCTTTAATGTATGCATGCATACATACATACCTACTTTTTCTTCTTTTTAGATGCTGAGAATAAGACTATTCTTATTTTTGTTATAAGTAAAAATAATAAACTTATCTCTTTTAATTCAGTTAATTTGAAATCATTTTTCAAAACTGTATGTTACATTTTCAAAACATAATTACATAACTAAATAAGAAGTTGATTAAACGCATAAAAAATTTAGTCTTCTTGAAACTTCTACTTAAACTTTGTTAATTTTAACCCTTGTCTGACTCTAGCTTTTTATACATACAGCAGAACCCTGCTAATTCGGACCCCATTAATCCGGATCGGTTTGGTCATTTTTTTTCAAGTTTGAGAAGCGATTGCCTAATTTCCATAACATTAACTTATTTCATCATCATATTCTAAATTTAAAAAAAAAAAAAAAAAAAAAAAAAAAAAAACAACTTTTTCTGAAATCTTTTTGGAAGAATTAAGCAAAATAAACGTTTTTACTGTCTGTAAATATTCAATAACTTTCACATAAAGGTGATTTTATGTAAGTATGTTTTATTTTATTTCATTTTTTTGTAATTCTCCGGATAATCTGGATTGGGTCCGGTCCCAATTAATCTGAATTATCGGGGTTTTACTGTAATTCTATTTTTATATTTTTCTCATACCACTATATTTTAAAAATAAATATATTTCTCTTGCACATGTTGTCAAAGTGCAAGTAAAAGCGCTTTATAGAAAAACTGATGCTAATCGAATAAAATTCGTTGGAGGAGATGCAGGTCTCTATATCTGTGAGGAATCACATAGGACAGATTAAGGTTTAACACTCCATTATTTGAAATGAAAATAACAATTCCAAAAAAAAAAAAATGTAGCAGCTGTTTAGCAGCAAGAGGATGAAGCTTTTCTGCAAGAATATTGCATGTTCTTGCTATGAAGAATGGATACTGCAAGTACTAAAAGTTTAGCACTTGTCACCTTTTGTATTTGTATATTGCAATTTCAAAGAGCTCATCATACCACATCTAAAATGGCTCTTAAGAGAATTAAAAAAAAAAAAAAAAAAAAAAGAAAGAAAAAAATATTGCTTAAAATGTAAAAAAAAAAAAAATCTATATATAAGGTCAGGGCTCCCAACACATTTTAGTCCTCTAAAAGGGGGAAAGGGGATCATTTTTGCATAAAAAGGGGACTTTGGGGGACCAATTTTGCTTAAAAAGGGGACTTTGGGGGACCATTTTTGCATAAAAAGGGGATTTTGGGGGACCATTTTTGCTTAAAAAGGGGACTTTGGGGGACCAATTTTATTAAAAATGGAAATCAAATAAGGATCATACGTGTGTAAAAATATAGCATAAATTTTCATAAATAAGGAAGTAAATTTTTAAAATTACCCTAGAAAATGCGTTTGATGGTTATCTTTATATGATTTCATAAAATAATGTACACAATTTTATTTAAGCACATTTAAATATCCTACTGAAAAAGTAAATAAAGCATTCAATATTTCAGCATTCATCTTGATAATTACAAGGTAAAAAATATTACAGGTAAAAAATAATAGTGATCAGTTAATAAAAACAAGTAAGTGGTTAAGTATGATCACAGATCCCTCAGAGGGTTTTATTTAATATTTTTTTTCAAAACATTCTAACCTTTTATTAATAACCAAAATTGTTAATAATTAAATTTGTTAAAAATTGATAATTGTTTACAATGATTAAATCCTTAGATAGATGGGGATGACATAAAACATTGAGAATGGAGGTAGAGAGAGAGTGAAGAATAACATTATTCATAACCTGGCTTTTCATTTAAGATATTACATGACATATTGTAGATTAAATTTTTTGAGAATTTATTTCAATAGTATCCCCTGGCGACAGAAAGGGATGAAAAGATGCTAACCATTGGGATATGTTGAGCAGATTTTTTTTTCTTAATTTTTTTGAAAATTTATGGAGTGGTAATGAACACAAGCATTAAAACATCTGCTAGAGGTGAAAAAATGAGTTAAGACAATGGGGAAATGGGTGTTTAGGCCAAGAGTTTTAAAAGGATGTGTGAAAAAAAAATCAATTTTCTGATTCCCCACCCCACACACGCATGCACATGAAGAAATGCCCCTAATTGTCTAGGGTCAAAATAGACCCGCAAGATGTTGGGCTTGATGAGATACCTCCTTCAGCCAACCTTCAAATGAGATTGAATCTCACTGTAGTTTAATTAGGGGTTGAGTTAGAAAATTGTTTAAAATACTTAAATTAGAGCCTGGCGAAGTAAAAAAAGGAACTTGGAAATTTAATCCCACTGCCTCCACACACACTACTTAAAATTTTTTGTACATTATAAAAAAATATCCGAGATTTTAAAATCGATAACTTGATTACTTTTCTTAATTTCATTTTTTTTTCTTTGCTAAAATTAATTTTTGGATTAGTGCTAACGACTACCATTCATATATAAAATGGGCCAATAAGTTCATTTTATATAGCCTATAATAACAAATCAGACATAAAATAATGATAATTAATGGAGAAACGCTTAGATTTAAATAACATGTCATATAAAAGCATTTCTTTGTCTTTTTAAAAAGTGATATTTGAATAAAATAAAATCTTAATCAATTTTTACGAAAATTACACATTTAGAATTAGTGTAAAAAAATAGGCATACATGCACAAGTTTAAAATCTATAAATGAAGTACATGTAAATATTATGTACCCCCCAGGAACAGTCCTTGTCAAACTAATCGGATGTGGCAATCCTGAAACTTTCTTCTACTTCATACATGTTAATACTTCAAAATTCGCTATCACAGTCCCAAAATTAAATTGCAACCTATGCCCAACATGAGAATTCTAAAGATATGAAATTTTGTATATTAGTTCTTCAAATATGACTATCGCTAAATTTATGCAAATCCCACAAAATGCAGTTTAGGAGCACCATCTATAGAAAGATTAATATCAAAACCTAATCAGTAACAACTTGTGTCAATGCTAACTGAATCCTAAGTTAGACAAAAATTTGTGCATTAAATCAGATAGATCTACAGAAATTCTAAAAAAAGCATCATAGCAGCACTACCTTTTAATGAATTTACATCAAAATGCAAAAAATGTCAATTCATCTTAAGGACTAACTGAATCTGAAGTTTCATGGAATTCCGTGCATTAATTCTGGATATAGAACTATTGCGGAAATCGCAACAAATGCAGATTAACAATGCCACTTGTTAAGCGATTTATACCAAAATATAAAAAATGTCAATTCATGTCAAGGACTAACTGAATCTAAAATTTGATAGAAATCTGTGCATTGGTTCTGGAGATTGAACTATTGCAGAATTCATGAAAAATGCTACATAGAAGCGCCACATGTCGAGCAATTTACACCAAAAACTAATCAACACCAATTTATAGTAGCGGTCAAAAGTTTCCAGCCAGAATAAAAAATTTCGTTATTTTGAAAGTATATCCATATAAAGAGGAATCTCAAAGTGATACTCATATATTTTATAGACATAATAGTTAGGAACTTAATTGGCCCATTTTATTTATGGAACAACAAATGAATACCAATAAATACAACTGACAAAATTAATTGCAAAAAAAAAACGCATGCTTTCAAAAGTTATCGGCCATTTTGGAAAAAAATTTTGTTATAATAGAAAATCACTGATCAATTAGATTTACAATTAGTATGTTGTCATACCTTTAGCAAAATGTACCAAGGTGCAGCGACTTGGCATCGATTCAATAAACAGTTGAAAATCATCTGTGGTACGTTTTCCCATTCATCTTCAAATTTATGGGGAAAATTCCGACAATGCTGAATTGGAGTTTTATTAATTTCAAACATGTTTCTAAAGTTCATTCCAAAGATTTTCTATACTATTAAGATTGGGTGCTTGGGATAGCCATTTAAAAAGCGAAATATTTTTGTGTGAAAGCCATTGTTTGACAAGCTTTCTTGTATGCTTAGGTTTCTTATTATACTGAAACTAATAGTTGTGACCAAAATTTTGCCTCCAATAAAGCAGAAAATTATCTTGCAAAATATCCTTATATATTGCATCATTCATCTTGCCTCAGATTTTAACAGACGGACTGGCATCTTTTCCATAAAATGCTCCTCATAATGTAACATATCTTCCGCCATGCTTAATTGTAAGAATAACACATCTGGAATCATGTCTTTTGTTGCTAAGTCATCGGGCATACTACTTGCCAAGGTCCGTTATTGAAGACTGGTCAAGCAGTAGCTTAATATAGTAAATTTCGCATTCTGCATTTTTTTTTATTTTAAAGAATTTTAATGAGATTCTTAAAATTTGCCTGTATTCTGAGGTGATTTTTTAACATTTAGATTCATGAAAAAATTTCAGTTACAACACTTTTTTATACCCATTATAATGCCTTTTTTATGCCCACTTTAATAAATTTTGTCTTCTTAAATTTTTAAACTTTTAGTGATTTTCAAAGGGTTTTTTTTGTGGTGACTTTTTTTAAACACAAAAAAGGGGACTTGGGGGACCAAAATATAAAAAAGGGGACTAAAGGGGACCTTTTTCTAAAAAGGGAACTTTTGGGGGAAAAGGGGGACCATTTGGGAGCCCTGTAAGGTTTATGGTAATTCTTAGACACTGTAGCTTTAAAATGAGTAACTTCAAATTAATTGAAAGTTTTGCAATTGGTTTATAGCCAATTGGTATATTTTAAGAAGTTTTACCACAATCTTGGCTGTAGTAAACCCAATTATAAAACTTTTACCGGTTAATGTTTAGCAAACAATCAATATTATTGAATTACACAAATCAACAGATCATTCAATTTTCTTACACATGTTTAAGAGGACCAGATCCATTTAAACAAAAGGAAAAAAAAAATCAGTATTTTTTTTAACAATTAGTTTTGTTTGTTTTATATGTGTTTATAAAATAAATTTTTCAAACCAGGCTTTATACAACTAAAAATTGTGACAATTTTTGTTTATTTTAGTATGAAAAGTTTGCTTTTGTTTTTTTACATTTGGGAACAGTCCACATTAAATTTTCTGCAAATTTCATGTAATCACATCAAGTGTGGAACTTCCACAAACTGTCAAATCACATCATACAAACATTCAAGAACTTTTTTAAAAAACACTTATTTTTATCGTTGGAACTAAAGTATTATAACATGTAGAACATAAGATTCAGAAAGAAACCTATCAATCTTTTAAATCAACACCTTCTAACCTTTTTTCTTTTATGTATCCTTTTCTTAGGTTTTCATTTCTAAGTATCTCTCATAAATACATCCAACCTCCCTTATTCCTACACTCAGCATGTTTTTTCCCTCATTAGTAATCTTATCACAACCATATAATAAATCGATAGAAATTAACATACATATAAGTTTTTTAAAATATAACCAAACATAAGAAAAATCAATGTAGTATTAAAAGACAATTTTAACAATCAAATGATTCCTATTTGAAGAAAAAATCTGATGTAATTTAGACATTCTGCAATTATTATTAGATACAGAAGAATAAAAAAGAAGTGATAAGAAAAGAATATTGCATATTGGTTGTTGAAGTTTCACTATAAGAAAATTCTACTAAAAACAGAAGTTTCAGAAAAAAAAAAAAAAAAAGAAATATATATAAATACTTTTATAAACCAAAGTAATTCAGATATTACCATTCAATAAACCAATGAAACCAGTATTTTTACAATCATCTTATTGAAAAACAGTTGAAGTTTGAAGTGAAATAGAAGGCAAATTACCAAAATAATAAAAGATAAATGGAAAAAATAAATTAACCTTATTTTAAAAAAGAAATATATATATATTTAAAAAAAATGTTCAGCTCATGTATATTTACTGTAAAATAGTAAAAAAAAAAAAAAAAAAAAAAAAAAAAAAAACTTTATTTTTTGAATGACACAATTAGTTTTTTGGAAATTTAATTCCATATCCCTAAATACATCTTCTAAATAACTTGAGTCCTTCCTCCCAAAGATAAATCTTTAGTTATATATTTAATTACATAACACCAATTATATAATATATTTTAATTCATGTTTTTATTCCTTTTATAAGAAAGATTATATGACTAAGATACTTAGTAATTTTTTAACATTCTTTTCTTGCTTTTTTGTACAATTTATACTGTATAGTAGCATCACTTGTCTCATGTTAGAGAAAACACAGTTTCTTACTTCTCATTACTGTTCTAACCGAATGAATAAGATTCATCAGTTGGCCTTTTACACCTGGCTCTTCACCAAAGGTTCGACTCTGGTCTCTTCCCCATCCAACTGAAAGTTAAAAATATATTCATAGTTATTGAAATGTATCATTCATATAATTACTATTATTTTTATGCAATAATGTCGGAATACATATACATTACCTGCATAGCAGGTGATGATTTTAATCCTTTGCGATGTAATGTCCTTAAAAAAAGGACAATTTAAATTTTATTAAAGAATATTTAATTAAAATTTTTGTTTTAAAACATACCTGAAAATAAACAAATCCATATTTTCTAATAAATTCTGATGTTGTAAGTTAATTATATTCCATGCTGGAAACTGTTAAAATGGTAAATATTAGACTGCACAGCAGGCTAATATTTACCACTTTAATAAAATTATGTATTATACAAGGTGAACCAAAATTCTTGTCCTGATTTTAAAATTTCTTTACAAATTAACTAATAATTTAACTTGTATTAACACTTGTATTAACTTGTTAGTTAACATTAGATAGGTCAGTTTTAGTAGTATTTTTTATGCAATCGATGGTACGATTGTTCCTTCAAGAGCGATTCAGAGAAGGAAGATTCTGAAAAAAAGACATTTTCAACCAAAATGGTGTCAAATCTAAAGAAAGCTCAATGTGTGTTCCCCAAAGCAGAATAAGCTTAAAAGTTTGACACACGTCGCAGAACAATAGACTTCTCTGCAGACCATTTCAAATTCTCATCTTCTAGAAAATTACACATTCAATGTAAGAGAAAAATATGAAATTCGCCAATCAATGGTAGGGAGAAAGGGGGAAAAAAAGTCACAAAATTTTTTAAGTGTGTAAAAAGATTGAAAAATTCATTAATTGGTTGGGTCAAAAAACTTGCACAATTCACCAGTCAGTCATGAAGAACAAATCACGAAATTCTTCAGTGTATTGTGAAAATCCATATAAAATCAATGAATAATCACAGGATAAAGTTTATAGTTTTTACCAATCACATGCAGGCAAAAAATGCAAAATTCTTTAGTGAATTATCTGAAGAAACTGTAAAAACTCTCACTATTTTCTCTAATCAGTTGCTAGCAGTGTTAGAAATTAGCGGTCATTAGTCGTCAAATGCAACTAAAGAATTGAACTTGATGACTATAAAATTATTCTCGGTCGTCAAATTTGACGCCTAGCTTTAAAAAAAATATTTATTAGACATTCAATTTCAAAAAATAAAAAAAAGAGGAGTCTAGTGCGAAAATTCAAAGCTAAAAAACGTCACAAATTTCGACAAATAAACAACAAAAAAAAAAATCAATTTCGTCATTTGTTCACATAAAAAATACCTGATTTTGGCAAAGGATCGGGAAACAAAGTGATTTAAAAAAAAAAAATACCAAAAAGTAATTTTTTTTTACATAATAACGGAAAAAAACGCAAATTTCTACAAAGGATTGAGAACAGAAATGCAAATTTCGCCAAAGAATTGCTGGAACGTGGAACCACCGAATTTCGTTATATTATCGTGAAAATAAATCCTAATTTTTTCCCGTGACTAGTTGACAAATTTTGCAATATATTCGAGATTCTTCCCTCAATAGACTGCCAAATTTCATGATTCCCCTTTCCCATTATTGGCTGATGAATTTCATGATTTTTCCTCACAATCAATTAACAAATGTCACAATATTTTCATATTTTTTCCTCAATTGACATAAATTTCATGATTCTCTCAAGAATGATTGATGAATTTTGAGTTCTTTCACCCATCAGTTTGGCGAATTTCATGATATTTTCCTTCGATTGATTGGCAAATTTTGTAACTTTTTCTTGTGACTGACTGTAAAAAAAAAAAAAAAAAAAAAAAAAACGAGTGTTTTTTTTTCTGCAACTGATCAATGAATTTTAGCATTTGTTCTGACAATCTACTGATAAATTTTACCTTTTTTACTCACAACCAATTGGTGAATTTATGTAATTTTCCTTCTACTGATTGGCAAATTTTGCAGTTTTTTACTGCGACCGATTAGAGAAAATCATGATTGTCTATTTTTGTGACTAATCATTGATTTTCTCTCTTTTTTTTTTTTTTTTTTTTTTTTTTTTTTTTTTTTAATGATCTACTGATGAATTTAGCGTTTTTATACTTTTGAGTTTTGACAGATTGGGAATTTCGCAATATTTTCTGATGTTGATTTTAAATTTTATGGCTTTTTATTGCAACTGATTGGTAAAAGACGATATTTTTTTTCTGAGATATAAGACTTATTACATGTTTTTTTTTTTTTTACCATGATTGATTATGTGCTTTCCTTCTTCCGAGGGCATTTTATTACATTACCTTGCAACTAATTGGCAAAAACTGCAGATATTTTTCAGTGAGTGTTTAGCAATTTTCCCATTCTCTCCCCTCCTCCGAACTAATTGAAGAATTTAACAATCTTTTTCCATGTCGATGAATGAATTTTGCAATCTTTTTTTGATGAATAAGTGAAAGAAAGAATTGTGATTTTTTTCGACCATCATACTTTTTTTTTTTAATGACTGAAAGAAAATTTCATTGAAAATGAGAATTTGAAATGTTCTGCAAAGGAGTCCATTGTTCTTCTACAGGGTTCGCCAAAGTGGGCCCAGCCTGAAAAAACCCGCCCGGGTTTTTTCGGGCGGGCCCACTTGAAAAAACCCATCAAAAACCCATTTGTGGGTTTTTTCAAATTTTCTCGTGTTTTTACAACTGTATCATTATTTAATCTAAGATATGAGAATGGAAAGATAAATGCCAATTTAAATATATTTCAAACTAACCATATTTAAAAGAATTTCTAAGTATTGATAAAATGACCATAAAATAAATTAGTTTGTAAATAAGGAAGATTTTCATGGGCTATATATTTTAAAATGCACCCAAGGGCTTTAAATCTTAATGTAGGGGGAACTGGGGCACATTGATACACCCCGTGTACAGCACACAGGGTCATTACAGGAATTTTCACAATAGCTCCAAAAGGTGATACTAGTGAAATTAACTACCTACAGAAAGTTCTGGAATGATTCAATAGTTTGATGAAATGGGATGGGTGATTGTTTTTGTAGGTCAAAAGTAAATTTGAGTTGTACAATTGAAATGGTATTATACAACTGTTCCAGTATTTTCAACCGAAAAGAATACCCTCCCTGGCAAGTAAAGCTACTCTTTATCAGTTCCTTATTCTTGAAATTCAATGAAAGTTTATACAGTAATTTTCAACACAAAAATGGTGACAGATTATAATGGTTCCCAGCATCATGGAAAGTCAGGAAAATCTCAAAATATACAGGAAAAGTCAGGGAATTTACAAATAATTACTAAAAAAGTCATGGAAAACATTTGAGTGAAAAAATGAAAAATGACACAAAATTCATCACAGTTGGGGGAAAAAAAAAAGATTGAAGTATGATTGCAGAAAAACATTGCTAATTTTGGCAAAAGATTGTGAAAATAAGTATAAAATTTTGCTGTATGCTCGTTTGGTCAGAGAATTTTTCTAGATTTGGTTTGGGAAAGTCAGGGAATTTTTTGAGATTTGGTCATAGAAAGTCAAGAAATTTGCCAGTCATGTTTTGCTGGGAATCTTGTTGTAACAAAAAGAGTGAAAAAGTTTTAGTATAGTACTTTAATAATTTCATTGTTAAAATTATTACTAATTATTATTTTTTGTAAAAGCATATTATAATGTTTATTATTGTCATAACCTTTTAACCTTTAACCTCATAAACTTTTTGTAATCAATTAGTTATTTTAAATTGTATTTAGTAATATAAGTACCTTGTTTTCAAACATTCTGAACCATATTTCTTTAACATAAATAACCTTGATAATATCCAAAAACCCTAATAAAATCTAATCTAAAATGTATCCAGATACTTTAAAAGATTGCTTACAGATGGCATACAAAAGCAAAACTAAACTAGTAAAAGTGTATTGCCATTTACGATCTAACTTTATAGATATGACTGACATTGACTTTTAGATAATCCAATTTAATACTATTGCAATATAAATGTTGTTTAAATTGTAGTAAATATATATATATATATGCATACATATGTGTGAATTCTATTTTTTTCTTCACAAAAATAAAAATATTTACATAAATGTTGCTGCTTTAAACTGATTTCTATTGAAGTAAATTAAAGAAATTGTATAAATTAGTCTGTTTAACTTAAGATTTATATAAAGAAATTCAGTTGCACTTGATTTAATATATCATTCTTCCAGTAATCTAGTTCTATGAGATACAAAATAATCTTTTTAAATATATTTATATTTTCTTTTTATATATTTATTTTTATTGTTAATCTATACTTAATGCAAAATTATACCTTTGTTCCACTGATAAATGAAAAATTTAGGTACTATGCATGTGAAAATTAGAAATGTGAAGAGGTGTCTAAAACATTTTGATAAAACCCGAAAAAACCCGGGTTTTTTCGAAAAAGCCCGAAAAAACCCGGGTTTTAGACTACTGGGCCCAGTGGGTTGGGCTTTTTCAAAAAAACCCGGGTTTTTTCAAACCCTGTTCTTCTATGTATGTTACACTTTTAAGCATATTCTGCTTTTGGGAATTAAGGGCTAAGGGGGGATACATGTTGAAATTTACTGAAGTACATGGTCTTATTAGAAAAAAAAAAAAAAAAAAAAAAAAAAATTAACAGTAGTTAGAGCATTCAAGAAAAAATAACTATATGCCTAATTATAATAATCTGAGCAAAATAAATATTCATAATCAAGGCAAGATTTTTGGTTCACCATGTATATAATACTACTTTATATAATAAGAATAAAATCCTGATGTCAACTGTTTAATGTTTTAATCAAACATATAGCAGAGTTTCCTCCCAGGTTTAAAAAAGGGCAGGGTGCTACTGTTCTGAAAAGGGCACTTTTTACATTTTTAAGGGCACTTTTTCATTTTTAAGGGCACTTTTATAGAGTTGAATCTAGAGGCTCAAAAAGTCGTGAAAAAATAGAAATTTCATCAAAAAAATTTTAAAAAAAGAAAAAAAAAGGTACATTTTGTTAAAAAATCGTGAAAAAAAACGGCAAATTTCATAAAAAAATCGTGAAAAAACAGCAAATTTTATTAAAAGATCACATAAACAGCAGTTTTTGCTAAAAGATCGCAAAAAAGGCATAATTTGCTAAAAAATTACGAAAAAACGACAAATCTCGTGAATATCGTGAAAAAACGAAACTTCTCACAGAATTTTCCGTTTTACTGCGATTTTAGGACGAAATTTGCTGTTTTTTTTCGCAAATCTTTTGACGAAATCTGCCGTTTTATCGCTATTTTTTGACAAAAGTTGCTGTTTTTTGTGACTCATTTGACAAAATTTTCCGTTTTATTGTAATTTTTTGAAGAAATGTCTCATTTTCCATGATCTTTTGAGGAAATCTGCCGTTTTGTGAAATTTTATGACGAAATTAGCCTTTTTTGCGAATTTTGCCGGAAATTAGAAGTTATTTCGCAATTTTTAACGAAACTTGCCTTTTTTTATGATTTTTTGATGAAATTACCCGCCCCACAGGACGCGTATGAGGCTATTTTTTGCGTAATTTGCAGGCTATAGTACGTTTGGATTATCGCTGGAGGGCTGCGTTTTTTCAAATGTGGGCAAGAAGGGTGCTATTTTTTTAATGAATGACAAGAGGGGCGCTAGTTTTTGGATGAGGGGCAAGAGGGGCGCTATTTTTTTAAACTAAAGGGCAGGAGGGGCGGAGCGCCCCCCTGAAACCCTCTGGGGGAAACTCTGATATAGCTTAAAATGTGAATAAGTTTATTTTAAAATGGGTTATAGTTGTAAAATACAAAGTAAATAATCCATTGATGGAACTGGAACAGTTTCAAATGACAAAAACTAACAGACGTTTGATCATGGATGTCTGTAATTAAACTATTACTTTTTTTTTTTACATTTATCTATTTATATTTTATAGAAATAAAAAATATTTGCTAAATTGTATAATGCAAAAACAAAAGCTTTAATGCTGTTGATAAAATTAATCTTTCAAAACTTGTTTTGCCACGATTTTGAAAAGCATGTTCCTTATTTTTGAACCTATATATTTCTTTTTTTACTACAACTTTTTATGTTGTCCCTCTCAACTACAAACAATAGAAAACAAATAAAAATTTGTAAAAAATTCCAAATTCATTAAAAATTATCATATATTTTGTTATAATTATGATTTTTCAGGTATAACTTGTAGAGAATTAATTTCTTTTGTTTTTAAAAAAAGTAATATATATATATAAGACCATTAATTGTATTACAATATAAACCCATATTACCATTTGAATTTAATAAAAAAAAAAAAAAAAAAATATTGAAGATGAGGAAAAACTAACTAAATAAATAGAATGAATATAAATGAAATTTGTAGAACCAAAGCAGAATTATCAAGCCCCAAATACTTTCGAACCACAAATGAAGTGTGTGGTTTCATCTTCGTATTAGCCATGAAAAAAAAAATAATGCGAATTTGGGGCTTATATATAAACCCCTCTAACTTGTTCAAAAGTTGTTAGCTAAATGGCTAATAAAAGTGTTTTGGGGTAACTGAGTTTAAAATTTTGCCCTTTGCAGGCATTGGTAGTTCAAGAGCCAATGTTTATAACTTGTACCTTTAAACATTATTTTAGGAATTTCCAATCAGACCAACTGTAAGACATTCTTAAAGATTCAAAATGATAAAAAAATAATAAATATATATATTATTTAAAAAAATAATTTCAAATCTTCACATCAAGTAACATAAACATTGAAAACACCTCAAAACCTTTTGTAAAGCTATTTATATCAATATGCATACCTTTAGCAAGAAATCTTTCTTCGTGCAAAACAGCTATAGCATTGATGCACAAAAGTGCCGCTTCAAAAAGATTGTATAAGGTCACAGCCATTTCCTATTGTTAAGCTGAATAATGCTTGACATAAAATAAAATATTTTTACACACATAAAGTAAGATAAACAACAACAAACGCCAGCTCACTTTTCTACGGTGGGTTGGTTAGTTGATTGTTACATGAAAAGAAGGCTCTAGTACAGGATTATTGTCAATTAACCAACAACCGTTTAGTTTTCTTATAATTAAAAATATTAAAACGTTGCAGAATCAATAGCTATATAAAAAATATATCTAAAATTATATTCAGATATATTTTTTATTGGCGGATATGATTGTAAGATATTTCTTTTTTTGTGGCAATAAACGTTGTGTGAATCGTCTTCCGTTTGTGTACTCTATGGGTATTTAATAATGAAAAAGTATTTAGCAGTGTTTAAGATCGATAAAACAACTTAAATATATGTATTTTTTATTTTGATTTACTCAGTTTAGCAAGTGAATAATCAAAAGACCGCGTAAGTTATCGCACATTTATATCTGCAATTTCTTAATAATGGAAGAGGATAATAATTCAGAGAAACAAATGATGCATTCAGGAAATGATCCTGAATATGTAAATGTACATAACCAGGTAGTCCCTTGCAGATTAGAAAAAGCAAATGATTCGCATTCACCCGAACCTGTACAACAGTCTATTTTTGATGAAATTGCTGCGAAAAGAGCTTTTTCGTATGCAAATGTATGTGCTAATTACTTAATCCCAGATAAAATTGGTAAAGGGAACGATTCAAATTCATCTGAATCTATGCGTCGGTCTATTTGTGATGAAATTGCTGCTAAGCTACTTTCAGAAAAACTTGCAAGCATGCAAAATCATGTTATTCCGAGTACCGTGGACACAGGAAGCGTTTCAGACTCTTCAGAATCAGTAAATAAGTCTATTTATGATGAAATGGCTGCTAGATTAGCTGTTTCTGCAATGCATAATCCAATTATTCCCAATAACTCTGACATAATAAGTGATGTAACTTCTTTAGAATCAGTTTATAGATCTCATGATGAAATTGCTAATAAAACAACACTTTTTGACGGTGCTTTTGCTAAAAAATCCCGTCGTAAGAAAACTCCCACTAAGGCAACTACTACGATGAGAACTATTACTTTAAAAATCGCCGGTAAAAAAATAGCTTTGAAGAAGTACTGTGTTACTGAGAAAAAACCTAAAGAGAAGAAAGCAGCACCAGATAACACTACTCCAAATATGGATAGCTCTGATACAAGTAAACCTAAAGAAAAACCTTATGTATGTGAAAAATGTAAAAAAGCTTTTTGTCGACGTGAGCAATTAGAAATTCATTATAGGGTGCACTCTGGAGAAAAGCCTTTTAAGTGTGATTTATGTCAGAAATCTTTCTGCAGAAAAACAAGTTTGTTTACTCATTATCGCTTGCATATAGAAAAAAATCCATTTAAATGTGAAGTTTGTGGAAAAACTTTTAGTCAGAAAACTAATTTAATCTTTCATAGTTATACACACTCTGGGACAAAACCATTTGAGTGTAGTATTTGTACGAAATATTTTCTCCGGAAAAGCTACCTTGACATTCACATGCGCAGTCATACTGGGGAACGACCATATACTTGTGATGTTTGTGATAGAGCATATGTGTCTCCACGTGATCTGAAATTTCACTATCGTACTCATACTGGCGAACGGCCATATGTATGTAAAATTTGCGAAAAGGGATTTTATCGTAAGTTTCATTTGGATAATCATATGCGCATTCACACTGGCGAAAAACCATTCGTATGTGAAATCTGCCGTAAAGCATTTAATCAAAAAAGTAGTCTAGACACCCATTTCCGCATGCATACAGGGCAAAGCAGACATGTTTGTCATATATGTAATAAAGGCTTCTCCCGAAGAATTTATCTAATAAGTCATTACAAAAATCATGAAAATGCAGAAGAATTCGGAAATAATCCAGAAGGTTATGAAAACAGTACAGTAGGTTATAGCCATACTGCTGAAAGTTATGGAAATAGTGTCGAAAGTAGTGAATATCGTAATTATATTGCAAATCCTGAAAATAATGCAGAATGTAATCAAAACAGTACAGAAAGTAATGAACATAGTAATTACATTGCAAGTCCTGAAAATAATGTACAATGTCGTCAAAATAATATGGAAAGTACTTATAGTGCAGAAAGTGATGAAATCCTAGCTGTATCTCATCAGAAAAGTGCAGAAAGTCATGAATATCCTACTTATAGTTCAGAAATTCTTGATAATAATGCTGAAATTCATAAAGAATAATGTATTGTCTATTAGATGAATTTGTGTTTTACTTTAGATTATAATTTATATATATGAATACAATGCTTTTTTCTTTTCTTTTTATAATAGCCTTGATGAGATAGATAAAAAGTCTTTGTCTAGAGGAGATTATTTAAAAGCATTTTCTGACACCATGTTCACAGTCTTCATATACTTGACCAATTTCTTAAATATTTCCACAGTACTGAATATACCATATCTACTTAAATCTAAGATACATTTTATTTTTTACCCCCAGAAATAAAAAAATTTCTTTAAAACTTATGAAACATTCAAGAAAAATTTAGAAAATATTAGGCTATTTATGAAATGGTAAATCCTAATTCTCTCTTCTCTATATTATTCTAAATTGTATCAATTTCTCATAGATGTTTGCATTATCAGATATTTCCCTGTCTCATCTTCACTGCTTCTCTCAAATAAGGCTTTACTGTAATAGAAGACAATTCTGTCTTCTGTTCCTTCTTCACAAATATCTGTATGAAGTAAAGGGAGTTGAATTAGGAGTCTAATATTACACCTAATATATTTTTAATATCTATAACATATAAATATACTGGTTTTATAGCATTATTGGTCGTACTCAGTTAATTTAATTCGATTTTGGAGTGAAAAAAAGATGTCTTAGATTTTGAGTAAATATGGTTGCAAAAATAACTTATTTAAATATATGTGCATAAACCATAATACTTCATATAGACACAACCAACAATTTATGAATACATTTTTGCATCACCATTATATAATTTACTTTTATGTTGAGCTATTAATTTTATTCATAAGTTTTTATATTCTTGTTATTTTTTATGAGTTTTTTTAGTTTTAAATGCATATGCAAATCTTTTATTATTATTGTTAGTTTCAATTTCATAGCTGTTTATTATTCTTGGCTGGTAATAACATTTTTTGAAAACCTGAATTGTGTCAAAGGCACATTAAAAAGAATGTAATAGGAGAGAGTGGGGAGGAATGGGACACTTTTCACAAAAATAAGAAAATCCATTTTTAACACAAAAAGTGGTTTTATAGAATATAAAATGAATCAGTTTTAAATGTCCTTGAACAATATAAAAACATAATTTACAGAAACAATTTTATAATTAAAGAAATTGTAAATTTCTAAATGGTCCCATTTCTTTTCACTAACAGGGAGGTATGGGACAGCAATAAAGCAATGTATGGTATCAGGCACAAATAATTTAGTGTTGGCTATATATGCAATCTAATAAAGACATAGTTTGATAATGTCTGTGTTACAATACCGAAATCTAGTATCTTCATTACTGGAAGAAAAATCCAGGATTGTCTGTCAGAGATGACATTAAAAAATCACAAGTTCAATTTATTTACATTTTGAAGTAAATGAATATATTTTCAATGTTATAACATTGCTCTCTTAAAAACATCTGCATATTAGCAATTTACATTCATCTTATTAAAAAGAATGAATAAGACATGCCCTATTCCCCCCTCTACCTACTTGTATGTTAAACTTATTGTATAAACAAAAATGCTGCTTTTAAGCATAGTTTAAATTATGGATAATATACAGTACAATGTCCCATAATTAGGGAAATTATTACACTTAATGCTTACAATATAATTAAATATTAAAATAATTTGAAGTAATAAACTAAAATAATAAAAATTAAGATACTTTTTTAAAGGATTAAAATATTAAAAATAAAGGTCAAGACATGAATGCATTTTTTTTCTTTCTTTCTTTTCTTTTTTTTTAATATTATGATTGCCAGTGATATCAGCAATATTTTAAATTTTTTCAGAAATAAATTTATTCTTCCTTCATGAAAAAAATGAGTTCAGTAATATTAATAAGAATTACATTTTAAAATGTATATAGAAGGATATAAAAATAAAAAAGTCTGTAATTTTGTCCCTTTATCTGAACTTTCATTGTTTACATCTGCCATGATGTCAGATTTTTGTTTGTGGTTTTAAGAGGGTCTACTGTAGCTATCGCAATAGCATTTTAACTATTTGCGTGTTAACATTAGAATACTCAGATAAACAATGCACCAACAATTGTAGCATTTAACTTTTACAAGGATAACATTCTAGGAGTAATGAAAAAAGTATTTTGTTACCTTTTATGGCATTGGTTGATATGATTTTATTTTCATTTATTTTTTGTGGCAAGAAAAGCCATTTTCAAATACCTGTTAAACTTAGCATGCAAGTTTTTTTTTTTTTTTTTATGAACAGTTTATTTTATTTAAAAAGTACTACTCAATTTTTATTCTAAACACAAAAATTATTTTACTATAAAACACTGAAAGTGTTTAATTCATTATAAAACACACATAATGTTTAATTTAATAAGAAACACATAAAGTCAAGAATATAACTTAGACAGCTATTACTACCTGAGGACTTAAAATTGCCAGGTTACCATGTCATGCAAAAAATATCACTATTGGGGGAAAAAAGTGCATTTTTGACTTTTGTACTCATTCTTTTTATTGTTTATTGCAACAGACAGTTAATGTTGATGAATTGTAAGCATTGAGGACCATTTTTGTAGCAATATTCCTACTTAAGCTAGACGTATCTCCTGCCAATATAAACAAAAAATTGTGTAATAGAATTATAAACAAACATTCCATTACTGTATTTACGATATGAACTGATCATTAGTATTCAATTAAAGTTGCTTAAATAGAATGATTTTATATCTTTTGCGAACAAAGTTTTAAAATTTAATTAGAATGGGCTAAAAAATTATGTTCACTTGGTATTGTGATTAAGTATAAGTTATGTAAAATCTTTATGGATATTTAAGAATAAGAGATCAACCTTTAGAAGAATGATGGTTTTATTATTTATTCCATTTAAATTTAATTACTTTCATAACAGCCAAAATTTTATCAGAATTTTCAAATAAAATTTAAATTTTATAATAATTTAGGTTTTATAGGGAGGAGGAATATCCCTCCCCAGGACAGCCCTGAATTCAACACTGTTGACGATGGTCTTGCTAAATTTTATGTAATTTTTTCTCCTTTAATGATAAAATGTTTTAACTTTTTCACAGCTAGAAAGTGTAATTTTTTTTTTTTTAAATACTTAAAATCTAAGGATATATATATATATATTTATTTATATATATATATACAGTAGACTCCCTCAAATCCGCACAGCTTGGGACCAGAGGTTTTGCGGATTTAGAATTTTGCAGATTTCTGGTCATTGCTTTGTTTACATTTTTTAAAAAATAATTTGAATGTAATTAATAATGAAATCAAAAGTATAATGAATGCATACAATATACTAAATTATTAAAAAAAGTAATAAACAAAAATAATAAAAATTTAGATATTTTTTAAAATGATTAAAATACTAAAAGGAAAGGTCAAGTTAATAATCAATAATGTACAATTAAATATTCATTATAAAAGAGAAAATGTGTTTTTCCTAAATTATTCAATGAAACTTGTCTCATAAAGGTACATTACTAATCCACATCAGGATCATAAAATAATGAAACTTTATTTCAGGTTTAGCCAGACTTAATAACTAAAAATGCTTGATTAATACATAAATATATTTGGTAAGATTGTGATTACCAATGATATTAGCAATATCTTTATTTTTTCAGAAATAAATTATTCTTTCTTCATGAAAAAACATGAATTCAATAACCTTAACAAAAATTATAAATTAAAAAATGTATGGAATTGATATAAAACTGAAAAAATCAATTTTTGCACTTACATCTGAACTGAATGTTTCATTGTTTACATCTGTAAAATATGTGCGGATTTTAGAGAGTTGCGGATTTTAGGAGTGCGGATTTGAGGGAGTCTACTGTATATATATAAATCTATGCCAGCATCAGATGTTTACTTTCTAATAAAAATTGTATTTCGCTAATTATTTTAGGTAGTGAGTTTAGTGAGTTTTCACTTAATTGAATTTTCTAATTGATTAATTTAGAATTTCATGGTAGGCGATAGTAAAAGCTATGTTGATCAAGTATCCCCTTAAAGAAAAAATTACATTTGTCTGTTTTGTGTCACATAAAAAAATAAAAGAAAGATAATTTTTAAAATATTATTTCAAGTTTAAATTGAAAGTTTGAATTTTGTCATTTGTAATATAACTGACAAAAAATATATCTATTAAAAGCTGTTTGGCATGTGTAGCAACAAAGTCCATCAAATTAATAACAATCCTTTATAAACTAGATAACTGTTTTAAATGTATATTTTCAACCATAGTTTGTTATTATTATGTTTTTGCAAAGCAAAATGCAAGAATTAGCATAACAGTTCCACGCCACTGAATAACCTTAACTAGTGTTAATTGATCTATCTAATTACTTCTGATATGGAACAAAACTCTTGTTATATAAACCTATGACAAGTGAATAAATATATTACAATTATTAATATTTGTCAGATATGATACACCATGCAGTGAAGGTTTAATTTTTGTTTAAGAAATGCCATGCATTGTTTGGAAAATAATAGCATGTCGTTGTTTTTAATGGGAAAAGTGTATTAAATTGCACTTATGTAGAAGCATTAATCAATGATATTCAAATATTTTTGTAAGCCTTGATGTAGTTAAATGAAAGCAATATTTTTTTTTTATTATTATTATTTTTTTTAATTTTCTTATTTGATGAAATTATTAGAGCCGTACCGAGTACTCGGTAAATACTCGGTACTTGGCCAATACCGAGTAGTTGAAAGAATTTCATTTTTTAAGCATATGAATTTATAACTGATCTGTAAAAAGTTATTCGAATGTACATGTATAATATACGCAGTAATTCATAAAACTATTTATTCTATTATTAAACTATTATTAAAATATGTCTGCAAAATATAGAAAAAATTAAGAACAAAAACCCTCATAAAATTTCACATTTATAAAAATAAATACTTTTTGATTTATAGGAAAACCGAAAAGACTATTATTTTGGATAAATAAACTGAAAATACAATAAATGCAGTAAAATATTAATAATTAAATTTATTATATTTCTAATTATGGTGCAAAAACACCAAATGTTCTACATTGTCAGTAAACAGGGCATTTCTTTTACTATTATAAATTTAGCCTGTCTCTGAAAATATACTTTCAGAATAAACAGTTGTTGATGGTATGCATAAGAATTTTTTGCAAAGTTGCACATTATCAAAAAAATGTTTTTTTCCCCCCACCATGCGAATGGAGTGTCAGTTTTACATAAGTCTTCTGTTAAGAAAATCTGTATCTTTTTGTACCAATTCTTCATGTGGAGATTTTAAACTAGTACTAGTGCCACAATCTTTTTTCTCATTTGCAATTTCCTCAAAATATTGCCAGAAAATAGATGAATTTTTTGCAGGCATTTTCTCTTTTGATTCATCTACATTAGCATTCTCATGATGTATTTTTTATTTCTTTGGTAGATTTTCAAGTTCTAGATCATCTACACTCATCAATTCTAGAGTTTGCCTTTTAAGGCATTCTTAATTCACACATTTATAATTTTCGTTGAAAAAGGTTAGTTTTTTATTGAGATATTTAAAAAAAAATATTTAAAATAACATAATTTTATCTGTACACATGAAAAATGAAAAGAAACTGCAAAGCCAATACATTTTTTTTAATGAAAAGAAAATAAGGTATAGACAGCTACAAAATTAATATGAAATGCTTTGCATTATTCAATGAATTGTGACAGTAACCAATAAACATTTTTATTTTTGATAGACAGATTTCAATGGTCAGAATAAATCGGAGTGTTAAAGAATGTTTTAATTTTATATTGGTTAATAATTGTACTTGTTATGTATCAATTCTCCTTTTTTATTAGATTTGAGCTGTCGAAAATTGTCTTTAAAATTTGCCCAAATAAATTTCAAATTTAATAAGTTAATTTATTTATAATATATATGTATATTATATATATGTACACATAGGTATATATATATGTACACAGGTATATTTGTATATATGTACACCCAAACTCACATTATGCGCCCATCAGTGTTTTATTTTCTTATTACACAACTACTCGGTACTTGGCCAAGTAGTCAGTGGCCAAGTACTCGGTACTCGGCTACTCGGCCAAAGTACTACTCGGTACACCACTAGAAATTATTAAATGAATTGTATATTTTTTAAATGGAATCTTTTGTTTTAAAAATTTTTGTATACTGTTGATAAAGTTTTTGCTGCCTCAAAATTTCTCCTTTCTACCTAGAAAAAAAAAAAAAAAAAAAAAAAAAAAAAAAAAATTGTGCATATAGTATATATATTCTATTTGTTTCTTAGAACTTATCTATCTTTTCTATAAATCTATGAATTTTGATTGCTAAAAGCACTGTAAGATTTCAAAAGCAGATTGTATATTTATGAAAATTTAAAGGCTGTTTTTAAAAACGTTTTTCATCCCATATCAATAAAAGAAAAAAATTCTGACACATTCATGAACTCATTCTATCACGTAACAGTTTGAAATTTATGGACATTACTTTTTATTGGTTAAATCAAAATGCATTTGATTTTTTCTGTAAGTGTATCTTGAATTCTAATAGATTGTTTCTTGATGACATTTCCTGACTGTCACATCCTAAATTGAACTGTCAAAAAAAAAAAAAAAAAAAAAAAAAAAAAAAAAACAGTTTTAGTAATTTTTGTCTGAGAAATTTGTTATGACTGTATCCATATAATTATTGTATTATCAGTCTTTACCATCATTAACACACACACACACATATATATATATATATAGATTTTAATTACAAAGCAAAATAACATGAAAAGATGATGATAATGAATTATGAACTATTTTTTTTTCTTTGCATGTCGGTCTGCATAATGTTTTTAATGAAATGTCTAAAAAATGCTGATATTTGTAAAAATTGGAATCATGAAAAAAAAATATATTTTTTATTTTTTGTATAAAAATTTTAATTTGTGCATTTCTTAAAATTAAAAATATTTGATAATCATAATTATCTTGTATACTTCTCTTGAGAAACGTGTTGAGAATATGTGATTAAAATTTGCTGGCTATTCAATGGAAATTGTTTAATTTATGCTGTATTCCAACTTTTTGGCATTGTCATATTCCCTTTTTGTAATAATAATAATAATAATAAAATTTGGTAATGATTCAAAAAATTAATTTAATAAATACTTTGAAAATAATATTTGTTTCAATATATAAATTTCCTTAAAAGATTTTTTAAGTATTATAAGTAGCATTACCACCTTTAAAAATACAAATTTTATCAGTATTTTCAAAAAAAAAAAAAAAAAAAAAAATTTAAATTTGTTGAAAATGGAAAGCATTATTTGATTTCTTGATATCTAAGTAACAGCACATTTTATGCATTTACAGATGAAAGTGACTCCATAAATGTGTCAGAAAATTTTGCTTTTGAAAACAGTCTTAACATAGTTGTCTATGAGCCTATTATGTAAAATTTTAGTAGAAGAAAAGAATTATCTTTTTTATTTTCATTATATGTAAATGTCATATTTATATGTTCTGTTAGCTGTTAAATATTGCACATATCTCTATCTATGCAATTTTATAAGGCATTGATGTGAAGCCTAAAAAAAATTGTTAAAATTTATTTTCTTTAGTATATTTTATGCCATTTATTTTATGTATATTTTAAAAACATTCTTTCTTAATGCTACTTGATGTATCATTTCTATTTAATTATAAAATAATTATTTATTAGCAGTTTTCTGTTCTACTTTTGAGAATTGTTGTACTTACTTTTAACTAACATTACACCTATAATTTACATCTAGAAAAAAAAAAAAAAAAAAAGAAAAGAAAAAGAAAAACATCTATTGAAGCTATTAAAACCTTTTAGCACTTTCCAACAAAGTTGAAAAGTTCTTATGCATTCGGTTTGTCTGTCCATCTGTCCACACTCTAACTCCTGTAAATATACTTGGATTATCGTGCAATTGATAAAGATTATTTGGGTCATCAAAGCATGTTTGATAGTGAATATGAAGAATGTATGATTAATGGTTTATTTACAGGAACACTCAAAAGAATTCAATTATATTATGGTATATGAGTAAAAATTGTTTGGATAGTATTTTAATGACATTGCGCTATTTCAAATGTATTGAAACCGATACAGATCACTGGATTTCACTGTGATCACGTTAAAACAGAGCATTCATAGCATTTTTAATTAATTTATAGGGTGACAAAAAGAAATTGGTTTATCGTAATAATTGCTGGAAAGTACATTTAAAAATTCAGTATGCGCTTTTAAATTTAGTTAGTATTTTGCATATTACTCTTTATATATAAATTCTATACCTCGTGTACTGGGCTGCATAAAAGTATTTGCTTACTGTTCTCCTTCTGAGAGGAAACTTTTGAAGGGGAATTACTAAAATGCATGTTGTTAATAGATACAAATCTCTACATCATATACAGGGCTGCTAAAAGATTCAAATAATTTTCTGATTGTAGATGGCAATAGCTGAAATTCGGTTTTGACATGCATTATACATTTCCATATGGTGAAATGAGATATGATATTTTAATTTTTTAAATGGTGCAGTTTTGCTACATTATTTTGAATGTATTGGAAAGTGTTCGAAAAGTTGTTGGAAGTGTTGTTAAGAAATTTAATTTTTTTGATACAATGATTCAGACATATAAATAAACAAATTAAAGAGCATATAACATGGTAAAAACCCTGTTTCTGCTGTCCACATTCGATAACATGTATGAATTCTTTCATGTTGCCCTAATACACTTACACACCATATAATATACTGAACATTTCAGTTTAAAAATATTTTTAACAGTTTTCCAAAACATGCTTCCAGCAGCTATTGGTTATTGTTCATCTTGTAACCATTTTTTTTTAATTGTCTGTGTAAGTAAACGATAAATGTTACTCAATAAAGAAAGTGCTATCTAAAAAAAACTATCTATAGAAAATGTGTTGTAATACACCTCAGTGACCAATATCATGAACTTAAGGCCTGATAATGTAAAGTCTATGGGGGCGTTCTTTTCAAATATCTCGCTCAAATTTTAATATTTTTGCATGATTTTTTTTTTTTTTTTTTTTTTTTTTTTTTTTTTGCATAGGATAGCTGAGGACGATCCACAACCGGTCTAGTTTTTACTTCTAGTTTTTACTTTTTCGGTTTTGGTATCAGATTAAAAAAAAAAAAAACTTTAAATTTTAAAACCGGTTCTGAAACTGAAACTATCATAATATAAAAAATATACAGGGTGAGTCATAAATATCGAAACAATAGACTATCTCCTTAAATATTGCCCCTAGACCCATACTTCCAATGGAAAAGTTTCGTAAAAAAGGGTGAATTTTTTGATAAGATAAGTTTCAACTCCATGGGGGGGGGGGGTCTATTTTAAAAAATACGAAAATTAATTTTTTTATACGGCCCCCAGAGGATAAAACTTCCAATTAGAAAATTTTTCGTTATCCATTCCTGAATTAAATTAAAAAAAAAAAAATCATCGCGATATCTACAAATTTTCGAAAGATATTAAGATCCAAAATTCGTGACTTACACCCATACCTATGAGCGCAGCGATATCAGCTCATTTGAAATGCAGTTTAGGGATCGACCATAAACTTACGCATTATTAAATGTCGATCAAAGACAATACTTTAACTTTTAGTTATAAAATAAAAGTGAATAGATTTTTCCTTTAAGCTTCCTTGAAATATGCTAGATGTCTGCAATATCTCGAGCTTGGCGCCAGCCTCGTTACTGACACGACCCATTGGCCGGACCGTCTTATTAAACACGCATTAAAAGTGTTATTAAATTAAGTGATATTAATTAAACTCTCATTAAAAGTGACTTAAAAATTTATTGCCGCAGGCAATAAGTTTAGTAAAAATAGTAATAGCGATAATGATACTTCTATTAACGGAATCATTGGAAATATATTTTCATAAATTACACAGAAATATTTTCAAAAATCTACTTTTTACTATTCAGCTTCAAAATTTATGATGGTTTTAAACCTATTTTTACTTTTTTTTTTTTACTTCTATCTTTACAAGAAGAAAGTATTGGATTCATGAAAATTTTGAATTCCGGTTTTCGACGGATTCACACGTTTTAAGGCCCAGAGATACCGAAAAATATGTTTTTACAAAATGTCTGTCTGGGACTCACTGCTCCTGTATCTCTGTATATGACATAAATTTTGTGAGCGCTCTCTCTCAAAAACTAATCCACGGAATTTAATAAAAAATTATACTTGCTTAGTCCTTGATATAAATTGGTGCTGATTAGTTGGTGTGAATCGCTAAACAGAGGCCTACTGTACAGGCTTTTGTGCGATTTCAGCAATAGCTGTATTTCTAGAATTATACGCCCTGTGTCACACATAATTAGAGGCACCTTTTACGCATCGTGCAATAGCAATTTTAACAAGAAAAATATGAAGTTGCAGGGCCAAAACAATGAAAAAAATTGAAATCGACGTGATAAGAAAATGAGGTTTAAATCAAATGACGCATTTAAGCAGTAATTAAAGAAGGTGAAAATGGCAAAACTTAAACAAAATCTGAAATCGAAACTATACAGGAAGGAGTTAATCAACCTAGAAACTTTTAAAAAGCATTTAAACGTTAGGAGTCCAGCTTTGTTTAAAACTAAATGCACTTTTCTGCATCAAATGTTTTTTTTTTTTTTTTTTTTTTTTTTTTTTTTTTTTTTCAGTATTTCTTATTTTTAAAATGACATGAATAAATAACCATCGGTTACGGTAACAGTCCAGCGAGTAAAATAATTTTCAACATCTCAAAAAAAGAAAATAATACCCAACGCGACGAAATAAGATTTCTTCTCAGAAAATTTACTTTTAAAAATGTGATTTGTGCACAAAAAATTGCATCTTTTTTTATGTTCTTTTTTTAAATACTTTTACTTAAAATAAATAAATAAATATTATTTAAAATGCTGCATCAAAATTGAAAATTAGACATTTTCATTTAATCAAAAGAAAAAAATTCAACGCGGCAAATAATATTTTGAGTTATAACAATTTTAATTTACTCTAATTTTTTTGAAAAAAAAAAAAAATTTTATTAAGAAGTCTTATGATGTTATAATGCTTGCAAATTATATGGTTAACCATCACAAAACATTCAAAATTCTTACTCTATAAATAAATAAAATAAATGTTTCCTGGACACATTACAGCAACATTGAGTACACGCATTTCAATTTGTGTCTGAACTCTTGAAATCTCACGATTTATTAAAATTGCCATAACTCCCTGAGTTTTGTCGAGATGAGTTTTTTTTTGTTCAATTCAGGAATGGATAAGGAAAACTTTTCTAATTGGAAGTTTTATCCTCTGGGGGCCGTATAAAAATTTAATTTTCGTATTTTTTAAAATAGACCCCCCCCCCCATGGAGTTGCAACTTATCTTATCAAAAAATTCACTTTTTTTAAAATGAAACTTTGCAATTGGAAGTAGGGGTCTAGGGGCAATATTTAAGGAGATAGCCTATTGTTTCGATATTTATGACTCACTCTGTATAAGCAAAATCGAAAAAGTAAAAACTAGGCCGGTTGTAGATCGTCCTCAGCTATCCTATGCAAAAAAAAAAAAAAAAAAAAAAAAAAAAATTAAAATTTGAGCGGGATATTTGAAAAGAACTCTTCCATAGACTTTACATTATCATCCGGGTCTTTTTCTGTGACTAGTGTTGCACCTTAAGTAAGATTAAATGTTAGTGATTTCCAATATTTGCTCAAAACTTATCTTGCACCAATCTAATAGACCAGCAGTCCCAAACTGTGGGTTGCAGAACAATCGAGGTTTGCCACAAAAATATATCTCTTATTTTATCTTTTGAAAAAAGATAAAAAATATAATATTTTGCAACCGCAATTATCATGAAAGCTGTTAGTTAAAATTTCACAAGGAGGCAGCTTGTTTTATTAAACAGTCAGTCAGTATTATGTTATGACCTGGTTGTAAGATACGTTAATAATTGAGTAATCATTATTCAAACCCTGGAAAAATCCTTAATTCTCTTATCGATGAACATAGAATCTAAATATCCAGAAATATATGATCATACAATCAAAATTTGGTTAAAAATGCCAACTTTGACAGTATTTCCAAAAAGATTTTTTTCGTTTACACACACGCATGCAAAAAAAAAGTTTTTTGGTCACACAGTTTTTGAATAACAATACTTGTCAGTTTCATGTTTTTCCGAATAAAAATGAACACACTTATGACAGGAAATTGCCTCTTTATATATGAGAACAGAGTTAAGAAACTGACTTAACCAAAAACTAATTAATAATTAATTAAAAATCGTAGAAAAATTTGATATTTGTGGAAGCAAACACGAATGCTGCATGTTCGAAATTCAGGTAAGGGCAAGATTTTGAAACGTGCTTCAGAGGAGCCTTAGTGATTAGGGGGGGGGGGGGGGGAGGAAAGAAAAGATTTATTTTATTTTTATTTTATTTTATTTTATGTTTTTTATTTATCGCTAAGCATAAAATTTTAATAGTCAAAATTAGTGCTCATTTTCAAAATTTTTCAAAATTTGAAAATATAATTGTGAAACAAGTTTTTACTTTCTTTTTGGAGGGCAGAATTTGCTATGCAAGAGAATTTAAAAAAAAAAAAAAATCAATATAAAAAGTGATACAGAAATTTCGAATTAAAATATATTACTCGTATTATACATTTCTTTGTTTGAAATGTTGGCCATTTCTTAAATCACCATTTAAAATAATTTTAAAAATAATTTATTTAAAATTTATTCTTGTGTTGCAGTATTTTTCAGGAACCACTGAAAATTCTTAGTTTGTTATTATTATTGTTGTTGTTGTCAGGGGCGTGCGAAGAAAATATTGCGCGTGGGGCAAAGTTAGAATTTGACGCCCACCTCTCCCAACTTTTTCTTGTGACCGGCCAAAAGTGACATTGCTAGTATAAATTTGGCGCCCCCCCCCCTTTCGCACGACGCTGGTTGTTGTTCTATTTTTAAGCCATTTGGGAAGAATAAATGTTACTATTTTTTATTAAGAGTATTAGATAATTAAAAAAATAGTTAATTAAATTTCAAAATCTAGGGGCATCAGCCCTTCTTCTCGCATAATGTATTTTTTCATCATATTTACTACTGCTTAGATATAAGCTAACTCAGGCAAATGAAAGAAAAAAATATATAAAAAGTAAATGAAATGTGAGAAATAAATGCCTTATATTAATTTAAAAAAAAAGGAAAACATTTATTTTCATGAAACCACCTTTTTTTTCCCCTTTCAACTTTTGTGGGGTAGAAAAAGGATAATAAATAAATTAAAATTTAATGGATCAGCAGAAAACGAATGGTGCTGCCATCTATTATCACAAAATAGAACTCAACTTTCTATTTTTTAAAATATGCTTTTGATGCATAATATTATAGTAGTATATCAATAAATATTAGCTGCGTTAAAATTACTAATTTTTAAAATACTTTTTAAAAAATGTTTTTTTTTCAAACTAATTAATAATGAGTTAAGGAAAAAAGAATTTTCACAGGTTATAAATAATGGTTAGCATCTTCTTTCATTTAAAGAATTGCACCAGGGAGATGGTGATATATTTTAGCTAACAATTTCATACAAGCTTATTTTTAACTATATGATAGATTGAATAATGCAGATAAAGAAACTACCAGTCAGTTGGTGCACTATCGAGAAGGGAAGAGGGATCCTATAGCACTGCGAACATAAATTAAACGGATATTATCTCGATCACGGGTGGGTACTGTGGTAATATTCATAATCGGAATATCATCATTTCATATGAATTGTGCAATGTTACAGATCCCGGACAACGTTTTTGTGATTGATAAAGTAAAATAAATGATACATTAGTAAATAGTGAAACCCGAATCTTAATTCATTTAAACATAACTCGAAAATAAATAAAAGTGAAACAGACCAATGTAAAAAATATATGTAAATTAACCCGAACCGTAACGGAAAAGAATAAGAACCAGTTGGCTTCGCGTAAAATGGGTTACTGGACCTGATTCTGTTTTATTTTGACAGGACTTTTTGATTTTGGGATTTTCCTGTCGGATTATCCTGTTAATGTATTCAAACAGGGGAAAGGAAGGCGAAGAAATCTTAAGCGGTGGAATTCTTCACCGTTAAGTCATAAATGCACATTTTCATCCAAAAAATTGAAAAAAAAAAAAAGGCGTCAAAATGGCGCACTTAATTATTAACTTTTCATTCCATCATTCTATAATTCTTTGTTTAGAATATCTGATATTCATTCGTTGGAATTTTATCCTGCAAGCATGAGTGACAGCATCTGAAAACTTTGACAGTGAATCAACAGTTATTTAAAGTAGAACTTTTGAAAATAAAACTTATCTTTTACGAAGAAATTTTCATGGCCCTAACAAAACAAAATGCCATACAATCTTCTACTTTGACGGAAAACTTTCTAAAGAGGAATTTTTTTCCGGGATCGAAGTGATTTCAGCTTTTATTCTATAAAGAATTTTACAAGTGGTTAATATATATCCACCATAAATTGAATTCTTCTTAATAATCAAAAACACAATTCATTTAAACATTCAATAATAAGATGAACATCCTTTAACGCTGGGAGAGACTTGCAGTATATAAAATACTTGGAACAAGATTATGGTAACAAATATTAAATTTTATTTATACTAAATAGCTTCATTTATGGGATATTGCAAATCCTTCTAGAAAAAACAAGCCATTTTTTTTTTTTTTTTTTTTTTTTTTTTTTTTTTTTTTTACATGATACAGTCGGCTCTCGTTAATTCGAACTCAATAGGACCACAAGAAATGTTCGAATTATGGAAAGTAAGGGAAACATATTTAAAGGAGTACTATTACGAAGACATTAATAAAATAATGTTATAGTATTCTTTAAATATATTTCGGCTGTTATCATTATAATATCACTTAATATTAAATCAAAAAGATATAAATACATAAACTAATTAAGGGATTAAGAACAAGCACAAGCGAAGATAGGCAGGAGGCGTCATCGATGGACAGACGAGACCCTAAAATAGAAGATATCAAATACATGGGACTATATGTATACTTGTTCAGAAAAATTCTGGCAAAAAATAAAGAAAGAAAATTATTTCAAGGAACTAAAGTCCGAGAGAAAATAAGGAAAAATGAAAATTCGGAATCTCCTTAGTTCGAATAAAACGAAGTCAGGAGAAATTGAATTCGAATAAGTGAAAATTTTTAACGTTATTCTGCTATTGAAAATTTCGGGGACTTAATGTTTAGTTCGAATTAAGCGAAGATTCTATTTATCCGGTTTCGAAATAACGAGAGCTGACTGTATTTGATAAAACATATCTCCCTATCAGAAACTTGAAAAGTTTGGTGCTGCCATCTAGCGGTCAAATTGTCGATAAAAGGTTTATAACTGAATTTGCAGAGAAAAGTCTGAGACAGGCAGTAGCAATTTTCGCGAATACGTTTTTAAGGAAATACTCGCTTTTTAATACAGTAAAACCTCCATAACGGATACCTCTATTTAATGGACAGTTTTCCAATCCCCACTCCCAAAACTTACAGTTTTATATGTTTAATCTCTGAATAACGGACATTCCGAATAGCGGACACTTTATTCGGCGATAAAGGATGAAAAAGTATTTTTTAATGGGAAAAAAAAAATTAAAAAAGTAAAAAAGCCTCTGAATTTATCAGGACAACGTGTCACAAATTTTGTGATCACAATTAAATGCAGATAAAGAGCTGGGAAAAATCCTAATCCCCCAACGTTCAGTGCTAAATTCAGGGGGTTGCTCGGGAGAAATAATCTCCCAGGATAGTGAAATGTCATTCAAGAAAATTTTGAGATTTTATGCTTTTAACGATAAAAAAGTGCAATCCCTCCCTCCTCGCCCGGAACTCTACAATGTCCAATAACATCACACAGAAAAACAAATTACATGTAATCGCAAACAAAAATGAATTTTTGTAACAGATTTTTTTTTTTTTTTTTTTTTTTTTTTTTACAATAATATAATAAACAGTGGATAAAAGTGTGCACAATTTTATTGCTTAAAAATAATTTTAATTTCTGATTAATTATATTGTAGAAGTTTTAGGACATATAAAAGTAAATTAATGAAACATTAAACATTTCTTAGCAGTTTTTGAATTTCTGAGGTTTTTCCAATAGCGGACTATTTCTGCGTTCCCGAGTTGTCCGTTATTTAGAGGTTTTACTGTAGTATCACATGAGAGAAGGTCGACTTGGAGTTCTTCATTAATTACGTCAAACTTCAAAATTCTGGAGAGTAGGGCCTGACTAGTCCTACAAAAGGTCCTGGAGTAAATAGACGATAGGGACCCCCATGGCATTTTTATAGTTACGAGGTGGAACCCGTCGAAATTCGACGAAAGAAAATCTTTAAGAAAGAACTGTTTCATTTATAATAAATCTACAAAAGTTACAGTAAAAAATACATCTTATATTGGTCAGACTAACTCTCAAACAAATATTATTTTAAGCTATAATTAACAAATACTATAAAACTCAATTATCCAAATTACTAAACGAAATAAAACCGAAATTCACCGGATTTTATAATAGACGAATTTTTGAAAATAGTATAAGCATTTTAATTTCTTCTTAATTTTTTTTTTTTCAATTTTAAGAGAAAATGGAGTGATTGTGTTGCCACAATTACAAAATTGGTACTAAAAATTAAAAAAATAATAATAATATCTCAAAAACAAATTGAGATACAGCTTTAAAACAAATTGCATTTAAAAGTACCTTTTTTTCTGTGTACGACGGTTTAAAAATTTAAAATGTGCGAAGTTTAGAAGTGTAAAATTTGCAGCAGTGAAAATTGCAAAACCGAAATTGCATGTGAAAGTGTTGTCATTCGCAAAATGACGTACGCGTTACACACAGATACGTTTGGCCTTTATAATATAGATAGATATTCGATCTTTAATAGTATCACAAGAGAGAAGGTCGACTTGGAGTTCTTCATTAATTACGTCACACTTCAAAATTGCGGAGAGTAGGGCCTGACTAGACTAATCCTACACAAGGTCCTGGGGCAAAGAGACGATTGGGACTCTCATGACATTTTAATATTTATAATATGCTGTGACAAATTTTTAAGCGTTCAAAATTATACAAATACGTAGCACCTATAGCCATGATATGGTCTATTTGTTTGCACGTAACTGCGCAAAAAGCTACCCAACCGAATGTTTTGAAATTTAAAATCTAGAATCGTTGCAGAATTTTGTCGAGTCATTTCAAATTTTATGAAATCTGAATCAAAACTTAAAAATATATTAATCAAAGTTTTTTCCCCATTCTATTAAATTCCATCATAAGCAATTAATTCAATGCTATCCCATGATAGATAATGATTCTAAGTTACCATGATGCTCACGTCCTTTTAAAGCTAGATATTCATTAAGCTAGAGTTCTATTATTTCCATACTACTGAATTAAAGTATATAATCGTAACAAATTTTATATTCATCCATTTTTGCATAAGATTGGCAGAGAAAAACACAAAGACCTGAATATTTAAAAAAAAACAAAAAAAAAACGAGTTATAATACGAACGCACCTTATTTGCCTAGTTTGACATACAATTTCCAACTTGTTATACATAAAATTATGTAATTCGCAGGAATGACTGTTTAATTGATTTGGAATCAAATAGCGTTTTTCTAAAACTTGTTAAGCTATAAATAATCACTATGTCATAGCGTTCGTTCTCGAACTATCACTTCTGGAAATTCATTTCAAGACACTAATTTTAAGAGCCTTTTCTGTAGCTCCTTTAAATTTATCGAAAAATGGTAAACGTTATTCTTTCTCATATTTACTTGTACAGCCTTGTTCAGGGCTTGATTAATGCACGGGCCTCCGGGGCCTTGGGTTTGGGCCCACAAATTATGTGGCTGATTTTTTCCCCCCAATCAAGTATTTTTCAAATAATATTGTTTTACAAAATATGAAACATAAAATTTAAATATTCTGAATGACTCAATAAAATTTTTAGAAAATTTTAACCTAGGTTTTTTTCTGTAAAAGTCATTTTTCATTTTGAGAGTAAGTAAAATTTTCAAAATTTGCCATATCCAGAAAATCAAATATGGGGAAATTACCAAAAACAGCGTACTGTGTCTATTGGATTCAATAGAAACGAGGATTTTACAATGTCAGAATTATAGTTAAAATAATTAAGAGAAAACAAAAAAAAAATTATGATTTTGGATAAGGCAAGTTTTGAAAAAGACGTTCTCATTTTTTCTGGAACATCTGTGGATCATAGATGTTTGTGAATTATAATGAGAAAGTAGTAAGAGAGTTGTGAGAAAGTGATTTGAGAAACTAATTCATTTTCTTGATTGTTCTTGTAAGTTAAATTTTTTTGTAAACTTGAAACTTTCAACCAAACAACTTTGTTAAGTCATCAAATAAACCTACTTTTTTCTGAAAGTGTAGCTGGGAATGGGAGATAGGAGGGGGGGGGGACTTTTTAACAGGCCCTGGGCCCAACTTCAGCTTGATCGGGCTCTGGCCTTGTTATTAACATGCTCATAACCAAGATAAAATCGGCTTCACTCTAAAAATGTGAATGAATTCTGTGAATGAGTAAAATCTCCCGTCTTTCATCTACTAAATGGGAATTTAAATACATAAAGTCAATCTTGAAGACAGCTTCTGGAGATTTAGTCCACTTCATATTTTAACCACTGGAGTACGAGCGACGCGTATATGTGTCGCTCGCTCCTTCATAAAAGATTTAAGAATCCTTGTTTATGCCCACCATTAAAATTTTACTGTAAAAATTGTCTTTTTTAATCGGAGCATTTTCGCGATTCTATAAGGCACAAATTTCTGTTTTCAAAGACCGATGACAAAACATAAAAAAATTCGCAAAAAGCTTCCGTCGCGAAGGGGTTAAAAAATGGTCTTGAAAGTTCGGATAATGTTCGTATGTTTACAAAACATTCAATTAAAAAAAAAAAAAAAAAAAAAAAAAAGATATTTACAGGGTGACCAGAAATAACGTCACGTTTTAGTTTGACGCGGTTAAAGAAAACATATAAACTTTTGCTCAACCAAATGCTTTATTTACTAACAACAATGTGTTAGAAAAAAAATCACTTTTCCTCAAAGCACCCTTCTGTTTGATTTGATGCAGAAACGCAAACGTTTGGTAAAATTTTCAGGAATTGGCTGCAGCTCTGCCGGAGTGATTAACTTTCATTTTCGAATCAACGGACTCTTCAGAGATTCCAAATTGTGGTGAGGATTTGGACAAGTTCTTGCTTCTAAAATCGACCACAAATTGCAATCCAAGGGATTAAGGCGCGACACTAGTCACAGAAAAAGACCCGGATGATAATGTAAAGTCTACGGGGGCGTTCTTTTTGCGTAGAATAGCTGAAGACGAGGACGATCTACAACCGGCCTAGTTTTTGCTTTTCAATTTTAGTTTCAGATTTTTTTTTTTAAATTACTTTAACTTTCGAAACCGGTTTAAACCGGTTCTGAAAGCTAAAGTATTTTTAAAAATAAAATCTGAAGCCAAAATCGAAAAAGTAAAAACTAGACCTGTTGTAGTCTCCAGCTATCTTATGGAAAAAAATCGGGAAAAAATATTAAAATCTGAGCGAGATATTTGAAAAGAACGAACCCATAGACTCTACATTACCATCCGGGTCTTTTTCTGTGACTAGTGTCACCTTAAGGTTACACGAATATGGAGACCATTCCTGAGCCGAAATGCACCCAGAAAAAGGAATTTATTAAAACTACAAAACGTGTTTTGTTGAGTACATTTTGGTTAATTTGAGCGAATTTTTTAGTTAAAGTAAAAAATCGGTTTTGTTGCTCCGACAAAAAAAAATATATATATATATACACTATATTGCCATTGATTATGGGACACTTGCGATTTTAGACATTTTACTAAATATCTAGAAAAATACATGAGGAATCATCTCGAAACTCTTAGTGTATAAATATAATAGTATACGTCATACATCTCCGTGAAGATTTTTTACCGAAACTCCATAGGAGACCGTCAACAAATTAAAAAATAATGAATATCTTTTGAATAACCCTGTCAAAACTAATGTAGCAAAATCGCTCAAACTCTAGATTATGATTGAATGCCTTATTGTAATACACTGTGTTCATTTTTATGCAAATAGCATGCATACTCGCAGAGTAATTAAGGTTTTTATAAAAATGGCCCCAAATTTTTCCAAGTTTTTCCCTTATAATTTTCATATTTCTTTATATAAAATAATATTTTTTTCAGAAAATATGACAAACAACATTGCACACAGTACCCTGTAATCAGAATTAAAAAATAATAAAAATTGTATGAAAAATAAGTAGGTTTACTAAATAATTTTTTACTGCGCATGCGTCAACGATATCAAAATTTCATTTGCATATTATGTTAGCTAAATGTATAGAGCAACTTTTGTAAAAGTCTCAAAATTATAGCTTGAAAATTCTGAAAGTAATCGTCTATAGAAAAAGGACAAAATCCGTTGTTTCCAAAATGAAGCAAAAAAATGAGGGATTTTATCCAAAAGGAGTCGTAACATCCCATATTGTGTATTCTATATTGACACTAATCAATGAATATATGGATACAACCCCTCTTGTTTTTGCTTCAATTTGAGAGTAACGGATTTTCAACTTATTCAATTGACGGTTATTTTCAGAATTTTCAAGTTATGATTTTGTGACTTTCACAAAAGTTGCTCTATACATTTAGCTAACATAATATGCAAATGAAATTTTGATATCGTTGACGCATGCGCAGTAAAAAATTATTTAGTAAACCAACTCATTTTGTATACAATTTTCGTTATTTTTTAATTCTGATTATAGGGTAGTGTGTGCAATGTTGTTTGTCATATTTTCTGAAAAAAATATTATATAATATTAAGAACTCTGAAAATTATAAGGAAAAAACTTGGAAAAATTTGGGACCATTTTTATAAAAACCTTAATTACTCTGCGAGTATGCATGCTATTTGCATAAAAATGAACACAGTGTATTACAATAAGGCATTCAATCATAATCTAGAGTTTGAGCGCTTTTGCTACATTAGTTTTGACAGGGTTATTCAAAAGATATTCATTCTTTTTTAATTTGTTGACGGTCCCCTATGGAGTTTCGGTAAAAAATCTTCACGGTGATGTATGACGTATACTATTATATTTATACACTAAGAGTTTCGAGATGATTCCTCATGTATTTTTCTAGATATTTAGTAAAATGTCTAAAATCGCAAGTGTCCCATAATCAATGGCAATATAGTGTATATATATATATATATATATATATATATATTAGGGTGGAGTGAAAAATCGAAAGTTGGAATTTTGATTTTGGATAGCAGCTAAAAGTTGCCTTTTAGTACCTCTAATACATGTGTAAAATTTCAAGAATTTTGAAAAACTTCTTGAGTCCCCTACGAGGACATTTATATTTTCATCGATTTATACGATAGATTCTTACCATAAATTGTACATTAACAGGATTTTTTGGTAATCTCGTTTGATATTTTTACATTTAAAATATTTAGTGTGATACCTTTCATCATTTACAAACTTTAAGTCTTTATTTTTAAATATTTGAAACTCTTTATTCAGTTTTTAAAATTGTATGTTTTCATTTTTACAGTCAAATTCAGTACGTGTGTAAAAAAATCGAAATTTACCATTACTAGAAGTTGGTGATTCTTCAAAATTAAATAAAGCTGTTTTGCCAACAATAGCAGATATCTATCAAATATTATTGTTATACAAAACAATAAATAAAACACAGCAGTAAAGTTTTGCCAAAATCAGAGGTAAAAAAAAATCCTAAGAGAAAACATCGAAGGCAGCAATTATTGTAGTTTCCAAAAAATGTATGATAAAATGATACACAACAATTTTTCTAAATATCAGAAGCTTATTTAATTCCCCCAAATCAAAGGAAATTATGGTAAATTAGAGATATATATGTAAGAACTGTAAGTGAAAAACATAATCTCTGATTTTAAGAGTCAAATGAGTTGTATTTTGAGACACATTACACCAACTTTTGGACCATGGAAGATCACTGCAGGAAGTATTAAAATATTGCACTAAAAACATTTAAACCTTGATAAATTTATGGTAATAGGCTGTGACGGAACATCTGTAAACAGTAAGATAAAAAATCATGCCAAAAATTTTTGAAACTAAGATTTAGTCGTTCGTTGTAGTGGTTAATATGTCAGCTCTCTGCAAACGAATTGCCACTAAATCATTGAAATTGATAAACAAAATAACCGCTCACGAGCTATTCCTGTTCTAATTGAGTAGTCGTTGGATCAATGTGAACAATAGTCAGTTATGGAAATTAAAAAAATATCTGCTCCTATCATAGAGAAATGAATTCTGGAGAGTTAAGTGTAGACCAAAAATATTTTTATGACATGTTTCAAACATTTGCGTCTATTTAATGCTCCTCAAATCTGGTAAATCGTGATCCAGCAAGAATGTCGCACTCCAAATGATTGACAACTGCCAATTGATTACGTGGTTTGCAGTTTGGAAGTCAGAATTCATCCCAAAATCTGAAGATTATGGCTGAATTTGTAATGAAAGTACATTTGTTTATGTTGTTTCACTTCAAGAAAGATTCTTCTTGAAAATATAGAACTCAAAATGTTTTTTATAAACACTTAAGTTGTTTCGTTATTTGAAAATTATCAACCCCGTTATTCAACAAAACGTATACTTCTGTCATTGAGATGAAATTTACAGAAAAGATAACTGATAAAAAACTTCATATTAGAGAATTTGGATTCCGAAGAATATTGAAAATGAAGGATATTATATGTTCTACAATAAGACAGTTTCATATTTCAATATTAAAATTCAGTGTTACAAACTATAGAAAAATTATTAACTGGCAGGAATGGGAAATCACCCCACATTCTTAAAAGGGTACCAAGAGAGAACCTGGAAATTCTCAGAAGAGTCTCATCTTTTCAATTAAAAAATTTCCCTGTTAGATTCAAGTATTCGAAAGATGCGTAAACTTAGTTGTTGAAGCGTCATTAACGGCTGTAGTAGTAGAAGTAAGAACCGGATATATATGAGCAAAAATCAAATCACAAAAGGTAATATTTAATTTTGATAACAAAGACCAATATAAATTAGAATTATAGGAAAGATCGGTTTACAATACATCGTAGATATTCTTTTCATTTCATTACTAAATATTCAGAAAACTACATATCTTTTATATTTAGAGAAATATCTTTCATATGAATTCGAAAAATAAAAGTGAAATGCCTGTCTAATTATTGTGTTTTCTATTCAGTGCGACAATAGGATTCAAATTTTAGGGTTTTATTCGCGATTCAAAGAGTTAAAACGCAACGGTATTTAGATAGTTCACAAGTAATACTTTAAAAAGTCATTTTTGTGGGTTATTTTACTGAAATCTGAAATTTAATTTAAAAAAAAGTTGATTAATTTACACTACATTGTGAAATCTTGATTTTCACATAAAAAGAGCATAATCTTTAAGAGCCGGTAGGGCACTAAAGTTAATTCCAAATGAAATGAAATTTTAACCATATATTCAGTGTGCCAAAAAGCAACATTTTAGACCTATATAAAGAAAAAATTAAAAAAAAACTTTTTTTTGGTCATTTACACTACATAGTGAAATCTTGATTTTCACATATAAAGAGCATAATCTTTAAGAGCTGGTAGGGGACTAAAGATAAATTCCAAACGAAATGAAATTTTAACATTATATTCAGTGTGCTAAAAGGCAACTTTTTAGACCTATCCAAAGAAAAAATTCTGAAAAAAAATTTTTTTGGTCTTTTTCACTCCACCCTAATATATATATTGTTAACATTTTTATAAAATTTTAACAAAATTTCATCAATTTTTTTTTTAGTCTTACTAAAGTCTTGTATCTTAAATTTCTAATTCCAACAAAGTTTTGTTGTTTTTGCAAAATTTAAATTGGTGTGCAATAGCCATAGCTCTCTCACGTAATTTCGTTTAATTGACTTATATATAGCTATAAAGGATTAACATAATTTTTGGAAAATAAAAACTTTTCAAATTGAGAAGGATTAATGATGTTATTATGCATTTCGGACGAAAATTGTGGACGGAAAATTGAAAAAAAAAAAAAAAAAAAAAAAAAAAAAAATCAACTATATGTTTTTGTTTATTTAAGCAAATTTTCCATTGACCCATATTTAAATAAAAATATTTGTTAGACCAAACAAATTTTTGTTGATTCAGGAAAACTTTGATGAAGCCAAAAATTGATACCACTAGTGGTTGACTCGTAGGTTTATCATTGTGTTTGCTGTACAATGAAAGGTATGAAAACATGGGAAACTGGGTGCAGGAAAACACAATGCTAATCTCGAGTCAACTTCTATAGTGGTATCATATGAAAAACTGGTGGAAACTGAGAGAAAAGTAGAGCTCGATCTTAAAAATGATACAGTAATAAATTGGCAAATATTTTCAATGTAAAAAAGTGCATAGAAAAGAAATGGAATAAGATTGTTTGTAAAGCTCATGAAATTACCCAAATTTTTGTTAGCTGAAAATGTGGACTGAGCTTTATTGGTGCCTTAAACTCAGTCACGGAAAAAGAGACATTTTTAACGCACTCCATATTCTAATAAACCATGACCAATTTAAAAGTTATAACTATATAACTTTTAAAGTTATAACAATTTATAACTATAAGTTACATGCTGATGTAATAAAGAACGAACACCAAAACGGTCCCTTTAGTATACAAAGTGTGGATAAAATTCCATTCCAAGGGTTTTTCATAAGTGGAAGATGAAAGCTCCAAGTAAACCCAAAATCCTAAACATATACGATTCAACCATAGATACAAATAGGCCAGTCAAATTGTCATAAATAGATGAAAAAATTCTGCTAGAAGATTTTATGTTTTTAAACTGTTTATGGGGATACTAGTAACAAGAATTGCTGGTTTTCCAACAAAATATCTCGAGGCTAAATTTTGTGGAGCCAAAAAACCGCAAAAATTTCGGACTTTTTTCAGTTTTTTGCCTATAACTAAAAAAATATAAATTCGTTGAGTACCATATTAAATTACAAAAAGAAAGAACATTAAATTCTCAACAAATTTCATAATAAAACTGTTTTTCTAAAGTTAATATTAAGCGCGCTACAGCTTTCTGAAAGTGACTCTTTTTTTCTAACTTTGTGAAAAAATTACAAAAACGAAAATTTGACACAATTTTTCATTATTTTATCCTTTTTAATGTAACTTATTTAAATTACAGGTATTTGCATGATAACAATCATAATGAATGGCAACGGTAAAATTGTAAAAAAAAAAAAAATAAGAACATCATAACTTTTTTTTTATTTAGAGCTTTAATGGAGAACATTAATATTAGGTATTTAACTGAATATAAATACCTAATAAATAATACTTACGGTGACAATTTTACATCCCCTTCTTCTGGATAAATAATGTCGCAGACATTTTCGTAGTTGATCTCATTACATTTTTTACAAATTTCCGAGCATTTGAGTCTTAATTTATGAAAAGAACATGCTTTGCTGCACCGTTTTTTACAGCTACATGACACAACATGGAGCAAGGATTTAAGTACCGGGTCTTGGCACATTTGAACTGGCTGAAAGAGAGCCTGTGAGCCCAACCACATCCTTCAGAAAGGTATCGTGCAATAATGATCTTTTCAGAATCCTGAATGATTTCTTGACGGGTAGAATCTGGTTTATTGAACATGCAGGCTATTTTACCAAGCTGGTCATGTTTTTTCAAAATGTTACAAAACTTTGACTTTCTTTGCCCAAAAAGAGCAGATGTTGTATCGCATCCGCAGATTGCATGAGTGAAAAAAACATTGTTGAATTGTATTTGAACGACATGGTTGAAAACCACTTGGTTTCGATGTTACCTCTTCCTGGCTTTTAGAAAAACAGATTTCTGTGCTGATAGCCTAAGCTCGTCGTAATCGCGTGAAGGTCAATGTCTTCCCGACAATTACGACGCTTTCTAAAGATTCGGCTATTGTATTGGCTGAGGTGATTATCATGACATCCGCTTCTTCTTTTGCCTGCTCAACTTGAATTCTGTTACTTTGAAATTATTGTTTTGAAATTTTTAATTTGTTTTAAGCAATGAAATAAAGCGGCTCTTGTATCTGTCATAGGCTTTGTCAACGGATGGTGTGGGTACCCTCTTTTCTCACCACTTGTTACAGACTGATCTAGTTTTACGCGACAAAAACTATAATACCATGCATCTGCAAGTCAGGTTCCTGCTGAATACGCTCAATTACTTTCTAGGACCTTTCATCCCCGAGTTTTTCAGCAGCTTTCAAAAATGTAATTTTCGCTTCAAATTTCATTACTTTGTGAATCAAATTTCTCTTTGTGTAGGGCTTATTTTTATTGTTTTTCGTTGAAGTCACCGGGATTACTTCATCACATAAGAAGCAATTATCTTGAATCTTGAAAGAAATGCTTGATCTGAGAGACAAACAATAGTCTGTGTAGAATCTTCACCCCGACGAACAGATGCCGCTATCATTTCCTCATTCGCATATGTTTTTCAGCAATCATCCTGTATTCTAAATTCCTTAGTACTTTTAAAAAAAATGATGAATATTACTTTTGATGAATATCACTTTGAAGCTAAATGCTATGTTCAAAGAGCTTGCAAGTTCTTTCTGGCGCACAACGCAAGCATCACTATTTGAAGCCGTTTGGCAAATGAAACACAATTTTGGTTAGAGCTCACTCATTTTTTATTACTACACGAGGAGAGATGCAATAAAGTTAATAGCAGCATATTAGAAGAGTATGTCTTTAAAAAAGAACACTTGCATCTAAACAAAAGCGGCTCAGGAACGTCACTGACCACAATCTTCCATAAGCATTCCTTTTTTTTTTTTTTTTTTTTTTTTTTTTTTTTTTTTTTTTATCCCCGGCCCTCCCTCCCTTTGTAATTGTTTTCTTATAGGGTTTCTACAATTTGTGCATTTTCTGCCTGCCTTTTAGGTAGCTTTCATTACAAAAAGTAAAAAGCTACCTATTGCAGCCGTCCGGAGGAAAGCACTTCCGGAAAATTTTGGTATATTTTCACCGATCATGACCCCCAGACCCCAAAACCACCCTCCGTTCAAATGTTGACATATATATATATATGTATATATATATATATATATATATCTGATTTTTGTCATGCGATAACTAACGTATTTATGAACCGATTTGAATGAAACTTGGTATGTACATAGTACATAGAAATGTCTCGACCGAGTTCGTTGATCAGCATCATCCGCCATTTTGTTTCAAAATGGCGGCCATTTTAAAAATTTAAAAAAATTTAAAATTTAAAATTAAATGTGAAAAAATTAAAAGTTGAAAAATATTTTTCTTTTACGTGTTAGAACTTAAAACAAAGATTCCAGAACCCTTTTTATTTTGTCTATATCTTAATAAATGATTGAGTTATAGCACTTTGAATTTTTCTTATGGCTGACATTTTGAAACGATCTGATTTTTGTCACGTGATAACACGTGTATTTATGAACCGATTTCAATGAAACTTGGTATGTAAATAGTACATACAAATGTCTCGACCGAGTTCGTTGGCCAGCATCATCCGCCATTTTGTTTCAAAATGGTGGCCATTTTAAAATTTTTAAAATTTTTAAAATTTTAAATTAAATGTGAAAAAATCAAAATTTGAAAAACATTTTTCTTTTACGTATTAGAACTTAAAACAAAGATTCCAGAACACTTTTTATTTTGTCTATATCTTAAAAAATGATTGAGTTATAACACTTTGAATTTTTCTTATGGCTGACATTTTGAAACGATCTGATTTTTGTCACGTGATAACACGCGTATTTATGAACCGATTTCAATGAAACTTGGTATGTACATAGTACATACAAATGTCTCGACCGAGTTCGTTGGCCAGCATCATCCGCCATTTTGTTTCAAAATGGTAACCATTTTAAAATTTTTAAAAATCTTTAAATTTAAAATTAAATACGAAAACATCAAAATTTGAAAAATATTTTTCTTTTACGCGTTAGAACCTAAAACAACGATTCCAGAACACTTTTTATTTTGTCTGTATCTTACAAAATGATTGAGTTATAGCATTTTGAATTTTTCTTATGTCTGACATTTTGAAACGATCTGATTTTTGTCACGTGATAACTCACGTATTTATGAACCGATTTCAATGAAACTTGGTATGTACATAGTACATACAAATGTCTCGACCGAGTTTGTTGGCCAGCATCATCCGCCATTTTGTTTCAAAATGGTGGCCATTTTAAAATTTTTAAAATTTTTAAATTAAATGCGAAAAAATCAAAATTTGAAAAATATTTTTCTTTTACGCGTTAGAACTTAAAACAACGATTCCAGAACAGTTTTTATTTTGTCTATATCTTACAAAATGATTGAGTTATAGCACTTTGAATTTTTCTTATGGCTAACATTTTGAAACGATCTGATTTTTGTCACGTGATAACTCGCGTATTTATGAACCGATTTCAATGAAACTTGGTATGTACATAGTACATACAAATGTCTCGACAGAGTTCGTTGGCCAGCATCATCCGCCATTTTGTTTCAAAATGGAGGCCATTTTTTTTATTGGTGGCCTATTTTAAATTTTTTAAAAATTTAAAATTAAATGCGAAAAAATTAAAAGTTGAAAAATATTTTTCTTTTACGTGTTAGAACTTAAAACAACGATTCCAGAACACTTTTTGTTTTGTCTATACCTTAAAATGATTGAGTTATAGCACTTTGAATTTTGCTTATGGCTGACATTTTGAAACGGTCTGATCTGAACGATCCACAATGTTGCTTTAAAATGGCATACATTTTATGATATCGTGGAATTTGGTGACTCTCTAAATCGCTTAAAATAAAACCAGGTTGAATAAAAGATGACTAATTTCTAAAAATTTCTATTAATATTCAGTCTTGACAAAACTAGTATTCAATCTTATAAAATCACTAATTTTATAAGATTTTTTCCACTAATTTCAGCTTAGTATTTTTCAACAATGTAACTTACCTTAAAATAAATAAATAAATATATATTAGTATATGAAAGCTACCTCTTCCTCCCGGCATTGCCGGAAGGACTTTTTAAAACTTTCATTTTTCATCAATCAATAGGTCTATTTAATTTTCATTGTTGGTGATGAAATTTTTTTTCTTTTTTTTTTTTTTTTTTTTTTTTGAGATGGGAAGCGAAAAATTGATCACTTTCTAAAAAGTAAAAAAAAAAAAAAAAAAAAAAAAAAAAAAAAAAAAAAGTGAGATTTAAAAAAAACCAAAGCGCGCTTAGTAATGGGTTTAGAAAACGTTTTTGTAACAAAATTCATAGAGAATTTAATGCTCTTTCTTTTTGTAATTAAGTATGTTACGCAAAAAGTTTATAATTTTCGAATTACAGGCAAAATACTGAAAACATCTTTTACTTACATTCAGTTAAATACCTAATTTTAATGTTCTTTACTAAAGCTCTAAATACAAAAAAAGTTACAATGTTCTTTTTTTTTTTTACAATGTTACCGTTGTAATTCATCATGATTGTTATCATGCAAATACCTGTAATTTAAATAAGTTACATTAAAGAGGATAAAATAATAAAAAAATTGTGCCAGATTTTCGTTTTTGCAATTTTTTCACAAAGTTAGAAAAAATGAGTCACTTTCAGAAAGTTGTAGCGCGCTTAATATTGGCTTTAGAAAAACAGTTTTGGTATGAAATTTGTAGAGAATTTAATGTTCTTTCTTTTTGTAATTTAGTATGGTACACAAAAAATTTATATTTTTTGAGTTATAGGCAAACAACTGAAAAAAGTCCGAAAATTTTGTGTTTTTTTTGGCTTCACAAAATTTAGCCTCGAGATATTTTGTTGGAAAACCATTATTTCTTGTTACTAGCATCCCCATAAACATTTTAAAAACATAAATTCTTCTAGCAGAATTTTTGCATCTATCGGTTCTTTTTTCTGACAATTTGACTGGCCTAAAAATATTTCTGTTCAAAAATATTTTTCTACGTCAGTTCCTCAACAATCTGACTATATTAATGTTATACGTTAATTATTACTTCATGGTTTATATTCGTTTAGCGTTGTGGATCTTAGCTGATTTGAGACAACATAACTATATATTCTACTAACTATTTTGCCCAGTAATAATTTTGAGTGGATAATAATATGACTCTGATTATAAGGCACCAGTAAAGCTCAGTCCACATTTTCAGCTAACAAAAATTTGGGAATTTCACGAGCTTTACAAACAATCTGATTTCATTTCTTTTCTATGCATTTTTTTACATTGAAAATATTTGCCAATTTGTTACTGTATCATTTTTAAGATCGAGCTCTACTTTTCTGTCTGGTTCCACCAGTTTTTCATATGATTTCATAACTTTTTCTGATCCTTTCAGGAATTTGATGAACCAGCTTCAACTAATAAGTTTAAACTAATATTAGTATTAGGTTAAAGTTATTAGTAGACATATTAATTTGGAAAAATACCGGAAATAGCGCCAATTTGGCGTCACTTTTGGTGATTCATTTTGGTCACCAGATTTGGCGACATATCGTCAAGTTGGCGACAAACTTGGAAATGCTTGGTGGCAGAACCGCCCTCCTGGTAGTCCTCCCTACAGTTTCGCGTCCATTGGTCTAAACAGTTTTTCATTGCTCGATTTCTAAATCGTTATTTTTCTTACATATAGAAAGATTTTTTTCTAAATTATGCCTTTGTAATGGAAATACCTGCATTATAGTAACTGTTTTGACTTCGGAAATATTCAAATAAAGGTGTGATGTTGTTTTATCATAAATTTAGTTACAATTTATATATTTGTTTATGAAAAATATTCATTTTTTGTTTCAAATGACGTCAACAAAAATGCAAAAATCTATCAGGAGAATCTGAATTTTTATTGACCTATGAAAAAAGAACACGTGTTATAATTTTCTTTTAAATTATTGTGCTGTTTTTAGTTGGTGGCAACATATTAGCAATTAAAAAAGATAGATTTCTATGATGTTAAATCATGGAAGGAGTAGCGCTGTAAAAATTTTAAATGGATGCCATTTCTTAATTATTGGATATTTTTTGTCAGGATTTTCGAAAGGCACATGCCTAAATTAATAGCTTTCGAAGAAGCTATTACACGTCGCTGAATGTTTCTTGGTTCGGGTTATAATTGAGTTGTTTGCCCTTTTATCTTGTTTCACTCGAAAAAGATGACAAAACAGGGGTTCTGGATCCCCATAACTAATCGGTGGATCAGGTGGAAATTTTATGGACTTTGAGGTATATAATAGGACACTTCGCCTTTTCAATTTCATCGCAATCCGATGATAGGGTCCAAAGTTATTAAGGGCCAAACTTTCGACTTTAACATTAGAGATGCATCTGAGTTCTACTATTCAGCACTATCGTGCTGTATGACCAATTTTTAGCTTATGCATCACTTCGCTTATGGCAGACATGGATAATTAGAATCCCCTATGACTACTCTTCCATAATATAAAGGATTTTTTTCTTGTGCTCGATGACTTAGGATTTTGTGCGGTCGGCTCTTGGACTATTTCTTTATTAATTGTCGATTTCTGGAGGTGTTCACATTTCTTTTCCTGCCTCTTCCTGGTCGGTCTCCTTCATGGCCTAGCTTCTTGAATCTTTTGATTTTTTTGGAAATTGTTCGATGTAGCACTTCAAACAATCGAGTAATAACAGCTTAATGGCGATAACATACTTTCCTTGGCGATGAAGTTCCGAAATCGTGTTCTGTTTGTTTGCGATCCTCTTAATATATATATATATATATATATATATATATAGTTAGAATAAAAATTAATAAGTGAAAAAAGCCTCTGAAAAACCTCTGTCAGCGCCGTGCAAAAGGGAGGGGGGGGGGGGGGCGAAACGGGTTGCCCCGGGCACAGGAGTTTAGGGGGCGCCAAATTTACATTACCAAAGTTATTTTTGGCCTGTTACAAGAAAAAGTTGGGTGAGGGGGGGGCGCCAAATTGAAACTTTTCCCTGGGCGCAGTTTTCTCTTCGCACGCCTCTGCTCTTCGTCACAAAAAAGTAACTGATTTTACTTCTTAAGTGTGTTGGGTCCTTTATATTTGAATTTCTGCTACAGATCATTACTTTAATTAATTGCAACTTCTGCTCAGCAAATCATACTTAGTTAATATAGATCAATAAATATACTTCAGCTTTATTAACGAATTTAATGAGATCTGGGTCAAATTTCCAATTACATGAATCTTGTTGTTGGTTTAATTAAATAAACAAGATGCTTATATAAAAAAAAGAATTAAATGAGTTAAGATTACACCAGTTAACATTAAGAAATCATTAAGACAAACAAACTAAACGATAAATTAAAACGATAAAAAGGATAAACACAAATATTATTTAAGATTCTTTAAAATTTAATGAATACAAGTAAATAAGAAAGAACACAGCAAGATTCTCAATCTGACCCAGTCTCAAGTACTAAACCTTGATCTGCAGTAGAACCCAACATTTATCAATGTTGATTCCTGAGATATTAAACTCATACTGATAATTTAAAAATACAAGATTCAATCTAGCATTATAAAAGAGAGAAGAAAGATCCTGAAATCCTTCTTGTTTTCAAGAAGGCAAAGAAAGATATAATTTTGAATAAATTAAAAAACTAGAAATAATAAACATAAACACCCCAGAAATCAACAATGATATTTTTGACCAATTTCGTATAGAGTTAGTACATTTAATTTAATTTCTCCATTTTTTTTTTTTTTTTCTTTTATTCTGTTTATTTTTGTATGTAAGATAAGTTAATTCATTTAAGATCAAGTGAATTTCTTAACAGTTTTTGCTTTAAAACTTCTATTACCTAGTCAAGTATCTTTGCTCAGTTTAAGCAATAGTATATTAATTTATCAGTGTTAATATGATTTTTAATTATTTATTAAATTATTTTTTTTATTTTTTTTTAAAGAGTTATTTAAGAATTCCAAATAAAAAAATAGGTAATGGTTGAAAATTATTCTACTTCCAAACATTCAAAAAAATCTACTTTAATTTTATGGTATTGCAAAACTTAGTATAGTTATTTCGATACTACAGAGGTTAAAATTCAATTAAATTAATATCAAGGTAGGATAAATAAAAAAAAACTAAAAAAAAAAACTATACTAAAGCATATCCTTTATATACATTCTCCTTTATTTAATTTAACATAAAAATGAAAAACAAAAAAAAACATTTGATTTCACTAATACAACCTTTGTTGTAGATATATGGAAATACAAAATTACTACAAGATTACTCACTCAAATAAAAATTGTTTAAGATTAAATACAGAATATTTCTCTTACCAGCAGCTGGATTCTTTCAATTTTACCCGTTTTGGGGGTTTTTCACTTATATGATGGACAATAGTAAACAGGTCTTCCATGCACCAGAGCAACAGTCTCTACACAGAATTCCCAGTGTCTATACTCAGTTTAAGCAACAGCTGAATTCTTTCAAGTTTTCGTCTTAGACCGCTAATCATTCTACCGCTCACGGTGAAGGCAAAAATCGGAAGGGATATTGTTTCGCGGCAAGATCTCGGCTCTCTCCGGCAGGTAGCATTTCTTCTTGACGTACACTTGAAGTGTCTTGTCTTAGATTGCTAATTATTCCACTACTCACGGTGAAGGCTAAATCGGTGGAGACAGTCTTTCACGGCAAGATCTCGGTTCTCATCGGCAGGTAGCATTTCTTCCTGACGTACACTTGGAGTGTGTTGTCTTAGATCGCAAATCATTCCATTGCTCACGGTGAAGGCCAGATCGGAGGGGATATTCTTTCGCGGCAAGATCTCGGCTCTTTCCGGCAGGTAGCATTTCTTCTTGACGTACACTTGGAGTGCTTTCTCTTAGACTGCAAATCATTCCACAGCTTACGGTGAAGGTTAGAACGGAGGAAACATTCTTTCACGGCAAGCTCTCGATTCTCTCCGGCTGGTAGCACTTTTTCTTGACTTACTCACGACGTGCTTTCTCTCAGACTGCTAATCTCGAAGTACTCTTATGGCCTCCCCTCTCCCAGATTAAAAACAGGGGAGGGGGGGAGACAAGACTTATCCGCAATCGTTTACTAGATGCTCTCCATACGAAGCTCTGGCCAAGACTCCCTTTTTTTCCAAAAAACCAATTGCACATCCCTCTGCAAATCAAAAGGGGCACCAAAAAACTAGGAAGACTAATGCCTTCCCCTTTCTCTTCTGTTCCTAGAGTCCATCTCATTGGCCAAAGCCACAGGCACCCTCTCTCATGACCAAATATGGTCATCGCTCGCATCCCCTATTCTCGATCACGTGGTCAGTAGCAGGGCCAGCTGTCTCTAAGTTTTGCACCTGCTTGCAAACCAGTGCTCGCCGATATCCGTGAATTTGCCCTATTATCTCAAATCGGTCATAAAACTTTAAGGGTCTGGGAAAATATCTACTCCGCCTCAAATGACAGTCAACGTTTGTCATGGGTTATAAAATTTTAGGGTACTATTCATTCACGTACGTAAGCAATAAACTATGCGTGTGGGCCAATTTTTAACAAGGCTGAATATATCCCCTTTACAAACAAGCCATAAGCTACTCTTCTTCGAAAAAAATTAACAAAGGACCACTTTAGTCAAATAGTACAATAATTCCAGGACAGTAAAAGCATTCGTACGAACGGGTGTTATTTACGCTAGATAAGGGGATGGGAAACTTTCACTTTCATACACAACAATGCCCTTATTCTCGTGAGAACGAGAACGATCATAAAATAAATAGAAAAAAAAAATGTCCAGGGTTTTCGCTACTAAGAAAAAAAAAAGGAAGACTAATTTTAAATATGAGATACACAAAGCATTATAAAAAACCGTATTAAAAATATCTTAACAAGAGTGCTTTTTAAATTTGGAATATTAAAATAATTTATACAAAAAAAATATTACTAAAAAAAAAACATAACAAGAGCTCCCCCTCGTTGAAAAAAAAATAAACATTATTAGTTTTGAACAAAAACAAGAATTTTATTTTTTTAGCTAAATGACCACATAAGGTCAGTTAAAGAAAGTCCTAAAAAATTTAAAATTAAAACCAAAATGAAAGAAAAGATTAAATAAAAAAAACAATGCAGTACCCCGGTTGAAAATTAGGATAAAGATAATCGCCTAGAACAGATCAGACGACGACCCGAAAAGTTGATAACCTCACCCTACTAAGCTACCACACCAACTCTGCACACCGGTAATGCTAAGTTGAAGCTTGGGCAAAACATCTAGACGTTAAACATATACTAGGACCTAAGATGCTATTAAAATCTATATTATATACCTGGCATACTTAATTAAATCTCTACATCTGCTATACCGTCAAGAATACCAACACACTGGGATATCCCTATCTGCTAACACCTCTGTAAAAAGAAAAAAAAAATCCTAAAAAAAAATTTCCACAAGTAGAATGCAAGGAAGAGTTGTCCAGTGAATAAAAAAATTAAAAATTTTTTTTTTTTGAAAAAAATTTTGAATCCTGTGAGCAGGATAGAGCCAAAGGACCGAAACAATCAATTTCTGAAAAAATACAATAGATATACTACTTGCCAGCTGTAGGTATCACAAACATATACATATAATAGCACGATAACATTTTGTATACACATAAACAAAATAAAAATAGCAATAACCTTTCAGTACATATATAGGGTACACATAAAAAAAAAACACTAATATCTGTTTATATTCAGTGGCATAACATGTGCATATAAATAAAAAAAAACAGTTCAATGACTTGCATCGGTGACACAGTATTACATAAGTGTATGGGCATTTTATATCACAGCATTATAATTATATAGGTTACCTTGTGTAGCCTAGACTGATAATTATCTGCTTTAGTTATTATCAATGGGTAAATATTCCATAAACTAATAGTAACTAAAAAAAAATTCATAAAATGCTACACATAATACTTAAAATGAACTGATAATTTCACAATAGAGTTCGCCAATTTCATTGACAAGTACCACTAATTTTTTTAAAATACCCAATTTACACAAACAATGGGTATAATGTTAGAAAACTCGCATGAAATAACAAAACAGACTATATAAACAAAATATATACATATATAATACACATAAACCAGATAATATATCTGTGGGCTGTGGGGTGTACACTACCTGTATCTTAAATCCCCACTTCCCAAATAGAGAACTAATACCAAAAATATCCAAAAAAAATACAAAGTTAAAAGAAATGCAAAAAAAAAATAAAAATAAAAAAGATGAACTACATTCCTAACAGTATCTATACTATATACAAAAAGGGGACAGTAGGAATACGCAAGCATCACATATACTGCTACCAAATCTCTACTCCACAATTTCCTGACCCGAAATCTCTCTAAGTCCCCAAAATTAGCGCTAAAACCCGCTAAAAAATAAAAAAAAAGAACACATATAGGGGGCGGAGCACTTACATGATCCTAATTTATCGAAATAATCCATAAATCACCGAGAGAAAATACGGAACTGGCGGAAATCCACATTAAATAACAGTGGAACCAAATCAAAACAAACGATATCTAGGCTCGAAAATTACTTAAATTTTAGCTAACTCGCGCATAAAACCTTCCTAGAATAACTAAAATCACAAGTATTTATATACAATCTAAAAAAAATAAAGTTAAACCGCCCTAAAATTTATAATTCGGTCGCGAATCCCTTTTTCGAAACGCATACTCAGTTCTCGGAATTGAATAAGATTTGTTTCGCCTAGATAAACAGACGCCACTACGATCTCGCGACCGACTCACGCGCCCCGAATCATTAGGCGTTCCTACCTGCCTTACTCCCTCACAGTTATCAGCGCTCGCTATTACCGTATTTTCCCGTGCTTCTGAGAGCAACCCACCAACCGTTTCCTCGCTACCCTCTTGTCGCCTGCTCGTAGATTGCACTGCAGGTTGGCTGATTCCTTGACATGGAATGGGAGGGGGAAATCTATTTATGAAACGAATCCTTTTCCTTCGCGTAGTGAAATCGAGTTGAGAATGATTTGAATCATTCGTAGTTGATATCAGAGGTTGGCGTTTGTTTTGGTCTACAATATCGTTTCCACTTTGCTCATTTACACCTGAAATATGCCTGTCTTTAAATAAAGTGAGGCGGTCTACATGGACAATTTGAGTTTTAGACGGATTAGCAATTAATGCTATCTTAAAATTAACTTCACTGAGCTTCTCAATTATAGTAAATGGTCCGTTATTTAATTTCGACAATTTTTTCGTATTGCCAGCAGTGATGGATGGGTTAAATAACCATACTCTATCGCCTACTTTTAAATCCTTAACGACTGCAGTTTTTTCTCTGTATCTTTCCTGGCTTTCAGACACCTTAACTAAACTATCATACACCTCAGCATAGACCTTTTGGAGTGCAGGTATTAATAATTCACAAAAAGATGGGGCGTCGTTATAGCTAAACCTCGGCGACTGCGAAAATAGATTATATGGTAGGTTTAAGTTTCTGCCATATAAAACTGCTGCGGGGGTTAATTTAGTCGAAGAATGCACAGCTGAACGCATCGCTAATAGGGCAAATTTTAGTTTAGTATCCCAGTCTGACTGGTTCTCATTTACAATGTGACTGAGTGCGTTTTTTAAAGTTTTATTCTGCCGTTCAATCTGTCCATTCGAGGCTGGGTGAAAGGCAGATGTAGTTATATGTTTAATACCAAACATTTTATATACATGCTCAATCGCTTCCGATACTAAATTTCTTCCATTATCTGTCGCAATATACACAGGAGTGCCATAACGTGAAATGAAATCGGCAAGTGTATCTGCGATAACATCAGACGTGGTAGAGCTAACAGCATAGGCTTCTGGCCATTTAGTAAACGAGTCTATATACGTAACAATATGGGTGTTACCAGAAAACGTGACCGGTAACGGGCCAATTAGGTCTAGATGAACTTTGTTCATGGGAAATTCAGGTGTAGGCATCCGTTGAAGGGGTGCCTGCTGATTTGGTTTATACGCCCTCTTCTGCTGGCAACTAATACATGATTCTACTAGATGCTTGACATCGGCCGACATTCCGGGCCAGTAAAAGTGCTCCCGGATGCGGTCAATCGTTTTCTTAAACCCTTGATGACAAGCCGCTAGAGAATCGTGTGTTAGAGCGAACACTTGCTCAATCATATCCCTAGGAACTACTAATTTAATAGGGTTATTTATTACACTTGAATCTCTGGTGTCCTCACATACGAGAATATCATCTCTAAAAAAAAACTTCATGTATTTAGGTGCTATATCTATATTTTTGTCTAATTTTCTAGCTATTTCACAACATTTCTTATCAATTTTTTGTAATTCACTAATTTTCTCAATTAAATTTAAATGGGGAACAAAAGTAGTTTCTTTTTCTACTTGAATACAAAAATTACCCTTACTAATCTCAGGTGATTCATCAATTTTAGCAAATCTAGATAGAAAGTCTGCTACACTATTGCATTTCCCTTTAATATATTTAATAGTAAAATCAAAATCTGAAAGAGTACATACCCATTTGGCTATACGTGAGGTGGGGTCATGAATCTTTAACATAAAAGTAAGTGGTGCATGATCAGTAAAAATGTTAAAATGAGTGTTAGCTAGATAACACTTAAAATGACTAGTCGCCCAAACCAGAGCGAGAAGTTCTCTCTCAGTGGCAGAATATCTTGTCTCTGCACCTTTTAGTCGCCTACTGGCAAACGCCACTGGATGAATTTTATTTTCATCATCCATTTGTGACAAAACAGCACCCAGTGCTTCTCCACTCGCATCTGTATATAGATAAAATTCTTTAGTGAAATCAGGCAGTACTAGGCACGGTTTAGATATTAAAGCCTTTTTTAAATCTTCAAATTCCTCCTGGGCTTCTTTTGTCCAGGCAAAATGTCCAGTTTCCTTAGTCAAATCGATTAAATTAATTGCCCTTTTTGTGAAGTCAGGTATGAAACGCCTATAGAATGATAGGGTTCCAATAAAAGACCTGACACCTTTACGATTAGTAGGTGGTTGCAATTTTTCTATTATCTCAATATTTTTATTAACCGGGGATACTTGCCCGCTATTAATTTCAAAGCCAAGATACTGGATTTTATTCGAAAGAAAATTACATTTACTGGGCTTAAGTTTCAGTTTATGTTGTCTTAGTCTATCAAATACTAATTTAAGTTTTTCAAAATGGGATTCTACATCAGACGAAGCAATGACAATATCATCTATATACACTAAAATTCCTAGATTTCCTAAATCTCCAAAAATGGCATTCATTAGCCTCTGAAAACTATTGCCTGAATTGGACAACCCAAAACAATTTCTATTCCACTCAAAAAGACCTTTATGCGTGATAATAGCAGTTTTATGCCTGTCTTCGGGTCTTATGACCTGTTGAAAAAAGCCACTAGTTAAATCTAGTGTTGAAAAAAAATTAGCTCCACTTAACGCATCAACAGAGTCAGTAATGTTTGGGATAGGATATGCATCTTTGACAAGATTCTTGTTAAGTTTACGAAAATCAACAGCTAACCTATAAGAACCATCTGCTTTTTCTACAAGAATAACTGGTGAAGCAAATTCAGACATAGACGGGGAAATAATTTCAGCTTGCAGTAAAATATTAAGTTGATCTTCCATTTCCTGGCGTAATTTATATGGGACTCTATAAGCTTTGGATTTTACAGGTTTATCAGAGGTTAAATTTACAACATGGGGTATGGTATTACAGCCTGGTAAGTCTAGGACAGAAGCTGCAAACACATCTTTATTTTGGTCTAAAAATTCTTGCATTTTAGATTTTAAGGGGGGGTCTAGATGGCTTAAATCAATATCAGAGCTCCAAGTGAGATCAGCGTGATCAAAGTCAGCTATTGGAGTGGTTAAATTTACATTACAAGTTATATTATTATTATTTAAGGGTATATTAGATTTATCTACACACTTCTGAATTTTAGCAACATAAGTATTTTTCCCTAGCTTAACAGTTTTATCTGAAAAATTAGCAAGCGAAACAAAAAGGCCATGTTCTGGAGTACAAATGGCTCGAGAAATAAGAAGCCCTTGGCTTAAATTCTTCGCTAAAGGTTCTAATATCAGTATATCATTATCTTTTATAAAATTATTTCTATTACATTTAACTTCAGCTATTAATTTTGACTGGGGGGGAACAGAAATTCTCTCGCATAAAATAGCTAAGGAAGTACTTTCACTATTCCTGTTATTATTGTCAACAATGCCTGACTCATTAGTCTGATTTGCTCTATTTACTAACTCATTTTCATTATCTTCAGATATGTAAAAATTTTCATGGACATAGATTGAATTTTCCTGTACAATTTGACTCGCTGATTGCTGGCTAAGGTCTAAAGGCACATTATTCTCATTAATTTCACACTCATTAGTACTTGAGTTACTCCCTGGTACACTTTGCAAACAAAAAACCTGAGCAATTTCACTTTCTGACTCTTTCGCAATAAATGTTATGCTTGAGTCTACCCTTTCCTCCATAATGGGATACATATTACCCTGAACCGTCTCATTTCCACTACTCAGATTCCCAAATTTTTCTTTTACACATTCCTTACTCTTTTTGTTTACACTTTTCCTAGGAGTACTCTTATTACTACACTTACTTCTCTGTTCACTATTAGAACTTTGCTTGCCTTTAGATTGCACATTACAAGTATTTACATAATTATTCTCTAAATCTATACTATTTACACTGATACTATTTACAACATTTTTTTCTCTAGAATTTTTCACAGGTGAAACATTTGACATATGACTCTCTACTATTTGCTTACACTGCGTTTCAGTAGGAACATCTAAAACCACATTGTTATTTTTACAATTAATTACAGCCTGATATTTACTTAAAAAGGGCATCCCCAAAATTACACTGAACTCATCGGCCAACTTACCGTGGACAATAAAAAACTCAGACTGACATAATAAATTATTAAATTTAAAATTTAAGGAAATTTTATGGTTTAAAAGCACTCTCTAGCCAGTCACCGTTAAAATAGGGGTATTGCACTCTACAATTTCATAAGAATCTAAACCATTAAGTATTGTATTACTTAAAATATTTATAGCAGATCCTGTATCACACAGCGCATTAAAAAACACATTATTTACATTTATGGCGACAGTAGGTAAATGATAAGACTGGGGTGAAAACATACTAAAAATAATTGGGAGGTCTAGAGGCCTTGATGGAGACGATTCGACCAAATCGACACCAGCCCTTACCTGTTTAAAGAATTGTTTTGATTATTCGCTTCACTAATTGAGCTTTGAACATTCTCGCTTTCTATATTTACACCATTATCATTATTTCTATTCCCTCTACCTCTGTAATTATTATATCCTCCCCTGCGATTTTGGTGGGACTGAGAATAACTACCCCTACCTCTTCCTCTAAAATTCTGAAAGTTCCCTCTATTAGCATTTTGGTTTTGTGGACAAAATCTGGCTATGTGCCCTGTTTGGGAACACACGTAACAGATGAATTCTCTATACTGAGGCCTCTCAGTAGTGTGAAAGTCTCTTTGCTGATTGCTACCCTCTAAAAATCTCTCTAATTTACTAGTAAGAGCTTCTACCTGCTCCCGCAGTTTACTAATTTCCTGTTCTGACTGATTAGGGTGACTTGGCTGGATAGCAGCACATGCAACACTTTGCTGGGCAATTTGGGGGAAAAAAGGGTTCATATTCTCTACCTGCATGTTATATAAAGGATTAACACTTTTTAATGCTTTTTCCTCAAGGAGGGCAAATTCTAAAATTTCAACAGGTGTCTTAGGGCACCTAGTTATAACTCCTCTTCTTATCTCAGGAACTAAATTACTTAATAACATAGAATGCAGTAGAGCTTCCCTGCTTTTATCAGCAACATTCTGTTCTACACCCTCCACTACTAATGCTTTAAGGGACAAATCATATGCTCTGTCGTAAAATTCCTGAACAGGCATACGGGGATTTTGTTTAAAATTCAAAAATTGGGTCAAAGCAATATCAGGGGCTAGCTCTTGCGTATATCTCTCTTTAAGTACTTTAATTATTTCTTCAGTTCCCTTAGTGCGGTGCAATTTATATATCCTAGCAGCATTCCCACTTAATCTACTTAGTAGGGCAAATTTTTTCTCATCCTCTGACCAATTAAAGAACTCGGACAACTGCTCATACTTTTCTAAAAATGCAGAAAATGAGCAAGAGTTGCCTTCGCCACTAAAAGGGGGAATAAGACTGACATTTTCGATTAATGCGCTCTTTTTCTGAATAAGAGCGAGCTCCTTGAAATGCTGGTTTTCTGTCATTTTTAGGCAAAATTTCACACCGAATTAAAAATAAAATAATAGAAAATAAAGTAATTTAACTGCTACTTAATTCTCAGATGCCCAAGAAAGAGAGAAAAAAAAATAAATAAAAAATACATAAATACATAACTTATATTGGCATATAATTTACTCAGTAAGCCCAAACACTCATTTAAATGTAAATATAACAGTAAAAATTTCAAAATAAATAGTTTTTTTTTTTTTTGAAAACCCGGTAAAATTGCCTAACTAAAAAAAAAAAGCATTTGAAATTAGTAAGCTATGTACACCCCTATTACTTATGCACAATATACACTAAAATAATCATACATAATACACAATAAAATCACAAAACACATATATTTTCATTTCGTTTCACTCTTAATACAGTAAATATATATCAAAATTCAGGCTATTGTTGTAATAAATAGGCTCTATTTCATAGAACTATTTTTATACTTATTGTATCACAATAATCAGGCTTTTCACACACGGCATCATTTATTTGTCACAATAACCAGGCTTTTCACACACGGCGCCATTTATTGTTGGGTCCTTTATATTTGAATTTCTGCTACAGATCATTACTTTAATTAATTGCAACTTCTGCTCAGCAAATCATACTTAGTTAATATAGATCAATAAATATACTTCAGCTTTATTAACGAATTTAATGAGATCTGGGTCAAATTTCCAATTACATGAATCTTGTTGTTGGTTTAATTAAATAAACAAGATGCTTATATAAAAAAAAGAATTAAATGAGTTAAGATTACACCAGTTAACATTAAGAAATCATTAAGACAAACAAACTAAACGATAAATTAAAACGATAAAAAGGATAAACACAAATATTATTTAAGATTCTTTAAAATTTAATGAATACAAGTAAATAAGAAAGAACACAGCAAGATTCTCAATCTGACCCAGTCTCAAGTACTAAACCTTGATCTGCAGTAGAACCCAACATTTATCAATGTTGATTCCTGAGATATTAAACTCATACTGATAATTTAAAAATACAAGATTCAATCTAGCATTATAAAAGAGAGAAGAAAGATCCTGAAATCCTTCTTGTTTTCAAGAAGGCAAAGAAAGATATAATTTTGAATAAATTAAAAAACTAGAAATAATAAACATAAACACCCCAGAAATCAACAATGATATTTTTGACCAATTTCGTATAGAGTTAGTACATTTAATTTAATTTCTCCATTTTTTTTTTTTTTTTCTTTTATTCTGTTTATTTTTGTATGTAAGATAAGTTAATTCATTTAAGATCAAGTGAATTTCTTAACAGTTTTTGCTTTAAAACTTCTATTACCTAGTCAAGTATCTTTGCTCAGTTTAAGCAATAGTATATTAATTTATCAGTGTTAATATGATTTTTAATTATTTATTAAATTATTTTTTTTATTTTTTTTTTAAAGAGTTATTTAAGAATTCCAAATAAAAAAATAGGTAATGGTTGAAAATTATTCTACTTCCAAACATTCAAAAAAATCTACTTTAATTTTATGGTATTGCAAAACTTAGTATAGTTATTTCGATACTACAGAGGTTAAAATTCAATTAAATTAATATCAAGGTAGGATAAATAAAAAAAAACTAAAAAAAAAACTATACTAAAGCATATCCTTTATATACATTCTCCTTTATTTAATTTAACATAAAAATGAAAAACAAAAAAAAACATTTGATTTCACTAATACAACCTTTGTTGTAGATATATGGAAATACAAAATTACTACAAGATTACTCACTCAAATAAAAATTGTTTAAGATTAAATACAGAATATTTCTCTTACCAGCAGCTGGATTCTTTCAATTTTACCCGTTTTGGGGGTTTTTCACTTATATGATGGACAATAGTAAACAGGTCTTCCATGCACCAGAGCAACAGTCTCTACACAGAATTCCCAGTGTCTATACTCAGTTTAAGCAACAGCTGAATTCTTTCAAGTTTTCGTCTTAGACCGCTAATCATTCTACCGCTCACGGTGAAGGCAAAAATCGGAAGGGATATTGTTTCGCGGCAAGATCTCGGCTCTCTCCGGCAGGTAGCATTTCTTCTTGACGTACACTTGAAGTGTCTTGTCTTAGATTGCTAATTATTCCACTACTCACGGTGAAGGCTAAATCGGTGGAGACAGTCTTTCACGGCAAGATCTCGGTTCTCATCGGCAGGTAGCATTTCTTCCTGACGTACACTTGGAGTGTGTTGTCTTAGATCGCAAATCATTCCATTGCTCACGGTGAAGGCCAGATCGGAGGGGATATTCTTTCGCGGCAAGATCTCGGCTCTTTCCGGCAGGTAGCATTTCTTCTTGACGTACACTTGGAGTGCTTTCTCTTAGACTGCAAATCATTCCACAGCTTACGGTGAAGGTTAGAACGGAGGAAACATTCTTTCACGGCAAGCTCTCGATTCTCTCCGGCTGGTAGCACTTTTTCTTGACTTACTCACGACGTGCTTTCTCTCAGACTGCTAATCTCGAAGTACTCTTATGGCCTCCCCTCTCCCAGATTAAAAACAGGGGAGGGGGGGAGACAAGACTTATCCGCAATCGTTTACTAGATGCTCTCCATACGAAGCTCTGGCCAAGACTCCCTTTTTTTCCAAAAAACCAATTGCACATCCCTCTGCAAATCAAAAGGGGCACCAAAAAACTAGGAAGACTAATGCCTTCCCCTTTCTCTTCTGTTCCTAGAGTCCATCTCATTGGCCAAAGCCACAGGCACCCTCTCTCATGACCAAATATGGTCATCGCTCGCATCCCCTATTCTCGATCACGTGGTCAGTAGCAGGGCCAGCTGTCTCTAAGTTTTGCACCTGCTTGCAAACCAGTGCTCGCCGATATCCGTGAATTTGCCCTATTATCTCAAATCGGTCATAAAACTTTAAGGGTCTGGGAAAATATCTACTCCGCCTCAAATGACAGTCAACGTTTGTCATGGGTTATAAAATTTTAGGGTACTATTCATTCACGTACGTAAGCAATAAACTATGCGTGTGGGCCAATTTTTAACAAGGCTGAATATATCCCCTTTACAAACAAGCCATAAGCTACTCTTCTTCGAAAAAAATTAACAAAGGACCACTTTAGTCAAATAGTACAATAATTCCAGGACAGTAAAAGCATTCGTACGAACGGGTGTTATTTACGCTAGATAAGGGGATGGGAAACTTTCACTTTCATACACAACAATGCCCTTATTCTCGTGAGAACGAGAACGATCATAAAATAAATAGAAAAAAAAAAATGTCCAGGGTTTTCGCTACTAAGAAAAAAAAAAGGAAGACTAATTTTAAATATGAGATACACAAAGCATTATAAAAAACCGTATTAAAAATATCTTAACAAGAGTGCTTTTTAAATTTGGAATATTAAAATAATTTATACAAAAAAAATATTACTAAAAAAAAAACATAACAAGTGTATGTAAATTAGTTATTTTTTGTATTTAGCGGTGATTAAAAATGATTCTACAGAATTGTATAAATGGAGCGGACATGTGCTGTAACTAACTTATATTCCAATTTGGTTTTGGGCGTTTTTATCAAGCTTAAGTTCTATGTATGTCTCTATTAACTTCTTTGTATAACAATAAATGTACGTTTTTCACGAACGTATTTTTTATTTTTCCTGTTTTTAAGTTAAAAAATCTGCATTTTTACTGAGTTCTTTTCGAAATCTGAGGATTTTCGGAGTAGCGGTACTCTACTGTAATTTAAAGCAGCTGTTAAATGTATCAATACAATTTCTAATTAATTGGAATAATCTAAAAGTCCCACTGAGAAATTTCAGAATTTATAATTTAGCATTTAAATTCATTAATCAAATCCCCCATTTTTTTAACCAATAGAAAATTTGAAAATCGCATAAATTTCCATAGAAAAACAATTTTTTAAAGGAAAAATAGGTTCTGTAATTTTCGAACGAATGAATCAAATTTAACCAAAAATTACACAACTGAATCCGAGTATCTCAATAAGTATTCAATTACAAACTAATCGGATGTTTTTTTCGGGCAGTTATCATGAAACAGACACACATACTACAAACATCCTCGCATACAAAAACAAACCAAAATTTTTTCGTATTTCCAAAGTGAGCTTTTACAGAAGTTTTGGCCATAAGAATGCTCTAAATCAGTTACAATTTTATCCTGGTAACTTTGTTATGAAAATGTTAAACAAGTTGAATGTAGATTCTGCCATTGTAGAATTCAGTTTCGTCTCTGATTAGGAAAAAAATACGATAGAGGTCTTTTAGAAGGGCGACCCCGTTTAGAATCCAATGAACTAACTTAATTTTTCTTGTGTTTATCAATATAATACCAAACAGAACGGCGTGAAATACCGAATTGAATAGCAATTTCTCTCTGAGACATTGGAATTGCGGAATAATAAAAAGATACAATTTGACGTGCTACTTCTTCATTGACCAGATTCATCAAAAACGAATTTTTTCTTTAGTTAAAACGCTTTTTTATAGACTCTGAGAAAAAAGAAATGGATTAAAAAAAAAACAAAAAAAAAAAAAAAACGAGTGGAATCCTGTCGAATTCGACGAATGAAATGTTTAAAAGACCCCGATCGATTTGGTTTTAAAAAAAAAAGCAAAAGTAATTACATTATTGAATCAATATATAATAAATATATTTACAAACTTAATGTCAAGTTTGCCAGTTACAATTTTGCATGCAAATATTCGCGCATCTTCAGTTAAAATTGTAATCTGAGTGCCGTGAAATCCAGAAATTTTATTTTATATGCACTCACAGAAAAATAGTTTTATTATAAAAAAAAAAAAAAAAAAAAAAAAAAAAAAAAAAAAAAAACTAATTTCATTTTTACTATGACATTATTTTCACTAACTGAAGTCATCTGAAAGTAAAATCTCAATCTCACTGTCCATAATGAAAAGAAATATTGAAATGTAATATCGTTATGAGTAAAAATGCGATGTTTTAAATAGTGACGCCATTTTCTCTTCAAACGTTTTTTAAAAGTTATCGTTATTAGTAATATGAAAAAGGCATCCGTAATAATATTGTAATTCCTATTTATCTGGTTGCTGAATGACATCATTTTCCTCATTTGAAATTTTTCTTATGTTTCTTTAGACATTAATTTTTATCATAAATTATCTTTTGTTATTTTATTTACACTATTAATATTATTTCTCAGTAAATATATTTTTTTTTACCTCAATTAGTGCATAATTATACGCAATCATTTTATTGTGGTTAAATTTTACGAAAACAATTAACTTTTTTCTTTTAAATGAGAGGAAATGTTCACTGATGAAATAAAGCTTCTGACTGGTGGAAAGTGATAATGGAAAATAAATTTTTATTATCGAGAGAAAAGCAAAACTGAGTTGCCACCATCTTGAAGAAATATCGTAAAAAGCATTTAAAATTAAAAATAAAATATAAAAATGGAAATAAAAAATAGCTAAAATGGGCATAATTACAAATAAATAGCTTTCATTAAAAAAAAAATAATTATAAAAAACGGTTGAGTAGAAAATTCAGGGCTGATGACTAAAAAAACAGCCAGGTCTTTTAAATCTATAGATTGTATGAATGTCTCGTTTTAACGGCCAGATTATGAAAAAGTGGGCCACAATTTTTGGCACGACACTTTATAGCTTGTCTGAAAGAAATAACATCAGAGGCTAAAAATATTTAAAATAATTTGATTTCGCTTACCTAATAAAAAACGTAAAGAAAAAGGAATAAAAAAAATTAAAAGAAAAATAAATTTATTTAAATAAAAAAATATCAAAAACAAAGTTTCTATTTGTCAAATTCTCCTATGAAAGGAAAAAGTGAAAGAAAAAATCCTCCGAATAATAAAGCAAAACAAACTAGTTGAGCAAGAAAATGGAATAAGCTTTATAATTAGATTTTCTAATCTAATTACCCCTCTCCCTTTCAAATTTATGATGCCAGTTTGCAAACAAACATTCACTGCAGATATAATTGAACGAAACACGAAACATATGATGTTATCTAAACCTTTCTTTTCTAAGCTTAATATTGTATGCTATATATTTTCTTTTTGCTTGATTTTAATTTTTTTTAATCGTCTGCGTTATTCTTTTTCTTTTCTCTTTTTACAAAACGAAGGTGAATCATTTTCTTTATTCGGACGCAAGCCTGTTATTTTATTTGGTTTAATCTCAGCTGTATATCTTTTTACTTCCCATTACTTATGTTTCTTTTCATTATCAGACATTTTAAAATTTATTCTACATAACGAGAAATAATAAGTTTTTACGAAAGAGCCATTAATAAACAGCATTGTAAATCAGTAGCCATAAATTGTAAACTCATTTCGACTAATCATTTTTGAAAAAAAAAGTTTTCAAAAGTGGCAACAAAGATAAATTAGTTACACAGAAAATCTTGCTTACGAAGTATAAATAAGCGAGTCCCTTAAGTGCTATTTCTCACTTTTTTCTATTAAAAAAAATATATATTGCTATATTTTATTGTTCAGAATAAAAATGTTTGTATTAAATTGCTTAAGTGTGATGTATATTTCAAAATCTGCTGTTAATGTTTCACTTAGAATCCATAACTCACTAACGTAAACAGTAATAAAATATTAAATATTCAGTTTCACAAAAGAATTTTTAGTGCCTCATAAAGCTATTTCTTATGCTTAAAATTTTCATTTGCATGTAATAATTTATGAAAGTAAATTATAGTAAAAATTTACAACCACTCAACACTTCTTTTTTAAACTTGTTTGTTGAAGAGAGATTAATAAATTAAAATCTTTTGCACACACACACACTATTCTGTTAAATAATAATAATAATTAAAAAAAAAAAAAAAAAAAAAAAGAAAAAACTGTTAATAACATGCATAAAAGCTGTATACATAATTGCATTGAAAGCAAAACATGCATTTCAGCAATTTTATTTAAATGTTAAAGTACATATTTGTAAGTTTTTAAATATGAAATTTATAAATTTGAAATTCTGCACACATTTCATTTTTTTTTTTTGAGAAATAAAATGGATAAACAATATAATGATGTCAAAATTTCCTCATTCTAAAAGTTTCCATTAAGAAGCTAGTAAGCTATTAAGCTAGCAAAGTAAGCTTAGTAAGCTAGCTGAAAATTATATGTAGAGGCGTTAAGTTAAGGTAGGGAGAGAAGTTCATTTCAACAATTTATTTACTTTAATATAAAAAGTGAGCAACGTTAAAAGGCACCAAATAAATTAAATTAGCAGCAGACCGGTTTTGGCAGCATATAGCGTACCGTCGTCAGTGCTGAGGGAGGTAGAAATGTGCTTGTTATTATGATCCAATTTCTATCTTCCTCTGCACTGACGACGCACAGTGGGGCAGGAAGCCTCCAAAGTTGGCAAAAAATAAAATTTATTTTGAAGAAAAAAAAGCACATCACGGATTCTTTTGTAGAAGAAAAGTAGTAAAATTTTAAACTTTTACATAAGCTAAAAGCTAAATAGTAATTTATTAATTAATTTACAAACCTTTTTCAATATTTTTTGTAGAAAAATGAGTTAAAAACGAGAATTTAAGATAGTTTTATACTAATTAGATATTTATAAATCATCATAATATCGCATTAAAAAATGTAAACATAATTAATAATTTTAATTCTTCTCAAGCAAACCTTATAATGAATATTAGCGACTCGTTTTGAAGGATTGGATCAACCTTTCTCAGGCAAAATGTACGTATTACTACACTGTAAAAAAAAACGGACGATTTAAGGGAAGTATTACTGGTAATCTAGACGCCAGTACTATTTACTGTTTTTTAACGGAAAAATTTCCGTGAATACTCCGTTTTTTTCGACTTTTTCCCGGAATTTACGGAAGTTTTTCCGTTAAAAAACAGTAAATAGTACTGGCGTCTAGATTACCAGTAATACTTCCCTTAAATCGTCCGTTATTTTTTACAGTGATAAAGACAGCAGAAGAAAAACTGTTTCTGTTGTTTTAGTGCTAACACACACTTTTTGTTTTCCTGTTTTTCAGATCTTAAACTCATATATGTCACGTACACTAACGAATATGTAGAACTAGAATTGTATAACCGTTTTACTCTTGATATTTTTGATCGTCCAGAACAAATTCAGACGGAATATGAAGATGGGCACGTTTGCTTTTCATTGATGCTTCTGTTTGTTTTTCAAATCGAGGAAATGAAAGCCTTGCCACTCTTTGCTCGATTTGCCAAGCCACTCTTTGTTAATTCTAAAGCATTTTCCTTGTGTCGCAAGGCTTTTGCTCATCGGAATTTATATTAAACTTTAAAACATTTAATCTTCTTTTCATTTAAACTACTTGTTCGTAGTTTCTCCGATTATGGAGCTCTTATACCGTAAAATCACATTACTTTTCAAAAGTTTTTTGTTAAAACGTTCCATGATAGTCAGTTTCATTTAAATACATTGTTTTGTGATAAACAATGCATTAAAATTCGTATTTAACAAAGAAAATATTTATAATCATGTTTGGCACACCCGTACACTAACAAAAATTTAAGGATGATTAGCTATAAAAATGACCATACAATTAAAATAGTGGCAAAAAGGAGCAAGATTTTCTGGCATATTTGTCCTTTTAAAACTCATACTTAGTAGAAAAAATTATAATTAACACTTAACTCGCCTTAACTCATAATTAAAACCTACAATGTTTGTAGACAGTGTTAATTTTTTTTTTATAAATTTCACCACTATATATTCTAAACGTCTGTATATCTATAAAAATCGTATTAAAACAAATTGAAAGTTAATGAATTATTGTTACATACTTGTAGTTAAAAGTTCCATAGTCAAAAAAAATTATTTTTAATTATTATAGCGAAATTAACAAACGAATGTTGAAACAAAATTATTGATTTTTTTTTCACTTATTACCAAAGCACAATATGCAGTTTAACTTCTTTCTCTAGTGACGATCAAAATAACTTTGCGCAAATTTTAATACTAGGCAGATGTGTACTGACATCTGCTCTATTAAAGTGACGTATGTCGGTAGTTCAAAATAAAATTTCATTTTTTCGATTTTTTGCCAGTTTTGAAGGCTTTTTGCCCCACTGTGCGACGGTACGCTGTATGCTACCGAAACAGGTCTGCTGCTAATTTAATATATTTGGTGCCTTTTAACGTTGCTCACCTTTTATATTCCATTACATTGCATCAAGCTCTATCTCAATAATTATTAGTTTATTTACTGCTGATGTATCATTATTGTTAAAAATTATTCAACTATAATTAATTAAAATATGATTAAAATAATTTCAACTGAAAAAAAAGTGAAAGAAAAATTATATGTCAAGCATAGATTATGAAGCACTTTCAGAATATTTTAACGCAATTTTGCCATTTTAAGGGCTCCAAGATACAAAAATCTTTAAATAAAATAAAATAAAATAAAATAAAATAAAATAAAATAAATAATAATAATAATAATAATAAAAGAAAAAAAATCATGCATTAAAAATTTCTATTTTTTATTCTGCTTAAAATGTCGTTTAAATCCTGTTAATATTTTAATTGGAACAAGAAAATGAAATTTTCATGTTTTGGTTTGTTTTTAAAATCTAGCTTTCAAGTTATAGTTGTTATGGAAACGACTTCTTGTAAAAATGCTTTTTTCTTCATGATGGGTCACCATTTCTCCTACTCAAATTGTTATAAGTGAAGAACCGTTACAGATAAATGGATCAAATTTGCAATATGTCTTTTACAATTGCTTTATTTTAACTTTGATTCAACAAATTAAAAAAAAAACTTTAATTTTAAAAATATGATTTTTTAAAAAAGTTACATCATTTTCTCAAAAAATAAATATATTTAGTTTTATTTAAATTAATAATAAAAAAAAAATACTGAATCAAAATTAAAGCTTATCTATTTCTGTTTATTTAACACATTAACGCCTGAATTATTTTGTTCACTAAAATTTAAATTTTGTATTTCCCACCACTTTTAAAATCAAATTAGCTTTTATCTAAAATTATCGAGGATTCTGTCTCGTGAAAGAAGGTATATATTTATCTTCTTCTTTACTGGTGGGAAAACCGCTTTCTTGCTGTTTTTGTAACCGTCCTCAAAAGAGGACGCTGGGCGTTAATGGGTTAAATGAAAAAAAAAATAATTCTACAAATAATATTTCGAGTTATAACGATTTTAATTCACCCCATGTTTTTAATAAATTAAGTTTTATCATGTGATTTGGTTCACAAGTAATATGATTAACCTTCACAAAAAAGTTTAAAATTTTAACTCAATAAATAAAAATATCCCGGTCCCCATTAAAAAAAAAAAAAAAAAAAAAAAAAAAAAAAAAAAAAAAAAAGACGATACGTAACTAAACATTTTTTTTGAACGCTCCTGTACATGATCTATAGTTTTGTATATACGCAGACTAATGAGCTAAAATTTAATTTAATTATAAAATCGAAAACTCACCTTCAGCAATTTTCACCAATTGACGAAAATACACTCAAAAAATTTTGCATGATTCTCTACAGACCGCCAGGCGGCAGAACAAACACGTTTTCATATCTGTTGGTGCAGAAAAATATAATGATAAATCTACAAGTCAGCTGCCAAAATTGGCTTTCCAGATGTTTTCCAACAAAATATGACTTGGCAGACCCTTAACAGTTTATTTGTAGAAATTGTGAATGAAGTCACATTCGCAATGTTTGCAGAATATAGATTAATTGACATACAGGGCCACACAAACATCACAATCGGATACATGGCCGTCTATGGATGATATTTTTTGGAAATGTGATTTCAGTACTTTCAAGAATGTTTTAGTTTGAATCAAATTTTAGCTAAACAGTAGCGTAGAATAAAGGTACTAGATAAACTACAGTGTTGAAGAAAAGTATTCAAGTACGTTTCCATCTATTAATATAAGCTGACGAACGAGAAATTTAAATTTGTTATGCGTTTTTTTTAAAATTTTCTCATTATGTAGTATATATGTATTAACGTACAAATCAAATACAGGGCTGTTAAAAAAAAAAAAATGGAATATATATTTGGCTGTGGAAAAAAACTGCTGAAATCACGTTTTCAAATGTTTTATCTGTTTTCTAAAATTTTACCTGATTTCTCTAAATAACGAAGTTTTGCTGAAGATTTCAGGAAGTATTGGAAAGTGTTTCATAATCTACGAGTAACGTATAACTTTTCTTTCTCGCTTCAATACTTTTTTTACTATGTTTTTAAATATGGAAGCAACGATTAAATTTACATTGGCGCTGAATTATGCAAATTAAACCAAATCATCAAAGGTTAATTCCATGAAAACTTGTTATGTCTATCACACAGCTAAAAACCGCTATGCTTGTTGGCCACCGTTCTTTTCGAAAAGTTTTTTTTCGCCCTATTCAACTGATGAGATATCTTCGATAAAATAAATCACATTTTTCAGTTCTAAAATACTGGTATCCAAAAATCGTTGTGTGTGACAGACATGACAAGTTTTCATGGAATTAGCCCAAAATGTCATACTTTGATGGGATTAATTGTAAAAATCCTCCTTTAAAAAAACAAGGTGGAACCCGTCGAAATTCGACGAAAGAAAATCTTTAAAAAAGAACTGTTCCACTGATTTATAATAAATCTACAAAATTAGTTACAGTAAGAAATGCATCTTATATTGGTCAGTGTCACTCTCAAACAAATATTATTTTAAGCTAATATTAACAAAATACTATAAAACTCAATTATCCAAATTATTAAACGAAATAAAACCGAAATTCATCGGATTTTATAACAGATGATATTTTTAAAGAAACGGAAAAAGAAAAGGGGGTGTCTCTGTTGCCACAATTACAAAATTGGTGCTAAAAATTATTAAAAAAAATTAATATAACAAAATTTAATTGATATACAGCCTTAAAACAAATTGCATTTAAAAGTACATTTTTTTCTCTATACGACAATGTAAAAATTTAAAATGCACGTTGTTTAGAAGTGTAAAATTTGCAATAGCGAAAATTGCAAAAGTGAAATTGCATGGAAAACAGTTGCGCATTTTAATTTCTTTCTTTCTTACCTTTTTTTCAATTTTAAGAGAAAATGGAGTGATTTTGTTGTCACAATTACAAAATTGGTACTAAAAACATAAAAAAAATTAATATCTTAAAAAGAAATTGAGATACAACTTTCAAACAAATTGCATTTAAAAGCACATTTTTTTTTCTCTACACGACGATATAAAAATTTAAAATGTACGATGTTTAAAAGTGTAAAATTTGTAGTAGCGAAAATTGCAAAACCGAAATTGCATAGAAAAGTGTTGCGTATTTTAATTTCTATTTTTTTTCAATTTTAAGAGAAAATGGAGTGATTCTGTTGCCACAATTAACAAATTGATACAAAAAAAACTATAAAAAAATTAATATCTCAAAAAGAAATTGAAATACAGTTTCCAAACAAATTGCATTTAAAAGTACATTTTTTTCTCTGTCCGATGGTGTAAAAATTAAAAATGTGCTATGTATAGAAGAGTAAAATTTTGTAATAGCTAAAATTGCAAAACCGAAATTACAGGAGAAAGTGTTGCCATTCGCAAAATGACGTATGCGTTACGCACAGATACGTTTGGCCTTTATAATATAGATTAATTTATTGTTATACCAATTTAATGTTCTAATTTTTTGTTTCATGAATATTCAATTAGAAAATCAATAATTTAATTGAAAATACTATTGGTAACTATGTAAATTTCAATTTTAAACCGAAAATAAATGGATTTCAAATGTTCATATAATATAACTTGTTTTCTGAATAGTTATATGGCTTTGTATAGAAAATCTAATCAGAATATGGGATTTTATAATATATTTTCCTCTTCCTAGCTGGAGGAATCATAAAACCTATTAGTACTGTATCAGTATTTGCGAAATTGGCATTATCAAATATTAATTACATTCAGTTTAATTAAAATTCATCTGAAATCTAGACACTTATTTGCAAAGCGCATAAAAGTGAGAACGAGTGAAAATGTATGCAATTAGTAGTCGCATTAATCACTGTGAACAGCACGGTACGTATAACTGTTAAATTCATGTTGTTGCAAAATGATGCACGTATGCGCAAAGCCTCTTGAATATTCGATCTGCAACCGAAAGCGAGTAAATTTTAATTAATTTATTCCATTAAAAACACATCATTTAAAAGGGCCAATAATCGATACACTTAACTGAAACTCAAACTAATGTTTGAGTTTGATAAACATCTAAACATTAACAGGGATACAATTTAACATTCTGCATAGCAGCGACATGTCTGAGGTAGAATTTGATTTGGGTTTTAAACTAAAAAGCATTACTTGTCAAATAATTATTTCGAATAGCAAACGAAGTTGTTATCAACATATAATTAACTCGAAAAGTTTAATGCCATCTTCAAATTCTAATTAGCGGAGCACTCAGTCATGTGCCTAATGATGTGAGTTAGCCAGGTATCATGTATTTGGTCATTAGTGCGTAAAATAAAGGAGAGAAAGTCTTATTACAGAAATGGAACAAAGTCGAAAGGCTTCGCAGAAAATTCTGCTGATTTCACCGTTGCCATATCTCGACTGCGAAATATTTTTAAGTAGTATCAATAATGCAGCGGCTAACGACATTTTAAAGTGCCCTGATTTTTATGAATTTCAGTTTTCAACTATTTACTTTATTAACTTAAGTTGAGTTTAATATGTGTTTTTTCCTTCGAACTGACATATATTTGTGCTTGTAATGATATACTTAATGATGAATTTAGATTCGTTGCAATTTCTGCATGCATTTTTTAAGATGTTATAATAATAATTATTGTTAAAGCTTTTCTCAGTTATTTTTATGTTAAGGGTAATTCAATTTTTGTTAACGATTTCCATTTGTCGATTATCTGTAGACATTATAATTAGGGCATATTGTTCTCTGATATTTAAATAAAAATTACATTGCATTATCTTTTAGTAAGTTGTTTATTCTCATTATAGAAAATAATACAAATAAAAGTATTTCCATCTGTGAAATCGCTGTGATGTATAATGTCTAAGAAAGTGCCTTATGTAGTTTATAAAGAATATTTTCTTGCTATTGTCAACGTAATTATTTAAAAATTCAAAACAGGCACACATTTGTTTTGTGAAATTGCAAGACATTTTAAAGTATTAGTAAGCACGCAACGTCAAATTGTATTTAAAGTGCATTGATTTTAATCAGCATGAGTTTTTCAATTGTTTATGTAATTAATTTGATGAAGAGCTTAAACTATACTCTCAACAATCGTAAGCTTGAAGACACAAGAACAAAATTCAAAATTTCAAATTTTAAAGTCTAAAATTGAAAAGGATTTTCATATTATTGCTTAAGAAAAATACTAATCTAAAGTTGGAAAAGAACATTTGTTAATACCATCCAGCGAATAGTTGATTATGAACAAAGTGCTTATGTATTCAGTTTGTCTGTTTGACTGAGGTGCTCTAACTTGCGTAAATATACTTGGATTGTCATGTAATCGATATATGTTAATAAGGTTTATTATGACATGTTTGGTATTAAAAATGAAGTATGTAGCGTTTATAGTTCATTTACTGGTAAACTCAAAAGAATTCCGCCATATTTCAGTCTATAAAGAAAAACCGTCTGCGATGGATTTTAACCCCTTCGTGACGGGAGCCTTTTACGAAAATTTTAATGTTTTGTCATCGGTTTTTTAAAATCAGAAATTTGTGCCTTTTTAAATTGAGAAAATGTTCGGATTAAATAAGGCAAATTTCACTGTGGCAATTTACTGTGAAAATTTAAATAAGAACTGGGCCCTTTTTATATAATCGGTCTGTCAAGTCATATTTTGGTGAAAAACACTTGAAAATCCAATTTTTGTGGTTGATTGTAGGTTTACCATTATGTTTCCTGCATCCAGAGGTATGAAAACATCGAGTACTGGGAACAGGAAAACATAACGGTAAACATAGGAGAAAACAGATAAAATCAGGTTTTTAGGTGTTTTCCACCAAGATATGATTTGACAGATCGATTGTGTTCAAATATACGAATAGAGCTGTAACTAATTTTGAAATTTCAGCCGTGAACGCGATAAGGTGATTGTCTGTGTTGTCGCTTCCCAGTCTATTAGAATTATCAGTTAACATAAATAAATAATTTCAAAGTTACCTGTTGAATACAGTCAATCAGAGCAACTTTGACCTATAAGGGTAACTTTGGTCCAAGAGAGAGAGAGAGAAAAAAAAAAGATTAAATCTGCTACATCACTCGAGTTAACGGCAAAGTTCTGGTCTCAAAATATAGATAGCAACGTAAGTATGAATTTGGCAGCCCTGTGGAAATAATTCATCAAGATTCTACCATGGCAGAATGAATCAAAGTTTCGTAAAGGTGGAACAAAATTACCCCGATTGACTGAACTTTTTTTTTTTTTTTTTTTTTTTTTTGTCATTACGAATGTTAATGAATTATATGCTATTTTTTGTTATTGTTAAAAGTGTTTGGAAACCATTGCTTGCAATAAAAAGTAAATGCATATTATAAATTGTGACTGCTAGAATGTATTTGTTTTTGTGCATTTTTAGGTAGATTTCGTATGAAATACTACCTATTGCAATCGCACCAGTTTATATATATATCTATCTATTAGGTAGATTTCGTATGAAATACTACTTATTGCAATCGCACCAATTTATCTATCTATCTATCTATCTATCTATCTATCTATATAGCTCACTTTTTTATGGACACGATAACTTTTATAATTCTTCACCAATCTCCACCAAACTAGTACATAAAATCAAAGGGGATAAAATCTCGGCTTAGTTCGTTAATGGGCAAAATCGGACCAAGGGGGGCGGAATAGGGGGCGTTTTTGTGAAAACCGAAAAAACGCCGTAACTTCTTTATTAAAGTAGATATCGAATCGGTTTAAAGTTTATATTACTTCTTAAAAATGGGCCAAAAGTTTATGCATGACAGATTTTTGATAAATTTAGAAGTGGGCTCAAGGGGCGAAAAAAAAAACAGGGGTTTTGAGAGAAAAAAATTCATAACTTCGTCAATTTTCAAGATATCAAGTCCAACTAAATTTTTTGTAAATGTTCTTAAAATTATCTAAAACTTTTGTATTTACAAGTTTTTGATAGGATCAACTTTTACCCATGAAAAAAAAATTAAAAACGAAAAGAAAAAGGGCGGTGAAAAAAGAGAAAAATCCATAACTCCGTCAATTTTTACGATATCAAATCTGATTAAATTTATTTTACATCTTCTCAAAAATATCTACAACTTTTATATTGACAAGTTTTTCATAGGACCTATTCGTATAGCAAAAAGAAATTAAACAAAAATAGGAGTAAGAGAAAAAACCTCAAATCCAAACTGCTTATATTCTGACTCATTTTTAAATTCATTTTTGATTTTAAACGCATCCAAATGGTAGATCCTCTTATTTAGAAACTGTATAAAGTGACGCACTGGTCAATTTTCTGATAAAGACAGAATATATTTCAAAAAAGGCTACCAAAAGGGGTATTTTGAACAGAGTTTCCCAAAGTCATCGGGACTGAAAATTTAAGTTCAAATAAGAAATTGCGTTTTTTTCTGACTCGTTTTTAAATCCATTTTTGTTCTCAAACACATCCAATTTACAGATCCTCTTATTTAGGAACTATATAATGTGATGCATTGATCGGTTTTTTGATAAAGACAGACTATATTTCGAAAAAAGTTACCAAAAAGTGTATTTTGAACAGAATTTTCCGAAGTCTTCGTGATTTGAAAATTTAAGGAAGTTTTCACATAGCAAATTGCGTTTTTTATGACTCGTTTTAAAATCCATTTTCGCTCTCAAACGCATCCAATTTACAGATCCTCTTATTTAGGAACTATATACTGTGACGCATTGGCCAGTTTTTTGATAAAGATAGAATATATTTTTAAAAATGCTGTCAAAGTGAGTATTTCGCACAAAATTTTCCGAAGCAATCATGATTAAAGAATTAAGGATGTATTCAAACAACAAATCGGTTATTTTATGACTCATTTTTAAATTTATTTTTTTTCTCAAATGCATTCAACTGACAGTTTCTTGTTATTTAGGAACTGTATAATGTACTGTTTTGGTCGATTTTTTGAAATAAATTCAGAATTTATTTCAAAATATGTTGTCAAAATGGGCATTTGAGCTGAATTTTTCTTAAGATGATTCTGATAAAACCAGTTTTTGCAGAAAAATGAAATTAAAAAATTTTCATAAACGGCCAAATGAAGTTATTAAACTGGGTTTATCTTTAATCATATATTTTTTTTTTGTTGAAATGAGCACTCTTCGAAATCTACCTCCGCCTATAGGCCCAGCCGACAGGGATTTTAATAATGATAAAAGGCAAATCATTTAAAACTGTATGTCAAATATTTATTTTGATCATATGTACAATCCTTTATTAGAATAAAAGTAATCTTAAAAGATCTCTATTCTTTTTATAGATACATATGTCTTAAAATTTATTTTTCAAATCAATTATACTGATTATTAAAATGAACCGAAATTTTAATATTTTTAATGAAACTGTTTTGGAAAATTACAAAATTTAGATTTGATTTCATGAAAATTACTTCAGGGTTAAAATGTATTTCGAGTGCTCATCTCCATTATGTATTATTTTCTTTGTAATTGCGACATGAGTTTTCTGGAGCTATAGCCAATCATTTAACTTCATTTTTAAATTAATCGTATGTAAATCTAAAATGACGTTTGACCTTTCGCCGCAATTATAGAAACAGTTGTTTAATGAGTGATTAAGAAAATGATTTAAAATTCAAACACATTTTCACTTATTACCTTTCATTTTTAGCATTTTTAAAATTTCTGTATTTGTACTGAATACTAATAACCCTTAATTGTCGGATAGTCTCTTGATTGTTGCAGAATTTATTCAAAGAGTATTCGCAATTTAAGGTCCGACGAAAGTTTTGTTGGGGTCGAAAGTTAAGGTTTGTTTAATTCAAAGGTTTCGAAAAGGTTTGTTTCTAAAAACGAGAAAATTTCCATTTGTAGTAATTATTTATTATACTTTATGCCTTTAATTTTTTTTAGACATATTAAGTACTATATTGAACTAAAGACTTTTTATTGTTTTAGAACACAAAGATATTTCATTTTAAAAACTGCATTAAAAGGAACGCGACTTTTTTTATTTTCTAAAAGTTTTTGATTTAATTCAATTTATATATATGCATTCCAATGTGCTATGAATTTTGAATGGATTATAAATAATCTCTAAGGGCATTTGCTAAAAAATACGGAATTTAAAAGGAGTGAAAATGCACGAAAAGCGTTCTAAAAATATTCTAAATTGCGATCCTTAAACAATCTCTGCAAATAAAGAAACCGATCTTAAATTTAATGAGATCAAAATGATGGTGCAGTCCTTGCTCCAACAGAGGCTATATCTTTTGTCAATGCAGCTAACCCAAAGGAGGTTCAGGAGCAAAAAACGTTCTAAAAACGTGATGTCTGTGTTACTGAAAGCCTTAGAAACATAAAATTTTGCATGTTAATTACTTATAAGATATAAATGATCACTAAGAACATATGTCTTACGTTATACATAAGGTCATTATATGCACAAATATTTGTTAACATATACGAAATTTAAAAGGGGTAAAAATGCGAGAAAAGCGTTCTAAAAAAATTCTAGATGGTGATTTTTAAACAATCTTGAGAAGTTAATGAACCGATTAAAAAAATAATGATGTCAAAATGATCGTGACAGTCCTTGCTCCAACAAAATTATTGGATAAATTATGGGATTACAGTGGGATTCTATGGGAATTTGGCGAAATACCAGAATTAGCGCCAAATTAGTATCATTTTCAGCAAGTAATTTGTGTCGCTTTTGGCGATATATACCCAAGTTGGTGACAAACTTTTCTGGTCGACGGGATAATCAAGGAGTACCGAATTGCGTAAAAGAAATATCCTTATTAGTGGGATTTAAAGAGAGATAAACAGCCCTAATATTCATATTTTTAAGTATGAATGGAATTTTTTCCGAAACATTCCTGTAATAAGGCTAAATGAGCAATGCACTATAACGTTACAAATGTGCAAGAAAATATAGAAAATGACAGCGAAAAAAAAAGTGCGTAAATGCCGGGAAAAATTGTAATATTAATATTAAATAAATGTAATTTAATATTAAGCCTATTTATTTCTAAAAGGAAACATAAACCTACTTATTTGACAAAAAATAATGATATCCCAGCAAAAACATAAATGTCAAAGTATGCCAAGTTCGTTAATGGTTTCGGTAATAAAAGAAGTGAGATCTAACTGGAAACCAAGTTCTTTCGAAGCTCATTAAATCATAGCTCCTGTCATGCGTAATGCTCTTCGATTGTTTAAAATGATTTGTTATGTTACTTTCTATTCAATGGAGCGACTTGACAAGTTTTCACCCACCAACTGTTATCTTTGAGTCTGAGTACAATTTAGTCTATTATGTCACTGGCAAAGATCTAGTTAATGAAGTATTCGAAAAAGTATATCGAAGTTAAGGTATTGATAAATTAAGGAAGTGATTAACTAAATAGAGAAATTTGAAAAGAGAGAACTTGCCAAGTAGCTCCATTGAATATCAAGTAACATAACAAATCATTTTAAGCAATCGAAGAGCATTACGCATGACAGGAGTATGATTTAAGGAGCTTCGAAAGAACTTGGTTTCCAGTTACACTCTAAAACTGGGAGGAGTGAAAAGCTCACTTTTTGTAGAAGTGATTTGCATTTTCACTCTTTTTAGAGTGAACTTTATACAAATACACTCTTTAAAGAGTGGAATTTCCGACTCCCTAAAAAAAAGTGAAATATCTCACTCCGTTCTCGAGAGTGAAATATCTCACTCCATGGTCGAGAGTGAAAAATCTCACTCCGTCAACGAGAGTGAAAGCCCGGCATTATACGCTTGAAAAAAATCCCCGCTCAACTTTGAACCAATATATGGAGTAAAACAATGAAAAGTACCAAAATATGTCAATTCTTACTTTTCAAAAATTACATTTTATAATACAACCTATAAAATTACGCTTATTTGCCATTAAAACGCACTCGTTTTCAAAAATGAGTGTCACTCCTTCGATAGAGTCAACGGTCACTCTTAGAAAGTGACTTAGATATGTATTACGCATCAGCCAATCAGAAATCGTCTTCTCAGTTGTGATGATAAAAATGTTTCCGCCATTTTATCGTGTCCGTTATGTGTCTCACTTTCGTTTCCTCGGTCTACAAATGTGGATCTTTAATTTGTATTATTAATACTGAAAAGTAGTTTAAATTTCGATCTTTGAATGATATACAACGATATCTTATGATTCAAAATAATCCACATAGATTAAGTTTCTTGATCTGGAGTCAAAATAGAGAACAAATAATTCAGTAAAAAGCAATAATACTCCATTAATACTCAGTGACGAAGATGTTGCACTGCACATATCTTATTTATCAAACAAAGGATTATTATTCATCAAACAAGGGATAAAAAAACCGGTAAGTCAATTTTAATTTCAACTTTTTATTTTCCGAATGTAACTTCTAGAATGTTGAGTTAACGTTTTATTTTAACAGGAAGCTGTCTGCTTCTGCTATCTTTATGTGCGTGGAGGGAAAAAAAATCGCTGACGCAAAGATTTGTGTTTTATCCTTGATGTTTATAAATGAACGGCTATAGTAATTTTAAAAGTTTGCAATATGACTTATATTAGATGAAATTTATTTATTAGAGATAAATAACTCATTAAAATTGTTTTTCCAATAGTAAGAATAATACATATGTAGTAATTTCTTGTATTTTATATTTTCTTTATTTTTCTTTTTCGTACATGAGTATACTTTTATAAAACTTTAACTCACATTTATAGAATACTATAGGGTAGATGTAACAGTAATGTACACACCTGAATGTTTTTGGTTTATAAAAAAAAAATAATAACTAATAAAAATTTAGCTTTTATTTATTTATTTTTTTTTTTTCGTAACTCGCCCTTGCATATTTTATAATTTAGCACTTTTGTTGACACTCTTAATTAAACCAATCAGGAAGCACAAAATAATGTTTTTAAGTTTCACTGTTTTTCATTGAAAATCGTGTTTTCATTGAAAATCATACTAAGAGCTGGCTTCATTTAATAAATTTATGTATTCCTTATTTTATTGCAAAATTTCCAATTTTTTGTTTTTGTAGTTGAAGAAAGCTTTGAATTTTTTATGTATTTAATATCGTTTATAAAATTTCATTAATTTTTAAGGTTTTAAGAGGAGTGTCCATTACTGGAATACTTAAGTAGTGATTTTCCAGTAACGTACACCTCATATAGGCACTGTTAAAAAATCTATTACGGTAATGTTTATAGTGCATAAAATATTTTGATTTAATTAAAAACTTAAGTAATCAATTTTAATTTTTAAATTGCACTTACCAAAATGTAATGACACTAAAATTTTTATAAATAGTTGTTTTTAAGTTATATTAATGTGACTTATAAAATTTCAATATCTTCTTCATTTTATTATTATTTTTTAAAAATGAATCTAACGATGTTTTGCCAATTATATAATCTGGCAATCAAACCGCTCATGAAGCCGAAAAAAAATGTTTAAGGGCACAGTCAAAGAGGGGCTTATAGGGCTTAATCGTTCACCATTTAAATAAAAACACTTAAGTTACAGAAGTCATCAAAAACACATTTTCTCTTAAATATTTGTTTATTTTTACTTTTTTCAATTTTGTCTGCAGATATTTTTTTAAATAACACTTTCATTTTTGGTACCGGTTTTGAAAGTAAAAGAAACTTTATAAAAATGTCTGAGACCGAAATCGAAAAAGTAAAAAAGATGCGATATAGAGACGAACCTCAGCTATTCAATGTAAAATAAATAAATAAAATGTCCAAATGCAAACGAGATATTAGAAAAATCTCTCCCCATAGGATTAGCATTAGCTCGTGAGTGTCTTCGCCGGCAGGTACTACATGCACATCTACTCTATATACGGAAATAAAAAATTGAAATTAAATATGACTTACCATGTCATTTTATAAATACGGCTTGTATTAATATATATTTTTCAGAAATAAGATTTTAATTATACATAAAAAAAAACCATAGATAACGTGCATTATGGATTTATTATGTAAAACTTAATGGGTATATCTGAAAAAAAATATATGTTTAATATTTTAAAACTGTTTAATAACTTGTGCTTATGGGCATTTTAAAACTATCATATATTTATGGGACTACCAATGAAAGCAAACGCAAGGAGAAAGATTGGAATAAAATAGTTTATTTCTGTCAATAATCTAATTCATGTGTAACTTTAATTACGTTTTCCCTTAAAAAGTTCAATTAATGTTACATACTTTGAATTAAATAAATATTGTCAATAAAGTATTTTATTCCAATCTTTACCACGTTTGTATTTATTTTCATTGTATGTTCTAAAAGACACGATTCTTTTAAAATGCCCATAATAGTAATAGAAAAAGAAATTCATTGCAAAAAAAAAAAAAAAAAATAAATAAATAAATAAATAAAAGAGCATTTACTCCTATGAAAAAGTGACTACTCACTCCTACTAGGAGTGAAAAAACGCACTCCTTTAGGAAAAGTGAATAGTCACTCCTCAGAAATAGTGATTATTGACCCCTGTGTAGAGTGAATATTGTCTTCCTAGGAGTGAGTATTCACTCTTTCAAAGAGTCAATGATTCCACTTTTGCCTAAAGTGAATAGTCACTCTAAAGAGGTTCGGCATATTTTGAGTCTGCGATAGAGTGAGTATTCACTATTCTGGAGTGACTATTCACTCCTTTTTATTTAGAGTGTAGATCCCACTTCTTTTATTAGCGAAACCGTTAACGAACTTGGCATACTTTCACATTTATGTTTTTGCTGGGATATCTATCTATCTATCTATCTATCTATCTATCTATCTATCTATCTATCTATCTATATATATATATATTTCACTTTCTTCTAGACACGCTAACTTTTATAATTATGCTCAGATCTTCTTCAAACTTTTACATAAAATCAAGGGGCATAAAATCTCGGCCGAGTTCGTTAATGGGCAAAATCGGACCAAGGGGGTGGAAAAAGGGAGGGTTTTTGTGAAAAACGAAAAAACACGATAACTTCTTAATTAAAATAGATATCGAATCAGTTTAAAGTTTATATTACTTCTAAAAAATGGGCTAAAAGTTTATGCTTGACAGATTTTTGATAAAGTTAAAAATGGGCTCAAGGGGCGAAAAAAAACAAGGTTTTTGAGAGAAAAAAAAAATCATAACTTCGTCAATTCTCAAGATATCAAATCCAACTAAATTTTTTATAAATGCACTCAACATTATCTAACACTTTTGTATTTACAAGTTTTTGATAGGACCAACTTTTACCGATGAAAAAAAATTAAAAACGAAAAGAAAAAAAAAAGGGGGGGGGGGGAGTCCATAACTTACTCAATTCTGAAGCAATCAAATCTAATTAAATTTATTTTACATCTTTTCAATAATATCTACAACTTTTACACTAACAAGGGTACTACTCTGTTATCCCGTCGACCAATTTCGCCAAATTATACAAATTGACAAACTAATAGCCAAATTATACATATTTGCATAAATTCTTATTTTAAATTACAAAAAAACAAATAATTAGCAGAATATTAATAAAAATACAACTAAAAAGTCCTTCCGGCAATGCCGGGAGGAAGAGGTAGCTTTCATATACTTATATATATATTTATTTATTTTAAAGTAAGTTACATTGTTCAAATATACTAACCTCAAATTAGTGGAAATAATCTTATAAAATTAGTGATTTTATAAGATTGAATACTATTTTTGTCAAGACTGAATATTAATAGGAATTTTTAGAAATTAGTCATCTTTTATTCAATCTGGTTTTATTTTAAGCGATTTGGAGAGTCACTAAATTCCACGATATCATAAAGTGTATACCATTTTAAAGCAACATTGTGGATCGTTCAGATCAGACCGTTTCAAAATGTCAGCCATAAGAAAAGTTCAAAGTGCTATAACTCAATCATTTTGTAAGATATAGACAAAATAAAAAATGTTCTGGAATCGTTGTTTTAAGTTCTAACACGTAAAAGAAAAATATTTTTCAAACTTTGATTTTTTCGCATTTCATTTTAAATTTAAATTTTTTTAAAAATTTAAAATGGCCGCCATTTTGAAACAAAATGGCGGATGATGCTGACCAACGAACTCGATCGAGATATTTGTATGTACTATGTACATACCAACTTTCATTGAAATCGGTTCATAAATACGCGTGTTATCACGTGACAAAAATCAGATCGTTTCAAAATGTCAGCCATAAGAAAAATTCAAAGTGCTATAACTCAATCATTTTTTAAGATATAGACAAAATAAAAAGTGTTCTGGAATCTTTGTTTTAAGTTCTAACACGTAAAAGAAAAATATTTTTCAACTTTTAATTTTTTCGCATTTAATTTTAAATTTAAATTTTTTTTAAATTTAAAATGGCCGCCATTTTTAAACAAAATGGCGGATGATGCTGACCAACGAACTCGGTAGAGACATTTGTATGTACTATGTACATACCAAGTTTCATTCAAATCGGTTCATAAATACATTAGTTATCGCATGACAAAAATCAGATATATATATATATATATATATATATATATATATATATATATATATATATATATATATATATATATAAATATATATGTCAACATTTGAACGGAGGGTGGTTTTGGGGTCTGGGGGTCATGATCGGTGAAAATATACCAAAATTTTCAGGAAGTGCTTTCCCCCGGACGGCTGCAATAGGTAGCTTTTTACTTTTTGTAATGACAGCTACCTAAAAGTCGAATCAAATTCACTTAATGACTTTTTAAACACGCGAATTGTATTTAATGTCATTGAATGTGACATTCACGATCATCCATTATTGGCATTTAATCTTATAGTTTGGCAATAATTTTTTGGTCGACGGGATAACCTAGTAGTACCCAAACAAGTTTTTCATAGGACCAATTCTTATATCAAAAATAAATTAAACAAAAATAGGAGTTGCATAAAAAACCTTAAATCCAAACTACTTATTTTCTGACTCATTTTTAAATTCATTTTTGATTTTAAACGCATCCAAATAATAGATCCTCTTATTTAGGAACTATATAATGTGACATATTGGCCAGTGTTTGATAAAGACAGAATATATTTCAAAAAAGGCTGCCAAAAAAGGGTATTTTGAACAGAATTTCCCGAAGTAATAGTGATTGAAAAATTGAGGAAGTATAACAAATTGCGCTTTTTCTGAGTCATTTTTAAATCCACTTTTGTTCTCAAACGCATCCAATTTACAGGTCCTCTTATTTAGGAACTATATAGTGAGACGGATTGGCCAGTTTTTTGATAAAGGCAGAATATATTTCAAAAAAGGCTGCCAAAATGGGCACTTCGCACAAAATTTCCCAAAGCGATAATGATTAAAGAATTAAGGATGTATTCAAATAACAAATGGTTATTTTATCACTCAATTTTAAACACAATTTTGCTCTCAAATGCATTCAATTGACAGTTTTTTGTTATTTAGAAACTATATAATGTGTGTATTCATCAATTTTTTGTTAAAGGCTAAATATATGTATTTTTAAAAATTGTCTAAGTGGGCACATAGCAAAAAAAATTTCCCAAAGCGATCTTGATTAAAGAATTGTGGATGTATTAAAATAACAAATTGCTTATTTTATGACTTATTTTAGGTAGCTTTCATTACAAAAAGTAAAAAGCTACCTATTGCAGCCGACCGGAGGAAAGCCCTTCCAGAAAATTTTGGTATATTTTCACCGATCATGACCCCCAGACCCCAAAACCACCCTCCGTTCAAATGTTGACACACACACACACACACACACACACACACACATATATATATATATCTGATTTATGTCATGCGATAACTAACATATTTATGAACCGATTTTAATGAAACTTGGTATGTACATAGTACATTCAAATATCTCGGCCGAGTTCGTTGGCCAGCATCATCCGCCATCTTGTTTCAAAAAAGCGGCCATTTAAAATATTTAAAAAAAATTTAAATTTAAAATTAAATGTGAAAAAACTAAAAGTTGAAAAATATTTTTATTTTATGTGTTAGATCTTAAAACACCAATTCCAGAACACTTTTTATTTTGTCTATATCTTAAAAAATGATTGAGTTATAGCACTTTGAATTTTTCTTATGGCTGACATTTTGAAACGATCTGATTTTTGTCATGCTATAACTAACGTATTTATGAACCGATTTGAATGAAACTTGGTATGTACTAGAGATAGGCATTATTTATCGTATTAGGATAAATAACAACGCTATTCTTTTATGGTGCATTATTTAGTAACAGATTAACGGAAAGTCCCTGTTAAATTTGGAACGTACACTCTAAATAAAAAGGAGTGAATAGTCACTCCAGAATAGTGAATACTCACTCTATCGCAGACTCAAAATATGCCGAACCTCTTTAGAGTGACTATTCACTTTAGGCAAAAGTGGAATCATTGACTCTTTGAAAGAGTGAATACTCACTCCTAGGAAGTGAATATTCACTCTACACAGGGGTCAATAATCACTATTTCTGAGGAGTGACTATTCACTTTTCCTAAAGGAGTGCGTTTTTTCACTCCTAGTAGGAGTGAGTAGTCACTTTTTCATAGGAGTGAATGCTCTTTTATTTATTTATTATTATTATTTTTTTTTTTTTTTTTTGCAATGAATTCCTTTTTCTATTGCTATTATGGGCATTTTAAAAGAATCGTGTCTTTTAGAACATACAATGAAAATAAATACAAACGTGGTAAAGATTGGAATAAAATACTTTATTGACAATATTTATTTAATTCAAAGTATGTAACATTAATTGAACTTTTTAAGGGAAAACGTAATTAAAGTTACACATGAATTAGATTATTGACAGAAATAAACTATTTTATTCCAATCTTTCTCCTTGTGTTTGCTTTCATTGGTAGTCCCATAAATATATGATAGTTTTAAAATGCCCATAAGCACAAGTTATTAAACAGTTTTAAAATATTAAACATATATTTTTTTTTCAGATATACCCATTAAGTTTTACATAATAAATCCATAATGCACGTTATCTATGTTTTTTTTTTATGTATAATTAAAATCTTATTTCTGAAAAATATATATTAATACAAGCCGTATTTATAAAATGACATGGTAAGTCATATTTAATTTCAATTTTTTATTTCCGTATATAGAGTAGATGTGCATGTAGTACCTGCCGGCGAAGACACTCACGAGCTAATGCTAATCCTATGGGGAGAGATTTTTCTAATATCTCGTTTGCATTTGGACATTTTATTTATTTATTTTACATTGAATAGCTGAGGTTCGTCTCTATATCGCATCTTTTTTACTTTTTCGATTTCGGTCTCAGACATTTTTATAAAGTTTCTTTTACTTTCAAAACCGGTACCAAAAATGAAAGTGTTATTTAAAAAAATATCTGCAGACAAAATTGAAAAAAGTAAAAATAAACAAATATTTAAGAGAAAATGTGTTTTTGACGACTTCTGTAACTTAAGTGTTTTTATTTAAATGGTGAACGATTAAGCCCTATAAGCCCCTCTTTGACTGTGCCCTTAAACATTTTTTTCGGCTTCATGAGCGGTTTGATTGCCAGATTATAAAATTGGCAAAACATCGTTAGATTCATTTTTAAAAAATAATAATAAAATGAAGAAGATATTGAAATTTTATAAGTCACATTAATATAACTTAAAAACAACTATTTATAAAAATTTTAGTGTCATTACATTTTGGTAAGTGCAATTTAAAAATTAAAATTGATTACTTAAATTTTTAATTAAATCAAAATATTTTATGCACTATAAACATTACCGTAATAGATTTTTTAACAGTGCCTATATGAGGTGTACGTTACTGGAAAATCACTACTTAAGTATTCCAGTAATGGACACTCCTCTCAAAACCTTAAAAAATAATGAAATTTTATAAACGATATTAAATACATAAAAAATTCAAAGCTTTCTTCAACTACAAAAACAAAAAATTGGAAATTTTGCAATAAAATAAGGAATACATAAATTTATTAAATGAAGCCAGCTCTTAGTATGATTTTCAATGAAAAACAGTGAAACTTAAAAACATTATTTTGTGCTTCCTGATTGGTTTAATTAAGAGTGTCAACAAAAGTGCTAAATTATAAAATATGCAAGGGCGAGTTACGAAAAAAAAAAAAAATAAATAAAAGCTAAATTTTTATTAGTCATTATTATTTTTTTTATAAACCAAAAACATTCAGGTGTGTACATTACTGTTACATCTACCCTATAGTATTCTATAAATGTGAGTTAAAGTTTTATAAAAGTATACTCATGTACGAAAAAGAAAAATAAAGAAAATATAAAATACAAGAAATGACTACATATGTATTATTCTTACTATTGGAAAAACAATTTTAATGAGTTATTTATCTCTAATAAATAAATTTCATCTAATATAAGTCATATTGCAAACTTTTAAAATTACTATAGCCGTTCATTTATAAACATCAAGGATAAAACACAAATCTTTGCGTCAGCGATTTTTTTTCCCTCCACGCACATAAAGATAGCAGAAGCAGACAGCTTCCTGTTAAAATAAAACGTTAACTCAACATTCTAGAAGTTACATTCGGAAAATAAAAAGTTGAAATTAAATTGACTTACCGGTTTTTTTATCCCTTGTTTGATGAATAATAATCCTTTGTTTGATAAATAAGATATGTGCAGTGCAACATCTTCGTCACTGAGTATTAATGGAGTATTATTGCTTTTATACTGAATTATTTGTTCTCTATTTTGACTCCAGATCAAGAAACTTAATCTATGTGGATTATTTTGAATCATAAGATATCGTTGTATATCATTCAAAGATCGAAATTTAAACTACTTTTCAGTATTAATAATACAAATTAAAGATCCACATTTGTAGACCGAGGAAACGAAAGTGAGACACATAACGGACACGATAAAATGGCGGAAACATTTTTATCATCACAACTGAGAAGACGATTTCTGATTGGCTGATGCGTAATACATATCTAAGTCACTTTCTAAGAGTGACCGTTGACTCTATCGAAGGAGTGACACTCATTTTTGAAAACGAGTGCGTTTTAATGGCAAATAAGCGTAATTTTATAGGTTGTATTATAAAATGTAATTTTTGAAAAGTAAGAATTGACATATTTTGGTACTTTTCATTGTTTTACTCCATATATTGGTTCAAAGTTGAGCGGGGATTTTTTTCAAGCGTATAATGCCGGGCTTTCACTCTCGTTGACGGAGTGAGATTTTTCACTAACGACCATGGAGTGAGATATTTCACTCTCGAGAACGGAGTGAGATATTTCCCTTTTTTTTAAGGAGTCGGAAATTCCACTCTTTAAAGAGTGTATTTGTATAAAGTTCACTCTAAAAAGAGTGAAAATGCAAATCACTTCTACAAAAAGTGAGCTTTTCACTCCTCCCAGTTTTAGAGTGTATTACCTGCAAAGTATGTAAAAAAGAAGAAAAAAAAGCTAAAAGAACTGTTTTTAAAAAATACATATTAAAATTATAATAATAAAATTCCCAAAATTTGTTTTCGATATTAATATAAAAAGACATTAAAAATATATTGTGAAAAAAAAAAAAAGTCTTTTTTAAAACGCTTATTACGACGCGCCTAAGCAAACCGAAAAAAATCGTGATCAACAGTCACAAATCCTTTCGTGTCCTTATCATCCACTATCCATGCAGAATAGCCCTATCGAAACAACCAATCAAAGTCCAATTCACTAGCGAACAAACACCTGGCCGTTCGTCAGAAAAGGAAAAAAAAAAAAAAAAAAAAAAAAAAAAAAAAAAAAAAGTACGACTGTTAAAAAAATGTTCTGAAAAACTCCATTTATTCATTACAGTTAATTCTAATACAACTAATACTGCAACTCTTTTTATTCAATAGGAAGAAAAAATGTTTTTTAGCATATAACATTCATATAACTTGAAATGTTATAATTTGTTGTTTAGATAAAAAGCGTTGCATGGAATCATTTTAGTAGATGGGATTCGTTGGAATAAAAATATCAAAGGTGTTTTTTAATTTTGGATGTCAAAGGATGGGATTAATTTTGATTTCGTTCCATTGGCAGAATTAATTTCGTCAGCCATTTTTGCCCATGTGGTGTTTTCTTCAAACTTTCTTCTTTCTTGTGGTGTTGCATCAAACCCCAATAGATTTAATATTGCCGAGAGGAATTCGGCCGCTGAGTGACTAGCATCCTTAAGACAGTAAAAATGTATTCATCTACAGCTAAAACTTACTGAGTTATTATGCTTAGAATTTTGTGAATTTTCGACGTTTAAATTACCATAAATGGAAAACGTGTTTTTAGTGCCAGAAAAGCTGAAAATGCTTGAAATTAAAAAATAGCATAACTAGGTAAGTTTTGTCCTGTAAAAATTAAGATTTTAACCCAAAACTGATTTTAATGGTGTTGATTCTTCTGATGAAAAAACAGCGTCTATACTCACGACCCAAAATTATTTCAGACATTTTGTTAAAAGTCGTCTAAATAAAACATCTTTTGACAGGATACCATTAGATACATGTTATAAAAATAACAGGTTGTTGGAACCGGTTACTTGTGCAAGTATGTAACATTGTAACCTGTTAACCAAAAATAACTCTATTTCCCATCTCTAGTATGTACATAGTACATTCAAATATCACGACCGAGTTCGTTGGCCAGCATCCCCGCCATCTTGTTTCAAAATGGCGGCCATTTAAAATATTTAAAAAAAATTTAAATTTAAAATTAAATGTAAAAAAACTAAAAGTTGAAAAATATTTTTATTTTATGTGTTAGATCCTAAAACACCGATTCTAGAACACTGTTTACTTTGTTTATATCTTAAAAAATGATTGAGTTATAGCACTTTGAATTTTTCTTATGGCTGACATTTTGAAACGATCTGGTTTTTGTCACGTGATAACACTCGTATTTATAAATCGATTTGGATGTAACTTGATGTTAGTACTTAATAAAGCCTGAATCGAGTTCGTTAACCAGTTCCATCCGCCAACTTGTTTCAAATCGGCGGCCATTTAAAGTTTTTTTAAAGAAATTTAAAATTTGAAATTATGTACAAAAAAATGAGAAATTGAAAAAGATTTTTCGTTTATGCATTTGACCTTGATACAAAGATTCAAAAGCGCTTTTTGTTTTGTCTGTATCTTAAAAAATGTCTGAGTTATAGTACTTTTAATTTCTAGTGTTGCTCACATTTTGAAATGATCTGGTTTTCGTCAGGTGATAACACGCGTATTTATACACCAAATTGGATGAAACTTGGTGCGTAGATAGGACATACTTATGCCTGGACCGAGTTCGTTGGTCAGTTCCAACCGTCATCTTGTTTCAAAATGGCGGAATATTATTTTTTTTTATTTAAATTTTAAAATTAGGTGCAAAAAAGTAAGAAATTGAAAAAGATTTTTCTTTTATGTTTTGACATTGATACAAAGATTCCAGAGCATTTTTTGTTTCATCTATATCTTGAAAAATGGCTGAGTTTTGGCACTTTCAATTTCCAGTGAGATTGGCACTTTGAAACCGTCTGAAATTTGTCACGCGTTAACACGCATATTTATAAACTGATTTCGATATAACTCCGTGTGTTCATGGTACATACCAAGGTCTTCACCAAGTTCACGGGCCAACTTTATCCGCCATCTTGTTTAAAAATGGCGGCCACTTAAATTTGTCAAAAATCTTTTAAATGTATAATGATGTATAAACAAAAAATTAGAAATTGAAAAAAGCTTCTTTCTAAACTATTTATCTTAATAATGAATTCCGGAGTATTTTTTGCTTTGTCTTTACCTTCAAAAACGCCTGGGATATAGCAGTTTGAATTTCTAATGTGGGTGAAATTTTTTTTTAAAAGTCAATTTGCCCGCGACAGCACTCGTATATATTAATCGATTTCGATGTGAGTGTGCATGTTCACATGAATTAAGATTTCGATCTAGCTCATTGGGTTTTTTTTATCCATCATGCTGCTTTAAAATGGAAATCGTGGAATTTGGCGACCCTATAAATGGCTTAAAATAAAACTAGGTTGAATAAAAGATGACTAATTTCTAAAAATTCCTATTAATATTCAGTATTAACAAAGAGTAGTATTCAAGCTTACATAATCGTGTTCCACTATTCTGAGCTTCGTATATTTGATTTATATAACTTAATATAAAATAAATAAATAAGTATATGAAAGCTACCTCTTCCTCCCGGCATTGCCGGAAGGACTTTTTTTAATTCAATTTCGCTCTCAAACGCAATAAATTGACAGTTTTTTGTTATTTAGGAATTATATAATGTGCGTATTGGTCAATTTTTTAATAAAGCAGAATATATATTCAAAATATGTTTTCAAAAATGGGCATTTGAGTGAATTTTGTTTAAGAGGATTTTGATAAAATCAGTTCTTACAAAAAAATTAAATTAAAAAATTTTCAAAAGTGGCCAAATAAAGTAGTTAAACTGGGTTTATCGTTAATAATATTTTATTTTTTGTTGTTAAAATGAAAACTCTTCGAAATCTACCTCTGCCGAAATCTACCTATAGGCCAAGCCAACCGGGATTTTAAAATTTATGCTTTAGTACTGAATACTAATAATCCTTAATTGCCGGATAGCTTCTTGATTGTTGCAGAATTTATTCAAAGAGCATTCGTAATTTAGGGATCGACGAAAATTTTATTTAAGTCGAAAGTTAAGGTTTGTTTAATTCAAAGGTTTTCAAAAAGATTTGTTCCTAAAAATGAAAAAAAATTCCATTTGTAGTTATTATTCATTATATTTTATGAATTTTTTTTAGATACATTAAGGACTGTATTGAAATATACAATTTTTATTGTATTAGATTACAAATGTATTTCATTTTTAAAACTGTATTATATAAAAAAAATCGAGCTCTTTAGAAATCGATTTTTTTTTAATTTTCCAAATTTTTTTATTTTAACTCAATTTACATATGCTTTTTAATGTGATATTAATTTTGACTCAAATTTTATAAAAATCGAATGTATAGTTTAATTACAGGGACAATCAAAAGTATTCCGTTGCATTACGGTCAATGGAAAAAAATAGTTTCAAGTGCAATTTAATGAAGTTATACTATTTCAGACATAATAGAATTGATATACATCTATGGAGTATAAACTAAAAATACATTCTGCACAATCTGTGGTGCAAAGAATATTTATTATTAATTTACAGGGCCACACAAAAGTATTCCATTACATAATGGTATAAAAGGAAACACGGTTTGAAGTGCATTTTAATACTATTAAAATATTTCATATTTTATGAAATTGATATAATTAATGTTAATCTGTTTAATAAAATGAACTGAAATTTAAAACTTTTAATGAAACTGTTTTAGAAAATTTCAAAATTTACATTTGATTCTATGATAATTACTTCAGGGTTAAAGTATATATTTCGAGTGCTCATCTCCATTATTATTTTCTATGTAATTGCGACATGAATTTTCTGGAGTTAGTTAATCATTTAACTTCATTCGGCAATTTATCGGATGTTATTCTAAAATGACGTTTGACCTTTCGCCGCAATTATGAAAATAGTTGTTTAATGGATGATTAAGAAAGTACTTTAAAATTCAAATACATTTTCACTTATTACCTTTCATTTTTAGCATTTTAAAAATTTCTGTATTAGTACTGAATTTTAATAATCCTTAATTACCCTGATCCTTAATCTAATACCTGATCCTGATTAATCCTTAATAACCCTGAATTTTAATAATCCTCATTATTAAAATGAACCGAAATTTTAAAATTTTTAATGAAACTGTTTTGGAAAATTTCAAAATTTAGATTTGATTCCATGAAAATTACTTCAGGGTTAAAATATATTTCGAGTGCTCATCTCCATTATGTATTATTTTCTTTGTAATTGCGACATGAGTTTTCGGGAGTTAGCCAATCATTTAACTTCATTTTTAAATTAATCGTATGTAAATCTAAAATGACGTTTGACCTTTCGCCGCAATTATAGAAATAGTTGTCTAATGAGTGATTAAGAAAGTTCTTTAAAATTCAAACATATTTTCACTTATTACCTTTCATTTTTAGCATTTTAAAAATTTCTGTATTAGTACTGAATACTAATAATCCTTAACTGCCGGATAGCTTCTTGAATGCTGCAGAATTTATTTAAAGATCATTTGCAATTTAAGATTCCACGAAAGCTTTGTTTAAGTCGAAAGTTAAGGTTTGTTTAATTAAAAGGTTTCAAAAAAGTTTGTTTCTAAAAATGAGAAAATTTCCATTTGTAGTTATTATTTATTATACTTTATGCATTTATTTTTTTCGACATACTAAGTTTTGTATTGAAATAAACACTTTTTACTGTTTTAGATTACAAAGATATTTCATTTTTAAAACTGCATTAAGGAACGCGACTTTTTTTATTTTCTAAAAGTTTTTGATTTAATTCAATTTATATAAGCATTTTAATGAGCTATTAATTTTTCCCCGTTTGGTTATTTTATATAGCAGTTAACTTATAAATATTTCTTTAGTTTTATTCATATCAGAAATATTCACTTGTATAAAATATTTAAATCTTCCAAGAAACCTATAACTATCGAAATGCCTGACAGTAAGATTAAAATAAAATAAAAAAAGTGAAAGATTTACAGTAATTTAACATCTTTATATTAAATATTAATCTTGTTGATTTATTATGTTTGTCTGTAAAAATTGTTTGTTGAAAAAAAAAAAATGAAAAAAAAAAAATAAACAAAAAAGTTTATTTGAGAATGGTTAACATCCGAAAAACCTACTACCCGTTTTGAGACAATTATGCTATATAAAACTTCTCAGATACGTTTTTGAAAATCACTAACAGCAAAATAAACTTTCAAAATTGGTTCTTATATCTTAAAAATATATTGGTTTCTGAAGTTTCTAAAGATAAAGAATGCTTTTCGGTATCGTTAGTTACTCGGGAGATCTTATATATTTTCATTTGTAATGATTTTATATTATTCTAGATTAATATACATTTTTTTTTTTTTTTTTTTTTTTTTATAACGCACAGTAGAGGTCTGCACGGGCCCGAATTTCCAGGCCCGGCCCGGCCCGGCCCGTAGAAAAGTTGTTTCGGCCCGGCCCGGCCCGTTGTAAAACTCAAAAGTTCGGCCCGGGCCCGGCCCGGCCCGTTTAAATTTTTATATTTTAGGCCCGGCCCGGCCCGTACAAAAATCAGCGAAAACAGGCCCGGCCCGTTTTGGCCCGTTACAATTTCTACCATTTCTGAAAAATTCCGATTTTTATCATATAACTAAGATTCCTTTAAAGAATACTGCGTACATATCTATGTAATGATTTTACAGTATATTTTACAGCAAATACACATTAACAACGTTAAACAACATGATTACTTAGATTCTTAGGCTTTCAATATTCGAATAAAGATTCATTAAAAAATTAATATGGCTTAGAATAAAAGAAAAAAGAAAGAAAGCTAAAAAAATCATTAATTTTGAAGTTGTTTAATAAAAGAAGATTTATAAATATATTTCTATATCATTTTATTATAGATTTCAATTCCAAATTCATTCTTAAATTCAAAGAAGCTCCTTTCTGATACATTTCTAAATTCATTTTTTTTTCTCAGAAACGCATAAGATTAGCAGATATCTTTATTCAGAAACTATATAATCGAATAGCGTTATCCATTTTTTGATACAAGCAATTTAAGAATACTGCAAACAAATAAAATACTGTCATAATTAGCGTTTTGAATAGAATTTCCGGAAGCAATAGCAAGGCAAGGGAGAAAAACCTGCAATCATTTGAGAAACTATTATATCTCAACAAAGTTATGCAAGTATTTTATTTACCAAAAATGAAAAACGCTATTCGATTCCAAATCCCTTCAATAGTTAGGCTTATCACTTTTGTACTTTTACAATTTAAAATTAATCAGAAAATGTGTCAAACTTTCGCATTATTGAGAAATTAATTTAAAAATCATCAAAAAGTATATATCCGAAGACTAAGCTAACATAAGTTCTTTATCACTGTTAATAATTTTACAAATCACGTTTTCTGCCAATAATTAAGTCTAGTACCGGTCCGGCCAGTCTATATGTAGAAAAGTAATGCAAGCGTGATCTCGGACCGGCATGAGTCAGCTAAAAACATATTAAAACGGGTTATACATAATATAATTCTCCGATGCCGATACACTGTGCATTTTTATATCGACGCTGTCAAACTAGTATAGCCACATTTATACTTATTCTCGTTAAAACCATTTTCGTTGAAAATAGCTCATATTTTATCGTTTCTGCTTAAATCTTCAGAACGGGCCGGCAGGCCCGAAATTTTTTTTTATCGGCCCGGCCCGGCCCGTTTATGTTGTTTGTCGGCCCGGCCCGCCCCGCTGAAAAAACTATTCTAAATCTGCCGGCCCGGCCCGTGGGCCGGGCCGGGTACGGGCCACGGGCCAGGCCCGGGCCCGTGCAGACCTCTAACGCACAGTCGTTTGTAATAGTAGGGGGAACTGGGGGACATTGATACAGCTTTTTTCAAAAAAAATTTTTGGTGTCTAGAAAGCAGAAATTTCAAGTTATTTTTCTATGTGATGTCAGCAAAACCCATGTAGTGTGTTATAAAAATGTACAATCGTTGTTTTATATATTATTTTTGCATGTAATTTAAAAAAAATTCAAAAAAAGTAATTTGTATCAATGTGCCCCATACCCGGGGCAGATTGATACACTTTGACAGTCTGAGAAAAATGAAGACAAAATAACAATAATGCATATTTTTCATAGAAATATAGTTAGCAAACCATTTTATATATATTTATAGACATTACAAATCGCACACAATTTATTTGTAAGCGATATTAAAGCAATAAAAATGAAATGTATAATGACCTGATGTTCTGGCTGTTCCTTGTCTGTTTGTGGGCTGTGGTAACTTTGTCATATCTGGCACTTTAACCCCATAATTATCTTCTTTCTTAGGAAAGGTGAAAGAATTACCAGGTTTTCTGTTTATAAATCGGTTTACAAACAGAAAATAAAGGATAATTATTTTAAAAATTATGTTTATAATAAAATTATCCTGTGCTGTTCTGCAGCTTGTTTCTCTTACTTAATATTTCTCATGTCGATAATACATTTTTCTCTGGAGATATAAATTTGAGATTTGCCAGGCTGCCGTCCATTTCTTTTGTTAATTCTACTAGCACTAGATATTGTGTAAGCTTGTACGTCTTCTGTTTGCAAAAATTCTATAAAATGTTCTAATATAAAGAAATTAGAGCTATTTCACTTTAATAAAAACTAATAGTACAAATTTTAGACGAAAAATGGTTGAATTAAGGAGTGTCTGGTAAAAAAAATAAATAAAAGGTAATGAAAAAATGAATTAGAAAAGGATTTAGGTTGTATCAATGTGCCCCGACAAAGACTACATCAATGTGCCCCATACAGCCATTTTGAATAAAATGAGTCGCAAATCCAACACTTCATAATTTATCTAACAAGAAAGAATGAGGAACTGATAAAGAGTATCTTTACTTGCCAGGGAGGGTATTCTTTTCGGTTGAAAATACTGGCACAGTTATATAAAACCATTTCAATTGCACAACTCAAATTTACTTTTGACCTATAAAAACAATTAATGACCCATCCTATTTCATCAAACTATTGAATCATTCCAAAACTTTCTGTATGTAGTTAATTTCACTAGTATCACCTTATGTAGCTGTTGTGAAACTTCCTGTAATGACCCTGTGTGCTGTACAGGGGGTGTATCAATGTGCCCCAAGTATCAATGTGCCCCAGTTCCCCCTATATTCTGACAAGAGGGAAAAATTATCAACCGAACAGTTAAAAGTTACCTTAATGTGTCAGTTATTTTTGCTATATACAAATGTAAAACATTTATTTTTCAAATAGGTTTCAATAGGAAATTTAAAACTTTCAATGAAACTCTTTTAGAAAAATTCAAAATTTACATTTGATTCTATGAAAATTATTTTCAATGGTTAAAGTATATTTCGAGTGCTTATTCAAATTATGTGTTTTCTTTGTAATTGCGACAAGAGTTATCTAGAGTTAGCGTTATATTTAATTTCATCCAGCAATTTATCGTATGTTATTCTAAAATGACGTTTGATCTTTCGCCGTAATTACGGAAATAGTTGTTTAATGGATGATTAAGAAAGTATTAAAATTCAAACACACTTTCACTAATTTCTTGTCATTTTTAGCCTTTTTAAATTTAATTATTAGTACTGAATACTAATAATCCTTAATTGCCGGATAGCTTCTTGACTATTTCAGAATTTATATAAAGAACATCCACAATTTAAGTTTCGACGAAAGTTTTGTTTCAGTCAAAAGTTAAGGTTTGTTTAATTCAATCTTAACTAAGAAAGACTTCCCAGTTTTCAGTTATTATTAACAATATTTTATACATTTTTTTTTTCATACATACATAAAAACTTCCGATTATCCGCGGTATTGAGTGCCGCGGCTATCGCGTATAAGCCAATTTCGCAGATAATCTACAAAATTATGAAAAAAGGGAACAAATCAATACGAATATGTACTTGAAATGTTTATGCAACAGGTAGGTGTTTAACAGATAACAAACATGCATTTGAACTATTTATACGCACAAAAGGTAACATAAAAATATTTATTATTTAAAGAATAATAATATTATCTTCTTATTACATGTTTGTAGATTTATTTCTTTGAGAAATCAGTGAAAGATTTCTTTTTTTCTTTTCATTTCTTTTCTTTTTGTAGTGGAACACTTCTTTTTTATTTGGGAATGAAGTTTTTTAGAGCTATGTTATCACTACGACGCTTCATCATCTTTGTGTAGGCTAGTGTGGGCTCTTAAAAACAGTGCCAGGAAGTGATAATACAAGCCAGGAATACGAATAATTAAACAAAACGTTCATTTACAAACATGCTGTACATTAGTTTGATAAACCACATCAACATCAGTAAGATAAGGGTCGTTATTTCCGTTTTATAACATGTTAACAAACCTTTTATGCAATTGAAGAGCGATCATTAATGCCAAGTTAGCAAATAAGATTACCTTTCCAAATTACATTCGACAGGAGTTTTAACTGCAACATGCTTGTTTTGCGTGGAAATCTAACATGAGTTACAATAGATGTCAGATACCGTCCGGCGACATTTGACAACTTTCTCCCGAGCTCAGCCATTTATAGCCAACTCTTTAGAAACGAAATTAAATCGAGATGGATCGACAATGTTTAATTCAGATAGAGAAATAATTTATAGGAGAAACATATGAGTGGATGATGTGTTTTCTGACTCTTTTTGCTAAACGTAAGCTTTTGTTTATTTTAGAAACTATATTTGTAGAAAAACAATTCTTTCAGGTGCAAGTAATTGGGTATCTTTAATGTTAAATTCATATTAGAATTTCGAAAATGTTTATCTATACCTATATTATAAAGAGGTAAACTTTGTTTATTTGTAGGGGGGGGGGGTTATCTCAGGAACTATCGAACCGATTTCAAAAGTAATGGTACCAAAATGATGATGTTCGTTCCAAATCAAACATAGGCTATACGTTATGTCGATGCCACAAACCCAAAGACTGTGTAGCAGCAAAAAACGTTCCAAGAATGCAATATTTGTGTTACTGAAGGGCCAAGAAACATGATATTTGGCGTGTTAATTACTTATAAGATATAAATAATTTCTAAGAACATTTTCTGAAAAAGACGAAATTTAAAAAGGGGTGAAAATGCGTACATTTGAAATTTATACTGTATTTTGTTATTTTAGAATGTTGCTTTATTCCTATTTTTTTAAGTAGAAAAACAGCATATATTCAAAATGGTGACGTATGATTCGTGTGACTAAATGCCTCACAAATATTCACGCGCCTAACACAGAGTTAACAACAGTGCCAGGAAGTGATAATTAAAGACAAGAATAAAAATAAGTAAATGCATTTACAAGCATCCTGAACTTTATTTTGTTAAAACGCATCAACCTCAATAAGAAATGGATCAACATTTCGGTTTTATAACATGTTAACAAATCTCTTATGCAATTAAAGAACGATCATTAATGACAAATTAGCAAATAAAATTACCTTTCCAAATTACGTTCGACAAGAGTTTTAACTGTGACATGCTTGTTTTGCGTGGAAATCTAACATGAGTTACAATAGATGTCAGATACCGTCCGGCGACACTTGACAACTTTCTCCTGCGCTCAGCCATTTAAAACCAACTCTTTAGAAACGAAATTAAATTAAGATAGATCGACAATGTTTAATTCAGATAGAGAATAATTTATAGCAGAAACATATGAGTGGATGTTGTGTTTTTTGATGCTTTATGCTAAATATAAGCTTTTGTTTATTTTAGAAACTATATTTGTAGGGAAATAATGATCTCAGCTGCAAGTAAGTGTGCTCCTGTAATGTTAAGTTCATATTAGAATCTTCGAAAATGTTTATCTATACTAAATTATAATGAGGTAAAGTTTGTAGCGAGGGGTAATCTCAGGAACTATCGAACTGATTTCAAAAGTAATGGTACCAAAATGATGATGTTCGCCCCGAGTCAAATATAGGCTATACCTTATGTCGATGCCTCAAATCCAAAGACGGTGCAGCAGAAAAAAAAAACGTTCTAAGAATGCAGTTTTTGTATTACTGAAGGGCCAAGAAACATGACATTTGACATGTTAATTACTTATAAGGTATAAATGGTTTCTAAGAATATTTTATGAAAAATACGAAATATAAAAGGGGTGGAAATGCGCACATTTGAAATTTATACTGTATTTTGTTATTTTAGAATGATGCTTTATTTCTATTTTTTTTTTAAGTAGAAAAACAGCATATTGAAAATGGGTGACGTATGACTCGTGTGGTTAAATGTGTAACAAATATTCACGCGCCTAACACATGATTAAAAACAGTGCCAGGAAGTGATAATTTAAACTAAGAATAAGAATAATTAAACACTACGTTTATTTACAAGCATCCTGTACATAAAACACACCAACCTCAATATGATAAGATCAACATTTCGATTTTATAACATGTTAACAAACCATTTATGCAATTGAAGAGCGATCATTAATGCCAAGGTAGCAATTAAAATTACCTTTTCAAATTACGTTCGACAGGAGTTTTAATTACGACATGCTTGTTTTGCGTGGAAATCTATCATGAGTTACAATAGATCTTAGATGGTGTCCGGCGACAGTTGACAGCTTTCTCCCGCGCTCAGCCATTTAGAGCCACCTCTTTAGAAACGAAATTCAATCGAGATGGATCGACAATGGGCGTGTTTTAGGGACACAATTCTTGCGCGCGCGCGCTCAGAAGATTCTGCATGGAGTAGGAGTTATCGAAGAAGAGATTTTAAAGTTATTCAATTATTGCATTATTTTTATGGTTAAAAATTGGTAAATGACTTATCTACAAATACTTTATCCCTTTATCCTTTCAAAACATGATTCTCGTAAGAGAAATACATATTTGTGACCACTCAAATGAAATTTTAAATATTCCAAGAAAGTATCACGTGACCTATTTCATGTAATTAAGCCCGATCAGCATTTAAAATATGACCACCAACCCTCGTCAAATCTAGCGCGCGCGCCGCAAAAAAAAAAAAAAAAAAAAAAAAAAAAAAAAAAAAAAAAATTAAATATATATATATATATATATATATATATATATATATATATATATATATATATATATATATACATATATATATATATATATATGTGGGTGATTTGATCACGTGATTGTACGTTTTGTGCTTATCTTTTATTGGTTGCACGCACTTTGTTTGGTAGGCATAGTTGGTAGGTTGACTGATACAATTTAACAATTGTAGATTTAAATTTTTTAATAATTTTCTTTTTATTTATTTAAAAATCATTTATCAGTTGCTTTATACTTTCCGTATTAAATGGAATGCTGTTAATAAACCAAGGTTGAGATATCTACACAGGGGCCCCGCTAAGGGGGGAGGGGACAGAAGGAAGCCTCCCCCTCAAACATTCGCAAATGTTGTTACATTTGGCAAATTTAAAACTTTTATGTCAAATTTAATTAAAAGTTTAATAAAAACTGCAATAATTTTTTTGATAGAATTTGCAAAAGATACAACTCTAATTGGGAATATTATTAATTTTTTTACAAATAAGAACTGTATTACATTTTCTAAGTGCATTAACTTAGCAAAATTATAAAACGAGTTGACAAATATGAAAATTTGACTTGGCAATTTAAGGTCTTTTCCCCCACCAATAAAAAGTCTTAGCGATGGCCCTGTATCCACATATTACAAGATTGATTTGTAATCTACAATACTGGATGGATTTCAATGGAATTTTCACTGTTAGTTAGACAATTTTTCAGAAAAAGTTTTAGTATGTATATATTTCTTATTTAATCATTGGATATTTTAATATCGTGTGGAACAGGCAAAAATATATCATAGAATATGAGAAACAAACGACATCCGAAATTATGTTAGTATAAGCAAAATACTTATTTATACTTTGAATAGAAAAATTATAAACATTCTAATTATACTTTATTCATTACAAAACTAGAAGGCAAATACCAAATATTCCAACTCTTTAAAAAAATATGTATGCAGATAATTTTAGTTAAAAAAATGTATATCTTTTACATTTTGCCTTTATATTATTTTCCATTTCGATTTTAACACCGTAAAGCATCCACACATGCATTATATTTGCATTCTAATCTCAATAAAATCTCAAAAAAAAAAAAAAAAAAAAAAAAAAAAAAAAAAAAAAAAAAGGAAATTATTTTACGCGTATACGGATATTTCGCAGAATCCTTTTTTTTTTTTCATTTTCTTAATATATATATAAATCAGTTTGAAACGATATTTAGTATATTAAAAGGGTTCAAATATGAAACTTTCTCCGCAAAAATATCATTTTCTCGCATTTAAATATGTATTTTATTATTATAATAGAAATACATGTGGTTCTGTATTATTAATACAAAATTTATCTTAAAAAATGTCTTATTTATTAGTAAAAAGCAACCAATAATTAAAAAGAAAACAAACAAACATTAAACCTACTCTTGGCCCGCAAAGGATTCGAATCCATAACGTCTGATTGCAAGCTCAGCGTTCTAACCATTCGGCCAGCGAGTTCACCTTCATCTGCAACAGATTATCTTTATAATTAGCACCGTAAGTAATCCATCCGTAATCTGTTATCCACCTGTTATTGAGCGCACTGTTTCCAGTACCCGTGGCACCGTAGCCAGTCGTGAACGGATATCCCGTCCGCGATATTAACCCACTCCATGTCCGTGGCTCCTGAGCGCGCGCGCTCAGCACGCGTAGCAGCTGAACACGCACAATGTTTAATTCAGATAGAGAATAATTTATAGGAGAAACACATGAGTGGATGTTGCATTTTCTGACGCTTTAAGCTAAAGGTAAGTTTTTGTTAATTTAGAAACTAGATTTGTAGAAAAATAATCATTTCAGATGCAAATGATTGTGCTTCTGTAATGTTAAATTCATATTAAAATCTTAAAAAATGTTTTTTTTTCTTTTTTTTTTTTCCAAAATAAAGATATAAGAGATTCAGTTTTACAGCTTTCTGTTTTTCGTTTTTACTAAATTTATTAGAGTAAATAATAATAAAAAAATTCTAATACAAATATTCATAAAAAATAAATGGTGCAAAAAATCTTATTGCCTTTCAAGGGGTTAAGTACACTATTTAAACTTTGTTCTATTTAGTAAAGTGAAATTTTAAATGGTGAATTTTTACTTAACTTGACTTAAAGAAAACGCAATGATAAATCTACAACCGCTAAAATCGTGTTGTGAGGTGTTTTCCATCAAGATATGATTTGGGAGACCAAACGTGTTTTAATGGGCAAATTTAGTTTTAACTAATGCTGGAATTTTAAACGTGAACTCGATGAGGTGATTGTTTGTGCTTCCGCCTCCCGGTTTATACGTGAAAGCAACGGGAATTTGTTTTGAAAAAAAAAAAGGCATTGTACTCGTCGTAAGATGCCAATTAAAAGAAGTGACATGCGCACCATACATTACACTTGTGATAAAATGGCTTGGAACATAAATTTTCTGTTATTCCTCGTCTAAGAAGGTAGTCATAACTCTATCATTGAAGGATCGGACTCTGATTGTGCAACTTTTTTACAACAATGGTGACTGTATAGCACTGCATTGAAGAAATTGCTGACATTAAAGTGTTTAAATAGTGGATCTGTCCCGAAAACTGCACTCGGTTTGAAGGAAATAATTGATAAATTCGAAAAGACGATATCATTTGTCATGAAATGTAGCTGAGGAAGGAAAGCAATTGATTCGACGTCAATTGGAGATATAGCTTCATCAATGCAAGAAGTGTCAAGTTGCGTTTTGGGTTTGTGCAGTGCATGGGAAATTTCTTGATTTTTAGACATGCCTCTCATCAGAGTTTTTTCATCAGAAATTTTTTTCGAAACTTCCTGTAATGATTTCCATACAAAATTACACGTGTTTAGGAGTTGCTTACTGCTAACTTGCCAAACGAGAAACTTTCTATCTGAAATTTCTTGTTCGAATAGTGCAATGCTTGTAGTAATGCATGGCCATGGAGCATTTTGTGAACTAACGAAACCTATTTTCATCTCCAAGGTTCTATCAATACTCAAAATTGGAGAATGTGGGAAAGTGAAAATTTGCTCCAACTGCAACCGTCATATCTTCGTTCTGTAAAGATCTTTCTGTGGTGCAGGTTTACGGCAACATTTACCATTCGCCCCCTTTTTTGAGGTGATTGGTTTTTCGGATCCTGTCACCTGTACAGTCAGTGGAATATGTTTTAAATCTGTTTTTCGCAACTAACTCATTCCAGCACTGCAACAGAGCATATGTATGTATAGCACAATTTTTATGCAAAATGGCACTATTCAGCACTCTGCAAAACCAACGAAACTGTTATGGAATCTGTATTTTGGAAACGGCAAAATTATCTGTCGTCATTTTTCAACAGCTTTACCGCAATGGTCATATGACCTGAACCCTTACGACTTCTGGCTGTGGGGTTACCTAAAACATGTGTACGGGCATCCAATCGCGAGCTTAGGTTAATTGAAACATAGATTTCTCAAAACCGTCAGAATACAACCTCCTAAAATATTCCAATATGTTGTGGAACATGCTGTTGTGCGCTTGCAGCTCGTAGGAGAAAAAAGTGTGGACAGATTATTAAACATTTCTCGATTTTTTTTCTACGGTTTTTGACCAAGGGGCTGTATAAAATCGATTTTATTTCTGCATTTTTTACAATTTTTGGCATAGAAACAATTAAAAACCGATTTCTTTTTTGATTTTTCTACGATATTTTGCTAAGAGACAATTAAAAAACAATTTTTCGATACCCTCTGTGACTTCATCTTGTCTTGCTGGATAGACTTTGAGAAGAGAGTGCCACCGCATCATGCCACGTCTCATAGTAGCATCTTATGACGAGTACAGTGCCATCTATCGGTTAACTTTTAAACTTTTTTTTCTTTCGCAAAAAAATTCCTATTGTTTCAAGTATACTCAGATGAAATATTAGGTCATTCTGGCCATTGGTTCTTCTTTTACAGACTTATAAATATGCAATAATACCCTTTTTAGTGTGTACGTAACGATATTAAGATTTATTTCTTGTTGATTGAAAGAAATAAGCAGCTCTGTCATCTAACAATTTTTAGCTGAAATTAAAACAATTTCTCCTTATTAAGTGTCCTCCGAGTACTTTTTATACAATATATTGAAGTATATTCTATAAGCAATTCCATTTTAATTCTCTTACTATGAAATGGTAAAATATATCTCAGAAAATAAATATCTTTCCTCTGCTCTAAATCCACAGCAGATGAATAAAATTCCCTTTCCCTTTAAAATATAAAACTCATGTCTTTGCCAATGCATTCGAAATATTACTTACATTGCATTTTAAGCTCTTAATAATTCATTTTAAAATTTCACGAGGATAATTTCTTCCGATAAAACTCATAATATTCTGCGTTAGCAATATAGAATCGCTGAATACTTTCTCGTAACTGCAACCGTTCTTTCAAGGACATGATATGGATTTTTTCCCCTCTCGGTTATTTTTATGCGGAATTATCGAAGTATTTTTAAATATAAATTATCAACCGCCAGATGCTTTTTAATGTAATACGAAAAGAATCTTTTATTTTTTGGGGAAAAACTTCAATAAATTAAAATGTTGCATTTGTTCTTGCTTTTTTCGATTGGAATGTTATATTTTAAAACAGATTATTACACTAAATAAGTCATAAACAAGTGCTTGGGGCCACAAAAATACTTACTTCAAAAAAATTAAAACATAAAAAATGAAGTTTGTCATATACTTCAGTAGTGACTCCCATGCAGACTATTGCACTGTTAAAATTATTTCTGTGAAATTACGGTGAATCTACGGGTAGTCCATTATCTTAAGTCTGATATAAAATTACAGAGATTAGAAAAACAGAGATTCTGTTGTACAACAGAGAATTTTTGCGGTAAATGTAGAATAGACTCTGTAAATTGACATCGTTAAAAATACACTATACTCCGTAAATTTATATTTAATGATTTAATTTAAATTAGTCTTTAAAATTTATTGAATCATTCAATTTTCAATGAGCTGTAAACAACTTAAATTTTTCAAGTAAATTTAAACTGCTGTATCATTTAATTTTTGCACAATTTGTTTCTACCTGTCCTAAAGTTTGAACCCGAGACCTCTTGACAGTGGAAGAACACATTACTGCCTGAACCATAGGAGCGATTGCTATAGCGCACAAAGTATGTCTTTTATAATTCAGCGGGGAAAAATTCACGCTAAATCTCATGAGGTGATTTTTTCCTCTCTAAATTATTCTAAGTTAAAAAAAATCTTTAAACAAAATTTTCTTTTTTAATATTTCTAATAAAATTGTAAAATAATTTTAAAAGAATGTATTTTGAATTAAAAGTTCAAAGAAAGATAAAAATATATCTATATTATAAAGGCCAAACGTATCTGTGCGTAACACATACGTCATTTTGCAATTGGCAACATTTTTCTCTGTAATTTCGGTTTTTGCAATTTTCGCTACTACAAAATTTTACGCTTTTGTACATCGCACATTTTAACTCTTTGCACCGCCGGAAAAAAAAAAAAATGTACTTTTAAATGCAATTTGTTTGAAAGCTGTATCTCAATTTCTTTTTGAGATATTAATTTTTTTTAATAGTTTTTAGTATCTGTTTTGTAATTGTGGCAACAGAATCACTCCATTTTCTCTTAAAATTGAAAAAAAAAAAAAAAAAAAAAAATATATATATATAGAAATTAAAATGTGCAAACTTTTTTAAGCAATTTCGGTTTTGCAATTTTCGTTACTGCAAATTTTACACTTCTATATATCGTACGCTTTAAATTTTTACATCGTCGTACACTGTAAACAAAAAATCAAGAGGTTACTAAAAATTTTTTAGTAAATTTGTATTCCACGGAATTTTTTAGTAACCATTACAAACTTTTTTTTGCATGTGAAGCAAACATTTTTTTGTAAACTGAACAAAAGAATTTTTTGTATAACTAACTTAAAACTTTTTAGTATGAGCCACCAAGCAAATTTTAGTAATAGCTCCAAAATTATTTTTAGTAACCATTACGTGTGCCCGAAGGGCAGTAGCTTCCTTCGAGCTGCACCCAGTGGGTAAAAAGACAGACTTCTGAAGCGGAAGATTTTCGGCAAAGCCGCAATAGATGGCAGCACCAAACATGGTTACCTGCTCTATTTTGACATGTTTCTAAAGGGGAGGGGATAGATATAGGAGGGTCCTGAGATAATTACCCATGGTAACTGATAAGAGGGGATTTTCATAATCTCTTTATTTAACGAGTACTTACATTACATATATTCGGTGCATATTTGGTGGCGTCCAGCATTGAACCCGGGTACTTTCAGCCTGGAGTTCGGTGCTATGACAACTAGACTATCACGGCCACATCAAGCGAGTTTCAGTAATAGCTATTAAAAATGTAAAACTATTAACTCTATTCGTTGCTAGCTTTTTTCTAGTAATTCTTAGATTCCTTGTAACAGAGTAAGATTACAAAAAAAAAAAAAAAAAAAAAAAAAAAAAAAAAAAAAAAAAAACTAATAATAATAATAATTAGAAGGATCACTAAAATTTTTTTAGTAGATCTACACCTTTTTTTTACAGTGTATAGAGAGAAAAAAATGTACTTTTAAATGCAATTCGTTTCAAAGATGTATAACAATTAAATTTTGTGATATTAATTTTTTTCATAATTTTTAGTACCAGTTTTGCAATTATGGCAACAGAAACACTCCATTTTCTCTTAAAAATGAAAAAAAAAAAATAAATAAATAAATAAAATGCGGCGTAAACTATTTTTAAAATATCGTCTGTTATAAAATACGGTGAATTTCGGCTTTATTTCATTTAATAATTTGGATAATTGAGTTTTATAGTATATTGTTAATTTTAGCTTAAAGTAATATTTGTTTGAGAGTTAGACTGACCAATGTAAGATGCGTTCTTTACTTTAACTAATTTCGCAGATTTATTATAAATCAATGAAACAGTTCTTTTTTAAATATTTTCTTTCGTTGAATTTCGACGGGTTCCACCTCGTTTAAATAAAGACATGAAAATCCTTGCAGGAAATTAAATCTAAGATAAGGGAAATATCTTTAAAATGATGACCGAGAAATTCTACAGAATGTATTTAACCGAGAACTACTGTTAATTTACAGAGTAGCTCCCTTTTTTCTCATTTTTTTACAGAAATTTTTAGCAGTGTGATACAGTTTAAACTCTTTATTTGCGGAATTATTTATTAAAAGATTACTTGAATTTAAAAATCTGAAAACTTGCTGTAATTTTTAAATAATAAAAATGTAAAATTTATGCATCTTTTTTCATAAAAACGGATTAAATAAATATAGGTATAACTTTTTTTAATTAAAATATTTACAAAAATAATCTGATTAATTTGCTGAAAATATTCTTATTCTTGATTATCACAAAACTATAATTTATGGATTTGATCAACTTTAGTTCTAAACGCGTCACGTGATGTTCAAGTAGAAAAAAACCCAAGGCCTTTCATTCATGTCTAGAAAAACCTTAGTGCAGCGTCTAGATGATATAGTGTTGAAACCGACTATTCTTGTAATGATTAAATAATAAAAATTCGCATAAATCCCCATAAAAATACAAAACACACAAGACACATTTCAAGCTACAAAACGAAGTTTTTTTTCTAGCTCGAAACTCTTCCTTTGTGTTTTTATATTTTTATGCTGATTTATACAAAACCTTGTTATTTAATTCTATTTTGCTGCCAGTTGTAGAGTTCTGTTTCATCTAGTATTGCAGTTAAGCTTTAAAAAGTACTAAAAATTGTATTATCCCATAAATGTGGAACGATGCTGGAGTACAAATATCGATCGCAGACGCATCTGCTGGTTCTTCACTGGCCTAAACACTACCTTAATTGAATCTTTATACAATACAGTGAAACCTCCGAATAAGGGCACCTATGGGATCGGAAATTTTGTCCCTTAAATAGAGGTGTCTCTTATTCGGAGTTTTCATTACAGTGAAACTTCCAAATAAGGGACAGCTATGAGACCGGGCCTTTTGTCTTAAATAGAGGTGTCCCTTATTCGGAGTGTCCCTTATTTGGAGGTTTTACTGTATTTGATTTTGAACCACCATATGTTGCTGATTTTTGCCATTTATCATTCTGCTTCGTTTAATATTTATAAGATACAATTTTTTAGCATTATTTGATTGGACGATTTCTACACTATATCTTTTAGACTCTATAGCCTTAGCACTTTGTAGACATGAAAATTCTGAAAAACATAAATTAAGATAAGTGAGTTCAAAAGATAAATATGGTATTCGATGATTGTTGAATAAATTGTAACTGTGATTCTATATTCAGTATCCAATCTGAAATTTCGTAAGATGTAATCGAAAGTATGTGATACGTGACAAGCTAAAAATCAGACATCAGTGATTGGCAAATCAGCGACGAAGCCTCACTTAGTGATCACTGCTACATTACTTACACAATCAAAAATCATAAAAACATAGACTACCAGAGACATGGTCGCCAAACCAAGAAATCATAATCGAGTCAAAATCGATCATAATCGAGTTATCAAAAATTTGATAAACTCATTAGAAAAATAAGAAACAAATACATAAAAGAACTCAACAAAGTGACAACAGAAGACCAACTGGACAACATTACTGTGAGACTGCAAAATGAAATCACAACTATAGCTTTCACGTGCTACAAAAAGAAAAAAACACCAATGATCACTGCTCCTCCGTGGTGGACGGACGAAATCAAAACAGCTACGAACAAGGTTAGGGCTCTTAGGAGGAGGTATCAAAAGCAAACTGACGAAAACCTAAAATTACAACAACACACAGTTTTCAAAAAAGAAAGGGCCAAACTAAAAAAACTGATAAATAAAACCAAATCAAAAACATGGAAGGATTATTGCAGTAAAACAACGGACACCTACGGAACGCACTACAAACACGCAAGCAACAAAATCACGGGACCAGTGAAACTCATTGACATACCAAAACAAGATGGCACAACAACCATAAAACAAACATTAACACATTTCCTAGACAACCTGTACCTAACAGACAGTTCAACACCACATACTATCAAGGCAGACAAAAATCCATTGGAATACGCAAAAGCACCAGTAATAACTAAAGCGGAACTCAATAGAATAGTAAGAAACATCAAACAAAACAAGGGTACGACTACATAGACTATAACCTAATTAAAAGAATACACACAACAGCTCCACAACTTCTACTAACTCTGTTTAACACATGTCAAAAACTAGAATACTTTCCCAAATCATTTAAGTTAGGCGTAGTCGTACTCTTCGAGAAACCAGGCAAAGACCCAACAAATCCAAAAAATTATCGACCAATCTGCCTTTTACCAGCGTTAGGGAAAATGCTAGAGCGAATAATCCATGGGAGAATTAACTACCACCTATACAAAGAAAAATATTGGAGTAACAAACAATACGGGTTCAAACAGGGGACCTCAACAGAACATGCACTAGAAAACCTATTAAAAACAGTTACAGAAGACGGCAATAACAATTATCAAACAGTCCTAATAGCCATGGACATCAAAGGGGCCTTTGACAACATACGTTGGCCAATTCTAATAAATAATTTAAAACAGTCTCCCTGCCCGGATTACTTAGTGAACTGGGTAGTGAGTTTCCTCCAACAAAGATTTGTTTCATTAGAAGAAAACGGTATCAAGGTAACAAGACAAACTTATGGCGGTTGCCCCCAAGGCAGTTGTCTTGGCCCGCTTCTGTGGCTACTAATCGCGGAAACAGCTCTCAAAAAACGCTGGGGGAAAAATGTAAGAATACAAGCCTTTGCAGATGATTTCATAATAATTCTCAGGGATAGGTCAAAAGACAAATTAAAAAGACTAGCAAACAGAAAATTAAAAGAATTCAACGACTGGATAGAGGAAAACAACCTAACATTAAACAAAGAAAAAACTGAATTACTATACCTAAACAGGGGCCATTCTTGGAACCTTCCAACAGCAGATCCAAACATCATAGAGGGAATAGAGTTAAATGGTCAGGAACTATATGTCGAAGAACAAATTAAATACCTAGGGGTCATACTCCATAAAAACCTAAACTGGGAACCACACTGTCAAACACAATCCGACAAGGTTAGAAAAAACTTCAAAAACCTAGCATACATGACAGCTAAAGGATGGGGTCTTAAACCTAACATAATGAAAATTTGGTACAACACAGTAGTTGAGAAGACGCTAACCTACGCGGCCCCGATTTGGGCGCACAGCCTTACGAAGAGGTGTAAAGAAATCCTCTCGAGCTGCCAAAGACACTTCGCACTGGCCATAGTCAGGGCCTATAGAACGGTCCCAACCTCGGCCCTATTGGTACTAGCTGGCCTGATTCCAATTCACCTTAAAGTAAACTATGAAGCGGCATACGGCACAGTCTCAAGATTAAGGAAGAATGCAACAATACACAACAAAATCATCTTTCACAGAGAATACACTCAGAAAGTAAACATATGGCAAAACCACCCGGCAGAAACAAGTGAACCACGTATAGGCCACAGCCCAAAAGACACATGCATTTATACAGACGGCTCAAAATTGGAATCAGGTGCTACAGGTTCGGCTTTTGTAGCTTTCAAAAATAATAAAAAAATAAAGACTTGGTCAGTGCCTCTAAGAAGTTGTAACAGCGTCTTCCAAGCCGAACTACTGGCTATACATAAAGCAGCGGAATGGGGCAATTCATTTTGTGAGCCATACAGCATTAGGTCGGACTGCCAATCAGCAATAGATTCATTAAGCAAACCATTCAACACCAGTGACACAGTCAACAAAATACACAACCTAATCAAAGATTCAAGAAACAATTTTAAAATAAACTGGGTCAAGGCGCATGTCGGCATCCAAGGAAACGCAGAGGCCGATGTGTTAGCCAAACACGCAGCACTAAACCAGAACAATGAACGTGCATACTACCTGGAAAAACCTAATTCAAAACTAAAAAGAACACTAAAAGACTTAACAACTGAACAGTGGCAGTTCGAATGGGACTATGGGGACACATGCATTGAAACTTACCAGTACTTTCCAAAAGCAGACGAAAATAGATTAGTTAGAGACTACCTACTCTCACAACTTTACACAGCTCATGGAGCATTCCCAGAATACCTCCACAGATTCAAGAAGGCGCACACACCGGACTGTGATTGCGGTTCGGAGGGTACGCTTAAACACTACCTGCTACACTGCCCACTCACACAAGCAGATCAACTAGCAAACATAACAACAGAAAACGAAAAATTATGGCATAAACAATTAGCAAAAAACAAACACGTACAGAGAAAGGCAAAAATCATAATCAGGTCTCCAAGACAACTGTGACAACATCACGTCACTCATACATCAGAACACATAGACAAATGACCACACATACACAAGAAAAACCTCGCAATCCTTTACTACAGCCACTAATCCTTCATGTACCTGCGCGAATTTTTGTGTTATACGTTATTATATGAAAAAAAAAATTAAAAAACTTATAAAACGGCCTAGGATTCCTATTCCAAAAAAATTATAAAATAGTGTATTTTGTCTTATGTCCCAGCAGTGTGCGGTAGTCGTGCGATATTAGCAGTATCCAAGGCCCGAAATAGGTGGCCCGCAGGACCTTCCTGCATGCACGTCGCAAGACATCACGGATCTGCAAGTCGCACACCATGACATAGTAAAAAGCTTCACCGCCTCCGGCACTGCTTGTCCGTTCTACATGTTATTAAAGGTAAAATGGCCTAGGTCTAAAACCCTACGGTCAACAATAAAAAATCATAAAATGTTAAAATAATGATATGTCTTATGATCACAGCAGTAAGCGGTAGTCGTGCAGTAACAACAGTATCCACTGCCCGAAACAGGTGCCCCGCAATAATACTATTGCAAGCACGTCGAAAGACATCTCGGATCTGCAAGCTGCACATTACGACTGTTGTGTTTGAGCTGACGCTTTGGTCAGGGCATCAAAGGAAATATAATGTTATGTTTATTTGAAAGTGGAGAAAGCACTTTTTATTTGCCTCTACCCACAATTAGGCCAAAGTGATCGTGATAATGATAGCACATCACGGAGAATGGGGGCCTGCAAACGACCCTAATTACTCTCTTCATTATTTCATTTAAAATAATAAAAATATTCTTTATCCAAAGATGAAGAAAAATCAAGTATAAAGTTATAAAAATATAAAATTAAAAAGGTAAAAAGTTACCTGTTGAATCCTTGGCTTTTGATGACAAATAAATCCAGACAATAGGCACAAGAAATTAATATACGAACAATTTTCGAAGAAAAAAAAAATATATTTTATTTCATGAAGAACTTGTTGCTTTTTTCATGAATAAATATTTCTTCACAAATTTATATTTTTGGTGACTCGTACATATTAATTTCTCACTTGATAAACAACCATTTCATAACATATGTTAATCACAACTATTGCTATCTCCAAGCAATAAAAATTCTTTTCATAACATATTCTAGATATCTCAACAACATGTAATTAAACAATTTTCTTCATGACATAAAAGGAGAATAAATTATTATTTCTTTTTGAAAAAGAACACCTCTCATAATATGAACTTTCAAAACAAAATACATCATACTTCATATTGTATAGATACATGCCAATATTTTCTTTATAACGCCCCGTAAATATAAAAAAAAATTATATATATATTGGGCCAGATAACGACATGAAGGAACTTTATGTAAATAAATATTTGCGTCTCACGAAAAGAAAAGATTTTCACCTCTGCTTGTTTGTCAGAGGACTGGCATCACATAAAACAATTATTGAAGAAGATTCGAGCACCAATAATAGCTACAGAAAGATTATTTTTTAACGATGAGGTGATGAAAGATGAAATAGGTATTAAGTGGACTCATGATGACATTCTACATCACTTATGATGCTTCCACAAGAACACCAACCAGAAGATCTATGGAGTGCGCGTATTTACGTTGAATAATTCCAAAAGAGAAGGCACATAAAACGAATACATTCAGGAATGCATTAAACCACTTCATTGCTCCTCGCAACCTTAAAAAATCAGCCTATTCTAAAACCATGCGGGGATCACAGCAGCATAGAACGGAGCCCGTATAAAACGGCTTCAAAGGGGCGCGCACATGGCCCGAACTTCCACCCAAAACCTGCAGTCATCGGACCGCATCCATCACAGCAGGTGTTTCGTAGCGCAACTAACGCAGGTGGCCGCGAGCCCAGGGGAAAAAGAGAAAGGGTTATTGTAAATGCAAAATACGCCAATTTGGCAGATAGCAACAGAGGGGGGGAGGAAAAACTAAGCCAAATTACAATATACAGTATGAAAAGATATGTAACTAATAAGAATAAAATTGATAACCATCTTAAGAGGAGAGGCCAAAGCCGGTGGCCATGTACATAACGGCTTGAAATACGTCACCTGTGAAATTTAATTTGATAGGTTAGGGGTGTGTCCGAATAAACGGAAGATCCACCCAAAAGAACTAGCGAGAAAGTTCTCGAACAAATTTAAAACCGGAAGGAATGATTTCAAACAGAATTTTACCGGCTTGGAACATTCGAAAGCTAAGCAAGAAAGAAAACATTACAGGCGACGAAATGAAAAAAAGCGAAACCGAAATTAAATTTAAATTGAGAACATTAATAAAAAGGAAGGTGATATGAAATAAAATGGCTAATAAAATTGAATTAAACTAAACATATGGGGGGGGTTATGGAGTAACCACCACATATTACCCAGGGTCCCCTAAAAGAAAATATTGGTGAGATGACAAAAATGACAATTTTTCATCGAGACAATATTTTCTAACACATGTACAAATATGCTAAATAATTACACAAAATAAATATATCAGAAATAGTTATAAGAATATACATAATTGTTGTACATGATATTTAAATAAAAAAAAAATAATTACTGTTATGATAGTAATCCTTATGAAAATATACCAACTGTAGTAAATGTTAACATGAAAGGTATATAAAGTTTCTTTCAGAGGTATCTATCATATAAAAAAAAAATTAAAGTCTATGTGCAGAAAAACAGTCCATAACTTTGAAGAGTCTCTTGTTAGGCTGTGCACAATGCACTTATAATAGTAGAATGCTTTAGCAATGTCAAAATATTTGATTACACAATAATATGTATATTTATATTCTCAGTTGTGAACAAAAATGAAATATACTATAACTGTATATGAATCATGTTATAACTATATATAACATATATAGTTTCAAATAACACATAATAAATTAAATGAATTTGTAAGTTGAAAATTGAACAACCATAAAAATATATATATAAATAGTGCAGAGAGATTAGTTATGCTCTCATAAAAAAATTATTTACTTATATCACCACATAGCCTTTTACGCTTTCAATAAATCTTAAATGAATAAACTTTAGTATTATTCAATAACACATTTTTGCAGAAAATAAAATTAATAAGTTGCAAAAAAAAAAAATGTCAACAAAAGCATGATATTATTTTCCAATAAAAGTATCTTCAAAGTGAATATAATAATTTTCAACGAGAGAATTTTTACACTCTCATAAAGGAATATTCTTAAACATTTTCAATATAAATTGACAATAATTGCATAAATACCTTTAATACTATACTTCATTCAAAATAAACATAAAACATAAGATGTTTAATATTCTGAAAAAAAAAGGAAGAAACTTATATGAATATGTCAATCTTATATATGACTTGATAATGTCAACTTACAAAGAAAAATCAATTGTGTCAAAATTTCTATATAGAAGATATCTAGAACATATTTACTTGTAATTTTCAAACATTTTTAAAAAAAAAAAAAAAAATTAAGTAAGTGATCACTTTTGCATTTGTCATAAATCAAGAATTTGCTTTATATAAATATATATAATGACTCATTAAACATCTTTGGATAAATATATATATAATGACTGAATCAAGAACTTTGGATAAATATATATATTGACTGAATGAACAACTTTGGATAAATATATATATAATGCCTCAATCAACATCTTTGGATCCAAAGTATAAATACCCAAAAGTATACAAAAAGAAAAAGAATTACTTATTGTGAGTCATTCACTTTCTATATTTCAACAAGAAGAGAAGAAAATATTAGTATGAATAAGTTTATCGTGCATTTTCTTTTCTCTTTTTCTTTTTTTAAAAGAGGTTAAATGTTAAAACATGCATGCATTGTAAAGAGCAGACACAATAGAGAAAATAATTTGATGAGTACTCATCTTTATGTTTACCTTATATCAATTACAATTTCACCTTTCTTATTAGAATGCACATTTGTCAAAAAATAACTTTAAATAATGCTATAGTATTATAACAAGAATATAAAAAGACAAATTCTTTCTCCATTTTTTGCATCAACTATTGTAATTAAAGACTTTATAAAATTTAAAAGTATGGCATACATGAGATTATGTGTAAATATTGTAAAAATTATGACTTATAGATAAATGCAGTAACTAATAAAACTATTGAAAATCATACATACATCCTGAGGATGACCGTTGAGTTGTACCAGGGAGAAGAAGACTTACATAAAAATAAAAAAAATAATAACAGCTGCCTGCAGCCTGGAGAAAAGAAAAAAAAAATTACATAGCGATTCTTCTTGCTGGACAATCAGTGCGGCTAGCTTCGACTGAATATATTACAAAGCAAAAGTCATCCTGTAAAAGGAAAAAGAGAGTTAGTCTATGTTAAAACTCTTGTTAGCTTTCGTTTTTTCAAAAACTAAAACAAAATCACTTCACCTTTTTTCATTCACGTATAAAAACATTTCATATTTATTTACTTAGAAGGTGTGACAAATAAAAATTAAATTAAAGAGTTTACATGTTTCGGTTCATTAATAAGAACCGTATTCATAACATATAAAATCAGACTTAATCGCAAGTACTAAAAGTAAACGTAGTCAACCGTCTATCCACTATTCTCTTTTCTTCTGATCCCGAAGAATCTGTGAGTGTATATGAAGAAATACATATTTTGTATTTATACATACTAAATATCGTAAGTTTTGGATTACTTGAGGAAAACAATTAATTTATCCTGAGCCTACAGCATTGAAAGTTTTGACGTGATTCACCATGTATTGTTCAATTATGTCAATACTCACAATATTGTAGAACTAGAACTGATTAAATTTTGACTGTTTAATATATGTAGGAGCATATATATGTAGGTCTGATTTTATATGTTATGAATACGGTTCTTATTAATGAACCGAAACATGTAAACTCTTTAATTTAATTTTTATTTGTCACACCTTCTAAGTAAATAAATATGAAATGTTTTTATACGAGAGTTAGTCTATTTTTTATGTAGTTTATGATTGCGAGGACGAAGATCATAACTTCTATATTGAGTGGATTTGCTTTTAGCACCAGTATGAGTGCCATCAGGAGGAGCTTGTGACAGTACCGATTTACTGGAACATGAAGATGTTTGCTGGCATTTAGAAGAAGAAAGAATTTGAGGAGAAGTATTACAAGCTGCATCATGATTTGAAACTTGAATAGAAGAGTGCTGTCTCACAGGAGTGGAGGATGCATTATCAACAGCTGGTTGATCATGTGATGCACCTTTTGAAGAAACTGAAGGATGTTGCAGTGCTTCATTTCTCTTTTGAAGCTTCAAGATTCGATTAGTGTGAATCAACATTGGTGAAGCATGACTATTATTGGGATCTTGAATTTGAATGAGCACAGGAGAAATTATTTTCTTCACCACGTATGGGCCTTGTATCTTTTTGTTAAACACAGTAGGAAATTTTGCATAAACAATTAACACACATTTTGCATTAACATTGATGTTGGAAAACTTTAATTTTTCTCTGGATTTTTGGTACACCTTTTGTCTGGATGATTCGTTATTCTTGTAAGCTTGATAGTATATTTTTTCAATAACATCCATCAATTTATGAATTTCATATGCAGTGTTGAGAATTTTCCATGAAACTTGAGATTTATAATTGGAATAAATATCATTTATTTCTCTGCCAAAATGAAGAAGATTTGGAGTGAATTTTGTGGCTGGATGAGGTGTAGCATTATATATGGATTGGTGAATTTTTAGAGCAGTTGGTACATCACATCCTTGTGAAGCCATTGTGTTCACAGACGATTTTATTTGAGAATTGACACGTTCGCTTATATGAAGAATATAAGACCCAAAAAATTTTATGTAAATATTTATATATAATATGGCTCAAAACATAAATTATTATATGTATGACAAGAAGAATAATTTATCTTAGCATGAACAATAATTTTTACCAGTACCACCGTTAAATAATGCATATATTAGTTATAAATTATAATAATGCAAGAAGAAATATATTGATAAATTATGTTGTATATATAATGCACTGCTCCAGAAAAAGATAATATTTCAATACAAGATCAATATAAATATTGTATTTGATTACTGCACCATACCCAACAAAATATACTTATATAAAACATTAATCACTATATGAAGAAAAATAACTTGAAAAAAAAAATAATGAAGAATGTTCAAGCGTTGGTCACGGCTCCAAAGGAAATAATGTGTTATGTTATGTGCTGACGCTTTGGTCAGGGCATCAAAGGAAATATAATGTTATGTTTATTTGAAAGTGGAGAAAGCACTTTTTATTTGCCTCTACCCACAATTAGGCCAAAGTGATCGTGATAATGATAGCACATCACGGAGAATGGGGGCCTGCAAACGACCCTAATTACTCTCTTCATTATTTCATTTAAAATAATAAAAATATTCTTTATCCAAAGATGAAGAAAAATCAAGTATAAAGTTATAAAAATATAAAATTAAAAAGGTAAAAAGTTACCTGTTGAATCCTTGGCTTTTGATGACAAATAAATCCAGACAATAGGCACAAGAAATTAATATACGAACAATTTTCGAAGAAAAAAAAAATATATTTTATTTCATGAAGAACTTGTTGCTTTTTTCATGAATAAATATTTCTTCACAAATTTATATTTTTGGTGACTCGTACATATTAATTTCTCACTTGATAAACAACCATTTCATAACATATGTTAATCACAACTATTGCTATCTCCAAGCAATAAAAATTCTTTTCATAACATATTCTAGATATCTCAACAACATGTAATTAAACAATTTTCTTCATGACATAAAAGGAGAATAAATTATTATTTCTTTTTGAAAAAGAACACCTCTCATAATATGAACTTTCAAAACAAAATACATCATACTTCATATTGTATAGATACATGCCAATATTTTCTTTATAACGCCCCGTAAATATAAAAAAAAATTATATATATATTGGGCCAGATAACGACATGAAGGAACTTTATGTAAATAAATATTTGCGTCTCACGAAAAGAAAAGATTTTCACCTCTGCTTGTTTGTCAGAGGACTGGCATCACATAAAACAATTATTGAAGAAGATTCGAGCACCAATAATAGCTACAGAAAGATTATTTTTTAACGATGAGGTGATGAAAGATGAAATAGGTATTAAGTGGACTCATGATGACATTCTACATCACTTATGATGCTTCCACAAGAACACCAACCAGAAGATCTATGGAGTGCGCGTATTTACGTTGAATAATTCCAAAAGAGAAGGCACATAAAACGAATACATTCAGGAATGCATTAAACCACTTCATTGCTCCTCGCAACCTTAAAAAATCAGCCTATTCTAAAACCATGCGGGGATCACAGCAGCATAGAACGGAGCCCGTATAAAACGGCTTCAAAGGGGCGCGCACATGGCCCGAACTTCCACCCAAAACCTGCAGTCATCGGACCGCATCCATCACAGCAGGTGTTTCGTAGCGCAACTAACGCAGGTGGCCGCGAGCCCAGGGGAAAAAGAGAAAGGGTTATTGTAAATGCAAAATACGCCAATTTGGCAGATAGCAACAGAGGGGGGGAGGAAAAACTAAGCCAAATTACAATATACAGTATGAAAAGATATGTAACTAATAAGAATAAAATTGATAACCATCTTAAGAGGAGAGGCCAAAGCCGGTGGCCATGTACATAACGGCTTGAAATACGTCACCTGTGAAATTTAATTTGATAGGTTAGGGGTGTGTCCGAATAAACGGAAGATCCACCCAAAAGAACTAGCGAGAAAGTTCTCGAACAAATTTAAAACCGGAAGGAATGATTTCAAACAGAATTTTACCGGCTTGGAACATTCGAAAGCTAAGCAAGAAAGAAAACATTACAGGCGACGAAATGAAAAAAAGCGAAACCGAAATTAAATTTAAATTGAGAACATTAATAAAAAGGAAGGTGATATGAAATAAAATGGCTAATAAAATTGAATTAAACTAAACATATGGGGGGGGTTATGGAGTAACCACCACAACGACAAATCAAAAAGCTTCATCCGCCCCCGCCTAACTGCTTGTCCGTCCAGATCTAAACAACATAAGATATATATTGCAAAAAAAAAAAAAAAAAATCAAAAGGGAATTTACGGGGAGTGCTTGGGTTAAGTGAACTATCTGGTTAATTTTAAACAATAGCAATGTTACTAACCCATTTAGTTTCCAGGATTCCCTCCCCTAGGACTTCGCTCCCGAAAATTTCAAGTTGACCTTATCGACGCAGGGACTCAAAGGAACCCTGTGCGGTCCTAAGAGGTTCGGGAGCACCAATCAAGTCCACTGCACTAGAACCGTACAGGTTGATCTCATAGACGCAGAGACTCAAGGGACTCTGGCCGGTCCGACAACGTTCTGGAACCCCACCCTAGTGGGGTAACGCCTCTAAGGCTTTCAAGTTGACCTCATTGAAGCAGGGACCCACGGGACCCTGAGCGGTCCGAAGAGCAATGGGAAGCAACCTACTAGTCCACTTACCCCGAACCGCACACGTTGACCTCATCGACGCAGAGACTCAAGGGACTCTGTGCGGTTTGAAACGTGTTCGGGGTTTTTCTTTTTCGTTTTTTCCCCTTGTTTTTTTCTAGTGACAGTACGCCTCTTTATTAGGTGCATATGGACTCTGTCCGCACGAGCTACCAGACCCGCTCCAATGGGACAGCCCATGGAGCACCTCTTTTTTTCTCTTTTGCTTTTTTTTGGGTACGGTAGAAAGGAGGGATCTCGTCACCTTCAGCAGCGATTCGACTGCCTTGCATTTCGGCCCTAAAATTCTCCCTTCTCTGGCACTACTTAGCATTTTGGCCTTTTTAGTTTTGGTTATTTACTTTTCTAAATCTTCCTCAAAATTGTCCCCCCTGCTGTCTGCTAAGGACATGCTACCGTTTCGGCTCAAAAAAATTTTTAGCTCCAGCCCCATTTTACCTGGCACGGCGAGTGGGAGTGATGTGCGGCACCAAACTCAGTACATTCACAAAGGCAATAAACTACTCAGTCCAGCAACCGTTAGCCACAATCAGCCGACCTCGCCACTTGTCTGCGTAGATCGTCCCCACTTTGCCGGCTAAAATTCCATCATGTACGCTAATGGCGCCTGGTGCATGTAAAATCCGTCGTGGGTGCAAAGTCCTCCAAGTTACCTGTGAATTATACCTCTGGAGGTGCCTTGCCAGGTGAAGGTCTCGTCATCTGATCAAGGCTCTAAATTACGAGACCATCTTGCGAAGCCATTTGCAGTTCAAACATCAGGATGTACCATTAATTAACAAGCGAAACAAAGTATGCTCAACGACAAGCAAATACTGCAGAAATGATGGCATGCGAAGCAAAGTTTATTGCCACTACGTGGCAATTAGGCGGTCGTCCGCCCCGATACCAGGTATCTAACCCGTTAAGCTGAGAAAACTCGGCAGGTAAGGGCCTGGTCATCGGTTAGAAAGAAAGCTAAAAATCCTGAAATCGACATTTTTACTACTAGTCTAAGAGCCGACTGCACAAAAATTTAAGGTATCGAGCAGTTGGTATCGAACACAGTTGAAAAGAAGTAATAGGGGAATCTAATGAAAAGTATGTATCCTTCAATCAAAAGTACGAAACGATTGTAGGACAAAAACAATAATAAAAACACCAGGGTAGGACCACTGGAAGGACCACAGGGTAGGACCACTGGAAGCACCTTGTAAGCACCTTTTACCAGAATTTTTATAATATAAAATCTGCTTTATTTAACGAAAAAGAAATCATTTTTCAGATGTAACTACCAATACTTTAAAGAATTTCTGATACTAAAAAAATTAAAATCCTCTGAGTTTCTTGATGACTACGCACCCTGAAACACGAGTCAACCGCTAGTGGTATTAATTTTTGGCTTATGCACCACTTCACTTCCAGCAGGCATGGACCATTAGATTTCCGTATAACTACTCTTCCATAAAATAAAGATTTTGTTTGTGCTCGATATCTTAGATTTTTGTACTGTCGGCTGTTGTACTATAAATTGAGATATTGATAAATTGCCAAATCCCCTTAACTTCCAATTACATCTTTAAATTTACAGACAAGTTCAGGTTTTAAGCCTTAAACACAATCACCCAACAAACCTTACACTATGATAGAAAAGTACTGACAAAAATATATGTGTTCTACATAAAAATCGATTTCAAATGAATAAAATTTTATTTTCTTTATTCTAAAACTGATTGCTTTGTCAGAGAAGCATGCAAACGATTACATAAAAGCATTTTAAGTTCCAATATAGTGCTTCTTAAAATTCGATGAATATAATTTCTTTCGATAAAATGCGTAATTCTCTGCATCAGTCATGAAAGTATGGGCAATATCTTCTCGGAACTGTATCTAGCCGTTCCATGCTCTTAACATAAAAATTTGTTTTTCTTTTCCGGCTATTTTATGCTGAAATGTTGAAGTAATTTTTAAATATAAATCGTTATCATCGATCTCTAAAGATATCGGGAACTTTTTTTTATTAAGAATGTTCTTTTATAAATTTTAGTTTCGTTGTCGACTATAAATTTTGAGATTTAAAGTTATGCGTTATGAAAATCTTTTTTTCTCTCCAATTTAATAAATTCCTTTTTTAAAATTAAAACATTAAAAATTGACTACCCTCCAAAAACTGCTTTTTTATCCTTCCTTTGCATTCTCTGATGATGATTTTTTTTTTCGATAAAGCCATTGCAATTTTGGCTAACATTAATTTTCAACAATTATCTCCGTGGTAAATTTCTATTGCAAATTGAATAATAATTACGTACTATGATGTTTATTATACTTAAATGTTAGTAATCAAAGCTTAATTCGTAAATTCATAAGGATTAAATCATAAATAAATCATTAAAGTTAATAATAAATAAATAATCAAATCATGAATTAATCATTAAAGTTAATAATAGATACTTAATTAAATCATTAATTAGTTTTATCACAGCAGTTTTATCATAAAGTTGGTCGCAACAAACGATGTGAGGTCACATTTAACAAAGGAATGCAAAAGGTTTATTCTTAATCAAACCTAGATGTAAAGAATAGTGAAATGCATGTTGATTAGGTAGCATATACAATCGAACCTGGGTTGCCGAACGGCTGTATTTTGCACAAGAAATTCCTTTGCAATTTTATTCACTCCTCGATCAGAGTGGATAACCTTTGGAAATTGGCCAAATGAAAACAACAATAACAAAAAGGGGGAGGGGGGGGGGAGGAGAGGAAAAAGTTACCGAATTGGCGTTTTTTAATTTTATTTATAATGTGTAAGTGATTTTTCTTTAATGATTTTCACGAGCACGCTATTCGATATATTGATTTCAGATTTAAAGTTATTTCACACACACGCAAATCCACACATTTTGTTTAATGTATGTTGAGTTTACTATATTGATTGCTTAGCAATAATTTTTAAAGTGCGTTCGTAATTATATAAATAACTAGCTACTATAGTCGGCATCTGGTCCGACTGTCCGTATATAATAGTGGAAGATCTACTAAACCGAATGAAATTTAATAGATATAATCTCTGCAGAATTTTGTCGAGTCATTTCACAATTTTAAGAAAATCTATTTAAAACTTAAAATGAGATTAATACAAGATTTTTTCAATCTATTAAATCCTATCATATATAATGAATTCAGTGATAGGACATGATAGTTAATAATTCCAGATTGCCATGGTAATGACGTCTTTTTCAAGGTTAGTTCCATTATTTTCGTATTCCTGAATTTAATATATAGAATCGTAATAAATTTTGTATTCGTGTGTAAAAGTGCAAGAGCTATTGCATTAAGACTGAATATTTATAAAACTTGTTATAGTATGTATACACTTCATTTGCTACATTTAATGCATGATCTTATCGCAGATGAGTGGCAAGTCGCCAAATAAGAAAATTTGCATTATTGCTTTTATGGAAGTATAACTGAAATTTACAGATGGTTTGCTTTAAATATAAACAAGCATATTCTCACGAGAAGAAATGTAAAATCTATACTCAGATACAAATAGATTTCAGATACACAAAACTCTATTTCTTTTATTACACAACTTATCTTTTGTGAGAGAAGCATGCAAACGATTATATAAACGCATTTTAAGCTCACAAAAATGCTTCTTAAAATTTGATGGAAATACGTAATTTCTTTTGATCAAATGCATAATTCTCCGCCGTTAGTCATGGAAGTATAACCAATATCTTTATGGAACGGCATCTAATCCATTCGAGCTCGTAATCTGGAAATACTGTTTCATTTTTATTTTTTCTGGCTATTTTATGTTGAGGAGTGGAAATAAGTTTTTAATATATAAATTATTATCTTTTATATCTAAAGCTTTCACTGTAGCACTGCATATTCTTAAAGTGATTTTAGTTTCGTGGTCGTCTATAATTTTTTTTAATTTAATGGTAAATTTTATGAAATTGTATTTATGGAATATCTTTTTTATCAATTTTTAATAGAAAAAGCAAAGAAATCATAGGGGAATATGTATGTTGACTATGTATCTGTGGCTTCCGGTTATAAGCAGGTGAGGCACATTTTTAATATTTTGAGTAATTAACGTATAAAGTTTCCAAAAATGTCTTTTTATCATTACTTTTATAAAATAGATTAGAACTTAATAATTTTCACTACATTCAATTAGGATATAAGAACCTCTTTTTTTTTTCCAAAATAGTTATATAAAAATGGTTTTTATTAATTATTATAATTATTAATTATTAATTATTATTATTAGTTTTTATTAATTATTATAATTGAATGTAGCGAAAATTAATAAGTTTTAATCTATTTTATAAAAGTAATATTAAAAATACATTTTTGAAAACTTTAAACGTTAATTACTCAAAATATTAAAAATGTACCTTACCTGGTTATTACCGGAAACCACAGAATTATAGACAATTTAAAGAAATAAATAGAAATCTTATCTGGTTATTACCGTTACTTTATGCAATTTTAAACATTAACAATTTGTCCTAAAATAAAGATAAAAAGATACGGTTTGCACAGAAGCGGAAGGGAAAGAAGCCGGATATTCTTTTTCATGGTAAAAGTAAAAACAATGCTTGAATAAATGCAAATACTTCTGCAAAAAGAATGTTTGAAATCATCATCATTGCTAACATTGGAAGATGACATCTACAATATCCGCATGCCATACAATTAGACTTACAATGTTACTTAAGAGCATACGAAATACATAATGATTATTATTAATTTTAGTTATATTTATCGGCAAAAAATAGAGCTAAAAGATTGTGATGCTAAATGATTAAGGACCTAAAAGATTATGGTGTTAGATTATTATGGACCTAGGGTTATGAGGTTTTTCCGATTTTAACAAAAACACTCACTATTTCCACCCCCTTGGTCTGATTTTGAACATTAACGAACCTGATCGAGGTTGTATGCCCTTTGATTTTATGTATCAGTGTGGAAGAGATTTGAGCAGAATTATAGAAATTATCGTGTCCATAAAAATGTGATATATATATATATATATGTAAAAATAACATTTTTTCGCCACTTTCCCGCTTCGAGTTCGTTCTAAAGTTTTATAAGAACATACTTTCATTCTCAGTTTCTTTCATATATTAATATTTTTAACGGTTAAAGTTCTTTTTCTTTAATTCAGCATAATCTATTAATTATTATCCGAAAAAGGACGAAAATGTATTACTTAAATGTCAATATCTTATTGCAAAATTTTAAATTCATGCCACAAATCCATTTCCCTTTTTAGAATAGAAAACATTTATCGTAAACTTTAATTTTATTTTATATATTAAATAATCGTCCGCTAGCTCATTTTGAGTCATCCGCATTTGGACTGATTACTCTTGCTTCTTGCACGAGGTATGAAAGAGTCCTTACTTCTAGACCCACCACTGATCCAATGGAAGGGCTCGAAGTAATATACAACTACATTCGAATAAATCTTATTGGGTTTTGAAGTCAATGCGTCAGAGGAAGGCAGGGCCAATTTATCTGAGAAATTTGAGAGTGTCAGTTTGAGCTGACGGAGCGATTAGAATGGACTGACCTACCAACTGCTAAGGTTGCCTGCAGCTTCTCTTAATGTGGAATTTTTACCGTAGTGATCGTAGTTTCAAGAAAAATGCCTCTGCCTAAACTACATTTTACTGTATGATTGTGTAACATGGGCTTGGACAAGTAGGGAAGTTTAATGGTCATTTATGGAGTAACCTTCGATTGTAGTGCTAATAAACGATGCTACTAAGTTTCATAGAAACCTTCCTTATTTGAAAATGACCACACATTTAATCGCTTCCCATATGCCCGAAGGACTTCGACTGCAAACTCATTTGATGGAAATGACGTCGGTTGACTGCTCGAACTCCGATTTAGTTCGTAACATCCTGTTCGCTTCGAAACATATTGTATTTTTACGGGAACCCCTAAAATATCACGACATATATATATAGAGAGAGATAGATAAAGTTTTTTACTGATGGTAGTTTTGGGGGTCTAGGTGTCATGATCAGTGTAGATTTGCAAAAAATGTTCAGAAATTGCAACATAGGAGCGACTGCAATAGGTAGTATTTCATACGAAATCTACCGAAAATCGTCTTACAGTTTTGGGTTACATAGGTTTACATTGGTTGTCTAACTTTTAAACAAATACTATTTTTAACCCAAAGTTATCAAAATACCATTTCCACAAATTTCAATTGTTTAAATTATTGAAAAATAAAATTACATTAGAATATGCAATAAAGACAAGTAATTATGATGAAATTATTGATTGGGAATTTTATGTTTGGTGTAACTATACGGAAAAAAATGTGAAATATTTGTCACTTTGACACATCATAGATCCCCCCGTAAAATTTAACCTTAAGCCATTTTTCAGATTCTGAAAATTGACATACGCATCACTCAAATCGATATTCACCCTTTATAAGCATTTTAACACGCAGTAAGTCATTAATGAATATACTTCCAAACTTAAAACCGAGATTATACCATACAGTTTTCCATGTGAACTGAACATTAACAGTCTTGACTTCATAAAAGTTGATACGTTTTTAACCTCAGTATTCGTGAATGCCAAGTTCACAAATTTGTCTTTTCGATGCATTCGTGGTCAAATATTTAGTTTTATGAAAGAAGAACGATCGTTTTGTTTTATGTATGACATTATTTTCACTCATTAAATAATTTTATTCAGCGTCTCAAACTCAGTATTAGCGTAGTTAGAAAATTTTGAATGTAAAAGATTTGTAAAGAAGAAAGAGCGTTTTTTGAAAGTCTGACATCATTTTCTATTCAAATTTAAAACAAAAATGTTTTTGTTTGTAATGTAAAATTAGCATCAATAAAAATAACTAAACCCTATTATTTCTCATTTCTTTGCCACTATGGAAATAATGTAACTGCCATCATTTTGAATAAATTTCATAAAAAAACATTAAAAATGAAATACAAAAATGGAAACATTTAGAAAAATAGCAACTCCGAGCACATCTACAAATCAACAGCTTCCATTAAAAAAAGAAAAAAAAAATCAGTAGAAAGTTTAGAACAGATGATTAAAAAAAGTCTTTTAAATATACAGTTTATCAAACATATGAAATCAAATCAGTATGGTTATTAATAAATAAAACAGGAAAATTATGACATAAAGTATTGTATTTGAACAAATTTCTTTTTAAACCACTTAAAAAAAAAAAAATATTATTTGCGAAAAATATAAGTCAAAAATTACCGAAATGTACTTTTTGAGTTTGCAATAATTCATCACGTAATTTGATACGAAAAATTTCCTCAATAATATCCGTATCTCTTAAACCGTTAGCAATGTATATATCGATAAATCTGTATTTTTATCGCCAATATGTTTAAGGAGTGCGGCCGTCCATTCGAGCTTGAATTATCGAAATTCTTCTTCTTTTTTTTTTTTTTTTTTTTTTTTTTTTATTCCGGTTATTTCAGGTTGAAACTTTGTAATAATTTTTAAATGTAAATCATCGCTCTTCTAAAGCTTTCGGCATAATACCTTTTATTTCGAAATTGTTAAATAAATGGGAGTTTTATGATTCGCCATACATTTCATATTTTAAAGGTTTGTTTTATGAATTTTAAACTGTGTATGGTATTGGACATATATTTTTAAAAGTATTGTATACGATAAAAAATGTTTCGGCAATAAACATTTTTTCTTTATGAAAGTAGCGATATGATAATAAAAACCAAGTAATAAAGAAACTTTCCGAACACTAGGGCATGTGTTCAGAGAATAAAAATAAAAAAACTAGAAAATAGGGATTCAGCTTTAATCTGCTCAGAATTTAATATCACCCCCTATGAAAAAAAATACAGCTGTAGATAGTACAAATATATTTTAGTTTTAAGATTTAAAATTATACGCTTTAATTTTATATATAAGGACGGCTTTTTCATGCATTGAAGAATTCCATTCCATGAAGATTTTCCATTAAACAACAACAACAACAACAACAACAACAAAATAATTGCTTCAGCAGAAAACTGAAAAGTGATGACTTAAAAAAGGACTTGTCTTTTAAATATACAGATTATCAAGCATATCAAATCAAATCAGTACGATTAACAATAAATAAAACAGCAAAATCGTCTCGTAAAATATTGTACTTGAACAAATTTCCTTTTAAAAAACTTTAAAAAAATATTATTTGCGAACGATATACATAAAAAATTACCGAAGTATACTTTTTGAGTTTGTAATAATTCATCACGTAATTTGATAAGAAAATTTTCCTCAATAATACCCGTATCTCTTAAACCGTTAGCAATGTATGTATCGATAAATCTGTATTTTTATCGCCAATATGCTTAAGAACTGCGGTCGTCCATTCCAGCTTGAATTATGGAAATTCTTTTTTTTTCTCTCTTCCGGTTATTTCAGGTTGAAATGTTGGAATAATTTTTAAATATAAATCATCGCTCTTCTAAAGCTTTCGGTGTAGTATCTTTTATTTCGAAATTGTTAAATAAATGGGAGTTTTATGATTCACCATATATTTCATATATGTTTGTTTTATGAATTTTAAACTTTGCGTGGTATTGGATGTATATTTTAAAAGTATTATATATGCTAAAAAAAATTTCAACGGTAAACTTTTCTTAAAATGAAAATATCGATATGACAATAAAAAATAAGTAATTAAGAAATCTTCCGAACGCTAGAGCATGCGTTCAGAAAACAAAAATAAAAACTACATATCAGCAATTCTGCTTTTTCAGAATTTAGTGTCGCTCCCATTGAAAAATAATACAATTATAGGTAGTACAAACATATTTAAATTTTCAGATTTAAAATTACACGGTTTTATTCTATATACAACGGCGTCTTTTGAATACACTGAAGAATTCTACATTTATGATCCAGTCTCGCATAACAGCTATAGAAAAGTAAGTCATTTATTTGGAACATTAATATGGTCATTTAAAACCACCTACACTGTAAAAAAAAATTCAAGAGGTTACTAAAAATTTCTTAGTAAATTTGTATTCCACAGAATTTTTTAGTAACCATTACAAACTTTTTTTTGCAAGTGAAACAAGCATTTCTATTGTAAACTGAACAAAAGAATTTTTTGTATAACTAACTTAAAAATTTTTAGTATGAGCCACCAAGAAAATTTTAGTAATAGCTCCAAAATTATTTTTAATAAATTTTTAAGAGCAGGAGCTTCCTTCGAGCTGAATCCAGACTTCTGAAGCGGAAGATTTTCGGCAAAACCGTAATAGATGGCAGCACCAAACATTTCAATCAACATTAATCAACACATCAAACAAAACATTTCATAATCCCTTTATTAACGAGACACTACATACATTCGAGGTGTATTTGGCGGCGGCAAGTTTCGAAACCGGGACCTTTTAGCCTGGAGTCCGTTACTATAACCACTATGCTATGAAGGCCACACCAACTGAGTTTTAGTAAGAGCTATTAAAAATATAAAACTATTAACACTATTCGTTGCTAGCTTTTTTCTAGTAATTCATACAGATTTTTTTGTAACCGACTAAGATTACTAAAAATTTTTTAGTAATTACAAGGATCACTAAAGTTTTTTTAGTAGATCGACCCCCTTTTTTTTACAGTGTATGGCTTGTAATAGCTCTATATGTTATCAGAAAATAAAAATGTAAATATTTAGAAAAATAGCAACTCCGGGCACATCTAAAAATGAACAGCTTCCAATAAACATCAACAAAAAAAAATAATAATTGCTTCAGTAAAAAACTGAGAAGTGATGACTTAAAAAAAAAAAAAAGGTTTGTCTTTTAAATATACAGATTACCAAACATATCAAATCAAATCAGTATGGTTAATAATGTATGAAACGGGAAAATTGTCTCATAAAGTATTGTGCTTGACAAATTTCCTTTAAAACTACTTTAAAAAAAATATTATTTGCGAAAGATATATGTCAAAAATTACTGAAATATACTTTTTGAGTTTGCAATTATTCATCACGTAATTTGATAAGAAAATTGTCCTCAATAATATCCGTATCTCTTAACCCTTTGCGGCGCAGGACAAGCTCATTGCTTTAGTATTGAAATTATCGACTGACACCGGAATTCGAAAACAACTTTATTTGTAAAAAAGAAAACACTATATATCACGCATTCAGTAAACAGTAATTTTTTTATACAAAATTCCGGTGTCAGAGTGACGTTTGGGAATTAAAATTAAGTGGTTTATCTATGAAACCACTGCGCCGCAAAGGGTTAAACCGTTAGCAATGTATGTATCGACAAATCTGTATTTTTATCGCCAATATGCTTAAGAAGTGCGGCCGTTCATTCGAGCTTGAATTATGGAAATTCTTTTTTTTTCTTTTTGTTAAATAAATGGGAGTTTTATGATTCGCCATATATTTCGTATTTTAAAGGTTTGTTTTATTAATTTAAAGCTTTGTATGGTATTGGATGTATATTTTAAAAATATTACATACCATAAAAAGTGTTCCGGCGGTAAACGTTCTTTATGAAAATATGGCTATGATAATAAAAACTAAGATATAAAGTGTTTAAGAAGTGGATCTGGCCCGAAGACAGCATTTGGTCTGAAGAAAATCATTGATAAATTCAAAGAGACGAGTTCATTTGATGTGAAATGTGGCCGAGGAAGGAAATCAATTGCATCGACGTCAGTGGGAGATGTGGCTACATCACTGCAAGAAGTGTCAAATTGCGCTTTGGGTACGTGCAGCACACAGGAAACTTCTTAATTTTTAGTCATGCCTCTCATCAGAGTTTTTTTATCAGAGAAATTTTTCGAAACTTCCTGCAATAATTTCCATACAAAATTACGCATGTTCAGGAGTTGCTTACTGCTTACTTGCCAAAACGAGAAACTTTCTACCTGAAATTTCTTGCTCGAATATAAACAAGCAATACACGGCCATGGAAAATTTTGTGGACGGACGGCACCTATTTTCATCGCCAAGGTTCTGTCAATACTCAAAATGGGAGAATATGGGAAGATGAGAATTCGCTCCAATTGCAACCGTCTTATCTTCGTTTTGAAAATATCATTGTGCGGAGCAGATTTACGGCAACATTTACCTTTGGCCCTTTTTTTTGCAGGTGATTGGTTCTTCGAGTCCTGTCACCTGTACAATCAGTGGAACACATTATAAATCTATTTTGCGCAACTAACTCATATTCAACACTGCAACAAAGCGTATGTGTGGATAGTACAATTTTTATGCAAGATTGGACTATTCTGCACATTGTAAAACCAACGAAACAGTTATGGAATCTGTATTTTGAAAACGACAAAATTATCTGTCGCCATTTTCCAACAGCTTGCCGCAACAATCATATAACCCAAACCCTTACGACTTCTGGCTGTGGGGTTACCTAAAACATGTTGTGTACGGACATCCAATCACGAGCTTAGGTTAATGAAAACATACATTTGTCAACACATTCAGAATACCCCTCCTGAAATACTCCGATATGTTGTGGAACATGCTATTGTGAGCTTGCAGCTCGTAGGAAAAAAAAGTTGACAGCCTATTAAACATTTTTGAGATTTTTTTCTACTGTTTTTGACCAAAGAGCAGTATAAACAGATTTTATTTTTGCATTTTTTACAGTTTTTGGCATAGAAACAATTAAAAACCGATTTCATTTTTATTTTTCTACGATTTTTTGCTTAGGGACAATTAAAAACCGATTTTTTCTTATCTTCTGTGGCATCATCTTATCGTAGTGGATAGACTTTGAATAGATAGTGCCACCACAGCATGTCACATCTTTTAATTATCATCATCTTATGACGAGTACAGTGTCATCTATCGGTTAACTTTTAAACTTGTTTTTTCTTTCGCAAAAAAATTCCAGTTGTTTCAAGTCTACTCAGATAAAATATCAGTTCATTCTGATCAGTAGTTCTTCTTTTAAAGACTAATAAAAGTGCAATAATAACTTGTGTAGTGGATATGTAACTGTATCAAGGTATTTTCTTGTTGATTGAAAGCAATTAACAGCTCTGTCACCTAACAATTTTTTGCTAAAATTAAAACAGTTTCTCCCTATTAAAGTGTTCTCCAAGTTCTTTTTAAACGATATATTGAAGTATATTTTATAAGCAATTTCATTTTAATTCTCTTACTATGAAATTGTAAAATATATCTCAGAAAATAAATCTCTTTCCTCTGCACAAAATCCTCTGCAGATGAATAAAATTCCCTTTCCCTTTAAAATATAAAACTCATGTCTTTGCCAATGCATTCGAAATATTACTTACACTGCATTTTAAGCTCTTAATAATTTATTTTAAAATTTCATGAGGATAATTTCTTCCGATGAAACTCATAATTTTCTGCGTTAGCAATATAGAATCGCTGAATACTTTCTCGTAACTGCAACCGCTCATTCATGGACATGATATGGATTTTTTTTCCCGCTCGGTTATTTTTATGCTGAATTATCGAAGTAATTTTTAAATATAAATTATCAACCGTCATATGCTTTTCAATTTAATATGAAGAGAATCTTTTATTTTTTGGGAAGAAAACTTCAATAATTTTAAAATTTGCAATTGTTTTTGCTTTTTCTTGATTTTAATGTTATATTTTAAAACAGTTTTTTACACTGAATAAGTTATATGCAATTGCTTGGGACCGCAAAAGTACTTATGTCAAATAAATTAAAACATAAGAAATAAAGTTTGTCACATGTTTCAGTAGTGACTCCCATGCAGACTATTGCACTGTGTTTTTTTTTTTTTTTTTTTTTTTTTTTTTTTTTTTTTTTTTGTGAAATTACAGAGAAACTATGGGTAATCCATTATCTTAAGTCTTATGTAAAATTAAAGAGATTATAAAAATCGAGATTCTGTTAAATAACAGATAAGTTATTTGGTAAATTTAAAAAACACTCTGTAAATTAAAATCCTTAAAAATGCAAAAGACTCAGTAAATTTACTTTTAATGATAATAGTTTATTTTAATCTTTAAAATTAATGAATCACTCAATTTTCAATGAGCTGCAAAAAACTTAAATTTTCCAACTAAATTTGAACTGCTATGACATTTAATTTTTGCACAATTTGTTTCAAATTTTCCGAGTAAATTTGAATTGCTGTATCATTTAATTTTTGAACAATTTGTTTCAAATTTTCCGAGTAAATTTGATCTGCTGTATCAGTTAACTTTTGTACAGTTTGGTTCAAATTTTCCAAGTAAATTTGAACCGCTGTATCACTTAACTTTTGCAGAATTTGTTTCAAATTGTAAGAGTAAATTTGAACTGCTGTATCATTTAACTTTTATGCAATTTGTTTTAAATTTTCCGAGTAAATCTGAGCTGATGCATCATTTAATTTTTGAAAATTTAGTTCAAATTTTCGGACTAAATATAAACTGCTGTATCATTTATTTTTACACAATTTATTTCAAAATTTCCAAGTGAGTATGAACTGCTGTATCATTTAATTTTTGCACAATTTGTTTCTAGCTGTCCTAGCGTTTTAACCAGAGACCTCTTGACAGTGGAAGAACACTACAGCTTGAGCTATAGGAGCGAAAACTATCGAGCACAAAGTATGTCTTTTATTATTCAGCGGGGATAAATCCCCTCTAAATCCGATGGGATGATTTTTCCCTTTTTAAATTATTCTAAGTTAAAAAAAAATCGTTAAACTAAATTTTCTTCTATATTTCTATTTCCAAAATTTTTTATAAAAGTGTATTTTGACTCAAAAGTTCTAAGAAACATAAAAATATATTTAAATAAAGACATGGAAATCTCTGCTAGGAATTAGATTTAAGATACGGGAAATATCTGTAAAATGATGACCGAGAAACGCAGTAGAATGCATTTAACCGAGAACTAATGTAAATTTACAGAGAATCTCACTTTTTTTTGCGTTTTAACAGAAAATTTTTAACAGTGTGGTACAGTTTCAACCCTTTATTTGTAGAATTATTTATTAAGAGATTGCTTCAATCTAATCATTATCTACTTTAAAATCTGAAGATATACTGGAATTTTTAAATAATAAAAATGTAAAATTTAAACACTTTTTTTCATAAAAAGTAATTAAAAGTACCGATAATTGTAACTTTTCTGGTTATTTGCAAAAATAATCAGATTAATTAACTGAAAATACTTTTATTTTAAATATATTATGAAATTATGATCCTTTCTGGTAAATGGAAAGGGTTTTGCTAGTAAAAATGTTTCATATAGCTTTTTTTTTTTTTTTTTTTTTTTTTTTTTTTTTAGAAAAGCTATACCTATGTAAATGATTAAGAAAAGTACCACTTTTTGAAAAGATTTAATTTCGACTGCCAATTTTATGTTACATTCTTTCACTTGCACATCAAATTTATGGTGCGCGTTATATATGGGATTAAAAAAATTCGTCATTTTTTCATCTAAGGCACGGGTGCGCATTATACATGCATGAGCTCTACACACGAGTAAATACAGTAATTAATTTTATATTAAGTATATATGCATCTATAAATAATTTAGATACTTTTTTTGTGTTTCATGCAAATTTTAACAAATGATATAAATACTCGTATGTTTAAAGATTTTATGAAAAAGGTTAATATGATATCCGATGTTTGCTAAATAAACCGTAACCGGTAATTCTATATGTGCATTCCGTTTGAAATTTTATAAGGATTTAATTGAAAGTATGTAGTAAGTGATAATAAAAATCTTAAAAACAACATTTTAAAGAAATTTCGATATTGATAGCGTGTTGAGCTTTCTTAAGGGTACAGTGGACTCTCAAAACTTTTTTTTTTAATTTTCAATGAAAATTTTTTTTTTAATTTCTGGAAATAGTCATAGTATATATATTTCTTATTTCACAACTTTATATATATATATATATATATATATATATATATATATATATTTTTTTTTTTAATAATTTTTAAAAATACAGATTTTTTTTTTTTTTTTTTTTTTTTTTTTTTTTTTTTTTTTTTTTTTTAATTAACGAAAAATAACAATATTTCAAAATGCTCCTTGCTCAACCAGTTTTCACATACTTGTTCGAAATTGTTCCATAATAATCTTTACATAATTACAAATAAGTTTTACTAAGCATTTTTAGCATACTGCTAATTAAACATAAAAAAAAATTAACTTAATTTTTTTGCATTTTTCGTTAAAAACTCATTAAAAATTCCATAAAACTGAAATTTAAAATATTTAAATGCGTCTAAACAAGTTTATTCTTAGTAACATTTGTTAACACATACACAGAGAGCATTTAAAAATAAATTAGAAAAAATGGGCATAGTATTGCGCATGGAACACTTTGAAATCATGAGAATGACAAAAATATTCTTTCTGAGAAAAATAGGTTTTAGTAACAATGATTATAATTGCTTTATATTTTCCTAATGAAACAATTTCAGATATATATATATATTATGTTTTCATGATAAATACACATAAAATTTGTGACATTGTCAATAATTCATGCGGAACGATGTAAAGATCTGAATTTTAAAATGCCTTTATTATTTTTTTTTACTTCTACAGTTAAAAGTTACATTTAAAGTATTGTTTTGCGAAATCAGAAAATTAATAAGTATTCAGTGCAAAAATAATGACATTGAGTAAGGTAAAACGAAAAACTACGCTAAATTTTACGTCTGAGAATCGGCAAAAAAGTAAACAAAAAGGCGCGGCAGAATCAGCTGATTGAACAAAAATGCTTGTAACTCCAGTAAAAATAATCGAAAGTGAGAAATTCTTTTTGCGTCCAATAGCAGGGAGTTCATATAATGTTATTGTGCTAAAAATAAAAATTCGACAATTTGATGATTTTTTTGCGATTTTGAAAGTCTACTGTACCCTTAATTTCCAATTACAATTTTAAATTTACAGGCAGGTTCAGGCTTTAAGTTTTAAACACCAATCATCCGACCAACTTTAAACTATGTTAAAAGAGTACTGCCAATAAAATCTGCGTCCTACATAAAATCGATTTCAAAGGAATAAAATTCTATTTTCTTTATTATAAAACTGATTTCTTTGCCAGAGAAGCATGCAAACGATTGCATAAAAGCATTTTAAGTTCCAATTTAATGCTTCTTAAAATTCGATGAAAATAATTTCTTTCGATAAAATGCGTAATTCTCTGCATCAGTCATGAAAGTATGGGCAATATCTTCTCGGAACTGCATCTAGCCGTTCTATGCTCTTAACATAAAAATTCATTTTTATTTTCCGGCTACTTTATGCTGAAATGTTGGAGTAATTTTTAAATATAAATCGTTATCATCGATCTCTAAAGATTCCGGGAACTGTTTTTTTTTTTTTATTAAGGATGTTCTTTTAGAAATTTTAGTTTCGTTGTCGGCTATAAATTTTGAGATTTTAAGTTATCTGTTATGAATTTTTTTTCCTTTCCTGTTTAATACATTATTTTTTTGAATTAAAACTTTAAAATTTCATTACCCTCTAAAAATTGTTTATCTGTCGTTCCTTTGCATTCTCTGATGGTAATTTTTTCGATAAAGCGGTTTCAATTTTTGCTACCATGAATTTTGCCCAATTGTCTCCGTGGTGGATTTCTATTGCAAATGGAGTAATTATATATTGTGCTGATTATTATACTTATATATTGGTAGTCAAAGCTAAATTCGTAAATTCACAGTTAAAGATTAAATCATAAATAATTAATTATATCATCAATTAATCATTAAAATTGATGATAAGTTATTAATTATATCACCAATTAATTATAAATAATTAATGATAAATAATTTTTTAAATCATCAATTAATCATTAAAATTAATGATAAATAATTAATTAAATCATTAGTTAATCATTAAAATGAATAATAAATATTTAATTAAATAATCAGTTTATCGTTAAAATTAATAATAATTAATTGAATCATTAGTTTTATTACAAACTACAGGTTGCAACAAGTTTGTTGGGTCACATTCAACAAAGGAATGCAAAAAGGTTAATTCTTAATCAAAAATAGATGTAAAGAGTAGTGAAATGCGTGTTGATTATGTAGCGTATACAATCGAACTTCGATTGTCGAACGGCTGTATTTCGCACAAGAAATTCCTTTGCAATTTTATTCACTCCTGGATCAGAGTGAATATCCTTGCAAAATTGGCCAAATTAAAAGAACAATAACAAAAAGGGGGAGGGAGGGGGGCAAAAGTTATTGAAATGGTGTTTTTTTATTTTATTTACAAAGTATAAGTGATTTTACTTTAATGATTTTCATGAACACTATATAAGATGCAGTCGACTCTCGTTAATTCGAAATCGGATAAATCGAATCATTGCTTAATTCGAATTAAGCATGAAGTCCCAAAATTTTTAAAGACAGAATAACGTTAAAAATTTTCATTTATTCGAACTCATTTTCTCTTGAATTCGTTTAATTCGAACAAACGAGATTTCCGATTTTTCATTTTTCCTTTCTTTCACATGGACTTGAGATCCTTATAAAATAACTTTTATTTTTGTCAGAATTGTTTTGAAACTAAAATACATGTAATCCCATTCATTTGATACCAGATTCTCTTAATGCCCCGTCTGTCCATCAATAACACCTCAAATCCTTCTTTTAATGTACTTGTTCTTAATCCCTTAATTAGTTTATGTATTTATATATTTTTAATTTAATATTAAGTCACATTCTAATGATAACGGTCGAAATTTATTTAAAAAATGCTACACTGTTAAAAAAAATCTGCAAAGATACTAAACATTTTCTAGGAAACTGGGATTCAAAGAACTTTTCCTGTAACGGTAACAGCAAAAATTCAAGTTTCAGAATCGATTGCATGAATTTTTCCTGTTATCGTTACATGAAAAGTTCTTGGAATCCCAGTTTCCTCGAAAATGTTTAGTACCTTCACAGATTTTTTTTTTTACAATGTATATCATTAATTCCTCTGTAATAGTAGATAGTACCGCTAACTGCCTCGGACTTATATATGCATCTTTAGAGAATGCCTACACATATTTCAGAAATAAGGAATTTTTATTACAGCGAGACAATTTTCACCAACAGAGCCGTGTTTTGCATACGTATAACGCGTTCGTTTTCTTACTGTTATCTCAGAAAATTAATCGCCACCTTATTTAATTGCAGAATTATGTTATTAAATACATCACATCATATTTCGTCGGCAGTTTAGGGGTTAAACATATTTTACTATCATATTTTCAATAATTTCGAACTTTGGATGATTAGAACATTTCTTGTGGTCCCGCGACGAGTTCGAATTAACGAGAGCCGACTACATATTGGTTGCAGATTTAAAGTTATTTCACATTCACAAATGTACACGTTTTGTTTCTTGTACGTTGAGTTTGCTACACTGAATGCTTAGCAATAGTTTTTTAAAGTGCATTCGTAATTATATAAATACCTAGCTACTATTGTCGTTGTCTGGTTCGTCTGTCCGCATATAACAGCGCAAAATCTGCCGAACCGAATGGTTTGAAATTTAATAGATATAATCGTTGCAGAATTTTGTCGAGTCATTTCACAGTCTTACGAAAAATAATTTAAAGCATAAAAGGAAATTAATCAAAGTTTTCTTCAATTTGTTAAATCCTATGGCACGTAATTAATTAAATGGTAGCCCATGATAGATAATGATTCCAACTTGTCATTGTGATGACATCCTGTTTAAGATTGAGTCCCACTATTTCCATATTAGAGAATTTAAAATATGAATCGTATCAAATTTTGTATTCATGCATTTTTCATAAGAGTGCAGCAGCTATTGCACCAAGATCGGAATATTTATAAAAATTGTTGTATGCATCTCATTTGCCATATTTGATGCATGATCTTATCGCAGATGAATAGTAAGTCGCCAAATAAGAAAATTTTCATTATTGCTTTTATTTAGGTATAACTGAAATTTACAGATGTTTTGCTTTAAATATAAAAACTTATATTCTCACGAGAAGAAATATAAATTCTATACTCTGATACAAATAGATTTCAGATACACAAAATTTTTTTTCCTTCCATTACAAATTTATCTTTTTGTGAGAGAAGCATGCAAACGATTAAATAAACGCATTTTAAGCTCACAATAATGCTTCTTAAAATTTGATGAAAATACGTAATTTCTTTTGGTAAAATGCATTATTCTCTGCCGTTAGTCATGGAAGTATAACCAATATCTTTACGGAACGGCATCTATCCATTCGAGCTCGTAATCCGGAAATATTCTTTTAATTTTATTTTTTTCCGGCTATTTTATGTTGAGGAGTGGAAATAAGTTTTAAATATAAATTATTATCTTCGATCTCTAAAGCTTTCCTGTAGTACATCATATTCTTTAAGTAATATTAGTTTCATGGTCGTGTATAAATTTTTAAATTTAATGGTAAATTTTATGAAACCACATTTATGGAATATCTTTTTTATCAACTCTTAATGGAAAAAGCAAATAAATCATACGGAAATATGTGTGTTGACTATATACAGGTTGAGTCATAAATATCGAAACAATAGGCTATCTCCTTAAATATTGCCCCTAGAACCATACTTCCAATTGCAAAAATTCATAAAAAAGGTGAAATTTTTGATAAGATAAGTTGCAACTCCATGGGGGGTCTATTTTTAAAAATACTAAAATTAAATTTTTATACGGCCCCCAGAGGATAAAAATTCCAATTAGAAAAATTTTCCTTATCCATTCCTGAAGTGAACAAAAAAAGAAAAAAAAATCATCTGAATATCTACAAATCCCCGTAAGATATTAAAATCCAAAATTTTCCAAAATTCGTCACTTACGCCACTTTGGCATACCTCTCAGCGCAGCGATATTAGTTCATTTGAAGTACAATTTAGGGATTGACCATAAATTTACCATTGTTAAATGCCGATCCAAGACAATACTTTAACTTTTAGATATAAAACAAAAGCGTATAGGTTTTTGCTTTAAACTTCCTTGAAATATGCTAGATGTCTGCAATATCGCGAGCTTGGCTCTAACCTCGTAACTGGCAAGATCCATCTTGTTAAACACTTATAATAAATGTTATTAAATTAAATGATATTAATTAAACTCTCATTAAAAGTGTCTTAAAAACTTATTGCCGCGGGCAATAAATTTAGTAAAAATAGTAATAGCGATAATGACACTTTTATTAATGGAATCATTGGAACTATATTTTAATAAATTACACAGAAATATTTTCAAAAATCTACTTTTTACTATTCAGCTTCAAAATTTATGATGGTTTTAAACCTATTTTTACTTTCTTCTATCTTTACAAGAAGAAAGTATTGGATTCATGAATATTTTGAATTCTGGTTTTCGATGGATTCACACGTTTTAGGGCTCAGAGATACCGAAAAACACGTTTTTACAAAATGTATGTCTGTGAGTCACTGCACAATGAAAAAATTTGAAATCAACGAGATAAAAAAATGAAATTTAAATCAACTGACGCATTTAAACAGTAATTAAAGAAGGTGAGAATGGCAAATCTTAAACAAAATCTGAAATCAAAACTGTAATGGAAAGAGTTAATAACCTAGAAACTTTTTAAAAGCATTTAAGCGTTAGGAGCCAATCTTTGTTTAAAACTAAATGCATTTTTTTGTATCAAATGTTTTTATTTCTCATTTTTAAATTGACATAAGTCAATAACCGTCCATTACGGTAACAGTCCCGCGAGTTTAATAGTTTTTTAACATAAAATGCTCAACGTGCCAAAAGAAGTTTTCAGCTCAGAAAATTTATTTTTAAAAATATGATTTGTTTACAAAAAATTGCTTTTTTTATATTGCTATTTTAAATACTTTTATTTGAAAAAAAAAATATTATTTAAAATTCTGAATCAAAATTGAAAATTAGACACTTTCATGTAATCAAAAGAAAAAAATTCAACGCGACAAATAATATTTTGAGTTTTAATAATTTTAATTTACTCTAAATTTTTTGAAAAAAAAAATTATTAAGAAGTTTTATGATGTGATAATGCTTACAAATTACATGGTTAACCATCACAAAACATTCAAAATTCTAATTCTATAAATAAATAAACAAATAATAAATAAAGTTTCCTGGACCCATTACAGCAACATTGTTTCTTCAATTACACGCATTTCAATTTGTGTCTGATCCCTTGAAACCTCACGATTTATTAAAATTGTCATAACTCTCTGAGTTTTGAAGATATCAAGATGAATTTTTTTTGTTCAATTCAGGAATGGATAAGGAAAACTTTTCTAATTGGAAGTTTTATCCTCTGGTGGCCGTATAAAAATTTAATTTTCGTATTTTTTAAAATAGACCCCCCATGGAGTTGCAACTTATCTTATCAAAAAATTTACCTTTTTTGATGAAACTTTGCAATTGGAAGTATGGGTCTAGGGGCAGTATTTAAGGAGATAGCCTATTGTTTTGATATTTATGACTCACCCTGTATATCGGGTGATGCAAAAGTCAGGAACAACATTAAACATTAACAATTTGTAAAAGAATAAAGATAAAAAAGATACAGTTTGCACAGAAGTGGAAGGGAAAGAAGCCGCATATTCTTTTTTTATGGTGAAAGTAAAAACAATACTTGAATAAATGCAAATACTTCTGCAAAAAGAATGTTTGAAATCATCATCATTGCTAACATTGGAAGATGACATCTACAATATCCGCATGCCATACAATCAGACTTACAATGTTACTTAAGGGCATATGAAAAACATAATGATTATTTTTTTAGTTTTATTTATCGCCAAAAATAGAGCTAAAAAATTGGGGTGCTAAATGATTATTGACCTAAAAGATTATGGAGCTAAATGATTATGGTGTTAGATTATTATGGAACTAGGGTTATCTGGTTTTTTCAATTTTCACAAAAACACTCACTGTTTCCACCCCCTTGGTCTGATTTTGCCCACTAACGAACCTGACCGAGGTTTTTTGCCCCTTGATTTTATGTATCAGTGTGGAAGAGATTTGAGCCGAATTTAAGAAGTTATCGTTATATATATATATATATATATATATATATATATATATATATATATATATAGAGAGAGAGAGAGAGAGAGAGAGATAGATAAAGTTTTTTACTGATGGTAGATTTGGGGTCTAGGGGTCATAGAGGTAGATCTGTAAAAAAATTTCAGAAATTGCAACATAGGAGCGACTGCAATAGGTAGTATTTCATATAAAATCTACCGAAAATGATCTTACTTTGGTACTTGTCTAACTTTTAAACAAATACTATTTTTAACCTAAAGTTATCAAAATATCATTTCCGCAAATTTCAATTGTTTAAATTATTGAAAAATTAAATTGCATTTGAATACGTAATCAAAACAAATAATTATGATGAAGTTATTGATTGGAGATATTGGATTGTTTGGTGTAACTGTATGAAAAAAAAAATGTAAAATTTTGTCACTTTGACACATTATAGATTCCCCCCCCCCCCTCGGTAAAATTTAACCTTAAGCCATTTTTCACGTTATGAAAATTTACATACGCATCACTCAAATCGATTGTCACCCTTTATAAGCATTTTAACACGCAGTAAGTCATTAATGAATATACTTCCAAACTTAAAATCGAGATTATCCCATACAGTTTTCCATGTGAACTGAACATTTACAGTCTTGACTTCATTAATGTTGGATACGTTTTTAATCTCAGTATTCGTGAATGCCAAGTTCAGAAATTTGCCTTTTAGGCGCATTCGTGGTCAAATATTTAGTTTGATCAAAGAAAAACGATCGTTTTGTTTTATATATGACATTATTTTCATTCACTAAATAATTTTATTCAGCGTCTCAATCTCAGTATTAGCGTAGTTAGAAAATATTGAAATGTAAAAGATTTGTAAAGGAGAAAGAGCGTTTTTTGAAAGCTGATGACATTGTCTGTTCAAGTAAATTAAAAAAAGGTTGTTTTTGTTTGTGAGTAAAAATAGCATCAATAAAAATAACTAAAACCCAATATTTCTTATTTCTCTACTACAATGGAAGTAATCTAATAGCCATCATTTTGAATAAATTTCATAAAAAAAATTTCAAAATTAAAAATGAAATATAAAAATGGAAATACTTTGATAGTGAAAATACTATTTTTTCTTTTTGTTAAATAAATGGGAGTTTTATGATTTCGCCATATATTTCATATTTTAAAGGTTTGTTTTATGAATTTTAAGCTTTGTATGGTATTGGATGTATATTTTAAAAATATTATATACGATAAAAAATGTTTCGACAGTAAACTTTTTTTTATGAGAGTATCGATATGATAATAAAAACTAAGATATAATGAAACCTTCTGAACAGTAAGGCAAGTATTCAGAAATTAAAAATAAAAACTACAAATCTGGAATTCTGATTTTTTAGAATAATATGTCGCTCCTGATGAAAAAAATACAATTATAGATAGTACAAATATATTTTAGTTAAAAATAAATAAATCAATTTAATATTTTTGGTTAAATTTGATATTTTATGGTGACACACATACACACAATTAAGATATTTAAATACCGTATATTTTGCAATTAGATGGACTTAAATAAACTAGTAAATCTGCAGATCAAGAGCCTCAACGTCAGCTTTTCACATTTTTTTTTTTTTTTTTTTTTTAAATACACTTAGCGTAATATTCAACTTCCTGGAAACTGTAATTTAAAATTTTCGAATTACGTAATTATTTATAAGAATAAAATAAGAATAAGAAATTTGAAGCCATCAAAAGCCGTTAAATTAAAGATTTAGTTATGTTAGGATATTCTGAAAAATTCATGATCTATTATTTTTGTTTTTTTATTATACCACAGTAGATTTCTTCAGGGGGGCTCCGCCCCCCCGTAGTCTCATTAAATTTAAATTTCTAACTTTCTATCAATCTGCTAATGGTTATCGAATGTCTTGTATTTCTTTCTACATTTTGATTTATAAGGATAAGTGGCAGTTTTAAGTGCATTTTTCATTATCCTCATACTTCTAGATACCTGCCCACCAAAAACACCTAAATCCGATGTATCAGGAACCTTGGAAAGTGTAAACTCAGTAATCTAGGGTTTTACAATTTTGTTTACGAAAAAAAGAAGTTTTGATTACATTTTGTGGCAGTTATCGGGGACTGACAGATAGACAGAAGAACAGACAGAGAGATGGAAAACAATAAATTTTGCGTCGCCAAAATAAGCCTTCACTGAAGTTTCGGCAATGACGTCATTATTCATGAGTTATTGCTGTCCATGTTTCTTGTATTTTTAACGAGAACTATAAAATACCTGTTTTATTTCAATTATGACGTCAAATTTTACCAACTGAAATATTTGTTAAAAATATAATTATTTTTTATTTCTTTTACTTCTAATTATGCCCCCATTTTTGTCAGAAAAATTCTTATTAACGAAACAAATTTCCGTGTTTAATCTTTAACAAAATACTATTTTTACTTTTATTTTAATTCTGACGTCATATTTATTTTTTCTTAGTTTAATTTTTCGAATGGAAATTGCTCAATTGAAACTTATTGCCGTTGAAAAATTATTCCAGATTTTTTTTTTTTTTTTTTTTTTTTTTTTTTTTTTTTTTTTTTTTTGGCAACGATAAAGGAAATTGGTTAAATTTTATCTAAAAAATCGCTCTTGATTCTGTATGAAAAAGAAGAAAATTTTGAATTATTAAGGAAAATATTTGAATAAAATTAATAAAACATAGCCTATATTCTTTTCTGGGCTATGTTATATTTATCCGCAAAGATACAAAGACATTAATTAATTCATCAGTTTTTAAATTTTCGTACACGCTTTCAAATTTATAGCATTAAAATATAATAAGGATCAGGATGAATGGTTGCTTAGCAACCATTAAGAGAAAATAAAGAAAATGAAATAAATACATTTTAAATAAGTAAATCTCTAAACCAAATTAGTTTATATTATTGGAACAGATTTATAAAAAATCTCCAAAATTTGCAGTAATAACTTTAAAAATCTGACAAATGCATAGACGAAATTTCAAAACAATTCGAATAATTTAACTGGTAAATTTCAGTATCCATTTATCATTGAATTCCATTAATGAAATGTGTCATTTTCTCGCAAGGAAAAAAAAAATTGAAAATCATTGGATTTGCCATAGAAAAGCATTATTGCGCAAAATAAAATATTCTATATTTTCGAAACGAATGAATCAAATCTAACAAAAAACTATACAGCTTAATCCCAGTGCCTCACTAACATACCCAGTTAATTTCAAGCCAATCGGATGTTTTTTGCGTTAGTTATCTCGGAACAGACAGACTGACAGACTGACTGACAGACTGACTGACAGACTGACTGACAGACAGACACCAAAAAATTTCGTGTCTCCAAAGTAAGCCTTCACTGACGTTTCGGCAATTAATTTTATCCGCTTAACATACTGCACCTTTTTGCGTATTAATATTTTTAAATATTCACTAAAAATTATAAAAGCAAACTTTGCCTTAGTAGATTTATCAAAAATGTTTCCGAAGAAGAATTTTTGTAAAATACAGCCATCTGACATGGATAAAATAAGTACGTTTCCCTTCTTTTGATTCTTCTTCATCATTTGCAGCGATCATATTGGCCGAATTCTTGGCCCATAATGAGATTTATAGTGTTTTTAGTATCTGCCAAATGTGGCATCAACACTATGCAGTGAAGGGTTAAGATTTAAAATGACATGCATTCATTTCATACACAATGACGTCTTTTGCATACACTGAAGAATTCCATACTGACGATCCAGTCTTATACAACATCTGTAGAAAAGTATGTCATACATTTGAAACATTGATATGGGTACTTAAAATTACTTACGGTTAATAATTAGCTCTATGTTTATCAGAAAAAATAATTTATATTTTTTCAAAATAATACGTATTTTAATTACAATTAATTTTCAGTTGTTATGAGGAAATTGCGGCAAAAATAGTAATAAAAAATGTAATTTAACAAATTACAAAACTAGAAGTTAGAAAAATAGCAACTTCGGGCACACCTAAAAATAAACAGCGTCCATAATATATATATATCAGTGGAAAGCTCAAAATTGATGACTAAAATCTAAATATATATTAATATATATATTACAAATTTAAAATTTTTTCGCCAAAACTAACCTTTATACTATCTTAATTTTCTTATAATAATATTCCGTACTTACTTCAAATTATTAAATTAAAATCTTGTTTCTAAATCTAATCTGTTAATCCTTATGCAGACGATATAAATTCTTAATTTGCCTTAAAAAACATTATTCCAGTATGCGTAAATTTAAAAAGATGGCTCTAAATTAAAAATATTCTTAATTAAAACTTTATTTCTTAATATTCCAAATAAAACTGATTTCTTCTATGTTTTTATCAACCCTTTTTAAGAAAGTCTTATTAAATTTATTCCAAAACCATACCTTTCAAAAAATATCATTATTTTATTTTATCTATTTATTTATTTTTCCTACGTCAACCTTTGATGTATGCATATTAATAAATTCATTTCTTTTCTTTTTCTCTTAAAATTAATCATTTATAAAAATCGTCTGCGTAAGATATTTAAAATTCTGAGTCAATTATAAATTGGTTAAATATTTTTTTTAAATAAATTTATCGTCTGTTTAAAATAGCCTCGTAACTGGACAAGAATTCTGTTTACATAAAAGAATGATGGTTTGAGGTTACAGAATGTTCCAGTACTTTCTTTTTTAGTTTAGAAGGTGGAAGTCTCGAGATGAGAGAGAAGATTTCTTGGGTTGCTTCTTCGATGAGGACAGCTCGCTGAAATAATGATGGAATTTTTGCAAAAGGAGCTTTTCCTTCCTCATTATTACGAATTTAATAAATGAATTTACAGCAGCCCATGACTAATTATTGGATCTTCTACATTTATTATTTTATTTTGTTTTTTCCCTCGCTTGCCATGACTGCGTGTTTCTTTTTAACCAGTGGAAATAATTCGAGTTCGCCTTAAATCGTCACAACTAATCGAAAGTCCGACAGGATTATTTATCTGTGCTGCCGTTTTTGGATATTTAAAGAAAATTGCGATGGAACGAAGAAAAGCATGCTATCGCCGAAGTTCGATTGAAGGACATTCTATATGGTATTTTCGGCTTGCTAATGAAATCTGCTGTGGAACGAAATGATGATAGCTTTGTGAACCGCCGATAATCGACTTTTCGTGAATGTTTTTGTGCCTAAATCGCCGTAATTTCTTACTTAATTAAAGTAAAAGAAATGCTCTTTCTAAAGAACTTCACAGCTATGCTTGGAAAGAATTAGTACTTGCTTCGAGTCTGATGTGGATTTCCTGACGCTTGATGTTGATCTGTGCGCACAAATTTTGATTGAGTATTCATGGTCATAGGAAAATTTTTGAAAATTAATTACTTCAAAGTGCTGAGTATGCGAAAGGTATTTGATGAGGAATTTAATGAAGAATGGATTTTATTGAAGATTTTTCGTGAACTGTAAGTTTATTTTATTAAATGTTTTGATTATTATTTCTATTCTATTTATGATTGATGGAAAGTATTTATTATTTATTTATTTATTTATTTATTTATTTATTATTTTATTGATGAGAGTAATTTGAAGTTAATTTATTAATTTACTAATTTATTTATTATTTTATTATTTATTGTATCTTATGGATCTGATATAGTAATTTTGAAAAAATATGTAATTGATAGAAATTATTAACTTTGAAATTTATTGCGAATGATTTTACGATCAGGATTTAATAAAGAAAATAGAAGTGCTTCATTTATTCTAATTAGTAAGAATCAAAAAATTATGGAAGATCCTAAGTTCGTACCGTTTGACCCGAGTTCTGGAATGAACATTTTGTCGTGGTTAACTTATTTTGATACAACATGTGAAAAGGAGAAGAAAAATCTAGAATGGAAATTTAATTCTATTGCGCAATATCTGAAAGGGGAAGCGCAAAAAATTTATATCAATGACTGTTTAAATTGTACGGATTATGAACAAATTAAGAAAATTTTGATAGAAAGATTCATTCAATTAGACATCCCGAGTTTTTCTGATTTTTCAAATCTGAAATTAGATAATTTAGACAATTTAGAAACTTATTTTCGTAAAAAAGTGGAAATTGGTAGGAAATTACATCTTAGTGAAAATATACTATTACAAGGTTTAACTGATGGTTTAAAACCAGAATTCAAAAACAATATTATTATAAATCCTCCTAGTAGTACCACAGAATGGTACCGGGTTGTCAAACAATTCGTGGAAGTTTCCACCCCACTAGTTTCAAACCAAGTAATAAATCAACCATCAGCTAGACAAAATTTTCAATCTTTTCAACCAACTAGGCCCTGGATTCAGCCAGTTAGGCCCAATAATACACCTAGGAATTGGATTCCCCAAAGGCAATCTCAGTTTCAAAGACCTAGAGTTTGTCAAAATAATTATATTCAAAATTCATACCCTTCAAGACCTTGTAGGATATGCACAAATAGGGGTGTCAGTAATGCTTTTCATTAGGAAAGAGAATGTATTTTTAGGAGTGAGTTGCCATCCTCTGATACTCTTCCAAGTAGCTCACAAAATAATTCTCATAATATTTGACTATTAATTGTGTATGGATGTACAAATAATTATAATTTGCCATGATGTTGTAGATACTGGCTCAACTATTGCAATATTGCCAATTAAATTTGTTAAAAAACTTAATGCTAAAATTGAGACTATACCCTCAGTTACCATTGGTCAGGCAAAAGGATTTTTACATATAAATAAAAAATGTAGTGTTCTTCTAAAAGTGGGTAAAATTAAAAAATATGTTAACTTTTTAGTATGCAATACAAATTTGGATTATGCTATTTTGGGGTTAAAAGAATGTTCTAAATTTAAATTAAACATAGAATGTAAAAATTGTATTGTAAGGCAGGGAAGGAAAATTATAACTAACAGTATATCCATACATAATGAGAGATCCCTTCATTTCAATGCAGTAAATATGGACCAAGTACAACAAAACAGGGATCAATCTAAGGAATTTGTAACCTCAGAATATAAAAAAAATATGAAATTAAATACTGGTAATACTGTAGCAATAGATAATTATGATAATGAAACACTGAATGTAAGTAATCATGATATAGAGTTACAATCTACTTGTGGAAATATTATGAAAAATGAAGACTGTGTTGAATATGATCACGCAATTAATGTGCATCCTGATTATAGAGGTTTCATGACTCTTCAAAATTTTCGCGATAATTCGGATTCAGATTTAACTGGGGAAATAAATTTAATTCAAGATGTAAATTTAAGGGAATTAGTTCATATTTATAGTGATATTTTTGCAAAGCATAAATATGATGTGGGTTGGATTAATATTGAACCACAACGCGTTATACTAAACTCAGACCTACCTATATCTTTGAGGCCCTACCGAACATCTCCTCTAGAAGAAATAGAAATAAAAAACCAAATTCAATCATTGTTAGCAGCCGGACTGATAAAGGAAAGTAATAGCCCCTATTCTGCCCCTGTTACACTAGTTATGAAAAGAGAGGAAGGTAAAAAAACGCGATTATGTATAGACTATAGAAAATTAAACGCAATAATTAAAAATGATGCAGAACCCTTGCCCCGTATCGATGGAATTTTAGATAAATTGAGTAGTGCTCAGTATTTTTCAACTTTGGATTTAGCCTCTGGCTACTGGCACATACCAATACATCCATCCGATACAGAAAAATTAGCATTTGCAACCAATTTTGGACTTTTTGAGTGGCTCGTGCTCCCTTTTGGCATAAAAACGGGCCCTCCCATATTCAATAGAACCATTCGAAGAATCCTTAATAAATATAAAATCGACTTTGCGTGCCACTATTTTGATGATATTATAATTTTCTCTTCCTCATTAGAAGAACATTTAAACCATTTAGCTCAAATTTTTGACATTTGCAAACAAGAAAACATTAAACTTAAACTTTCTAAATGTAAATTAGGCCAAAATAAAATCAATTTCTTAGGTTATGAAATCACTAATGGAACTATAACACCAGCAAATGCCAATATTGAAACCATCAAAAATTTAAAACCTCCTTCAAATGTGAAAGAGTTACAACGATTTCTAGGTTCCATTAATGTTTACCATAAATTCATAAATAAATATGCTGAAATTAGATATCCTCTGAACCGATTACTTAAAAAAGACACAATATGGGAATGGAACTCAGAGTGCCAGGAGTCTTTTGAAAAATTAAAAAATTCTTTAATTGCTAAACCCATCCTCAAAATTTATGATCCTAAATTACCTTTACATATGTTTGTAGATGCCTCTCAGATAGCAGTAGGTGCTGTTCTAAAACAACCTGATAAAGAAAATTTCTTACATCCTATTGCTTATCATTCTAGAATTTTGAAGAGTTATGAGCAAAATTATTTCATAACTGAATTAGAATGTTTAGCTATTATAGATACTCTTGACAAATTCTATCATTACTTTCATGGTGTCAAGTTTACAATTCATACGGACCACGCATCTCTAGTATGGTTAAAGAGTGTTAAAAACTTAAGAGGTAGGCTTTTTAGATGGTCGCTCAAACTTAGTATGTTTGATTATGAGATAAAATATGAAAAGGGTTCAACAAATGTCGAAGCAGACATGTTGTCACGAAATCCTGTTTGTCATTTTAATCAACATATTAGTTTATTGCTAGATAGGAAAGAAATTATAGAGATGCAAGACAAAGACAATGTTTGTGACAAAAAATATAAAAAAGAGAATGGAATTATTATAGTTCAGAAAAAGGGATTCAAAAAAATTGTTGTACCAATGTCATTAAGAAAAAAATTACTCCATATTGCTCATGATAATTTTGGACATTTAGGGATTCAAAAAATGCTTAATTTAATATCTCCCAACTATTATTGGCCTAATATGACAATAGACATTACAGAATTTGTTAAACATTGCGATACCTGTCAGAAAAATAAAAAACCAAAACAGAAAAGATTCGGCTTATTACAAGCTATGCCAGCAACAGATCAACCTTTTGAATGTCTTTCTATTGATACTGTTGGTGGATTTAACTATTACAACTCAACAAAAAAATTCTTACACATAATAATAGATCATGCAACTAGATTTGTTTGGGCTTTTCCCTCCAAAAATGTTACCACTGAAACATACACTAACTGTTTAAAACAAATTTTCAATATCAAAGCACCTCAAAAAATACTTAGTGACAGGCATAAATCTTTCAGATCTCCAAGATTTAAGAAATTCCTTAGAAATCATCATGTTCAACAACGTTTTACATCCGCACATCATCCTCAGACCAATGGAAAGGTAGAGCGCGTTAATCAGACTATAGTTACCAGGCTTAAATGTAAAGTTAATTCCACTTCTTCTAAAATACCTTGGACTAGATTATTAAACCAAGTCATCGAAGAATACAACAATACGCCCCATTCTATCACCAAATTCCCACCTGCCTATTTATTTTATGGTCAATTGCCTTATGAATCTCCTTTAAAACAAAACTATTACCCTCCAGTAGACAAAGCCCTCAAAATTGCGAAAGCGCGAACTCATGAATTTCACCTTAAAAGTAAAAGGCTCTATGATCGAAATTTTGTTGAATGCCCATTAAAAATACAAGACTCTGTAATTTATGAAGAATTTAAATACCCTAACACTCGAAAATTAGAACCTACTTTCTCTGGACCATACAAAATTATAAATAAACTTTCTGATATTACTTATGAAATAGATAAATTTAATTATGAGACAGGACAGAATTCCATTATTGTGCATGTTTCTAAATTAAGACCCTATTTTTCACCAGAAGATTTTAAACTGTTTCATGAGCAACCCAAAAAACAAACAAAACCTCAGATACAATCACAATCACTAGATCAAACTAAAGTGAAGACAGTAGATTAAGTTTTAATTCTTAGTCTTTAAATATTTTATCACCATAATTTTCAACATCAGCAGGTATGTTCTTGGAGGCCTACAAGAATATTACTTGTTTTTGGGAGTTTTTGGGGTTAAATTGGGCTCCTTATGCAGGCATAAGGTGAACACTTTGATTGTAAAAGCTTTCAAATTGATGTTGATAAATTAAATTTAAGGGTGTTTAAGTCTAACTATATTTACTCATGTATTTGACCTTAGTATTATTCTATTTATTCAGCAGATATTTATGTTATAACAGTTATAAAATCTAATGATTCTACTCAAACCTATAACATAATATGTGATTTTCAGTGATTGTGAAAACTACAGCTATTAAAAGTTTTTCAAAAAAGCACACTATTTTTATTTCCATTTCTCAATTAAGAATGACACCTTTTATTCCTATTTGTATTCTATTATTGAAGTTTATAAACCATGTGTAGATAAAACATTATTCTACATTTGACATTTGAGAACTTATAACCAAATTTGACAATTTTGTAAAAGAGTATCAGAGAGGAATTATTGTAAGGAAATACTGGTTGAGAGTCCATTTTCTAAATAGTTAGATTTAATTTTATTTGGATTTTGGAATTATTATGATTTTTTTTAATTTATACTTTCGGCTAGCAAAAAATACTTTCTTATGCTATTAGAAGATAAGAAAATTATTTAGTTGCTATGTAATTATTTTTATCCTCAACCAATATTTTCCCTATCAATAATAAACAAATAGTGATATTTTCTTTTGATTATACTCTTGTTTTACTATTATTATTATTATTATGATTTCTATAATGAAGTTTAGTATTAATTATACTCTTATTGAAAAATATTAGGATATGGAGTCTTATTATACTATTACTTATTATTGTTGTTATTGTTATTATTTAAATTTTTCTATATTATTTATTATTGATATTGAGAGTGATGTATTTATTATTGAAAAATTGATATATTACTGAAAGATGTTGGATCCAACATAACATTGAAACCAAAGATTAAACTAGGTTTGAAGATTTTTAATTAAAGAGACTGTATTCAGAGAACGTTGGAAAAGACTCTTTTATACATACTACTGAAAGACTTGTTTCATTTAAAGGACTTATTTAAAATAAACTATGCATTAAGTCATTGTAATTATTTAAACTTCCATGAGAACGAATTTTTATTGTTTTTATTATATTTTTATCTCTTGCTTATTAATATTCATAACTTATTTACTGTTATTATATGTATTATCTCCTCTGCACTTACAAATGGTAAGTGATGTTATAACATTATTGTATTTCTTTCAGGGAAATGCTCCTACCTAAATTTAATTCAGAATTATTTTCTCTTAACTATTTTATTTTAATTGCTAATATTTTTTATATTGCGTTAATTTTCTTTTCTTCCATCTCTTGGCTTCCTGAGTTTGACAGTTTTATTCCAAAATTTAACTTTTCTAAATTATTATATTTCTGTTGTCTGAACTTGTAGTTTTATTTAACTATCAATTTCATACAAAGTCTTGGGGAGGGGGGTAATATTACAAATTTAAAATTTTTTCGCCAAAACTAACCTTTATACTATCTTAATTTTCTTATAATAATATTCCGTACTTACTTCAAATTATTAAATTAAAATCTTGTTTCTAAATCTAATCTGTTAATCCTTATGCAGACGATATAAATTCTTAATTTGCCTTAAAAAACATTATTCCAGTATGCGTAAATTTAAAAAGATGGCTCTAAATTAAAAATATTCTTAATTAAAACTTTATTTCTTAATATTCCAAATAAAACTGATTTCTTCTATGTTTTTATCAACCCTTTTTAAGAAAGTCTTATTAAATTTATTCCAAAACCATACCTTTCAAAAAATATCATTATTTTATTTTATCTATTTATTTATTTTTCCTACGTCAACCTTTGATGTATGCATATTAATAAATTCATTTCTTTTCTTTTTCTCTTAAAATTAATCATTTATAAAAATCGTCTGCGTAAGATATTTAAAATTCTGAGTCAATTATAAATTGGTTAAATATTTTTTTTAAATAAATTTATCGTCTGTTTAAAATAGCCTCGTAACTGGACAAGAATTCTGTTTACATAAAAGAATGATGGTTTGAGGTTACAGAATGTTCCAGTACTTTCTTTTTTAGTTTAGAAGGTGGAAGTCTCGAGATGAGAGAGAAGATTTCTTGGGTTGCTTCTTCGATGAGGACAGCTCGCTGAAATAATGATGGAATTTTTGCAAAAGGAGCTTTTCCTTCCTCATTATTACGAATTTAATAAATGAATTTACAGCAGCCCATGACTAATTATTGGATCTTCTACATTTATTATTTTATTTTGTTTTTTCCCTCGCTTGCCATGACTGCGTGTTTCTTTTTAACCAGTGGAAATAATTCGAGTTCGCCTTAAATCGTCACATATATATACTTTGTTTTTTAAATATACAAGATGCAGATTATCAAACATATCAAATTAAATCAGTATGGTTTCTAATAAATAAAACAGGAAAATTGTCTCATAAAGTATTATACTTGAACAAAAACCCTTTCAAACCACTTTAAAAAAATATTATTTGCGAAAGATATATGTCAAAAATTACCGAAATATACTTTTTGAGTTTGCAATAATTCATCACGTAATTTGATAAGGAAAATTTCCTCGATAATGTCTGCATTTCTTAAACCGTTTGCAATGTATATATCGGTAAATCTGTATTTTTATCGCCAATATGTTCAAGGAGTGCGACCGTCCATTCGAGCTTGAATTATGGAAATTCTTTTTTTCTTCCAGTTATTTCAGGTTGAAACTTTGGAATAATTTTTAAATATAAGTCACCGCTCTTCTAGAGCCTTCGGCGTAGTATCTTTTTTATTTCGAAATTGTAAATAAATGGGAGCTTTATGATTTCACCTTTTATTTCATATTTTAGAGGTTTGTTTTATGAATTTCAAACTTTGTATGGTATTGGATGTATATTTTTAAAAATCTCTATAAATAAAAGGAATAAAGAGGATAATTAATTAATTGAGGCACAGATAGGCTCTCAAACAGTGAATGCATTGCATTTGAGTGTCATATTTTTTTTCTTTATATTTTACACAGCTTAGGTAAACGCAGAAGAAATATAAAACAGATAATGTATTTATCACAAAAAATCGTCTGCTAAGAAAATCTTTTTTCATTTTGAACTCTATAAATAAAAGGAATAAAGCAGAAGAAATATAAAACAGATAATGTATTTATCACAAAAAATCGTCTGCTAAGAAAATCTTTTTTCATTTTGAACTTCTATAAATAAAAGGACAGATAGGCTCTCAAACAGTGAATCGTCGAATATAATTGAAGAACAAATGGAAGAACAAATGGAAGAACAATTGGAAGAACAGATGGAAGAACAGAAAGAAGAACAGATGGAATATATATAAAACGCAAAGTTAAATTTCACTCCGGACGCTAATAACTTAAATTCTACTAGATAGTTTTTAATGGAACTTACATTGTTAGTAGGATATTTTTTCAGAAATTTTGTAACAAGTGAAATATATCATTCTACGTTGTTTAATTGAATACTTATGGAGATGTTTTAAATCAGATGAACACAATTATAAAAGGTTGGCTTTAATTTAAAAGTTCCGCTGAATGAATTTTTATGTGATTAAAATTGTTAACATGTTGAGCGCTACGTCATTCATTGGTGACTAACACTGAACTTTCCGTTTAGATGACTGACTTTTCACCGATGACAGAGAGTCTAAAATACGATATAAAACTAAAAATTACTATGATATAAAAATTTCGTTTGATTCAAAGTTTCTTTTAAAAAAAACTGACCAGCGTTAGCGGGCGAAGGCTGCTAGTTATTATATACGATAAAAAATGTTTCAGCGGTAAACTCTTTTTTTTAATCAAAGTATTGATAAAACTAAGTAATAAAGAAACCTTCGAACTCTAAAGCATGCTTTCAGAAAATAAAAATAAAAATTAGAAAGCAGGAATTCTGTTTTTTTCAGAATTTAATGTCGCCCCCGATGAAAAAAAAAATACAATTATAGATTGTACAAATATATTTTAGTTTTGAGATTTAAAATTACACGCTTTTATTTTATATACAGTGACGTTTTTTGCATATTCTGAAGAATTCCACATTTACGATTTAGTCTTAAACAACATTTACAGAAATCTGTGTCATTTATTTGGATCATTAAGATGGTCACTCAAAATTATTTATGGTTCATAATAGCTCCATATTTTATCAGAATATAAAAATGTAAATATTTAGAAAAATAGCATATTCGAGCACATCTACAAATGAATAGTTTCTAATAATTGTTTCAGTAGAAAACTAAGAACTGATGATCTAAAAGAGGGAAAAAAAGGCTTTTTCTTTTAAATATACAGATTGTCAAGTATATCAAATGAAATCAGTATAGTTAATATATGAAAGGGGAAAATTATCTCATAAAGTATACTTCAATCAATTTCCTTTTAAACCACTTTAAAAAAAATTTATTTGCGAAAGATATATGTCAAAATCTACCAAAATATACTTTTTGAGTTTGCAATTATTCATCACGTAATTTGATAAGGAAATTTTCCTTTAATAATATACGTATCTCTTAAACCGTTCGCAATGTATATATCGATAAATCTGTATTTTTATCGCCAATATGTTTAAGGAGTGCGGCCGTCCATTCGAGCTTGAATTATGGAAATTCCTTTTTTTTCTTCCGATTATTTCAGGTTGAAACGTTGAAATAATTTTTAAATATAAATCATCGCTCTTCTGAAGCTTTCAGCGTAATATCTTTTATTTCGAAATTGTTAAATAAATGGGAGTTTTATGATTCGCCATACATTTCATATTTTAAAGGTTTGTTTTATGAATTTTAAACTGTGTATGGTATTGGACATATATTTTTAAAAGTATTGTATACGATAAAAAATGTTTCGGTGGTGAACTTTTTTTTTTTTTTAAATCAAAGTATTGATATGATAATAAAAACTAAGAAACCTTCGAACTCTAAAGCATGTGTTCAGAAAATAAAAACAAAAATTAGAAAACATGAATTCTGCTTTTTAAGAATTTAATGTTGCCCCTGATGAAAAAAATACATATATAGATTGTACAAATGTATTTTAGTTTAAAGATTTAAAATTAAACGCTTTTTTTTTTAAAATATAATGACGTCTTTTGCATACACTGAATACTTCATATTTACGATCCAACCTCAAATGATATCTTTAGAAAAATGTGTCATTTATCTGGAACAATAAGATGGTCATTTAAAATTACCTACGGCTTATAACAGCTGTATGTTTTATCAGAAATAATAATTTATATATTTTTAAAATAACACGTATTTTAATTACAATTTATTTTCAGTTGTTATGATGAGAATATGGCAACAAAATAATAATAAAAATATAATTTAACAAATTACAAAACAAAAGTTTACAAAAATAGCAACTTTTGGCTCATTTACAAATAAACAGCTTCCAATTAAAAAAAAAAAAAAAAAAAAAAAAACTTTAGTACACATTTGTCGAAAAATTTGCATAAAACAAGGTGCTGGAAATAACAAAAACAGATGAAAAACTCTCCGAATGCAGCCGTACGCGAAAACTTCGTAGAATGCGAAGTGTCTGTCTAAAAGAGGCGAAATAACCGGCAATGTCTAAATGTAAAGGATTTTTCTCGTAGGTCGGGAAAAGATATTGGCAGGAGGATTAAAAACGATGCAAAGAACTTTTAACTGGCGAAAAATTTATGTAACTGCCTGCCAATTTATTTATTCATTCACACTTCAAGTGCTGATATCTCAAAAACGGTTGAATTAGGACGTTTTGTTCCATTGCACTTTTTAACGTACATGACGAGATCTTTCTTTTGATGCCACACTCGTCCAAATACACAACTTACACATGGGAACGTTCCTTAATCAGCATGAAGCTTAAAAAGAAAGGAAATATTCTTATATGGGTGATTCTACGATAAAAGGTTAAAAAACATAGAGGATTCGGCCGAAGAGGAAAGTTTGAGTTCAAAAACCTTTAAATTATGATTTTTTTCCCGTTTATTTACTTTTTCATATAAGGGCAATTCACTTTATACATATTTTATAACTTTTTCTAGTGAGTGACTCGCTCCCCTGGCAGTTATCTTGCCAGGGACGGTAGGAGAGAGACATTTTCATGTAAATTCAAAATTTTTAACTGACTGAATTATTTTTTGGGTTAATTGTGAATTTCCCATTAATTATTACCATATTGTTTAATTAGGGCAGTAAATGCAATTGAATTAAATGAATATTATAAATTTTATGACTTACCAGGGGAGATACACGATCGCCGTGCGAAACCACTACACTGCGCGGTTAAATCGCAACAACTAAAAATGGCGACGCTTATATGGCTTGCGCGTTTAGTATTGCTAACTTCAAGCCGATAGATGTCCTTAAACGCTACTTCCCATATAGCCATCTTTGAATTTATATTTGTTTCAGCGGAACGAAATTTGACAGGGTAGATACACAAAAAAGCGGGACAAAAGTTAATTTTAAAAATTATTTGAAATTAACAAAATTATTTTATTTTTTATTTCATAATACGTAAGTATAATTACTTAAATTCCAATTAAATATACTTTAGCTAAGTATCTGATGGAAAAAATATATGTATTGTTTGAAAGTTAAATTGAAACCGGCAAGGGGACATGCCAGGGGAGAGACCTTTTTTAGACTTTGTAAGAAATTTCAGAAAAATGTGTTTTAATTAGGCATTCAATCGTGATATTATTTAATAAAGTATATTAAGATGATGCGATTCATTGCAAAAGATAGCAAGATATTGAATAAAAAATCTGTTTTAAACGGATTGCAGTGCAAATTACCTCTTATCGTAGAATCATCCATATAATAAATTACATAATATTTGATTGGTAACTTTTTAAGTTTTGTGATATGAAATGCAATGATGTGATTGCAAATAATGTGATAATTTTTTGCAGTTAAAGTAAATAAATAAATAAATAAATAATAATAAAAATGTAAAAGAAGTAGTTAACGATAAGCTTAACAAGAACTTCTTCATACACGATAAAACGGTATTTTTTTTTTTTAATATGGAGCTTTTAAGAAGTTCTTTTTGACCTTATAATATCACATAGATTTTTCATCAATAACTGTTACTTAAGGAATTAAAAAATATCCCATTTATTCATTTTATATGCACAATATAATATGTTTCAATAATTTTAATTATTTAGAAAGATTTTATACGTACCAATGCATATATTTTGGAATTTATTACTGCTAATATCATTTTCTTTTTTCTTTAATACTCCAACTATAAAATTCGCTATTTGACTTTTCTTTTATCACATTCCTTCAATATTAACTTATTTATGTCATTTTGATTATAAATTACTTTCACAAGTACTATTAAGTATTTTCCTCTGACCAGTTTGCCCATATTCTTCCATTTCTCAAAAATAACTTAAATCTGTTGTAGACAAAAATATTTTACGCAGAATTGTATTTCAAAGTTTATATTAAATAAAGGAGCATGCAGTCTATTTAAAAAAAGAAATAGGAAAAGAAAATTTAAATTAGCATTATTTTATAAGCATTTTTATCAAAATGCATGAGAGCCCGCAAGATGCTCGGAGAGTTAATATTTTTAAAATAACATTGCCCATACTTTTTTGAATTATTAAAGACTCTTTTTAAGTACATTTAAAGTACATTTTTTTGAAAAAAAAAATTCTTTATTTTGATTATTTAAAAAATATATATATCTAGAAAATATTCTAAGTGTTTTTGTGATCTTTTCTCTATCTATAATGTTCTACACTACATCATTTAAAAGCAGTCATAAAAAAGTCTAACAGAATATCTTATGGCAAGCTGTTCTTTTTAAATTTCGAACTTTCCGGGGTTAGTAATCAGAAGAATAATTTAATCCTTCCCCTTTTTAATTAAGATTGCTAACAAACCCATGCAATAGCAGACGATATCGATAAGGAAATTTAACAGTCGATTCTTTTTATTTACGATTCATTAAATTGGAAATGGAACGACTAGATGGTGCATTGCAGACCATTCAATGTCAGATTCGAGCCATTTAACTGGATTTGTTTTCTAAATACTGATCATTGAGACTATTTTTTGTAATGAACTTAGTGTGTTTCTTTAAAATATTGTAATTGAATTGGGTTGTTTAAAAAATTTTATACATATAAATTGAGACCGTCTAGTACTTATGTTTATTTAAAAAAAGTTAAAAATTGTTGTGAGTTTTAAAATTATTTTTCTTTCGTTATTTGCTGCTAAGTAGGAGCAAAAGCTAAATGAGTATTAAAAATTAAACAGAAATGTGCATCTAATGTTTTTGAAAGTTTTGAAAAAGGAAATAATGAAAAATAAAAATCGTGCGTAAGAAAAAATTATCAAACACTTTCCAATACACTGAGAATAAATATTGCATCAAAATTTCAACTTTTAAAAAGTGAAAAGGTTTTTTTTAGAAAATGTATAGCACATTTGAAAACCGAGTTCCCGCAACTGCTATCCATAGTCTGAAAAATATTCGACTTTTCTGCAGCAATGTATAAGGCCTATAGGATAATTGAAGCGCTGTAATGACGTATGTCATTTTATCAATGGACGCTGCAGCCATAGGTTTCGCATATGGGGAGTTTGGTGTTTGATTCCTCTTGGTTAAAACAGCAATATATCGATCATTCTCAGATGTTGTAGTCCTCGAATGACCGGCCACAGTTTGGCTGATTAGGGATTAAGAATTATGACCCTAATCTTAAAATTACGGAATGATGAATGCCGAAGAAAAGAGTAACATCTGTGATTGATCCTCCTGCTTCATTGCGTTCAACGGCATGCTAACCAGGGTTGTCAGATTTGGTCTCTTTTTTATTTCGAAATTTTACTTTCACCCCATAATTTCTATATCTCATTGTATTCTTTATTTAAATGAAAACCATTTCGTGTTTCGGCAAGAAAATTTCTTTCTATCTAAATTTCTGATGTGAATTCGAAGTTTTTGAATCAAAAGTGGAGGTCAAACTGTCAACCCAGATACACTAACGGAAAAAAAATCCCAACACCAAGAAAAACTTATTGTAGAGTAATGAAATTTGGACAGTGCATTTGTCTAGTTAACATGTTTAATTGATTAGATTTTCGAGATCACAGGTTAATTTAAGGTCAATAAAATGCATTTCAAATGTTAAATGCTGTTACATTAATAGTCGCTATAACCTCCAGAATTTTGAATACAAGCCTACACACGTGCATGCATTGTGTTGTACAGGTGCCGAATGTCAATTTGTGGTATGAAGTTCCATGCTTGTTGTACTTGCTGTGTCAATACTGTGACGGTCAGTGCTGGCTGGGGATGACACCGGAGTTCTCATCCAATGACATTCCATACGTGGTCAATGAAGGACAGATCTGGTGATCTCGCTGGTCAAGGTAACATGTTGACACACTGTAGATCATGTTGCGTTACAACAGCGGCATGAGGGTGAGCGTTATTCTGTTGAAAAACTCCCCTTGAATGCTTTTCTTGAATGGCAGCACTACAGGTTGAATTACTAGACTTACGTACACATTTGCAGTCAGTGTGTTTGGGAGAACCACGAGAGTGCTTCTGCTGTTATAGGAAATTGCTCCCCAGATCATGATCCCAGATTGTAGGTTCAATGTGTTTAGGCCACAGGCAGTTTGGTTACAAACGTTGCCCTGGCCTTCTTTAGACCAGTACACGGCCATCATTGGCACCAAGGCAGAACCTGCTTTCATCAGAAAGCACAACAAATCTCCACTCCATCCTCCAATGAGCTCTGGCTTGACACCATTGACCTCGCAAACGGCAATGACTTGGAGTCAGTAGAATGCATGCAACAGGGCGCCTTATTCGGAGCTGTCCTTGAAGTAAACGATTTCTAACAGTTCGTTGTGTCACTGTGTACCAAAAGCAGCTCGAATTTCTGTCGCAGACGCAGTACGATGCGTCACAGCCGTACGCAGAATACGACGGTCTTCCATCTCAGTAGTGCCACGTGGTCACTCGGAACCCGCTTTTCTTGAGGCAGTACCATCCCTTGACCTCTGCTCCCAACAATCATGCACAGTGGATACATTCCGTCCAAGTCTTTCTGCAAAATCGCGAAAAGAAAATCCACTCTCTGGTAGCCCTACTTTACGACCTCTTTTCAACTCGGGGAGCTGATGATAATAGTTTCTTCATCTTCTTAAAGGCATTCATGATCAACCTCAACTCAGTTTGTCAAATTTTGAAGATAAATAATGCTCCCGAACTTTACAGCACGCATTTAAAGCAAACTTGACTTTAAAGTTGTGAGTGGCGCTACTAGCGCCACACTTATGCACGAAACATGAAATTTGAATCAATGTCATCTTTTAGATGTATAAACATGCCTGCAAAATTTCGTTTAGCTAGCACAAGTATTTATCGGTGTTGGGATTTTTTTTTTCCGTCAGTGTACAAACTCTTAGAATCTTCTATTCGTTTTCTGGATGATGTAGAAATATGCCTATCTTGAAAACAAACCGCATGAAAGTATGCCACTAAACCACCGAAAGCACTTTTTGTTAGCACTTACATGCAACTCCTGCAATCATTTACAATGCTGACTTCTTACACGACTGTTTTTTTTATTTTTTATTTTTTTGTATATTTCTCAACATGAAATCGCGCCAGGTTTTTACATAACATATTAGCATGCATTCAATTCATTTCCTAGTGAATTGTAGCATCTTCAATTCAAATTGGGTTTCCAGAAATCGATATTTTCCTTTGCGGGATTATTTTTTAGGCAATGTGTGCATTTCTAAAGGATCTACAATTCCTGCTTGTTTTCAGCACACCATATCTATGTGAAAGTATTTTTTCTTTATTTCTTAATACAGTTATGTCTAAAACCAATACTGAACCAGACAGTACTAAGTGCTTGATGAAGTAAACATACCCATCTCATTAGCGACAAAAGAGATTTAGCTCAATCAACTTACAATCATGAATTAATGTACAGTCGTAGAAAAAAAAACACTTTCATATAACTCGTCAAAAATTAATCGCAGAAGAAACTTACTGGTACCAAACAATTGGAAATAAAGTCTACTTTTAAATGATGCATATAAAATTTGTTTAGTAGGCAATCTACTTATTAAAACGAATCCTAACTTTGTTTTTTTTCAATAGCAGTACTCAATTCTGACATCATAAATAAATTCTACACCCTTTAATTAGTATAGAAATAAATTTTCATGCAATTCTTGCGATACGTTTCTGAGAAATTAATTATTTTAAAACGAGCGTATTTTAGGGTTTGTATACAAATTGAAGTTCGGAGCTCCATTGTTGACCGAGAGAGCTCCCTTCTTGATTAATGCATCTCAAGCACCACTGAAGCAGTCATTGAAAACTGTTAGATTACAAGATAGCATAAGAAGTTTCAAAATATATAGTATCTTCTATTATTGATGGACCCTTAAACCATCATTTTGCAGTTTTTAAGCATAATTTGAAAACAACTTGGACGAAAAATTTGACATTTTAGATTTCCATACAGCAGGACATAATAAAGCTAAATCCATCATGAAAATTGTAGATTGTAATTCATAATTTTTCGGATATTAATTTCATACTTCATAATTTATATTGTAAAATTATAAAATTTGCAAAGTCAACGTATTTATGTTTAGGTATTTTAGTATTATTGCTATATAAAATAAAAAATAAACTTTTTTACCAAAAAGAAATCCGTTTCAAAACTACTGCAAAGTGAAAAATATTTTTTTACATTATAGTAACAAGAAATTAAATTAAGAGCATAGTATTTACGATGCGGATTATTATATTTATGTACATTAATTTGATTTTTACAAAAAAAAATTTCAAAAATTCTTTAGCAAGATAATTATTATCAAAATACTGTACATAAGTACATTTTCTTTTCCTCGATCTAAAATGTTTTGAGCCATTTACAAAAACCTATAAAAAAATCCTATAGAATATTTCCCTTTAGAGACATCAGGATTTTTAGGTACTTGGCAGTGTTCTTTTGAAATTTCAAATTAATCTGGGACAACAAACAATAAGAATAATTTAATCTTGTGCTTTTTAAATTAAAATTGAGAACAAACTCACAATAGCAGAGGATATCGATAAGGAAATATAAGACTGGTTTCTTTTTCTTTATGGTTCATTAGACTAAAAATATATGTTGCATTACAGGCCATTCAATGTCTGTTTCGAGCCATTTAACTGAGATTTGTTTTTTAAATACAGATCATTGAGTCTCCTTCCCATTTTTTCTATAATAAACTTTGCGTACAAAAAAAAATTGAATTTATTGTTAATTTTATTTTATAAACTTGTATAATCTGCTAGAAAAAAAAAAAAAAATTGAAAATGGGATTTTTTAAAAGATGTTTTGAAAAGTGAATATTCCACATATACAAAAATAAAAGAACAGTTATTTTTGCAGAGATATTAGCAGAACATGGTTTGTCTGTCCGTCTGCCTATCTTTCCACACTCAAACACACGTAAATATACTCATATTTTCGTGCAACCGATGTACTATGTTATTGATGTCTACCATTTTATGGTCAATATTGAACTAGGAAATATGTAACATTAATAGTTTATTTTCATGGGCACACAAAAGAATTCCGTAACATTATGGTCAATGGGGAACACTCATTTGTAATTTATTTGAATGAAATTACGCTATATTAGATGTACTGAAATTGATATAAATCCCTGGATTTCACTACAAGATGATTAATAAAAAGTAAGGAATTAATAGAATTTATCTTTAATTTACAAGAACACACACACAACATAAACAACAATTACAACACTTTCTTAAAGCAATAATGACTAGAAGTGCGTTTTCAGTTTCAATATGAGCTTCAAAATTCAACAAATTTATCGCATGTTACTTGTTGGGCATAAACTTTATACCTCGTATACAGGGCTGCATAAAATAAATCCACGTTCCTCTCACTCATGAGAGGAAATTTCTGAAGAGAAATTTTCAACTGAAGCATTTAAATCCCAATTGAGCCTTTTTTTTGAACGCATGTAGTTAATAGTTACAAATATATGTATCATACGTAGGGCTTCTCAAAGATTTCGGATAATTTTCCGACTGCATATGGAAAGTGCTCAAATTGTGTTGAAATGTGTTATGCGTATCCGAATGGTCCAATTAGGCATCTTATTTCAACATATTAAACGGTGCATTTTTGTTACATTAATCTGAATGTGCTGGAAAGTGTTTAATAATCTATGCTTGGCGCATGATTTTTATCTTTATTACTTATTACATGTCGCCGAGTTTAATTCCCTTATACCCTTTTGATGATAAATTCGTTTTAAAAGTATTTTTTAACCTTTTGGAACATGGTTGTTGCTCTTGCTCTGGAATATCTGACCTATATCTGAATCCTTGTGATGTTCGGATTTTATTCATTTTCTGATTGACCCATCTTTAATGTCCAGAAATGGAATACTTCTGTTTTATCATGATGCATTACAATATACAAAAAAGGCACAATAAACTAAAATTAATACATCAATAAAAAGAATATTGCCCAGTTAAACTGATGGCATTGAGCTCACAGGCTACGCATACTAATTGTGCATTACAGCCTTATATTTTCAAGGATTAATTCCGATCGAAAAAAAATTAAGAAGGGGAAACAGCTCTCCCTTTTTTACACTTAATCATTGAACCTCCTAAACTATCAAGGACATGCTTTATCATATAAAAAATCTATAGCCAAAATTCACAGCAAATCGGATAATTCTTAATAAAAACCCATTTAGCATTTATATAAATTAAGAGGAGTTATCCCCTCTTTTATACTGAACCATTAAACTTCCAAAACTATTCAGAGGTTTCAACGAAATCTGACAATTCTGCTTGAAAAACCCATTTATATAAATTAAGGGGAGGGGCATTAGAACCCCCGTTCCCCCTGTATATACTTATTCAATGAACACCTAATAACAGTCACGGAATCGTCTCATCAGAATGATCCTATATCTAAATTTTGAACAAAAACTGTTAATTCTGCATGAAAAACCCGTTTATATCAATTAAGGGGAGGGGCATGAGCCCCAGTTCTACCTCTTATACATATCGAATGAACTCCGAAAACTAATCAGGGAAGCGCCTTATCAGGATATACCTATATACAAAATTTCAAGTGGATCGGATATTTTTATCATGAGTTATCGCGTTACGCACGTACGAACGAACGAACATACATACATACAGAACGATTGGTTGGTTGGTTGGTTGATTGGAGTTTAATGGCACAAAGTCCCATCAGGGACATGCTGCGCCAAACAAGGATGAAAAGATTAAAAAGGGAAAATAAAGAGTGTGATTGTATAACAAAGATAAATAAGCTATCTGGATGGGTACTCCATCCAGATATGGTCAAAGTGAAGAACGCCAGTGAAGAGTACAAACCAGTAAAGCACAAAAAGTAAGTCTCATAAAAAGTAGGTATCTGGATGGGAATTCCATCCAGAATGTCAACTTATGTAAACAGGTAAGATCTAAATTTCAAAATAAAATCCGGAGTGTTTTAAAAAAGTAAAAAGTGCCCCATGGGGTGTTTCCCCAATGAGGTTTGTCAAAGTGGGTGATGAAGTATTAAAATATATCCTGTACAAGTGCCGGAGTCCCGGGCAGTCCGTTAAGAGATGATGGATGGTCAGAGTATCAAAATGACAATGAGGACACATGGGTGCATCCTCCCTAAATAACAAATGTTTATGAGTGATCCTAGAATGTCCAATTCTCAGACGAGTAAGAAGAACGTCAATTTTCCTTGGATAAATCGCAGGCCAGGTCACAACTGTAGGTTTAATATGATGCAACTTATTATTGTATTCTAAATTCCAGCTTTCTTTCCATTTATTATGAATAAAATATTTTATAATTAGTTTAATATCTGAGAAAGGTATTTTATGATGTAATGGATTACGAGCAGATTTTGCCGCCTCATCAGCTTTTTCATTACCAGGGATGCCCATGTGTCCAGGTACCCAGCAAAATAAAATATTATAACCACGTTTAGTCAAGTTAGTATAAAAATCCTGGATAGCTGAGACATAAGAATGTTTTTTAAAAGATTTTAAAGCATCAATAGCAGTATTTGAGTCAGTATAGATGATGAAAGAAGTGATATGATGATGAGAGATGTGTACCATGGCCCTCTCTATTGCAATTAATTCGGCTGTAAAAACGGAGATAGAAGGATGAAGCCGATAACTAAGGGTAACACCATCACAATAAACTCCACAACCAACAATATTACCATTCTTAGAACCATCTGTATATATGTCCATGTGATTACTAAAATTAGCACGGTGTGCGGCAAATAATTGTTTAAAAGCAATAGCGGCTAAATTCTTTCTCTCATAACCTTTAAAAGGATGGAGAGTTGTAATAACAGGTGGGTTCCGAGGGGGATACATATGCAATGGACAGGTGCTCACCTCAACATTATTCAAAGGGCTATTGTTAATGATACTTCTCATTCTTACACCAAAAGAGGGGATGCAGGATGGGCGATGCTGATAAAGAATATCATTGTCAGTGCTTAAAATATATGTATGAAGTGGATGACCCGGATATGAAAGGACACGGTAAAACAATTCCAATGAAAGTTTTTCACGAGTATAGTGTAATGAAGATTCATTACAGTCAACATATAAACTTACAACTGAAGAGGTACGAAATGCACCAGAGCACACACGAAGTGCGCTATGGTGCACAGTGTCAAGTTTCTTAAGAACAGACTTGCAAGCGGAACCGTAGACCTGGCAAGCATAGTCAATTTTTGCACGGATCACAGAACGATAGATCTTAAGAAGAGAACCACGATCCGCTCCCCAAGAAGTATTAGAAAGAAATTTAAGTAAACTGAGGGATTTTTCAAATTTCGTCCTTAAATGTAAAATATGGGGTAAAAAGGTAAGTTTCTTGTCAAAAAATAGACCAAGATAACGAACATTGTCCACAACAGGGATTTGAGTAGAACCAATAAAAATTTCAGGATCTGGATGCAGATCCCTACGTCTACAAAAATGCACACAAGATGTTTTGTCATGAGATATAATAAAACCATTTTTATTAGTCCAATTCTGGATGCGATTGATAGCAATTTGCAACTGTCTTTCTATAAAACGAATATCCTGTCCCATACACATAATTCGAAAGTCGTCAACATATAAATCTCCTTTCACTGAAGGAGGAAGTTGATTGAGAATGTCATTTATTTTAATAGCAAAGAGGGTGACACTCAGGACACTGCCCTGGGGTACACCCTCTTCTTGTAAGTAAAAACTAGACAATGAACCACCAATTCGAACTTGAAATAGTCGAGTAGCAAGAAAGTTTTTAATAAAAATTGGAAGGTTGCCGCGAAAGCCCAGATTAAAAAGATCGAGAAGAATCCCATAACGCCATGTTCTGTCATAGGCTTTTGCCATGTCAAAAAATACTGACACCAAATGGTTGCGTTTTAGAAAGGCAGTCCTGATTTGATTTTCCAAATGGATTAAATTATCGATAGTAGATATACCACGTCGGAATCCACTCTGAAAAGCAGCAAGATAATTGTTTCTTTCTAAAATATGCACGAGGCGGCAGTTAACCATTTTCTCAAGAAGTTTGCAAAGGCTACTAGAGAGTGCGATAGGTCTGTAATTATTGGGATTGCCAGCATCTTTTCCTGGTTTAGGAAAAGGAATAACGATTGCTCTGCACCAAGCATGTGGAAATTTTTGTTCCAACCAAATCCTATTGTAAAAAGAAAGGAGGTTATCTAAAGAGAGTGGTGACAGGTGCTTCAGCATAATGTAGGTAATCCCATCATGACTCGGGGCTGACAAGTGACTATCACTCAAACACTTGTTCAGTTCTGAGATAGTAAACGGCTGATTATAGGGAAAAGAGTTATGAGAGTTAAAATTAATCCTGGTCATTTCAGTTCGTCTTTTGTAAGTTAAAAAGGGTTCCGGATAAGAATCTGAGCTTGAAATGGATGATAGGGTTTTTCCTATTGTCTCAGCTATGTTCTTAGGAGATGCGATGGTTTGTCCATTATGATTTAAAATTGAAATATGACTTTCTGAATATATTCCCATGCATTTTTTTACTTTTAGCCAAAGTTCTTTACTTGAAGTGTTTGAGTTAATGCTAGATATATAATTAATCCAAGATTCCCGTTGACTTTTGCGTCGCACTCTTCTAGCTTCAGCCTTTGCTTTTTTAAATGTCATATAGTTAGTATTATTTGGGTACCTCCGGAAGAGACCCCAAGCTTTTTGTTGCTTTTTCTTTGCATTTTGGCAATCACTATTCCACCAAGGTTTCCTGTGCTTATGAGTAAAAGATGTTTTAGGAATGCTAGAATCGGCAGCACTGATAATACATTCAGTTATTTTATCAAGTGCATTGTCGATATTTCCATCTATCATATTAGCTGTGATGTTTGCAAGTGCAGTAAAAGCTGGCCAATTGGCTCTCTCATAAATATAACGGTTGATAAAATTGGAAGAATCCTTATCAGGAGCAGTCAGTGTTATAAAAATCGGGAAGTGGTCACTGCCGTGTAGGTCATTAGATACCCAGAAGTTCCAGAAGGGATAGAGCAGTGGAGAGCAAATAGTAAGGTCTATTGCATGAAAGGTACGGGTAGGTTCATGAAAGTAAGTGTGATCTCCATTATTGAGCAGGCATAAGCCGTTGTCAGAAATAAATTTTTCTATGATATCACCACGCCGATTAGAATCCCTGTTTCCCCAAAGTTGGCTGTGTGCATTAAAATCTCCAACAATGATGATAGGAGTGGGGAATTGGAGAAGTAGAGAATCCAGATCTGCAGATTGAATATTTTGATTTGGAGGTAAGTAAATAGTGCAAATTGTTATAAGTTGTTTAATATGTACACGGACTGCAACAGCTTGGAGATTAGTATTTAAAGAGATATGAGAATGGGGTACATTATTAGAGATGAAAAGAGCCACACCACCGATGCCCCTTCCATTAGCTGTCAAATTTTTTCGGTATGTTGAATAGCTGCGTAATTTAGCTTTGTCATTCGGCTTTAGATGAGTTTCCTGTAGAGCTAAGACTAATGGTTGATGGTCCGAAAGGATATTACGGATTTCGTCATGTTTATTGTGATACCCACGGCAGTTCCACGAGATAATATTAGTCATGAAAGGGGTTAAATGTGAATATCTATGTCATTTTCTTCAGAGACAGTAGACATGCTACTATCTCCATCGTCCAATTCTGCATCCGGTTCAGGATGAAGATCTACGGCATCGTCATCCTCCATAGAGACCTGTTTTGTATTGTTATTCTTAGGTGTTTTATTCTTTTTCTTTTTTGAAATACTTTCATTATGTGATATAGCGGATTTAAGTATAGGAATTTTATGTTTTTCTACATCAGATCTATGGTTCGATTTTAAAGGTGCTGTTTTAGTAATATTTTGAAGGCTTCTTTTATGGAGTGGAGGTTTAGGATACAAAGACTGCGATGATTTTGAAGAGCTATTTTGTGGTGAGTTAGGAGAAATGGTATTCAGTGATTTTGAGGAGGTAGATTTGGTTGATTGATTTATCTTACTAGACTTACTGTTCTCTTTTTGTTGGCAATTTGTTTCAGTGAAGGATTCAGTTTGTGTTGAAGCAGTTTGATAAGTCTTTTGGGCAGTTTTAGATAAAGCGGCAGCATAGGATAAACCAACTTTAGGTGACCTGGATTCAATTATTTTCTTTGCTTCCGGATATGATATATTGTCTTTAGTCCGTATTGTTTGTATTTCTTTTTCTTTTTTCCACATTTCACAGGTTTTTGAGTATGATGGATGATCTCCTTTACAATTTACACAGTGAGCGGCAGCACTACAATTGTCACTTTCATGATCAACTGTACCGCACCGACCACAGACAAGTTTACCCCGGCAATTTGTTTTTGAGTGCCCAAAGCGTTGGCATTTAAAACAACGCAGTGGGTTTGGGATATAAGGTCTGACAGAACATGACAAGTATCCGGCTTTTATATATTTAGGCAGATTAGGTGAGTTAAAGGTAAGTATTATGTGCTTGGTAGGTATCTGAATTTGGTTGGCAGGTATTTGTTCATCTCGGCGATAGATTTTTATTCGTCTGGCAGCTATGACATTTTGTTCTTTTAAATTATTTATTATTTCATCTTCAGTAACATGCAAGAGATCGGGTTCAGATATTACACCACGAGAAGAGTTCAGGGTTCTATGTGGGCTAACTGAGACAGGGATATTTGGAAAAGGTACATTTTTTCAGGTTATTGGCTTGTTTGCTATTGTTAACTTCAATAAGTAGGTCTCCAGATCGGATCTTTTTTATGGTCTTTGGTTCACCTATTAAACTTTGGATGGATTTTTGAATTAAAAATGGGGAGGTTTTGTCAAAGTTGCCTTCCTTCCTTTTAACAATGAAGAATCTTTCAGTACATAGGTCAGCATTTTGATTAGAGGTGAAATCCTCTACTCTCTCTGCCCAAGATTTCATTTGTTCAACATTAAGATTCACGTCTGACTGCAAGCCAGAACCGGATGCAGTTTGATTAGCATTTAGTTGTGGGGCTTCCACTTCGCATGTCTTATTTCCTTTAGTTGTATCCATGATTGAGAGAGAAATTAATAAAACGCCAGGCATCGGGCCTGGTCACCGACCCTTCTTCTTTCCTTTACTTTAAGCGCAGGTCTCAAAAGGGTGAAAACTATTCCCAACAAACTTCCACGTTTTTCGAACATTGGATTAAACTCGATAGCATCTCCAAAGCTCCAGTTCTTTTCCAGGGAAAATGGGTAGCCGTAGGTAAGCCTTTACAGCTCTGTCCAACCTACAGCCGGCCCTTACGTCGAAAGGAACCAGTCATCTGGTAGCAATAGCCCCTCCTAACAACCACCATGCAAGCATGGCGCCCCCCATACTCGGAACCGGAGTTCGGAGATGCCCTGCACCCTGGGACTCGAGATCTTCCTAAAAAAGAGGAAACGAGTCGATGAGGTTTAAAAAAAACCTCAACACCCAGAGTGTCTCACGTGAATATAAAAAACCACTATTGTATATAAAAAGTAATTACAGAGTAAGCTTTAAAAAAAAAAAAAAAAAAAAAAAAAAAAAAAAAAAAAAAAAAACTTGGTATATTTTTTGTCTTTTTGAGCATTTTTAATTTTTTTTTCTTTTTCCTTTTTTTTTTCAACAAAAGAACGAAAACAAAGTTAGTAAAAACAGAGAACTATGGAAACAAACAAGTTAGTGAAAACGACAAAGTTAGCAGAACAAAGAACTATGTGAACAGAAGGTTAGTAAAAAAATAAACAAGAACAAAGAGGGATAACAAACTGAAAAGAGAAGATTAAAAAGTGTGAAACAAAGAAAAAAGGATAGACAACTAAAAACGAGAAGAAAAAAGGAAAGGAGAAAGATCGCTCGGGAACCCGGGGTCGCGAGACCCGTAAATACCTAAAGAAGGTATTCCCCTGGGGGATACATACAGAACGAGCGGGCACATAAGCTCTCAGGCTATGATAGCCTGTGAGCTAAAAACAAATTGAGATGCAGCTTTCCATCAATTTGCAATTAAAAGTACATTTCCCCCCTATACGACGGCGTAAAAATTGAAAATGTGCGATGAATAGAAGTTTAAAAATTCGCAGTGCGCCAAAAATTGTAAAGCTGAAATTTCATTAAAATTTTTTTTTGATTGGTCCAGGAATGATAATGTTTAATCCATGGCGTATGTAATATATGATTGTTATTAAGTAAGCCACGTCTTGATCATCATAAAAAAGGATGATGTTTATTATTGTTTTTCAAATACATAATCTATAGAATTTTATTGCGAATTTTATTTCTAGCATTTTAGTCTGAAAATATCATTTTCCAAATGGATTTTCGATAAAAAATAATTTTCAACTTTAAGAGCATATTTCTGGTTTATTTATATCTCTAAAATTGCGCCCTAGTGGGGTGTTGACATAAGGGAGAAAAACGTTTTTTGAATTTTTTTTTCAAAGGGTTAACTGAAGCATTTTTTCGAATCGGTTATAGCATCTGAGACCTAAAAGTACGAACTTTCAAAATATATACAGTCGAGTCTCTCTATAACGAAACTCTATACATTGAATTTCTCTATATAACGAATTTTTAGTAGGAACGTTCCCCTTTGGTTACATTTAAAACAGTCTCTATATATCGAAATATCAATCTCCATATAACGAATATTTTCATAAAATGTTCTTTATTCAGTTGTAAAAAAATCTTCGAAATCACATGAAATCAATTTTCCATCACTTATTTCTAATTTATCGTTTGGTGCTGAGTTTTTTTTATACGAGTTCTCTGCTTGAATCTCCTTGATCTTCAAGTGCAATGAAATCACCCCCCCCCCCTCCTCTCATACACCTTTCAATATCTTTCTCTGTCAAAGCAGTGTCAAGGGGATTGTTATACATATAAGAACGGGATCAATGGGGGTATTTGAAGAAAAAATTGCTTCAAAAAGGCCAAATTTTATAACGTGAATTCTGAGGACGGAGAAGATGCGACGTGCAGACTTAAAAAGAGAAATAGAAATAAATTAAGGAATGCAGAGATGTCAATAATATCTCTCTGATTTTTTTGGAAGTGGATTAAAATCTCACTATTGCACAGTACTGATACAGTACTTACTGACATTGATATTTTAAACAGAGTTATGAACAATTTCAATTCTTAATTAAACACATCAAAAATAACAAATGTTCAAAACTTACACATTAAATTAGAATTTTAACGTTATTCTTTATACAAAGAATTTCTCTATATAACGAATTTTTTTACTCGAACAATGGATTTCGTTATATAGAGCCTCGACTGTATTTCAAGTTTAACTGTGTCAAACGGTTTGTTTGATTTGGAGTTAAACAAAAGGATACAGAAATAGAGATAAACTTGGAAAAATGTTCCTTCCCTCGTTTTGGTGAGTAAATGTGTTTGTGCTCGTACGCAAGCTTTTTCGTTCTCCGAGAATCAAATAATTGACTTTTCGATAATAACTAGTTGTGCTTCTTAATTATATCTCGGAAACTAATCAAAAAATTGAAATGCATCAGGAGAGACATTGGATTAACTTAATAAAAGATTTGAGCCTTACACTCTCCGTAGATTTTGCTTGCCATCGTAGACGCACGCACACACGCAGACAGACAGACAGAGCGATTTGTTCTTATATTAGTATCGATTCTGCGCTGTAATGAAGGTTGAAAAGCAAAGTTTTATTTTTTAGCACAGTGTTGTTAATATCATCTTGGTCTATTACATTTATTTTCTACTTAAAGCTTTTTTTAAAAAATATTATCCATACGTTAAATAAAACGTCTCTTTTAGACAAAATAATTATAATACAAATACTTTGGTAATTTTGTGATCCTGTCTTTAAATTTAAAATGTTTTACTTCATTTAAAAACACATATGAAAAAGTTCAATAAAATATATCTCCACGGTGGATTTCAGATTTTCTACAGACCGCCATATATTTTCCATACACGTCAGTCTGCTATTTTCAATGTTTGATTTATCCGGAGGCTATAACAACAATAATAATTTAATCTCATTGTTTTTAATTAAAACTCTTCACACAATAGAAGACAATATCGATAAGGAAGTGGAAGAGTCAATTCTTTTTATTTGTGGTTCATTAAAGTTAAAATGTAACAACTGGATACTGCATTACTGTCGTTTTCGAGCCATTTAACTGAGGTTTGTTTTCTAAATACAGATCATTGAGGTTTTCTTTTCTTTTTCAATGAACCCATTTTGATTTTCTTTTAAAATCAGATTGTTTAAAATATTTTTTCAACTGAGATAGCTTACTAGTAATATCCTTAAAGACGTGTGTTTATTTTTTGAGATTCTAAATATTAGCTTTGTATTATGATATGTTATTTAAATAGTAGAAGTAAAAACAGAAATGAAAAAAAGGAAAAAAAATATGTTTGTGTAAATATTATTGAAGGTTTTAATTAACGAATATTGTAATAAACAAGAGGGTAAATGCGTTCACAGATAGCACAGTAGCTTTCGGTTAATATATCTTTTAAAACGCTTTAGCTTTAATTAATTTATCAAAATTGTTAATTTATAATTATTAAACTGTTATACACATTGCAGCCCCATTATATTTAATTAAAGAAAATAAGAAAATATATACTTTCAGACCAAATTAAAAATATTCAATTAAAATGATTTAAATAAAATTTAAATATCCGAATCTTTTTAAATTGAGTAATTTCAAAAAATTAGTAGAAATACAAATAAAATACAATATTTTTAAAAGAAAAATATGTTTAAAACATATTTAAAATGCTGAAATAATTAAAAAAAATCCAAACTAATTCTTGCACTTTCCAAACCTTCATTAGATGGCACCAAATGAGAAATTAGCATTTTTTAAACTTAAAAAAAAACCTGTTAAATGGCCAAAAAGTTTTTTTGAAAATTAAATCTATCTGACAAGTAAATGATTGAAAATTCCAACTTCTGCCTACATGCTTGGAACGTGAGAACTTTAGGTCAGAAATAAAATACTATACCACAGGAGTACCGAGTTCATGGAAAGTTGGTTGAAATTAAAATGTTTTGAAATTGTGGAATATCATTACACTAATTTATTTAATTAAAAAACATAAACTTTTTAAAAATTTTATCATTTAGTGTAAAACAAGCAGTATTGAACTCTATGCATAAAAAAATTAAATTCAATTTTTTTTTTTTTCATATGTATAAATTGTTGCAAGTTTATTTTTTTATTTTTTATTTTTATTTTTATTTATAATTTTTTTGTGATTTGTTAAGATAATGGAAGCGAAAAAAAAAAAAAAAAAAAAAAAAAAAAAAAAAAAAAAAGGAATCCGAGCAAAAGAATTCTATTACTTAATTGATTTGAAGTTTTTGATAGACAATGTTTTCGTAAAATGTTATTCACAGAACATAGCCATTTTTAACCCTTTCTGGCACTGTCTGCCTGGTCCGGGAACACCCAATTTTAATTTCAAACTTGCGAATGGCACCAATAATATTTTAGTAAAATTTTGCTATTACAATAAAAGTTTAAATTAAGGAATTCAAAATATCTAAAAAATTTGCATGTGAATTCCGGTGTCAGTCGATAATTTCTCATTTTACTACAAAATTTGCCCGTGCCGGAAAGGGTTAAATGAAGTTTAAAAGTAAACAGGGGTCGCAGAGTCCCTAAAATTTTCACACTTTCCTACCACAATTTTTAAACGATAATATTTATTGTAGAATTTCATTGTTGTCGTTAAAGGAATCTGGAACGAAGATTTTCGATTTAAAATACTGGTAGAAAAGTGCGAAAATTTCAGGGACGCTGCGACCCCTGAGTAAATGTTACTTAACTTTTGAAAATAGAAAAACTGAACTATTTTCTTTTTATTCATTGTTTTTAAAATTTTACTTCTATTATCGCGCGTTTTTCTCTTCATTATTACTTACAATTAAACATTTGCTGTTTTCTCTAATCTAGTTTCACATTTCATTAGTTGTAGAATTTAGATGTAAAATTCTTTCAAAACTAAAATTTCTTATTTTATTTTTTGCTTGTAATTTTCTTTGTATATTTTTTAAAAGAGAAAACTGCTTATATTATACTAAGTTGCTACATTTTCCCTACTTGAAATATTTTTCTTAATTTTAAACATACTTTAAATAAGGCTTTTTTTTTAAGGTCAAATAACTATCCTATATTAGCTATACTTAAGCATCTTTGTGACCTTTTTCTCCATTTGAAATGTGCAAATACTTCTAGAAAAATCCAACAGAATCTCCTTTGAGACAAGAGATCTTCGGTAGATTGTCATGTTATTTAAATCTAGTCTTTTGTTTTTAAAGTTTGCATTATCTTTGTACAGCAACAGTAAAAATAATTTAATTTCGTCAAATCAAAGCAGAAGGAAAAATTCATTACTTAATTGTTTTAGAAGCTTTTGATAGGCAAATATTTTCATAAATGTTATTCACAGAACATACACATTTTTAAAAGTAGATTAAAAGTAAATGTTACTAAACTTAAAAAAAAAAAAAAAAAAAAAAAAAAAAAAAAAAAAAAAAAAAAACTGAATTTTTTTTCCCTTGTTACTTCAAATTCTAAAATCAAGTTCCACATTTTATTAGTTGCAGCATTTAGATGTAAAATTTTTTCAAAACTAAAATTTTTTATTTTATTTTCTTTATATATTTTTAAAAGAGAAAACTGCTTACATTATACTAACCTACTACATTTTCCCCACTTGAAATATTTTTCTTAATTTTGAACATGCTTTAAATAAGTTTTTTTTTAAGGTCAGATAACTATCCTAAAAAGTTACACTTAAGTACGTTTGTGACTTTTTTCTCCATCTGAAATGTTCTACACTTTTTGCAAACACTTCTAGAAAAATCCAATAGAATCTCCTATGAGACAAGAGATCACCTGTAGATTGTCAAGTTATTTAAATTGAGTCTTTTGTTTTGAAATTTTGCATTATCTTTGAACAACAACAGTAAGAATAATTTAATCTCGTCGTTTTTAATTAAAACTGCTATCAAACATATACAATACAGATAAGGAAATGTAAAAAAGTGATTATTTTTATTTACGGTACATTAAATTGAAAATAGACAACAATTGGATGTTGCATTACAGGCTATTCGAATTCCAGTTTCGCGCCATTTAACTGAAGTTTGTGTTATACATGCAGTTCATGGCGGGTTTCTTTTTTATAACGAACTTGTATTTAGATCAAGGTGTTTTTAAAATTTTTTATATAAAAATTTGATAATGTTTCTATAAATGTAGAATGTAAATTTTTTCTATAATAAAAAGTTTTCGATTGTTGATAATATGTAGATTAGTTTCATGTCATGACATGCTTTCAGATGAAAAAAAAAAAAGAATTAGCATAAAAATTTTGTTAACATTTTTGCGAATTTTGATAAGTAAGTGTATTTTAATGAATAATATTCATAGAGCTACTCTCTTTCTTTAAATAATTGTTTGCTTAATATGAAAAAGCGAAAGAGAATTTAATAATAATAAAAAGAATATTGCTCAGTTAAACTGATGTCATTGAGCTCACAGGCTACGATACTAATTGTTCATTACAGCCTTGTATTTTCGTTAATTCCGTTTGAAAAAAAAATTAAGAAGGGGAAACAGCTCTCCCCTTTCTCCTTTTTTTATACTTAATCATTGAACTTCCTAAACTATCAAGTACATGCTTTATCATATTAAAAAATCTATATCCAAAATTCAGAGCAAATCGGATAATTCTTAATAAAAACCCATTTAGCATTTATATAATTTAAGAGGAGTTATTTCCCTCTTTTATACTTAACCATTAAACTTCCAAAACTATTCAGAGAGTTGAACGAAATCTGACAATTCTGATTGAAAAATCCATTTATGCAAGTTAAGAGGAGGGGCATTAGAACCCCCGTTCCCCCTGTTTATACTTATTCAATGAACACCTAATAACAGCCACGGACTCGCCTCATCAGAATGATCCTATATCTAAATTTTGAACGAAAACTGTTAATTCTGCATGAAAATCCCGTTTATATCAATTAAAGGGAGGGGCATGAGCCCCCCTTTCCCCCTGTTTATACTTATTCAATGAACACCTAATAACAGCCACGGTATCGCTTCATCCGAATGATCCTATATCTAAATTTTGAACGAAAACTGTTAATTCTGCATGAAAATCCCGTTTATATCAATTAAGGGGGGGGGCATGAGCCCCCCGTTTCCCCTGTTTATACTTATTCAATGAACACATAATAACAGTCACGGACTCGCCTCATCAGAATGATCCTATATCTAAATTTTAGACAAAAACTGTTAATTCTGCATGAAAATCCCGTTTATATCAATTAAGGGGGTGGGGCATGAGCCCCCCGTTCCCCCTGTTTATACTTATTCAATGAACACATAATAACAGTCACGGAATCGCCTCATCAGAATGATCCTATATCTAAATTTTGGACAAAAACTGTTAATTCTGCATGAAAAACCCATTTATATCCATTAAGGGGAGGGGCATGAGCCCCCCGTTCCCCCCCTTATACATATCGAATGAACTCCAAAAACTAATCAGGGAAGCGCCTTATCAGGATATACCTACATACAAAATTTCAAGTGGATCCGATATTTTTATCATGAGTTATCGCGTTACGCACGAACGCACATACATACAGAACGGACGGGCACATAAGCTCTCAGGCTGTGATAGCCTGTGAGCTAATAAAAACAATAATTTTTAGATATTGATAACGATATGATCGGTGATAACGATAGTATTATTTTTAAATGGATTCTTTTGTATTTGAGATAGACGGTTCAAATTTTTTATACATTTTTTATGGTACTTGTGATAACTCTGCGCATGGAATTAGTCTTTAGGTATTTATATTATTTTTTAAAAATAAAAGCATATGAAGATGCGTTAGATTTAATCGTTTTACATTATATATATATATCAGTAAAAAAATTATATTAAAAAAATATGTGATGTAGCAAAAAATCTATGCGCAGCCTTGTGTAACGCACATTTGAAAATCTAAATCAAACTGGAGCAAATATATTAATTGTTCTATTCTAATCTAGTCTTTGGAAGCCACCGTAATACTTACCCATCATTGATATGCATAATATAAATTAGGAAAATAAAATATGTGTAAAAAATTATTGAAATGCATTGCAATTCAAAAATAAAATTTAAACGTACATTTAAATATTTTTAAATCATAGTAATACTCTATTACGGAATTGAGGGTACTACTTAATCATCCCGTCGACCCGTTTCAAAAAAATATATAAACGGCCAAACTACTCGTAAATTATACAAATTGGCATAGTTTTTATTTTAAATAATGGAAAAACAAATAAATTAGTAAAATATTCATAAAAATACGAATTAAAAATCACTCAATGACGTAACAAACGTGTGTAACGTGTTTTATGTCAAATGGATACGACATTTACGACAATCTATTGCTGGCATTTAATCTTATAGTTTTGGCGGTAGTATTTTGGTCGAGGGTTAATCAAATAGTAAAAGAAATATCCTTATAACGCCAAAAACGATAATTATATTAAATAACAGTTTAATGCGTCGGATTAAGCGCCTCATATACAATTAAAATATATCTGTGAAATTTGAAAGTGAAATTTGAATGAAATATAAGGATCATGAAAAATCGAAGAGTGTGGAAAGTAGGATTACAAATATCTCCACAATTAATTATCCGATCGATTCTGTTTTTTATACAGAATTTACGTTTTTTATTGTCTTTTACATCCATTCCTTAAAAATAAAATAAAATAAAATAAAATAAAATCAGAACAAATATTTTGAGAGTCCGAAAAATGTTCTGGATAATTGAGGTTACTAATATTAAATAGGCTTCTTTCCATTATAAAATACTAAGTATACACCAAATTTCAAGTCTATATCGCAATTTGTTCGGAAGATGGAACATTTACAAACACACAGACAAACGGACGGCATTTTTTTTCTAAAAATATTTTTTCCGTAAACAAAAATGTTTCAAAAACACACTAATGCAGACTATTATTAATCGAATAATAATTTTTAGAGATAATTTAACGTTAAAGTTGGTGAAAATACTGTTGGTAAACTGTTAAGTGTTATTCGCAGAAAAATTGCGAAATTTGCTTCAAAATTGCTTTAAAGTTTTGAATTCAGATATATACGTTTCTAAAAAAACAATGCGCATCAGAATTTTATTACTTTTTAATCGTCTTTTTGTATTTTAGACTTATATATTGCAAAAAATGTTTCATAAAAGACCGAAGAGCTAGACAATATTATAAAATAAAGTAGCTGAGGATGTTAAAATTCATCATAGTAGTACATTGTAAAATTAGATTTATGTTTCATTATATAAAAGACGATTAAAAAATTAAAAATGTGTTAAAGACCGAGCACTTTCGACAGATACTTAGCCATAATAAGGATTTTAAATTTAAACAGTTATTAGGAACGCTGCTTGTTCCTACATCACTCGCAAAACTCCCTTTTGAATGGATCATTCTTACATGTTGAAAGATGGAAAAGCCATCTTTTTTTCTAAAATTCTAACTATTTTTTTATTATTCTGTATAACTTTTTTGAGTTGCCTTTTAAATGAGTTATTTTATTTCATCTTTTTTTTAATGGATATTAAAATATTGAATTTTAAAGTTAGGGACCTTTCAAAAACTATATTAAGTGGGCAGTGGACCTTTAATTGAGCAAAATCGTCTATAGCAAAATCGTCACATGAAGGGTCTATTTCTGTGATATAATAATACCAAAACAGTTTTTCTTACTAAAATAACATTTATGAAGGTTTTAAGAAGTAAATAATAAAGGTAAGTGTATTTATATAGTCTAAATCTGTTTTTCTCAAAACTAATTTTGCAGCGTTTTTAGATTTTTTAAATGCTTTTTGGGACGTAATTTTTGATGAATATTTATGAAATTGATAAGGAAGCATCCTGATATTGTTTACAGGGTGCGTAGTCATCAAGAAATTCAGAGGATTTTAATTCTTTTAGTATCAGAAATTCTTTAAAGTACTGATTGTTACATCTGAAAAAAGATTTCTTTTTCGTTGAATAAAACAAATATTACATTATAAAAATTCTGGTAAAAGGTCCTTACAAGGTGCTTCCAGACTACGCACCCTGGTTTAGAAAGAAATTGTGTAAGCTTTTTCAAATGTGTCATCAGTAAGATAGTCAAATTTGATTTTAGAAAATGGAATTGGAATTTAGAAAAAAAATCTGTAAAATATTAACTATTCAAGAGATTAAAAAAACTCTAATTGTTTATAATACATTTTTAAGTGATAAAAATGCAAAAGCAAGAAAATATCTCCAAAATTAAGACACGAGGAGCATCTTAAAATTTCGTTTACAAATTTAAAACTTTTTGAAAATTAAAAAAAATTAATAAGATTGGAAAATTTTTTGAAGGTGTTCTATATGGTTTTGATGAAATGTATATATACACAAAATTTCACATTGCTATGATAAAAAAAAAAAAAAAAAAAAAAAAAAAAAAAAAAAAAAAAAAAAAAAAATTAATGTCCACCATCTTTTTAAATACATACAGTTTTCGATGTACCATATAGACATGACGCTTGCTTAATTTTTATGGTTAGAAAAGTTAATTTGAATTTTTAAGTTAAAATTTTTGGCACGCCTTGTATTCTCATATATTGATACATAATGTTTCATGTAAGTATCAGAAAAATGAACAACACAATTAATTGATCACGTGATCTCTCAACTGTAACATTTTCTACTAATTCATTTTTCTGATAATCTCCGACTGGCATGACAAATGAAAAATCTATTGCGCGTCATGGAAAACACATCATCCGTATCGATATTCGAAATTTAATTAACACAGCTTTCACAATTTTATTCTGTTGTTACAAAGGGCAGAAGTCAATGAATAAATTTCATGAGCGGCTCATTAAATTCGTCGGAATATAACGCTGCAATTCAAAGCATTCCGGAGCGTTCCCCTCCATTAACCTCTAACGACAGTTTTAGCTCCATCCCAAAGTCATCTACGAATCGTTAGCCAATAAATTCCGTTGCCAGAATCGTCAGTTCTATTGTGCAAACGATTTTATATAAAAGGAACACAATTTATGAGATTGAATATTCGATGTAACTCCAAATAAAGAAACATTTCTATTAAATGTTTTTAAAGATAAATTTATTGCACTGCTTTGCATGATTATGACCTACTAGAAAAAAAATCAAGATGTTGTGGAAGAAATAAAATGTAACAAAGGATTAATGTGAGAAAAAGCAATCTACTTAACTATAAAAATAATGGGATTTAAAATAAAATTTCAATTGCGTCTGCAGAATCATCAGTTGTATTGTGTAAACGATTTTACATAAAAGGAACGCATTTATGAGACTCAGTATCTGATGTGGATGTGACCCCAAAAGAATGTTTCCGTTAAATGATTTTGAAGTTTGTGTCACTATTTTCCTTAAATTAGACTTAGTAATAATAATAATAATAATAATAATAATAATAATAATAATAATAATAATAATAATAATAATAATAATAATAAAACTTGTTGAATAAATATTCCAAAATTAAATAAAAATAATCCAAAAATTATTTGTAAAAGCTTTGGATTTTGTCACTAAAAGCTGTCCCAAATTTTTTTTTATTTAATGTTGTGTAAGTGTTGAATATAAACTATCAAAAATCCCATAATGAAATTAAACTAGTTAAAAGCGAATCAAGGTCAAATGCTTTCAGTGTATTATCTACATATTATTGCGTAATCGATATTAACTTTGTATACATTTAATATTTGTATTTGCCGTGTGACGATGGAAGTTTAGTCAACCCAGATAACAAAATTTAAACAAATGTTACATTGTAACTAATTCTTCGAATAATAGTTTAAACCACTCTTATTCACTATTAGAATTTTTTTAAATTATTTAGGATATGATTGCTGAAAATTTTGTAAGCATTAACTGCATAAAACAGTCTAATGAAACAATTACATAAATATATGTAGAAAAAATTATTTTAAAAAATATTGATATCATCATTCAAAATAAAATGCATTATGACCCCACTTTATTATTTTTTTTTATACAAAAAGCCTTTATAAAGTATAGTTACACAATATAGTACAAACAGAGGTGATCTTGTTTCCCTACCTCCTCAAAATAACAGAAACCATTAAATGAAAATGAAAATTTGAACTAAATGCTCACTCTTTAACTTGTAAAGGCAAAATGCAATATAATTTGTTAAGACGAATTTTGGAGATGCAAATTTCCAACTGCGTGAAAAATGTGTGGACCAGGATTCGAGTCAAAGATCTCTTGGCGCCCACCCGTGCTCACAACCACGCCGCATATTTCAATCGCGTCCCTTGATGCCTGGCTACGTAGTCCCAAAACGGCATACTATTTAAATTTCAACCGGTTACGTTTTTGTGACATTTCGTATCGTACTTAATTCGTTCTTTTAAACACCCTTAATAATTTAATTCTTCTTCTTTTTTTCTTCTTGTTTTCCTTTTTACTTATAAATATTGCTATTGGTTTTAAATAAAAATTTCCGTGTATTAAAAATGTATTATTCGTGTTTTTTAAGGCATCAGTACTCATCGGTTATCGCAGTGTGATTGATACGAATATTGAGTTATATATATATAATATTATTTATCATTTGTTGGTGCCATTATTCTATAATATATTTGTCATTGTATATATAATATATATATATCATTGTAAATAATATTATTTAGCATAAAAAATGTAATATGTTTTTTAAATGTGGTGTTTTCTATTATGCTATAGTCAATGAAATTCCCCAGTTTAATACCATACATTTTTTTATAATTTTTATGATTTCTTTTTTAAGGCTATTCGTAACTGCTCTGCTCAACAAGCGAAAAACGTTTTGTCAGATTTATAAATTCATTTTTTTCTGATTCTGCATGGATTGTAATACAACAGAGTTTAGTTTAGTTTAAAAAAAGCAGAAAAAAATCCAGAAAAATGAGTGCGATTAGATAGTTTCTGAATAAAAACGCCTTCTAGTTTCATGCATTTTCGAATAAAACTAAATTAAAATTTATGTCACAAAATTGCTCTTTTTGATTTAAGAACACTCTTAATAAAATAAATTTGCTTCATTGCAAATCCAAGTATTCTTCTCATGAGCTTTGATATCGGGGAAAAAAATGTTTGATTTTTTCTATATACATTTTATTCTTTCTCACACTCTCAACAGAGTATTTCTCAGAAAAATATCATCGTCGTACCTTTTCAATATTCCAGGAAGTTCTTCATAATTCACAAAACGTTCTTTTCATATTCACCTTGTCAGCGGAGTTCTTTTTTTTTTTTTTTTTTTTTTTTTTTTTCAGAATACCCCCTTCTTTCTCCTTATCCCTCCAATAGAAAAATAGGCAGTTGAAAAATCCACTAGACGATAAAACGAGGTAGCAAAGGAAAAAAATTCCCAACCCCTGATTATGCAAATTGTGGCAGTGACAGAGACAGTCACTTTGGATGTGACTGCTTTGTGAAATGTCACGCAGTAGTAGAATTGGAGAACAAATATTTATTCGGAAGGATGTCACAAGTATATAAGGGAATGTTTTTGGAATAGTAAATGTTAAACGCCCCGACCCAAATCTGCATCGTGCAGACGTGGGCTGCAGCTGAATCGGGATTTTAAGGTTGGAAAGTAAAGTTTTGATTTTTGTTTTTTTGTTTCATAACTCTTTTGTTTTATTTATCATACGCAATAAGCGGAGAGTTGTGCATAAAAAGTCTTCGTTTGCTAGAAGTCTTTTTCTTTTTTCTTTTTGTAGTTTAAGATGGAAATAGACAGAAGTAAATAAATAAAAAATATATGCGCAAATACGTAAATACATGCAGAACTTTTTTCACGCAAATAGTAAACTATTGAACGTTACAAGGAAAAAAAAAAGAAAGAATTGTGCATAAAAAGCGCGCTATAAAGGAAACAGGGAATATACTAACTTAATTTGCATGCAGTATGTGGCTTCCATATTGCAAGGTTTATTGTAATTTTACTTGAATATTAATGATATATAGTTCGTAGAGTTATACTTTACAGATAACTACTTCTTTTTAATAACAATTTTAATTTTTCTTAAAAAAGGTGTTATAGTAAAAATAAAATACATTGACATGTTTCGGAACCGTCAAATAAGTTCCATAGTCATAATATAAAAGTATATAATGTATAACAGTGTACTAACTACTTCTTTGTATATGTACACTGTTAAAAATCTTCAGCTTTTGCTGCAAAGTTACGCCAATATTTTTATCGAATAAATCTATTCTGACCTATGAAAATGCTCCATAATATAGTCAAATAACCGTTGGCTATAAAAGCGGTAGAGTAACTATGCAGCAAAAGCTGTATATTTTTAACAGTGTACTAATATTAGAGAACCTTTATTTATCAGAATAGCGACATTCACATTTTGCACATTATCTTACTTTTAGACAAATTATTGCAGAAAAAAAAAGATTGAACATGGTGATACCCACATAGATGAGATAATTTAGATGAATCAGACAAGAAGCCAGTACTCGCATTACTTAGAATCTTACAAAACCTGTTTTTGTCGAAATTCTTTGAACGAATTAAATTTAAGACTACGAATCATAAAGATAACTTTCAAGATCATTTGTTGCGTTACTGGAGGAAAAATTTTAATCGCAATTACTTATTTCAGCATGATAAGGATACAAAACATACATGCAAGCTCATCAAGCAGTGACTTTAGCACACAAAAAATTCCGCTTTTGAAATGGCCATCCCAATTATCGAGTCAGAATCTAATAGAAAACCTTTGTAAGGAACTTTATAAACATGTGCGGAATTATAAATTTTTTTACAAAATTACAAGAATATGGGAAAAAACGATTATAACATAATTTTTTTCCGTAACTTGTCCAGATGACCGGAAACTTTTGAGAACATGCGTTTTACTTTGCAATTAATTTTTTCGATTACATTTATTGATATTTATTAGATATTCCATAAAAAAGTTTCTAACTGTTATGTCAATATAATGTATAAGTGTCTTTGCTATTCCTCTTCATATGGATATATTTAGAAATTAACCAAAAATTTTATGCTAGACGGAAACTTTTGACCACCACTGTACATCATTTAAAGGTGGACTTTATTTTCTGTTGTTAGGTATCAGTAATTTTCTTCTACAATAATTTGTTGAAGAGTTAGTAGGGGTTGTTTGCTTTTTTTCCACGATTGTACAAACTATATACAAGGTACAAATTAAAATTAGATGTTCGCAAGTTAATAAACATCTTGAGAGTAAATTTAATTTTGTTTATGGAGAGGGGTGGAAAATGCAAAATAGACAAAGAATTAAAAATTAAATTGTTTTATATTATTGATGGTATAAAATAGCAAAAATATAAAACATGTCTGTTTTGATGATGCTACAAAAAATGGATGTATAATGCCAGTGTTTGGTTTTGGGTCATTCCATGGTAACTTACGTTACATTTAAAGCAATTTACTGCAATAATTTTAATAATATAACACTAAAAAATATTAAAATGTAAAATTAACATGATTTATCAATGAAACCTATCTAAGGGTCAATTGGAATGAAAATTACCTAAAAAATTAGAATGAAAATTAAACTTTATTTGATAACTTACATTCCTTTTTAGTAATGACAGCTACCATAGTAAATAGAACTACCAAAATTTAAGAAATAACATTAAAATTAGGTAATTTTCATCTAAATTAGGCTTTGAATAAGTTTAGTTAGCAAACCATGTCAAATTTACATTTTGAATAATTTTTTTCGAGTGTGTTATATTACTAAAATTACTGAAAATAGCTCAAAATGGAACACAAGTTACCATTGAATGATCCTTTGCTAAAAACTACATTTTTGGAAATTTACTTCACTTTGTCACGGGGTTAAAAGATACTGCATTTTTACACGATTTTTGATTATGATAAATTTGGTTTGTAATTATTTATTTAGTTTTTATTCAAAGATTTTCTATTGTTAGCGCGTTTTTTAAATTTTTACCTAGAGCACTTCCCCCCCCCCCCATTTTCTTTAATAAGCGACAGAGTTGCTTATGACTTTCAGTTGGTGGAAAAACTCAATTTAATGATTTTCTAAATATCTTAACCCTTATTATGAATTCATGAAAATTTTATATTCTAAAGCATTTTACGCAAATTTTTTAAACTAAATTAAAAGATTTACATAATTATTTGAAAAATATTTAAGGGATTTTAGAAGGATTGAAGGATTTAGAAGGATTAATTAAATTTGAATTTACAGGAATTTTGTGCAATTTTTATAACCCCCACTCAAATCTTTTATTTTTAATCATCTTTTTAATATTTTGTAGAATTATAAAATGTACAAATATGATGTTTTTACAATATTAATATAGACATATTTTCGCATTGAAAAATCCCCACCACTCCCCTCAGCGCCAAGAAAGCTAAAAAGATGCAAAGGCAAAAGAAATCATGCTTTTAAAAATATTTTTGTTTTGTGTAACCTTTGATGCTTTTGGAACAAGATAAAGTAATGTATCTGTAGCTCATTCTAAACAGTATTACAACTAATTGACGTATTAAAAGAATTTTACACATTTTAAAATTCAACATTAAAATTTAAAATTCACATTTTAAAGACACATTTTAAAATTCAACAATTTAATACAATTTAACCCCCTGACTGCCCGGCAAAAGGGTAAAATTGTAATGTTGTTTTCTCTGTATTTTATTAAAAATATTAAAAAAAGATTTTTTTCCAACCTGATACAAAATATGTTATTATGTATATGTGTATAATCTTTGAGAGTATTAATCCTAACTTAATCTTTCAAAACTGGGTTTTATTTGTAGAATTATATTAATTTAAATATTGCTTATGCTGCAGTGAAACCTGCAGGTTAGTGTGCGAAAAAATCAGCCAGCGGCAGTCAATGTAAAATCTAGTAATTGTACAGAGCAATGGTTTGGACTAAAATGTTTCTCAAAATGAAAAGTTTTTTTTTTCAAAGGAAGGGAAAATGTTAATTCCAAATTTTGATAATATATGTCCCCACTTGTCCGTATGATTGCTTTAAAAAAGTTTTTTTTTTCTGATTTTTAGATTAATTTTGGCATGTAAACGACTATCGCCAGTGCTGGTAGTTAATAAGTAGGACAAGTACTCGATTTTATATTGACTTTTAAAATGGTTCTAAGAGTTTTCCCTCACCCTGCATGACGTGCAGCTTTTTCCATAAAAAATTATTACATAACTTTTACAAAACTATCCCAAAAGATCTTTGTCTTTTTGAAAAAAATCGATTACTTTACCACGCTGAATTCAAAGTATGAACAACAAAAAAATACTAATAAGTTTTGTTCGAATGCAAAGTTAGTTTGCCGCCAGAGTAGCTATTGAAGCATGAATTCAGCTCTATCTCATGCCAAGTAAATTTGATTTTGTGTACGGGGGACGGTGTAAATTGAAAGGAGTATGAAAAAATAAACCGATGTTATTGATGGGAGATTTTTTGTTGTTGTTGTTGTTTGTTCGCGAAAATACAAAACTATGTTTGTTTTTAACCGCTATATAAAAATTGACGCAAAAATATCACTGTTTGTCTTTCCTCTATAAACTTATGGTAAAGAAGCGGAAAAAAGCCTTTTATAAGATAATGCAGTTTTGAGTTTTTTTAGATATATATTAGTTGGATTTTGTACAATTATTTTGTATTATTAAAGTTTATACCGAGTTAATGCTTTTTTTCAGATTTTTCGCATAGGATGTATATTTTTCTTTTACAAGAGGAAACTGTAAAAATCATCATAAAATAAACCAAGTTGCAAATTATACGTCAATTGTAGCAAATGAGGTGCGTTCGTAGTAACGAAGTTTTAAAAATATCCAGATCTTGATGTAACAGTATACTATACTGTACTTAGGATACAGTAGAGTATTAGAAATCTTTTGCATGTCCCTGTAAATTTTGTCTGCTTTCTATTATATAGTAAGTAACTTGCTGTAATCCTCAACTTCATAGATGCATATTAATTTTATTATGTTCGAAAGAGTGTAACACCATTAAAATGCACCCGAAATGATTTTCCCCATTTGGCCGCAATGTAACGGAATACTTTTGATTATCCTTGTAGTTAAACTATTCATCCGATCATAAAATTTGAAATAACTCGACAAAATTATGCAAAAACTATATATTTAAAGTTTTACAATTTGGTTGGATAGTTTTGCTTTCTTATATGTGGACAGACGGACGGACGGATTGAATGACGACTATAGATTCTAAGTATTTACATAATTACGAACGCACCTAACAACATACACACACAGAAAAAAGTTTTGTTCAATCAATAAAAATTTGTTTTGTCCAACACATCTTTTCAGTTAAATATTGGTCAATGGAAATTTTGTTTGAATAAACAAAAAAATATTTTTGATTTTTTTTGCAATTTTCCGTCCACAATTTTCATCCGAAATGCATAATAACATAATCATAACGTCATTAATCCGTCTCAATTTGAAAAGTTTTTATTATCCAAAAATTATGTTAATCCTTTATAGCTATATAAGTCAATTAAAAGAAATTACGTGAGAAGTTATGGCTACTGCACAATAATTTAAATTTTGTAAAAACAACAGAATTTTGTTGGAATTACAAATAGAAAATAGCAGACTTTAGTAAGACTGAAATAAAAATGATGAAATTTTGTTAAAATTTTATAAGTGTTAACAATTTTTTTTTCTTTTTTTGTCCGAGTAACAAAACCGATTTTTTACATTAAGTAAAAAATTCTCTTAAAACAACTAAAATGTACTCAACAAAACATGTTTTGTCGTTTTAATCAATTTCTTTTTCTGGGTGTAGAAGATGTTTTGATTTGGAAAATTAACAGCCCATCATCAACTATAGTAAACATGTATCCATAAGGGAACCAGGTCAAAAATGAACGGAAAAGAAAAGAGATCACAAAGAGTGCGATAGGTGGCGCTATTTGTACAGTAAAAAGCAATCATAGAGAAGCACACGCAAAATCGGAAAGTGTTTCCACACTGATATAAAACATTTACGAAACAGAAAAAGAAATAAACAAAATTAAAATAAATTAAAGAAATGATTCAAAATTCAATAAATAATTGAATAAATAAAAATAAATAAATATTAAACATAAATATTAATAATAATAGAAAGTTTTTTCTTTTAAATCATAAAGATGAAAAGATACAAGGGAAGACTGCAAAATTTTTCAAAAGTAATTTCTAATTTAATGAGAAATCATTGAGAAGTTTATCAGAATTTTTATAAATAAAATAAGTTTCGTGAAAATCAAAGTGAAAAGGAGGTGAATGATTAGATAGCCAATTTTCGTTTTTTTTTCTTTTGTCAGAGTTTTATTATTATCCCTTTTTGCTTGATTTGTGTATTTTCTGCAATAGTGACGTCATAAGCATATTTTTCAGTAGATTTGTTTAAAGATTGGATCTTAAATGTGGAATTATACAGCAGATGCAAATAACATCATTTTATATAAAAGAAGAAAACAGGAATTCGGCTTTTTCAAAATTTAATATTGTCCCCGATGAAAAAAATATGCATATAAATATCGATAGCATAAAACATATTTCAGTTTAAGATTTAAAACACACACTTTTTAATGTATAAATTGACGTCATTTGCATCGCCGAAGAATTCCACATTTACGATGCTGTCTTTAAAAAACTTCTACAAAAGTATGCATACGATGTCACTATCGCAGGATAATACTCAAATCCGGCAAAAAGAGATTATGATAAAAAACTTAACAACAACAAATAAGGGCTGACTAATTATTTAAATTCCTTCATTTGTTTCTAACATTAATATAGATAGTGAAAATATAGTAGCTTTTGTTTTATCAGAAATTGTTCATTTATAACTTTTCAAAATAGCACGAATTTTAATTACATTTTTTTCAGTTGTTATGGGAAAATGGCAACAAAAAGATATAATAATCTACTATTTTTTCTTTATTTTCTACAAAAGTGAAGTACTTCAGTTGCCAATTACAAAGACAAAGAGTTAGAAATTATAAAAAATTAATATCTCAAAAATAAATTGTGATGTAGTTTACAAACAAATAAATTTTGAAAGTACCTTTTTCCTCCACTAAGAGGCTTTGCCCCCTACGAGCTACGTTCGTCGACCCCTGTTCAAATATCACAGATTCTAAAAGCACGCTAATTTCATCGGCTTTAACCACTTAACTGATCAATATTTTTGAAAAAACCTTCAAATAATGCCTATATTTTTGCATCTTTTGCAGAATTTTTTAAAGGTTATCACCGGTTTTCAAAACGAAAATTTTCACGTAATTTAATCACAAAAATTCTGGGATTAAATAATGTAAAAATTATTAGTGAAGATAATAAATCATGATTTGAAATCATTTGTCAGTCCGTGGTATGGGCAAATCATGATAGGATAAAACACATTGTCTGTATGACGTAGGGGTAAATCAGGGAAGTGGTTATAAAGATTGAATATACTATATATATAATATATGTATTTAAAGTGGCAGTCTCCCTGTAAACGGGTTTTCATTCATTTTCATTTGGAGAATTTTAAAGCCAAATCAGCCGCTGTTAAGACATACAATGTTAGTCTTTCTCTTTTATTTAAAATAATTAGTTAAAATTTGAAATAAGCTGATGTAAAATAAATTAAGTAAACCGAGTCTTTGTCTCAGAGTCTTTTTGGGTATGATACAGAAATTGAAAATGTTCGATGCTTATTTGGAAATTAACAAAATTGCAGCAGAGATCATCCATTTTTAACTGTTATTTTACGGACTGGATAAAAAAAAATAGCATATCGGGGACTATAAAAGAAAAAAATAATAATTAAAACCCCAATTTCTCTTTCGCGTAAGTAAAATCTTCAAATAAAACAGCTTTTTCTGATGTCGTTCAAGATTATACATACTAAGCAACACGTTTTAACTGATTAACATAAATATTACTTAATAATTGGCAATATTTTATGAGAAAAATTAGAGTTTCTTTGATACTATCTTGCAGATATTTTTATATAATTTAAAAAATATTTTATTTGTTTACCTTAGCATGTCATGCTCTAAAATTGAATAGAAAAAAAAATCATAATAACTTTTATTCATAAAATTATTTTCGCCATCAGAACAGCTGTTGAAGGAGGAACTCTACCTCTTGATCATGACAGTAAATTTGATTTCGTTTACGCGAGTGGTGGCGGGTAGAGATAGCGAAGTTAGACAAGGAAAATATTAAATTACTCGAAGTTATTGATGGATGAAATTGCTTATTTTTGTAAAAGTACAAAAAAAAAAAAAAAACTTGTTTGTTTTGTACGCGCTGCAAAAATTGAAGCAAAAATTATTATTTTTTGTCTTCATTTTACGAACTTTCTTTTTTTTGGGAGGGGGGGGATGGCTTTAAAAGATAATGCAATTTTAATCCTGAGTAGTTTCTTGTACAATATATTGCTTTTTATTCAAGTGTACACATTTTTTAAAATGTAACCTGATAAATATAAATGTTACATAATAATTTGTTACTTTTTAGGTGTAAATTTATTACTGGAATTCTTTGGTGCAGTCCTGTATATGATCTATAGAATTAATGTTAAGTAATATTCGATAAACTAATATATACTCCTGTCAAAAATGACGAAATTTTGAGCAGCGTTTCATTTTCATAAGACTTCATACAAACAACCAGAATGAACATTTATGGAAAAAAAATCATCATTTATGTTGATTCAGATAGATGGCCAACAACAAAAGTTGAAGTCAGCCCACTGAGCCTAATCGACGAAAAACCATTGATTTGACAATCATTTATTTTTCTGAATGTTGTAAACTTATTGCATTATAAATGTAAACGAAAGTGGAAAACGTAATTTCAAAATATATTTGGAGGCTTTAATACGCTTTTACAAATATTTTAAAAGCATAATTGGACGTTAGTTTTTTTTTCTTAATGAATCACTCAGAGCCGTTCATTTCTTTCTAGATTTGAATTTGTTCTTATGAATGGCAACGATGGAACGTTCATTTGTTTATTTTGTTTATAATAGTTTATTTTTAAATTGGAACTATGGGAAGTCGACGTGGCCTGGTGAACTTGTAGGTTGAAATAAGCTCTGGTTTCTGAATAGTTTATTAGTGTTATATTTATACAGTAGCGGTCGTTTTTGGAAGTCTAGTGAGAGGATATTCTGTCAAGTAACAGGTGAAATTTATTGTTGTTATTCGTTAGTGTTTATCATTCTTTTTCATAGTGGAGTTTGTTATAGTTTGATCTCTGGCTAGCCTCGGCCATCATGTCGGGGACAGAGATTAAAATTACAGAAAGTTTTGGTCTTGACAGTGCTGAATTTAAAAAATACAATTGGAACGGTTCTCGAGTTGCGGAAGGACAAATTAAATATATTCCAGATTTATCAGAATATGTTTTCATTTAAGAATGCAAAGATGGAAGTTTTCATAGAGTTAATCCAATTCAAGTTAAGAAGGAAATTAAAAAAGTATTTACTAGAATTAATGAGATAGGGGTATTTCGCTTCACCTGAAACAATAAAATACTTATTACTACGAAAAGTTATGAATGTGCCCAAGATATTGTTAGCAAAAAAAAAAAAAAATTTGATAGGGAGGTCAGATATAGCTTTATGAGAGAAAATATTACGTCCAGATTTTTAATTTTTCAAATTGATCCTGAAATAACTATCGAAGAAATTAAAGAAGAAATTGAAGAGGAAAATAACACTACAGTTCAAAATGTTAAACGATTTCTCAGAAGAGAAGGAGGTAAAATGGTGCCAACAGGGACTGTTTTAATAACAATATATGGTCATTACCTTCCAGAACACGTGAAATTATTTCATGTAAGACATAAAATAAGATTATTTATTGATCGGCCAAGAAGGTGCAACGTTTGCCAAAGTTGTACTCATGCCTCTAACAAATGTCCTAGTGAAAAAAAAAATGTAAAAGGTGCAGCAAAGACCATCCAGAATTACTCTGTCAGGAAGCTGAGGTGAGGTGTGCTAATTGTGGTAAAGGGCACGAGGCTGATGATGTTAATTGTGAAATAAGGAAAAAAGAACAAAATATTTTAACATTAAAAAGTGAAAAACATATAACTTTAGCCGAAGCACACAGGCAAATTAATGTTAGAGGTGAGAAAAGTTATGCGGAGAAAGTAAAACAAAAAGTAGAACAAGAAAACATAGATGAAAAATTTCAAAAAATGGTATTGCTTATAGACTTCAAATTTCAACAAATAATGGATAGCTTCATGCAATTAGCTACAGCTATAAGTAACATGTTTCAACAGAGAGAAGTTCAAAAAGAAAATACGGAGGAAGAAAACGTTAATAATGTCTGTAAAAAAATAATTCTAGAGAGATAATCGCAGAGTTTTGTAACAGCTTGAGAGGTAAGAAAATTAAACTAAGTGATCAAGACCAGAATAACGAATTATCGCAATCATTAGTTACTCCGGAAAGTGATGAAATGATTACCGACCCTGATGCAGTGTCACAGAACTGTTTTGTGTGGTGTTGGTGTACCGGGTGTTTTTATGTATTGTGGATTGGCTTATTCATGTATTTTGGTTTTTCCGGTGATCTGCTCGTTAGAAAGTGTTGGGGTAGGTGTTGTGTGTTTCAATGTTTTTTAATTTTTGGTTTGTCACTTTTATTGCTTATTTCTGGATGATGGATATTTTTTTGATGCAATGGAATATAAGGGGGGTTAAATCGAATTTGCCCTGGCTTCGTACAGGAGTTTTCCGAAATAGTCTGATATGGGCTTTTCAAGAAACTTTATTAAATCGTAATTCGTCTCTTTACCTCAAGAACAGAAATGTGTTTCGGTTGATAGAGAAGGTGGAGGTTTGAGGAATGGTGGGGGTTTATTGTTGGCAGTAAATAATCGTCTTCCTGTAAAAATTGTTAACTTGCCGGTTATTGATCGAGATCACGAGTTTCAGGCCATCAAAGTTTGGTATAAAAAGCGTTGGATCACTATTATAAATATCTATGCTCCTAAAGGTTTTAATGCGGTTAACTGGTTGGAAAATATTAAAGGTTTAATTGGTGAAAATTATTTCATCGTGGGGGATTTCAATAAAAATATTCTGAACTGGCATAATAATCCTAAAAAGGTTAAGCTACACAATCTGGTAAACTGGATCAATCGTAATAATGTTGTGCTTATGAATTTTGACCAGGTCACAAGATTTCACACTGGGGGAGGCGGGTCTCTTATTAGATTTAACCTTGGTATCTAATAATTTAGTTCGGATTTTTGATATTGTGGTTCAGTCAGATCCGATGGGGTCCGATCATTATCCGATCTGTATCCAGGAGGTTCTTGACGGTAGTGAACTCAGGAGAGAATTTTGGAGTCAAGTTAACTGGGATGGTGTGTGGTTGAAGTTAAATGGAATTAATGATCAGGTTTTTGATGGCGGTTTTGATACTTGGACTCAGGAGGTTATTACTGCTATTGAGTCGAGCTCGACGAAGGTCTCTGTTAAAAGGGATAATCTCCCTCCTTGGTGGGGGGGTCATCTCGCGTCATTTGCTTGCGCTTAAAAGGTATCATCATAGGAAAGCTGTTCGGTTAGCTAGTTTGGATCTCTGGTGCAAATATAAGATGTATAACACTAAACTTAAAAAGGAAATTAAAAAAGACAATAAGAGGTTCTCTGGGATGATGTGGCGAGGGAGGCTGGAAGGGGACCGAGGATTTATAAAATTATAAAAAGTTTGAATAGGAAGAATACGGCTGAAGATAATACCGATTTTAATTTCCCTAATTGTCCGCCTGATGCTGTTTCTCAAGCGAATAATTTATCTGTAATTTTTCAAAATTGTCCTGTACATCAAAAAATTCCTATCGATTTTTCTGGCGATGACGGAATAGAGTTAAAATCAGAACACTGGTAATCGCTTAGCTTTCCAAATTCCTAACATTAATTCAGTTTTTTCGGCGGAGGCTATTGCTCTATTAATTGCTATAAAGTTTTACGCCAAGGAGAAGGTAAATTATTTTTTTTTATCACAGATGCTAAAAGCGTTCTTGTGGCCTTAAAAAACGTTCATCGAAAATCGGTCGCTATTATTACTCGTCTGAGGAATGAAGTCAATATGAAGAAGTTGGAGAATTATGGTATTACTTTCATATGGGTTCCCGGACATAAAGGTATTGAGATCAATGAAGTTGCGGTTAATTTAGCCAAACATGGCCCTTATTGTAATATTTGGATCCCCTGGTTTTCTAAGGAGGGTTGGATTGCGGATATTAAATATAATAAGAATAAGGAATCGCATTGGGAGTGGGAGCAATATTGTAAAGATAATAAGGAGCGCTGTTGGAATTATGATAGCATAGTATAGGGTATCCTCATCATAATTTCAATAGAAAGAATGGTGTAGTATTTACTAGATTTCTAACTAAAACTGTTTTAACTCTTGGTCGACAAAAAAATTTCCTTAAAGGTGGTGATGCGAGGTGCAACTTATGTCGTGAGGAGGATCAGACGAAAGAGCATTTAGTTTTACGATGTAAAAAGTTTACACGTATTTGTGAGAAGCTATATAAGAAGTTACAATTGTCGAGAAATGTTTCGTAAATGGAGATTTTTGAGGCAGCAGGTAAAAAAGGTGGTGTTTCTCTTAAATGGCTTTCTAATTTCTTGGAGGAGGTTAATATTCATTGTCCTAGCTGGTTTAGCGGGAATTAGTAGTGGTTATTTACGCATGGTGATTTCGGTGTCTGGTGATGGAATTTTCTGGAAGGTTGCATAGTATTTGGGATACTAGATGTCAACTCCTTGGTTCAACTGTGGTCTCGGAGTGTGTATAGTAGTTTGTTGAGTATTTGATATTTGTGGTCTGTGATTAGGGGAGATTATTAGGAACAATTGGAACTATAGATATGATCTACATGTTTCTTAGGAAAATATGCTCAACAAACATTATTTCAAATAGAAAAAACATCATTTAACTGTCATATGTTAACATAAGCTTTCCGTTAAGTCTGACATGGCGTTTAGCTGTCAGAGTAGAATGGTTCGTATCGGACTGGTTACCTACATTTTTCTCCACTCAAATTTTATTATAAGTAGATTGGGTAAATTTAAAAATGCGTTTTAGAACTGAAAACGATCTCTCAAAGATTATCTCTCATAGACAGTATTGTAACGGAATTACTTTGCATTTCCCGACCGAGAAACGGAAGCAAAGGCAATCATCTCATCGAATTCACGGACGAAAATCTAGGATTAGTTAAATCTTGATTCACATATTAAAATGCCATCGGTCTGCCAAAATATATTTCGGTGAAAATGATCTAGAAATTCACTTTTAGCAGTTCACTCATAGGTTTACCATTATGTTTTCTTGCTCACAATCCTCCATGCATCCTCCATGAATCCTCAGATTTTTTGATTCAGGAAAGCACAATGGTAAACCTACGAGTCAACCGTTAAAATCGGGTTTTTAGGTGTTTTCCACCAAGATATGACAGGCAGACCGATTGTGTTTGAATATGCGATTTAATTAATCCCAGATTTTCCTCCGTGAACTCGATGATGTGATAGTCTGTGCTGCCGCCTCTCTGTCTACTATAAATAAACAATCAAATGATACGCACACCCTATTATAAGCTTCTTGTAGTGCATCTCACTAATCTGTTACATCAGTTTTAGTATATTTAAAATTGATTAATAACAGGAAAATACATTGAAAATAATTTCTAGCTCATAGAACATAATGTAATAGATTTCTTTTGAACGTCCTTGTAATTGAACAACAAATGCTAAAGTAAAATGTATAAATTAATGACAATCTGAGTACATTTATGCAAGTTAGAGCTCGAGCAGAACGATACACAGATGGAGAGACAAACCAAATTTATAAACAATTTTAAGCTACATTGTAAAATTTTAAAAAGTTTCTAAAACATTTGCTCGCATATAAAATTATTTCATCAGAATAGTTATAGAAGCACGAAGCTTCTTTCACATGACAGTAAATTTAATTTTGTGTAAAATGAGTAGGAATAGGAAGAAAAGGTAAATAAAAAATTAAATTATCAGAAGTTATGGATGGGAAAAACTCCCATCTGTTTGCGAAAAAATTGATATAAAAAATATGTTTGGTCTTGTACGCTCAACAAAAATTGGACGCAAAAATGTCATTTTTTGCCTTTGATCTTTAAACTTACTTTGTTTCTTTGTGAAAAATGTCTTTAAAAGATAATGCAATTTTAGGTGAATTTTAGAAATTGCTTTTTAGCACTTTTCAACAAAGTTGAAAACTGTTTACGAATTCGGTTTATCTGTCTGTTCGAGAACTAACTTGAGTAAAAATGCTGGGATTGACATGTAACTGATTTGCGTTATTAAAGTTTACGATATCATATTGGTTGAATGTGTGAAAGAAAAATTTGGTGAAATAAAATGTGTAGCTTCGAAACTGTAAAAAAAAATCTCTAAAGTTAATAAAGGTTTTCTAGGAAACTGGGATTCCTAGAACTTTTTATGTAACGGCAGCAGCAAAAAATCATGTAAGAAATACAGATTTTTACTGAAAATTAAAAAAAATCTGTTAGGTTACTAAGAATTTTTAAGGAAGCTGGGATTCCAAGAATTTTTCATGTAACTGCAACCCAAGTTACAGATAAAATCTTAGTAGACTCTTTTGTAAAGTTACAAATTTCTGTAACTTTACAAAAATTAGTTTTGTAGATTTACATTTTTTCTTGTACAGTGTACAGATAAAATATTACTAACCATACAGATATCGACAACTTTACATCCGTAGGATTACAGATTTTTTTTTTTTTTTTTTTTTTTTTTTTTTTTTTTTTTTACAGTGCATGATTTAATTACAGGGGCATTTAAAAGCATTCCGTTACATTATGACCTATTGGGAAAAATTGTTTGAGGTATATTTTAATTATTTACAGTCTTTTCAACATGATGAAATTCATGTGTAATCATTGAAGTGTATCACATGAAACTAACTGTACAGTAGGGAGTGCACAGAAATTATTGTTCATTTATAAGGTACACACAAAATAATTTGGTTATAGGAGAAATCGAGCTGCTGAAGCCTATGAACGCAAATTGCTGGATAAGCGTTTTCAGATGTGTTACCCTTTTTTTAAACTGAAATATATTTTTAAAAATATTACTTGGTTTACATAAATTCTATAAATCATATACAGGGCCGCACAAAAATTCTAAAATACATTTATGTTTATTTACAGAAATTGCTGAACGGAAGATTTTATTTGCTGAATCATGCGCGTAGCCGGGGGGGGGGGTGCCGTGGGTGCCCGCTTGCGCAGATCCAAGATTGATTATTTTAAAAAATCAAAATTTATAAAAGAAAAAAGAAGAAAAATGTAACCAAAGTTAGTTCAATTAGTTAATCAAAACTAACAGTCTATGTTTTGAAATGTGATAAAAGAAGAGGCCTTGATTCTTTCTTTTTTTCTTTTTAAGAAAATTATTTTATTCATCTTTTCTAAAACTAGAATATTTATTAGAATCTGTATTAATCACAGTAATTAAAAAAAAAAAAATTGGTTTTATAATCCCAATTTGATGTCGTTTCTTTATGGAATTTTTTTAACACCTTTCTATTGCATGCATATTTCACTAAAAAAAATTAGAGTAAATTCTCGACAAGGATAGAAACTACCATTTATATATTTGCTTTTGTTATCTAAAGTCTAGATAGGAGAAAAAAAATTGAAGGGAAATACAGATGTGAAACGATAATTCCACCATGTGATTAGCCTGGAGAATGGAGGGGGTGGAAGGTTGTACAAATTAGAGATGAGACAAGCTCAGCCCCAGCACGAAAGCCCGAGCCCAAACCCGGGTCCGAAGCGGGCACGGGCTCTATTTTCATTTTAGTGTTCGGGCCCGGGGAGGAAGGGGGGGGGGGCTCGGGCTCTATTTTCATTTTAGTGTTCTAGCCCGGGGGGGCTCGGGCTCTATTTTCATTTTAGTGTTCGGGCCCGTTGGGGTAGGGGGGGGGGTGTGCTCGGGCTCATTCTTTCTGAGGATTAAAAAATATTTATGTGTAGAAGAGATTGAAAGAACTACTATTTTCCTTTTTAAATTATTTATTCTTTTTCAAGTCATTTCAGTGTTATTTTGATCAAAACGAAAGAAAAATAAAAATAATTTTTTTTTATATACAGTCGGCTCTCGTTAATTCGAACACGTCTTGACCACAAGAAATGTTCGAATTATCCGAAGTTCGAATTATGGAAGATATGAAATGAAAACATGCTTAGTATGGTACTATTACAAAAGAATCAATGTTATAAAGTTTTTTAAAATTCATTTCGTCTGTTATCATTAGAACAAGACTTAATATTAAATAGAAATGTATAAATACATAAACTAATTAAAATATTAGAAACAAGCACAATGGAAGAAAAATTTGAAGTGTCACTGATGGATAGACGAAGCACTAAGAAAGTGAATATAAAATGTATTGGATTATATGTATACCTATTCGGAACAATTTTCACAAAAATCAAAGAAAGAAAGTTATTCAAATGATCTGAAATCCGTGAGAAAGAAAAGAAAAATGAAAAATCAGAATTCTCATTAGTTCGAATTAAAGGAAGTTAAGAGAAAATGAGTTCGAATTAATGAAAATTTTTAACGTTATTCCGCTATTAAAAATTTCGGTACTTCATGTTTAGTTCGAATTAAGCGAAGATTTGAATTAACGAGAGTCGACTGTATTTCAATAGTTGATTGTTGCTTCAAAAAAGGAAATTTATGTCTACTGCATTTCCGTCGACGATTAATTGATACGGCGCCTATCAAAATAAACATAAATAATAAATTAGTTTCTGGTTGGATTTTCGTTTGAGGCAGAGGATATTTTTTAATTCGATCGTTTATTTATTTATTTTGTTAGAGAATGATTTCTTCGTTTTTGAAGCAGACTAGATGCTTGAGGTTTGCAAATTATTTGATTGTGCACGAAACATAATCGTTCTTCATATGATAACAGTATTGTGATTTTTTTTTCTGTTTGTCATCATGAATTTTGCTTATGCTGAGGATTTCCCTTCGTAAGTAAACATATTTTACATGTTATTTCGATTGAAACCATTCGATTAATGTTTCTTTTTTTCCCATAAAAACAACGGAACTTTAAGATAACGGTATCAATGTTTTAATTTGCCTAGATTTTACGGTTCTCGTCAGTCATGGGGAAATGTTAAGAGAAATGAATTGATTATAGATAAATGTACAGGGATGTAGTGGAGGGTATACTGGGGTATACGCCGTATACCTTCTGTATTTTTTTTTAAGGAACACCTTATAACCTTCTGTTTCTCATGAAACCCATATGATGTACTCTCTAGAGCAGCGGTTCCCAATCTATGGGTCGCGACCCACTAGTGGGCCGCGGCGGTTGTTTTGGTGGGTCGCACACTGTTAAAACTAATGGTGACACATTGCACCTTCTAGGGGTGAAAGGCTTGTCTCATTGGTGACACCCCTAAAGGAGCCAGATGGCACCTTTAATTAGGGTGAAAAGATGGCACCCATAATCCAGAGTGCCCAATAACAAAAAATTAAAAAATATACACACCGACTTTCGGCCCTCGAAGGATTCGAACCCACAACGTCTGATTACAAGCTCAGCGTTCTAACCACTCGGCCATCGAGCACACCTTCATTCACTCACAGCCGCAGATTTTACTTGCCGTCACCGAAAACAGAAAGACACACGTCACAGCGCATGCGCATGTTGCCAGTCACCCGACGAGGTGCCACATTGCTGCCAATACGAAGTGAATGGCACCTTATTTAGCTCCAATCACCCAGTAAGAGACCTGTGGCACTGCAACCACATATCCAAGCCCCTATGACACGCTAGGGTTCCAAATGGCACCGCCTTTTCACCTCCGGGTCCCAAATGGCACCGGTTTGTCACCTTTACTTTTAACAGTGCAGAACAATCGAGGCTTGTCATAAAACTATATCTCTTTTATTTCACCAGTTTAAAAAGATATGACAATTTCAACAAGAAATAATATTTCAAGGGAAAATCATTAATTTCCTTCTAGATTAATATACGAACATAATATCCAGAAATGTTTAAATTAGTTTTGAGGACCTTGATGAAATTCAACACTTTGTGCTTATGAGAACAATCTTTTTTTACTTTGCTATATTTTGAAAGACAAATACTGAGTGAGACAAACTGCGTGTTAATATATATTCCTACATTAGTAAACACCAGTACCTGAAATCTGATTGATTATAAAGTTATGTTTTCATAATAATTAAACGTATTTTTAAGTATCTTTGTAGTTTGTGCATTGTTTTAATTACTATTCACTTACACACATTGAGATGACCGATTCTTGTTTTCGTCAATAGTACTTTCCGTACGAAAATTTGCGTTTTTCGTTGGATAGGATAGCCGAGCGTATAGAGCTCGTACGAAAATTGCTATACTGATACACAACTTTATCTTGGGTTGGTCACGATTTTTTTTTTTTTTATTGAAAGGTGGGTCGCGAAATTTTTTTTCTCTGAAAGGTGGGTCGCGTACCAAGAAAGTTTGGGACCGCTGCTCTAGAGTATTATACTCTGTGCCTTGAGCATATACCCTCTGCGTCGATCGTGTAACCTGTGGTTTTTTTACGACTACACCCCTGAAGATGTACTCTTTTTATAGGAAATTGAAAACGTTTTTTGATTCTTCAGCATACAAATAGTAATTTCTATAAACACTATTCATTTATTCATTACACTTCTTTAATATGTCCATCAAATTTTCTTCTTAAAGGACAAGAAATATGGGAATCATTTTAGGTATGAAGGATATTTTTATTTGATACCAAATTGCTCTTTTCATAAGCTTGAATTTAAATTTTTATTTAATAGTAAATTTTAAAAGAATTTTTTTTAAATGGGATATCACATTTGAAACAATTTTTAAATATAATTAAATCTTTTATTTATTTTTGTATACTTTTTGTATCGGACTCGGATGGGATCGGGCTCCAATGTACCTACTAAAAATCTTTCGGTTCAAAAATCGAGCCCGAACTCATCTCTAGTACAAATCTGTGCTTTCTCTGAAAATAAGAAATGATGCTACGCAAAATTCAAATTAATATGGAGGTTGGTTTGCTAAATTTCGTTTTTTGGAATCATATTTTGACATTCGTACGGGCTCATTTTTTTTAACGGGGAAATTTTATTTATTCACGAGTAGAAAATATAAGAGCTATTTTTGACTTTAAGTTGCATACTACAAGTTATTTTAATGCTACTTTGATCAAAATGACGGGGGGAACTAAAGTCGTGCTTATTTATTTTAGTATATCATTGCTGTTTGAAAGGAAAACTTGTGATAATTACAGATTGATGTTTACGGATATCTTTATTTTATATCTATCATGTTTTATCTATGTTTATATATCTTTTTCTTATCCATTAGCAGCGTCGTGCGAAAGGGGGAGCGTAGGGAGTAGCTGCCTCGGCCTGGAACTTTAGGGGGCGCCAAATTATACTACCAACGTCATTTTTGGCCTGTTACAAGAAAAAGTTGGGTGGAGGGGGCGCCAAATTGTAACTTTGCCCCGGGCGCAGCTTTCTCTTCGCACGCCCCTGTCCATTAGATTTAGTTTTAAGCAACTTCTCATCCTTCTTCACGCAATGAAAAATTGCGTTTGGGTCTTTTCTGAAAGAAGTTCCACACAATTATAACTTCCGCAAAAAACCTGTCTAAAACGGAAATTTGATAGGTTTTATGGGGTTCCGTTTTATTAGGTTTTATTACATAAGATGTTGTTTGTATCCAACATGTTCAGGTTAAAAAATTTGGGCACCCCCCCGTTCAAAAGGCTGGCTACGCCTATGTGAATTCGTTAACTGAGCTAACTTGAGCAGACTATGTAGTATGCATACAAATCTATAGATCATATACGGGTGATTCGCAAAATAGGGGACAATTTCAAAAGTGAAATCTTAAAAAAATTACTGTTAGCAAAATTTCTGAAAAAAATAGGTGTTGTTAATATAGTATTAGGTATACTTTAAATGTAGTCAGCAGAGCTGAATATTCAAAAATTAACTTTAAAAAAATAATTAGTATTTTTTGAGCCATGTTAATGACAAAACAATTTGCATGGAATAAATATATTAAGAAATTTTTATTTTCTTCCTGTTTAAATATTTTTTTCTATATTTATTAGCCTTCCTTTTCAGCAAATGGTTTCCATTTTTACATATATACATATAAGGAGAATAAAAACATTACCAAAGAGCAAACTTTGTTTACATGAGCAACATTCTGACACTAACAACGTAAGAAGCTGTCTTAGTAATTTTCTGACAGATTTAATGCATATTTTAGGGATAATAAATGTAATACCTAAATTTATATGTAAAATTAAACTTCATAAAGGATGCAATATAAGCAATGGTTACATTTATGCATATAGGAGTCTTTAGCATGGATAGAAAAACCATGCTAATGACACTGATATTTGTCCATACTAATGACAAATTTTAATTTAAATAAGATTATGAGCCATAATATAATCACAATGCAATAGTCCTTTCTGGGGCTTTTTAAAACACAAAAGTCCTATGCAAATAAGTAAAATAAAAATTTTAATTATAAAATAAACATGAAAATTATTATCCATTCTAATGACATGCAATTGATGTACGCCCCTAATATTCAACTTCTATTCTTAAAATACAATACATGCTTCCATTTTCAGGCTGGGATAAAATGGCTAATTGTTGCCATGGAGAAACTTTATATTTTCAAACTACTGTCATATGTGAAAATAAAATTTTGATTAATAACCAGCTGTTATAGTATGACCTTGTTTTGAAAATAGAATATGGAGGACAAACTTTAATTCTTTTTTTATATACTATAATTTTATTTTTAAAAAGAAATTTATTGGATAAATCCTCTCCTTGATTAATTTAAAGAAAGAATAACATTTGTTTTATTTTATAAACATGATATTAACTCTTGAAAAATGCTAGTATATACAAGGCTCAGCTGCTGTGGACATCCATGCTAATGACATTTTGAACATTTATTCTGTTATTTTAAGGTGTTTTTAACTAAAAAGTGAGTAATTCTTGAATGCAAATAATGAATAATATTAAGAAAAACATATCTAAATATAAAAACATGACAGAAAACCTCTCAATTTTTTTTGTATGCCGAAAGACATAAATTGTCCCCTATTTTGAGAATCACCCATACATGAATGCACAAAAAAATCGACTATTGATTGTAATAACAGAAATTAAAATTTCAAATGCTTCGAATTTTCTAAATTATTTATTTAGACATCTTGTTTTATCTAAAAAAAAAAAAAACTGTGAAATTTTGTAACTGCATTATGATTGTGATGAAAAGTGTTCTAATAAACAAGTCTTTATTTATTGATATTTTAAATTGGATTTCTCGTTGAAGCGCATGTTTTAATTTTTTTTAAAAATGCAGTATGGATTCGCTTTTAAATCACAAAATGATTTATTGATTTCAGTCGCATAAAGAAGGCATGTGATTTATGATAAAGATCCACGTCAGATAGAAAAATAAAAAATTTCTTTGAAGGAATATCTGTATTTTTTCTTTACCATGTCAAAATGTGTGCTAATGCTCCATTTATTACAATCTCACTACGCAAATAATTTTTATTCTGAAGTTTTGTAGTAACCGATATTCTTCACATTTCTGCAATAAATGTAAAAAAGAACAAGTTAAATAAGCTCAAAATCTATGAAAAAGAGCTGTAAAATTCCAATCTCATTCACATGTTCGAAAACTATAATAAATGCAGATAACTTAATATTTTAAAAAATACGATAGTTGAAAACTATATCTATTGCAAAATAACGCATATTATAAAACTAATAATGAAGAGGAGTTTACCGTGGCAAGAAATAATGCATTAATAGAAGTGATTTAATTCTTCAACAACGAAATATCGAACTTCAATTGGATTCAGCCCCTAAGATATGTTCATTTTAAAATAATTATTTTCTTCCAATTTAATTGCAAGAATTTGATGAAATATTGTCCTTTGGATAATTGAAGGGTGTAAAATTTATTTTTGGTGTCGAAATTGAATGTTGCCTTTGAATTAATGATAATAAAAAAAATCGGCTGGATTTAGCATGACCCTTAAGCAAATGTTATATACGCAATTTAAAAAAGCTATTTGCAATCATCTGAAGTAGTAACTTTATTCTACAATAATGTGTTTCAGAGTTAGTATATCGTAAAAAAAAAAAAAAAAAAAAAAAAAAAAAAAACTGTAAAGTTATTAAACTTTTTCTAGGAAATTGGGATTGATAATGTTGCTAAACTTTTTCTAGGAAACTGGGATTCCTAGAACTTTTCATGTAACGGTAACAGCAAAAATTCATGTAACAGAATTGGTTACATGAATTTTTGCTGTTACCATTACATGAAAAATTCTAGGAAGCCCAGTTTCCTAGAAAAAAGTATAATAACTATACAGAATTTTGTTTTTTACAGTGCACAAGATTGTGGTCAACAAGGAACTTGTAACGTTACAGAAGCTAGTTATTTATCCATATTATTTACTTGACAGTCATAACATATTCTATCAGTTATATACTTGTAGCAGATAAAATTAATCATATTTTTGCATATTTAACTGATTTCACCATAAACCACCAAAACAGTGCGTTACCAAGATTTTGGGTGGAACTGTTGTAATAAATAACAGCCTGTTTAATTGTTTTTGTTCTAATATTACAGGGAAAATTATCTGACAAAACAGATCATTTTTAATTATAAGTTCAGGGAAAAAATAAATGCGATGCATTAAAAACAAATTAGTCGGATGTGGCAATCACAAAACTTTCTTCTGTCATACGTGTTAATACTTCAAAATTCGCTTTCACAATGCCAAAATTAAATAGCAATCTATGCCCATCATGGGAATTCCAATAACATGAAATTCCGTACATTAGTTCATGAGATATGACTATCGATAAAATCACACAAATCATGCAAATGTTGCATAGATGCACCACTTGTTGGGTGATTTTCACTGAAACTTAATCTGCAACATTTTATGTCAACATCTAACAAAATCTTAAGTTTGATGAAAATCTGTGTATTAGTTTTTGAGATACAGCCATTGCAGAAATTGTAAAAAATTCAGCATAGCAGTGTCATCTGTTGAGCAATTTACTCGAAAATGTAAAAAATGTCAATGCCAAACTGAATCTGAAGTTTGATGAAAATCCGTGCATTAATTCTCGAGCTATTGCGAAAATCGGGATAAAAGTGGCATAGCAGCGCCACCAATTTGAATGAATTACACAAAAGATTAATCAGCACCAATTTATATCAGGGATCAACTGATTATTAATTTTTATTAAATCCCCTGAATTACTTTTTGATATAGAGCGCCCACAAAATTTGTGTCGCATACATATAACAGACAGACATTTTATAAAAACATAATTTTCAGGTTCTCTGACGCCTAAAACGTACAAATCTATCGAAAACTGGAATTCGAAAATTTTCCGAATCTAATGCTTTGTTTTTCTAAAAATAGAAAAAAGTAAAAATGTAGTCAGAAATATTAATGTTGTGATCCACACCGGGCTTGCTTGTTTGTAGCTTTTTTTTCTTCAGAAGTTCCGCTCTAATACCGTATTTACTCGTGGATAACGCGCACTTTTTTTGGAAAAAAATTAAGGAAAAACTCGTAGGTAAGAGTTATACACGGAATCATTTTTTACTGCATGAAGTAATCACACGATATACACATGAATTAGAAATGTATTCAAAGAAGATATTAAAAATAGGAAAATCTTATTTAATAGAAGTATTGTATCTTTATTTCACTCCTTGCATGTTTTACACAAAACATCAATAACATCATTTAAACGCTAATTAGAAATCCTTATTGACGTCACTCGCAACTATTCTCCGTTATTTATTCCTTAACCGAAATCTAAAAATGTATTTTTGCCTTGTTTCCTAGCCTAATGCAATGTTTGTTTCGATATTCTTCACTTAAATTCCTCGGCCATACATTTATTTGCATAACAAATTTGTGGTGCGCGTTATTACGAGATTTTAAAAAATCGCGATTTTTTCTCGTAAAATAAGGGGTGCGCGTTATATACGAGTAAATACGGTTTACGAAATTTCGAAAAAAGAAGTATTTTGTGTCTCCACGAATTGTTTGTCATTTCAAACTCAACATTTTGTTTGTGTGTATTATTAAATATTTAGGAATATGGCATAAAATTAATAATAAAAGTCCGAACTTCGCTGAAAATGGCATAAAAAAGAATATTTTATAATGGGTAATAAATCTGAAATTTATTTTCGAAGCAAATTTGAAATTACTAACTTTCCTCGTTGGTTTTTATCATTTATTGATATCTATGTAGTATTTAAAATATATAACGCATCAGAGCTTTACAAAAGATGACATAAAAATGAATATTTTATGGCGAACCATAAATTTGAAATTTATCTTCCAAATAAAAAATATTTCGCTGGAAATTCTTAGAGATCAATGATAATAAATTATGTTTAAAAAGTATTCATAATTTGCAACAAAAGACGGCTGAAATAAAATTTCCATATTATGATTTTTTATGAATGATGGATTTTTGTAATGCTTAGGGCTTAAAATTATGATGTTAATCCAAATAATTTGTTCTGAGAAAAAAAAATATGATGAATTATTGCATGCTTGAACAATGTGTCAAATGCATTTAGGCCATTTCATGAGAAACAGACAAAATGTCGAGCACGTCACGGTTACATAAATAGTTACATTGTTAAAAAAAATGTGAATTTATGTTATTTTACCATAAATTATTCCAGAAAATTTATACCGTAAGTTACTTCAGTAAATTTACGGAAAATGACACCTTTTTCCAAACAGACGGCCAATATCCGTAAATTTTTATTTTTACGGGCAAAACCCGTTTATCTAAAGGCAACGTCAGTTAAACTAGGAACAAAGCCACAAAGCCCATTTTTTAGTGTTATTGCCAGAAATCTCTGCTGCAGTAAAAAAATATTGCAGTAATTTTTCACAGTGTATATTTATTAACTTATAAATTATTCAAATACAAATTATACATTAAAATTAACAAAAACGCTTATACTTTTATATTAGTATGGTTGTTTTAATTCAAAATTTAAATTGTGTTGTAAAATTAGCAGTAATATGTACAAAAACTGTTCCACATGTGATATGGAATAGTCCTTTAATAAATTTTAAAATCTCCACAATTTAAAACTTAGACTTTAGCTAGCTTCCTGTTTTTAATGTAATAGAAATTTCCAAATTGTAAATACTTGACCTAAGTAATCTTCCCGTTTCAGGGTCATTCCATGAAAGACTGTCAAAGTGTCCTGCGCACGACACTTACATGCATACCTGTTGACTTATGAAAATTTAAAACATAAATTATGCATTCAAAATAACAAAAAATATTCTAGATTTTTATATAAGCATGGTTGTTTTAATTTTAGGACATAATAACAATGTTAAAACAGCAGAAATATGTAGAAAAGTTATCCCACATGTCACATGCTGGAATGACTCATTTGTTTCGAAGAGAATTGATTGTTATGCATTCATAGTGGATTTTGAATAAAACTTTGCTTTTTATTATTGCTGTTTCATCGTTTATGTAAACGAAATTATCAAACTTGTGTTACAGTATATTAACCAGCGTACGGAACACAGAAGAAAAACATTTGAAATTAGCCATTCTAATAGATTTTTGATTACCCACAAAAAACAAAAAAAACCTTTTTATATGAAAAATACAAGTTATCTATTCAATTAATGCTATGAAAAAAAGTTAAAAGCGGTGATTTTGCATGCGGTATCTACAAGCTGAAGAAATCGCCGAATACACTGCTCAAAAAAATTAGGCGAGCAACCAAACAAGTAAAGAAAACCGTGCTAGACAGCCATGTATTGGTATAAAATGGATAGTACAAGCGTATCAATGCGAAATACAGAAAAAAAAGATGCAAAAAATTAGTAATTAAGCTTTATTTTACTTGAAACGATGAAAAAAAGCATGAAAAGATGATTTAGGACAACAATTTGTTTACATGGAAGTATTGTTTAGAAATTATGCAAGTCTTTTAATATAGTGCGTGGTCGCCTCGAACGTATAAGACTGCTGCACACTAGAGCCCCTGGACCTGTACACCCGTTTTCCACGGATGCGATTATGTTACCGATAAGACTTTGGGAAATACTGTCCCGCTCCTCAAAAAGTGCAGTCTCCAAGTCTCGGACATTTAAAGGAGAACTTGTTCTCGCAGCAATGCGTCTTCCGAGTATGTCCCAAACATGCTTGATTGAATTAAGGTCAGGAGAAACGCTGGCCATTCCATACGCTGTATCATTTCAGCTTCAAGCATGTTCTCCGCCAGACTAGCTATATGTGATCTGGCATTATCATGCTGGAAAACAAAGAAATCTCTAATGGTTGCAGCGTAAGTTAAAACATATGGTCTTAGAATCTCGTATGTATATCTTTGGGCCGTCAAAGTACCATTCCGAATGATATGCAGGTCCGTACGTCCACCTATGCTGATTCCACTTCATAATATTAAAGCACTTCGTGTGTATTTTGAGCTTTCAAGAACGAATGTGGATTTATTTCGAGTGCCCCTTCTCTTCCATACCAAAAAACGTCGGGTATCACACTCTAGGCTGAATTTGGATTCGTCTGTAAAAGGCACTTGGCTCCAATTATGATGCTCCCAATCTTGATGTTTAGCAGTCCATCTTCTTCGGGCCGCATGGTGGCTTGAGGTCAACAGGATGCAAATCATTGGCATAAATGCATAGAAACCTTCCTGATGAAACCTATTACTCATTTTTTGGCTCGACACCCTCCATCCCGTTGTCAAGAGAAACGGTTTTTGCAGCTATGTAACAATGTCTGTTCTGCTTCGACGAGTTATTAACAGTATATACCGGTCATCAGTTGCTGAAGTGGGGCGTGGCTAACTTTGCTTTGGTCGACGTCTGACATTCCGTGTTTCTTGGAGCCTTGCAACGACACTTCTGGCGACTCCAACAGCGTCTGTGACACTATGTTTGCCGGATTCAAGTCTGCCTATAGTACGCCATGGCATGGATTCTGGTAAATCACGTTCTTAAGAAATCTTCAAGTCACTCTTTTTTAAAAAACAAACTAACTAAGCAATCGAACTTTACAGTTAAGCCAGTGAAACACACGTTTCTGCAGCATCTCGATTTCAGCTCCTATGTTCTTTTTCTGGTTTTTGGAGTCATGAATTTTGATTTGCAGATGAAGTTTTCTTATTCTGTGACCTACTAGACTTTAAATTATGGATGATTTATTTTATGTTACATATCTATGTAAGTATTTGTGTAATTCCGTTAAAACCAAGTGTTTCCCTAATTGTTTTGAGCAGTATTTCCCTAATTACAGCAAACATCTTCGAAATTGATTATTATAGTGCTTAACTCTTTATGACCGAGCACCACTAGTGGCCGCGAGGTTCTGACCTCGAGACTGGTAGGCGGTAGGTGCTGGGTTCGAACCCAGTCACGACCGTCGGCCTAACCGTTCGTAGTTTTCCGTGGTTTTCTTCGAACCTTGCGTAAATACGGGTTAAGTTCCTTTAGAAAGACCCCCACGCAGGGCGTCCCAGCCCTTAGGGCCTATATTTCACAGTGTAGATAATTGGCTGACATAAGTACAAACAAACAAATTTTATGACAGAATGATACTTTAAAAACCATAATTTTCTATCCCAATTAAAACACGCAGTTATTGAATGCGCTCTATATAGCACTTTAAGAAAAAAATAGTAATTTGACAAGGTTTCTCTTTAACCATAACTAGAAAGTAATAGCAGTTCCAGAAAGTTACAAAATTTTGACAGTTACAGGTTATGTTTTCATAGCTAACGAAAATTACGATTTTAAATCGAAACATGTGATTTTTATGAAATTTTTAGATGAATTTTTGTGAACTTATAAGGAATCTGAAGTAAATTTTTGTACAGTAAAACCTCTAAATAACGGACACCTCGGGAACGCAGAAATTGTTCGCTATTCGGAGGTGTCCGCTATTGGGAAATCCTCAGAGGTTCAAAAATCTCTACGAAATGTTTAATGTTTCATTATTGTTTTTTAATTGACTTTTATGTATCCTAAAACCTCTATTATACGATTAATCACAAATTAAAATTATTTTTTCAGCATTAAAACTGAAATAAAATTGTGCTCACCTTTATTCATTGTTTATTACATTTGTATGAAAAATATCGGTTGCAAAAGTTTACTTTTGCTTACTATTATATGTAATTTATTTTTCAATGTGACATTATTGGATATTATAGAACTCCGGGCGGGGTGAGAGGATTGCACTTTTTGACCATTCAAAGCATAAAATCTCAAAAAATTTCGGGGGAATATTTCATAGCTTTAAGAGATGTCCTTCCCGAGCAATCTCCTGAATTCAGCACTGAACATGGGAGAGAGGGATTTTCTCCAGCCCACCTCTACATTTATCTGTGATCACAAAATTTGTGATACAATATCCTGATAAATTTAGAGACCTTTTTACTTTTTTTTTCATTCTTTTTCTCGTTAAAAAATATTTTTTCAATCTTTATCGCTGAAAAAAAGTGTCCACTATTTGGAATGTCCGTTATTCAGAGGTTAAACATACAAAAATTTAGGTTTTGGGAGTGGGAATTGTAAACCTGTCCGTTAGATAGAGATGTCCGCTATTCGGGAGTGTCCGTTATGGAGGTTTTACTGTATACAGTTTTTATTATTATTATGACAAGGATTACTAGGAATTTTATCTATCGAAATTTAAATTTTAAAGTTTAAATTCGAAATTCTTTTTATTTTTTTTTAAATAACATAAAAAAACCCGTAACAGTATATAAAAGCTATTTAGATGTATAAGTACTACACGAACATTTTACTCAAATTTTCTTTTAAATAAAAACAGTTACATTAAGTTTTATTCAACACTTTACTGCTCTTACTTCAAATAGTTTCAAAAATATTTTTCCAACATTATTTAATATTAGCCAGAAGTAATATTATAGTAAATAAAATTCCGTTAGAAAATCCTGCTTTTTTAAAACTCTGTTCCTCATGAAATATTTATATATATTTAAAACATATAAAGAGTAAAGGTTTCATAAAAATGAATAATTTATGACGAATCACGAATCTAAAATTAATAAAAAAAATTTAAAAATAAAATATAATGCGTTGAAATATTTTAGAGATACATAAAAATATAAATTTTAAAAACATATTCAGCCACTTTGCGTTGCAACATAAAAAACCCGGAGAAAGAAAAATAATTTACGTATTACAAGCCTGAATTAATAAGCGCAGTTCGGAAAAAAGCATAAGCTACTCTTACACTTCTAACGGTAGAAAATTATGATTTTCCAGCGAAAGAAATCGACCACATCAAATTTTAAATAAATCATTTTGAGCTTAAAATGCATTCTTAATATTGATTTTCACGCATCTTTGATAGAAATGAATTTTTATTAAATAAGAAAATAGATTTTTTTTTTCAGTAGATTTTATATCAAACATTACGAATTTAGCCAAGTATTGTGATAACTTATCAAACATTGTAAGATTCTTAGAGACTGCTTTATCACATTCTAAGACAATACTTTAGTATAAAATTAAATTATCTTATTGTTTACTCAGGGCCGTAGCTAGAAGTGTACGATAGGGGGGGCTCAGGGGAATATAGGGGGGGCTCAAGGGAATGTAGGGGGGCTCATATTTTTTTGTTCTCTCTGTAATGCAGAAAGATAAATTAGTGCATATTCACATTGTAGGTACTATGTTTCTCATTAAACTGTTGTAATAACTTCATTTTATGCTAAGAAAAGTATATGATGATGAAAATTTTGAATGTATAACTGGTGCAAAATTAAACATCCTATTAGCTTCATATGTACCAATAGGATGAGAGAGTGTTGAAACACGTATTTTAGATACAATTTAGTAACACTGCAAAACTGTGAAAGGGTCTCAAAACTAAATTAGATTTTTGAACAGAATTTCATTTGAATTTTCGGAACATTTAGTGACCTTGGAACTTTTTCCAGGGGGGGGGCTCAAAATATTTTAGTGGGGGCTGAGCCGCCCAAAGCGCCCCTTGGCTACGGCCCTGTGTTTACTGCTAATTTGGGGATATTAAAGATTTATAGAAGCATTTAACAAAATAAATATATTTGTATAACCTTTTAAAAGCGAGTTTTTAATAATAATAATTAAAAAAGCCCCAGTCCCTTACAGTATTACTCTAAGCTATTAAAAAGTACATTCAAAACTGATAATTTGAACATACTTTTTTTTTTTTTTTAAATAGTAGAATTGTATTACAAGCGAATGCCAGAAATAATTATTTGCATCTTTAAATAATCCTGGCTGTTCTAATCCACCACATATAAAGATGCAAAAGTATACTCCTTAAATGTTATGCTGTAACTACCGGTATATGGAACCAAATTACCTGAACTCATGTGTACAGTAGGCTTAATTGAGAACAGACAGGTGTTTCTTGCTGATCCACAGTAATTCCACCCACAACTGTTTTTTCCTTATGAACGTGTTACACCGGATATGATGCAAGAAGATGGTAAATAATAACGTTGCTCAGTTTGAAACATGAATTCATGTAGTAAGAACTTTGGTTTTCAACTGATATTTGTACTGATGAAGTATTTGTATAAAGCTTGAAACATCTATTGCAACTGATTTTATTAAATGTTTAATGTGTTGATTGTTACAATAATTACAATCAACGTTTAACACACAATACACAAACACACAGCACATACGTATACGTTTCGCGAGCACCAGGGCTCGCTTCCTCAGTGTATAAAATTTAAAATGTTAAAAACAGAAAAAAAAAAAAAAAAAAAAAAAAAAACCAACTGACAGCAAGTCAGAGACCCAAATGATCGCAAACACAATACCAAAATACCCACAAGCCTCAGCAACCAATAAGATTAAACCGGAAATGAAGTGTCATGACAAAATAAATCTAACCAGAAAGTTGAGATGTACGGTACACTTGAAAGATCATTAACCAAGGAGTTTTTTGTTTTATGTATATAGAGTGCTTCGAAAAAATCTAAGTCTAGCGGAGTAGTGCAAAAAAAAAAAAAAAAAAAAAAAAAAAGAAAAGAGTTAAAGAATTCCTCTATTGCCTCTCATTGTTGGGAGGAGGGCCATAATTTTAATTTTACCTCTGCTACAATTATTCAAAAATGCACTACTCCGCTAGACTTAGATTTTTTCGAAGCACTCTATATACATAAAACAAAAAACTCCTTGGTTAATGATCTTTCAAGTGTACCGTACATCTCAACTTTCTGGTTAGATTTATTTTGTCATGACACTTCATTTCCGGTTTAATCTTATTGGTTGCTGAGGCTTGTAGGTTTCGTGACCCACTTAATATAATGGTGTAACGCACCTCCCCCTCCGCTATGCTTTTCAGAGCCCAGAGGTCGCTGTTTGAAATTTGGTTCCTTTTACTGAACATCTTTTCTTACCAGCCAAGGTAGTTGTGCATTAGCCTGGAATTAGAAATGTCACACCGTTGACTGTTAAAATGTTGAACGCCTTAACCAAGGTGTATTTTGCTTCTATATGTGCAGCATATGTCTTCAACCAACCTCCTGTAAATGTGTTATGTGTGCCTTGTGATGTTTTCATGTAATAAATGTTTTGTGAAGTCAAGAATTCTTCAATCCTTAGAATGTTCATCACAATGGTGTATATCAGAATGGAAATTGCTATGTGAGAGCTATAAGCTATCGGCTATTCTATCCCACAAAATAGACAAAATTTTGGACGAAGGAACAAGAACAACGAAAAAAACAATTCGTAATTCCAATAACCAAGTGTTATTGGAATAATAATTAACGTATCACACAAACTAGAAAATAATTAAAAATACATTTAATTACTATCAAAACATAACTTTATAATCAGTGCGTTTTTTGGTACTGGTGCTAATTGATGAAAGCATCTACATGGGGTTAAAATTTGTTAATTTCAACCTTAATTCACTTTCAACACACAGTTTTTTTAGTAAGTGTTTATCAAAAACAGCCAAGTAAAAAAGCATGTTCACACGAGTATGTTGTGTTGAACTCCATCAAGGAATTCAAAGCTCATTTAGATGTTTCTGGATATTCTGCTCGTATATTTCTTAATATGGAAATTAAGGAATTTCCCTTGAAGTATTTTTTGCATTGAAATTATTATATATTTTTCTTTTAACGGATGAAATACAAAATATATTTTTGTGACAAACCTTGATTGTACCCGCGACTCACCAGTGGGTCTCGACTCATACTTTAGGAACCGCTGGTGTAAATTAATAAACTTATTCAAAAACTGTTAAGGAATAAGAACTTCCCAAACGATGTCGTAAAAATGAATATTTGATGGCGAATCTCAAATCTGAAATATATTAAAGAATTTTTAAAAATAAAGTATGTTGGGCTGAAAGATTTTACTGATGGATGATAATGAATTATATTTAAAATTAATTCCTATATTCTACGATAAAATTGCAGAAAAAATTCATATTATGGCTAAGGATAGATGGGCGCAGTTAAGGGAAAGTATTCGACATTTTTACATTGCTAACGGCAGACAATTGTGAGTTTTTAAGCCAAGATGTTAGCTTCAAGTCTCAAATTTCAAGATGAAATATTGTGAGATTTAAAGTGCAGTCTAAGTAATGTTTCCCATTCATTTCTTTCAAAAACATAAGGCCTTTTTTATTTAACCATCATACATAGTATAGGGTAAGACTTGTTACTTACCCATCATGCATAGTATAGGGTAAGTCTTGCTATTTTTTTGAAAATTGAAATTTTTTTTTTTTGACGGATTCACACGTTTTAGACACTGGAGATAACGAAAAACATGTTTTTAAGGGGAAAAAAGCCGTCCGTCTGTGTGTATGTATGTATGTGTCTGTCAGTCTGTCTTTAATCGCTCTGTCCCTTGAACAAGTTAAGACAGAGACTTAAAATTTGGTGTGCACTTAGTATGTAATAATGAGAAAAAGTACTACTGAATATCGATAATCTAAATATCGATCGATAATCGAAATTATTTTCGATCTCTCGAAATATTCGTTCTGATTAAAGGTTATATAAAAGTTTTTGATTTTTTTGTTTTAACCTTCACATGGGGGTTCGGACAGCATCTATCCAGCTTTGCATGTATTCTCGGACATATAATGTCCGAGCCCTTGTATAAAGGTTAAGAAGATTATATAAAAAAAAATATATAAATTTTGCGTAAAGAATGAAATCAACCGAATGATTAATTGTCCAGAAATTTATAATCCTATTTTCCATACTTTTCTATTTTTCATGACCCCGTGTTTCATTCAAATATTTATTTTAATTGGAAATGAGACACTTCATCCGAATCAGTAAACTGTTAGTTAATAGGTGTATCACTTTAGGAGTTATAAGGATGTTTCTTTTACTACTTGATTAATACGTCAACAAAAAATACACACTTAAAAAATAAGGGTATAAATACGCTTATGATAAATATATTATTTTATTTTCAATCTCAACCTACTCTAAAAATAGAAAATAGTAATTGTAATCAGTTCAAAGTAAAATATGGTTTAAAATATTAATTTTAAGTTTATCGCTACGAAACTTTGGGGGATGGGGACGTGAAAGCTTGAAAATAAGGAATCTTCAAAACGATGGCCCAATCGATCTTTTCTTTAAACAAGTTAGAATGATTGGACTTAAAAAAAGCCCGATTAAGGTTGTAAAGGGCCCAAGGTCCAACACCTTTTCGAGACCCCCTTGCACCAAAACATTAGCTAGCTAGATTTCCCTCCTCCCCTTTGGAGTATTCGAAATGTTATCGTTAGATTATTATACGCTTTCCAAGTTAACCCAAATCATTTTTGTTTTTTTAGAAAATAACCGCAGAAACTGCAATATTAAAAAAAAAAAAAATCTAAATCATTTTTTTTAATTTAGGCCCCCTTCAGCAGTGGGCCGAAGGCCACAGCCTAGTTCAAATGTGCAATTATTAGACCTTGCTTAAGAATGAATAAACTCATAGACATTTCAATATCTATGTTAGAAAACCTGCTTTGAAAAAAAAAGGGGAAAAAGTATTTCTAGCAGAATAAAAGAAATATGCGTCTTTTTTTTCCCCTGTAAAACTCATCCCGTTCGTTTTTCGGAAACAGCAGTAAACCGCTGATTTTTCAATCTGGGAATACTGACGTTGGTCATGTCACCTGGAGTGAGTGACGGAAATTTTTTCCGTGACATCTCGTTTGCATGAGATGAAAATGTGTGTTTCCGTCCATCTGCGCTCCTGACTGATCGGAAGATTGCAGTCGCCATGGTAACGGCCACCACAGGGATACCTTGGTTGTTTTACGTCTATTTGGATACTGAGTGAATATATTCAAATGCGCAAGATAAGTGTGTTTATAGATAAAGGAAATAATAAATCGCAAAAATTAACAAAAGACATTGATAAAATATATTATATAAAAAAGGCTTTTTCAAAACTTTATGATTTATCATGTGACATAGGTATTCAGATGTAAGTACACAAAATTTGAAGTCTCTGACTTATACAGTTTTTGACTCTGTGAAGTCAAAATTCAGACGGACAAACAGACAGGGGACAGAAACGAATAGGTTTTCGTCAGATGAACGAAACCCTAAAAGAGACTGTTGCCTTCTATTTTGACTATATGCCTTCTAAGTTGTCAAATGAATTTAGAAACAGGCATTTTTCTAAAATATTTTTTCGTAACATTGTAATTTATAATATGTGTCCATGATAAATATTAAGGAATAAAAAGCGGAGGTAAGTTATTTGGAGGTATAAATTCACTTTTAATAAGTATTATACCCAAGTCTAAAAATACAAAATATTGATTGTAATCAGTTCAATGTGAAAACAGGTTAAAAATATTAACTTGATCGCATACGAAATCTTTTGAGTTGGGGGAGAGAGAACTTTAAAATAAGGAATATTTCCTGAATATTTCTTACATTGAAAATGGCCCAATCGGCTTTTTCTTTAATCAAATCAGAATGTTTGGACTTAAGAGTTAATGAGCTCTTAGATTTTTCAATATCTAAGAACTTATTAATTTTTAACTAGGAAACCTGCTTTGAAAAATGGAGAAAAAGTATTTCTAACAAAATAAATGAAATATACCAGTCTTATTTCCTTTTTTTCTTGAAAAATTCAGCCCGTTCGTTTTCGGAAACAGCGCAGTAAACTACTGATTTTTCAATCTGGGCATACTGACGTCGGTCTTCTCACCTGGAGTGAGTGACGGAATTTTCTTCCCTGACACTTCTTTGGCATGAGATGAAAATATATGTTTCCGTCCATCTGCGTCCCTGACTGATCGGAAGATTGCAGTCGTTTTGGTAACAGGGCATCACAAGGATACCCTAGCTGTTTCACGTCTATTTGGATACGATAAATTGGCAACGATATTGGCAAGATAAGTGTGCATATATAGATAAAGGAAATAAAAAAAGCCTGGATTATTTGTAAATTTTATAAATGACCCAAAGTTTTGAAAGTAATAAATACTTTTTAATTTAAGAATTGTCTTAATTTTGAATCCCCATATTTAATACGTTTTTAATATGCTTAATTTTGCTTAATTTTTGTGTTTAACCACTTAAGCATTTTTGCTAAAACCCAGTTTGGGCAACAATCAGTTTATCAAACAAGCAGTATTTGTGATTAGTCAAACTGAACTCGATTTATGAAATTTTTTTATTCTTTTAAGATATCCGAACACAATTAAAATGTAATTTTCGATCAAAATATGGATTTTGTACCTTTGCCATAACATTAAAATAAAAAATTTTATCTACTTCAATCTGCTTAAATTTTGTCTGTATCTGAAATATAATCCGAGTTACAGCCGTTTAAAATTACATCCATCACAAATTTTGAATGGTGTTTAAAATTTATTTTTAGCCTTTTCTCAAAACAAAAATTTCAAGATTTTTGCTATACGCAAAACATCCTGAAGGAAAATAATTCCAAATTCAGAAAGCCTTAGGATGACGGTTCAACTGAGCTTTGCTTTAATCAGGACTGAAGGATTGAACTTAAAAATTTACGAATTTTTAGACGTTGTAATATCTGTGCAAGAAAACTTGCTTAGAAAAAAGTGGAAAAAAAAATAATAAGACTAAGGAAATAAGAATAAAGGAAACATATCAGGTCTTCTTTTTTTTTCTTCTGAAAAACTGAAGCTCGTTCGTTTTCGGAAACAGCAGTAAACCGCTGATTTTTCAGTCTGGGAATACGGACGTCGGTCTTGTCACCTGCAGTGAGTGATAGAATTTTTTTCCTGACATTTCGTTTGCATGAGATGAAAATGTGTGTTTTCGTGCATCTGCGCCCCTGACTCATCGGAAGATTGCAGTCGCCATGGTAACGGCCACCGCAGGGATACCTCGGTTGTTTTACGTCTATTTGGATACTAAGTCGATATATTCAAATCCGCAGGCTAAGTGTGTATATAGATAAAGGAAATAAAAATAGACTGGATAATTTGCAAATTTTATTAACGGCCCAAAGAGTTGAAATTATTAAATACTTTTTGTTTGTCTATGACCAATATTTAAGGAATAAAAGTGAAGGTCAATTATTTGGGGGTATAAATATACTTTTTATAAGCATATTCTTTTATTTTCATTCTTACCCTACTCTAAAACTACAAAACATTTATTGTAATAATTTCAAAGGGAGAATAGATTTAAAATACTAATTTTAAGTTTATCGCATTCCAAATTTCGGGAGTTGGAAAGGAGGGAGGAAAATAACCCTAAAATGAAAAAGCCTTAAGACAATGGTCCAGCCTATCTTTGCTTTAACCAGGACTGATTGACTGAACCTAAAAAATAATAAATTTTAAAGTATATATTTTTTTTTCAAAGAAAAAAAAAAGACATTTTAATATTTGTGCTAAAAAACCTGCATTGAAAAAAGGAGAAGATAGTAATAAGACTAAGGAAATAAGAATGGAGGAAATATACTAGTCTTATTTCCTTTTTTTTTTCAGAATAACTTTGCCGGTTCGTTTTCGGAAACAGCAGTAAGCCGTTGATTTTTCAATCTGGAAATACAGACGTTGTCGGTCTTGTCACCTGCAGTATGTGTCAGAATTTTCTTTCTTGACATCTCGTTTGCACGAGATGAAAATGTGTTTCCGTCCATCTGCACCCCTGACTGATCGGAATGATTGCAGTCGCCATGGTAACGGGCCACCACAGGATATATACTATTTGGATATTGAGTCGATATATTCAAATGCACAAGATAAGTGTCCATATAGATAAAGGAAATAAAAAAGCCTGGATAATTTGTAAATGTTATTAATGGCCCAGAGTTATGAAAGCAATAAATACTTTTTAATTTAAAAATTGTCTTCATTTTGAATCCCCATATTTAATACGTTTTTAATACGCTTAATTTTTCTTAATTTATGTGTTTAAATGCTTAAGCATTTTTGCCATAACCCAGTTAGAGCAACAATCAGTTTATCAAACAATCATTATTTGTGACTATTCAAAATGAACTTGTTTAATGAAATTTTTTATTCTTTTAAGATATCCGAACACCTTTAAAACTTAATTTATCAATCAAAATATCGAATTTGTATTTTTGCAATAACATTAATATTGTTACGAATTTTGTAAATAGTTAGTGTTTGTACTGTAAAATAATGTAAATAATCTTATTAAGCTCCATTTCTTTACTAATATTAGTTTTTGTTACATTGTCTCTGTTATCAAGCAAACTTGTCTATTATTTTCAGTGTATGTCTACGGCAGATTAACGAAATATTAGCGATATCGCCAAGTTGGCGTCACTTTTGGCGACTAATTTTGGTCGCCAAATTTGGCGATATATCGCCAAGTTGGCGACAAACTTGGCGATTGTTGGCGATGGTAACCCTTCCCTCTTAATGGTAACCCCCCTTAGATATACTGATACATTGTTTGTTGTTCCGTGGTTTTCCAGGTTTTTCTAGAAATTTCTAGCACATGCTACGAGACTATATATAAGAAGAGAAGCGATGCGAGTTGTTGTTATTATTTACCAGTCAGTCATTGAGTGAGCTACTAGAGATTGTCCAAGCAAGTTTGCTTGATGTATTGAGTTTTATCTACGTTGTTTTGAATGTGATATAGTGTTGAGACATTGTATAAAGAGTCTCTGCGACCTATATTTGTATTTGTTCGATAGATTTAAACAGTTATTTTGGAATATCTTGTAATATTTGTGAGTTTCGAAGACTCTGTTGTTCTGAAGATCTGTAAATAAATTATTTTGTACTTTTCTAAGAGAAAAGAGTTTGAAGTTGTCTAACCATAAGATCGAAAGAACCCTATATACGCTGCAACATTTGGTGTCAGGAGTCGGGATCTTATGGCGAAAACAAGAACAATGGACGGTCAACTGAAAGAACTGTTAGAAGCTATTAATGGAATAAAGGCAGAATTGACGAAAGGCCAAGAAGAGTTGGCGGTAAAGATGAATAAAGGCCAAGAAGAGTTGGCGGAAAAAATGAATAAAAACGAAGAAAGAATGGAACAGTTGACAAATAAAATTGATAAAGGCCAAGAAGAGTTGGCAGAAAAAATGAATAAAGGCCAAGAAGAGTTGGCGGAAAAGATGAATAAAGGCCAAGAAGAGTTGGCGGAAAAGATGAATAAAGGCCAAGAAGAGTTGGCGAAAAAAATGAATAAAAACGAAGAAAGAATGGAACAGTTGACAAATAAAATTGACAAATGCCAAGAAGATGTGACTGAAAAGATTAATAAAGGCCAAGAAGAAATGAAGAAAACTTTAGAAGAAAAGTTCTCATCGGTAGAGAGAAGAATAGGCTCGGTAGAAGAGAAAATGGCGGAAGTAGAAGAGAAAATTCAGAATGAAGTTTGTAACTTTGAAGAGAAAATCAGTAACGTTGAAGAGAAAATCAGTAACGTTGAAGAGAAAATACTAGGTGAAGTAGATGAAAAGCTAAATAAAAAAGTACAAGATCTTGAGAAGAAACTTTCAGCATCTAGTGGTAATTTTGAAGAATTTAGGAATCCGCCTGCTTCTCCCGTGCACATTAAGCTGTCGACATACGATGGAAAGAGTTCCTGGCAAGTTTACAAGACCCAATTCACTATTGTAGCTGAAGCGAACAAATGGAGTGACGAGGTGAAAGCTTGTCAACTGGCAGCATCTTTAAGAGGAGAAGCCGCCGACGTGCTGCAAACATTGCCCGATATGACGCAACTCAATTTTGAGACTCTAAGTTGTGCACTTGAAATGAGATTCGGCGAAAAATTCTTCAAGGATTATACGAGAATACAAATGAAGAGCCGCCATCAAAAATCGAGTGAAACCCTTCAAGAGTTTGCCTCGGAAATTGAACGGCTTGCAAATTTAGCATTCATTGACTGTCCAACAAATGTACGAGAAATGCTCTCGCTGCAATATTTTGTAGACGGAATAAAAGATCCAGAAGTGCAGAGAGCGGTACGAATGGCAGATGTACAGGATTTAAAGGCTGCACTACTATATGCCTTAAAGTTGGAAGCAGCTACACAAGCCAGCCGAAGAGATCGTCATTCAGTCCGAGGGGCAACGGTGAACAGAAGCTCAGACACTGAGATCGACTTCTTGAAAGAAATTAGGAAATTAAATCAAGAGATTGAAGCTTTAAAATATGGAAGAACAAGCGCAAGAAGACAGAATCTCACGTGCTGGGGATGCGGTGATACAGGACATCTCCGAAGAAATTGCCCCAAAATCCACGAACGTGAGATAAATTCAAACAGTCAGCAGGGAAACTAAATTTTGGCCATCTCGCGGGGCGGAGGTTGCCAGAGAATGAAAAGCCCCACCTGAAGATCCTCCAGATATCAAAAATGAGTGGCGGTGATAATGAATTATATGTGATAGGCTTTATTAACGGAATTCAGTGCCGTATGATTGTCGATACTGGAGCCAATGTGACAATAATAAGAGAAGATTTGGCTCGAAAATTGAAATCTAAACTCATCTGGACTCCACCATGCGTTACCCTGCAAACAGTGACGGGCGACAAGATTGGCATATATGGAAAGGCCAATTTAACCATACACTTTGGAGGAACGAAATATTACCATACGGCATATGTGGCTGACATAACAGATCCTTGCTTAATCGGGCTAGATTTTCTGAAAAAGTTTGGCTTCAAGCTTGATTTCAAAAATAACAAAATGCTCTCAAAATTTGAAGAAATAAGTCTTTTTGGATTAAATAACGAAATTGAATGTAAACAAGCAGTAATAGCCAAAGAAGACATCAATCTAGATCCAAGAACAGAATTTTTAGTTCCAGCTGTAATTAAAAATGAAACTAATTACCGATTTGGCCATATAGATTATCCAGAAGACAATAGTACACAAGCAGGAGTATTGGTGGCTTCTTCTGTGGTAGACCTCTCGAAAAAGACCATTCCAGTCAGAATTGCTAACATCAGTGATAAGACGAGGACTATCAAGAAAGGAGAGGTGATAGCGTCATGTGCTCCTGTGACGTGCATAAGTCAAAATTCCAGTCACTCTGAGAAATCTTCAGATAATTTAGTCAAGGATTTGTTACAAAATACAGACTTAAATCCAAAACAGTTGGAAGCTGCGGAAAATTTAATTAGAGAATTCCAAAGTTTATTTTCCCAAACATCTGAAGACTTTGGACGAACTAAAATGGCACAACACCGAATTGACACGGGAGATCACTCTCCTATTAAACAGCACCCTAGACGATTACCTTTTGCCAAGCAAGAAGTGGTGCAGAATTTAATTAAAGATATGGAAGAAAATGACGTCATCGAACCATCAACAAGTCCATGGGCGTCTCCCATTGTATTAGTAAGAAAGAAGGATGGTTCTACAAGATTTTGTGTAGACTACCGCCGACTGAATGACGTCACCAAAAAGGATAGTTACCCTCTGCCAAGGATTGACGACACTCTTGACACACTTGCGGGCAACACTTGGTTCTCGACTTTAGACTTGAAGAGTGGTTACTGGCAGGTAGAGATCCATCCCGACGACCGCGAGAAGACTGCCTTTACAACGGGACAAGGATTATGGCAGTTCAAGGTAATGCCTTTTGGTCTATGTAACGCACCTGCAACTTTTGAACGCCTTATGGAAACGGTTCTTCGGGGACTGTCATATGAGGCATGTCTTGTTTATTTAGACGATATCATAATCATAGGAAAATCTTTTGATGAACATCTGAACAACCTCAGGCGGGTGCTACAAAAATTAAAGGAAGCTAATTTGAAGTTAAGCCCTTCGAAGTGCAGTTTGTTTCGTAATGAAGTCGCCTACCTTGGACACATCATTTCGGCGGAAGGAGTTAGGACTGATCCGGAGAAGATATCGGCCGTGAAAAATTGGAATCGTCCAGCAGATGTTCACCAGCTTCGAAGTTTTCTAGGATTATGCACCTATTACAGAAAATTCGTCAAAGGCTTCTCGATGATTGCAAGACCACTTCATAAATTAACAGAAGCCAATCAAAAATTTATGTGGACACAGGAATGTGACGCTGCTTTCGAAAAGCTTAAGGAGGTCTTGACATCCACTCCAATTCTGTCGTATCCTCAAATCGATAAACAGTTTATACTTGATACGGATGCAAGCAACAAAAGCATTGGCGCTGTACTGTCCCAGGAAATCGACGGCCAGGAGCGTGTTATCGCCTATTTCAGCAAGTGCTTGTCAAAGGCTGAGCGAAACTACTGCGTAACAAGAAAAGAGCTTCTTGCCATAGACCACTTAAAAGAGTGAAACGAACCACTAAAAGAGTGAAAAGATATAGACCCACTAGAAAGAGTGAAAGCCATAGACCACTTTCATCACTATCTTTACGGTCGAAAGTTCCTGATCCGAACTGATCATGCTTCTCTAACTTGGCTATTGAATTTTAAGAACCCTGAAGGCCAGATAGCCAGGTGGATACAAAAGCTTCAAGAGTACGATATGGAGATACGCCATCGAAAAGGCTCATCACATGGAAATGCAGATGCTCTCTCAAGAAGACCCTGCTCAGAGAATTGTAGATACTGCGACCGGGCTGAGAAGAAATTTAATGTCAAATGTCCTATAGTAAGACAAGTTACAACTGGGTCTACATCATCGCAAGATCCGTGGAGTGACGAGAGCCTGCGTAAAGATCAACTTGCTGATCCTGAAATTAAGCCCATTCTAGAGCTGAAAGAGGAGTCCAACAGGAAGCCCAGCTGGCAAGACATGGCCCTTTACCATCCTACGACTAAACGTTATTGGGCTCTCTGGGATTCCTTACATTTGAAGAACGGCATCTTGTACCGAAAATGGGAGTCTGACGATGGAAAGACATGTAGATGGCAACTACTACTCCCTAAGTCGAGAATTTCTATAGTCCTTCAAGAACTGCATGGTAGTCCCACAGGAGGTCATTTTGGTGTAATGAAGACCCTGCAAAAGGTTCGAGAGCGTTTCTACTGGAATAATGTTCGCAGTGATGTAGAGAAATGGTGTCGAACTTGTGACACCTGTGTAGCACGTAAAGGTCCAAAGAGGCGCACCCGTGGGCGACTGCAGCGTTATAATGTAGGAGCTCCTTTCGAACGAATTGCACTAGACATCCTGGGTCCTCTTCCTAGAACATCTGATGGCAATAAGTACATCCTCGTTGTCATGGACTACTTCACTAAGTGGCCTGAAGCATATGCCATTCCTAATCAAGAGGCGGTAACCGTAGCAGACATACTGGTTCAACACTGGGTTTCCAGATACGGAGTTCCTCTTCAAATCCATTCTGATCAAGGAAGAAACTTTGATTCGGCTGTGTTTAAGGAAATGTGCGGACTACTCGGCATGGACAAAACTCGAACTACACCTCTACATCCTCAATCGGACGGCATGGTGGAGCGGTTCAATCGTACCATCCTAAATAGCCTCTCTCTCCTGGTGTCTAGAGACCAACAGGACTGGGACAAGAAATTGCCTCTTTTCCTGCTTGCCTACAGGAGTGCCACTCATGAGGCCACTGGTTACTCCCCTTCTCAAATGCTCTTTGGTCGTGATCTTCGTCTGCCTGCTGATCTTTTGTTTGGCCGTCCTCCTGATGCTCCTTCATCGCCTGAGGAATATGTCGATGAACTCCAGGCACGGATTGAGAAGATTCATTGTCTAGCGAGGAACCGAATTGGACTGGCATCAGAAAAGATGAAGACACGGTACGACACAAAGGCAACTGGACATGAGTTCAACGAAGGTGACAAAGTTTGGTTGTGGAATCCGATACGTCGTAAGGGACTGTCGCCAAAACTACAAAGAAACTGGGACGGTCCTTACACAGTCGTCAACAGGCTGAATGACGTCGTCGTACGCATACGAAAATCGCCACACACCAAACCCAAGGTCGTACATTATAACCGGCTAGCCCCTTATTTTGGCCAAAGTGATTAAAAATTCAAAACTGGAATTTCAGACCATGGTCATGAAAGTCACTTTTTGTAAATATGTAAATAGTAATTAGTTCTTATTTATGTAAATTTTATTATTATTGTTATTATTATTTATTTATTTATTTATTTGTTTATTTATTTTAAGTGTTTTCCTCTAACTCAAGGATTGCACTGCCCGGGACGTGCAGTCTTTGAGGAGGGGGTAGTGTTACGAATTTTGTAAATAGTTAGTGTTTGTACTGTAAAATAATGTAAATAATCTTATTAAGCTCCATTTCTTTACTAATATTAGTTTTTGTTACATTGTCTCTGTTATCAAGCAAACTTGTCTATTATTTTCAGTGTATGTCTACGGCAGATTAACGAAATATTAGCGATATCGCCAAGTTGGCGTCACTTTTGGCGACTAATTTTGGTCGCCAAATTTGGCGATATATCGCCAAGTTGGCGACAAACTTGGCATTGTTGGCGATGGTAACCCTTCCCTCTTAATGGTAACCCCCCCTTAGATATACTGATACATTGTTTGTTGTTCCGTGGTTTTCCAGGTTTTTCTAGAAATTTCTAGCACATGCTACGAGACTATATATAAGAAGAGAAGCGATGCGAGTTGTTGTTATTATTTACCAGTCAGTCATTGAGTGAGCTACTAGAGATTGTCCAAGCAAGTTTGCTTGATGTATTGAGTTTTATCTACGTTGTTTTGAATGTGATATAGTGTTGAGACATTGTATAAAGAGTCTCTGCGACCTATATTTGTATTTGTTCGATAGATTTAAACAGTTATTTTGGAATATCTTGTAATATTTGTGAGTTTCGAAGACTCTGTTGTTCTGAAGATCTGTAAATAAATTATTTTGTACTTTTCTAAGAGAAAAGAGTTTGAAGTTGTCTAACCATAAGATCGAAAGAACCCTATATACGCTGCAACAATATTAAACATTTTATCCACTTCAATCTGCTTATATTTTGTCTGTATCTGAAAAATAATACGAGTTGCAGCTGTTTAAAATTACATCCATTAAAGCTTTTGAATTGTGTTTTAAGGTTATTTTTAGCTTTTAATCAAAACGAAATTTTTCAGATTTTTGCTGTACGCAAAACATCCCAAAGGAAAATAATAACTCCAAAACCAGAAAGTCCTAGGACGATGGTTTAATTGACCATTCCTTTAATCAGGACTGATTGATTGAACTTGGAAATTAATATATTTTTAGACATTTTAATATCTGTGCTAGAAAACCTGATTTGAAAAAAGGGGAAAAATGTAATGACTGAGTAATGAAAGAAAAAATAAAGGAAATATATCAGTCTCATTTTTTTCTGAAAAATTCAGCCCTTTACGTTTTTTGGAAACAACAGTAAACCGCTGATTTTTCAATTCGGGAATACTGATGTCGGTCGTATCACCTGCAGTGAGAGACAAAATTTTCGTTCCCGACATCTCGTTTGCATGAGATGAAAATGTGTGTTTCTGTCCATCTGTGCCCCTGACAGATCGGAAAATTGAAGTCGCCATAGTAACGGCCACCACAGGGATACCGTGGTTGTTTCCGTCTATTTGGATACTGAGCCGAATATTTAAATGCGCAAGATAAGTGTATTTATAGATAAATGAAATAAAAAAATAACAAAAATGAATGGACGACATTGATAAAATAGATGAAAGGCTTTTTCAAAATTTTATGATTTTTCATGTGACATGAGGTATTTAGCTGTAAGTACACAAAATTTGAAGTCTCTGACTTATACAATTTTTGTGTACGGACTCTGTGACGGACAGATAGATAGAGGCCTGAGACGAATAAAGTTTCGTCAGATGAATGAAACCCTAAAAATTAGAGTTATTTGACTATATGCCTTCTAAGTGTCGAATAAATTTAGAAACAGGTGTTTTCGTAAAATCTTTTAAAGTAAATTTGTAATTTATAATATATGTCTATAATCAATTTTAAGGAATAAAAAAGCGGAAGTAAATTATTTGGAAGTGTAAATATTGATTGAAATCAGTTCAATGTAAAAACAGGTTAAAAATATTTACTTTAAGTGTGTATTCGCAAAAACGCTTTTTCACCTTCAACATCTTGAAATTTTCCGATACAATTTCAGACATATTTTTAAAAGTAGAAATATGAGACTGAGGGGATTTTTGAAGAGACGTATAACGTGCCGTGTGATGTTATTTTGAGTTCAATTCATTAGAATTTGATTTATGAACAATAATCTTCTCAGTATGCCACTTTTTTTCGTTCTCAAATCTCCAGCTTCGGAAAAATCTGTTCAAAATGTCGTTTTTGATTGCTTTTTTTGTAATATTTTCTGCATTTATCAAAGAATCGACAATTACGGCACCTTGAGTACTTTGTGAATAAGACAATTTTCCAGATTGATGGATATAAGAGCAAAAATGTATTTAAAAATAAATCGGAAAATAAGCAGTTTGAATCGAAATACACCCTTAAGTTTATCGCATATGAAATTTTGAGAGTTGGGGAAGAAAGAACTTCAAAATAAGGAATCTCGCCTAAAGATTCCTTATTTTGAAGATGGCCCAATCGGCCTCTTCTTTAATGAAGTCAGAATGATTGGATTTAAGTGTTAATATATTCACATTCAGACATTTCAATATCTATGCGAGAAAACCTGCTTTGAAAAAAAGGGGGAAAGTATTTTTAACAGAATAAGAGAAATATACCAGTCTTATCCCCCCCCCTTTTTTTTTCCATGAAAAACTTAGTCCGTTCGTTTTTAGAAATAGCAGCAAACCGTTGATTTTTCAATCTGGGAAAACATCTGACGTCGGTCATGTCACCTGCAGTGAGTGACAGAATTTTCTTTCTTGACACCTCGTTTGCATGAGATGAAAATGTGAATTTCCGTCCATCTGCGCCCCTGACTGATCGGAAGATTGAAGTCGCCATGGTAACGGCCACCACAGGCATACCCTGGTTGTTTCACCTCTATTTGGATACTGAGTCGATATATTTAAATGTACAAGATGAGTATGTATATAGATAATGAAAATTAAAAAAGCCCGCAATATTTGTCAATTTTATAAATGGCTCAGAGTGTTAAAATTATTAAATACTTTTAATTTTCTTCTATCTTTGCAAGAAAAAAGTATTGGATTATCGAAAATTTTCGAAATCCGGTTTTCGACGGATTTACACGTTTTAGGGGTCAGAGAACCCGAAAAATATGTTTTTACAAAATGTCTGTCTGAGAGTCTGGAGAGTCTGTCAGTGTGTGACAAATATACTGCGGGTGCTCTATCTCCAGAACTAATGCACGGAATTTCACAAAACTTTAGATTCTGTTAGACCTTGATATAAACTACAGCTGATTTACTTTTCGTGCATATCGCTCAATAGGTGGTACTGCCATGGTGCATTATTCGAAATTATTGCAATAACGCTACCTCAAGGACTAATGAGCGGAATTTCATAAAATTGTAGATTCTCTGAGAACTTAATAAAATCTATATTTCATTATTTTTTGGTGTATATCGCTCAACAGGTGGCGCTGCTAAGTTGCAATATTTTTTTATTTCCACAATGGCTGTATCTCAATAACTAGTGCATGGATTTTCATGAAACTTTATATTTTGTTAATACATAATATAACATGGTGCTGATTATGTTTTGGTGCAAATTGCTCAAGAGCTGGTGTATGCCATGGTGCATTATTCATGATTATTCCAACAGCTCTATCTCAAGAAATAGAGCACGAAATTTTTTAAAACTTCAGATTCAGTTAGTGCCTGATATAGATTAGCGTTGTTTAGTTTTTAGTGTAAACCGCCCAACAACTGGCGCTGCTATGCTGCATTTTTTTATGTCCGCAGTAACTCTAGCTCAAGAATTAATGCGCTGATTTACACCAACCTTCAGAGTTAGTACCTGATAAAAAATTGATCCTGATTAGTTTTTGGTGTACAGTCAGGGAATACAATCTGCCCCACTTAATGGGGAAACAGATAATTGCATACCCCGCTTATATGCAAAGAATAACTTGGAGCAGAAATTCTTCCTTTTAGGTTAATGTTCTCATTTTATCGTGTAACATTCTCTAGTTAATCGCATAAAATAGCTCCAATCTAGTAATACGGATTTTGTGAATTCCTGTGAATGCAATCAATGGAAAAAAATAACAACGGAAATATTTTCTTTTGTAATTATAGGTTTATTATCTATCAAACTGAAGAACAGAAATCATCGTGAAAGAATAAACTTCATTCTCTTAATTCTTGGAACCTCATGGGCGTGTCGATTTTCTTTTAAAGCTGGTCATACACATAGCAACTCAAGATGCCAGTGAAACTTCTTTCAAAATCCAGGAACGGTCAAGAGAATAAAAGAACAATATTTAGCACCGGAAGTGAAGAAAGCGATGTTCGAAAAAAGAAAAAACAAACTTATATAATTATCTTGTAGGCAACAAATAAAGCATAAATTAGCAAATAATAATAAAAAAAATACAGTAGGGATATAGATATCGAATAGTGATTTTGGCCGAATACCAAATGCCGAATATTCCGCTGACAGGTGAACCGAATACCGAATACTCGGCAAGCCGAATAGTAATTGTGCGGCCGAATACCGAATATTCGGCCAGCCGAATAGTAACTGTTAGGTCGGATACCGAATATTCGGCTTTCCAAATACTTTTTATATTTCAAAGTTCAAAGGTATTAAAATGTTACTTTTTAAACCAATTTCACATAATATTTAATAAAATAAACTTACGTTTTGATAAACAAGTTATAAGTACATTTTTAGAATTACATTTTTTATAAGTACATTTAGTATTGAAAAAAAAAATGCTTTGAGTTATTTAAGAAGGAAAATTATAAAACTTTATTATTAAAAAAAAAATTTAAAATATCATGGTCTCTTCTACGAATTAAAACAAACATTTTAAAACCAAAGAGAAATAGTACTGAAAAAAATGGGAAGAAAAACTCTCATAATTGTCCTTTTTAAATAACTCAAGGCAGATTTTTTTCAATATAAAGTACAAATACTTTCACCTTAATTCTGAATAAAGGAATGTCTAGCTGATAGTTTTTTAAACATGAATGGTGGCATTTTCCACCCTTCCCATCATATAATATTTTACAGAAATCAAAGCATGTAAGCTGTAAATACAGTTATGGTATCTTCCTATGTTAATGTAACAAACGAAAATACAAGTTTGACCTAGAGTCTAGAGTGAGGTGAAATACAATGCACTTATGACTCATTAAGTTGATTATGATTATGGTTTCATGAACAAAAATTGTCTGCCTTGATAGCTATTACTAATCTCAAAAGTTTTTCTTTCTTGTTTAAATACTTTTTTGGGAAAAGTAAGAAACAGATTATTTTCTAAACAAAATTTAGGAACTTGCATCTGTACATCATTTATATCTAAGGAAAATCCCAATTAATCACCGTTTTAATCCTTTTCATGGTTAATTTTCTTAAGCTATACTTTTCAAACAGCAAATAAATAATGTAAAAACATTCTATTTTATTTAAATATGATTTTGTTTCTAAATATTTTAAATATATTTATAAATTGACAGTTAAAAGTAGAAATTATGAAAAAATTTAAAAATGTGTTTTAAAAGGTTTTACTAAGCATTGGATTCGGCCGAATATTTAGCAGACGAAATAGTTTCATATTCGGCCAAGCCGAATATTCGGCTTAACCGAATATTTTAAAATTTCGGTAACATGGGTGAATAGGTCGAATACCGAATATATACTGAATATTCGGTACATCCCTAATTTAGATGAATTTACACTGAAATTTATTAATATTTTCATCGGTATTATTTTGAAAACAAAATTTTGTTAGTTTAGTTTTCTTTTAGTTTTCACTTAAATCGCTTAAATTATAACGAAACATTAAACCAGGTAACGTAAATAGAATTGTAATACTTCAGAGTTTGGTATATACAACGTTATATATAGAGAAATAATAAATTATTGATTCAAATTATTATTACAATGATTAATTTTTAACTTATTGTTCAGTGTTATTGCTCATTAACTTTTATCATATCTGTGGTATAGAATCAAATGATAACTTATACTAATAACTTTACTCCTCGCTTAAGTGTATAAACCGCTTAATTGAATACGATTTAATGGAATCAAATGTATGCAATTAACCCTTTTGGGTCCGAATTTTTTTCAGTTTTTCGAAAAAAATTACTTTTACGTTGATAACTTTAACACTAGCTATCCATATAAATTAATTAGTTTTTAACGAATATTTCATTGTCTGAATCTTAACAAATGCTGTTGTTTTGCGTAATATTCAATTCTAATTTATATGACAATAGCTAAGGAAGAATTTTTGGAGATGTTTAGAAAATATTGTATTACAATAAGATTTAACTTATATTATAACTCTCTAATACTTTTTGCGCTTTATTACACACGATTCTTTCAGGAAAGTAACTTTTATTTTAAATTTAATGAATGAAATGTATGTTTAAAATAAAAGAATCGAAAACGGCGCAAAGAAAATTCGAAAAATATTTATAATTATTATTATTACTAAATGCTGAAATATAAATGAAGTCATATAGTGAATGCATGGACATATACTAACATTACTACATGCAAATAGTAGCAAAAGTATTTCATAAATCAAAATAATACTCCATTAAAAGACATGTACTATTAATAGTACACCAGACCCGAAAGGGTTAAGAGGAATCGACTGTACTGACTGGTTACGTCATCTTGAATGAGTGACAGTTCTCTCTCTTCCCAGACATCACGTTTGAAAATTTGTTTTTCCCGTCCGCCTGCTGACTTTTCTCTGACTGATGGAAAGATTGCGGTCGCTATAGTAACAGACACTACAGAGACATTTTTACTTTCTTCTATCTTTACAAGAAGAAAGTATTGGATTCGTGAAGATTTTCGAAATCAATTTTTCGACGGATTTACACATTTTAAGGGTCAGATCAATCCGCAAAACATGTTTTTCACAAAATTTCTGTCCGTGCGTTTGTGAGTCTGAGAGTCAGTCAGTCTGTCTGTTTGTATGTGACAAAAATTTTATGGGCGGTCTACCAAGAAAAGCTGTTGCACGGAATTTCACAAAGCTTTAGATTCTGTTAGACCTTGATATAAACTAGATCTGATTAGTTTTTGGTGTATATAGTCCAACAAGTGGCGTTTTTTATGCTGCATTATTCACAATTTCCACAATAGTCATATCTCAAGAACTAATGGATGGATTTCCATAAAACTTCATATTTAGTTAGTACTTAATGTAACATGGTGCTGACTACGTTTTGGTGCAAATCTCTCAACAGGTGGTGCTGCCATGATGCATTATTTGTGATTATCACAATATTTTTATCTCAAGAACTATTGCACGAAATTTTCTAAAGCTTCAGACAGTTAGTCCTTGATATGCATTACTGCTGCTTAGTTCTTAGTGTAAATCGCTCTGCAGATGGCGCTGCTATGCTGCATTTTCATGATTTCGCAATAAATGTATTTGAAGAACTAATGCATGAATTTTCACAAAGCTTCAGATTCAGTTTGTACCTGAGATAAAATTGATCCTGGTTAGTTTTTGGTGTACATTATCCAGCATGTGGCGTTATTACTCAGATTTTTTTGTTAAAGATTTAGCAATAGTTCTATTTCAAAAACAATACACGGATTTTCATCATACTTTATATTCTGTTATAACTTGATATAAATTATTGCTGATTAGATTTTGGTTTAAAGCATCAAACCAATGCTACATTTTTCAGGAAGCATTAACATGCATAAAATGGAAAAAAGTTTTGGGGTTCACCCGGGATGTCTTTTGGGAAATTAGCGCATGATATTCAAATTCGCAACCTAAGTGTATAGATTAGAAGATGGAGGAAGGATAAGAATGCGTGATAATGAAAAGAAATATTTTACCAAAAAGAATGCTGCATAGGTTTTGCAATCAGATATGATAAAATTTAAGAAGAAACAGAACACTCTACGAAAAACAAATTTTCATGCAAGTAATCATTAGAAATTTATTGACTCAAAAATACAATGTATTTCAATGCAATCAGAGCCTGAACTTTTGTTCATAACTTTTAAACCTTTTGCGTCGAAGTACGCCTCTCAGGCACAGGAATAACTTGCACAAACTTATTCGGTTGACAGTATAGTTTTTCTTAAGAAGCATGTTTACTTGCACATTGATAACATGTGCAATAAACATTTACTAAACATGTACTTTTAAAATATAATGGTGTGAATAATATATATAAATATAATCATGCATATAAAGCTTGGTTGGCTGTTTGGCTGACACTTGACTAAAAAGGGTTAGTAACAAATATATTTTTTGAGTCAGTTTGAACAAGTGCATTGAGAAAGAGGCGATACCAGTACAAAAAAGGTGGGGAAAATGCAAAATAATTAGATCAGTAATACCATTTATATTATCTCTTGAATTATGAAATTTGTTATTGAGGTCCACCGTAATACTTACCCGTCATGGCTATGCATAGTAAAAAATCTGAAAATAAAACATGTGTAAAGTATTCAATAAAATGCACTGCAATTTCAAAATAAAATTTAAACGTATATTTAAATATTTTTTGTACACAATAATGATAGCACTTAATATTGAGAGCATTGTCCGTATTGGGTACAAGTACCTTATATGAAATATGCATTTTATTTTTTGAATAACACATGATGAGTCACTGGCATGAAATAATCGAGCTAGCCTTTTACTGCCTATTGTGACACTCGTTTTTTGTAGATGGAACGAACTGTCGAATGATGCGAGTATATTTAAAATACCCATTTGGTCGCTGGTTCAATTATTACTACTAATAATACTTAAAATTCTTTATATACAAATTATTTACACATTATATTTACATTTTAATTAAAGAAAAAGGATCCAGCGAACACACGATAGGTCCACTATGATCGCCGATAAAACAAAACAACAACAGCCGATTTTCAAATGTTGCCCAAACGGCAAACCTAAAGTACAAAAGAATGCGCCATGGAGGCGCGACATCCAAGGTTTTGGGGAAGCTGTGACAATATACTCGCATCATTCGACAGTTCGTTCCATTGGTCCGCTCGCCGGGAAGACTTTGGTTTTTTATTTCGACGCTTGTATTTAACCTCCTTGTTTATTTTGTATTGAAATGGCTTCATTAATTAGTTTGAATAGGATTAGAGGCTCATTAAAAGCCCAGGTAACAAGGTTAGAAAATTCTGTAAATGAAAAGACCGAAGAATTGTCCAGAATTCAAATTGAAACGAAAATCAAGACTCCAGAAAAACTGTCTACAAATATCGATGTTCTACGCCGAGATTAGATACTTGATACTTAATACACTTGATACTTAGAAATAAAATTGCCAATCGTTATGTTAAGGTTAATCCTAACTTTATTTAACCCTTTGCGGGGCGCTGGTTTCATAGATATACCACTTAATTTTAATTCCCAAATGCCATATTGGCACCAGAATTTTGTTAAAGAAAATTACGGTTTATTGAATGCGTGAAACATAGCGTTTTCTTATTTACAAATAAAGTTGTTTTCAAATTCCGGTGTCAGTCATTTATTTCAATACTTAAGCAACGAATTTGCTTTGCCCCGCAAAAGGTTAAAGCACATTGTGTAGTAGCTAGAGCATAACTTTATTATGCACAATCCTCATAAAAAAATTAGATATGTTTTAGTATAAAAATAACACAGAAATATCTAAGAAAAAATTACTTTTGGAAGGTGAATTTCTTTTTTTAAAAATTATACAGTTAGTTTAGCTTCTAAACAAATGCGAAGAGCTTAAATGAGACCTCTGGTGGCCAATATTTAATATACAAATGTTCTTGTTTAATGATCTAAACAAATAAAACTAGAATTAGCATAGATCCGAAATACAAATATGTCCAAGGTACACCACTCTCCACTAATCATTGCCTTATCTAATTATCGAATCTCTGAGATTCAAGAAGTCGGCTATTTCTAGGTATTTAGCGTGCCACTGTTGGCTACCACTAATCTATACATTAGTGTCAGTCCTAAATGTTTATACTCATAATTTTGGAATATTCTGTCTGACAACTATGTAACTTTGCAGTTAGAAACAATTCTAAGATTCTAATAATAATAATAATAATTTAAAAAAAAACTAAAAAACGAATTTTTCAGAGATTTTTCAATATCTACGCAAGAATACCTGCTACAGAATTATAAAAAAAGAGAAAGACAAACACATATTTAGAACAAACTTTAATGAAATACACACACACATATATATATGTATATTCCGGACAATTCATGCCGTTTGTTTATGAAAACAGCACCAAACCGTTGATATGGGAATACTTCTGACGTCAATCGTGTCACCTGGAGTGAGTGACAGTTCTCTCTCTCTTTCCTGACATCTCGTTTGCATGAGATGAAAATGTGTATTTCCGTCCATCTGCGTCCCTCAGTGATAAGGAGATTGCGGTTGCCATAGCAACGTACACCACAGGGATACCTTTTTTTATTTCACATCTGTTGCGAAATTGAAGACACGATATTCAAATTTGCAAGCTAAGTGTATATGTAGATGAGGGAAAAAACAAAAATAAAAAACAGTGTGTTAAAAGAATGAAAATATCTTACATACAGGTTATAGTTGAAAAATCTATATTTAATTTCAGTTCTATGATTTAGTAAATTGCTTTAAATCCGCCAGGTAGAATTTTGAATTTTCCAATTTATTATAAACTATTTCCAATATTTCCAATTCAACTGTGACGCTATTTTGAGATATAGATAGTTAAAATGTTGCAGATTTTGAAAATATGAATATTTAACAGATTAAATCTGTTAACAGAAACGGTGTAGTACTATATAATTTAGTTTACCCGTGTAGTACACTTTCATATTCCATAAGAAAACATTTGGGATAATATTGGTTAAATAAGATATTGTGCAATGAAAATGGACAAAAACGTAATTTTGATTGTACTTTGTGGCAACATGACAATGTAAAATAACACGGAACAAATAAATTTTAATAAGCTGGTAGTGTTATACGAACAGTTTATACTAAAAGAATTTTAGGATATTGTTGCTTGCCAAAGATATAGTACTTTAAAAATACTAGCGTTTCACTTTTCAGGAAAAATGGCATTCACAACCTTGAACTTTGACATTTTCTATAGAAGAAAGGAAATCTTTTCAGAGCTTCAAAATTGCACATTATTCATTACATATGATCTACTTCAACATAAAAAATCAAGCAAATCAAAAGAAACAACTATCAAAGTATCACTTTTTTGTCTGAATTTCTAAATAATGGCACTTAAATAATCTATTTCTAAAGATTTTTTCTCATTTCGCTTTCGATTCTCTGTGCGTTCCCACAGTACGTTTGCTCCGGCATCGTACGGATATGGATACTTTAAGAATTGTTGATACTTGTTACTTTTTAACAGACTTCAAAAAAAGAGAGGAGGTTATTAATTCAACGCGTATGTATTTTTTTTATGTATGTTCACCGATTAGGGGAAGATGGGGATACTGGAGCCATTTTTTAAATTTTAATTTTTTTAAAATTTTTATAATTTCTTAGAACAAAATAAAATATTGAAAATGAAAAATTGATATTTTTTCTTCAATTGAAAACCACTTTCAATTAATTTTGAACTATTTTTCTATGTCTAATAAATTTTTCCTTTTTCTTTTACATCGTGGCTCAAGTATCCCCATGGAGGGGATATTTGAGCCAGATGTCACATTCGCACCAGTATTTTGCAAAGGAAAAAAACAATTTACAATATACGTGAAAAAATGCATTAAAACTTTTCGAAATAAATTTGGTCGAATTTTCTGGTGTCGTTGTGACATTTCAGAATTAAAATTATGTGGTAGAAAATTCTACCAGCAGAGCTCAAAGGGTTAATCACCATATTTTCAAAATGATACCAAGGTATGTGATTTCTTTTTTACATGTTCAGAACTATAAATATGTTACCATGTTGCCAGTTTTAGAAAGAAAAATTGATCAACTGTAGAGATAATAGGGTGGCTCAAGTATCCCCACTCTCCCCTACTTCGAAACTATGTAACCGATTTCTGTTATTTTTGTTTTAAATGAAAGAGTATGCTCTTGAATTGGTACCACTCCCGTTGCATCGAAATTGATTCAGTACTTTTATAGTAATTAGTCAGAAACTAAAAAAATGGCGATTTTTCATTAATTAAAACTGTTGAATAAGTTCGCTGAATGGAGTGCCGACAGAATGGCCGAGTAGTCTAATGTGCCAGATTTAAGCTCTGGTTTTCGAAAGAGATCGTATGTTCGAACCACAATCCTGACGTACATGTATACAATAACTTTTTCCGTATTAAAATTTTTTCATACATATTTTACAAATTAAATACTAATTATGCTATTAAGAATATTTTATAGTTAACCGTTAGCACAGAGTATCAGAGATCTTTTATCAACTAAATACTTTATCACTGAAAAAGTACTAAAATAATAGATTTGCGAAAAGTAACATGACTTAGAATAAGTTCACCAAATAGAGCGAGTCAGGATAGCCCAGCGGTCTACTGCACTACTGCAAAGTAAAAAAGAACTTTTTTTACAGAATAATTAATAAGAAATTAAGCAAAGAGCATTGTATTTACCATGCATTTTGTTAGATTTACGTACATTAAATTGATTTTTTGGAGTCGGTGGCAGCCAAGCCAAATTAAATGTAGTTATTCAATATTAGAAACTTAACTTTAATTTTGAACTTGGCCTGGCTGGCACCGACTCCAAAAAATCAATTTAATGTACATAAATAAAAAAAAAAAACGCATAGTAAATACAATACTCTTTGTTTAATTAATTATTAACTATTCTTTAAAATAATCATTTTTTACTTTGCAGTAGTTTTTGAAGTCGGTTCTATTTTTAGTAAAAAAGTTTTTACACAACTGTTATTCTTTACTATCATTATACTTATTTTAGTTGTAGCTTTTGCACTACAGTTATACTAACAATTCTTTTTTTCTTATGATGCGCTATACCATTTCGACGGGTGGCGAGTAGTCAGGGAAAAACACAGTCAAAAAAAGAGGAAACTACCAGTGTATTCTTATAGAAATTTTTTCCAATAATATCAAATGATTAAAGAAAGCGAATTTTCTCAATAACAAAATATTGGTATTTAACACCTTTTTTGACTGTGTTTTTCCACTTGGCACCCTGATTTCTTATACATAAGGCGTGGAGATGCCTTGCAACTTAGTAGCCATTGGAATTCTCTACTGTTCTATGTTCATTGGACAAATAAATAAATGTACATTTTTCGAATAGCAGTCTGAATATAATGTAAAAATAATCTGACAAGAATATAATATAAAAATAATCTGAAAAGTGACAGCCTTGTTGTGTACAATAGGCTTTAAGTTATTGGTGAAATAGCAAAAATGTCTAAAATAACTTATAAATGTTTAAGAAGACTCCTATGGTTGCCTGATTTTTTCAATTTTCTTATATCAGGCTAGCTGATGATAATTGCAGATGAATATTTAAAAGTTAGTTTCAGAAAATCAACTAATCATCATCTGCCGAAGAGTAGAGAAATTTAAAGACAAATTTCGATTCAGAATTGTTTTAATTCAACTTTTTGTTTCCAAATTTTTAAATTCATTTCAATTTTATTTGTCTCCACAGAACTGCTTTGGTGCTAGTGCTGTATGATTGGAGTACCTTTTATTCAAAATAAGTTCTAAGATTTTCTAATAGTTACCTTTGCTTAATGTAATGGTAATGAGTGAATGATTAAACTAATGGATAATTACTAAGCAATTGTTTTAACACAATCAAATTGATTGGTAAAGTTATCATACAAATTGAATATTTCCAACTGAGTGAAAAAATACCCAAGCCGACAATCGAATCCAGATCCTTGTTGTTGATTGTTTATTCTGTTAAACTGTTTACACGGCAGATTAGATGTTATTATTACGTTATCCTTTATGCAAACGATAACTCTATTACGTTAGCAGCATATCTGGAACAGCAGCAGTTGAATAAGGCTAAAATAGATTTAAGAAATCATAATATTAAAATAATTCTGGAGTCTGCAAAAGAAAACATATCCAGCCGTTTAAAAAAAATCAAAACACATTTATTCCACAGAAACAAGACCCCCCCCCCAAAAAAAAAAAAAAAAAAAATTAACTAAATATGTCAAAATACAAAAACAAAACTTTGCTTAATATTTACATTAAATTACAGTTACAGCGCGCAGGTCTAGATGCCATGAAATAATCAAACAAAATCTCTGAAGATATGACAGTTATTACTAATAAGGTTAGCTGAGCGAAATATGTTTGCCTGTTCGCCGGTTGTCAGATCACGTAGATTAAACGGTAGAGCATTTGCATTCGTTAGTCAAGGATTTGAGTTCGATTCCTTGCTTGGGCATTTTTTTGCTCACTTCGAAATATTCAGTTTGTACGAAGATAATCAGTGGTAAAAAGGGGTAAATATTTTGAATAAAAATTCCGAATTCTGGTAATACTGTTAGTAGTCCTAGTCATGTGCAAGAATTTCTTCACTTCATTCACAATTGTTAATTTCAGGTTATTTTACACATAATAAATTGGAAAATTTCATTTTATAACACTACTTTACAATGTGATGTGGAAAAATTTTTGACTACTTATGTAAAACATTTTTCTACTTAACGTTTTCGGTAACTATTGTATTTTGCATTTTTTATATAATAAAAAACGATGAAGCGTACTTATTTGTCACACACACATAAAATTTAGACGGAAAAAAAGCAATGCCATTAAAACAACTATGTTGAATGATTAATTTTCACATAACTGCTACATTAAAAATGCATCCCTAAAAAATATTATAATATGTATATACATATATATATGATCGTAGGAAAGTGATGAAATGATCATAGAAAAAACACCGGGTGAAACGACGACAAGACCGGATCATTACATGACGCAGCAGAATAATGTAGAATCACTTGTCTCAGTTAAACAAATAAGCGAACTTTCATATAAGTCGTGGCTTGAATACAGAGGCAGATGGGTGAATTTATTGGGTGATTTCACGATTAGAATGTAAGATATCAAGAAATACGTTACATAAATCTTTATTGCTGTCCAATTTCACACGGCTACTCCTCACAACATTCCAATCTCCAGTAATACGCGTCTCACGAAATAGAGAGCATCAATTTAAATCACTTCTTGAGAATAAATACAAAAATGTTCTTTATGCAACCACTTCTGTCAACAATACATGGAAATCCACAAACAGCTACCTTCCAACTCCGTATTACATTAATTTTAAAAGGAAAATAAAAAATATGTCCTTGAAATAACACAGCTTGGAACACATCACAACTCAAAGAACAATCGATAACAAACTGATACTTCATGGGGATTAATTTAGCAGTTAAGAGAGCAGTGAATTCTGATCTTTTTTCCGCGCGTTTGGGAGTTTTAATTGCACTATACAATCCTGCCCGGGATAAAGCTGACGTAAACATGTAAGATAAGCATGGAAAGTCCAATCAACGGAATCAGAAGGCGTGGATAGAAACTTTCCAACCACTTCATTGGTTAGTAGGAGGAGATTCATGTTCGGATTCTTTCCCAAATCGTGATAGCTTACAAAATTAAACAGAGGTAAAAAGTCCGTAACCGCAATGCATTATGGAATCGCCCAAACGATGTTTTAATAAAATATTAGAAATAAAGCCTTTGACAAGTGTTTTTTATTATAGAGAAAAATGGGAGAAACGGACTAATAGAATAGATTTAATATTTCGAAATAAGATATTGACATTTAAACAATACAATTGAGTTCTTTTTAGAAAAATAAATAATATATTACGCTGAATTAAGGAAAACGGGAACTTTAGTCGATAATTAAATATTAGTAAACAACTGAAACATAAATAAAAATATATTCTTATAAGAATTTAATGCGAAATCAAAACGAAAAAAAGGCGACTTTTTTTTTATTATTACATATATTGTAATTGTATTAATAAATATCGTGATTATCGTTATAATGTCGTGATTGTCATAATATGTGCACAAAAAAAAAAAAAAAAAAAAAAAAAAAAAAGTCAATATAAACAGGAAACATTTCATTCATCAGTGCAAATGCTACATATTTTTTCTTTCCTTCATTTCACCATCTGACAAATTTCTCCCACAAATTTCGTCTCTATCTACATTACATGCGTCGCATTGCATATTGTGGAAATCAGCAAATATTTCTTTTCCAGAATTCTGCAAAACTATCACCTTTTTTTTTTCCCTTTTCTTTTATATTGCTAGTTTCTGAGACAGGTTTGGCCAATGCAAATATTTCACCACATCAGCGCTTGTTGCATGTATGTATGTATCAGCATATAATTCTTTGTGAGTTCCAATGGTGCGGTTTTCTGGACCATTGGAACCGTTGCTATGACAACAGTATAACGAATTATTTCGGATGCTATGGATATTGGGAATTATTTTTTTCACTTTCCAAACGTCACAAGAAATAAAGTTAAGCCTTGGATTTTTTTTCTTTTCGAGTCATTTGTTGTAGATTTCTATGTGGAATAAAAGTAAAAATAGTAAAAACAACATTATAATGACATTGTAAAACTATGCAATACTAAAACTATCAAACTTTTGAATATATAACATTAATTTATTATTAATATTTAGATAGATTTTAATTTCCTTGAAGTATTTTTTAACTCTTACAGGGGCAAAGTACTTCCAATGGTAAAATGTTAAAGTAAAAGTATGAATTTACAAAAAAATATATTTGTAAAAACGAAAAAACTATATTTTTACACATATCGTAAGCTTAAAAATTTAATCCTAAAATTCTGGTGTCATAGTGGCGTTTTTGAATTAAAATTAAATGGTTTTATAAATATATCACTGCAATTCAAAGAGTTTAAACCGTAGATGAAAACATCTCTTAATTATTCTAGTGTCTGATCCAAAATTTGCATGCTCAAACCGGAAAGAAAAAAAAAAAAGAAAATATTCTTTTTCTGCGAAGTACTTGTCTAATTTCTTTTTGAAATTTTCGATTAAATAAAATTTCCGCTTGAAAACATATTCATCTTGGATCAGACTTCGTAATTAACCCCTTCGGAACGGTGGCCTTTAACGAAATTTTTAATCTTTTGTCACCGATTCTTAAGGGTGTATTCGAAAAATCACTTTTCCACCTTCAACAGCTCGAAATTTTCTGATACAATTTCAGGCACATTTTTAAAAGTAGAAACATGAAACTTGCTGAGGGGATTTTTGAAGAGACGCATAAGGTACCGTGTCATGTCATTTTACGCACAATCCATTGGAATTTGATTTATAAACAATAACTTCTCAGTATGACCCTTTTCTTCGTTCCCAGATATCCTGCTTTGGGAAAATCGGTGCAATATTTTCTGCATTTATCAAAGAATCGACAATTACGGCAACTTGTGTAATTTCTGAATAAGACAATTTGTCAGTTTGATGAATTTGAGAGCAAAAATGAATTTTAAAAATAAATCGGAAAATAAAAAGTTTGAATCGAAATATAGCCTTAAAAAAAGAAATTTGTGCCTTATTGAATCGAAAAAATGCTATGCCTAAATAAGTCAAATTTTACAATAAAAATTTACTAATGGGAAAGGATTCTCTTGCGGCACATATATCGGTCACTTGTCCCTAAGCGGTTAACTCTTTCCGGCACACTGTGCCCATTCTGGTGTATACCTAATTTTAATTCCAAGCTTGCAAACGGCACCAGTAATATTTTAGTAAAATTTTGCTTTTACAATAAAAGCTTAAATTAACGAAATCAAAATATCTAAAAAATCAGTTGTGAATTACGGTGTCAGTCGATAATTTCTCATTTTACTAACAGATTTTACCCGTGCCGGAAAAGGTTAAGAGATATTGGCATCTATGTTTAATTAGATTATCATATTAATTAACCATAATTCAGTAATAAATGCCATTATAAATTAATTATTTTAATAATAGCATTTTTATTTAAACTGTTTTGTTTAAAAAATACTAGATGAAATTGTATAAGAACTAATTATGTCTATTTATATACAGTGGTCAAAAACCACGTTTGAAGTGAATAATTCAATAAATTAGTGTTAAAAATAAATTAAAAAAAGTAATACTATAAAACCAATAAATTTTGCTCATTTTAAATTCCACAATTACAAAAAGTTGCATTTTGTGTCAACAGATGCTGCTGCATTGCTTCAACGTATAGAAAATGCTTATGACGCAACACTTGTCACACAAAAAGACCCGATGATAATGTTAAGTCTATGGCGACGTTCTTTTCAAATATCTCGCTCAAATTTTAATAACTGGCTGGGAATCGAACTCAGATCCTTTGCTTACAAGGGCAATATTTTACTGTTTAAGCTAATTATACGACAACGAGTGCGCATTTTTCTTTCAGATAAACTTTTTGGTCATAACACCTGGTCTATCATTAGACAGATCTACAGAATGACGTTATATGGAATTCCTTTACCTGCGGTTTATTCTGTCGAGCTGTCTAAATGACAGACCAGTTGTTGTGACTAATAAGGTTAGCTGAATGAAAAATGCCCAAATAGATTAAACGGTAAAGCATTAGCTTGTAATCCAAGGATCTGGATTCGATAACTAGCCTGGGCATTTTTTCACTCAGTTGAAAATATTCAATTTTTATTATAATTTAGCCTTAAAATAAGTATAATGTTAAAAATGTCTTTAAAAAATGTTTTGGAGTCGCGATAATAAGAAATGATGAATAATTGATACTGATGAAATTTCCTTTTTATGGAAATAAAAATTGTAAAAATGGCGATGTAAAACATTCTGTAGCTTTAAAAGAACTTTATTTCATATTTTATTCAAAAATTCAGAGACATTCTCAACTAGTAGATTCTGAAGTTTAACAGTAGTACAGCATGCATTCTAAAATGTCGAGCATTACAACAGCCATATTTTCCTATGTAGAAATTTACGAAAACAAAGTTAAATTTCCATAAGTTTTGCTAAAGATTGACATAACTATCTATAAAAATTTTACGTTCGTATTCAAATCGTATAAAACACTTCGACCGAGAACAATTTCCGTTTCAGAAAAATCCGAATAACTAAAGAGAATTCCTATTCTGATGGGTTTGATTGAATCATGTTCCGAAATTTCAACAGTTTAGGGAAAAGAATATTGAGTACATTCCTAGGAATATGAAAAGCACAAAGAGAAAAAAAAAGAAAATAGAATTCTTCTTCTTTTACCCTTTTTTAAAATTACTTTCTAAAAGCATTTTAATTCTGCATTTTTGGCGTTCTTTTACCTTCCTAACTGTTGGACTACGGTAGTGGAGTCGTCCTAAAACTTTTCGAATTCGTATTCTTCTGTTTAGTACGGGCCTGGAAATATTTAGCTGAAATAAAATAAGTTAAAAGGAAAATTTCCGAATGAAATAAGAACTCTATTTTTGTTTTTTTGTTAAGATGCTACAAACAATGCATAAATAAATAAAACTTGGAGCTAAAATAAGTAAATTATTGCTCACAAATTTCATATTTTCTTGACTGATACATTAAAGATTTTCTAGATTTCGATTGTTGTTTTGAAACTTTAAAAGAAATAACTTTTGTTTAATCCAATTTAAAGTTTACTTTACATATATTTTATTTAAAATGTGGTAAATATACGCTCTGAAAAATAAAAATATGCTATTTTTTAGAATATAAAAATTTTAACACTATTTCTTTAATATTGGATTATTGTGTTACATTTCAAAAGATTTTCTTCACATCAAATGTGATGTTCATAAAAATGTGTAATTAAATAATACAAATTTTTTGTTGCAGGCTTTCAAATTTACTTTATAGTTTGTGTAAATGTTTTACTGCAAGATTTTTAACTAACTATACAATAATTTATTAATAAATGACGGAATCAGAATATACGTGCAGATTATCAAAAATTTAAAGGAGCCAGTGGCATCTAAACCCAAACAATCCTGTCGCAACATTGTGAAGAAAACGCATAAAAGCAATAGTGTTTATATGGGTAAAAAATTCCGGAACTTAAAGTGAATCACATTCTACCTAGGTACAAAAGAAATACAGACTAATTGCATCAAATGTAAATAGTTCATTTAATCACACAACTTTTTTTAATTTGGATATAAATTAAGTTTTATATAAATCTTAAACTATGTACAGTCAGAAGATAAAGTTGAGCAAGATAGAGATAAAAAAGACACATGTCTAAGGATCGCAGGAAAAACACCAATTTTTTCAAAGGATCGAAGAAACAAAGGGAATTTCTCCAAAAGATAGCAAAAGGAAAGGAAATTTTGCCAAAAGATCACAAAAAAACGAAAGAATCGCGTAAAAAAAGCAACTTTTGTTAGCGCGTCAAGAAAACAACGTGAATTTCGTAAAAGAATCTCTATAAAACCCCGAATTTCGTCAAAAAATCGTGAAAAAAAACCCCAAAAAACGCGCGCTTTTTGTCAGATAATGGAAAGGAAAAAAAAGAAAACACGATTTTCGTCATATGATTGCGAGAAAAAAGCGAAATTCGTAGAAGAATGGTGTTTGAGGCATGAAAAATTAGTCACCAAATCAAAAAAATTAGTTGTCAACTGGCGACTGGCAACCATGAATCTGCACCTATAACTCAGAACAATACACTTATTTTATACAGAATTTCATTATTTTAATTTTTGCATCAATCTTTTCATACAAGTTTCTTTCCCTGATAAATTGTATTGTGTTTTATTCTGTCAATACTGCATCCGCAGTTCAGGATAAATCTGCAATTCATCATCTTGTCTATCAAAATTATAGTCTGTGTTGGAAATTTTAAAACGTTGACTCAGCACACTGTGAATAAAAAGAAAAGTGCCCATTTAAACTGAAGGCATTACACTCGATGGATATTTACACTAATTGTGTATTATACTCTTATTTCAAAAAGTAATGAAAGTCGAAAAAAAAAAAAAATCGACACAAACAAACAAAAAGGACCTTTTAGCTAAATTAACATGCTGAGTGCCAAATCTATTTTGCGTCTTTCCTTTTGGGTCTCGAAATAAAATTCCCCTTACATAATCTAAAAAAAAAAAAAAAAAGCCACGTTTTGTGATACCTGCGAAAGACAACCATTTTTATGTTTACTGTGTTTTTTTAAAAACCCTTTAAAATTTTTTGGTAAGAAATATTTCATACATTCATAATACACATCTTAAAAGTAACTTAAAATTTATAACTGTGTTTGGTCTGGCATTATGATGTTGGAAAACAAAGGAATCTCCTATGGCTGCAGCGTAAAGCATCACATTAGGCTTAAGTATCTCATCTTCATGCCTTTAGGCCGTCAAAGAACCATTCCGATTGATATGCATGTCTGTACGTCCACATATGCTGATTCTAGCCCATACCATCAAACCACCTCGTCCATATTGCGACCTTTCACGAACGAATAGGGGTTATTTCGAGTGCCCCTTACACTCCATACCAACACACGTCGGGTGACACACTTCAGACTGAATCGGGACTCATCTGTAAACAGCGCTTGGCTCCAATCATTTTGCTTCTAATATCGATGCTCAACAGCTCATCTTCTTCGGGCCGCATGGTGGCTTGAGGTCAACGGGATGCAGACCATTGGCATAATGACCTCAATGATGAAGCCTGTTACGTATTGTTTGGCTGGACAGTGGTCAGAATTCCTGTTGCCATGAGCAACTGTCTTTGCAGCTGAGTAGTATTGTCTGCTCTGTTTGGACGAGCTGCTAATGGTCTATATCGGTCATCAGTTGCTGTTTTAGCGCGTGGCGTACTTTACCCTGGTCAGCGTCTAACATTCCCTGTTTCTTGGAATCGATTCCATAGCCTTGTAACGACTTTTGGCAACTTCAACAATGTCCGCACGACTTTGTTGTGTTTGCCAAAGTTTACCTATAATATTCAAGTCTATCTATAATACGCCATGCCAAGGATTCTGGTAAATCACATTTTGAGACATTTTCAAGTTACCTTTTCTGAAAAATAAATAACAAAATAAATAATTATAATAATCTAAGCAATTGAATTTCAAAGTTAAGGCAGTGAAACAGGCGTTTCTGCAACATCGCGATTTTTACCCGTATGTTCTTTTTCTATTTTTCGATGTCAAGAACTTCGATTTGCATATAAAGGATTCTTCGTTGTGCTTACCAAAGCGAGTAACGTAACTGGTAAATCACGTTTTTGAGACATTTTCAAGTCACACTTTCTCAATAATAATAATAATAATAATAATAATAATAATAATAATAATAATAATAATAATAATAATAATATGAGCAATTGAATTTCAAAGTTAAGGCGGTGAAACAGACGTTTCTGCAACATCGCGATTTCTACCCATATGTTCTTTTCCTGGTTTTTGATGTCAAGAACTTTGATTTGCATATAAAATATTCTTCGTTGTGCTTGCCAAAGTCTACCTATAATGTTCAAGTCTACCTATAATACGCCATGACAAGAATTTTGATAAATCACGTTTTTGAGACACTTTCAAGTTACTCTTTCTCAAAAATAAATAAATAAATAAAAATAATAATCTGAGCAATCGAATTTCAAAGTTAAGGCAGTGAAACAGACGTTTTTGCAACATCGCGATTTCTACCCATATGTTCTTTTCCTGGTTTTTGATGTCAAGAACTTTGATTTGCATATAAAATATTCTTCGTTGTGCTTGCCAAAGTCTACCTATAATGTTCAAGTCTACCTATAATACGCCATGACAAGAATTTTGATAAATCACGTTTTTGAGACACTTTCAAGTTACTCTTTCTCAAAAATAAATAAATAAATAAAAATAATAATCTGAGCAATCGAATTTCAAAGTTAAGGCAGTGAAACAGACGTTTTTGCAACATCGCGATTTCTACCCATATGTTCTTTTCCTGGTTTTTGATGTCAAGAACTTTGATTTGCATATAAATGATTCTTCTTCTGTTTCCTCTTAGGCTTTAAATTATGGATGATATGTTACTTATCGGTGTAAGTATTTGCGTAGGAAGAACAGGAATTAGGTTATTCCAAATTTTTGAATGTAATGATTGTTTAAACATGTAATGTATTTAATGATAGTTTCGTATAAATATAAGAACATATAATAGTAATAATAATAAAAATACGACTATTTGGATGTAAAGAATAAGGTACTGAAAGAAAAAAAAGTTCGGTTTGATCAAAAATAATAACAATATCAAAAAGCAGCTATTCCTTTCCAAAGAAATGTCTCACCATATCAAAAACCAGACCTTTTCCACTTCATATGTGTTCCAAGTTGTTTATTTAGATAGCTTTTCTTTTTACATTTTGTATAAAAATAGTTACATTCTGTTACAATAATCTTGAAAGACTGGAAAGTGTTTCATAATATATGATCGATATATGATATTTCTTTCTAGCTTTTTTCCATAGTCTGCATTATTCTTTAGATTCAATAACCAGTGAAAAATTATAACCTGTTGTATAATAAAATCATAAAAGTATCTTTATCTTCTCGTAATATTTTCAAAAAAAAAAAAAAAAAAAAAAACTAGTTGGATGTGTCAATTCCAAAAATTTCTTCTATCTCATAAGTACATTTTAATATTAAAAAAAAAAAAAAACCTGGTGACCCCAAAGTTACCCACTATCGAATTTCCTCGAACATTTGACCTAGCCTAATGAGATTCTGGTATCCGAAAAGCCTTAAACGCAAAATTTAATTAATATTCTGAGAAAATGAGCTTAGTAGTGCCTCATATTAGGTAATTTATACTAAAACCTAATAAGCATCTATTGATGTCAAGACCTAACAGAATCTGAAATTTGATGGAATTTCGTCCATTAGTTCTTGAGACATAGTTATAAAAAAATTGCAAAACGTAGCACAGCAACACCATATCTCGGACAATTTATGCCAAAACGTAAAAAAGCGTCAAAATTATGTTATGGTGTAAAAGAATCTGAAGTTTGATGAAATTCTGTGCATTAGTTCTTGAGATATAGTAGTTTAAAAAAAAACCGTGTAAAATATAGCACAGCAGCACCATCAGTTGAAGGATTTATAACAAAACGTAATCATCGTGTAATTATGTTATATGTCATTTTGTAACAAAATCTGAAGTTTGATGAAATTCTGTGCGTTGGTTGTTGTGATATAGCTATCGAAAAAATCGTGAAAAATGCAGCATAGCTGCACCACCTGTTGCAAGGTTAATACCAAAATGTAATCAGCGTCTAATTATGTTATATATTCTAGTGCAACAGAATCTAAAATTTTATGAAGTTCTCTGCATTAGTTCTTGAGATATAGCTATCGCAAAAATCGTGCAAAATGTAGCATAGGAGCGCCACCTATAGGGCAGTTCACACCAAAACCTTATCAGCGGCTATGTATCTCAAGGTATCGCGGAACCTGAAGTTTGGTGAAATTCTGTGCATTAGCTCTTTAGATATAACTATCATGAAAATCATGAAAAACGTGGCATAGCAGCGCCGCCTGCTGGCCAATTTACACCAAAACGTAATCAGCGTCTATATATGTCAAGGGGTCACAGAATCTGAAGTTTGAAATTCTGTGCATTAGTTCTTGAGAAATAGCAATCTTCAAAATCATGAAAAACGTAGTATAGCAGCGCCACCTGCAGGTCAATTTTCACCAAAAACCAATAGGCACTAATTCATATCAAGGTCTAACTGAATATAAAATTTCATTAAATTTCGAGCATTAGTTCTTGAGATAGAGCGCCCACAAATATTTTGTCACATACAGACAGACGGACAGACTCACAGACAGACATTTTCTAAAAATAGTCAAAACGTGTTTAGGACCTTCTAAAACGTATAAATCCGTTGAAAACCGGAAGTCGAAAATTTTCATGAATCCAATACTTTCTTCTTGTAAAGATAGAAGAAAGTCAAAAGCTTTAATTTTAAACGCTTTCGCCGTTATTTAGTGTTTTAAGTTGTTGAATGAAAGCTTCAATATTCCAAATCATCTTTAGAATTCATCTTCCTTCTGTTTCACTTGCCCCCCTTTTTTTTTTCTTTTTTACCACTTTTTCTCCAGTTTCTCGTTTCGAAATTCTTTTAAAAAGAAAAACGACATACAAAGTTAAAAGAAAAAATGTTGTCTGCTTTATGTAAATTTGGGATATTAGATCGAAAAATGCTGCGTTTGCATTCTAAAATCAACTTATGGAAGGGTGAGCCAAAGAAAATGGGAGTTCAGTGGATTTATACGTTAGAAAAAATATTTCATAGTCTCAAAGACGTGATAATAAAGATTTGTCAGTTCAAGGAAAATATATACACCTTTAATATGCATAAATGAATGCTATTAGCTTCGAAATAATATTTTTTCTATCTTTTCTTTTCATTTTTATCGTTCCAATATTTTACTAGGAAATTTTTTGTACTTTTTTTTCTAATTGTACCGAGAAATTTAACTTTTTTTTTGGGCTGAGGAAAATTTTAGAAATATTTTCAAGTGGTGATTGCTTTTTCAGCAGAGGTTCATTTCAAGTGAGATGAGGATATGTGCTTCATTTGTTTCAGTTGTTTAGGATTTAATTAAACAGTTTGGTAAAAATTTTCTTATGAGTTTTAAATTAAGCATCTGGTATAAAAGTAACCATCAAAATAAATTTTAACTCTGAAAAAAAAAATACATAAGTATGCGTATGTGTTACTTATTGTATGTACCTTACTTAGTATATTGTAAAACTGGAAAGTGTTTCATAGTGCATGATCGATGTATGATTTTTCTTTGAAGTTTTTTTTCCCTAGAATCTGCATTATTTTTTAGGTTCAATAATCAGTGGAAAATTATAATCTGTTATAAAATACATTCATAAAAGTATCTTTTCCTTCTCGTAATAATTTCCAACAGAAACTATTTAATTATATACGTCTTCCCCGTTATTTCGTTTTTAAGTTGTTGGATGAAAGCTTCAATATTCCAAATCTCCTTTAGAATTCATCATCTTTCTCTTTTGTTTGCCACCCCCCCCCTTTAACGCTTTTTCTCCAGTTTCTTGCTTTGAAATTCTTTTAAAAAGAGAAATGAAATACAAAGTAAAAATAAAAAAGTGTTCTGTCTGCTTTGTGTAAAATGGGATATTAGATCGAAAAATGCTGCGTTTGCATTCTAAAATCAACTTATAGGAGGATGAGCCACAAAAAATGGGAGTTTAGTGGCTTTATAAGTTCAGAAAAATATTTCATAGTCTCAACGACGTGAGAATAAAGAATTGTCAGTTTAGGGAGAATAAATACACCTTTAATATGCATAAACCAATGCCATTAGCTTCAAAATAAAGTATTTTTTTCTCTTTCATTTCATTTTCATAGTTTCAATATTTTATTAGGAAATTTTGTACGCTTCTTTTTTTTTTTTTTAAGTTTGTATTGAGAAATTTAGCCTTTTTTAGGGCTGAGGGAAATTTTAGAAAGATTTTTAAGGGGTGATTGCATTTTTAGCGGAGTTTCATTTCGAGTGAGATGAAGATATATGCTTCTTTTATTTCAATAGTTTAGAGTTTAATTAAACAGTTTCGTACAGAGTTTTTTATGGGTTTTTTACTAAGCATGTTGTATAAATTAACAATCTAAATAAATTTTAACTCAAAACAGTATAAAAAAATAATAAAAGAAATAAATAAATAAAATAAAATAATAATTATAATAGATATTTATAAGTTAGTTTATATATATTATTTATTATATGAAGCTTATTCAGCATATTGTAAAAACGAGAAAGAAAGAAATTCATACTTAAAGAATAAATTATGAAATCTTTTCCAATATATTCAGAATGATGTAACAAAACTGAAACGCTTAAGAAGTTAAAATATTATGTTTAATTCAACAATATGGAAATGCATAATATCATGTTTCATAACGTATTTTCGATACATGATTTTTCTTTCTAGTTTTTTTTTTCTGTTTTCAGCATTATTCTTTAGAAATAATAATCAGTGAAAGATTTTAACCTATTATATAATAAATTCATAAAAATATATTTATCTTCTCGTAATTTTTTCCAAAAGAAACGCTCTTATACTATATGCCGCCGCCGTTATTTCGTTTTTTAAGTTTTTGAATGAAAGCATCAATATTCCAAATCTTCTTTAGAATTCATCTTCTTTCTTTTTCGGTTATCTTTTTTTTCTCTTTTTTAATGCTATTTCTCTAGTTTCTCCCTTTGAAATTCTTTTTAAAAGGGAAACGAAATACAATTTTTTTTTAAAAGTGTTCTGTGTGCTTTATGTAAATTGGGATATTGGATCGAAAAATGCTGCGTTTGCATTAAAAAATCAACTTATAGGAGGTTGACCCAAAGAAAAAGGGAGTTCAGTGGATTTAAGCGTTGAAAAAATGTTTCATAGGCTCAACGACATGAGAATAAAGAATTGTCATTTCAGAGAGAAAATATACACCTTTAATATGCATAAATCAATGCTATTAGCCTCGGTATAAAGTATTTTTTTCTCCCTTTTCTTTTCATTTTCATCGTTCCAATATTTTATTAGGAAATTTTGTGTTTTTTTCTTCAGTTTGTATGGAGAAAGATTCAGCGGATGTTCATTTTAAGTGAGATGAGGATATGGGATTCTTCTATTTCAATAGTTTAGAGTTTAATTAAACAGTTTGGTAAAATTTTTTTTATGGGTTTTATATTAAGCATGTGGTATAAAAGTAAACACTTAAATAAATTTTAACTCCCCCCCCCCAAAAAAAAAAGAAAAAAAACTTATTTATAAGTATGCGTATGTGTTATTTATTGTATGTATCTTGCTTAGTATATTGTAAAACTGGAAAGTGTTTCGTAGTGTATGATCGATGCATGATTTTTCTCTCTAGTTTTTTCCCCACAATCTGCATTATTCCTTAGATTTAATAACCAGTGAAAAAATATAACCTGTTATATAATAAATTCATAAAAGTATCTTTATCTTCTCATAATATTTTCCAAAAGAAACGCTTTAATTCTATACGCCTTCGCCGTTATTTCGTTTTTAAGTTGTTGAATGAAAGCTTAATTATTCCAAATCTTCCTTAGAATTCAACTTCTTTCTCTTTCGCTTGCCTTCTTTTTTCCTTTTTTTAACGCTTTTTATCCAGATTCTTGCTTTGAAATTCTTTTAAAAAGAGAAACGAAATACAAAGTGTTTTGTCTGCTTTATGTTAATTGGGATATTAGATCAAAAAATGTTGTGTTTGCATTCTAAAATCAACTTATAGGAGGGTGAGCCAAAGAAAATGGAGTTCAGTGGATTTATATGTTGAAAAAATATTTCATAGTCTCACCGACGTGAGAATAAAGTGTTGTTAGTTTAGGGAGAATATATATTCACCTTTAATATGCATAAATCAATGCTATTAGCTTCGAAATAAAGTATTTTTTTCCTTTTCTTTTCCTTTTCATCGTTCCAATATTTTATTACAAAATGTTGTGGGTTTTTTTATTTATTTCAGTTTGTATCGAGAAATGTAACTTTTTTTTTTAGGGTTGAGAGAAATTTTAGAAAGGTTTTTAAATGGTGATTGCTTTGTCAGCGGAGGTTCGTTTCAATAGAGATGAGGATATGTGTTTCTTTTATTTCAATTGTTTTGAGTTTAATTTAACAGTTTGGTGAAAATTTTCTTATGAGTTTTATATTAAGCATGTTGTATAATTTAACTATCAAAATAAATTTAAAAAAAAAAAAAAAAATAATAATAATAAAATAAAAATAATAAATAAATAAAACAATTAATAATAATAATAGATATTTATAAGTATGCATGTATATTATTTATTCTATGCAGCTTATTCCGTATCTTGTGAAAACGAGAAAGAAAAAAAAACATGCGTTAAGAATAAATTATGAAATCTTTTTTAATATATTCAGAATGATGTAACAAAACTAAAACGCCTAATAAGTTCAAATGTTATGTCTAATTCAACCAATTGAAAGCGCAAAATATCATGTTTCATAATGTATGATCGATACATAATTTTTCTTTCTAGTTTTTTTTTTCTGTTTTCAGTTTATTCTTTAGGTTCAAGCACCAGTGAAAAATTATAACCTGTTATATAATAAATTTATAAAAGTATCTTTTTCATCTCGTAATGTTTTTCAAAAGAAGCGCTTTAATTCTAACCGCCGCCGCTGTTCTTTCGTTTTTCTTTAAGTTTTTTAATAAAAGCTTCAATATTCAAATCTTCTTTAGAATTCATCTTCTTTCTCTTTCGTTTTCTCTTTTTTCCCTTTTTGATATTTTTTTCTCCAGTTTCTCGCTTCGAAATTCTTTTAAAAAGAGAAACAAAATACAAAGTTAAAAAAAAAGTGTTCTGTCTGCTTTATGCAAATTCGGATATTAGATCGAAAAATACTGCGTTTGCATTCTAAAATCAACTTTTAGGAAGGTGAGCCAAACAAAATGTGAGTTCAGTGGATTTATACATTGAAAAACACATTTTATAGTCTCAACGACATGAGAATAAAGTATTGTCAAATCAGGGAGAATATATACACCTTTAATATGCATAAATCAATGCTATTAGTTTCGAAATGAAGTATTTTTCTCCTTTTTCTTTCCATTTTCATCGTTCCAATATTTTATTAAGAAATTTTGTGTGTGTGTTTTTTTCTTCAGTTCGTATCGAGAAATTTAGCTTTTTTTAGGGCTGAGAGAGATATTAGAAAGATATTCAAGTGCTGATTGCTTTTTCAGCGGAGTTTAATTCCAAGTGAGATGAGGATTTGTGCTTCTTTTATTTGAATTGTTTAGAGTTTAATTAAATAGTTTAGTACAAATTTTCTTATGGGTTTTATATAAAGCATGTGGTATAAATGAACCATCATAATAAATTTTACCTCCGAAAAAAATACATATTTATAAGTATGCGTATATGTTATTTATTGCATGCACCTTACTCAGTAAAACTGAAAAGTGTATCATAATCTAAGATTAATATATGGTTTTTCTTTCTAGTTTTTTTCTATATTCTGCATTGTTTTTAGATTCAATAACCAGTGAAAAATTATAACCTGTTATAAAATACATTCGTAAATGTTCATTCATTCAATCTTCTTTAATCATCTTCATTCATCAATCATTCTTTAAATCTTCTTCATTCATCTCAAATCATTCATCTATCTTCTCGTAATATTTTCCAAAAGAAACGTTTTAATAGTATATGCCGCCATCGTTATTTCGTTTTTTTAAGTTATTGAATGAAAGCTTCAATTTTTCGAAAATTCTTTAGAATACATCTTCTTTCTCTTTCCCTTGCCTTTTTTTTTCTCTTTTTAATGCTTTTTCTCTAATCTTTTGCTTCGAAATTCTTTAAAAAAGAGAAACGAAATACAAAGTTAAAAAAAAATGTGTTCCGTCTGCTTTATGTAAATTATGTATTTATGTATTAGATCGAAAAATGCTGCGTTTGCATTTCAAAATTACTTATTGAAGGGTGAGCCAAAGAAAATGGGAGTTCAGTGGATTTGTACGTGGAAAAAAGTATTTCATAGTCTCAACGACGTGAGAATAAAGAATTGTCAATTCATGGAGAATATATTTTCCTTTAATATGCATAAATCAATGCTATTAGCTTCGAAATAAAGTATTTTTCTCAGTTTTCTTTTCATTTTCATCGTTCCAATATTTTATTAGGAAATTTTGTGAGTATTTTTTTTCAGTTTATATTAAGAAATTTAGCTTTTTTTAGGGCTGAGGGAAATTTTAGAAATATTTTCAAGTGGTAATTGCTTTTTCAGCGGAGGTTCATTTCCAGTGAGATGAGGATATGTGCTTCTTTTATTTTATTTGTTTAGTGTTTAATTAAACAGTTTGGTACAAATTTTCTTATGGGTTTTCTATTAAGCATATGGTGTAAAAGTAACCATCTTAATAAATTTTAACTCCGAAAAAAAAAATAAGTATGTGTTTGTATTATTTATTATATGCACTTTACTCAGTACATTATAAAACTGGAAATTGTTTCATAGCCCATGATATGATCGATATATGATTTTTCTTTTCAGTTTTTTTCTGTATTCTGAATTATTCTTTATATTCAATAACCAGTGGAAATTTATAACATGTTACATAATAAATTCGTAAAAGTATCTTTATCTCCTTGTAATATTTTCCAAAAGAAACGCTGTAATTCTATTCGCTGCCGCCGTTATTTATTTTTTTAAGATGTTGAATGAAAGCTTCAATATTCCAAATCTTTGAATTCATTTTCTTTCTCTTTCGCTTGCTTTTTTTTTTCTCTTTTTTAATGTTTTTTCTGTAGTCTCTCACTTGGAAATTCTTTTAAAAAGAGAAACGAAATACAAAGTTAAAAAAAGTGTTCTGTCTGCTTTATGTAAATTGGGATATTCGATCAAAAAATGCTGCGTTTGGTCAGTGGATTTACGCGTTGAAAAAAAATATTTCATGGTCTCAACGACTTGAGAATAAAGAATTGTCAGTTCAGGGAGAATATATACACCTTTAATATGCATAAATCAATGCTATTAGCGTCGAAATAAAGTATTTTTCTCCCTTTGCTTTTCATTTTCATCGTTCCAATATTTTATTACGAAATTTTGTGTGTGTTTTTTTTTAAATTTATTTTAGTTTGTGTCGAGAAATTTAAATTTTTTAAGGATTGAGAGAATTTTTAGAAAGGTTTTCAAGTGGTTGCTTTTTCAGCGGAGGTTCAAGTGAGGTGAGATATGTGCTTCCTTCATTTCAGTTGTTTAGTGTTTCATTAAATAGTTTGTTACAAAATTTTTTATGGATTTTATATTAAGGTTGTTATTTGTGATTATGGCGGCCGATTATCTGCACGAGGGATATGGACCCAAGGAGGAGTATCCCCCATGGGGTTCTTTCTAAGGGAACTTAACCTGTATTTACGCAAGGAAATTCAAGGTTCGAAGAAAACCACGGAAAAATCCGAATGATTTGACCAACGGGAGCGATTGGAGTCGAAACCCAACACCTCCCGTCTACCAGTTTGGAGGCACAATCTCGACCACTGGTGGGGCGATATTTTATATTAAGCATGTGGCATAAAAAGTAATCATGTTAATAAATCTTAATTAAAACAAAATAGATATTTATAAGTGTGCTAATCTGTTATTTATTTTATGCAGTACTAAGTACATTGTAAAAACGAAACAGAAAAAAAAATCATGTGCCAAGAATAGATTATGAAACCCCTTCCAATATATTCAAAATAATGTAACAAAGCTGAAACTTTTAATAAGTTAAAATATTATGCCTAATGCAACCATATGTAAATGCATAACACATAAGAAAACCCAATTTCAGTTTTAACTATCAGCAATCGGAAAATTATCCAAATTCTATGAGATGCCCTGTATATGATATACAGATTTTTATCATTTAATTACATGCATGCCAACATTTAGTTCAATTAAGAAATGCATATACTTTAGTTGAAAATTCCATTTAAGAAATATACGCTAATTAGTAGAATGGCACGTGAATTCTTTTGTGTAAATAAGGTACAGCCAATCAGAGTAATTGTGACCTATCAGGGTAACTTCAGGCCAATAGGGAAAAAGGATTAAATCTGCTACATCACGTGAGTTAACGGAAATGGTCTCAAAATACAGATAGCAACATAAGTGTGCATTTGACAGCTCATTTGAAATAATTTGTCAAGATTCCTCCAAGAACAGAATGTATCAAAATTTCGTAAAGGTGAAGAAAAATTACCTTGATTTGGCGCAAAGTTATTCTGATTGACTGTGTAGAATTTATATTCAACAAGCAACATGCAAAATGAGTTAAATTTAAAAGCACATATCGAATTTTAAAACGCATTTTCGGCAATTATTATTCAAAGACAGCATTGTAACGAATAGTAAAATTTACTGATTTATATCAGTTTTAATCCATTTGAAATAGGCAATCTCATTAAAAAACAAAATTACAAATGATTTTTCCCCATATGCCATGTTGGAATGGAATTCTGTTGAGTGTTCCTATAAGTGAACTATTAATCCTAGATACTTCATATAGTACCAATGGTGATCCTAAGAAAAGTTTATCAATTGCATGAAAATTTGAGTATATTTACGGAAATTAAAGCATGGACAGACAACATAATATTGTATATCATTTCTATTTTAACCTATTTATTTTTTTATTTGTAACTAAATAGTTGTATGAAACATCATAAATGGGTCCAAAACTGGTAATTTTTTGAAAATCATTTTTAAAATGCATTTCACAGATTCTTTACCGGACAAACTTAATTCGATATGAGTATATTTATTTATTTATTTTTTTCAGCGAGTGCTCTGTGTTTTTCTAAAATTAGCTCTTACAGTGCAGTCTTTCCAATAAACCTACTTGCAACTCAAATAAGTGGCTTGAAGGAATTGAGAGAAAATGGCATATATTTAAGATATTATGATAAATAATAATGAGCGATTCTAGAAAATTTACCAATCGGTAAAAATCGTAATTGTAAAAAAAAGGGAAAAAAAAGCAAAATTTAGTAAATACATGGTAATTGGAAAAGATGGATTAAAAAACAACAAAACGAAAGGAGGCTATAATGAAGCAACAATAATAGAAAAGCCATGTAACTGCGTTCTCTGTTTGCAAAAAGTTGAAAAGTTGCGAGTAGGTATGAAAAGGCAAGAGAAGTTTAAGTAACAATAGACTTTTCTACCAAAAATTGAACCGACTTCAAAAACTAGTGTAAAGTGAAAAATAATTTTTTTACATAATAGTAATAAGAAATTAAATTAAGAGCGTAGTATTTACCATGTGTATTATTATATTTATGTACTCTAATTTGATTTTTTGGAGTCGGTGCCATCCAAGCCAAGTTACATGTAATTTTCCAATAGACACACACCAAAGTATCTGCGAGTTTTTTTGCGATTTAATATTTAGTTAAAAACTTAACTTTATTCTTTTACGATCTGCATTGGATACTTAATTTTGAAATTGACTTGGCTGACACCGACTCCAAAAAATCAAATTAATGTACATAAATATAATAATACGCATGGTAAATATTACGCTTTTAATTTAATTTCTTATTACTATTATGTAAAAAAAAATATTTTTCACTTTGCAGTAGTTTTTGAAGTCGGTTCAATTTTTGGTAGAAAAGTTTATTTTTCTCTTTTTAGTTAAAAGTTAACGATCTTTTGAAGTCGGTTAATAAAAAACACGAAAAAAACTACTGTAAGTTATACACGTATGGCAGGAGTGGGATTAGAACCCACGCTCTCTTTCGAGAACCAGAGCTTAAATCTGGCACCTTAAACCGCTCGGCCATCCTGACTGCGATCCCTTCAAAATTCATGTTACTTTTAATTTGCGAGAAGAAGCTAATTTTATTAGTTTTTGCCTAATTACTAAAAAAGTACTGAACCAATTTCAATCAAATGGAAATGGTATCAATTTGAGAGTTAGCCTCTTTCATTTAATACAAAAACCAAATTAATTGGTTGGATAGTTTCGGTGTAATCGGTGAACATACATAGAAAAGAATTACATATCTGTCGAATTGATTACCTTCTCCTCCTTTTTTGAAGTCGGTTAATAATAAAAATTACAATAATGAAAATATTATTGTAAATTATACACGTATGTCAGGAGTGGGGTTCGAACCACGCTCTCTTTCAGGAACCAAACTTATATCTGGCGCCTAAGATCTCTCGGCCAGCCTGACTGCGCTCCACTTGGCGAGCTTATTTAACTACCTAGCCGTCTGCTCCGAGATAACTCGGGGTTAAAAGCATTGTTTCTCCATACCCATCGCCGGTGAAGTGGTTAAAATCCATGTTACTTTTAATTTGCGAAAAATCACTAATTTTATTAGTTTTTGCCTAATTACTAAAAAAGTTCTGAACCAATTTCAATGAAATAGAAATGGTACCAATTCGAGAGTTAACCTCTTTCATTTAACACAAAAACCAAATTAATAGGTTGGATAGTTTCGGAAAATCAGTGAACATATATATAAAAAAATACATATGCGTCGAATTGATAACCTCCTCTTTCTTTTTTGAAGTCGGTTAATAATAAAAATTATAATCCGGAAAAAATATTGTAAATTATACACGTATGTCAGGAGAGGGGTTCGAAACCACGCTCTCTTTCGAGAACCAGAGCTTAAATCTAACGCCTTAGACAATTCGGCTATCCATTCTCCACCCCATTCAGCGAACTTATTCAACAGTTTTAATTAGCAAAAAATCACAACTTTTACTAGTTTTCGCCTAATTACTAAAAAAGCACTGAACCAATTTCGATGAAACGGAAGTGGTACCAATTCGAGAGCATCTTCTTTCATTTAAAACAAAAATAAGAGTAATCGGTTGCATAGTTTCGGAGTAATCGGTGAACATACATAAAAAAAAATACTTACTGGTTGAATTGATAACCTCCTCCTCTCCTTTTTTGAAGTCGGTTAAAAACCAAAGTAATCGGTTGGCTAGTTTTGGAGTAATCGGTGAACATACATAAAAAAAATACTTACTGGTTGAATTGATAACCTCCTCCTTTCCTTTTTTGAAGTCGGTTAAAAACCAAAGTAATCGGTTGGCCAGTTTCGGAGTAATTGGTGAACATACATAGAAAAAAAATACATACGCGTCAAATTGATAACTTCCTCTTCCTTTTTTGAAGCCGGTTGATAATAAAAATTGTAATACGAAAAAAAAAAAAAAATGTAAATTATGCATGGATGTAAAATATGCCAGGAGTGGGCATCGAATCCATGCTCTCTTTCGAGAAACAGAGTTTAAACCTGGCGCCTCAGACCGCTCGGCCAATCCTTCTGCACTCTATTCAGCAAATTTATTCAACAGTTTTAATTAGCAAAAAATCACTAATTTTATTAGTTTTCGCCTAATTACTAAAAAAGTACTGAACCAATTTCAATGAAACGGAAGTGGTACCAATACGAGAACATCCTCTGTCATCTAAAACAAAAATAACAGAAATCGGTTGCATAGTTTTGTAGTAGTCGGTGAACATACATAAAAAAATGCATACCCGTTGAATTGATAACCTCCTCTCCTTTTTGGAAGTCGTTTAAAAATTAGAATTTTTGGGCAATTAGTAGCAAAACAGCCAAAGAAAAACTAATGAAAAATACTAAACTGCATGTATTTTATCTTCTAGCCAAACAAAATTGATGCCTAATAAAATTTTATCACATTATTTTATATTTTATTTTCAATTTTCGGCTTCATTTTTTAAATCCGATTTTGATTGCAATTTTTGTTACTTCCTAAAACTCGTTATTATTATTATTATTATTATTATTATTATTATTATTATTATTATTATTATTATTATTACCATTTTAATTTGTTTGCGAGTAAACTAACACGCCTACTTGTAAGCTCTATCAGAAATAAATACTTTATATTAAACTTATCAACTAAATTTCCCTTCCTGAAATATAAATTTATTCATTAAAAATTCAAACACGACTTGAACTCTCGGTTTGTCTTTAACAATATCGTTGAGCATTTACGCCAGATGAACCATGAATCCCCCATCCCCCTTCCCCCCATCCCCCAATCCACTCCTTCAAACTTTTGAGAAAATTCCCAGTTCGTGGTGGATTGATCTGTATTTGTAAGGGATTCTTATTCCGTGGCTTCTCTCTACAATTTGGTCATTTGAATAATGATGTGGTAAAGTAGAGTAGATCTTAAAACGCAATTCGAAAATCGAGAAGATAGAGAACTCCTTGCTAGGCCAAGAAGTCGAGTGAAGTTCTCGGATGATTATAATTTGAATGGCATTCAGATGAATAACAATTCCTGCACCCAATTAACGTAGTTTTATAACTTTTGTTAATTCATATTTACTTTAGCAAAAGAATGGCGAATCTATTTACGTTCCGAAATATTTATAAAGTTTTTGAAATGCCTCTATCAAAAAGATGAAAATAATAACTACAGAAATTTTTTTAATATTCAGTATTTATAATCAATAATATCAGTTAGAAACGCATTTTTACATCGTCTTCAATCAATGTATTATTATATCAGTAACAAAACTGGCTGTGTTTAATCTTCTATCCAAATTTAATAGATGCCTACTAAAATTTTATTGCATTCCTCTATATTATATTTTAAGTTTTCGGTTTGTTTGTCTAAATTCAATTTTGATTGCAGTTTATAATCTTTCTTTTTTATACTTTTAAATTATAATTTTCTGAATCTAATTATTCTTAGTTTTAGAAACTCGTTCGACCATTAAAAACTCGTCTTTAACCATTTGGAATATCGTTGTTTCTGTTGGTCGAAATTGAGATATCTGAGACATATATGAATGCTTGTGATATCAGGTTTTTATTAGTTTTTTGATTGGTTCATGTTTAATGTCCAGAATGAAATACTTCTGTTGCTAAAATGACAAACGATGTATTAAAAACTACATAATAATGATAATGATAATAATAATAATAATGATAATAATACAGTGAAACCTCCAAATAAGGGACACTCCGAATAAGGGACACCTCTATTTAAGGGACAAAAGTTGCGGTCCCAGTCCTTTGGTATAGGAAGTGTAATGTATTTACCTCTGAATAAGGGACACTCGATTTAAGGGACACTTAAAAATGAGGTTAACCCTTTCGATTCGGGCGTTTCTTACACAAATTTTATTCAGTTGACACCACTTAAAAAAAAAATCCCTCAAGTACATAATAACAAAAAAGAAACTTTAATTAAATGACAAATTTTATTTTCCTTTGTTACTGTATGGCAAAAGCAAATTTTGCAAAGAAAAATGCTGACCAGGCACACTGGACATACGAGTGCAAAATGTTAAAGGGGTTGATTTTTGCATTTGAGATATGTTGGTTATATGAGTTATGTTGGTACAGAGATATGCAACTCAACTGATGAGTATTTATTTATGCACCACACCCACAGATGAAATTATCGAAGTGTGTTTATCACTATCAGAGCAAGAGGTGACAGTGTAGACAATAATTCCATTGAGTTCACAGCTGAAATTCCAGAATTGGTTAAAAGTCGATTCACAAATTAAAATTCAATCGATCTGTCAAGTCATATATAGGTGGAAAATAGATATAAACCCAATTTTAGTGGTTGATTCGTAGGTTTATCATTGGAGTATCCTGAACCCAGTCCTCCATATTTTCATAGATTTGAGTGCAAGAAAACATAATGGTAAATCTACGAGTCAATTCCTAAATTTTGATTTTTAGGTGTTTTCCACCAAAATATGACTTAGTAGACCAGTTGCATATTAACATGCATATTGAGTTTTAATTAATTCTAGAATTTCTGCCGTGAACTCGATGAGGTGATTGTCTGTATTGCCACTTCCCAGTCTGTATTGAAAAGAATGCTGAAAATTGTGAGGGATGACTCTGAAAATGAAAGAGAAAGAAAAATTGTGAAATAAAGAACGTTACAGATGCTTTAAAATATGCAAAGCAGTTGAATACTTTTATCGCAAATACTGCTTATAATGAAGGACTGAGTATGGTAAATGAATGACGGAAAAATTTAGTAGTAAAAGAATTGAAATCTGCATAACAGTCACTTTTTTATTGAGTACATCACAAGTAAGACTCTTTAAAATATTTTTGCACTTTTTGCATTATAGAAACATTTACGTAAAAAATACAAATCAACAACTCTACAAATCATTTACTAATTAAGTAATGCATTAAAAAATTAAATTAATTTTCTATTACTTTTGTGCCTAATTAATGTAATTTATAACCCTCGGGTACATTTAAACTTCAATTTTAATATTTTCTTATTTTTTATGTCCTTATGAATGATTAATTTTTAAAAAACATAAAAACTCCGAATAAGGGACACCTCTATTTAAGGGACAAAAGTTCCGGTGTCCCTTATTTGGAGGTTTCACTGTATTATTACATAACATGAAGCAATATATTATCAAATCAATATCTATCAATGCATTATTATATCATAAATTACAAATACATTATTATATTAGTTACAAAACTGGATGTATTTCATCTTCTACCGAAACCTAATAGATGGCTACAAAAGTTTTATCACATTCTTTTATAATTTATTTAAAATTTTCAACTTGTCTGAATCCAATTTTGATTCCAGTATTTAGATTTTTTTTTATAGTCTTTAATTACAACTTTCTGAATCCAAATATTCTTCGTTTTAAAAACTCGTTAATATTTTTTTTACTAATTTGTTTTCAAATAAAGTAGCACGCCCACTTATAAACTTTATGATAAATTAATACTTTATATTAAACTTATGAACTAAATTTCCCCTGATGAAATTTAAATTTATTCATTAAAATTTCAAACACAACTTGAATTCTCGGTTTGTCTTTAACAATGTTTTTGAGAATTCCCGCCAGAATAACCATGCCCCCCTGCTATCCACTCCTTCAAACTTTTAAGAAAATTCCCAGTTCGTGAAGGATTGATCTGTAATTTGTAAGGGATTCTTCCTCCGTGGCTTCTCTCTACAATTTGAATAATGATGTGGTAAAGTGGAGAAGATGTAGAAACGCAATTTGAAAATCGAGAATATTGAGAAGTCCTGGCATGGCCAAGAAGTCGAGTAAAAATTTCGGATGATTTCAATTGGAATGGCCTCCAAACGAAAAACAATTCCTGCATGGATAATTAACATAGTTTTATAACTTATGTTAATCCATTTTTACTTTAGTAAACAAATGGTGAACCTATTTATGTTTCAAAATATGTATAAAGTTTTTGAAATGCCTTTATTAGAAAGATGAAAATCACAACGGTAAAATTTTTTTTAATATTCAATATTTATAATCAATAATATCAGTTACAATACAAATATATTATTATATCAGTTACGAAACTGGATGTATTCAATCTAAACTTAATAGATTCCTACTATAATTTTATCACATTCCTTTATATTTTATTTTTTATTATATTTTTTATTGCCTAAATCCAATTTTGATTCCAGTTTCTAGCCTTTTATTATAGCTTTAAATTACAACTTTCTGAAGCTAATTATTATTCGCTTTAAAAACTCTTTTTTTCTTGTAAGCTTTATCATAAATAAAATTTTATATTAAATTTATCAACTAAATTTATCCTTATGGAAATTAATTTATTCATTAAAAATTCAATCGGGACTTGAACTTTCGGTTTGTCTTTAACAATGTCTTCGAGCATTTCTACCAGATTAACCATGCACCCTTTCCCTACCCTCTTCCTTCAAAATTTCAAGAATTTCTTTATGTGCAAAATTTTAGTCTTTGAAAATATCATTTTCCAAAATGATCGTTGTAATTTGTTAAATTAAGTTTTTTATTACAATTTGTTTTCAAAATGCATACGCCTACTTGTAAACTTTATCATAAATAGATAATTTATATTAAACTTTTCATCTAAATTTCTGCTCATGAAATTAAAATGTATTCATTAAAAATTCACATACAATTTGAACTCTCGGTTTGTCGTAACAATGTACTCGAAAATTCCCGCCAGATTAACCAACCATGCGCCCACTCCCTACCCCCTTCCTTCAAACTTTCAAGAAAATTCCCAGTTCGTGAAGGAATTTGTAAGAGATTCTTACTCCGTGCCTTCTCTCCCCAATTTAGTCAGTTGAATAATGATCTGGTAAATATATATATATTTCATCTTTTCAGGTTTCTTCACATTATTATATTGAAGGGAAAAATTTTTATTTAAAAAAAATTTATATTCTTATTGTAAGAGCTTTATATTTGTACATTTCATAATTCTAATAAATAATAATATTTAAAAAATATTATAAGTAAAAGATTTGCGTGGAGTTACAAATGCTGCCTCAAATCCCTATACATTAAAATATAATAAATCTAATTTTAATTAAAAAAATTCTTTCAAAAATTATTAAACGGTTGCGTAACTCTTATACAGTTTAAAAAATTTAAGAAAAAAAATACGTTAGAAGATGAAATTTTTATCGATTTACAATTTTGAATACAAAGGGTTAAAAAAGTCTACGGACATATCCCTTCAGATTAGCACTGGCCAACAATCTTTCAAGAAAATTCTAACATCTGCATTTGCAGAAAGATATCTGCATTTGTAAGGGATCAACCTCTCTTGCTCAATGCCCTACAAATTCGTCATTTGAATAAAACTCTGTTAAAATGCAGATCTAGAAATGTAATTCGAATTCAAGAAGATGGAGAAATTTTAGAAGTCAAGTGGAGCGGCTTAGAAGCCAAGAAGTCAAGTGGAGTTTTCGGGGAAGATTTTAATTTGAATGCCATTCTCATCAACTAAGAAATTAACATATTTTTATCGATAACTTTTATTTATTTGCTATTTCAGCTATTCAAATTTAGTTATTTACTTATACGCTTTTTTGTGTGATATTTGTTGACGCTATGGTGTATAGAGTTCTTGTTACATTTTTGATAATTAAATTGAAAATAATTTGTATCTTGGTATTTATCGTGCGATTTACTAAATCTGTTAAATGCTTCTTTGTAATTAAAAACATATTTTAAACTTAAAACGAAATAAGTTCAGTCAGATTAAAATGCAGTTAGTTTTTTAGCTCACAGACAAATAAAGCCTGACAGTTAATGTGCCCACAGAATCTGTATGCATGTACTTAACGCGATAATTATTGATAAAAATATTCTATTCGATTCAAATTATGGATATAGATTTATTCAGATAAGGTGCTTCCCTGATTACTTTTGGAGGCTCGTTGATTAACTATAAAGGGTTTAAAACGGGAAGTTAATTCCTTTAGTTTTAAAAAATGTAATCTTATATTGCTCTTCCTAAACCTCAGAACTAGAAGCGACTTAATAATAAACTTGATCGTCTCATTATACTTTTTTTTTTATAAATATAAATTTTCTTTTCATATTTAAACATGACTTTAACTTGTGTTTCGTCTGCAATTCATGGTTTGTCTTTAACAAGGTCTACGGTCATATGCCATCGGATTAACACCGGCCGACAATCTTTCAAGAAAATTCCAATTGCATAGAAAGACATCTGCATTTGTTAAGGAATCAACCTCTCTTGCTCAATGCCCTACAAATTCATCATTTGAATAAAACGCTTCTAAAATGCAGATCTACTAATGCGATTCGAATTCAAGAAGATGGAGAAATTTGAGAGCTACGCCAAGAAGTCAAGTGGAGTTTTCGAAGAATTTTAATTTCAATGCCATTCTCATCAGCTAAGAAATTATCATATTTTTATCAATAACTTTTATTTATTTGCAATTTCAGCTATTCAGATTTTGTTATCTACTGATACTTTTTTTTGATATTTATTTATACTATGCTCTATGGACTTCTTGTTATTTTTTTTGATAAATCAATTGAAAATAACATGTATGTTGGTATTTATCTGACGATTTACTAATGCTTTAAAATGCTTATCAATAACTTTTATTTATTTGCAATTTCAGCTATTCAGATTTTGTTATCTACTGATACTTTTTTGTGATATTTATTTATACTATGCTCTATGGACTTCTTGTTATTTTTTTTTGATAAATCAATTGAAAATAACATGTATGTTGGTATTTATCTGACGATTTACTAATGTTTTAAAATGCTTTGTAACTAAAAACAGCAATTTTTTTAGACTTGAAACAAAATACTTGTAAATTCAGTAAGATTGAAAGTATTTTAGCCCACAGAGTAACAAAGCCTGAGAACTAATGTTCCTGTAGGTTCCTGTAGGTTCTGTATGTGTGTATGTAATGCGATAATTCTTGGTAGAAATATCTTGTCTGATTCAAATCCTGGATATAGATTTATTCTGATAAGATGCTTTCCTTATAAGTTTTGGGGGCTCGTTGATTAAGTACAAAGGGGGAAAACGGAGGTTAATTCCTTCACTTTTTTAAAATGTGACCGTATATTGCTCTTTCTAAGCCTCAGAACTAGAAATTACTTTACAATAAATGCAATCGGCTCAGTTAAATTTTATTAACTATTTGGAAAATAGTTGTTGTCCTCTGTAGAGAAGTGGAAAATCTGAAGTACATCTGAATTTTTTTATTGATTGACTTCCGAAACTTATTCGTTTTCTCATTGGTCCATGCTTAATGTCCAAAAATGGAATACTTCTGTTGCCATGATGCCAAAAAAAGTCACAAAAACTTTTTTAAATAATAGTAATTTGATAAAAAATTATGATAAAGATTTCAAACAAATTTCATCTAAAAGTGGATTTTTTTCTTTACGCAACGGTGTAAAAATTTAACATGCGCGATGTTTAGAAGTTTAAAAATTTGCAGTTCCGAAAATTGTAAAACAGAAATTTCATTTAAAATTTATTTATGATGGGTCCAAGAATATGAATGTTTAATCCATGTCGTACGTAATATTAGGCGTTTAGAAGTCAGTCAGATTAACTCCTTTAAAAATGCACATTTTATGCAGTTAAAGTTGTATATTTATAAACTACCGTTTTCTTATCATTGATCTAGGAATATTAATGTTTCATGTATGGCGTACGAAATATATGACTCGTTATGATATCATAAAAATGATGTTTATTATTATTATTTATTTAAATATAGAGCTTATTTATAAGTCTTTAAAATTTTAGTCTTGAAAATATCATTTTCCAAATAGTCGTTGTAATTTGTTAAATTACAGTTTTTTTCTTTTCTTTTATTTCTTTCTTTTTCTTTTTTTAAATATTATTGCCAATTTATTATGTAAAAATAATCACTGCATCAAAAGTAATATAATGTGTATAATATGTATTTTTTTCATATTTAAAAGCAACTTTAACTTGTGGTTTGTCTTTAACAAAGCCATAACCCATCAGATTAACACTGGCCAACAATCTTTAAAAAAAAAAAAAAAAAAAAAAATCCAATTCCGTTGAAAGCTATCTGCATTTGTAAGGGATCAAACTCTCTTGCCCTATGCCATACAAATTCGTCATTTGAATAAAACTTTGCTAAAATGCTGATCTAGAAGCACAATTCGAATTCAAGAAGATGAAAAAATCTTAGGGCTATGGCAAGAAGTTAAGTGCAATTTTCGGGGAAGATTTTAATTTGAATTCCATTCTCATCACTTAAGAAATTAGCACATTTTTTATGTTTATTTATTTGCAATTTCAGTTATTCAAATTTACTTATTTACTTATCCTTCTTTTGTGATATTTATTTATACTATGCTATATAGAGTTCTTATTACTTTTTTAATAAAACAATTGAAAATTACTTGTATGTGTACATTTATCGTGTGATTTACTAATGCTTTAAAATGCTTCTTTGTAACTAAAAACAGCAATTTTTTAGACTTGAAACGAAATACGTGTAAATTAAGTAAGATTAAAAGTATTTTAGCTCACAGACTAACAAAGCCTGAGAGCCAATGTGCCCTCAGATTCTGTATGTATGTACGTAACGCGATAACTCTTGATAGAAATGTGTAATTTGTTTCAAATTCTGGATATAGATTTATTCTGCTAAGGTGCTTCCCTGATTAGTTTTGGAGGGTCGTTGATTAAGTATAAGGCGGGAAAATGGAGGTTAATTCCTTCGCTTTTTCTAAATGTAATCTTATGTTGCTCCTAATACTTAGAACTAGAAACTACTTTGCAATAAACTGGATCGACTCAGTTAAATTTCTCCATAAATTTAAATTTTCTTTTCATATTTAAACACAACTTTAACTTATGCTTTGTCTGTATTTCTTATTTTTTCTTTAACAAGGCCTACGGTCATACGCCATAAGATTAACACTGGCCAACAATTTTTCAAGAAAATTCCAACTCCATAGAAAGCTACCAGCATTTGTATGGGATCCTCCTCTCTCACTCCATGTCCTACAAATTCGTCATTTGAATAAAACTCTGCTAAAATGCTGATCTAGAAAAGCAATTCGAATTCAAGAAGGTGGAGAAATCCTTAGAACTACGCCAAGAAGCCAAGCGGAGTTTTCAGGAAAAATTTTAATTTGAATGCCATTCTCATCACCAAAGAAATTAGCATATTTTTATCCCTAACTTTTATTTATTTTATTTATTTGTTTGCAATTTCAGTTATTGAAATTTAGTTACTTACTTATACTTTTCTTGTGTCATGTTTATTTATGCTACGCTGTATGGAGTTTTTGTTGCATTTTTGATAAATCAATAGAAAATAACTTGTATGTTGGTGTTTATCGCGCGATTTACCAAAGCTGTAAAATATTTTATTGTGACTAAAAACAGCATTTTTTTAGACTTAATTATTCGATTGGTAGTAATATATCTCAGAATGAGTTATAAATACTTTACTTTCTTCCAATGATGCTTTATTTTCAGCCATTTTTCGGACTTAAAACGAAACAAGTTCTGTAAGATTAAATTGAAGTTAGTTTTTAGCTCACAGGCTATCAAAGCCTGAGAGCTTATGTGCCCGCCCGTTCTGTATGCACATGTACGTGCGTACGTTCGTACGTATGTAACGCGATAACTCATGATAAAAATATCCTATTTACATGAAATTTTGGATTTAGGCTTATTATGATAAGACGCTTCCCTGATTAGTTTTGAGAGTTCATTCGATAAGTATAAGAAGGGGAACGGGGGCTATTGCCCCCCCTTTTATTTATATAAATTAGTTTTTCCTGCAGAATTAGCAGATTTCATTCAAATCTTAGATGTAGGATCATTCAAATGAGGTGACTTCATAATTAGTATTGGGTGCTCATTGGATAAGTTTAAAGAGGGAGGATAGGGGGGGTAGTCCCCCCGTCTTAATTTAGGTTTTTCACACAAAATTTATCCATTTGCTTCAAATTTTGTATAAAGGTTTATTCTGAAATGTCGCTTCCCTGATTTGTTTTTTGAATTCACGGGATAAGTATAAAGGGAGGATAGGGAAACTATCCCTCATAATTTATGTAAATAGTTTTTCATACAGAATTAACCAATTTGTTTCAATTTTTGTATACAGGTTCATAGTAGTAAGAATTTATTACCTACCGGGCGATTACCTACTTCTTAAGTTAGCTTAATAGGGTTTTATGCAGAGTTATCCGATTTGCTTTCAATTTTGGATGTAGGTTTTTTTCTCATGAGTTGAATTTCTGAACAGTTTTGGAGGATTAATGATTAATTATAAAGGAGGCAACGGGAGGAAACGTTTCTTAAATTACATAAATGGGTTTTTATACAGAATTATTCGACTTGTTTCGAATTTTGGATACAGGTTTAATATATGATAAGGCGTATCCCTGATTAGTTTGGGGCTTCCATGATAAGTATAAAGAAAGAAAATTGGGAGGGGGGGGGACTTCCTTAATTATTTTTTTTCGAAGGGCATTATTATATAAAGCTGTAATATACAATTAGTCTGCATAGCCTGTGAGCTCTATGCCATCAGTTTAACTGGGCATCTTTTTTTAAATTTATCTTACAGTCTAACAAACGCTTAATCTGACCGCAGGTTCTGTATATATGTACAGGCGTGGAATAAAAAAGTAAATCCCTACTAAGTCCTAAACAAATTATTGTAGAAGATAGTTATTGGTACCGAACGATTAGAAATAAAGTCTACGTTTAAATGATGTATGTAAAACTTGCTTAGGGGGCAATCTTTATAGTAAAAAAAAACCAAACTTTGTTTTTTCCAAAAGCAATACTCAATTCTGACAGCAGAAATGAACTCCACAACCTTCAGTTAGCTTAAATGCAAATTTTTATGTAATTCGTATGATAAGTTTTCCGAGAAATTAATTATTTTAAAACGAACCAATTTTAGGGGCTCTAAGCAAATTAAATTTTGGTACTCGATATTGGACTGATAGAGCCCTCTTCTTGTTAAAGGCATCTTACGTGCCACTCAAGAGCAGTTATTGAAAATTTCTAGATTACAGGATAGCATAAGAAGTTTCAAAATATTTACTTACTTCTATCGTAGACGATTCCTTAAACCATCCTTTTTCCGTTTTTAACACTTTTCAACAAATCTTAAAAGTGTTTATGGTTTCGGTTTGTTTGTCCGTCAGTTCGTCTGCCCGTCTGCCCGTCTGTCCGCGTTCTAACTCTGGTAAATATGATCGAATCGCCATGAAATTTTTGGATGTTATTGACGTTTATCTTAGCACGAACTCTATTAAAAATTAAGCTTGTACCATGATTAATTTATTTACAGGGAATAGTCAAAAGTTTTTCGTCACGATACAATCTATGGGAAGAAATCGTTTCAAATGAATTTTATAAGTGTTATACCCAGTCAAACATGTTAAAATTTATATGCATTTGCAAAGTGCTCCAAAATATGCATTCTGTAAAATATGCAAACATTTTAAAACTATGTTTAAAAGTGTTAAGAGCCTACTCAAAAAGACCTCGATGATAATGTTAAGTCTATAAGGGCGTTATTTTCAAATATCTCGCTAAATTTTTAATATTTTTTACATGATATTTTACCATAGGATAGCTGAGGAGGGTCTACAACTGGGCTAGTTTTTACCTTTTCGAATTTGGTTATTTTTTTATATTATGTTAGTTTAAATTTCAGAATCGGTTCCAACCGGTTCCGAAATTTAAAGTAATTTTTAAAGAAAAATCTTTAACCAAAATCGAAAAAAAGTAAAAACTAGCCCGGTTGTAGATTGTACTAAGCTATCTTATGCAAAAAAATTAAGTAAAATAATAAAAAATTGAGCGAGTTATTTGAAAATAACGCCCCTACAGACTTAACATTATCATCTGGGTCTTTTTGAATGACTAGTATGGGATCTTAAAAACAATAATAAAATTTCACAAAATATTTTTTATTAAACAATAAAAATAATCGTTACTATTAGTAACAAATAGGTATTTTTTTCTTTATACACACAGTACATACACTCCATGCACTTTAATTCAATAACTCACTCCCAAATTCGAGAAACCGCCAATCAATAATTCTAAAATGTAATTTATTCTCTCCCTCTGCCCCGAAATTCTTATCGAATTATATTTGATTGATTCGAGAATTCCTTGTACGCGAAGCCCGAAATAACTTAAAGAAAATACAATATTCCAATACACACAGCAAAAAATACATATTTTTTAATCTTCACGAACAAAGAAACATAAGAAAATGTAAAAGGAAAATATGTTCCAAATTTCTTTTGTGTTTATATAAGGGGCTAGAGCGAATGATAATAATAAAAAAGAAAAAAAAAACGTTCTTTACCCCCTGTTTTCAAGAAAAAGAAACTGCCCAAAATTTTCAATAACTTTCTAACTTTTTCCGCAGATGTTTGTTATCGAAAACAAATCTTCTACACGTTGAATGATGAAGGAAATAAAATGAAAAAAAAAAAATATATATATATTCTTTCAGTCAACAAAGTTCGACAGTAGTTAGGTCCACAAAAAATGTACACAGAAAATTTCATTTATTTTAGTTAAGGCTTTCTTTTGTAAAAATATTGTTTTCTGAAACATTAAAATAGATAAATTTATTTTATTTATCTATTTTAAATAGATTTTGAATAGAAAGTTTTCCGGTAATGAACGTGTTTATCCCGTTAAATTGATTTAGGGCATGAATGTTTATGTTGAGCATATGTTGACCATTTGAGATAAATATTTGCTATTTTTTAAATTTTGTAAAACAAACTAAATATTTTTGAAATATATTTGCGATATTAGGCTGCGACAAAGTTTAAATGCGGAATCAAAAAATCATCTTATTCACGTATATCAGATAGTAATTTTTCCATACACATAAAAAACTTTTCTATACTATTCATTGTATACTCAGATATACTTAAGTTTATACTCAGATACACTAATACTTGGCACAAGTAAAATTTAATTTAATTTTATATCTGTTAATGACTAATTAAAAAAAAAGAGCATTACAGTTTTTACTCCCTAAAAAATAATTGTGTAAATTTGTTAATTTCACTAGTGTAAATTTCTAAAATTACACCCCTGTCGTGAAATTTACACACTTCTCTAGCAATCTCTAGTATTTATTCTCTAGTATTATCTCTCTCGTATTTATTTTATGAAAGTAAGTATGTAATTTTTTATTGCTTGAAAACTCAGACAAGGGTGTAAATGCAGAAAAATGTCTGGATTTACACGGATGGATATATTACGTATAATTATTAGTAGAGAACGACCGAAAATTCGGTTTCATTTTTGTCTTCTGCTCAAAGTTAGAGTTCCAACAAAAATTCCTTATCGACAAAAATGTTGTTAAAAACTCTAGAGAACCGAAACTCGGCCGAAACTATTTGAATTCCAGAAATCTTCTTTCTTCCTTTGGAAATTTTTAACATGACTTGCTGCTTCTGCTCAAATGAGAAACTTTTTAATTATTGCTATAAATGAACTTTATTATTTATAATTATCGACCATGGCTGACTCAAGACGTAAAGTCAAATTAAACAAACATTCACGTACAAATCACGTACCTGCTCATTAAAATCTGCTGGCTTAACAGTAATAGAAAAGTTTTGGTATGAAACTGCAGGTTCTTCGAATGCTATTTCAGAAAGATGTATGATTCTAAATAGTCGATGAATTAATTATTTTTTTTAATATGAAAATTAAAAGGCTTAATCAAGGTAGAGATCTGCACGATCGAGGACTTGGATGGCGACATGAAGCCGAATTTTCAAACGGGCCGATCCGAAAAATAAACAAAATAAAATGGCCGGGCCGATAAAAAAATGTACCAGGCCTATAGGCCGATATAAAAATCTAAACCAAGCCGATAGAGTATTAGCTACTTTCAAAGAAAATGTTTTTACGGGAGAATAAGTCAAATCCTGCGTCACGAGCCAATTCTTGTTTGACAACATCAATACAAAAATGCAACATGTCCACCGAAGATACTGGCATCGGACATGGTGTCTGTTTAATTTTTTTTCAGCACACTTGTGCCATGCTGAGATAAGATTTGCATTTTTAGCTCACAGGTATTATAGCATGAGAGCTTATGTGCCCGCCCGTTCTGTATGTATGTATGTTCGTTCGTTCGTTCGTACGTGCGTAACGCGATAACTCAAGATAAAAATATCTGATCCGCTTGAAATTTTGTATATAGGTATATTCTGATAAGGCGCTTCCGTGATTAGTTTTTGGTGTTCATTCGATATGTATAAGAAGGGGAATGGGGGGCTCATGCCCCTCCCCTTAATTGATATAAATGATTTTTTCATGCAGATTTATCAGTTTTTGTTCAAAATTTAGACAGAGGAACATTCTAATGAGGCGTCTGCCTCCATGATTGGTATTAGGTGTTCATTAGATAAGTATAAACAGGGGGAACAGGGGTTCCAGTACCCCTTCCTTTAATTTATATAATTGCTTTTTTTATGCAGAATTATCAGATTTTGTTCAAATCTCTGAATAGTTTTGGAAGTTTAATGGTTAAGCAATAGAGGGATAACTCCTCTTAAATTATATAAGTGGGTTTTTATTAAGAATTTTCCGATTTGCTCTGGATTTAGGATATAGATTTTATAAATTATAAAACATGTCCTTGACTAGTTTAGGAGGTTCAATGATTAAGTATAAAACAGGGAAATGGAGGGAGCTGTTTCGCCACTCTTATTTTTTTTTTCAACCGGAATTAATCCTTGAAAATATAAGACTGTAATATACAATTAGTATGCGTAGCATGTGAGCTCAATGCCATCAGTTTAACTAGGCAATATTCTTTTTTTATTAATATATAGTCAAGCCGAGCCGGAACTGAACATAGCTGTTTTCAGGATGTGTAGGGTAAGAAATATGTTTTACAAAAATATTAATAGCGATAATGAACTTTTGTTAAAGGAATCTTTCGAAATGTATCTTAAGATGGTTTTCGAATTCACTGCTCAACAACGGGAAACTTTGACACATTTACACATTTTCTGACTACTTTTTAACTATAAAGACTTAAAATTGACAAGACTGATTATTGAAGGGATTTGGAATCGAACGGCGTTTTCCATTTTTTATAAATAAATTACTTGTCGACATATGAGTTTCAAATTTTTCTCCTTTCCGTGATGTCACTTCCGGAAATTCAATTGAAAACATTATCTTTAATAGCATTTTTTCAAATCTATATTGCCTTTATCAAAAAAAAGGATAACGTTATCTGATTACATTGTTTCTTTATGAAAATATTTTTCTTATGTATTTCCGAAAAGATATGAATACCAAAATCTGTCAAAGTAGCTCTTTTGGATTTGAGAAAAATCTTAATAAACGAAAGAGAAATATTTTCACAAATCTTTTTTTTATAAAACAGTATAAAAAATTATGATGTTTTTAACCCTCATTTTTTCTTTTATTCTAAGCAATATTAATTATGTATCCGTATTTAAATGTTAAAACAACTAAGAAACCTAAAGAATCGTTAAAGTTGTGCACTATTGAGTATTTTCTGTCTTGGGAACACACCTTAATTTTAAAATATACTGTAAATATATCCCATAAATATGTATACAGTATTCTTTAAAAGTACCATAATTGTATGTTAAGAAAATTCTGAATTTTTTGTAGAAATTATGTTAAGCCGGTTCAGACCGTGAACTGTGAAAATCTAAACTGGTTGGACTTAGGCTGAACTTTTAATTTTTACCCAGTTCGGGGCCTGGAAATTTAGGCCCGTGCAGACTTCTAGGTCAAAAGCAGAGAGAGCCAGCTATCTTAGACACCCCCCCCCCCTCTAAGATGGATTTTTCTAACAAGGACGCTGTTTTGAAACATTCATAGGAAGGTGAAGGGGGTTGCAAAGTTTTTTTTAGGAGGAAGTAGTACACACCTTATTTATTTTTAAATCTCTATTAAACTAATAATAATTATAAATTATAAAATGGTTATTTTTTTAATTACAATTTATATAATGTTAGTTTTCTAAAAAAAAAAAAAAAAAAAAAAAAAAAAAAACTTTTAAGTAGTTGATTTTAGTTAATTTAAATGAGGAATATTATATAACTGAAAACATGTGTACATTCAAAAATTTAATACTCATTATTGAATTTGTTCTCCATTATTCATTGCATTGTTATTTAATTATTGGTAAATGCTTATGATTATTTGATTGTAATAAAGGAATAAACTATAAAAGTTTTATTATTATTTATGTTTTGTTTTTGCTTCAAGTTTGAGCTCATTTATACATTTATGCATAAGTAATTATTAATTATGCATATTTGTGTATGTATTAATAACTTTAAAAAATGAGCATTTTCGTTTTCGTTTTCGGCCGAAAATAAAAAGGCTATTGAAATTCGATTTCGGTCTTAGAGATCTGTTTCGGTCGATCTTTTTTATTCTTATATTAATCTGAAAGAAAAGATCTTCGTCAAAGTGCGTAAGTTAAAAAAAAATATCTATTCAACGGCTATTTAGAATTACACAAGAAGAATCATAAGGTTTAGATGTAAACCTTTGAGTATATGACATCTTTAATGAAATTACCTGTCTTAGTTACAATTATTACCATGCTATTTATGTTAATTTATGTGACTCTTTTTTAAAAAATTACCACGTTTCACACACTAATGATTCCGAAAAACATATTTTTATTAAAAAAAAAAAAAAAAAACTGCCATCCATTTGCGCGTATCTATATTATAAAGGCCAAACGCATCTGTGCGTAACGCATACGTCATTTTGCGAATGGCAACACTTTGAAATTTGAAATAAAATTTAAGTTTTGCATTTTTTCTTTTGCAAATTTTTAAACTTCTAAATACCACACATTTTCAATTTTTATACCATCGTATAGGAAAAAAAATTGCTTTTTAATGCAATTTGTTCGAAAACTGTATCTTTATTTGTTTTTGAGTTATTAATTTTTTCGTAGTATTTTATGCCGTTTTTGATTTGTGGCAACAGGCATACTCCACTTTTATTAAAATGAAAATGAAAAAAGCCGAAAAAAGCAAATTAATGTATCTTTTTGTTGCCATTTTTTAAATGAAAAAAATTCGTTTTTATTTATTACTTAAAGGTTTTTTAGTTTATTAAAAACTTTCTTTAAACTCGATACAACACTTCCTTTTTACACTCTGACGTCACAGGAATATTGTTTATCGTATTTCTTGCATGTAGGTTATTTCAGAAATTTTCATTTAAACTTAAAAGAATATTAATAAATTTGTATCTGTTTATAGCTAATAGTAATCGATATTTAAAATTTTGAATTAAAATGATTTTGAAATGATCAAATTAAAATATCATTTTTTTAAAACGTGAACACGGATAAGAGATGTGCATATGTAAATTTTGAAGTGGTAAAAATAATGTCGGATTTAGATTTCATGAGGCAAAAAATTCTATGATTGAGTCAAAGTGGAGTACGTTTTGCCGTAATTGATAACTTAATAATAATACAAGATCTTTATTATATTTTATTGTTTCCATTTCGATTAAAGTTTAATTTTAATAATTTCTACAACTAAGTTTTATAGAAATAGTATTTTATTAACTTTATGTTAAATATCATTTGTTTAAGTGTTAGACTTACGAACATAAGGTGCATTTTTAACTGTGACTAATTAAATAGATTTATTATAAATCAATGAAACAGTTCCTTCTTAAACATTTTTTTCGTCGAAATTCGACGGGTTCTCCCTTTTGTTTGTAAACGCACTATCTTCCGAAAGAATTGAGATAAAGATTTGAAATTTGGTGTGTGCTTAGTATGTAATGATGGGAAGAAGACTATTGAATACCAGTAACATCGATTTTTCCAGAAGTGTTTCTTTCGGACTCCCATACACTGCAAAAAAAAGGGTCGATCTACTAAAAAAATTTTAGTGGTCCTTGAAATTACTAAAAAAAGTTTTGTAATCTTACTCAGTTACAAGAAAATCTGTAAGAGTTACTTGAAAAAAGCTAGCAACGAATAGAGTTAGTAGTTTTATATTTTTAATAGCTATTACTAAAACTCACTTGGTGTGGCCGTGATAGCCTAGTGGTCATAGCACAGAACTCCAGACTGAAAGGTCTCGGGTTCGATGCTTGACACCACCAAAGACGCACCGAGTGTATGCAGTGAAAGTATTCGTTAGGTAAAGGGGTTATGAAAATCCTGTCGTAGCAATTACCATGTGTAATGATGTAAAGACTTTCCCTCCCTTTCCGAAGCATATCAAAATTGAGCAGGTGACAATGTTTGATGCTGCCATCTATTGAGGTGTTGCCGAAATTTCCGTTTGGGATAGCCACTAAGAATCTGTGAGTAATGGTTACTAAAAATAATTCTGGAGCTGTTACTACAATTTGCTTGGTGGCTCATACAAAAAAGTTTTAAGTTAGTTATACAAAAATTTCTTTTGTTCAGTTTACAAAAGAAAGGTTTGTTTCACTTGCAAAAAAAAAAAAAAAAAAGTTTGTAATGGTTACTAAAACATTCTGTGGAATACAAATTTACTAAAAAATTTTTTAGTAACCTCGTGATTTTTTTTTTTTTTTTTTTTTTTTTTTTTTTTTTTTTTTTTTTTACAGTGTATATTTGTTCTGCTAAAAGGTATATAAAAAATTTTGGTGGTAGGCCATTGAAAAAAAAAAAAAAAAAAAAAAAAAATGGTGCATTTGTTCGGATTCTATGGACTTGATTATGGCAGGTTTGGCTTACGCTGTTTCTCTGGTTCGTGGGGATTTACATTACGTTTACGGAACATTCCCTTCTTTATGCTAGAAGTTCTTGACCACATGATCGTGACACAGATCGAAATGCTCCACTCTAACAGTGATTACAAATCACACAAGAGAAGAAAATTTTAAAAAAGCATTTAGTCTAAGACATTTCTTGGAGGTAGATATTTAAAAATCATTTCCATTTCCGAAATATATTTTTATGAAGGCTTTATAATCTTTTAACCGAACCCATTTACTTTTGTGCGAAATCTCATCTCTTTTTATCTTTTTTTAAATGACAGAGAAAAGATTACTGGATGATTCTGTAATTTAATCTTTTGTAAACTTTTTTTCTTACTGTGCGTATCTTCTTCCTTTTGGCGTTACAAAGTTCTTTTTGCAAAAGAAGAGAAAAGTAATGAATTGGAAATGTATTTATATCCTTACACTGTAAAAAATGGGACCTTTTTTGCAGCATTGTCACTCCATCGCTTTTATAGAATATCTCTGTTTTGACCAATGAGAGTGCTCCATAATACAGCGAAGTAATCATTTCCTATAAAAGCGATGGAGTAACGACGCAGCAAAAGGGTCACATTTTTTACAGTGTGTTTATAAAAACGTAAGATGAACGAATTTCTTTAGTACGTGAATTGAAAATTCTGATGTGTAGGGTCAGGTGGGGAATTATGACCAGGGGGGACTTATGACCACCCTTATAATGGAGAAAAAGTGTATGGTACAATTTAACTTCACACTTAGATATTAACTTAATAATGTATTTTTCATTTTAGACAGTCTTTATCAGGAATGTGAGGCATTTTTGAGATCCAAATAGTAATTTGAAACAAAGTTACCAAAATTTTTAATAAACGGATTTGGAGTTCTAATGATCTTAATTACCCCAAACAAATGTGTGTAGGCAAGTATAAAGAGAAAATATAGTGGTCATAATTTTCCCAAACTTTTGCGATTATGAGTTTTTGATGGGGTAATTATATATAATCACCCTTTTAACTTATGAAAAAGGCTACGAGAATTAAAACTTTTAAGAAGTGTTCATAAAAACTCAAAGTTATTTCCTATGTACTAAAAACTCCACTTTTCCAAATAAAATCAAGTAAAAAAAAAAAAAAAAAAAAAAAAAAATATATTGAAAATGTAAAAAGTGTTTATAATTAACCCTCCCAACACTATTTGCTAAGTTAACTTTTTAAAGTTCCTAAACTAACTGTTGACGTTTTAGAAAAGCGAGAAGTGTTGAACACTGAATGATGTATTCTGAATCAGTTAACAATTAACCCCTTTCGTTCTAGAGCTTTTGGTGGATGTATGTCACTACGTCACCTGAGAATAATAAGGTTCTATCTGTGTTTTTGAAAAAAATGACTTATCGATGTAGAAATGTTTTTTTTATATCTAAGAAGGCATTTCTGAATTAAAATAATGTCATAACATAATCGTAATACCATATGTAAATTATATATAACATCATTTTAATGCAAAAGTGCCTTCATTGATGCAAATAGAACCTTTCTTTATCGACAATTCATTTTTCTCAAAAACACAGATAAAACGTTATTATTCTCAGGTGACGACTAGCCACTAATGTTGCTACATCTGACAGATTAAAAATAAATAAATAAGTAAATAAAAAATAAATAAAAAACAAAGGTAAAAGTCAAAACTTTCTGGTTATATTAAGGAATGTCTAATTTAAAAATCAGATAGACGTCAGCGTGATACGCTTTGTACATTATGGATCTCAAGAGATTAATTTAGAATTAAAAATAACTCATTTTTATCAAGTTTTTTTAGAAAATAAAAGTACAATTAGCAAAAATATATCATGGAAAAAAATTGCTCTTTTAGATGAAAATTCAAAAATCATTTTCATTTTGAAACATATTCTTGTTCGAAGTTTTATATTTTAGAAGTCTTTTTAAAATTAAGTTTCCTAATTATTTTTATTCTTTTTTTTTATAATTGTACGAAACCTCTTTTAATCCCAACTTTTGCAATAGACGAGAAAGAATTATTAGTAGAATGATTAAGCATAATTTTAATCCTTTCGTTACATAATTTTTTTTCTTTTTATCAAAAGGATTTAAAAACTGCTAATTTATTTTTTTACGCATTTTAAATCTATAAGTTTTGGCGTTAAAAAAGTATAAAAATTATATGTAAAAGAGTTTCTATTTAATTTAAAAAACAGATGATAAAATAACATCGCGGAAATTGCGAGTTGCACAATTTTACTTAGCCATCATATATAGCTTAGGTTAAGTCTTGCAATCATTTTGAAAATTGAAAATTTTTTTGACGGATTCACATGTTTCAGACATTGGAGATTCTAAAAACACGCATTTTTAGAAAAAAAAAAAAAATAGCCGTCCATCTGTCTGTCTATAAACGCTTTATCTCCCAAACAAATTGAGATAGAGATATGGAATTTAGTGTGCACTTATTATATAATAATAGAAAGAAGTTTATTTAACATCAGTAACGTCGATTATCCGGAACTCTTTTTTTCGGACTCTCGAAATATTCATACTGATGAAAGGTACACAACAAATTTCGGAATTTTTTATTTTAAGGAGTGGATATAAAATACGATAAAAGAACACAAATTTTGTATAAAGAACCAAGTCGATCCGACAATTTGCTGCCGATACATTTGTAGTCTTATTTTTAACACTCTTCGATTTTTCATGACCCTGTAATTTCTCCAAATATCAATTCAAAGATATATATTAATTGGATATAAGACGCTTAACCTGACGCAGTAAACTGTTAGTTAATATGATTATTATTTTTGGAGCTATAAGGAAATTTTTTTACTCAATTTGGTACTACTTGAGTAGTTTGGCGTTTTATATAATCTGTCAAAATCTGTTCATCAGCAATTCATTAATAGAGCTTTACTATGTGTTAAAAATATATAAATGAACGTTTACATTTTATTTTGAATTGCAATGCATTTTTTAACGTGAATTTTTTTGACGTACGTTTTATTTTTTTGTTTTACTCACCCCCCCCCCCCTCCTAGCGACTAGTTTTTCTAATTTTATGTTTCAAGAAAAAAAAAGAAAGAAAGAAAAAAAAACGCGGGAAGCGCGCAGCGAAAGGGTTACTGTACCTAGTGGTGGAAAACTGGCACAGAGGCGGAGTCTATTGACCTCACAAATATTTTATGGTATTCTACAGCTTATTATAGTGAAAACCCTGGTATTCTGTCTTCAAATAGACCGGAAAGTATTAATAAAATGTACTAATATCAATAATCTACACTTTTGCGCCAGTTTTGCACCACTGAGTATCAAACCCTTTTTAGGTGCATTCGTAATTATGTAAATACGTAGCACCTATAGTTGTCGTTCAGTCCGTCCTTCTATCCGTCCGCATATAACAACACAAAAATTACCCAGCCGAATCGTTTGAAATTAAAAATATATAATTATCACATAATTTTGTCGAATCATTTCAAATTTTATGAAAATCGGATGCATAGATCGATTACAAGGACAATCAAAGTATTCCTTTACATTAGGATCAATGGGAAAAAATGTTTAAAATGCTTTTTAATCGTTTGAAAATTAAAATATATAATCATTACATAATTTTATCGAATCATTTAAAATTTTTTGAAAATTGGATGCATAGATCAATTACAGGGACAATCAAAAGTATTCCGTTACATTACGGTCAATGGGGAAAAATGTTCCAAATGCATTTTTATGGTGTTACATTCATTCGAATGTAGTAGAATACATGAACCTATGATATATATATATATATATATATATATATATATATATATATATATATATATTAAAATATACATTTTGTACAATCTCTGATGCAAAGAACATTTATTATTAAATTACAAGGCCGCACAAAAGTATTCCACTACATAATGCTATACGGGGAAACATTGTTTGGGTCGTGTGTTAATTATATTAAATTATTTCACATTTTATGAATATGATATACATTGCTGAGGCGTAATAAAAGTTTCTTCCTGTATATTTACAGGAACACAAAATTTCAGGAACTGCTACTCATACTACATCTGCAAATACTGTCTATTATAACTGCCAGATCTGAATATTTTTTAAACTTAGTTATCGTACGAACGCACCTTATTTGCTACGCTTCACGTGCAATTTCTAACTTGTTTAAAAGCAGTTAATGGAATATAAGAAAAAATTAAACATTGAAGGCTTTTACAGTGTTCGTATGTTTCAAGGAACTTCAAGCACCTTTTACCAGAATTTTTGTAAAGTAATATTTGATTTATTTAATGAAGAAAATTTTATCTCCAGATATAAGACCAGCATTTTACAAAATTTCTAATACTGAAAAACCTAAAATCTATTGAATCCCCTGTTTTGCACGAATTCTGTTTTAGTTTTTTGTAAATTCACATCACAAATATAATTTTTGTACTGAAGAAAAACTACAATGATTCACAAAAAGAGAAGTAACTAAAGGAAAATATCCTTTCCGAAAATATTATCTCCAAAGCGAAGATATTTTTTAAAGTTTTACGAAATCTTTATAATTCTATATCTTTACAGTGGCTTTTTTCAACTTTGTACGAAATATTTTCTCTTCTGAATTTTTGTAATGGTAAAAAAAGAATTGGTGGATGACACTTCAGTTGGATCCTTTGTAATTTTCTTTCTTGATGCATATCTTAAAGAATATCGTTTTCAATTTATAAAAATTCATTTTCTTCAGAAAGAATAAAATTAGAAAAGCTTTCTAACAATATATATGTATATAAATTCATGTAAATTTGAAATGTAAGACTTAAATGTGATCAGTAAAGCAACATAAAAAATGTTTTTTATTCTACTAAATTATAATATAACCATCAACGAAATAATAAAAGTTGAATACAAAATGAGCAGGCTTACTGAATAAAGTTTCACTGCACGTGCATGAATGCAATCAAAATATAATTTGCATAATGTGTTAGCTAAATGTATAGAGTAAAGTTTCTGAAAAACTCAAAAACAAAGCTTGAAAATTCTCAAATTTATCGTCGATGGAATGAGCTCAAAACTCGTTACTACCAAAATGAAACAAAAAGATGAGTGGTTGCATTCATGCATCCATTGATTAGTATCAACATAGACTGCACAATATTGCACATAATACTTTATTTGGATACAGACCTTCATTCATTTTTTTTTACTTCATTTTGGGAATTTGTTGACGGTCCTCTATAGAATTTCGAGAAAAATCTTCGCGATAATATATGACCTGCGCTAATATGTTTACACCCCTGGAGTTTTGGAATAATTCCTCATGTATATTTCACAGATATTTAACAAAACGTCTAAAATGGCAATGTCCTGTCATTAATGGCCGTATAGTGTATATCAAGGCTGTCCAACTTGGCGCCTCTTACACATTAGCAAAAATTTCACAAAAAAATTTGCCTTATTAAATTTCCGAATATCAATATAAAATATATCAACAATTCAATAAGATCTTGATTTGTGAAAGAATTTTCTAGTATTCCGCGGGCGCCACGTTGGACAGCTTTGGTGTATATCGTAAGAATAGATGACATTAAAAAGTTACTTATCTAAAACTTGAAAACTAAAGTTAAAAAGCTTCAACTTAATAGTAAAGAAAATGTGAAGTGTATAGACAATGACTTATTTACTTTTTAGCTTATTTCTTTTTTAGTTTTCTATATTCATTCATTGTTTACAACCTCCCCATACTTTATTTTTGAAAGAAATACAAGAGCAAAAATGGAACTCTTATTTCATTTGGAAAATTTCTCTTTTATTTTCCTTATCCTAAATATTTTCCATACGCGTATACTAAACAGAGGAAACGAATTCGAAAAAGAGTTTTAGAGCGACTTCACTATTCCAGTCTTTAAAAAATACCGTATTAAAATGCTTTTAAAAAGAAATTTAAAGGAAAATAAAAGTAAATAAATTAGATTTTTCTTTATTTTTTTAGTATTTCTAGAAATATATTCAATATTCCGTTCACTAAACTGTTGAAGTTTTGAAACACGATTCAATGAAACGCAGAATAGGAATTCTTTTTAGCTATTTGGATTCTGCTGAACAGGAAATAGTCTTCGGATGAAGCGTTTTATAGGATTTGAATACCAAAGTGGAATTTTTGAAGATAGTTACGTCAAAGAAAACTTATGGAAATTTAACTTTGTTTTCGGAAATTTTTTTCTTAGGGAAATATGTCATATGCAAGTTCAATATTTTTGAATGCGTGTACTAGTATTGTACTTGAATATCTATAAGTCGAAGAACGTATCTAAATTTTTGATGAAAATATGAAATGAAATTCAGTTACAGCTACAGATTATTTCATATATGCATTTTTTTCATTCTTTTTTTTCGCAAACAAGAAAGAAAAATTACACATCAAGTAGAGATTATGAAATACTTTCCAACACTTTTAGAATACTTTAACAAAATTTCATTGTTTAGAAAGGTAAAGGATATAGCTAACTAAATATTTTAGATGAAATAAGACAGATTTGAAAACTAGATTTCAACAATTAAGATCATAGCTAGGAAAGTTACTCTAATAAATTTGTGCAGCTTTGTATATTATACATATTTTTTTTGTACGGATTCTACATACTATGCTAAAATTTACTTTTGTAAGAAAATGCATAAAACAATTTAAAATTCACACTAAGTAGATCCTTAAAATCGGATGAAACATACTTGAAATATTTTGTACATCCCTGTATATTATATACAGTTTTTTATGCACATTACTTATTAAGCTGAAATTTAATAAAAATATGAAATGAAATTCAGCTCAAGTTACAGAATGTTTTACATAAGAATATTTTTTCAATCCTTTTTTTCGTAAACAGGAAAGAAAAATCACATCAAGCAGAGATTATGAAATATTTTCCTACACTTCCAGAATATTTAAAGAAAATCTTCATTGTTTCGAAATATAAAGATTATATAAGGTTAATTTTGTCGAAAAAAAGATTCGTAATATATATATTGTTAGAATAGATGACAATAAAAAGTTACTTGTTTAAAGTTGGAAGACAAAAGTTGATTTTTAGAAAAGCTTCAACTTATTAGTAAAGAAAATGTGAAGTATGAAGCCCGTAACTTTTTAAGGCTATTTCTTTTTAAGTTTTGTATATTTATACATTGTTTATAACCTCCCCATACTTTAAAGAAACGAAAAAGCAAAAGTGGAACTCTTATTTCATTTGGAAAATTTCTCTTTGACTTTCCTTATTGTAAATATTTCCATACGCGTATATTCAACAGAGGAAAAGAATTTGAAAAGCGTTTTAGAGCGACTTCACTATTCGAGTCCAGAAGTTATAAAGGTAAACTAATTTTTAAAAAATACAGTATTAAAATGCTTTCAAAAAGAAATTTAAAGGAAAATAAAAGAAAATAAATTAGATTTTTCGTTATCCTTTTAGTATTTCTAGAAATATATTCAATATTCCCTTCACGAAGCTGTTGAAATTTCGGAAAAAAATTCAATCAAATGCAGAATAAGAATTCTTTTTAGTTATTTGGATTTTACTGAATAAGAAATTATCGTCGGATGAAGCGTTTTATAACATTTGAATATCAAAGTGGAATTTTTATTGATAGTTACGTCAATCTTTAAGAAAACTTATGGAAATTTAACTTTGTTTTCTGAAATTTTTTCTGACGGAAATATGCCTTATACAATGTTCAATATTTTCGAATGAGTGTACTAATGTTGTACTTGAGTATCTAAGAGTCGAAGAGCGTCACTAAAGTTTTGATGTAAATATGAAATGAAATTTTTTTAATACTACAGATTACTTTATGTATGCATTTTTTTTCAATGTCTCTTTTCGTAAACAAGAAAGAAAAATCATATATCAAGTAGAGATTATGAAATACTTCCGAACACTTCCAGAATATTTTAACAAAACTTCACTGTTTAGAAAGGTAAAAGATATAGCTAACTAAACATTTTAGAAAAAGCAAGACAGATTTGAAAATCAGATTTCAATAATTACGGCCATAGTTGGAAAGTTACTCTAATTAATATGTGCAGCTCTTTATATGATACATATATTTATACAGATTCTACATACTGTGCTAAAATTTTGTTTTGTAAGAAAATGCATAAAACAGTTTACAATTCACACTCAGTACTTTCTTACCATCGAATGAATGATATTTGAAATCTTTTGTGCAGCTCTTTATATTATATACAGATTTTTACGCACTTTATACACCGTATTTATTCGTGTATACCGCGCACGCGTGTCTAACATGCACCCCGTACTTTAAGTGATAAAAATCGAGATTTTTTAAAATCTCGTATACAGGGTGTCTCCTCTCAACGGTGGCCAATGGCTAATATCTAAACCGTTGGTCATAGACATATAGTTCCAATTGCAAAAATGTTTAAAAAAGGGTTGTTTTTTAAACATTTTGTTTAATTTGTTAATTAAATTTTTTTGTTTAATTGTTTTTTAAGCGGTTTTGTTCAAAAAAATGTTTTACTAAAAAAATACGAAAATTAAATTTTTATACGGTCCCCCGGTCCTATAAGTGATACTTAGTAAAATTTTTTCAACACTCTAGCAAGTAATACAGAAAAGGTCCCATTCATGTAACATTAAAATTGACCGAGTTATGAAACTTTAAATTTCATGACTTAAACCACTTTTCAATAGCTGAAAACGGATGAGTTGGACTGAGCTGTAAGGGAACGTACACTAAGTGCTTAAAGTATTATAAAGGGAGTCGATTTCTAACGCTGTTCAAAGGCTACTTCCTAAACTATTTGTCACAGACGGATAGTTCCAATTACAAAATGTTTTAAATGAGCGATTTAACTGAAGGCGCTGTCACCGTATAAGTTTTACGGTAGTGTTAATTATAATTAATTAACTTCTAGATTGGTTATTAAAATAACTGAAGACATGAATTTCAAAATTCTCTTTATCGAAAAAATCAAATTTTTTTTGGGAAATAGCGAAAAAACTTTAAATGCATCTATTGGTTTTCATTATAAATTTTGAGATTGCATTGTTACAATAGTGGAGGTTTGTATAGACTGATAGAGAAATCAAAAAGCGATAAGTCGAGTTTTGAAATTCATATCCTCAACTGTATTTTTACGTATGTTTTATTTTGTAAAAAAATGAAGCTGATTCTTTTCGTGATTTTATTTTAAAAAGGTATGTTATTTTGACAAGCTTTTATTTTATTCATAGTTTTCGTATGTAAATTTTCCTAGTTCAAAACTTATATTCAAATTTTAACTCACTTCCAAATATCTGATTGAGGTTCAATTCCCATACTTATTTAAACCCGATGACAATGTAATATTAATACGATTTTGGGTGCGTTTCATTTTTTTATTTTATAGGACTACATCAAATTCTATTAGGTAATCTAATAGAGCTTTAAATATGTATCATTTTGCAATGATTTGTAACTGTTGCTATTCATAGTTTAATTTCTGTTATTTTTTTACTTATATTTTTAGCACAAATTGCATATTTTACTTTAACATGTAAATGTTAACATAAATTCAGAAACAACATTGTAAAAAATTTTTTTACTCTTAATGTTTAAAGATAAATTTTCTATCTGATGTTTATTTTTATTTCCAGTAAATTTGTGACTGACCCCTATTTTGCAGCAAAAAATAAGCTTCAACTTTGAACAGCTATAACTAGGTCAATTTTAGGAGGTCAATGTCTAGGAGGAATGGGACTTTTTTTGTCTTACTTTTTAGAGTAGTGGTAAACATTTTCTAAATATCACTTATAGGACCGGGAGACCGTATAAAAATTTAATTTTCGTAATTTTTTAGTAGAAATTTTTTTTGACCTAAATCGCTTAAAAAATAATTCTTTACCTTTTTTAAAGCATTTTTGCAATGGGAACTATATATCTATGACCAACGGTTTAGAAATTAGCCATTGGCCACCGTTGAGAGGGGACACCCTGTATAATGCGCATCATAAATTTGACATGCAAGTGAATGAATGACAAAATGAATTTCAGTAAATAAAGTCATTACATTAGTAAATATTACATTAGGCCAGAAAATAAGGTGAATATACATTTTAAGATTTCAAGTAGGGCATGAATAACAGGGCGGGGGGAGAGCAATGAATGACATCAATGAGAATTGTTAATTAGCGTTTAAATAACGTTACTAGTTCTGCTGCGTAAAAGAAAGTGCAAGGAGTGAAATAAAGATGCTGTAATACTTCAAATAAATAAGATTTTCTGAGTGATTATGTATTCTTTGAATACATTTCTTAAATATATTGTATGTCTTGATTATATTTCTTGATTATACTGTGTTATTACATCCAACATTAAAAAAATATGTCGTATTCATCCAGCACGTAGGAATTTTGATTTAATTTTTTGAAAAAAAAAAAAAGTGCAAGTTATGTTCGAGTAAATACGGTATTAAACTGAAATTTTATTCATGCAAACGCATGCTTAAAATAACTGAAATCATACTCCCAGGAATTATTTTCCACAAGCTGTCTGGCATAATGGTGTAAGGTTTATATTGTTTGGATATATACATTGGGGTATACATTGTTTGGGGCGCGTTTTAATTATATTAAACTATTTCGCATTTAATGAATTTGATATATGTTGTTGTAAATTACGACAAACTGCTTCTCGTATGATAGAAAGCAGATAGTATTTACAGGGACACATAAAAGATTTCCGAATCTCCACTGTATCCGAAGTACTGTAAACTACAGTATTAGATCACGATCGGAATATTTTTAAAACTTTGTTATAATACGAACACACTTTATTTGTTGCGCTTGACATGCAATTTTCAAATTATTAATAATTTGTTTTACTTGTAAGTGTAGAAGACGATGTCAAATCAAAATTGTTTGAGGAGTTTGACAAAGAGAGGGTCCGAGGTTGGATTCGCCAAATAAGGTGAACATCTGGCTATTGCGAACTTGTTTGTCTGTTACGTACTACGATTCTTTGCTACCAATATTTTATATCGGAAAAAATGTGACTTATTTTATCGAAGATATCTCATCAATTGAATAAAAAGAAGCAAACTTTTTAAAAATAACGGTGGCCAACAAGCAAAGAAATTTTCAGCTGCGTAACAGACAAACAAATTCGCATGGAAATAGCCATCTGCATATCAGTAGAGAACAGTTAGTATATAAATATATGACAGCCATAAGTTGCAATACCCAGGGATTTCGAGAAAATAACTTTTACGAAACAGAAGTTTACGAAGTTTAACAAAATTTACGATACTATTTATAATTAGATAAATTTCCTCTTTTGGTGCACGGTTCAGCAGTATTGTGCACATCAGTGCACCAGATGTAAGATTTTTCTTTGTCAATTGAAATCTCACTCGGAATTATTTTTCAGAACGAAAATCTCTATCATCTGTTTTCAAACTGCAGTTAATAAAATATGTATAATAAATTTATGAAAATATATGATAAAATTATAAAATGATATGTTGATATTATAAAATAATTATAAAATGATATGCTGATATTATAAAATAATTATAAAATGATATTATGATAAATTTATAAATTTATGAAAAATATATAGGGTGTTTCAAAAGTAGCGCCCAAACTCTGCACAGCCAGATTCTTCATTGGGATTACATAAAAAATGCCCAAAGAACTGTACCTGTATGATCCATAGTTTACGAGAAAAATACAAAAAGTATGATGTCACAACAGGTGAAAGAAAAAACCTTTTTTTTTTGGTACATCAACAGAAGTACACCTTTCCAGACGATAACGTTCAAAAAGTTCGTCGCGCATATCGTGTCATGTATACTCACGACGTGGAACGACGTTAATCCGCAGTTGAACTTGCATTTAAGAAACTGCATTTTGCATCTACCGCTGTTCTTCGTATGGTTATCATGCATTCCGTTACCCCGTTATTCCACAAATGTACATGAATCACGTGATATGTGCAATGAACTTTTTGATCGTTACCATTACAATAATAATAAAAAAATCAACATGATATCATTTTATATAACGTACTTTAATTTGTTTCACCGTATTTTAAATCATTATGTGAAAATACCAGTTTATTTATGCAAAAACAGAAATATATTTCAATGAGGCATTTTGTGGCCTATAAAAACTCTAGTTGACCTTTTTTAGTTTATTATTATTATTATTATTATTATTATTATTATATTTTATTTTTACAGTTCATTGAATAAAAACAAGTGAATTTCTACTTTAAAAGAAAATAGCATTTTAAAACTTTCATGTTCTTGTAGCTATAATTAGAAAATGTTCTTATTCAGCATTAATGTTTAATACTGTTTTATCCCACTGAAATTTTTGCCATCTATTTAATAGTGAGATAGAACGGGGATGGTAAGGAAGGGAGGTTAAGGAAAATAATCTGGAAATCGTACATTAAGCGTGGCAAATGAGATGCGTTCGTATTGTAACTAGTTTTATAAATATTCAGATCTTGGTGCAATAGCTGGTGTATTATTATGCAAAAAAAAAGCATGCGTACAAAAAGTATTACTATTCTACATATTAAACTAAGCAAGACGGGAATAATATGACTCCATTTTATATGAAACATAATCACCACGGCGACCTATAATCATTACTTATCATGAGTAATCACTGAATTAATACGAATATTAAGATTTAATAAAATGAAGACCGTTACAGGACAATCTGATTATATTAACGCAAGTTAGAGTTCAGATAGACTGGCAGACTAACAGATAGACAAACTAAATTCATAAACACTTTTGACTATGTTGGAAAGTGCTAAAAATGCATGACAGGTTGGTATTCAATATTCAACAATTTATAACAATCGATTGCAGCACATTTGAATACGTTTGTTCAACCCTATATTGTACCTATTACATACATATACAAGCCAATATTTTGCTAAAGTTTATTTAAAACACAAACTCATTTAAAACTAGTGAGATTATACTTATAGAGATTTTCATCCACAGATGGCCATGTCTCTAATTTTTTTGCATGGTCATGAATATAATTTTATCCATATTCTACAAACATTTATTAATTTACTAAATGGAATTCAGCAGAAAAGTACATAGCTCATTTAACAACCACTTCTAAGCTATTTTCGTTACATATACGAATCCTTTTGTGTATCCCTGTCTATGATCTACAGAACTTATAATACTTTCAACTTTATACGCACAAATTTAATTTAACTTAAAATCAAATATCACAAGTAAAAATACACTTCCAGCAATAATCACTAATATTTCGGATACAGTACAGTATCCGAAATATTTTGCATTTCTCTGCAAATATTATGTGCTTCTTATTATACAGAATGTAACTTGTAATAAACCTCAGCAACGTATATCAATTTCGCTTTATGTGAAATTTTTTAACTTAAAAAAATTTGCCGCAAACAACGTTCCCTCTTATAGCACTATGTACCGGAAGCTTATATCACATATGCACATTCATTTAGCGACCAGTCGAAATTCTACCCTGTGATTGGTTGAAACAAAGAGGGTAAAATAGATTATATATCCAGATTTGGGTTGAACGAATTTTGCTAGTGCAGGCTAATGATTATTAGTGTTTTCTTTATATTTGCGTTATGACAGAAATGAGAAATGATTTTATAAATCACGGTGGTGATATAATAAATCTTTTGCCACCAATTTTCGACTTTAAAATTACTGAAAGTGCGTTTGTTTTCGAAGAAAAATTATCTTGTTTATTAAGAGTAAAATTATCTGGTGAACAGAAGCACATAAAATGGCTTTAAATTGTATACCTTATTTATTTATTTTTTTAAACTAGCATGTTATCAGTCAATATTTTACTCAATAGATATCAGAATTGCCAAATAAAATAAACTGTCTTACAAAATAGGTTCATTATATACATTCAATAATATTTTATTTTATTTATTTATACATTTATTTTTATTGATCTACTATCGGTTAATAAAATATATTTTCAAATCAATTTCTGTCACTGAAACTAATTTTTTATTTTATTTATTTAAACAACTTTTTATTATTGATTTACTAACAGCCAGTAAAATATGATTTTTAAATAAATTCTTGTTAATGAAACCAATTTTTGATATTTAATTTTATTTATTTATACGATTATTTTTATTAATTTACTGTCAATTGATAAAATATAATTTCTTTAAACAATTCTCGTTAATGAAACTTTTTTAAATACTTAATTTTATTTATACAATTATTTTTATTAATTTATTATTTAATTAATTTTTAATATTTGTCATAATAATTTTGTCATAATTAAAAATTTGTCATACTTATTTATATATTTATTCTTATTGATTTACAATCGTTAATAAAATATGATAATTTTTCAATCAATTTTTGTTAATAAAACTAAATTTTAATGCTATTTTTTTAATCTATTTTTAAGTAATTTTTATTAATTTACTATCCGTTAATAAAATATCATTTTTGAAATCCATTATTAATGAAATTAAGTTTAATATCTCCTAAGGGTTGCGTTTTAAAAATCAAAATGAAAGATATTTTAAATCAATAATTACATCATTTAAAATTATAGAAAAATATTTTTAAATTGTAATTTTACAAAAATTTATTTTTATTAATTTACTGTCAGTTAATATATTAACATAATTTTTTAGATCTATTCTTTATGATGAAACTAAATTTTAATGTTTGATATTACCTAAAAGCCACATTTTAATTAAAAAACAATTAATATAATAATTGAAAAATAAAATATATTTATGGATTTTTTGCGATGTTATTATTGCATTAAAATATATCTTTCATTTTAACTATTAAAATCTAGACTTAGATGACATTAAATATTAAAATTTAGTTTAATTAAGAAGAACTGATTATTTTTTTTATTAATTGAAAGTAAATTAATAAAAAAGAATTAAAAATATTTAAAAATTAGCTTCATTAAAAGAATTGATATATTAAATAATATTTTATTAACTGACAATAAATCAATAAAAATAATTGTATAAATAAATAAAATTAAATATAAAAAATTAGTTTTATTAACAAAAATTAATTAAAATAATAATATATTATTTAGCTGTTAGTAAATCAATACAAAAAATTTGTTTAAATAAATAAAATTAAGAACTAATTTCAGTAATAGAAATTTATTTAAAAATATATTTTATGAACCGATAGTAGATTAATATGTATATATATATATTAAAAAGTAGATTTTATTAACAAGAATCGATTTTAAGAAACTTTTAGAATAATTGAAAATAAACCAATAAAGATAGAAATAAAATTCTAAAAAAAATCCAAAGCAAGGACACAACCCCCAATTTCGGGTTCACTAGATGGACACGCTAACCACTACACCGTAAGATCCACGTTTGACCTCCCAAATGACTCTATCACATTCATTTCTCTTATAGCAAGTAACAATACTCCTTCACGTAGAACGAAAAGTTTTCTGAAATTGTAGCCAAAGTTCAAGGCTTGATGCCTGCAAATTAAAATTTATATTTTAATTAGAAATTAAGTCTTTGCATATCTATCTTTTACGTTTTTTTAGTTCAGATATTGGTATACTTAAAGGCAGTAGAAATTCTCCACGGAAGACTAAAGTAAACAGCCAGTCAGGAATCAGAATTGGCGCTGGTCGCTAAATGAATGTGCATATGTGAATTAAGCGTACCGGAACTCTTTTGTGTGCTCCTTTCGAGATGGTTTATAGTTATTTTAAACTGGTTTTTGAGGCCCATCGTAATATTTGTCTCAAGACTGAGGAGGTTATATAATTACCTAAAAAGGGACAGTAAGGAAAATTGTTTCCTATTTTTAGAAAATCGTATTAAGACTAAGTGATATCCACAATGTTCATTCACTTTTATTAAAAGTTCTTTATATCTGATTAAATAAAAAAAAAAAAATTATCTCTAAAAGTGCAAGAATAAATCTTGGGGATGGTAAGACTACCAATATTCATAATGCCTGAAATTGATATTTAAATGCTGATTTAAATTTTGAAGTAAATTTCCTGCCAAAGAATTACAACGAATTTTTCTCTATCCTACTTCTGCATGAGAAAAAAAAAACTTTAAAAAAGTTCTGTGATTGCATCTGTGAGGATTTTCTGTATAAATTCAGCAAGAAAGATAAATAAATCTAAAATCCAGGGACAGATTTCAAAAAATAATAATCACCACAAAAATGTGTGTAGGCAAATTTTTTGCTACATATTTACATAAAAAATAGTCTCAGTTTCGGAAAAAACTTACATTGAGTTACTTTTATTGAAACAATTTTATACAGATAGCTCTTCGAAACATAAAAATAAGCATCAGTGACACGGGACGGTCACAAATTTCATGGTACATTTTGATTCTCATTTTAAAAATCAAAATCAGGGACAGGGAACGGTCAGGAATTTCATGGTACATTTTGACACCCAATTTAAAAATTGGAATCATGGATATGGAACGATCGGAAATTTCATAGTACATTTTGATTGCCAACTTAAAAACCAGAATCAAGTACACGGAACGATCGGAAATTTCATGGTATATTTTGATTTCCAAGTTAAAAATCAGAATCAAGGACATGGAACGATCGGAAATTTCCGAGTACATTTTGAGTCCCAACTTAAAAATCAGAATAAAGGACACGGGGTTTTCAGGAATTTCATGGAACCATTATGACTTCGAACATCTCCAAAAACTTATATATATTGTTTATATTGTCATACAAGCATGCAATGACATATTTTCCAATATATATATATAAAAAAAAAAAAAAAAAAAAACACAAGAATATGTACTGAAATAAAAATTATTATTCAGGGACTTAAAAGTGAAACTTATGCCTCATATGCATAAATCACAGCAGTTCTTGTAATCTGGATTTAAGCTATACGAAATCTTTTCACTTCCAATGTGAGGTTGCCATATATAGTGCTTTTTAAACAGCTTTTAACTATAATTTTATCTTCTAGTAAGCGAGAAAAGTCATTAAAAAATGGAAAACTATTGACTCTTTCAAGTCTCACTAACAAATTGCTCTTCGACCGTTATGAAAACATTAAGAAAGATTGTTTACAGCATGGGCGTGAAAATAATTATACATTATGCATATAAAATTTTAAGCAAATTTTGTTAACGTTAAATAAATTAAACTTGCTGTTAGAATATTATGACAAGAACCGTAAAATTTAATGTAAAAGTAAACAAATGTAGTAAAGATTAGGATATTTGTTAAAATATAAAGTTAATTACAAACAACCTACAAAAAAAGTAAGTCTTCTGGCATAAACTGGAAGATAAAGGTCACTTACATATCTCTTGGTTTTTAAAATTCAGCTAATTTTACTTAAACAAACGATGTTAAAATGAGTAGAACTCGATTACAGCAGATTATTTTCTAATTTTCGCCAAAACTGAAATTGAATGAAGATTTTACCAGTATGGCTTCATTTGTGGCGATTTATTTTTGTCCGTCAAATTTTGCAATATTTTGCAAGGCTATGCTGTGCTTGGACAGAATGTGACTCTGGCCGTTGTGACTATGTAGATTTAAACATACAGTGCGTCTAAAAAGTATAAGGACATTCGACTTTTTTTATATAATATTTAACAAACTGAAGCAATTACCACGAAAAAGTAATTAGCGTATGAAATTATAAAATAAATTTATTGAAATATAGAAACATCTTGCTTATGTCACAGATTGTTTGTAAAAGAATAAAGTTCTAAATAAGCTGTACCAAAAGCTATATGGACAATAAAAAGTATCGCTTTTATTACCATCGTATCAAAAACATGCATATTCTGCGTTCTGTATGTGTGGCAGAATTTTTTAGATTCATAAAATTACTCTGGTTTTTTCAATTGTTGAAAGTTGGAAAAAAATCTCGCAACGTTCAATTCTCTAAAACTGACATAGCTAAAATTTGTACTTAAAGGCTAAAAATGTTAGTTTCTGATACTTGAAGCATAGAAAATGTGGAATTTATAAAATGTTATCGAAAGGTGACAATGATAGTGCAAAAAAGCGTTTTAACCAACCAATAAAACCTTCTCATTGACAATAATAGAGATACCGACGAGCATTTTAACCCCAAAAATGTAAATTTTTGAAATTGTGATAAATTTATTATTTTCTATTTATAGATCTAATTTTCACCTTCATGTACATGCTAGCAAATCTGATAATTATCGCGGAATATCCCAGACAGGGATGTAGTGTAGGGTATTTCAGTGGTATACGCCATTTAACATCTGGATTCTTTAAGAGAACACCGTTTACCCTCTGAAATGCATTTATAAAAAGACGGGGTAAAGAAATTTCCTTCTTTATGTAACCCCACCAGTGGCTGAAAAGTTCTGCTCTCGAAACTGGTAGACGGCAGGTGCTGGATTCGAACGCAATCGCAGCTGCTGGCCTAACTTTTCGGAGTTATCTGTGGTTTTCTTCAAACTTTGGATTTCCTTGCGTAAATATGGGTTAGGTTCCATTAGAAAAACTCCTACCGAGGGCACGGCTCCCCTTAGGGCCTATATCCGTCGTGTTGATAATTGGCTGTCATAAACACAACTAACCAAACCAACCTTCGTTATGTAAATTGAAAATTCTAGAAAATAAATTATTAAGTAACTGTTTCTCGTAAACGTATATTGTAGAAGATACAGAGTCATCCTAAAATGAAAACGACACTGTCTATTGAATAAAAAAGTACAAAGTATACAAAAAACAAAAATGATAAAAGAAAAAAAAAATTCTCCGAGATATTTCTTCGAGGATATTTCTTCGAGGTTATTTCTTTGAGATATTTCTTTGTTATAAAAATAATTTTTACTTCTGTAATATATTTTTATGAAAGCTTTATAAATTTATCTTGTTACGGAAGCTTTTGTACGAAATCTTTTCGGTTCTAAACTTTTGTAATGGCAGAGAAAGGATTATCGGATGACACAGCGACTTCATCCTTTATAATCTTCTTTCTTACTATATATAACTTATTCGTTTTGTATCACAATGTTCTTTTTCGACAAAAAGAGAAAAAACGAAATTAGAAATGTATTCTCAAAAGATGAGGTAAAGGAAAGTCTCCATTTATTTAAACTGGAAATGCAAAAGTTAGAAATGGTGAGGTCAACATTTTAAAATCTTCCCACTGAATGGTTGATCTTATAAAAAAAATGAGAAGTTACAGTTTCATTCTAAAATCCTGCTAACCGTGTCTCTAGGATAAAAATATATGAGAAATCTCGCATTATAATATAAATCGCAATTTGTGAGAAAACTTGCTTTTTATGTGTATATATCGATGTAATAAAGAAGAACAAACAAATGAAATTTCTCATGAAGTATTGTTAGAAGTTTGTTAAAGTTTCAAAGTGACAATTGTTGAAATACATGAAACTAAGCCACCATAATTTCTGAACAATTTGAGTAATGAAGTTCAAACTTCGTGATTGGCCACAGGAGTGATGGGAATGAGCATGAAATGTATTTTTGCTGGCCATTCGCAAGTGAAAATGTCTCGGTACAGCGTGCGTGAGCTTACAAAATTGGCGCATTTGAGGGATTGAAAATCTAGATTTCGCGATCGAGAATTCCCTTCGACTTCAACATATAACTGTGTTGTATCCAATGTCCAATCATGGAGTAATCGGACCGATGCTCATTGCCGCCAAGATGACTTTTGAGCGAAACGTGAAAATTTTGGAAAATGCTTTCATCACACATCCTTATTAAACAAAATGACTTTATGTGGTTTAATGCAAAATGGAGCTCGAATTCATCGGACCAAGTAAGTGTTTAATGTCCAAGAGGAGCACTTTGGGGATCGCATTCGGCTAGGGGGTACCCAGAGGCTACTGGAAAGAAACTGGCTTGGCCACTATATTCTCCAGATCTGAACACGTGTGACTCATTTTTTGTGGGACTACATTAAAGAAATTATAAACAGAAATAAACCCAAAACCATTGCCAAGCAGATAACTGCTATTTAAGAGGTTATCGACAGCATCGATAATTCCGACGCTTCGGTGGATCAAGCTGAACTTTAATATACGTCCGCGCCACATCATGACGAATGATGGCAGCCATATCGAACGTGTCATAGCTTGAATCCGAATATCTGCAATAACGTTTACATGTGAATTAAGTTTGTGCCAGGGCCGTAGTTAGAAGTGAACCATACGGGGGCTCATAATTTTTTTTCTCTCTCTGACGCAGAAAGATAAATTAATGCATACTCAAATTCTAGGTACTATGCTTCTCATTAAATTGTTGTAATAACTTCATTTTATGCTAAGAAAAATATAGGATGATGAAAATTTTGAGTGTTTAACTGGTGCAACATTAAACATCATGTTAGCTTCCTATGTGCAAATGGGATGAGCGAGTGTTGAAACACTTATTTTAGATACAATTTAGTAACTCTATAAAACTGTGAAATGGTCTCAAATCTAAATTAGGTTTTTAACAGAATTTCATTTGAATTTTCGAAACAGAAATTCATTGAGTGACCTTTGAATCTTTTCAAAGAGAGGCTGAAAATATTTGAGGGGGGCTGAGCCGCCCATAGCGCCTTCTTAGCTACGGGCCTGGTTTGCGCACTCAGTAGTTTTTAAATAATTCACGTTTTATTTAATATCGTTCAATAATTTTCACCCTGTTTTAACGTCTTGTGTTTTAGCCGCGAGTGAGAATCTTGCAAATTTTGTGTTGCGAATTAATTACAATTTGATTCATCATCAGAGTTAACAGTTTTAACCACACTTTAGTAAGGAATTCTGAACTCTTACCCAAAATTTAAATAAAGTTTTTTTTTTATTAAATTAGAGACAATTTATGTTTCTGTGAAACAAAAATTTTCTTTCAGAATTTCAGGTACTTACGAATTTGAAATATCACGTAATCGATACACAACGGATGAAATTACTGAATTAAAGTGCATATTTTTTAGAAGTTAAATAGAAGCGCATTGATTTAAGTAAATCCTTCTTTTTACGAACTTTTTAAAAGCTTATTACCAAAATCCTTCTGCCTATATTTTATAATGACTGAGACTGGATAAATGGAAGGTATTTGACACGTAAGTAGCAGAATAACAGACATTTAGGAGCACAAAGGAGCAAAGGAATTAGAATTGAGTTCTAAAATGGCTGGACTTGAACTAAAGGTAGTTCTTTCTTTATGTAAACTGGAAATGCAGCAATTGCAAATCCTGATAAATTTATAATGCAGATAAACAGAAAAGTTTTAAAAAATATGACTAGCCCAAGTGTCATTACTTAAACCAGTACAAAAGTATTCGTGCGGAATGCAGCTGGCCCATTAGTGATGGTCAACGGCATGTCAGCATTGGTAATCCGGCAATGCTAGCACTTATCCTACTGCTATTCCTTTTCTGGTCCAGCACATTTAATCCAGCATCATCACTTTTCCTGGAGTGTTTATACTGTGGTAAACCATAAGACGGTTTTTTTAATATGAGCAAACACCCACCCAGAATCCATACAAAGATTTCTTATGGAATTGTATGAAAATATTCTGTAGATAAAGTGTTTTAAAATCCTAGAGAATTATGGCCCGTTTTTATATAAGCTAGTTTAACCAAAAGCTGTAGAAATATCTATAGAAAAGTCTAAGAGTTTTCCTAAAAATATTTCTATATATTCTATAAAAAATATTCAGATTCCGCCAACATGCAGCTGACTTCCCAAGTACTAACCACGTTTGATGCTGCCTGGGTTTTGTGATGGGACGAGCATTGCCGCCTTCAACGTATGCTATGGTTCTTCACAGATCATCTATTCTTATTGATTTTTTAGTTTCTTTCTTTTGTGATATAGGTACCCAAACTTTAAAGCTGTTTAGAATTCATACACATTTTATACGCTAATTCTCAAATGTGTGAATTGTGAAAAGCGAAGTTATTTGTAACTTAGAAAATCAGATTTGAGAAGAAAAATAAAGTCCTTTGAAATAAAAAGTTTATTTATTGTTTTACTCATTTAATGTTAATGGTTGTTATTTTTTTATCACAATCACAACAGTATGTAATGATAGCTAATAAAAAAAAATTGCAGAATGATATTTCAAATTATCACAATGTTGCCCAACGATGAATTGCGAAATACTCAAGTCTTCGATTTATGTAACGCCACCTAGCGTAAGGGTTGCCGGCAGTAATACTGCAAAAGTTCATGCACTTCCATGGTGTGGTTAGCCAGTGCATGAGATAAAAAGGAGGCCGAACGGAATTTTCTATGATGATTTCCACCAGCAAAGTTGACTGAAGCTGTCCAGTAGTGGTCATGCAGTGGTAGACCATTATCCAGCACTTCTCCATCACTCCCGGTACCTACACTGTGAAACATTTGACCCTTTTGCTGCCTTGTCACTCCCCAGTTTTTATAGAATATCTCTATTTTGATCCATGAGAATGCTCCATAATACGGTGGAGTGATCGTTTTCTATAAAAGCGGTGGAGTGACAATGCTGTAAAAAGGTCAAATTTTTAACAGTGTATCTTGCCGCTGGCCTGCAATTTTCTTTTTGCTGAGACAGTGCATGTTGAATAAAAACAATTTAAAATTTATCACAATTTTAACAGTGAATACGCACCATAATGCACAAGGAAAGAAAAAGTTAAGAGGAAGAAATTCTTTCAGTGGTATTTATGGGGATAATGATATAAATATCATTTCTAATTCCCTAATGCATTTTTATGAAAGCTACGTAATCTTTTAACAGCAGTTTTTTACCTTTTTACAAAACCTTTTCTCTTTTGAATTTTTGTAATGGCAGATAAAGGATTATCGGATCACATTCCAACTTATAATCCTTTCCAATCTTCTTTCTAACTGTGTATCTTCTTCCTTTTTCGTTACAAAGTTCTTTTGAAACGGATGGGAAAACTAATAAATTGCAAATGTACTTATTCTCGTATTTTTAAAAAAGACAGTAATGTAGAAATTTCTTCACCATGTAAATTAGAATTGCTGGACTAGGATTTGCTGAGTAGACCTTTTGAAAGCTATTTCGTTGAATGTTGAATTTGTCGGAACGTTAGAAGTGGTATATATTCTACAATTGGTTATTCAGAAAAATATATATAAATTTATCAATACTGTGACAAAGGAGAAAATCACAAATCACAATAATATATATATTTGTATTATAATACTTTTCACGGAGACTTTTAAACTTACAAGAAGAGGTATAAGCTTGGTAATCACAGAATTTGATTATTTTCATATATGATGTAGCTTAGAAACCCCTTAGTCTCAGCTCAACGGATTTTATCCAATGTTCCTTAGTTCTCGAGAAATAGAGGGTCTAATAGTATAAAATAACTTTAAAACTTACTTTGTAGTGAAATTATTGTGTTGGTCATAGCTTATTTGTTTTGGTGTCTGCTCGTTGATCCACAGGCTTCTCTTCGAGACTAGAAAGCACTACCTTCTCACTTATTGTTTTATAAGTATTCTTATAATTATAATTTAAAAATCTCAATTAAAAATTTTAATACTGTAAATTAATTAAAATGTTAATATATTTAAAATTCAATTATTAGATATTTCTGAATAATTAAAATGAGTTAATAAAAAATTGGATCTGTTATTGACTAAAAATTTCAAAATCGTTACAAAATTTGTTGTGGTGACCTCTAGTTAAGATAACCTAAAACATTTTGAAATAAAATAAAAATAATTGATGAAAAAAGATAAATGAAAAAGCAAAGCAGTTCAAAGCACAAGTATATGTATTAAAATTTAGAAATCTTCCAGAAGCAAAAAAATAGGTTGTAATTTAATTCTTATACTAACTTTTAACATAATTATGCCTTTTATTTTGAAAAAAGTGTTATGACAATCGTCTTGACTTAAATTGTCAAGGCAATACATAAATGCTTAAAACCACAAAGTGACACAATTTTTCAATATTAGTGCATCAATAGAGAATATACAGGGCTCCCAAATGGTCCGCCAACTGAACATCAATATTTTTTTAGAAAGATTTTCGTTTTGTATTTTTTTTTTGCAAACTGCGCAGAAACCGACTTCAGAGGTTAGTTTTGGTACAAATGCTGTAGATGTCTATTATGACATTTTCTGTTAAAAAATGTTGGTGTTCAGTTCGCGGACCATTTGGGAGCCCTGAATATAAGAACTACATTTTAAAAGTGATTAAAAAAATAACCATAAATTTAGTTACAAATGAAAATAAATAAATAAATACTAGTTATGATTGTTAAAAATAGTTATAATTGATTCACAATTTTAAATTGACAATGATATTATTAAAATGTAATTAATTATTAATGCTATTAATTTACATGCCTTTTTATTGGTTGCGTGCAAAATTGATTTGTTGAATATGAAAATATTTACCTTAAAAAACCTCTTTTTAACCTTTTGAAAAATGTACTAGATTAATTTATGACACAATTTTTCAATCGGGAAATTAATTATAAGTCATGTAAATTTTCTTTGTGGGTGAAAAAAGTCTGGGCCAGGATTCGAACCAGGGATATATTGGCTGAAGCCGCCAATGCTCTTCCAACTGAGCCATCACGGACACGAACACTGGAGGACTATTTCACCACATCAAACAGTGCAGTATAATTTCGTATGAAGCGTTTTCTCCAGTTTCTATATATTAACCTTCGATTTATTCTGTTGAGCTGATCCATAGTATCAGACCAGATTATATGATCGTTGAGGTTATTTGGGTGAAATAGTCTTCCAGTGTTCGTGTCCGGTATGGCTCAGTTGGAAGAGCATTGGCGGCTTCAGCCAATACATCCCTGGTTCGAATTCTGGCCCCGACTTTTTTCACAAACATTAAAATTTACATCGCTTACATTTGGAAAATGGTTATTGCTTTCAGTCTAGAGATATTTGTGGCATATCTGAATCCTTGTGATGGCAGGATTTTATTTGTTTTCTTTTTGGTCCATGTTTAATGTCCGGAAAAGGAATATTTCTATTGCCACGATGACGAAGCAATTATTAAAAAACTACAAAAATAAATAAATAAAAATAATAATAACGCATGAACATATTAAGGTACAGCTTTAAAAAATTGCATTTAAAAGTACATTACTGTATCTATACGACGTTTTAAAAATTTTAAATGTGCGATGTTGTACAAGTTTAAAAATTTGCAACACCGAAATATGTTAAAACTGAAATTTCATTTAAAACTTGTCTATGACTGGTTCAGGAATATTAATGTTTAATCCATGGCATACGTAATATATGACCCTGTTTTTATGTAATCCACGTTTCGGTTATCATAAAAATGATGTTTATTATCACTATTTTTTTAAATACAGAATTTATTTATAAGTCTGAAATTTTAGTTTTTGAAAATATCATTTTCTAAATGGCCATCGTATTTGAATTTGAATTGACAGTGCTTTGAGGTTTATAGCTGTCGCCTCCATTGATCCATTATATACAGAAACAATACGGAACAATTTTTATTACGAATCCAATACATATACTTATTACACTTCAAAGGTACAACACACCATCCATGTCCGTACCCGGATTCGAACCGGGAACCCGCGCTGTGGCAGCAACTGCCTCTACCGACCACGCCACTGGGTCGACATGGTAATTGTAATTTGTTAAAATACATTTGTTTATATATTTTTCAGAGTGTGCTGAGTCAACGTCTTTAAAGCTTCAAATTAACTGGCGAACATAAGTTTACTTTACTTGGCTGTGGTAAGATGCATATATATCCTGATATGCTGCTGCAGTGTTTTCTGAATAAAAATATATTAGAGTTTAGCAAGATAATATACTTGTTAAGTGAATATATCAATGTCATAAATTAAAATAAATAAAAATAGCATACATAATCAATTTCTAATAAATATATGATGTTTTTCTGAAGCAAATTATCTAACAGATATTATAAAATAAACGTTACATTGGACTAAAAAAAGTTACAAAGCTAGAAGATAACATTCGAATTCTAGAACACTTCAACTTTTAGTAAAGAAAATATGAAGTCTCGGGGCAATAACTTACTGCTTACTTTTGAAAAATTATAGTTTTATATATTTACACGTTATCTATAACTTCCCCATTTGTGAAAGAAACAAACAAGCAAAAAAAGAGCTCGTATTTTATTCGAAAATTGCCCTTTAACTTATTTTGTTTCATCTTAATATTTCCATGCCTGTATAGTAAACAATGAAAAACGAATTCGAAAGAGATTTAAAATGACTTTAATATTCCAGTCCAACAGTTATAAAAGCAAAGGAATTAAAATGCATTAAAATGCATAGTTTCAAAGAAATTTAATTGAAAATAAAAGAAAAAGAATGTGATTTTTCTAACTTTTATCTTTATGTCTTTTATTTTCCGATACATTTTCTGAATATTATGTTTCCTAAACGTTGAAATTTTGGAACAAGATTCAATCAAACTCAGAATAGAAATTCTATTTAGCTATTCGAATTTTACAGGAAAAGCAATTGTTGTCATATGAAGCGTTTTATAGAACTTTAAAACGAAAGTAAAATTTTGAGGATATTTACGTCAATCTTTAGGAAAACATATATAAATTTAACTTTGTTTTCGGATTTTTTTTTTCATAGAGAAATATGTCTGCTGTAATGTTCGATATTTTCGAATACATATTATGGTTTAGTACCTAAAAGTCGAAGTATGTCACTGAATTTTAGATGAAAATAGGAAATAGAATTCAGTTAGAGATGAAGAATGTTTTATCTACGCAATTTTTACTTTCTTCTATCTTCAATAGAAGAAAGTATTGTAATCGAAATTTTTTTCGACTTCCGGTTTTCGACGGATTTACACGTTTTAGGGGTCAGAGATTCCAAAAAACATGTTTTTACAAAATGTTTGTCTGTCCGTGTGTCTGTGTGTCTGTATGTCGCCATTCTACCATCAAAAAGTGTATTAAGTTAGTCATAGAATTGAACCAAATTTTTTGTGAATGTTTTTGGCTGTGGCAAGCAGGTCCTACTTCAGTTTTGAAATATTCCGCCGGAAGGGGGTGCTGCAATTGCGATTTTTGTGCCATTTCCAATATTGTACCGACCAAAAGTATATGAAGTTATGCATCGAATTGAACCAAATTTTTTGTGTATGTGTATGACTATGGCTAGTTGGTCCTCCCTGAATTTGAAAAAAATCCGACGGAAGGGGGCGCTGCAATCGCGATTTCTGTGCCATTTTCAATATTGTACCGACCAAAAGTATATGAAGTTATGCATCGAATTGAACCAAATTTTTTGTGTATGTATGCGTATGACTATGGCTAGTTGGTCCTCCCTGAATTTGAAAAAAATCCGCCGGAAGGGGGCGCTGCAATCGCGATTTTTGTGCCATTTCCAATATTGTACCGACCAAAAGTACATGAAGTTATGCATCGAATTGAACAAATTTTTTTGTGTAAGTGTATGGCTATGGCTAGATGGATTGCCCTGAATCTGAAAAAAATCCGCCGGAAGGGGGCGCTGCAATACCGAGTTTTATGCCATTTTCAATATTGCACCACATAAAAGTGTATGAAGTTAATTACAGAACTGAACTAAACATTTTGTATATGATTATTTTTTGGTAAGGCAAGTAGGTCCTCCCTGAATTTCAAAAAGAAAAAAAAATCTACTTATCATTCTTTTGTCCAACGGCTCGTGCAGACACGGAAGTTCATTTTTACTCCGATTAATTGATTGAAGCAGAAATTTAAGATGAAAATCAAAGTTGGTAAGGTATTGAATTAAAATTATTAAAGCATTAAAACGAGTAACTATTTTTTTAATATTAAATGTATGTATGAGATAGAAGAAAGTTTTGGGATTGGCACATCCAACTAGTTTACTTTGTTAGTAATCAATTATGTATAATGTTGTTTGGCTTGTTTTCTGAAATGAATATTTTTTTTTATGTTAAGAACTCTATATTTATAAGCAAAAAACTTGAGAAAGTTTGAAATTGTTTTTATGAAAATCTTTCTCAAAGAGTATACCTGCAGATATAATGATGAATATGAAAAACAAAAATGAACACAATTTATTACAATAAAATAGTTAATCATAATCTACTGTTTGAACGCTTTTTCTAAATTAGTTTTGACAGGGTTATCCAAACCATATTTTTTTTACACTTGTTGACGGTCGCTAGTGGGTTTTCGAGGAAAAAAAAATCTTCTCAGAAATCTATGACCAGTACACACATCGAGTTTCATTATTTTCAGTCCTCATGCATTTTTCTAGATATTTAACACAACGTCAATACTTGTAAGTGGCCGGTCACCTTTAGCCCTAAAATGCCCATGTAAAAAAAGGTAATGTTTATGTTATAATGTCATTAATGTAATATTTTGTATTTGGAAATATCTACGGAGCAGAAATTTAGCTAGAAAACTATTGATAAAATACGTTATTAACTTTTAGACTATCTTGTTCTTTTTAAAAATATTTTCTTAAATCCCTCGTGAAAATAATTAAAAATATTTTTTTCATAAACGATTTTACATAAAGAGTTTTCTCATTAATTTTTAAAAAAGTCTAAGCTTGTTTATTTAATGTTTAACGAACTCATACAATGTAATTACTTTATCTTAAGTGATACATTTTTCTAAACATACGGTGTACGATATTGACATATATACAAAAATGTGGATACATTCCTTTTCAGAATTATGGAAAATTTCCAAATTTCCATCCCGCTCTTCTCCTGACACTGTCAGACAAATTTCAAAATATAAAACTGCAACTTATCACTTTTACTTCAAGTATACGGAAACTTTTTAAACGTTAACTCAGCAAATCCAAGGCCTATTTACATAAAGGAAAATTTTTTACGCTGACTTTTAAAAGAATACGTTTTCAACTTTTTATTTCACCCTTCTTTTTCAAAAAAGAATTTGCAATGTAAAACGAACAACAGAGATAGTATAAAGAATTATTATAAAATGTATAAATGGAGTGTTATCCGCTAATCCGTTCCCCACCGTTATCTAAGTTCAAAAGAGGTAAGATTTCGTACTAAGTTCGAAATCTTCTGTAAATTTTTTTTAATAAAAGAACACTTAAAAAAATAAATAAATAAATAAATAAATAAATAAATAAATAAATAAATAAATAAATAAAAAATAAAATAAAAAAATAGTTTCGAATCATTCACCATTTTCAGCAATAACTTGAAATATTCTTATAACAAAACTAGGCTCTGGTCGTAAATCTATCGCATCAGGAATGTCTACAAACAGGACCGTGCACAGCATAGGGCGAAGGGAGCGATCGCTCCGGGCGCAGAAACTGAGTGGGCGCCAAATTTGTACTACCTTCGTCAATTGTTTCTTCTTCATTTTGTAAAAAAAAAAAAAAAAAAATATATATATATATATATATATATATATATATATATATATATATATAAACATATTTGGATTGGACGTATTTTTTGTGAAAAAAAACCATATATTCTCAAAATAGCATGTTGAATCTTTCTTAGAATCCAAAAGAGTTTATATTGTACTGTTACATACTCCAGAGATCCCCTTTGCAATATAAGTGAAATGTTCTTTTAAATTGTTTAATTATTAAAATTAAACCTTTCAGTTTTGCAAAATAAACACAATTTTTCAATTTTGTGAAGCCTGTTACAAAGAAAAATGGCGTGTGTGTGTGCGAGAGACAAGGGTGCAAAATTGAAGCTGAGTCCCGGGCGCAATTTCCTCTTCGCATGCCTCTGTCTATAAGTACCTTATAGCTATAATATTACACTTGAGCTAAACATTGTAAGATTTGTAGGTAACCTTCGATTTTATAATATTACCACAGAATGGAATCGCAACAATTATAATCCGGCGAATAATGTCATTAACTTTTCAGTTTACAATTCCAATTACTGGCAAATATTGAAACTATAATAATTTATAAATTGTATGTTTAAAAAAATATTGCTTTTCTAAAAAAGATGAAACAAACAAGATATTTAATATACTTTGACCTTTTCAAATTATTTATTTTTAAAACTGAACCCTATTTTTTTGGGACTTCTTATATATTAAGCATAGAGTGGTTAGGTAATTAAAATAAGTCAGATGTGGCTATCCTAAAACTTTCTTCGATCTTATGCATGTTAACACTTCCTAAAAAATGCAGCATAGTAGCACCACCGGTTAAATGGTTTAAACCAAAATCTAGTCAGAAACAACTTATGCCAACATGTTACTGAATCTGAATTTTGATGAAAATCCGTGCATTAGTTTTTGAGATAGAGCTATTGTGAAATCTCAAAAAAGATTTGCATAACAGTGCCACATGTTGGGGGATATGCACCAAAAACTAATCAGGATCATTTTTGTTTATCAGGTACTAACTGGATCTGAAGTTTCATGAAAATGTATGCATTAGTTCTTGAGATACATTTATTGCGAAATCGTGAAAAATGCAGCATAGCAGCGCCATCTGTAAGGCAATTTACATCAAAAAGTAAACAACACTAATCTATATCAGGGACTAACTGAATCTGAAAAAAATTGTGTTAGTTCTTGAGATACAGCTATTGCGATAATCACGAATAATGCATCATGGCAGCTCCACCTTTTAAGCGATTTGCACCAAAACGTATTCAGCACCATGTCATACCAAGTATTAACTAAATATAAAGTTTTATGAAAAAACATGCCCTACTTCTTGAGATATGACTATTGAAGACATTGTAAATAATGCAGCATAGCAGCGCAACCTGTTGAGCGATATAAACCAAAAACTTTTTAGATCTAGTTTATAACAAGGCTTAACAGAAATTAAAGTTTTTTGAAATTCTCTGAATTAGTTCATGAGATAGAGCTCCCACAATTTTTTTGTTACATACAGACAGACTTCATAGAGTATCAGACTGACAGACAGATATTTTGTAAAAACATGTTTTTCGAGTTCTTTCACCCCTACAACGTGTAAATCCGTCGAAAACCGGATTTCGAAAATTTTCACGAATCCAATACTTTCTTCTTGTAAGGTAGAAGTAAATAAAAAACAGAAAGTAGGGGGAACTGGGGCACATTGATACACCCCCTGTACTGCACACAGGGTCATTACAGGAAGTTTCACAACAGCTCCAAAAGGTGATACTAGTGCATTCAACTACATACAGAAAGTCTTGGAATGATTCAGTAGTTTGATGAAATGGGACGGGTGGTTAATTATTGTTGCAGGTCAAGAGTAAATTTGAATTGTACAATTGAAATTGTATTATACAACTGTTCCAGTATTTTCAACCGAAAAGAATACTCTCCCTGGCAAGTAAAGCTACATTTTATCAGTTGCTCATTCTTTATTGTTAGATAAATTATGAAGTGTTGGATTTGAGACTCATTTTATTCAAAATGGGGCACATGAATACAGGCACATATGAGGCACATATGGGGCACATTGATACAGTTGTGACAACTCCGACTGCCTAATTTAGATAATCACAGCCAGAGCTGCCACAAAGAGAATATCAATATTACAAATTGATTCTAAAAAATCCCTTTCGGCATGGCCTATAGGCGGAGGTAGATTTCGAAAAGTTTTCATCTCAAAAAAAAAAAAAAAAAAAAAAATATTAAATGATTAGAGATAAACCCAGTTTAACTACTTTATTCAACCGTTTTTAAAAATTTTTTAATTTCATTTTTCTGTAAGAACTGGTTTTATCGAAATCCTCTTAAACGAAATTCTACTCAAATGCCCATTTTGGCAACATATTTTGAATTATATTCTTACTTTATTAAAAAAAATTGACCAATATGCTCATTATATAGTTCCTAAATAACAAAAAACTGTTAATTAAATTCGTTTGACAGCAAAATTGAATTTAAAAATGAGTAATAAAATAACCAATTTATTATTTTAATACATCCACAATTCTTTAATCGAGATTGCTTTGAGAAATTTTGTACGAAGTGCCCACTTTGACAGATTTTTTTAAATATATATTTAGCCTTTATCAAAAATCTGACCAATACAGTACATTACACAGTTCCTAAATAACGAAAAACTGTCAATTGAATGCGTTTGAGAGCAAAATTGAATTTAAAAATGAGTCATAAAATAAAAAAATTGTTATTTGAATACAACCTCAATTCTTTTACCATGATCGCTTTGGGAAATTTTTTTGCGAAGTGCTTACTTTGACAGCTTTTAAAAATATGTATATTCACCCTTTATCAAAAAATCAAAGAATACGCACATTATATAGTTCCTAAGTAACAAAAAACTGTCATTTGAATGCGTTTCAGAGCAAAATTGGATTTAAAAATGAGTCATAAAATAAACAATTTGTTATTTGAATACCCACAGTTCATTAATCATGGTCGCTTTGGGAAATTTTGTGCGAAGTGCCCATTTTGGCAGCCTTTTTTTGAAATATATTCTGCCTTTATCAAAAAACTGGCCACTCCGTCACATAATATAGTTCCTAAGTAAGAGAACCTGTAAATTGGATGCGCTTGAGAACAAAAAAAGATTTAAAAATGACTCGGTAAAAACGCAATTTTTTTAATTTCCTCAAATTTCAATCATGATAATTTCGTGAAATTCTGTTCAAAATACCCTATTTGGCAGCCTTTTAAAAAATATATTCTGCCTTTATCAAAAAACTGGCCAATACGTCGCATTATATAGTTCCTAAATAATAGGACCTGTAAATTGGATGGGTTTGAGAACAAAAATGAATTTAAAAATGACTCAGAAAAAACGCAATTTGTTATACTTAATCAATTTTTAATGACGATAATTTCGGGAAATCTGTTCAAAATACCTTTTTTGGCAGCCTTTTTAAAAATATATTCTGCCTTTATCAAAAAATTGGCCAAAACGTCGCATTATATAGTTCCTAAATAAGAGGATCTGTCATTTGGATGCGTTTAAAATCAAAAATGAATTTTAAAATGAGTCAGAATATAAGCAGTTTGGATTTAAGGTTTTTACTCCAACTCCTATTTTTGTTTAATTTATTTTTGCTATAAGAATGGGTTCTATGAAAAACTTGTCAATATAAAAGTTGTAGATCTTATTGTGAAGATGTAAAATAAATTTAATTAGATTTGATTGCTTAAGAATTGAGTAAGTTATGGGTTTTTTTCTTTTTCCTCCCCCCTTTTTCTTTTCGTTTTTAATTTTTTTCCTCGGTAAAAATTGGTCCTATCAAAAACTTGTAAATACAAAAGTTTTAGATAATATTAAGTACATTTATATAAAATTTAGTTGGATTTAATATCTTGAGAATTGACGAAGTTATGAATTTTTTTCTCCCAAAAACCATGTTTTTTTCGCCCCTTGAGCCCATTTTTAACTTTATCAAAAATCTGTCATGCATAAACTTTTTGCCCATTTCTTAGAAGTAATATAAACTTTAAACTGATTCGATATCTATTTTAATTAAGAAGTTATCACGTTTTTTCTGTTTTCACAAAAACCCTCCCTATTTCCACCCCCTTGGTCCGATTTTACCCATTAACGAACTCGACCGAGATTTTAGGCTCCTTGATTTTATGTAAAAGTTTGAAGAAGATCTGAGCATAATTATGGAAGTTATCGTGTCTAGAAGAAAGTGATATACACCGATAGATAGATAGATAGATAGATAGATATATAAACTTTTTTACTGATGGTGGTTTTGGGGTCTAGGAGTCATGATTCGTGTAGATCCGCAAAAATTTTTCAGAAATTCCAACATGGGAGACAATGCAATAGGTAGTATTTCATACGAAATCTACCTAAAAATTCATATTGTGAAAATTAGGTAAGACATAAAAAATTCTTACCTCCAAAATTTCAATTTCTCGAGAAAGTCGGGGTATCGGGGCTCCAAATGTCCTAAGCCTTCTTCGGCAGCATACGTATTGAGGACTACTTTAACTCAAAAACAATAGTCCTTCTTAAGTTTTCATATTTTAATAAGGACGATTTACATCACAAAAGCGCACAAAATATTAATATTTACAGAATCGGCCGTGACAATTTCCCTATTATATCTTGGTTCTACAAAACTTCTAACTGAACTACAAAAACAAAAAAGAGAAAAAAAAAATTAATAAACAAATAATGTTCTTAATGGAATAAAACAGTTCGGCGCATGCGCCACACATGTACGTCAGAGAGAAAAACCGAGTTTCTTGTCTTTCACATTGCGCAATAGTTTTTAGCCTGACAGGTGTTTGGATGAAAAGGAATATGAAATAATTTCCAAATCCCTAGAACAGTATATGTCGGGGCACATTGATACAACCTAAATCTTTTTATAGTTCGTTTTTTCATTACCTTTTATTATTTTTTTACCGTACACTCCTTAATCCAACCATTTTTCGTCAAAAATCTCTACTATTAGTTTTTATTGAAGTGCAATAGCTCTAATTTCTTTATATTAGAACCTTTTATAGTATTTTTGCAAACAGAAGACGTACGAATTTACCCAACATCTAGTGCTAGTAGAATTAACAAAAAAAAAAAAAAAAAAAGGACGGCAGCCTGGAAAATCTCAAATTTATGTCGATTCTCCAGAGAAAAAAGTATTTTCGACATGAGGAATGTTAAGTAAGAGAAACAAGATGCAGAACAGCACTGGATAATTATATTATAATCAGAATTTTTAATATAATCATTCTTTATTTCCTGTTTATAAACCGATTTATAAACAGAAAACCTGGTAATTTTTTCACCTTTTTAAAAAAGAAGATAATGCTGGGGTTGAAGTTCCAGATATGACAAAGTTACCACAGCCACAAGGAACCGCCAGAACATTAAGTCATTATACATTTCATTTTGATTGCTTTAATATTGGTTAAAAATAAGTTGTGGCCTATTTGAATTTCTATAAATAAATATAAAATGGTTTGCTAACTATTTTTCTACCAAAAATATGCATTGGTGTTATTTTGTCTCCATTTTCCCAGACTTATCAGTGTCTCAGGAGGCGTATCAATCTGCCCCGGGGATGGGGCACATTGATATAAATGACTTTTTTGATATTTTTAAAATTACATGAAAAAATAATATATAAAACAACGATTGTACATTTTTATAACACACTACACAAGTTTTGCAGACACCACATGGAAAAATAACTTGAAATTTCTGCTTTCTGGACACCAAAATAATTCTCAGAAAAAAGCTGTATCAATGTGCTCCAGTTCCCCCTATTTACTATTACTAAACATTCTGATGCGTCAATGAAATATATCAGTAAGGTACCATGTTTCATTTTTATTAGGTGCGTTCGTAATTATGTAAATGCGTAGCACCTATAGTTGTCGTTCAGTCCGTCCGTATTCTCCGTCTATCCATCCGTCTGTCTGTCCGCATATAACAACGCAAATACTATCCAACCGAATCGTTTGAAATTTATAATGTATAAATATTACATAATTTTCTCGAGTCATTTCAAATTTAATGAAACTCGGATGCATTGATCAATTACAGGGACAATCAAAATAAATCTGTTACATTACGGTCAATAGGGAAAAAAGTTTCAAATGCATTTTAATCGTTCGAATTTTAAATTACATGATTATTACATAATTTTGTCGAGTCATTTCAAATTTTATGAAAATCAGATGCATAGATATATTACAGGGACAATGAAAAGTATTCCGTTACATTACGGTGAATGGGAAAAAATGTTTAATATGCATTTTAATGGTGTTACACTCATTCGAACATAATAAAATTAATGTGATCTTTAAACTACATATTATAATATATATTCTGCACAATCTATGGTGCAAAGAACATTTGTTATTGATTTACAAGGCCACTCAAAAGTATTCCATTACATAACGGTATAGGGAGAACATTGTTTGGTGCGCATTTTTATTGTAATTAAATGTTTAAAATTTTATGAGATTGATATAAAAGAGTGATATTTTTAAATCTTCGTTATCGTACGAACGCACCTTATTTGCTACGCTTCGCGAGCAATTTCCAACTTGTTTTATTTTAATTAACGGGATAAGGGCTGAATGTTTCCTAAAAGATAATCTGTAATTTATCCCATAGAAACATTTCGTAAACATTCGTCTTTGATTTCAAAAGAAAAACCTTTAAAACAAAAATAAATAACATAAATAAAAATTCATTTACGTTGGAATCTTTTTTATGTGATTTTTAATGTATATTTAAAAAATAATTAAAATTTAATAACATTCTGAATTCATTTATTGGATTTTCATTTCTTTTTAATTAGATTAGAAATGCATAAAAATGCTAAATAATCGTCGATTTTGATTTTCATCTTCTGATGTTTTACTAATAAATACAAATTTCAATAACGGTTTTCTTTTATCCTTTTCATTATTATGCATTTGTATTTGAGATATACATGGTATTTCACAGCTGTGCTCAAGAAATTAAATTAAAGGACAATTCATTCCTTATATCGATTTTTTTTCACCCCATCTCTGATTTTCTAATATATTTTTTCTTAATGTCAGAAAAGCTTCGAAAATCATTAAAATACATTTTGCCATTATGTATGGATTGTTTCCCATACAGTAAATCTGAAAATTACATTGATATAACAGCACAACAACCTTTCTTTAATTATACTTTCTTGGAATATTGATGGTTCTTATAATTTCACAGATAACAAAAAAAGAGATTTGAAGAAATGTGTGTATTTATATGCATTCATAATGTGTTAAAAAAAAGTAATTTAGCCTTTCGTTTCGAAAACTATGAATGAATATAATTTTTTTTCCTAAAGCACGTTTTTTTTTCATTGTTGAAAAAATATTAACCCTCTGAGTGCCTTCCAAATGGATAAAATTGTAATGTTGTTTTTCTACTTTTGTTTTAAATGCTCAAAAATATGATTCTTTCAACATTATATATATATATATATATATATATATATATATATATATACATATAATTCAATTACAAATACGAATACAATCCCTTAGAGTACTAATCGTTCTAAAATATATTGAAAATTCATTAAATCCATAGAATTATATTATCTTAAATATTGTTTATATTGCAGTGAAATCTGAACCTAATTTTCAAATTGTGCATTTTAAAAAATATTATTTTCTAATAACGATGCAATAAACGAGGAATTTATATCGTTAATCTTTACAAATTATTTAATTTAAAAAACGGACCCTATTTTTTTGGGACATCCTGTATGTTAAGTATGGAGTGGTTAGCATAAAAGTAATTAAAAAAATAAAAAGTATTTACTATTAGTAAGCATTTTGGTGTACTAATGAAATATATTAATAAGGCATCTTTTTTCATTCTTATTTTATTTTAATAAAATAGACTGAGTAATTCCTGAAAGACGTATTGATATTTTCTCCATTAAAATCATTTCGTAAATATTCGTCTTTGATCTGAAAAGAAAAAAAAACTTCAAAACAAAAATAATTGATATAAATAAAATTTCATTTAAGTTGGAATCTTTTTTATGTGATTTCTAATGTATATTTAATAAATAATTAAAATTTAATAACAATTTGAATTCATTTATTGGATTTTCATTTCTTTATTAATTAGATCAGAAATACATAAACATGCTAAATAATCGTCAATTTTGATTTTCATCTCCTTATGTTTAACTGAAAAGTGCAAATTTCAATAACGGTTTTTTTTATTCTTTTTATTATTATGCGTTTGTATTTGAGATATACATGATATTTCACAGCTGTACTCAAGAAATTAAATTAAAGGACAATTCATTCCTTATATCGATTTTTTTCAGCCCCATCTCTGGTCTTTTTATACGTTTTTTTAATGTCAGGATAGCTTCGTAAATCATTAGAATGCATTTTGCCGTTATGTATAGATTGTTTTTCATGCGGTAAATCTGTAAATTACTACGGATGTAGCAGCGCAACAATTTTTCGTTAATTGTACGTTCTAGGAATATTAATGGTTCTTAAACTTTCACAGCTATCGAAAATTGAGATTTGAAGAAATGTGAGTATATCATACATTTATATACAGTCGAGTCTCTATATAACGAAATCCATCGTTCCAGTAAAAAATTCGTTATATAGAGAAATTCAATGTAAAGAAAATGATGTTAAAAATAGTATTTAATGTGTAAATTTTGAACAAATATTATTTTTGATGTTTATAATTAAGAATTTGAAATGTTTAAAAGTAAATATTAACCTAACATTCTATTTCTTAATTATTTAAGCATTTTCAAAAAAAATTAACAGACATTTATTTGCAAGCTTAATGAAAATCAAATAAGGAAGACTTGCATTAATTTCAGACGAAGAAAGCTGTAATTTTTTGTTGTTTTGATTTTAAAATTGTTACGCTCTCAAAAATAAAAATGCTCAAATTTTAGCAAGGAATGAAAAATTGTAGTTAACAAGTTCCTCCATTTGAAGGCTACTCTTATGTGCCTCTCATTGATTCCTTTCTTATATGTGTAATAATCTAATTGATTCTGTTTTGAGAAGGATGTTGAAAGGTGTGCGGGCGATGGGATGAATTCGTTGGATTTAAAGAACAAGGAGATTAATAATAATAATAATAATAATAATAATAATAATAATAATAATAATAATAATAATAATAATAATAATAATAATAATAATAATAATAACTCAGCACTGAACGATAAATCAAAAATAAGTGACGGAAAATTGATTCCATATGATTTTGAATCTTTTTTAAAACTGAATAAGTTAAGACTAATTTATGAAAAAATTCGATATATGGAGATAGATATTTCGCTATATAAATATTGTTTTTAATGTAATCATCCGAAAAGGGGACCGTTCCCACAAAAAACTCGTTATATAGAGAAATTCGATGTATGGAGTTTCGTTATAGGGAGACTCGACTGTATTTTCAAAAAATGTATTTTAACAGTTAGTTTCGAAAAGTATGAATATAACTTTTCTTTCCTATAACATTTTTTTTTTAATTTTTGAAAAATCATTGATAATCTTCACTACACGGACATTATAAGAATTCATTTGATTAAAAGTAACTACTGTATATTCGCATACTGTATATACATATACGATATACATACTGCAATGTACTATATACTTCATATGTACATATATAACTACTGTATAAATTACGCGGATATAGTAGCGTAACAATCTTTCTTTAATTATACGTTCTAGGAATATTGATGGTTCTTAAAATTTCACAGCTACCGAAAATAAGATTTGAAGAAATGTATGCATTTATTTATCTCCATGCATATTTTGTTAAAAAAAGTATTTTAACATTTTGTTTCGAAAACTACGAAGGAATATAATTCTTCTTTTAAGAAGCACTTTTCTTCCATTGTCAAAACATGAAAAATCTTTATTAAACGAGCATTATAAGAATTCATTTGATTAAAATGAACTATTATCTGTGTACATACTGCATATACATATACTGTATGTTACATATATACGCTATACATACATATACTGTATAATGTATTTGTAAATACTGTATAACTACTGCACAAATTATAGATATAGCAGCGCAACTAATTAAACGTTCTAGGGATATTGATGATTCTTAAAATTTCACCTATTCAAAAAATGAGTTTTGAAGAAATGTGGGCATTTATCTCCATGCATATTTTGTTAAAAAAAACGTATTTTAACATTTTGTTTCGAAAATTATGAACGAATATAATTCTTCGTTAATAAAGCACCTTTCTTCCATTGTTGAAAAAACATTAAATATCTTTACTAAACGGACATTATAAGAATTCATTTGATTAAAATTAAGTCGAAGAATTTTGGACAAAATTTGGGAGTTGAAAATGGGGGGAGGGGAGTATCACTTATACATAAAAAAATAAAATAAAATTTTCGCAGATTATAGGCGACTGGGTAAAACTATTATAAAAATTCACTTGTGGGTCTAGGATTGGAGAATATATTCCTCTTTTTATCAATATCAGAATTATGAAAAATTTTTATCCCTCCCCCCTTCCCCCTGACACTGTCAAAGACATTTCAAAATATAAAATTGCAACTTTTCACTTTTGCTACAAGTATAGGGAAACTTTTTAAACGTTAATTCAGCAAATCCCAGGCCTATTTACATAAAGGAAAATTTTTTACCTGACTTTTTAAAAGAATATTTCCCAACTTTTTATTTCACTCTTCTTTTTCAAAAGAGAATTTGCAATATAAAACGAACAACAAAGGCAGTATAAAAAATAATATAAAATGTATAATTGGAGTGTTATCCGTTAATCCGTTCCCCATCGTTATTAAAGTACAAAAAAGGAAAGATTTTGTACTAAGTTTAAAATCTTCTGTAAAAAGATTTTATAAAAGAACATTTCAGAAAGTGGAATGATTTTTACAGCTTTACTTGGGCGATATTATTTTATGAAAATACATATACTTTTGTTTTCGCTGATTTTTTTTAGTGTATTGTTATTTAGCTTTATTGCTGACATTATATTTTAGATTAGTAAATCTAGATCGCTAACGCTATTTTCACTACTTATAATTTAACTTGTAAACTATATAATGTCCTACGACCTCCAATTTAGATTTTTTAAAGTTTTGCACATAAATATATTTATTAGAATATACGATATCTGGAATCTAGGATTGGAGAAAGAGATAAAAGCGGACAATGGTTATTTTCATGTGATTGACACACACACACACAAAAAAAAGGCTCAACAAATTTGATAAAAATATGCGCTTTAGTTCTGGATATTGAGCAATTGCGAAAAGAATGATACATAGTAGCGCCACCTGTTGAAAGATTTACACCAATAACTAATTAACCCCAATTTTTATCTGGGACTAATTAAACATAAATTTCTATTAAATTCCGTGCATGGGTTTTTGAGAGAGAGAGAGTTTACAAAAGACAGACAGACAGAGTCACAGACATTTGTAAAAACATGTATTTTGGTATCTCTGACATCTAAAACGTGTAAAGATCACAACTTGAAATTTTTACGAATCTAATATTTTCTTCTGGTAAAAATAGATGGGGGAAAAACACCTTAAGCGTGGCGCCCGACGAAGTAGGGTAATTTTTTTCATTAATTGAGATTATTCGATTATTGCAACCATAATTTAGAGCAAAAAATATTCATCTTATTATACCTTTTATAAATGGTTGTCAATGCGTTTCTAATATGACAAGTTTTCATGAAAATTTAGTATAAATTTCCCGCACATAACTGTGGAATGACCAATGATGACAACAAGAACAATATTTCGCGAATATACCAACTGTCCCCAGTTAACAAAAAACTAACTCTTTTTTCTTCGGGAGAAAAAAAATCAAAAGTTATTTCCTCGTACTAATAATTCACGTGAATTCGTTTAAGAATAATGATGAAAAAATAAATTACATAATCTTTTAACAATTCTAAGTTTCTTAACTTTTCTTAACTAAACACATAAATCATAGAAGTTTCTATGATGTCGGCCTACACGTAACCCTTCTTGTTCAACATCGGATGACTTGCATACCATTTTCTAACGAGCTTATAATCATAGGTTTACGCACGCAGAAGCGAGAAAAGTCATTAAAAAGCCGAGAAAATATTGATTTTTGCAAGCGTCATTAACAAATTATAACCCAATCGTTGTAAGACCATAAATAAAGTTTATTTACCGTGAGAGAGCGAGGGAAAGTAATCATATACTATGAATACAAAAATTTTAAGCAGATTTTTATTATCTTGATTAACTTAAACTTACTTTTATACTCGCAGAAAAAATCGTCTTCATATACACTAAATTATTTGTAATTTTTAAACAAATAATTTCCGTACTCCTAGAAACCATGTTTTTCCGTTAATTCTTTTCAAAAGTCTGAAAAAGAGCGGGAAATTTCGTTTATTCCTTGCACGCATGTGTAATGGCTGCAATGATACCTAAGTTCAAATTTATTTTTAAAATGAAAAACCGAAAAATCAATAACTTAAAATTTCTAATTTACTTTAAAATAAACAAACATAAATAATGCTTTCGATTTCGATAAAGTGGCGATTTTCTCATTCGCAATTTATTTTTATATTATTAAAAAAAAATACTCACATGAAAATATATTCTAAACGAACATAATTCTGAAATATATAACAGTTCAATCAAGTTAAAAATGGTACATTCAAAATAGAAAACATTTCTTCTCGAATTCATTTTAAAATATAATATTCATACATCTAATATTCAAATTATGTCTAATATTCAAATTAAAAATGTGTTTAGTATGCAATAATTTATCCTTTATTATTCTATAATTGTTTAAACGCCAACTATTATTTCATAGCAACGAAATATTCCATCAATTAAGTTTAATTTTCCAAGCTTTAGGAACAAGAAAAACAAGCAAATCCCCCATTTGAAGAAAACCCATATCTTGATTTTAAATTCAGCCTCTATGAAGTGTTCGCTGGCCGAGTGGATAAGCTACTCGATTGTAAACGCGTGGTCTCGGGTTCAAAGAAAAGGTGTTCCACAGTAGAACGAGAGATGTATTCTTTTTCTTTTTTTTTCAGATTACGGAAAGTTCTTCAATTCTCGGGTAATACTGGTAGCAGTGCTATCAGAAGTATTTCCATGACTAGAAGAAAGAATTTCTGAGAGTGTAGTGCATATCATGATGAGAGTGAAATCTTATGTAAAAACCGATAAGTGCTGTAAAGATGCTTGTTAAAACATAAAAAAATTTGTACTTTTAAAGGAAAATGCAATTATACACTCACAATGAAAACGGTCGATCTACCGACGAGACAGTCACAGATTATTTAGAACTGAACAAACATGTGAAGAAAGCCGAACACGCGCCCATCACGCAATTGTCTGTAACAGCCGAAATAGTTCATGTAAAATGGAACCCCGCTCACAATATTTGCAACCAGAAATTTCAAATATAATATATCTGTGACCAACATCACTATCGTCCACGTATCTCATCATAAAGAAGACATATTATAGAATCACATTTCACAGCATGAAAATCTAGTTGGATAAAACAATGCTGAGAGTTACAATATCTCCAGATTTTTTTAATACCAGTACATTTTATATGGCAAATTTTGATGAAGAAAAAACTTTCAATATGACAATTCTGGAGTTGAAAAATTTGAAAATTTGATAGCTCTAGCTGTTTTCAGTAAAAGCCAGGGTTGCCGGAATTGACCTTTTTTTATTTTCAAATTTTGTACTCAAACCAAAAAGTTTAATACTTTTTCTTTATTTAATGACATACGTTGTGTAATTACCTAAAGTAAAAATTGTTCTTTCAGAATTTCTGAAATGTGAGTTCAAAGTTTTTAAACGGTAAGTAAAAGCCAAACTAGCAACTCAGGTAAACGTGCGTGCACCAGAAGAAGGTAATGAAGATACTAGATTCACAGTCAGGAGTGTTGCACAAACCAACTCTCTAGTACATAGTGTTGCCAATCGGCAACAGCTTAAATATTCTTTCCTTATCGTTTACTTACCGTTGTCTGTTAGTTACTTTATGCTTTATGTATTCAATTTGACCATATTTTTAAGCTATATTCATTAAAAATACCATAGGTCATAATATTTGTTTATCAGTTACAAATAAAAGAGGAACTTGTGAACTTTGAACTTAAAAAAAAAATCTTTTTTTAAAAGAATATGATTTTGAATGTTATTTTGAATAATTTCCAACAAGATTGTTTTCAACAAATATTGTATGCATGCAAATAATGCGAAGTGTTGCAATTTGGCAACCACTTAAAAAAAATGGAAAATACTGAAAAATACTACTAAGAATGTATTTGTTAAAAATACAAAACATAGCTCAATGGTGCACAAAAATAAAAACTTTAATAAGAACTTGTACAATAAAGTAAAATAAAATAAAATATCAACGTTTCGAGCCGTCCTCAGGAAAATATGATATTGAAATGACTAAAAGCTTGCTTCCTGATCGAGAGATAATATTTCTAATAAAATAAAATCGAAATGAATCAAAATTTTAAATATGTCGCTATCTTGTTCACCATTGAACAATGTTTTTTTTTTTTTTTTTTTTTTTTTTTTTTTTTTTTTTTTTTTTTTTTTAGTAGTTAAGTTTTATGGTGCAATTGACCATATATGTTTACTGAAAAATACAATATAATTTTTTGAATATTTTTTCATTAATGTGTGTTCATTGAGGAATCAAATATATATTGAAAAAAATCTCAATGTATTACAGAACGGTAAAGGTATATTTTATGGCTCTTATCCAGACAAATTCTACGCGGGGTAAAGCTTGTAAAATGATAAATCAAGTGAATGATATTTTAGGCAATAAAAGCCACTACAACAATTTCCAACGACGAAAAGGCTCTGTGTTATTCATTACTCTGCATTTAAATGCTCTGTGCAAAATTTTTACACACCCATCATGCGTAGTATACGTTAAATATTGCAATCATTTTGAAAATCGAAAATTTTTTTTTGACAGATTTATAAGTTTCAGACACTGGAGATTCCGAAAAATATGTTATTAGAAACAAAATTGCTGTCCGTCTATCTCATATGTGTGTGTCTTGTCTTTCTTTCTGTCTGTCAATCCGTCTGTTTGTCCGCCTCCCTTTAAATGCTTTGTCTCGCGAAAAAATTCAGATAAAGACTTAAAATTTGGTGTGTACTTAGTATGTAAGGGAAGAAACGTATTGAAATTCAGTAACCTCGATTATTCGGAATTTTCATTTGCGAAGTCTTGAAATATTCGTTATGATGAGAAGTATATAAAGATTTTCGATTTTTTAAAATTTTAAGTAGCGAGTTCAAAAGACAAAAAACATACATTTTGCATAAAGAATAATATCAATCGGATAATTAGTTGTCGAGATATTTATAATAATATTTTTCACACTATTCGATTTTTCATGACCCTGTATTTCATTCAAATTCCAATTCAATGTACATTTCAATCTGAAATGAGAGTCAGCAAACTGCTAGTTAATAGGTTTATCATTTTTGGGGTTATAAAGAGGTTTCTTTTACTACTTGATTATTTGGTCGACTAAAAAACTATTGCCTAACTATAAGATTAAATGTTAATAATGGCTTATCGTAAATGTCACAAGCACTTGACTTTAAAAACGTTACATGCGTTTGCATATCATAACTGATTTTTAATTTGACGTTTTATCTGTATTTTTATTACGCTTTTACTAATTTATTTGTTCTTTCGTTATTTAAAATAAAAATTATGTCAATTTGGATAATTTTGAGAATAGTTTGGCGATTTATATAATTTATTTAAATGGGATGTTGGAAAGAATCATGTGGTACCCGCAATTCCGTAATAAAGCATTACTATGTATTAAAAATATTTAATAAATATACGTTTAAACTTTAGTTTGGAATTACAGTGCATTTTATAAATAGTTTATACGTGTTTTATTTTCACATTTTATAGTATGCATATCCATGATGGGTAAGTATTACCTCAATGACTAATTTAATTTAGGAACAGATTTATTATCGATACTCTGCATTAATTTTCGCAAAAATGCTTGAATTCTTTGAAAATAAATGACGAAGTTAATTAATTCCTGTTTGAATATTTGATCTCTTATTCATGTAAACAAATAATAGCCTACACTATAATCATAGCCAACACGTATATACAATCCAATTTTCATTCCAAAATCAGACTTCCGTATAGCGCTTTCTAACGAGCTTATAATCACAGGTTTATGCAAGCAGAAGCGCGAAAAGCCATTTAAAAAATGGAGAAAATATTACCATTTGCAAGCGTCATTAACAAATTAATTGCGCGTAAACTGTTGTGGGGCTCGAAAGAAAGTTGATTTATGTGGGTACGCAATGATCAACTTAGTTGATAGATATTTGTACTTTGAATGGCTTTCTCTCTTTTAATGTTGACATGCGAGATGCAAGAAAACATTGTTCTCTGTAACAGTTATAAAAAAAAAAAGAATCTTTAAACCTTGTGGATTTTCATTCGAATTAAGGGGTCTAGTACCTTTTTTAACTCGTTGAAAATCAGTAAAAACGTTGAAAGTTTGAATTAGTGTAACTCCTTCATTTTTTTTTTATATATAAACATAAAAATTTGCATTTTGATTAAACAGATTATGTTTTTTAATACAGTACCCTAGATACTGACTAGTCTTTTGCAGAATTTGTGTACTGTTGAATGTAAAACATCTCTTTATTTCACTCCCTAAGTCATTGCAAGCAGGATATCTTGAGAACGTATGTATGGATTTTTATCAAATTTAATGCATACAATAGGCATATATGTACTTTTAAAATGACCTACTCTTAGATCAAAATTATTTCAATAACTATAAAAAAACAATATTTTTGTTTAAAAAATCAAAAAATTATATTTTTTAATCAATAAAACTAATCCTGACTAAAATTATTAGCACTCTAAATACTTAAAAGTAGATCACTTTAAACTCACATATCTGTTTATAACTGCACTTAATTTCATAATAATCCATACTAGTCCGTTTTCTAATTACCGCTTTTCATAGGTCCGTGTGCAATTTTATGATTAAGTATCGTGGGTGGTCTCATTTTGTTCCTTATGTATTGTAGACTAAGAAAAGCGATGGTGGACATCCGGGACCCGCGACTGGGGAGGAGGAGGGGGAGGGGAAGGGTTGAAAAGTGCAGGGAAACAAAATACCATTAATATGTTTTACTATAAATGTTTAACTATAAATGTTTAAAACATTTATAGGTCAAGAAAAACATTTGTGGACATCCAGGAGCCGCGACTGGTGAGAGGTAGGGGAGGGGTAGGGGTGGGGGAGGGGAAGAGTTGCAAAGTGCAAGGGAAAAAATTCCATTTTATAAAAGATAAAAAAAAATATGTATAAATATTAATGTTTGAAACAATTATAGATTAGGAAAAACGTTCTGGACATCCGGGACAAGCGACTGGAGAGGGGGAGGGGGAGGGGAAGGGTTGAAAAGTGCAGGGAAACAAAATACCATTTCATAAAAAGTAAAGAAAATTATGCATAAATATTAATATTTAAAACATTTATAGATTAGGAAAAACATTTGTGGACATCCAGGACCCGCGATTGGGGAAGGGGGGGAGGGAAGGGGAAGGGTTGAAAATTGCAAGGGATAAAAATTTCATTTCATAAAAAATCAAGAAAATTATGTATAAATATGAATGTTTAAAATATTTATAAATTAGGAAAAACATTTGTGGACATCTGAGACTCGCGACTGGGGAGAAAGGGGGGGGGAGGAGAGATATTTGAAAGGGGCAATTAAAAAAATTCTGTTTAAAAAAATTATGCATAAATATCAAAGTTTAAAACGTTTATAGAATGAGAATGGCATTGGTAAATATTCGGGACTTGTGATTAGGAAGACGGAGGTAAGGGAAGAGGAGGGGAGGGGATGTTAGGGGAAAGTATTGAAAGAGGCAAGAAAAAAATGCCATTTAATTATATATATATATATATATTAGTATTTAAATATTTTATAGAATATGAAAAGCAATAGTCGGCATCCGGAATCCGCAACTAGGCTAGGGGGAGGGGGAGGGAAGGGGAAAATGTTAAAAAGGGCAAGAAAAAAGATCTGAAGCTTTAGTGGGACTGCATTTTCTTTCTGGATCTGATATCACTGGTTCATTCAGTGGTAAATCAAAAACCAGTTTTTGGAAGAGCTTCATAAATGCTAACGGCAGAATTCTGAAAGCACTTGCTGCATAAGGTCAGATATATATCCTTGAGAGTGAAACATATATTGCACTTGAAGAATACATATGTTCAGTGTATATGCCAAAATTAAACATTGAAACATTGAGTGAGCTAAGATGTGGTTATTTACAAAAAAGTAAGCTGAAGGAACAAATATGCCTCCAACTCAAGCCGCCCTTTACCCAGCCATAAGAAGGGCTCATTACCAAGCGATAATATGGCAAAGAGCACACCTTTTATAAACTAATATTCCACCCCCAACTGATTTTGGTTGGATGATAAAGGAAAAAGAATACCTACCTGTCATGTGTAACTTGCCATGTGCTCCTCAAGAACTGGTTTAATCGGTGCATTGTTCTTGTGCCAAGTCAAGATGTGTAGCATCCTGTAAATGTTCACAAAATGGATTACCTTGTAACTGAAATGTGTTCATGCTCGGGGGAGACTGATAAATGTGATAATGTTGGAGGCCTTGATGATGTAAATTATGATGACAGTGATACCGATGGTCCAACTTTGTTCTGAAGTTAAACTTTTATTTGCAGTTTAAAATTTGAAAGTTTTTACTATTTAGGTATATAATGTATAATATAGAATAACAATACAAGTATAATACATAATATTTAGCGTAACAAAATTTGTATCATTTAGTATTTATCATCTCTGAGTTCCTTTTCAATTACCCTTATTACTTATTTTTTCCCTTGCACTTTTCAACCCTTCCCCTCCCTCTCCCCCTCTCCAGTCGCGGGTCCCGGATGTCCACAAATGTTTTTCCTGATCTATACATGTTTTAAACATTAATATTTATGCATAATTTTCTTTATTTTTTTATGAAATGGAATTTTTTCCCCATGCACTTTGCAACTCTTCCCCTCCCTCCCCCTGCCCCTCCCCCTCCCCCTTCCCAGTCGCGGCTCCTGGATGTCCACAAATACTTTTCCTATTGTATAAATGTTTTAAACATTAATATTTATGCATAATTTTCTTTATTTTTTATGAAATGGAATTTTTTCACTTGCACTTTGCAACTTTTCCCGTCCCCCACCCCTCCCCATCCACATCCTTCTCCCCAGTCGCGGCTCCTGGATGTCCACAAATGTTTTTCCTAATCTATAAATGTTTTAAACATTAATATTTATACATAATTGTCTTTATTTTTCAAGAAATGGATTTTTTTTTCCCTTGCACTTTTCAACCTTTTCCCTCCCCCTTTCCCTTCCCAATCGCGGGTCCTGGATATCCACAAATATTTTTCCTAATCTATAAAAGTTTTAAACATTAATATTTATTGATAATTTTCTTTATTTTTTATGAAATGGAATTTTTCCCCTTGCACATTTCAACCCTTCCCCTCCCCCTCCCCCTCCCCCTCCCCAGTTGCGGGTCCCGGATGTCCACCATCGCTTTTCTTAGTCTACAAGACATAAGGAACAAAATGAGACCACTCACTATACTTAATCATAAAATTGCATACGGGGTGTAATTAGAAAACGGACTATTCGTTCTCATGATAATCTTGTGCTCAATGACTTACAGAGTGAAAAAAAGAGATCTTTTAATTTCAATAATACACAAATTCTGTAAAAGACTAGTCAGTATCTAGTGGTATTATATTAAAAAGCATAATCTGCTTAATCAAAAGCCAAAATTTCTTGTCTATGCATAAAAAAAAATAATGGAGATACACTAATTTAAACCTTCAAATGTTTTTGTTGATTTTTCAACGAGTTTAAAAGATACAAGGCACCTTAATGCTAAAAAATGAATTCATGAGGAAACATAATAAATTTATGTGGTACTCAATGATCAACTTAGTTGATAGATATTTGTGCTTTGAATAGCACTTTTTTTTTCTCTTTTAAGGTTAACATGCGAGAATTAAAAAAATCAATGTTCTTTGTAAGAGTTATAACAGAGAAAAGGAATTTTTAAACTTAGTGGATTTCGATTCGAATTAATGTTATAATATTGATTCATTGGGAAATATGTTAATTAAGTTGGATTTTTTTGAGCAAAGGAATGTTGACTATAGAATATTATTCTACTTAATTTTTTAATATATTCGTTAATGTTGTGGTGTAGTGTAGTGTTATGTGCAATGATCAGCTTAGTTGGTAGATATCAATGCTTTGAATGGCATTTTCTCTTTTAAGGTTAACCCCTTAACTGGTCTGCATGAACGCTTTTCGGGCAAGACGAAATTTCTTATTGCATCATTTAAAGCTTTTTGACACCACTATTACTTTTAAGAAAAATTTAAAAACAATTCTTTTTACATTTCAAGAGACAACTAACTACTGAGTAAAATTATACATAACATTAGTATGTAGTTCCCTTCATTCTTTGACAATTACTTGTCATAGTTCAAATTTTCAGAAAATGATCTTAATTAAATCTACCTGTTATTCAATAGTTTCAAGGAATGGAAGTCATAAAATGTTTTCATAACAACTATTTTAGTTACAATTTATTTTGAAAGTAACAACATTTAAATTTCTTTTACTTTACAGTTACGTAATTTTCAATCTCTTTTTAATCGTGACAAAAAATTTTCGCATTAAATAAATCTAAATAATATGCTTTTCTGATTTCGAACTGCATCCAATTTAAAACAAAAGAGTAAACAACAAAACACCTGTATAATGACAGCGACTACATTATACTTTGATACTTTTCCAAAAAAAAATTGTTTTATTTATACAAAACTTTGAGAAATCTAGCGATTATTTCGATAAATTAAAATTTTATCTTTGAATAAATAGAAGTTAAGTTTTTACTTTTTTATTTTCTTCTATCTTTGCAAGAAGAAAGTATTGGATTCGTTAAAATTTTCGACAGATTTATACGTTTTAGGGGTCAGAGATACCAGGAAACACGTTTTTAAAAAATGCCTGTTTGTGATATCTGCGAGTCTCTTTGCATGTGACACAAATTTTGGGCCCTCTATCTCAAGAACTAATGCATGGAATTTAATAAAAATTTATATTTAATTAGTCCCTGATATAGATTGGCGCTGATTAGTTTTTGGTGAAAATCACTCAACTAGTGGCGCTGGCAAGAAGCATGTTTCACGATCTCCACAATAGCTCTATTTTAAGTACTAATGCAAGGATTTTTTCAAACTTCAGGTTCAATTAGTCCATGAAATGAGTTAACATCTTCCATATTTTAGTGAAAATCTCTAAACAAGTGTCGTTGCTATACAGCATTTTTCACGATTTCCACAATAGCTAAATCTCGAGAACTAATGCACGGATTTTCTTCAAACTTCACATTCTCTTATTCCTTGACATGATTTGACGTTTTATTCCTTTTCGCAAAAATAGGTCACATGGCACTGCTATGCTGCATATATACTCTAGATATAATGCTCGGATTTTCATAAAACCGCTGAGCTTTCACTGCTGAATTTTTCACGATTTCCATCGTAGCCTTACCTCAGAAACTAATGCACGATTTTCATCAAACTTCAGATTCAGTTAGATATTAACAAAAGTTGTTGCAAATTAGATTTCCGTATAAATAACCCAGCAAGTAGCGCTGCTATACTGCATTTTGTATGGTTTACGCTATTTTAGCGATAATCATATCTCAAGAACTAATGTACGGAATTTCCTATCATTAGAATTCCCATAATGGGCATAGATTTCCACTTAAATTTGGCATTGTGATAACGAACTTTAAAATTTTGACATGGACGAGACAGAAGAAAGTTTTGGGATTGCCACATCCGACTAGTTATGTTTTTACCTCATTCTATAATAGCTAGGATTCCTTTTCGCAGTTTTTACTGTGCAAGTCAACGAAATAAAATTTAATTTTTCTTTTTTAATAAAAGATTTCTAACAAATTGTCGTTATTGTTTTTGATCGCAATGATTTAAATTAATTTCAAACAACGTAATAACATTTATTAGGTCATCATGTACAAAGCTTGCGATTACAAAAGCACCATATTATCAACGGAGAAATCACCCATCAATAAACTTTAATAGAAATTTTCTTTTTATATAAATGCTATATTACGAAAAATTACTGTCATGAATAACACAAAAATTTATATTATATTTCTATTATATTCTATTTCTAACACATCTCTCACCCGCATGTAAATGCATCCTCAACAATATTAATTTTCACAAGGAAGGGATAAGACAATTGGCATTTTTAGCACTTTCCAACATAATTGAAAAGTATTTATGAATTCGGATTATCTCTCCGTGCTCTAAACAGTTAAAATTTGAGAAGATGAAATTGATATCAAGTTTAGATTTCATGTGAAAATTTTTCTTATGATAGTGTCAAAGTGGAAAAATTTCGCTGTTTTATCTTTCCGGAATAACGAGCATAAGAACCTCAAATGAAAATTTCAACATAATGACAGATCGTTATTATATTTAGCTGATTACGTATACGACTAAAAGTTAATAGGTCGATATTTCAGACAACTGAGTATCATAGAAATAATATATTGGTAACTTTAGGTTAAAATAATTTAAATTAACGAATATAAGATGCTTTTTTATTATAAATAATTCTGTAGGTTTATTCTAAAGCAAAAAAAAAAAAAAAAAAAAAAAAAAAAATCTCTTTTTAAGATTTTAATTTCTTCGAAAATCGAGAGGTTCGACCTCGTTGATGGTAATAGCAGAAATTTGGTTCTCTAATACGCTATGGTTATGCGTTTTCCAAATTTTTTATTATGCCATCAATTACTTTCATATTAGTAAATTGTAAATTTTGTTAATGGATTGTGAATGTTTTTAAAAAATGGTTCATAATCTACGTCTTCATGATATTTTGTTCTTGCTTTTTTTACTGTAACAAAAAACTATAGCACTAAGTTCGGAACTCAGCTGTAGAAAAGTATATGAATAAGTAAATCCTTTCAGAATCAAGACATTAAATAGATGAGTAGGATTTAGTAAGTTATGCTTAACCTTTTACTCAAAAATTAAAACAACGTAACCTAGTGCATAGCTGCAACTTTTACCCATTTTTCCTATCACAAAGATTTCATAGTAAATATTGTTTTATTTAATCGTCAAAATCCTATGATGAAACAAGTGGAAAATCTCTGCATAATTTTAGAGGTAGGAAAAATGCGTAAAAGTTGGCAGCTATGCCTAGTGCTTTTTGGGATAACTCCATTTGTATTATTTCTACTGTACAAGACATTATCTAAATCATTATGTGAATGTTAGTGGGATAAAACGCAAAATAAATTTTGTATAGTTGTGCCATATTTCTTCATGGTTAGCGATACTAATTATATAATTTACAGATATTGAAGCAGCACAATCTATATTTTTAAGTTAGTTATATTCAATTATTACAAACAATGTAACTTGCATCATTACTTAATATTTATTTCATTTACAATTATTTAAATAACCAACATGAGAGATTTTCATACTTTTTAGCAATAATAATAATATTTAAAATCGTTTCATCATTACAAACAAAATGTCCGTTTTTGAATAAATCTAACTAAAGCAATTTCCGACTTCGACAAAAAACTTTTCAGCTGTGCCCAATTTTAAACAAATTCTTAAACAACAAGGTACATTGTATCTCAAAACGAATACATTACACTCAGATGCTTTCCTTGAGAAAAGATTCCTTTATTTGCACAGCACTCTGAGACATCCAGTGATTACTCCTAGATTAAAATTTTGTTTCTGAATAAATAAAAGTTGAGTTTTGATATTTTTATTTGAGATTATCTTTTTTTCTTTTTTCTTTTATGCGAAAAATCATTTTGAAAAAGATGAAAATGTTTTTTTCGCATTTAATATTTATAACAGGAACTGTTGCAGGAAACGAATGAACTGTGCTTCTTGCAAAATAACTTTAGTAGTGTTTGTCGCTAATATATTTTTAATAAACTGAAAAATGAGAGTTTATGAAGATGACTGTCTAGAGATGCTTACAATGGACAATAAAATGCCGTCGCTTCAAAAAGAAAAAAAGTTATTCAGATTGTTTGAAACATTAATAAATACATAAGAGATGGATTAAATGAGTTTATATGTCTGCGCTGCTTTTCGGAAAACAGTGCATGTTTTAAAAGCAAAATATTTTAACGATGGATTTTTTGTAAGAATGATATTTACAATTATTTGAAGCAACACAAAAACTAAATTAAATCTTAAGACCAAAAGGTATATTCACAACGCCTAGGTACAATCACAAAATACACAATATGAGTTTTAACGAGCTCATCGTTTTACACAAAAGATGGTAAAAAGAAATACGTATATATATATATATATATATATATATATATATATATATATATATATATATATATATATATATATATATATATATATATATATATTGATAGTCTAGAATCTAGATGTTAATATATATATATATATAAATATAGTCTAGATGTTACAAGTTAAATAATAATATACATTTTATGTAAATTTCTTAATGCATTCGCACTGCAATGCCGCACACATCGTCAGAGAACATTTTATTTTTAATTACTGTTCCATTCATACAAATACATCACTTCATTTAGTCTATAATTACTTAATTAGTTAAAAGTAGAAGTAGCAACACCCTGGACTAATCTTAAAGAGAAAAAAATGAATGTTTATCTATACATTTATAAAAAGCATACAGGATGTCCAAAAAGTCTGGAAACGGTCGAATAACTCGAGAAATACATAAGAGATTGAAAAACGAAAAAATACGTGTTAAATATTTTTAAAAAAGCTACTCAGTGATACCAAATTTGACCTTCGCAACCGACCCCCTGGGAGTCAGAGGGGGTCCAACTTCGAAATCTTAAATAATAACCCCCATTTTTTATTGCAGATTAGTATTTTACGGACAAAAATACGTAACTTTTGAATTTGATGTTTATTTCGAATCTTCGTTTATCACGGTGTAATTGAGCATATTAAATCGATACATATTTCGGTTTTCCCAACCAGGTTTTGCCTGATTGGCCAGAATTTTTGACGTCAAATTCCTCGTCTTTTGCAGGAATAGCGCTTCTTGAAAATCACCCGTGGCGATTATTTCGATAATGCTACGCTGTTAAAAAATTTATCCATTTGCTGTAGCGTCACTCCACAACTTTTATAGAATATCTCTTTTATGACCAACGAGAATGCTCCATAACACAGTAAAGTAACCGTTTTCTATAAAAGCAGTGGAGTGACGCTACAGCAAATAATTAAAAAAAAAAACATACACCCACATCAGCCGTATTTTGAAACCATTCGTTATTTAGAAACCATTTACTGGATAAAATAAAAATCCAAATAGAAAACTAAATTAATATATTTCAATGAATTTTTTAGAAAAAAACATAAAAAACCCTATACATTGTAAAAAATTTCACTCATTTGCTGCAGCGTCACTCCACCCCTTTTATAAAAAACGGTTACTTTACTGTGTTATGGAGCATTCTCATTGGTCATAAAAGAGATATTCCATAAAAGCTGTGGAGTGACGCTACAGCAAATGGGTCAAAATTTTAAGTGTAGCATTATCGAAATAATCGCCACGGGTGATTTTCAAGAAACCACTATTTCTGCAAAAGACAAGGAATTTGACGTCAAAATTCTGGCCAATCAGGCAAAAACTGGTTGGGAAAACCGAAATATGTATCTATTTAATATGCTCAACTACACCGTGATAAACGAGGATTCGAAATAAAAATCAAATACAAAAGTTACATATTTTTGTCCGTAGAATCCGAATCTGCAATAAAAAATGGGGGTTATTATTTAAGATTTCGAAGTTGGACCCCCTCTGACCCCCAGAGGGTCGGTTGCGAAGGTCAAATTTGGTATCACTGAGTAGTTTATTTAAAAATATTTAACACGTATATTTTCGTTTTTCAATCTCTATTGTATTTCTCGAGTTATTCGACCGTTTCCAGACTTTTCGGACACCCTGTATATAAAATTTACATTTATAATTTGTAATATGCATATAATTCTTACTATTATTGTTGCCTTTTAAGCAAAATGGTTAGCATTTTAAAGTACATATTGTCTATTTTGTAACATAAGAGTTTTTCATACATTTTAGCAATCATAATATCATTTACAATCGTTTCATCATTAAAAACAAAATTCTCGTCTGTCAGTAAATCTAACTAAAGCAATTTGTATTTCGAATTCGACAAAGCACTTTCTACAATGTCCAATTTTAAACAAATTCTTGAACAACAAGGTATAACTGTATCTCAAAACGATTGCATTATATTCAGATGCTTTCTTTGAGATAGGATTCCTTTATTTGCACGGCACTCTGAGACATCCATACTGATTATTTCTAGATTAAAGTTTCGTCTCTAAATAAATAAAAGTTGAGGTTTGATATTTTTACTTAAGATTATCTGTTTTGCTTTTTCTTTTATGCGAAAAATCATTTTGAAGAAGATGAAAAGGTTTTCTTCGCATTTAATGTTTATAGCACGAACTGCTGCAGGAAATGAATGAACTATACTTCTTGAAAAATGACTTTTGTAGTGTTCGTCGCTAATATTTTCTAATAAACTGAAAAATGAGAGTGTATGAAGAAGTGTGTCTAGAGATTCATGCAGTAGACAATAAAATGATCTCGCTTAAAAAAAATAGATTGTTTGAAATATTAATAAGTACATCAGAGAAGAATTAAGTCAACTTCTTTGTCTGCCTTGTTTTTCGGAAAACAGTGCGTGTTTTAAAATCAGAATATTTTAACGATGGATTTTTTGTAAAAATGATATTTACAATTATTTCAAACAACATAGGAGCTAAATTCAATCGTAAGTGCAAATGAAATATTACGTCTTGACTTCAATCACAGAATAAACAATAAAGTTTTAACGAGCTCATTACTTTACATAAAAGGTGGTAAAATATATGTGTAGTATAGATCTTACAAGTCATAATAAAAATAAAATTTACGTTCTGACCAACCTTGTACCTTTAAAGTTAAGGTCTAGAAATAATAGTGCAAGGATTGTATTTTCTTTGCTCTAGGAGGGGAGAAATATGTCTCTTGGGTTGAAATAATCCATTGCTTTTACAAACATTTCATTTCGGTGCGTCCATTTCTTGGGTGATAACTCACACTACTCAAATGATCAATAAAACTTTAACATTAAAAATGAATTCAATATCGCCATCTGTCCAGAATGTCTATAAAAAAATAACTGTGTTGGGGGATAGCAGTAATAATTAAAATCCTCTTTTAAAGCTCGGTGTATAAGAAACATTGATTTCTGCGTATGTTGCAGATATGCTATCCAGTGATACAAAAAGTTAAATCATCTAACATATTTTTTGCCTGTTTTTACTTTATAGTATGAAATAGCAACCAGAAAATTTACATATATATATTTTAATGGTTAAGCTTTGTTGATGCTGTTTTCAAATAAAAAAGAAGAAAAAGAAAGAAAACTCAAATTATGCCATTTTATTTCATTAGTCTGACTTAATTTATCATTTCTACTTCCTTGTAATCACTCACGGGAGAAAATTTAAAAAAATCGTCATTTCTTTCTTCACTTTTTTAATCTCTTTCTTTCATTCATGTGGAAATAGAGAAAAAAAGCTTGTGTTTTACATATTCAGCTGAAAAACAAATGGGTTTTCTTTTTATTTTCCTTTTCTAAAATATAATTACAAAGTACAAGTCTTTCAAATAAATTTTAGATAAACCTAAGTTCGTTATTTGATAAATTTTATTTTAAAAGTAGAAAACTACAGTAGCTCATTTAATATTAAAAGTAAAGATTTTTATCTTCATATGATTTTTTTTCAGAAGGAAATATGGTAGGTGATCACTTAACGAAAATTTTCGGGACAGATTTTTCACTTCGTATAACGAATTCATGTTTGGTTAACGAGCACATGTTGAGTTAAGAAAGAGAAATACCGTGTTTTATATTTGGCGAGTACATTTAATTGCATCTATTCTCAACTTAGAAAACATTTTACCAGTTGTAATGTATGGGCTACTGGGGATTTTTTTAGAATCTCAAATTAAAATGAGCAGATTATAAGCATTTAATTTCATATTTTGGGTTCTTTTTTAAAGAATATAAATTATTATTTAAATTCACAAGTTATTAATAAATTAAAAATATATATATAACAAATGGTCTCTTAACAGTCTTTAGGCTTTACTGGAGAGTTATCGAACGCTTCAGTAAACAGGATCGTTTAAAAAACCGAAGAGTTCCGAAGAGAATGAAAGGTTTTCTATATATTCAGAAACATTTCCTCGTCTACAGAAACATTTCTTATGTATCCTAAAACTTTTCAGATCCGTAAAGAAAAGTTTCAGATACATTCAGAAACTTTTCAGTGCGAATCGCAAAGGTTCACTGTTTTGCCGAAACATTTTTCTGCTTGAATCAGAAACCTTTCCTTTAATATCGTGCAGCAGAGGTCTCTGTTACTTGCAGAAACGTTTCTGAAAATTTTCTGCAGATTGGTGTTTCAGAAAAAAACTTTGTGCTTTAAAAAATTTAAAAGTAAATTTATGCACAAGTACTTCAGAAATATCCTGCCTATGCCTGATTTCAGATTGGAATAAGTGATACACAATAAGCATTGTACACAATTGGAATTAAGAACAAAAACAGTGCATATTTCATCTTGATTACTAATTTAAAACGTAAAAATACATGTAACTGTATATAAATTTCTTAAAAGGTGTATAATATAACATATAAAAACTTAAAAATACATTTAAAATACTTTTAAAAAAGTTCAGAACTTTTTCAACCATCGCTTACGCAGTCTTCGTCAATGAAAAAAACTCTAAATATATTTTAAATGTAATTTAAATGTGTTTTTTAAGTTTTTATATGTTCTATTATGCACCTTTTAGTAATTTATATACAGTTACATGTATTTTTTATGTTTTAAAAAAGCATTGTGCACATATATGAGTCTTTTGGTGATACAGACCAGTTAAATTCCTCACATATATTGTGATTATGACGCAAGCGGGTTAATAACACAGAATGCTGTTGTGCTTATTATAACAACACAGAACATTCTTTTGTGGTTATTGTACAACAAAAAACATTCTGTTGTGCTTATTGCAAAGCACCCATCCAATGTGTAAAATCACCAACTTTGCCCCCCCCCCAAAAAAAAAACAGTTTACAACAAAGATTTTTAATAATTGGATCGATACATGAAATTTTTAAAAACTCCTTCGATTCTTTATTCGCCGAGGGGGAAGAAGCTAATTTCTTTTTGATTCGTCAGCCGCAATTAATTTTACATCAAAAGTTCCGTGAAGTTTCAAATCACATTAAACTGCAACTAGAAGTGGCAAGATCTGAAAGATGGCTCAGATCAAATAGCTGAGTGTGTGCGTGAAAACTAAAATTGATCAATAACAGACTAATTTTTCTGTGAAGATTCGTCAACTTTCTCAGCCTTCTGTGAATGTTTTTTGAGTACTCGAGGCAAGTGACCGTGAATCTAGTTTCTATATCAGCTCAATAACAATAAAAAAAATCGAAGGTGAAAAATAAAGTATAATTAAGAAATAAAACTAGTCGTTGGGAGGTCACTGTAATAATTACCCATCACGGATATGCAAAATAATATAAAATATGAAAATAAAGCATGTGTAAATTATTTATAAAATGCATCGCAATTCCAAAATAAAATTGAAATGTGTATTCAATATTTTTAACACGTAGTAATGCTGATGAACCAATTTCGACAAATGATATAAAACGCCAAATTACTCAAGTAGTACCGATTTGCATAAAAGATACATCTTTATAACTCCAAAAATAAAAATCATATTAATTAAAAGTTTACTGTGTCGGATTAAGTGTCTTATATACAATTAAAATATATCTTTAAATTGAAATTCGAATGAAATACAGTTTCATAAAAAATCGAAGATTGTGGAAAATAGCATTACAAATATCTCGGCAACTAATTATCCGATCGACTTCATATTTTATGCAAAATTTGTACTCTTTTATTGTTTTTTATATCCTTTCCTTAAAATGAAAAAAATCGAAAATTTTTATAGACTTTTTATCAGACGAATATTTCGAGAGTCCGAAAAAGAAGTTCTAGATAATCGATGTTACTGATATTACACAGGATTCTTTCCGTTATTACATTCTACGTATATGCCAAATTTCAAGTCCCTATCTCAATTTGTTCGGGAGATAGATCGTTTACAGACAAACAGACAGACACACGGTCAGACGGACTGCAATTTTTCCCCTAAAAATATGTTTTTCGGAATCTCCAGTGTCTAAAACGTGTAAATCTGTCAATAAATAAATTTAAAAAAAATCTTTTTTCGATTTTGAAAACGATTGCAAGATTTATCCTATACTACGTATGATGGGTAAGCAAAAAGACAAAGGTCTTTAATCTAGAAAAATAAAGTATAACCAAGAAATGAAATAATCAATAACTTTTTTAGAGTCACCAAAACTCCGAAAAGCGTTCATTTTCTTCTATATTTATCAATTATCTCAACACCGAATATAGGTATTTTGAGTACTATCCGTTCTCAAGTAAGCATTTTAACCCTTTTCAACAATATTGAAGAATGTTTATGAATTTGGTTTATCTGTCTGTCCGTGTCTTAACTCGAGTACATTATAATACTTTTAGATATATGCCAAATATGGCACATGATGCAGTGAAAGGTTAACACTTTCCGATCAAGTTGAAAAGTGTTTATGAATTCAATTTGTCTGCCTGTCTGCCCGTGAATTATCTCTCATCAAATACAGAGTATGTGTGTGAAAATTGAATAGTCCACCTTTTCTGTCAAGTTTCACATCTTTCCGTGAATGATTTTTGAATACTCGAAGGAGGTGGTAGTGAATCTAATTCCTATATCAACTCAGTAACATTTAAAAAGTAGGTAAAAATTTTCACGTCAAGCATAGCAAATGAGTTGCGTTTTTACTATAAGTAAGTTTTAAAAATATTCAGATCCTGATGCAGTAGTATCAGTATAATAGCAAAAATCTTGTGTGTACCGGTAAATACTGTTTGAGTATCCTGTAAATACACCGTTAAAAATAAAGGTGACGAACCGATTGCATTTGACGCCCAGGGGTGAAAAGGTTAAATCACTTGGCACCAGCAGGCTTGAAAATGTGTTTGGGGTGCCATTGGGTGTTTCACGCTAATTAGGGTGCCGCGCAATGCATACCGTTGGAAGATTTTCACCCCTTAGTAATTTGCGCACGCTCTGTAATGTGTATCCTTGCACTTCAACTCGCTATCACTGGTGGATCAACACAGCAATTTTTTCCTATACGATGACTATCACCTCTATACGCTATCCCAATTTTGTTTAGAACTTCGAATGGCTAACTTTTGGCGAGCTTTTTTATATAAAGCAACCTTGAATTTCAGGACATATGAACATTTCAGGGAGACTTTGAAGGTGAGTTTGATGGCCAAGTGGATAGGACGCTGAGCTTGTAATCAGACGTTCTGCGTTCGAATCCATCGAGGGCCGAAAGTCGGTTAGTATGTTTTTAAATTTTTTATCATTGAGCACTCTGGATTAAGGATGCCATCTTTTCACCCTAATTAAAGGTGCTATTTTGGCTCCTTTAGGGGTGTCACCAGTGAAACACGCCTTTCACCCTTAAAAGGTGCAATGTGTCACCATTAGTTTTAACAGTGTACCCTGTAAAAATACGTTCGTGATTATTTTTTATAGATTACTGATTTCTATTATACAGGTAGTAACTTATAGTAAACTTCAGGAATGTATATAAATTTCATAACATGTGACGCATATTAATATAATTAGAACGTGCCCCAAACATTGTTTCCCCTCATATCATTATGCCACTTTTGTGAGGCCCTGTAAATTAATAACAAATATTCTTTGTATCACAGATTGTACACATTATATATTTTAGTATAAAATTTATAGATTATATCAATTTAATTATGTTCAAAAGTAATAGCATTAAAATGCCCCTGACACTTTTTTCCCGTTGGTCGTAATGTAAAGGAATACAATTGATAGTCCTTCTAATTAAATTATGTATCCGATTTTCATAAAATTTGAAATGACTCGATAAATGTCTGCAACAATTATATATTTTAAATTTCAAACGATTCGGTTTGGTAGTTTTTACTCTGTTATATGCGGACAGAGTGACAGAATGAACGACGACTATAGATGCTATGTAGTTACATAATTACGAACGCACCTAAGAAGATAAAATGTTGCTTAACGTGTAAAAATAAAATGTAACCACGAAAGAAAATATTCGATAAGTTTTCTGAGTCACTAAAATTCCGAAAAGTGCAGCATCCATTGTTCGTTTACAGTGGCATTAAAAGTATTCCGTTACATTATGGTTTATGGGGAAAAATCGTTAGTGGTATATTTTAATGATACTACAATATTATCAACATGCTGGAATTTATATATACTACTGAGGTGTATTTCAACGGAGCTAAATGTAGAAATGGAAAGCATAGAATTTATTGCTTATTTACAGGGATACGCAAAATAATTTGGCTACAAAAGAAATATTTAGAACTTTAGCTTATGAACACTAATTTCGGGAAGTGCGTTTTCAGATGTGTTGCGCATTTTTAAACGGAAATATATATTTTTAAATATTACTTCGTTTGCATAAATTCTACAAAATACAGAGCTGTACAAAAATTCTCGATAGTTGTTGAATGGAAAATTCCAAATGCTGTATTCCATTAACTGAACTAACTTTTAGCATACTATGTAATATGCATACAAATCTGAAAATCATATACAAAATTGTACAAAAAAGCCCCCCCCCCAAAAAAAAGCTTTTTACGACAACTGATTGTTATAATAGTAAATTAGGTTTGAAAATATGTTAAATTTTTCAAACTGCTTTTTTAGACATTATGTTTCATCTTAATAAACTCTGAAATTTTGTTACTGTATTTGGAATGTGCTACATAAGCTATACTGGACACATGATTTTTTGTTCTTCTTGTTTTTAACGAACATGTTTTACAGGCAAACATGATCAATTAACAACACTGAAATCAACATTAAAATTAATTTTACTTTATTACTCTTCATGTACATATGAAACTATGAAGCTGAAAGAAAACGTTTCATTGAGAATAAACTGCATCCTAAAAACTGATACGCCGCGCCGGTTTGAGAAAAATGATTAAGTGGGCAGTTTACCTTTTAACTTATCCATCATGTGTAGCATAGGGTAAAACTTGCAATCGTTTTGCAAATCGACATTTTTTTTACGGATTTATACAGTTCAGACACTGGCGATTCCAAAAAAAACATATTTTTAGAGGAAAAAAAAAGCCATCTGTCTGTCTCATCTGTGTGTCTGTAAACGCTCCCGAATAAATTGAGATAGAGACATGAAATTTGTTGTGTATAGTATGTAATAGTGGAAAGAAGTCTATTTATTATGAGTAAGCTCATTTATTCGGAACTATTTTCTTTCTCGCGAAATATTCGTTCTGATGAAAGGTATATAAAAGTTTTTGATTTTTTTTTTCATTATTTTAAGGAGTTACAGTAACACCACGGTATCCAAAAAGCATGGGACCAAAGCATTTTTGGTTAACCGGGGTTCCACAGGAATTTTCGAATAACCGATGTTTTATAGAAGTTTTTGAATAACCGGAAGGCTTATGGTAAAAACTTCTTTAACCCTTTGCGGGGAAGGGCAAATTCATTGCATTTAATGACTGACACCGGAATTTGAAAACAATTTTATTTGTAAATATGAAAACGCTATACTTCGCGCATTCAATAAACCGTAATTTTCTTTAACCAAATTCCGGTTCGAGTGTGGCGTTTGGGAATTAAAATTAAGTGGTATATCTATGAAACCACCGCCCCTCAAGGGGTTAATGAAAAGCTGCGATCGTAATTTAGAATAGGTGTAATAAATATGTTATGATACCGTATTTAAAGCACTCTGAAGTTCAAAAACAAAAGAAAATCACAACATGTTTTGTAAAAAAAAAATGAAATATCGTATGTGTCAATCTAATAAAGTGCCGAAATTACGCAATGGACCAAATAAATAAGTTGACTTTGGTTATTTCATAAAGAACGTGCTTTTTTTAACACTTTTTCTACATGCGTGCAATAATACCCTTTCAAAGTTTTGATTTTTACTTATTTTGCTTCTAATTTTCAAAACTAATATGTGTTAAAACAACTCTTCAATGTATTAAAAATGATCCAGAATTGCTTCGACCTAAAAAGTACAAGTAAAACAGTAATCGTAAATCAAAATATGTTGAAAGGCACCATTTGACATCGGTAAAAGTAATATTGACTATAAAATTTTCCCCATTTAAAATAGACTTTAAGAAGTTTTAAGGTTTTCGGATAACAGGGGTTCTACTGTATTTCGAAAAGTAGTTACAGTACGAACACACCGCATTTTCCAGATTGGCGTACAATTTCAAACTTGTTAAATATATTTTTTTTTACATATGAAAAAAAAGTAAATATCAACAAAATTCTAAATTTCCAGTAAGATTTTAAAGCTTTGAGCCAATACAAAAACTTCTTAAAAACTCGTCTGATTCTTCATTCCCTGAGGAGAAAGACGCTAATTTATGTTTAATTCGTCACCTGCAATTAATGTTACATCAAAAGTTTCGAGAAGTTTCAAGTCGCATTAAACTGCAACTAAAGATGACAAAATTTGAAAGATGGTTTCGATGAAACAGATCTGTGTGTGTGTGAAAATTAAACTTGATTGATTATCGTCTTTTTTTTTTGTCACTTTTCGTCAAGTTACACACTTTTTCGTGAACGGTTTTTAAGTGTTTGAGAAAAATTATAAAGAATATAATTTCTCTACCGTAAAATTAAAATAATGCTTGAAATTCTTGCTAAAAATTAGGTTAATTTTTCACTTTCGACTCAAATAGCAATTAAAAAAAAAAGAAATGAAACAAATATTCACATTATATAAATTAAAAAAAATATTTAACCGTATTAGTCCAAATTTGTGAGCTTTTATTATTTTCTTTACTAAACCGCGCGAGGTTTGTTTTTATTTTTTCGATTTCAACTCCACGAAATATGCAAATAATAAGTTGTCTACACAGTATAAATTTCAGATATAGAGAGGCTTTATAACATATTACCATACGAAATATGTTTCTATTGGTTGTCTTTTTCACATATTTTGAATTTTAAAAAACGCATAAAATTCAGACAATATAGATCTGTAAACGCAAATGTGATTATTATCCTATGAAAATTCACCACCTTCAGTCAGAAAAATTTAATAATTAAATACAGTCTTATTATATTGAGTTCAATATTTTAAACAACACTATGCTTCAAATTTATTTATCATCAATTATAATCAAAGTTAAGGTATCAGACAACATTAGAAAACAATTTCTTTTTGAAACTCTACTTTTGAAAAAAATTTCTTACTTTTCAATTTAGTATAGCACAGAATAGGAAAAATTATGATAATTATCTATGCAACTTTTTAAAAATTTTGAAAAGTTTTTATCATTTTTTTTATATATAAAAACAGTTTGAACTTAAATATATATATATATATATATATATAGGATTAACTTTTTTTAACATATGCATATTAGACACGCTTGAGCGTAATGAACTAAAAACTAGTGAATGAAAAATGTGATTCATAGTCGATCAAAGTCTATACCCTTACATATTATTAAATTCATAGTCGATATTTTAGATTTATGGAATCTAATAGATATAGCTGATTATATACGATTACATGGTTAATTACATTAATTTTACTCGTAATTCTTCATAAAAATAGCTATATATTAACAAAAAAAAAAAAAATTACTTACAGCTAATAATTTAGTTCTATATACTATAGATATTATGGGAAAGATGCACAAAAAAATTCATAGTTATAGGATAATAAAATTTTTTATTAGAACTACAGTCGTTTACCCTTTTAGATAAAAATCTAATTTTTACTTACCCATCATACGTAGTATAGGGTAAGTCATGCAATCGTTTTGAAGATCGAAAAATTTTTTTTGACGGATTTACACGTTTTAGATAGTGGAAATTCGAAAAACATATTTTTAGAAAAAAAATTTTACCGTCCGTCTGTCTGTCTGTAAACGCTCTATCTCCCAAACAAATTGATATAGAGACTTGAAATTTTGTATGTACTTAGTATGTAAGAATGGGACGAACCCTATTTAATATCGGCTACCTCGATTATCCGGAATGTTTTTTTTCGGACTCTCGAAAAATTCGTTCTGATGAAAGGTATATAAAAATTTTCTAATTTTTTTGTTCTAAGGAATGGACGTAAAAGGCAATAAAATAACACACATTTTGCATATAGAACGAAGTCGATCGGATTATTAGTTGCCGAGATATTTGTAATCCTGTTTTCCACATTTTTCGATTTTTCATGACCCTGTATTTCATTCAAATTTCAATTCAGAGGTATATTTTAATTGGAAATGAGACGCTTAATCCGACGCAATTAATTGTTAGTTAATAGAATTATAATTTTTGAAGTTATAAGGCTGTTTCTTTTACGCAATTCGGTACTACTTGAGTAGTTTATCGTTTTATATAGTTTGTCGAAATTGGTACATCAGCAGTTCTTTAATATAGCATTACTATGTATATTAACGATATTTAAATTTTGTTTATGAATTGCAATGCATTGTATAAATAGTTTTCATATGTTTTATTTTCATATACATATCCATGATGGCTATGTATTACGGTGGCCCCCAACGACTAGTTTAGAAAACGCATTAAGTTTTCAACTTCGGTTTAAATTAACGTTATCTGCATTTTTAGAGAGCTCTAATTTCATTTCTAATAGGCGTACAGGAAAAATAAAAACAGATTTAGAAACAGAAATGTTCATTCGATAAGAAAATCAAATTTAAAATTGCGAATTGTCATCGTAATTGACGTAATTAAATACCTTAAATACTATAAAATTTTAAATATTCTTTTTCCATTTTATACACATTTAACATCGTAAATATAAATTTCCTTTACATATGTTATATGTGAGCTCATGTTTCACAGAAAATTCAACAGTGCTATAAATATTAATATAATGTTCAAGAGACTGTGTAATATGATCTCCGTCGCTCGCTAATTTTCTGCGTTTCGGTCAGCTAAGTGACCACGATAATAATTATTATTACGTAATAGCAACATTAATTTTAAATCAGCTTTTCACGTCTCGTTCCAGAAATGGATATATTACAGAAGCAGTTAGCTGGATAACCTTTGTGCTAGATAGATTTTGAAAATTAACTCATCTAATAGCGCAAAGTATTATATTCATGAATTAAAATGATTTGGTACTATGAAGGCTTAATTACATATTCTTCAATAATGTAAAGTAACTTGTTTTTTTTTAAGAAAAATGTAAAGTTTTGTAAAAATACTTTAGGATTGTTACTTACGCATCATACGTAGTATAGGGTAAATCTTGCAATCGTTTTTAAAATCGAAATTATTTTTTGATGGATTTACACGTTTCAGACACTGGCGATTCCGAAAACATTTTTAGAAAAAAAAATTTGCCGCCTGTCTGTCTGTCTGTATCTCCCGAACAAATTGAGATAGAGACTTGAAATGTTGTATGTACTTAGTATGTAAGAATAGGACGAAGCTTATTAAATATCAGTAACCTTGATTATCCGGCACTATTTTTTTCGAACTCTCGAAAAAAAAATCATTCTGATGAAAGGTATATAAAAATTTTCGAATTTTTTTATTATAAGGAATGGACGTTAGAGGCAATAAAATAACACAAATTTTACATAAAGAACGGAATCGATCTGATTATTAGTTGACGAGATATTTGTAATCTTGTTTTCCACACTTCACTTTTCATGAGCCTGTATTTCATTCAAATTTCAATCCGAAGATTCATTTTAATTGGAAATCGCAGTGGCGCAGCGAGGGGGAGGGGTTTTGGGGGTTAAACCCCCCCTCCCCCCCAGAGCTATGACAAAAATACAAAAATTTCCACTTTTATGAACCGAATCATAAAAAAAACTAAAGTTAGAATTTTTTTGTTTTGTTTTCGAAATCTGCCGCTTTATTGAATCAAATTTTGTTTAAAAACTTGACTCGTTTAAGCGGCAGCAATGTATTTTCTTTGAAAAATAGGGAAAGCACATAGCAACAGTATCAGTATCGAAAACTGATCACTCAATTTCGGAAAAGGCCGGTATTCATTTAATACTATTGGAAATCAGCCGAAGGCTAAAAGGAATGGTCATTTTCTGTCGCTGCCAATGCCGTCTCGAGTTTTTCAATACTGCACCACTGGGGAGGGGGGGGTCTTAATTAGTTGCATCTGTTTCTTGCTCTTTTTTTGGAAACGGGACTGGACTCTCGAATTCCAGGAAAAATACAAAAACACATGCTCGCATGCTTTGAAGGATAGACTTTATTCCAGAAACATTGTGTTGTTAGTTGCTGTAGTGCTAAGGGTTTTTTTATTGTGCGTTTCGCTATGGAGGATATTAAATCCTCTTCAGAGAAGAAAATTATGAAAAAGATGGATATAAGAGATCATTTTTTTTAATCTTTCGAATTCCTTCAAGCATTCTTGAAATCCAGGTATGTTTGGAAAGTATATAATTAGTTTATATTTATGTTTCTGGAAAGATATTAACAGCGCCGTGCGAAAGGGGGAGGGGAGGGCGGTCGCCCAGGGCGCAGAGATTTAGGGGGCGCCAAATTTCTAACTACTTTCTACTTACTACTACTTTAAAGGGGCTACTTTCAGACAATTTTTTTAATTAATATTAATTCTTATTTAAAAAACGCCCGAAATAGGCAAGTGGGTAAACGAAAAAAAAAGTTACCTGAAAAACAGTTATTGGAAAAAAGGTGACATGACTACAAAAGCGAAAAAAATGTTACCGGAAAAAAAGGGAAATAGAATTGATTTTGGAAAATTATTATTGATTTTGGGAATTCATTATTGATTTTGAGGATTCATTGGTTAAGTATTTAGAAGGGATCAGGGGAGGCTCTTAATTTAGGTAAATGGTTTTTTCGTGCTGAATTAACTGTTTTGGTTAAGTTTTTGGACATATGATAATCCCCCCCCCCCCCATCCGTAACCTCTCAAATTAAATCAATAGTTTTTTACGCAGATTTATCCGATTTACTTGGAATTTCGGACATAGGTTCATTATGATAAGACGAATCTCTGATTAGTTATAGGGTTCTTTTGCTTATTATAAAGGGAGGATGGTCAATTAACCTCCTCCCCCCACAAATTAGATAGATCGGTTTTTATGCAAAATTATCCGATGTATTTCAAATTTTAGATAGAGATTCTTTCTGATAAGATGAATCCCTGAATAGTTTTAAGAGTTTATTGAGTAAGTATAAAGGGGAGAGTGGACGGGGGATAATCCCTCTTAAATTAAATAAATGGCTTTTCACGCAGAATTATGTGATTTGCTTCGAATTTTGGACATAGGTTCATTATGATAAAACATATCTCTGATTAATTACGGGGTTATTTTCCTTATTATAAAGGGGGGGGGGCAAGCAATTATTTCCCCCTCAAATTAGATAAATCGGTTTTATGCAAATCGTTGTTTTAACCGACGTATTTCAAATTTTAAATATAGATTCTTTTTGATAAGGTGAATCCCTGAATAGGTTTAAGGGTTTAATGGCTAAGTATAAAGGCAAAAACGAGGATAACTTCCCTTAGATTAAATGAATAGCTTTTATGCAGAATTATCCGATTTGCTTCAAATTTTGGATGTAGATTCTTTATGATCATGCGTATTCCGGATTAGTTATGAGGTTCTTTTGCTTATTTACAAATAGGAAAACGGACGATTATCCCCCCTTAAATTAGATAAATTGTTTTTTATGCATAATTATCCGATGTATTTCAAATTTTTGATATAGATTTTTTCTCATAAAGTGGATCTCTAAATAGTTTTAAGGGCTTAATGGCTAATTATAGAGGGGGGGACTGGGGACAAACCAAATGCTGATGATGTGTAACACCCCACTTAAATTACATAAATGGCTTTTTACGCAGAATTATCCGATTTGCTTCAAATTTTGGATGTAGTTTCCTTATGGTAAGGCGTATAAGCTAATTAATGTAGTTAAAATAGGGAGGAATGCAGCAGTCCCTTTAGGAAACTCTTTCGGAGAAAGAAGCTTGCTTTTCCCATTCGACGGAGGGGGATGTTCGGTAGATATCGCGGGCGGCTAGTCTCTTAGGAAATTTGTCGATCAGGGGATTTCCCGGTAAAGGTTTGACGCAAAAATATTCAAGTAACATAAAAAAGCGAGTTGAATGCAATTGAACGCAAATAACAAATAAAAACAATTTTTCTTTATTTTTTAATTTAATGATGAAAACTATTATGTCAGAAAACATTATAACACATTTTACCTTTTTTCTTATATGATTAATTTCCATTCATTTTGCATTTAAAACTGGTTTATTTATTTATTTTTTTTTATTTGTGAAAAAAGTAATATACTAAATCATTTGTTGTAATTGTCATTTTAATTTACGCCAAATATTTATCATTTAAAACTGGATTTTTACTAATTAATGTCCCATATTACGCATCACAAAATATAATATAAAACATAAAAAAAAAATATGTTCGAAAACTTTAATGTACAAACTATATTGCATGTCACGAACGAATGAACTAGTGAATTCATTAATTAGTAGTAATAAAAATAGTTTTTTTTATTACTAGCTTATGTTAGTAATTAGAAAGTTAATTGTTTAAAAACCTGTGTTCTTGATAGATCTTCAGGTTTGAACGCTTAAAAAAAATAAAAACAGATTTAAATTAAATGAAAAAAAAAACGTTTTTAAGAAAAACAGGATATTTTTTTCTTTGTTACGATATTTATAGAGTACTGAAAAATGCTATGCAGCAACATAAATCACAATTTTAAATGCAAACAGCTATTGAGGATATATAAACAAACACTTAAAACTATTCAGAGATTCACTTTATGAGAAAGAACCTATAGCCAAAATTTGAAATACATCGGATAATTCATTTGAAGGGGGGGGGATAATCGTGCCCCCCTTTTTAATTAGCAAAAGAACCCCATAACTAATCAAGGATACCCTTTATCTTAATGAACCAACATTCAAAATTTGAAGCAAATCGGATAATTCTGCGTAAAAAGCTATTTATTTAATTTAAAAGAGGTTATCCCCCATGCACCCTCTATACTTAACCATTAAACTCCCAAAATTCTTCAGGCATTATATACTGTGACGACGTACTGACAACTTTAATCGTGGCAGAAGATAGATAGCGAACTCTTATTCTGAAAAAGTATTCATAGTTGAAAGTATCTTCATTCAAAAGCTGCTAAGAACAGGTTCTATTGACCTTAAGGGATATGCCTAGAAAATAATTGCATTGGTCTAGTGGCAATGAGCTGAGGGGGACACTGGGATTATTGCGCATCGAGAGGGAAGGAAAGTAGTTGGAAGAGAGACATGTGCTGGTAATGTACAAGAAAGTACATTGATATAAGATGGCTTACACGTGCTAAGCGAAATGTAATATTGGAGTGAGGCTCCTATGTAGTTGTAATGTCGTTTTATTTATTTTTTTAATAATTGGTCTATGGTTCTAATAAAGAACTTGAGGAATTAAAAATGTGCTATTGATGAACTTAACAAATAAACCAACTTAGTAAAGAGAAAATCAGGGCTCGACACCACAATACTATATATAAGCCTCGTCAGAAAGAACCTATATCCAAAATTGCTTGAAATAACACGTTGGATAATTCTGCTTAAAAACCATCTATCTTATTTAGGGCGAAGGGGAGGGGGTAATCGTCCATTCCCAAAACTAATCAGGCAAGCATCTTTTCAGTATGAACGTATATCCGAAAATTGAATCAAAGCAGTTAATTCAGCATGAAAAAAACACTCACTTAAATTGAAAGCCAACCCCCGACCTCCCCCTCCCCCCTTTCATAATTAGTCAATAAATCCCCCAAATCTATTCCTTGTCACTTTTTTTCCGGTAACATTTTTATCTTGTCCCTTTTTTCCGGTAACTTTTTTTCCGTGTCATTTTTTTCCGCTTTTGTAGTTTGTCACCTTTTTCCGATAACTCTTTTTCCTAGATTCAGGCAATTAGATATCATGATTAAAAAGCTATGTAATGTAACTGAGAAATGTTCTTCATTCTTTGATAAGATCTTTCAGAAGACTATTCTCACAGTTGCCAACTTGTACGGTTTTGCGCGCGGATAAAACAATCGCGGAAAAATGCAAATTTCATGAAAGGATCGCCGAAAAAGCACACATTTCGTTAATATTTTGTAAAAAAACGACACGAACTTTGTCAAAAGATCGCCGAAAAACGCCAAATATCGCAGATAAAACGCTGATTTCGTCTAAAGACCGCGGGGAAAACGTCGATTTCGTCTAAAAATGTCTGATATAATGACGATTTCGTTAAAAAATCGGGGGAAAACCGCAGTTTTCGATAAAAGATTGCTTAAAAATATTTTGTCAAAAGATCATTGAAAAAAAAGGCCGCCTTCATCAAAAGATCGCGGAAAAAATGCCGATTTTGTCGAAAGACCGAGGGGATAAAACTCCGTTTTCAAGAAAAGATCGCGTAAAATTGCAAATTTTGTCTAAAGATCATCGAAAAAAACGCCGATTTCATAAAAAAAACACTGAAAAACACCGATTTCGTCAAAAGATTGCGGAAAAACCTCCGATTTCGGCAAAAGATCACAATAAATCGATGATTTTACTAAAATATCGCAGATAAATCGCTGATTTCGTCTGAAGGTCGCGGGAAAACGCCCATTTTGTCTGAAGATCGCGGATAAACCCTCTTAAAGGGGGGGGGGTAACTCGCGGAATCCTCCCCCCCGCCAATTTCCGAAAAAAAAAATTCTACCAGAATCACCCCTGAAGACACTCTATGCCCCCCCCCCCCCCAGAGCCGAATTCTGGCTGCGCCACTGGGAAATGAGACGCTTAATTGGATGCAGTAAGCTGTTAGTTAATATGATTATTATTTTTGGAGCTATAAGGATGTTTCTTTTGCTCAATTCGGTACTGCTTGAGTAGTTTGGCGTTTTATAAAGTTTGTCAAAATTGGTTCATCAACAATTTATTAATGGAACGTTACTATGTGTATTAAAAACATTTAAATATACGTTTAAATTTTGCTTTGGAATTGCAACGCATTGTATAAATAGTTTACACATGTTTTATTTTCATATATTATATTATGCATATCCATGATAGGTAAGTATTACGATGGCCCCCAATGTCTACTTTTTAGATGCATTTGTGTAATTATATAAATACTAGAACCTATATTGTCGTCTGGTCTGTTCGTTGGTCTGCATATAACAACGCAAAAACTACCCAACCGATTGGTTTGAAATTAGGTATATAGAATCGGTCAGAATTTCGTCGAGTCATTATAAATTTTAGGGAAATCGAAACAAAACTTAAAAAGATATTAATAAAAGGTTTCTTCATTCTATCAAATCCTGTCATACTTAATTAACTCAATGATCCGGGAGACGGCAGCACACACAATCATCTCAGCGAATTCATGGGTGAAAATCTAGATCTAGTTTAATCTTGATTTGTATATTAAAATGCAGTCGGTCTGCCAAGTCATACCTTGCTGAAAACACATAAAAACCCAATTTTAGCGTTTGACTCATAGGTTTACCACTGGGCTTTCCTGCACACAAAAGTAAGAAAACATGGAGGATTAGGAACAAGGAAACCTAATGGTAAACCTATCAGCCAACGGCTAAAATCAGATTTTTAGGTATTTTCCAGCAAGATATGACTTGGAATACCGATTGCGTTTTAACATGAAAATCAAGATTTAATTAGTCTGAACTCGATGAGGGGCATGTCTGTGCTGCCACATCCCGGTCTATATTATACGTAATCAATCAAATGATATCTCACGATAGGTAATGATTCTACGCTGCCATGGTAGAAACATTGGTTTTTACCCAGCGTCCTAGAATGGGAATTTATGGCAGTTTTAAATAATATAAGTGAAAATGTGGCATTTTAAATGCATGTAATATATGTATTTTAAATGAAAGTTATGTAGTTTAAATCAAATCAGTGAAGATTTATGTTATAAATTAAATAAATACAATACAAATGATGACAAGGAGAGCATTATTTAGTAATTTATCACCTGCGTCCGCCTAATACTATAAAAATGTACAAATATCTTATGAAAATGGAACAAAGAATGTAAAATTCTAAGGTGAAACGTCAATGTTGTTTGCATGATGGCACTAATATGCTAAATACTGTAGATTTTCTTCAACAAACTGAAAACCTGAATTTACCACTTAAAAACCTGAATTTGTTATTTAAAAAAACACTCATATATCAGCAAATACTTTTTTTCCCTAAATATTTAAACAAAACATATAACAAAGTCTTAAACCAAAACATAAAATAATAGGAGAAATCTTGTTTTCTATATTTTCTAAATCATTTATATTATATATTAATAAAATAATCTGTCGGTGTAAATAAGTCTATTCCTCAAGAAATAAGATTCGGTGTGACCTTCTGATAAACCATAACTCTAGAGCCTCAACTAAGAATTTAGGTCAAAGGTTTCGTCAGGAACATAAGAAACAGGGCATAACGTGTTAAAACAATCCCCGTGTGACTTGTAAAGTAAAAGAAAGAAATCATTTTATGAAGTCTATAGGACAAAGCTTTTAACTCCCTGTGTAATTACTTTTTTCACCCATTAGCTTCGGGATTTCAGCGAGGAAAATCCCTTGATAATGTGCTTTTGTTTACAGATGCAGTTACTTACAATATGTAGTTCCGTTACTTAAGGTATTTTGATGTAATAAAATAAATTTATGTTAGTAATGATTTCGGTGTTCTATGTTCCCTATATAATCCTGGGGAGAAAATGTGAAAAATAAAACTTATTTAGTTACATGTTGTCAAGAGAAGAAAAAATTGTCTTAGTTTTCACGGTTTGGACTTTTTTCTTTAAACTACAGAAAATATAGTCCCAAAATAATTATATAAGTAAGAATGTAAATAACATATATATATGTGTGTGCGTGTGTGTGGGTGTGCCTGTGGGTGTTTTTCTGTGTATACATTAAACTTGGAAAACATTATACATGGTATCCAAAAAAGAATGAATTAGTTTCAGTGGCATATTATGACTGTTTAGTTTAGAATATTTACAAGAAGTTATACAGCAAATTAATGGTAAACTTAATGTTTCTGGAAAAGATTCAATAAGTTCACCTTTTAATTATACGGCACAGATCTAAAATAAAACTCAATTATTTCCACAGTTCGATTATCAAGTAGGGAGTAATGAAAGCAATACCCTATTCAACTGTGTGTCTTAACTCTGGAAAATCGTTAGGTAGTGGCAGAACATATGCACGAATCTTTTATAAAATCTATAAATTAATATCGTAAAGTCTATATCGACTGATGGAGAACCGTAAACTACGCACGCGTTTGCCATGGGAGGTGACTCTTGTTCCTGGAAAAGGGGGCATCCTGGAAGTTGGAAATACATTGCTTTGGCTTCTGCTTCAGGTAGACGGGATGCACATGTTGGTAATGTATGTATCAATCGGCTGGTCAGCTGACTTGTCACTGGCTTAGGAATCAAGTGAACCTGTACTTTAGACGCAATACTAGCCACTGAAAAAGACCCAGATGATAATGTTAAGTCTATGGGGGCATTTTTTTCAAATATATCGCTCAAATTTTAATATTTTCACATGATTTGTTTTGGATAGGGTAGCTGAAGATGATTTACAACCGAGCTTGTCTTTACTTTTTCAATTTTGGTTATATATTTTTTACATTATAATAGTTTAAATTTCAGAAGCAGTTCTAACCGGTTTCGAAAGTATTTTTTTTTTTTAAATCTGAAACCAAAATTGAAAAAGTAAAAAACTATGCCGGTTGTAGATCGTCCTCAGCTATCCTATGCATAAAAAAATACGTAAAAATACTAAAATTTGAGCAAGATATTTGAAAAAAACGCCCCCATAGACTTAACATTATCATCCGGTTCTTTTTCAGTGACTAGTGTGGGGGCTTAATAGCCATCTCGTTAATAGTGGAATCTGACTTAGGGGTGTCTTGTGACCCTATAAGCTATGCTTAGCACTGGTGCACGAATGTGCAACCCCTTTTTGATGGGTGGTGCGGGCACGGTCCGAATTATTTTTTCGTTCAAACGTGGATGGAAAATTTTCATTTCCTTCTATTTCTCACCTATATGGAAACAAACGGTAATGAGAAATCTTTTCACCCGCTTAGTTGTAATCAAATACACTCAGGGATGTAGTGGATATACGCCGTATACCTTCTGGATATTTTAAGGAGCGCCGTACACCCTCTGTTTCTCAAAAAAGCTATAGGATATACGCTTTAAGGTATACCCTCTGCCTAGAGCGTTTATTTTCTGCTTTTTTTACTGCTACACCACTGAATACACTGATAGCTTGTCTGATAATTCGTTTAAGAAAACTTCACCTTTTGCTTATTGTAAAAATATTTCAGTCGTTTTTGATGATTTTCCTTCACTCAAAAATTACAGTCTGGGAATTTACTGGTTGAAGTTTTTTGAGCCAGCCAGTCAGAGCTTCTATTGAACTGTAATACACTAAGTTTATTTTCTGTTTCTATTATAGCACATCAAACCCTAAATACAAGCTGTGGTGTAATATCCGAGTCAGAGAAATTATTCTCTATCAAGGTCAACTTTTACAAACTATCATAGATGCACGACGTTTTATTTTCCGTCGGAATGACTAGGTAGAAACTATGAGTTAATGAACAGTCAACTTAAAAACTCAATTGTTTCTGTTCGCCCAGGGAATCTTTTATACTCCTCCTATCTCCAACATACATTTTTAAAATAGCGATAGGGGAATTAAAGAGATGGGCACAATATACTGTACTAAGGGTTACTTATTATGTATAGGCGTAGTGAGGGTGCTGCTTAGACTTTTTCCGCAATTTAGTCTTGCTGTTTCTAAAACTTAACTTGTAACTTATTTTTTATTAATTTATTCTCTTTTTCGCCATCGCCAAAATGCTCTTTCATCAGCTATTGCGGACATGATATGGTGCTGCAAAGGGCATTTTTTCAAGGCTGATTTCTGCTTGCACCCGTACAAGATTCGGCTTCTGAAGGACATTTTACAGCGGCTTTTTTTTTTTTCACCAGTCTTAAATATTTTTTTCATTCAAGTTCTTTCAGATTATTTTTTTATTTTTTCCTTTCTTACCATTTTTTTACATGTGGTTAAAACAATTTTGTTTTTCTCTATTCTCCTCTAATTCCCCATCTTTTGGTTCTTGCTACTGCCATGTATCGCATTCCTGCTAGCATACCCTGTGCTACTATGTGACAGAGATGTGGGGCAAAAATGCCAAGCTAATCATGAAAGCGTCATAAATGAACATGTTTGTTACATGATTAAAAGTGCTCACATGATCAGAGTGCTGTACTGATAAAGAAATAAATTCTCAAGGAAAACATTTGAGTGTAATGTAATCGTTTTGAGATAAAGTTACCTTGTTGTTTAAGATTTTGTTTAAAATTGGGCGCAGCTGAAGAGATTTTTTGAAGTCGGAAAAGAAATTGCTTTAGTTAGATATATTGTAAACGAATATATTTTTGTCAATGAATAAACAACTGGAGGCCAGATACTGCTACTTCTACTTGCAGCAACCTTAAAAATTATAGAATCTTCCATTTCAAACGAAGTGATGTATTTGTATGAATGGAACAGAAAATAATAATAAAAATAGTCTCTGACAATGTCAACTGAATTTCAGTACGAAAATACTATGGAAATTGAATAAAATGTAAATTTTTACTATAACTTTTAACACTTATATATATTACAAAATTTTAATTTTTTTTCGCCAAGATTAACCTTTATACTAATTTAATTTCCTTATAACAATATTCCGTACTTAGTTCAACTTAATAAATTAATATCTTGTTTCTAGATCTAATCCATTAATCTTTATGGAAACTATATAAATTCTTAATTCGCCTTAAAAAGCATTTATTCCAATATGCGTAAATTGAAAAGATGGCTCTAAATTAAAAATATTCTTAATTAAACTTTATTTCTTAATATTCTAAATAAAACTCATTTTTTCTATGTTTTTATCAACCCTTTTAAAGAAAGTCTTATTTGATTTATTTCAAAACCATACTTTTAAAAAAATATCATTATTTTTATTTATCTATTTATTTTTTCCCTCCTTCAACGTTTGATTTTTGTATATATCAATAAATTCATTTTTTTTCTTTTTCTCTTAAAATTAATCGTCTGCAAAAATATCGTCTGTCTAATATATTCAAAATTTGGAATCGATTATAAATTAGTTAAATAATAGTTAAAAAAATAAATTTATCGTCAGAATAAATAAAAATCTCGACTCTGGACATGAATTATGTTTACATGAAAAAATGATGGTTCGTGAGTAGAGAATTTTCTAGAACTTTGTTTTTAGATTTAAGAAGGAAGCCTGGAGTTGAAGAGGGAGATTTTTTTGCTTTTCTTCGGTGCGTACGTTAAGGACGGCTTGCTGAGTAATGATGGAATATTCTTTTTGATGTTTTGGTTCAAGACGGCTTTGCAAAGGGAGCATTTTCCTCTCTTATGACTACAGTTTAATAAACTAACCTGCAGCAGCCAATGTGTAATTTAATGAATCTTCTACATTTATTTATTTTGTTTTTTCCCTCGCTTGCCACGACTGTGTGTTTTTAAAAAGGGGAACCAATGAAGATTTTTCGAGTTTCTCCCTAAAATGTCACATATATCTATACTTTTTTGGGGGGCGGGGGAGGGTTCTTTAAGATCAGGCTAGGATACTGCTACTTCTACTTTCAACTACCTTAGTAATTACAGACTCTCCCATTTCAAATGAAGTGACGTATTTGTATGAATGGGACAACAATTAAAAATAATTTCTGACGATGTCTGCGGGATTGAAGTACAAAAGTACTAAAATATTTAAATAAAATGTACATTTTTATTATAACTTGTAACAACTATACATTTTTTAAACCACAATTCATGTAAAATGATGAGCTTTTTAAATCTTGCCTTGTGTATTTTGTGACTGAAACAAAGGTGGAATACTGCATTTCCTTCTGTGATTTTATTTAGCTTTTATGTTGTTGGAAATAATTGTAAGTGATATCATTTTGACAAAACGTTCATCATTAAGAGATTTTACTTTTAAATCATGCACTGTATTCCAAAAACAGCGCAGACAAATTAAAACAACTTAATCCTTCTCAGATGTACATATTAATATTTCAAATAATCTGAATAACAATACTTTTGTTTTGAAGCGACAGCATTTAATTGTTCATTACATGCATCACTAAACAGTCTTCTTCATACACTCTCATTTTTGAGTTTCTTAAAAATATATTAGTAACGAACACTACAAAAGTCACTCTGCAAGAAGCACAGTTCATTCATTTCCTGCAACAGTTCGTGTTATAAATATTAAATGCGAATAAAACATTTTCATGTTTTTCAAAATGATTTTTAATATAAATGAAAAAAAAAAGATAAACTCAAATAAAAATATCAAAACTCAACTTTTAATTATTCAAAGACGAAATTTTAATCTAGAAGTAATCACTGAATGTCTCATGAGTGCTGTACAAATAAAGGAAAGCAATCGAGTATAATGTAATCGTTTTGAGATACAGTTACCTTGTCGTTTAAAAATTTGTTTAAAATTGGGCGCAACTGAAAAGTGCTTTGTCGAAGACGGAAAAGAAATTGCTTTAGTAAGATTTACTAAAAACGAGTATTTTGTTTTTAATGATGAAAGGATTGTAAATGAGAAAATTGTTACTTAAAAAGTATGAAAAACATTTATGTTACAAAATACACAATATAAACTTTTAAAAGTTAACCATTTTACGAAAAAATTTCAAATATAATAATAATAATAATAATATAGCTGTTACAAATTACAAATGAACATTTTATATATACATTCTAGAACTGTATGCATTTTTTTTTGTCTCTTTAAGTTGACGCCAGGGTACTGATACTTCTACTTTCAGCTATCTTAGTAATAGTAGACTTTCCAATTTCAAACGAAGTGATGTGTTTTTAAGATTGAAACATCAATTAACCCATTCAGAGGAATTTTTTGTCTATATGAAACGTGAAAATGCACGGATTAAATAAGGCAATATTTATAATAAAACTTTATTAATGAGAATAATGGAGGATTTTGAGCATCTTTAGCGACACGTATACCGGTTGCTTGTCCCAAAGGGGTTAAAAATAAAAATAGTGTCCGGCAATGGCTGTAGCATTGCAGTACAAAAATACTAAAAAATTTAAATAAAATGTATATTCTAACAACTTGTAACATTTAAACTTTTTTAAGCTACATTTTTATATAAAACAATGAACTGTTATTTATTACACAAAACTCATATTGTGTATTTTGAGACTGAACCAAGGTGGAATACTGAATTATGTTTATTTAGAAATTATTTTGCTTTTATGTTGTTTGAAATAATTAAAAATGTTATACTTTTTATAAAAATTCCATTGTTAAAAGTTTTAGTTTTTAAAATATGCATAGATTTTTGAAAAACAGCTCAGACAAATAAGTTGACTTAAATCTTTTCTGATGTATGTATTAATATTCAAACAGTCTGAAATAATTTTATTAATATTTCAATCTCTCTATATTTCTAAAAATCTTTTATTTTATTTTACTTTTTAAAGCGACAAAAATTTATTGTCCATTGCATGCATCTCTAGACAGTCTTTTTCACACACTCTCATTTTTCTATTTATTAAAAATACATTAGCGACGAACACAACAAAAGTCATTTTGCAAGATTCATAGTTCATTCATTTCCTGCAACAGTTCGTGTTATAAATACTAAATGCGAAGAAAACAGTTTCATGTTTTTCAAAGTGATTTTACGGGTAAAAAAAAAAAAAAAAAAAAGATAATCTCAAGTAAAAAATATCAAAACTCAACTTTTATTTATTTTAGAGACGAAATTTTAATCTAGAAGTAATCACTATGGATGTCTAGGAGTGCTGTGCAAATAAAGGAATCCTTTCTCAATGAAAGCATATGAGTATAATCTAATCGTTTTGAGAGAGAGATGCCTTGTTCAAGAATTTGTTTAAAATTGGGCGCAGCTGAAAAGTGCTTTGTCGAAGTCGGAAAAGACATTGCTTTAGTTAAATTTACTGAAAAACGAGTATTTTGCTTTCAATAATGAAACGATTGTAAAGAACATAATTGTTACTTAATAGTATGAAAAGCATTTATGTTACAAAATACACAATGTAAAAAAGCTAACCGTTTTACTCAAAAATGAGAAATATAATAATAAAAATAATATAGATGTAACAAATTAAAAATGAACATTTTATAAATGCATTCTATAACTGTATGTTTAAATATACATTTTTTGGCTCTTTACGTTGAGTCCAGGGTACTGCTACTTCTACTTTTAATTACCTTACCCGTAAAGCATGGTGACGTCACTGCAACGTCGTTGTGAAGTCACATTGTGACTTTGTGACCATCGATTGTCGATGTGACGTCACGTGACGTCGATGTGAAGTCACAGTGACAAAAATGTGAAGTCGTTACGGCCGTTTTAGAGCTCTTTTGTGACGTTTCACAAAGTGGTCACAATGTGACAAATTTGTGAAAAATGTGTCATTTGTGACTAATTTGACATTAACATTGTGACGAAACTGTGACAAAAGCAACGATATTTAAATTGCCAGAAACGTGTTTTTTAAAGTAAAAAACATGTTTTGAAGGATATTTATAATTTTCGAAAGATTTTTAAGAAAGTCACATCTCAGTCACAATGTGACGTCGCTGAGTGGTGGCATGTTGGTCACAGATGTGATGTGACCAAAGTGACTCACAGTGACCATGCATGATATTAGGGTAATAAATAAAGACGTTCCCATTTCAAACAAAGTGAAAGACATTTCAATGTTTATGAGACTGGAATAGGAGTTAACCTTTTCAGGACGAACGTTTGTTACAGAATTGAAAATATTTTATCATCAGTTTTTAAAAACAGAAATTCTTGCCTAAATGAATCGTGAAAATGCGCTAATTAAATAAGGCAATATTTACAGTAAAATTTTAATAGTTAGGATAATGGATGATTCTGAACACCTTTAGCGGCATGTATACTGATCGCTCGTCACAAAGGGGTTAAAAATAAAAATATTCTCTAACAATGGCTGTAGCATTGCAGTACGAAAGTACTGAGAGATTTACACAAAATGTATATTTTAATTATAACTTGCACCATTTATGCATTTTTTTCTTCTTTTATATAAAACAATGAACTCTCTAAAACTCTGTTGTGTATTTTAAGCTTGAACCAAGGTGGAATGTTGCATTAAGTTTATTTAGATATTATTTAGCTTTAATGATGTTTGAAATAATCTTAAATATTATAATTTTTAGAAAATCCCATCCTTAAAAGTTTATTGCTTTAAAACATGCATGTTTTTTTTTGAAAAACAGCGGAGACAAATATGTTTACTTAATTCCTCTCTGATGTATTTATTAACACTTCAAACAATCTGAAACAATCTTAATAATATTTCAAACTCTATATTTCAAACAATATTTTATTTTTATTTTTAAAAAGACAGTATTTTATTGTCCATTGCATTCATCTCTAGTCAGTCATCTTCATACACTCTTATTTTTCAGTTTATTAAAAATATATTAGCGACGAACACTAAAAAAGTCATTTTGCGAGAATCACAGTTCATTCATTTCCTGCAACATTTCGTGTTATAAATATTAAATGCCATGAAAACATTTTCATCTTTTTCAAAATGATTTTTCGCATAAAAGAAAAAAAAAAGATAATCTCTAGTAAAAATATCAAAACTCAACTTTTATTTATTCAGAAACGAAATTTTAATCTAGGAGTAATCACTGGATGTCTCAGAGTGCTGTGCAAGTAAAGGAATTTTTCTTTCAAGGAAAGCATCTGAGTACAATGTAATCATTTTGAGATGCAGTTATCTTGTTGTTCGATATTTTGTTTAAAATCGGGAGCAGGTTAAAAGTGGTTTGTCGAAGTCAGAAAAGAAATTGCTTTAGTTAGAGTTATTCAAAAACGAGCATTTTGTTTGTAATGATGAACTGATTGTAAATGATATAATTTTTGCTTAAAATTATGAAAAGCATTTATGTTACAAAATATACAATGTAAATTTTAAAAAGCTTACCGTTAGTCCAAAAATGACAAAAATGATAATAATAACTAGCCGCCCTAGGCGACCAGTTTTTTTTAAATTGTTCCTCATTAATATTGTTCAAAATTTCCAGCTGTTGGATGTGGTTTCAAGACTAGACAACAATAATGAAGAATGGAGGAAATTAATTTTCTTATAATCATTAAAAAAACAGGGATAGTTTAGAAAGAGGAATTCTTATATCTTATATTTAATAAGCATTCTCTGTATTTCGTTTCATATTTTTTATAAAGCATTTCATTCTTACACGGCAACTTCTGCGAAATCACATCATGAAATATTGTTTAAGTGCATATTAGAGAATCTAATTTCAGTAAAACACAATAATAATTATAGAAAATGTCATCAGGAAAGTTTCAAAGCAAACAATTTCACAAATTCTTGAAATATTGCTTTAAAATAATGAAAACAATTTTCTTTTAAAAGATCGAAACGTCCAAGCTTACAGATGTACTCTTCAACATCTATTCATCAATCTTTTGTGTCTCAAGAACAACATTTTCCAACGCAAGACCGTTTTAATGTATCAAGTTTATAAATTCTCAATTCGAATTCATCATTATTTAATCAGTAACTTAAAAATGTTCGCATTCGTCATCTCCTACCCACAACAGACTTCACACGACTTGATGTATTTTCACAGCTAAATCAAGAAGTTCAAACATAAGAAGAAGAAACTCTCTGAACTTTAGATATAATTTTTAAAAGTTAAAATTTTCGTGAAAGCTTTAAAAAGCTCTTCAAAGAAGCGAGCGTGCGAAAATTTCACTAGAAAGTCGGCGTTGAAGTGGTACTCTAGCCGTGCCTTCATTAAGATAGTAAATTTGATAAAATTCCGGAAGACCATTTCCTGAAATATCTCAGTGCCGAAAAATTTGGACAGTAGTTCGTTAGGATGCAATTATATTTTTATTCTTTAGTTTTATGTACCATCAGCTTTAGATGAGTAATTTATAAAATATGCTTCCCCATGAGCTAAAAGAAAAGAAATTTAAATATTAAATCATTTTCATAAATGTATTTAAGATATTTATTTATTTTTTATGTATAAAAGGTGATTACATTAGGGGTAATATAAGTAAAATAATAAATAAATAGAATGCTAAATTTACCTTTAAAATATTAAAATAAAACTAAATGCAAGCAAGATACTTAAAATGTTCCAGAAAATATTTAAAAAAAGATGTTAAATTGCCTTAATTTGTCTTAGCATTTTTAGATATAAACACACTTTTCGTCAAAAAAAAAAAAAAAATAAATAAATAAATAAAATAAAAAATAAATAAAAATAAAAAATAAAAATAAAATAAAAAAAAATTATTAGTGGCTTATTTTTTAAAGTTAACATAGTTGATGTCGAAATCAATGAGAATAAAAGTCAATTTTTAGATCCAAGAAAACATTGGGAAAATAAAATATGGATACAGAGGAAAGTGGAATATTACTTGTTTTATGACTCTTTAAACAAATGGAACCAAATTCTGTACATCATTAATTGTTTTACTTACATCACTTCTAGTGCATTTGTCTTTTATATTAAAAAGTATTTTTTTAAATAAATAAATAAAATTTATAACTGTTGGAGCTATTAAAATATAAAGTTTAATGTGGGTTGGTATTACGCATACCTTATACACAAATTCAAAATACTGATTATTTCATAAATAACTACCTTCGTACGTAGGACAGTCTGTTGAATCCCATTTTTCATTATCATAGCTCTTATATAAGTGTTACTTCATCTCATACTAATATGATCCAAGATGCTTTAGATCTTATGACATCAGATATTTTTCAAACAAGCTAGTTTCATCTATTCTTTACGGCCAGATTTTAAATTAGAATAATTCACATAAAGTCGTATGAAAAATCTCTAGTGAAATTTGCTTTTCTCCTGTTTTTGATCTTCAGCATTTATGTCGTTCAGATTAATATTTCAGAAAACAACCTGTTTCGTGTCGTTATATAACACAAACAAACCAGTTACACACATTAGGTTTACAAATTCTGAGTACGAATTCTCCCTAATTAAATCAATTCCTAAATAATGTTTTCATCTGTCACATCCTGTCCACAACAGACGATTTGACATATTTTTACTGCTAAAGCAAGAAGTTCAAATAGAAAAAGAAACACTCTAAGAAAAGAAACAAAGATAAAATTTTCGTGGAAACTTAAGCTCTTTAAAGAAATGAGCGTGCGAAAATTTCACTTGAGAATCGGTGTTGAAATGGCACTCTAGTCGTGCCTTCATTAAGATGGTAAGTTTGCGAAAATTCTGGCGGACCCTTTTCTGAAATATTTTAGTGTTGAAGAATTTAGACAGGTGTTCGTTAGGACGTCTTTATATTTTTATTCTTTAATCTTATTTACCACCAGCTTTTGATGAGTCATTTATAAAGTGTGCTTCCTCATGAGCTAAGAGAAAAGAAATATAAATATTGAAATTATTTTCATAAATATATTTAAAATATTTATTTATTTATTTTAAATATAAAAGACAAACATATCAGGGGTAATATATGTAAAATAATTTATAAATAAATATAATGCAAAATTCGTCTTTAAAAAAGTTAAAATTACAATATGTGCAAAATATTTAAAAGATGATAGAAAATGTTTAAAAAGATGCTAAATTACTTTCATTCTTCTTAATATTTTCAGCTATAAACACAGTCTTCGTCAGAGAATACAAAAAACATTATTATTAATGGCTTATTTTTCAAAGTCCACATAGTTGATCTCGAAATCATTGAAAATAAAAGTCAATTTTTAGATCCAAGAAAACATTTCAAAATTAAATATGAATGTAGAATAAAGTGGAATATTACTTTTTTATGACTCTTTAAGAAAATGGAAGCAAATTCTGTGCAATATTAATAGTTTCAATTACATTACCCCTAATGTATTTGTCTTTTATATTAAAAAATATTTTTTTTAATAAATAAGAAAATTTATTACTGTTAGAACTATTGAAATATAAAGTTGAATGTGAATGTGTATTCCGTATACCTTAAACACAAATTCAAAATGCTAGTTATTTCATAAATTATAACAACCTTCTTACATAGGACAATCTGCTGAATCTCATGTTTCATTATCATGGCGATTATAAAGGTGTAACTTCTTCTCATACTAATATGATCCAATATGCTTTATATTATATCTTATGTCACAAGAAAATTTTTAAACAATCTAGTTTCATATTAGCACTACGCAAAATTTTAAAATAGAATGATGCACAAACCGTCGTATGAAAAATGTCTAGAGAAATTTGCTCTTCACCTGGCTCTGATCTTCTGTTATCATGTCGTTAATGTAATGTTTCAATAACAGCCTATTTCGTGTTGTTATATAACACAAATAAATGATTATATTAATTTTTTAAACACGATTATTCAAACGGTAAATCAAAGTGATCGTTGAGGTTATTTGAGTGAAATAGTCCTCCAGTGTTCGTGTCCGGGATGGCTCAGTTGGAAGATCATCGGCGGTTTCAGCCAATACATTTTTGGTTCGAATGCTGGCCCGGACTTTTTTCACTCAAAAATGAAAATTGGAAAAATTTACATCTGTTACAAACAAATAAGTTACACACATTAAATTTACAAATTCTCAATTCGAATTCTCCTTTATTAAATCAGTTCCTCAAAAATACTTGCATTCATAACCTCCTATCCACAATAGACGATTTAAAGTGTTTTTACAGCTAAATCAAAAAACTGAAACAGAAGAAGAAATACTCTGAAAATTAGATATAAATTTTTAAAGTTAAAATTTTCGTTAAAACTTTTAAAAGCACTTCAAAGAACCGAGTGTGCGAAAATTTCACTAGAGAATCGGCGTTGAAGTGGTACTCTAGTCGTGACTTGATTAAGATGGTAAATTTGATAAAATTCCGGAAGACGCTTTTCTAAAATATTTTAGTGTTAAAAAATTTAGACAGTTGTTCGTTAGAATGAATTATATTTTTATTCTTTAATCTTATGTACTATCAGCTTTAGATGAGCAATTTATAAAATATGCTTCCTCGTGAGCTAAGAGAAAATAAATTATTTTCATAAATATATTTAAAATATTTATTTATTTTTTATATATAAAAGACAAATTTATTAGGGGTAATATAAGTAAAATAATTAATAAATAAATAGAATACAAAATTCGTCTCTTAAAAAGTTAAAATTACATTATGGGCAAAATACTTAAAAAAATACAGAAAATGTTTAAAAAGATGTTGAATTACTTTAATTTTTCTAAGTTTTTTCAGCTATAAACACAGTCTTTGACAGAATACACAAAAAAACATTGTTATTAATGATTTTTCAAAGTTCACGTAGTTGGTATCGAAATCACAAAAAATAAAAGTCAATTTTTGATTCGGGAAAACCTTGAAAAATAGAATATGGATACAGAGAAAAGAGGAATATTACTTGGTTTATGACTCTTTAAGCAAACGGAACCAAATTCTTTGCATTATTAATTGTTTTACTTACTTTACACCTAATGTATTTGTCTTTTATATTAAAAAAATATTTTTTTAAAAAATAAAGAAAGAAAATTTAGAACTATTAATGATTTTGAAATATAAAATTTAATGTGGGTTTGTGTTTACGCATACCTTGTACACAATTTCAAAATATTGATTATTTAATAAATCATTACTACCTTCTTACATAGGACAGTGTGTTGAATATCATCTTTCAGTATCTTAGCAATTATATAAATGTTGCCTCTTCTCATACTTATATGATCCAGTATGCTTTATATCTTATGTCATCAGAAAATTTTCAAACAAGCTAGTTTTATATTTCCTTTACGCAAAATTTTTAATTAGAATAAATCATTTAACATCGTATGAAAAATCTCTAGTGAAATTTGCTTTTCTCCTGTTTCTGTTCTTCTGTACTCATGTCGTTCAGATTAATGTTTGAGAAAACAGCCTGTTTCGTGTTGTTATATAACACAAACAAAACTGTTATATACATCAAATATACTAATTCTCAATTCAAAGTCTCCTAAATTAAAGCAGTTCCTCAAAAATGTTTGCAGCCGTCACCTCCGGTCCACAACAAACGATTTGACGCCTTTTTACAGCTAAAAAGAGGAACTCAAACACAAGAAGAAATACGCTGAAAGTTAGATATAATTTTTTAAAGTTAAAATTTTCGTTAAAACTTTTAAAAGCTCTTCAAAGAGGCGAGTGTGTGAAAATTGCACTTGAGAATCGGCGTTGAAGTGGTACTCAAGTCGGGCCTACATTAAGATGGTAAATTTGATAAAATTCTGGAAAATTCTTTTCTGAAATATTTCCGTGTTGAAGAATTTGGACTGCTGTTCCTTAGGACGCAATTATATTTTTATTGTTTAATATTATGTACCATTAGCTTTAGATGAAAAATTTATAAAATATGCTTTCTCATAAGCTAAGAGAAAAGAAAAGTTTTATATTTTGATATCATTTTCATAAATGTATTAAAATATCATTTTTTAAATATAAAAGACAAATATTTAGGGGTAATATTAAAACAAATAATATGAATTATTACCAGAAGTAATATAAGTAAAACAATTTTATACAATTAGAATTCATCGTAAGTAATGGTAATGTTATGATTAATATTTTTATTTAACATTAGAAGCACCAAGAAGTCAATTCGGCAGCTACGAATATCAATAATTCTATTTAGAATTTAAAAAAAGTGTTAAATATATATCTAACATAAATACAAGTTAAGTAGATAACTTTAAAAAGTTTAAACAAAACTCATATGTTTTATAAAAATTTGGGAGGAATTTTCGGCACTACAAGTGTAAAATAAATAAAATCAATAGCAAATAAAAAAAAAAAATTGTAATTTAAGAAATTACCCCAACCATTTGAAAAATGTTTCACTCGATACATTCATCTATCATGTTAAGCTAAATACCAGTTGTTTTATTGTGTATTATCCGTGCCACTGCTATAAATGACTTTATACATGCTGCAATTTGAAGGTACGGTTCGTTTAAGTTATATCACTCTATTGTCGCCAAGCATAAAAGTTGGCGACGAAAGAAACATTTCAAACTATTTAACATTGTTGGTGCAAAAGTAATCATTATTAAAATACAGCTTTGGCATATACTGTTATACTTGTAAGACTTTGGCATATATTGTTTGATTTTACAGAGCAGAATTTTGGTGATGGAGGTTTTAAACCAAAATCGATCGCAGCACATGCATCTGTGAATGGGTCCATCAGACATCGAATCAAAAAAGTTTTTTCCCAGTTTTTCCCAAGCCGATTGCTTTTTAGTTTTCTTTTTAGGTGGTGGAAAATCAAGAGTAATAGCTATAACATTTTCCGGCTTGTTAGAATCACTATTGGCACTCAAATTTTCCTGGTTAGAACCGACCGATAGTAAAACGCCATGGCTAGTGGATTGGTCGCCCTGGCGACATGATGTTTTACAATTAATCGGTTCGGCATTAAATTGCTTCCTTTTTCGTGATCGCCTTTCAACACGTAATTGGTTTTCAGCGGCTCAATAATCTTTTGATTTTATCATTTTCTGCATTGAAAGACGTTTTTGCGCCAAACCAAATACAGTATTACTCAGTTATCCCGTCGACCAATTTCGCCAAATGATACGAATCGCCAAACTAATAAGCAACTTATACATGTTGACTGTGTTTAATATCATTGAATGCGATATTCACGTTCATTCATTTCTTTGGCTTCGGCTTTTTCCGTATCTGTTAATTTCCGTCTACCCATTTTTAAATTTGTTAGTTTTCTCCTTTATTACAATGATTTTAACCATTTTAATTTACTATTCAAATAAAAATTCTTCTAAAAGTAAAGAATTTAATTTAAATTCAAAAAAAAACTCTTCTAAAAGTAAAGAAATTAATTTAAATTCAAAAGTGACCACATCATTCAAAAGTGGTAACATCATTCAAAAGTGGTAACATCATCGGGTCCATTCTCCCGAAAACAACAACCATTTTTCAAATGGTTAATAAAATATAGAGTCATTGAAACATAAAGTTTAATGTGGATTTATATTATGGATGTGTCATGCTCAAATTCAAAAAGTGAATATTTCATTATTCATAAGTACTCTTTTAAATTAGGCAGTCTGTTGAATCTCATCTTTGCAATTATATAAGCGTAACCTTTTCTCACACCATTATGATGCAAGATGATTTATATCTTATGCCATATGAAAATTTTCAAACAAGCTAGTTTCATATGTCCTTAATGCAAAATTTGAAATTAGAATAATGCACATAATCTCGTATGAAAAATCGCTAGAGAATTTTGCTTTTCTAATGTTTATAATCTTCAATACCATGTCTTCAACGTTAATGTTTTATAAAATATCTTCTTTCGTGCTGTTATATGACATAAACAAACCCGTTTCACATATCAAAATCAAAACTTTACAGCCCGAATGTATTATTAAAAATACTTTTTTTTAAAACATTTCGCATGATTTGAATCTATTACAGATTTCACACGATATTATCGTGCTTATACAGCGAAATTACAATAAACAAACGTAAAGAGAGAACTCAGAATGTTAGATTTCGTTTTTAAATGTTGAAATTTTTGCGAACACTTTTAAAAGCACTTCAAAAATATAATCACGTTAGAATTTTCTTAGAAAATCGGCATTGAAGTAATTCTTTAGTCCTGATTTCATTAAGATAGTAAATATCGCTCACCTTCAAGAAAAGTGATCATCTTTCAAGAATTGATTTTGCGTTTTATTCTATAAATAGGTCTGCCATATATGTGCGTTGCTACACAAACAGTTTCATGAGTGTAGGTATGCAGAACATCATTTTATTATACTTTTTGTTAGTTTGTGATCACGAAGTGGGTGGATTGTGTGAGGAGATAAAATTACCCAAGAATCCAAACTTCATTCAAAATCTTCCTTCTTAAGGATTTTACGATTTTATATTTCTATGCACATTTTTGTTGCTGCATGAAGAGTTAAATGTTATAATTGCATGCTATAGCACTGCCAATTTCATGTTGTAATATTAATTATATGTCTATGATTAACAGATTAAGAATTAACCTTCGGATGCCGTTGACTGTGGACACCCTGTATAGAAGAAAATAAAAAATGTGACGTGACAGGTTTTTTCAAACACTGCGCTTTATTAGTAAGAAGTAGAATAATAAGAAAAAAGATGTTTCATCAAAAGTATATAAAAATTTGTAAATTTGTAAACAAAAATTTTTAAAATTTGTAAACCAGTTTTTTTTTGTTAGACAATGGATGTTACCGTATTTATTCGTGTATAACGCGCACTTTTTTTTTTCAAAAAATTAAGGCAAAACTCCGAGGTGCGCGTTATATACCGAATATTTTTTCACTATTGGATGTAATCACACAATATACATATGGAACAAGAAATTATTCAAAGAAGACATTAAAACTCGGAGAATGTTGCTTAATTTAAGTATTACTGCATCTTTATTTCACTCCTTGCAGTTTTTTATACAATAGAGCTAGTAACATTATTTAAACGCTAATTAGCCATTCTCATTACCACCACTCACTCCTACTTCCCGTCATTCACTTACTAACCGAAATCTAAAAATGCATTTTTGTCTTGTTTTCTGGCTAGATGTAATAATTGTTTCGACTTTCTTTACTGAAATTCATTTAGTCATTCTTAATTAGCATATCAAATTTATAGTGCGCGTTATATACGAGATTTTAAAAAATCGCAATTTTTTTTGTTAAGTACTGAGTGAGCGTTATACACGAGTAAATGCGGTACTTGTTTTTAATGTATCGTCATTTCAGAGCAATAGTAGGACACCTCGTACTAATGAAAAGTGAGATGTCTGACTTATACAACTTCTGAAACACAAATTTATATTTAATACTATATCTCAGATGCGTTTTATAAAAAATACCAACTGTTCAATAGATGCAGACACAATTTTTCATACCAATAAGACAGACATCATATTTTTGGTTAATACAAGATATCCTACGGTAGCTCTGAGTCGACGATATGTAGACCAAACTCTTAAAATAACACTATCTGTAACGACAACAATTCTATACTACTACAATATAAAAGGTCTGAAAAACGTGAAGCCTTTTCGATCATTTTAAACATTATAGTTACAATTTTTCAATAAATAAATATTTCATTTCATACATATTTATATTATATGCCATATGTTTCAACTTTATCACTGTTATTCCATTTTCTAATAAAGAACTATTTTCTTTTAATTAATCTTGTAATTTGTATGCCGGACATTTAATTTTTTTTGTCATTAGAGCTTAGAAAATACAGTGTCTTTTAACTTAACAAAATCCCAAAATATTTCCGTCCCGATAAAAAAAAACTAATGTTATTTAAGATGAAAGAGTTGATAACATACTTTTTATAATAGCATCTTAAGAAGCTTCTACGCAAATTCTTTTTATCATATTTTCCATTTTAATGAAGGCACGACTTGAGTGCCTCTTCAACGCCGATTCTCTTGTGAATTTCTCACATGCTCGCCTCTTTGAAGAGCTTTTTAAAGTTTGCGCGTGAATTTCGACTTTTCTAAAGAACATCTAACATTCTGAGATCTTTCTCGGCATACTTGTAATTTTTCTACCAAAAACAAAACAAGACCATGTGATGTCTATAGTGGATGTGAATGATTCAGGCATATTTGAGGAATGGATTTAATAATAACGAATTCAGGTTGAGAAGATGTTCATTTGATATGTGTAATTTGTTTTATGTCATAAAACGGTTAGGGAATATTTAAATAAATATTTTTGATGTTGAAGTACACAAGCAGATGAATTGTTAGATTCTTTCGTGCCATTTTAAAGGTATTTATCCGCATTATTTTCGTTTATAAATTATCTTTCAAAAAGTATGAAAATAGTTAGATAACCTTGTAAATAATTATTCAAGTTACATTAGAAAATAAAATACAGAGACTTACACAACTTAGAAAATACAAAGTTTTTAACTTAACTAATTTCCAAAATATTTCCGTCCTTATATAAAAAAAACTAATGTTATTTAAGATGAAAGAGTTGATAACATACTTTTTATAATTGCATCTTAAGAAGCTGCTACACAAATTCTTTTTATCACATTTTCCATTTTAATGAAGGCACGACTTGAGTACCTCTTCAACGCCGATTCTCTTGTGAATTTCTCACATGCCCGCCTCTTTGAAGAGCTTTTTAAAGTTTGCACGTGAATTTCGACTTTTCTAAAGAACATCTAACATTCTGAGATCTCTCTTTGCATAGTTGTAATTTTTCTACAAAAACAAAACAAGATCATGTGATGTCTATAGTGGATGTGAATGATTTCAGGCATATTTGAGGAATGGATTTAATAATAACCAATTCAGGTTGAGAAGATGTTCATTTGATATGTGTAATTTGTTTTATGCCATGAAACGGTTAAGGGAATATTTAGATAAATATTTTTGATATTGAAGTACACAAACAGATGAATTGTTAGATTGTTTTATGCCTTTTTAAAGGTATTTATAAGCATTTTTTGGTGTTTTTAAATTACGTTTCAAAAAGGTATGAAAGTTGTTAGATTATTTTTTAAATAATTATTCAAGTTACATTAGTAAATAAAATACAGAGACTTACACAACTTAGAAAATACAGAGTTTTTAACTTAATTAATTCCCAAAATATTTCCGTCCTTATATAAAAAAAAACTAATGTTATTTAAGATGAAAGAGTTGATAACATACTTTTTATAATAGCATCTTAAGAAGCTGCTACGCAAATTCTTTTTTATCATATTTTCCATTTTAATGAAGGCACGACTTGAGTACCTCTTCAACGCCGATTCTCTTGTAAAATTCTCAGATGCCCGCTTCTTTGAAGATCTTTTTAAAGTTTACACGTGAATTTCGACTTTTCTAAAGAACATCTAACATTATGAGATCTCTCTTTGCATAGTTGTATTTTTTCTACAAAAACAAAACAAGACCATGTGATGTCTATAGTGGATGTGAATGATTTCAGGTATATTTGAGGAATGGATTCAATAATAACGAATTCAGGTTGAGAAGGTGTTCATTTGACGTGTGAAATTTGTTTTATGTCATGAAACGGTTTGAGATTATTTAAGTAAATCTTTTTGATATTGAAGAACACAAACAGATGAATTGTTAGATTGTTCCGTGCCTTTTTAAAGGTATTTATCCGCATTTTTTTTTTTGGGGGGGGGGGGGGGGGTTTACACTACGTTTCAAAAAAGGTATAAAAGTACACTGTTAAAAATAAATCTGTGAATTCACGGTGAAACTACCGGCAGCAATGTAGCCGAACTTTTACCGTTCCGTTAGTAGATTTTCCGTTATGGGAAATACAAGAAGGGAAAACTCCGTTTAAAGAATCAGTAACTTTCCGTTACAAAGTTTGATTTTTAATAATAATAATTTAATATAGTTTTTAAAATTAATGAATCAATTAAACGTCAAAGAATTCGAAACTTCCGAGCGATTTTAAGCTGTTATGTTATTTTACTTAATTATTATTTTGTATAATTTAGTTCACGCTGTCCTGAGGATCGAACCCGGGACCTTTAGATTGCGAAACAAATCCTTATGAGCTGAGCCAAAGCTGCTGATGCTGGACTGTACAAAGTATGTCTTTTATGAGTTAGTGAGAAAATCTGTTGTGCTTTTTAAAGATTTCCTTTCAAATATATTCCTTAGAATATTTTTAAACGGTTTATTTTATTTTATTTTAGACTGATACTTATTTTTTTAATCAATTTTAATTTTTTTAAATAGTTTAAATTAAAAAAAATCACTCTTTAATACCACTTTTTTTTCTTTTTTTAATAAATAAAAAAGTTTTAATATTTTTTTTTTTTTTTTTTTTTTTTTTTTTTTTTTTTTTACAAAAAAAGATATAGACATTTTTTTGAAATTGTCGTACACTATTTCTTTCTTTATTTATTTATTGGCTAATACATTAAAAAAATTTAATAAGAAATAAGAGAAAAATAAACAGAAAAAATATAATTTAAAAGTGATTTTTTATGTTTTCATTATTCCATGGCGCCAGTGGGACCCGAATCCATAATCTGCGCTCGCAGGCGATTAGCGGTGTAGTAACTTGACCACTCGGTCATGGAGTCCCCCAGAGAACCGAGTGTCTCCGTTTTTTGTTTTTATTTCCATCAGTTTCGTTATTTCCAGAAAATATGGTGGAATTTTGGGATTTGTAACTGAAAATGCCCTTTTATTGTGAAAAGGGACCTTTTCTGTAAAACTCAGGAAAAAAAAAATGTTCGTAAATTTCAGAATTTTTTTAACAGTGTAGTTAGATTAATTTTTAAATAATTATTCAAGTTACATTAGTAAATAAATAATATATTAGTAAATAAATAGTACATTAGTAAATAAATAATATCGTCGTAAATTTTTTAATGGGTGAATAAACTAGTCGTTGAAGGCCACCATAATACTTACCATTATGGATATGCATAGTAAAAAATATGAAAACAAAACATGTGTAAACAATTTATAAAATACATTGCAATATCAAAGTAAAATTTAAACGTATATTTAACTATTTTAATACATAATGATCTATTACGTAATTGCGGGTACTATTTGATTATCGACCTACTCCGAAAAATTGTATATATCATAAAACTACATCAATGCAAATATTCTATATATGGCATAATTTTTATTTTAAATAAGGAATAAATAAATTAGTAAAATATTAACAAAAATACAAATAAAATGTCGAATAAAAAATCATTTGATGACGTGTAACGTTTTTAAGTCAAGTGAATGTAAAATTTACGGTAGGTCGTTATTGGGATTTAATCCTTTATTTTGGCAATAATTTTTCTTTGTTTGAGGGGATAATCAAATGCTACCGAATTGAGTAAAATAAACACCCTTATAATTTCAAAAGTAATAATAATATTAACTAACAATTTACTGCGTCGGATTAAGCGTTTCGTTTGCAATTAAAATGTATATTTGAATTGAAATTTGAAAGAAATACAGGGCGACGAAAAATCGAAGAGTGTAAAAAATGGGATTACAAATATCTCAACAATTAATTATCCGATAAAGTTCATACTTCAAACAAAATTTATGTTTTTTGTTTTCATTTACATTCACTTCTTAAAGTAAAAAATGTCGAAAAAATTTATGTACCTTCATCATAACAAATATTTTGAGAGTTTGAAAAAATAACTTCAGATAATCGAAGTTAGTGATATTCAATAGACTTATTTCGATTATTACATACTATATATACACCCAATTTCAAGTTTCTATCTGAATTATTTTTGACACATAGAACGTTTACAGACAGACAGATTGAAGGCAATACCCTTCTTCCCAGAAATATGTTTTTCGGAATCTCCAGTGTCTGAAGCGTGTAAATCCGTCAAAAACACTTTTCGATTTTCAAAACGATTGCAGGACTTACCCTATATCACGTATGACGGGTAAGTAAAAATGCAGCGTTTTCTGCAGTTCCATAAAAAAAAAACTTACTGTTTATTTTTTTGAGTTGATTCATACATCAGAACAGATGCAATTTTGGATTTTATTTAAATAATTCGATTTGAACATTTCTAATTTCATTAACATAATTAACTTCCTTTTATAACTACAGTCGATACCGGTTATAACATTCTTGCAAGAGACCAGATTATAGGGTACGTAATAACCGAAGTACGTTGTAAGCTATCATTATTAAATACAGTGCATAACGTAAAAGCAAATGCCGCTTAGAAACACATGCAATGTTACAGATTTAAAGTAGAATTTTTATGAACTTTTAAAAATAAAATAAATAGAAACAAAAGAAAAATATTTAAAAACCTGCATGTTAATTTTAGAAAACATAATCTGATATATTTCATTGTTTTCTTAGCTTACATGACATACTAAAATTTATGTTTTAACATGTCAAGTTAAATAAAAAATCTCTTCCATAAAAAGTTACTATGGCACAGTTTACATTTTTACTTACCCATCACACGCAGTACAAGGTAAGTCTTGTAATCTTTTAGAAAATCGAAAATCTTTTTGATGGATTTTAACGTATCAGACACTGGAGATTCCGAAAAGCATAAAAAAAAAAAAAAAAAAAAATATTGCCCAGTTAAACTGATGGCATTAACCTCACAGGCTACGCATACTAATTGTACATTACAGCCTTGTATTTTCGTTAATTCCGTTCGAAAAAAAAAATTAAGAAGGGGAAACAGCTCTCCCCTTTCTCCTTTTTTATACTTAATCATTGAACTTCCTAAACAATCAAGTACATGCTTTATCATATTAAAAAACCTATATCCAAAATTCAGAGCAAATCGGATAATTCTTAATAAAAACCCATTTAGCAGTTATATAATTTAAGAGGAGTTATTTCCGTCTTTTATACTTAACCATTAAACTTCCAAAACTATTCAGAGATTTGAACGAAATCTGACAATTCTGTTTGAAAAATCCATTTATGCAAGTTAAGGGGAAGGGCATTAGAACCCCCGTTCCCCCTGTTTATACTTATTCAATGAACACCTAATAACAGCCACGGTATCGCCTCATCCTTATGATCCTATATCTAAATTTTGAACGAAAACCGTTAATTCTGCATGAAAATCTCGTTTATATCAATTACGTGGGGGGGGGGGCATGAGCCCCCCGTTCCCCCTGTTTATACTTATTCAATGAACACATAATAACAGTCACGGAATCGCCTCATCAGAATGATCCTATATCTAAATTTTGGACAAAAACTGTTAATTCTGCATGAAAAACCCATTTATATCCATTAAGGGAAGGGGCATGAGCCCCCCGTTCCCCCTGTTTATACTTATTCAATGAACACCTAATAACAGCCACGGTATCGCCTCATCCGAATGATCCTATATTTAAATTTTGAACGAAAACTGTTAATTCTGCATGAAAATCCCGTTTATATCAATTAAGGGGGGGGGGGCATGAGCCCCCCGTTCCCCCTGTTTATACTTATTCAATGAACACATAATAACAGTCACGGAATCACCTCATCAGAATGATTCTATATCTAAATTTTGGACAAAAACTTAATTCTGCATGAAAAACCCATTTATATCCATTAAGGGGAGGGGCATGAGCCTTCCGTTCCCCCTCTTATACATATCGAATGAACTCCAAAAACTAATCAGGGAAGCGCCTTATCAGGATATACCTATATACAAAATTTCAAGTGGATCCGATATTTTTATCATGAGTTATCGCGTTACGCACGAACATACGAACGTACATACAGAACGGACGGGCACATAAGCTCTCAGGCTATGATAGCCTGTGAGCTAAAAAGTATCGTCTGTCTGTTTGTAAACGGCTCTATCTCCCGCACAATTTGAGATAGGGACTAGAAATTTTGAATGTTCTTAGTATATAAAGATAGAATGAATCCTATTTAATATCAGTAACCTTGATTATTAGGAATTATTTTTTCGGAGTCTCGAAAATTTCGTTCTGATGAAAGGTACATAAAAATTTCGAAATTTTTTATTTTAAGAAGTGGAAATAAAAGGCAATAAAATAACCCAAATTCTGCATAGCAAACGAAGTTGATCGAATTATTAGTTTCTGGGATATTTGCAATCCTGTTTTCCAGTCTTCGATTTTGCATGACCCTGTATTTCATTCAAATTTCAATTCAAAGATACATTTTAGTTGGAAATGAGACGCTTTATCTGATGCAGTAAACTATTAAGTTAATATGATTATTATTTTTGGAATTATAAAAATGTTTCTTTTACGCAGTTTGGTACTATTTGCGTAGTTTGGCGTTTTATATAAATTGTCGAAATTGTTTCATCAGCAATTCATTAATAAAGCATTACTATGTGTATTAACAATACTTAAATATGCGTTAAAATTTTTATTTTGGAATTGCAGTGCACTTAGTAAATAGTTTACATGTGTTTTATTTTCACATTTTATACTAGGCATATCCATGCTGGGTAAGTATTACGCTAGTCATCAACGACTAGTTTTTTTTTTAGACTAGCAGTACGATTATCCTCTTTCTTCACCAGCAATTTGCGGATGATAACAAAAGTTTGGTTAGATTCGACAATCGACGGAATAGATCAGTATAGCCTTTCGTCCTACAGAATAATACTTCACCAAACTTGAAATAAATTAAAAACATCGTCTTAATGCAAGTAAAATGCTGATAGTTGATGTCTATTAACCCTTTAGGGGTCCGGTGTACTATTAAAAGTACACGTCTTTTAATGGAGTATTATTTTGTTTTAAGAAATATTTTTGCTAATTATTACATGCAGTAATGTTAGTATATGTCTATGCATTTATTAAATAGCTTTATTTCTGTTTAGGCCTTTAGTAATAATAATGATTATTATTGTTTACTTTATTCTCTTTGTGCCGTTAGCGATACTTTTATTTTAGGCATACAATTATTTTTAAATTTAAAATAAAAATTTATGTTCTGAAAGAATCGTGTGTAATAAAGCAAAAAGTATTAGAAAGTTATAATATAGGTTAAATCTAATTATAATACAATATTTTCTCGAAAAATTCTTCTTTAGCTTATTGTCATATAAATACAAATTGAACAGAACGCAAAACAACAACATTCATTATGTTTCAGACAATGAAATTTTCGTTAAACACTAATTAATCTATTTCGATATCTAGTGTTAATTTTATTTATGTAAATGTAATTTTTTCTAAGACTCGAAAGGGCTAATGTATAGATAGACCTTAAAGGTCTAACTAGACGTTCCCGTATAACTACTTCTTTAATTTGATTACACGGTACTTTTCATTTTTTACTTTTTTGAAAAATCATTCTGAAGGACGGAAATATTTTCTTGAAATCCGACTTCACCTGTTTTCATTGTTGAGTCTCGGTTGTTCAGTCGCCGGGTTTTTTATCAATAACCACAAACGGTTGGAGGAAGAAAAGGACAATAATTGCTCTTGACAGAGAATATTTGAAAAAACAAGCAAACCCAGCCTTAGAACTCACCATACAAACGTCGAAGACAGTTTACCTACTTTCAAGACAGAAATGCAAGACTGGCATTCAAAATTCATTCATTCATTCTAAAAATCACGATATAACCAGATTAGCGCTTTTACAGAGTCCGTTATAGCTGAAGATGTATTGTATTACTTATACAGGATTAAATCCGAGATCAAGCATCTGAGTACACTATAAGCGAAACTTCGTTATATCCCAGGTATATTATAAACGGTGTTGGTTGTAAAAGTAAATTCATTGGTGCTACCGTCTATTTAAGATTTTAATAATTATAAATTAACAGTTTGGATTTATTAATTAAAGGATAAATTGTTTTCAAAGAAATATTAAACGAAATGCTGCTTGCGATCTGTGATCATACTTACCCACTTGTAAAATAGAAGTTATTTTCCGGGGACATTTGAATTCAAAATACGAATCAGAAGAAGCGAGATACAAATTAATTAAAAAAGAACTATTTTCCAAATTGATTAGATTTACTAAGAGAATTATGTCGGCGAATTTAAAATACAGACGAACTTTTCACAAAATATCAACTTAAAGAAGTTTTAAATTATGTGTCATTTAAACTATTTTCAAAAAGCTCATTTCAAAACTTCTAGGACCTCGTTTTCAAAAGAGCTATTCAAACTCAAATTATGTCATTTTTATTGCATTAGTCTCACTTAATTTATCATTTCTACCTTCATTTAACCTCCCACAGGAGATTTTTTTAAAGTTATCTCTTCCTGCATTTTTTCCCTTTTCTTATCTATTCGTTATAAAAAATGAAATAAAAAAAGAAAGAAAGAAATATCTATGGCGTATCACATTTTCCGCTGAAATAGCATTTTTTTTCTTTTAAAAGATTTCTGTTGCAAAGTACACGACTCTCTAATAAATTTCAAATAGACTTAAATCGAATCCTTCATTTAATAAATTTTAGATGAATTAAAGTGTAAAACAGGATTTATTCATTTAATATTAAAATTAAATATTTTAAATTTCTTTCCCGTAAAATATACGAAAATAAAAAACAGCATTTTATGGACGAAAACAGATTTTTTTAAACTCTATAATAACATTATATTTAAAACTTTGTAATTCAATAACTCTGATTTTAAAATTATTTATCCAGATGTTACAAAACATCATTTTAATCATTTATTTTTTTTCTAAGTGTAGAGCTGAAATTGTAAAACTCAAGATGTAAATATTAAAAAGGTTGGCAGAAAGATGTTGTTTGATGCTAGTAAAAAAATATAAAAAAATTAATAATAATAATTATTGTTAACATTATTATTACATGCTCATTATAAATATTCAATTACCTAAAACAAAATTGTACATATTTATGTTTGTAAAAAATCAGTTTTGGGACGTTTTCATCTTTTTAATTTTATTTTGCAAAATTTACGAAATTCGATTCAGCATTAACGATGTGAAAAAGCTAAAATGATATATAAAGCTTTGGTGCGGAAAAATAAGTCAGTATTGTTTGTTTAGAATTCTGTGAACAATTTATGTTATCTCCAGTCATTAAGAAATGCCAACAATAAATAAAGTCTTCTTTTACACCTACATTGCATAAGTACAATAATACTGTATTGAAGCTTCATAATTTTAAGTCTATGTCAATTCCTCTTTATTCAGAGTTTCATGCCATCAAAATTATACGATGACCTTCACATCAAAATTAGTTTTTCTAGTTTAACACCTTTATTATTTTAAATATGTACAAAAATTTTCGTAGAATAATATTTTCTTCATTTGATGTCAAACTTTCTTCGATTAAACAATGCAAAGATTACGATTCGAAAATTCTGGTATATATTTTATATTAAAAAGTGTTAATATGGATCATGTCTTTACCAACAGATATGCAAAGAATCAATGTACTGATTAAATTCCTGTAAATGATTTTTATTAAAATTTATTTTTAATCTATTTATGTGCTCTCACTATGCTTTTCTCTTTATATAAAAGGAAGTAAATATTGAAAATAATTCAACCATGATTTTGTAAATTTGCCAACTGGAATGAAATCAAATTTAGTTTTTTCTTTCGACCGAAATGCTTCAACAGAATAAGAAAAAAAGTGACTAACAACAAAAGGCGTGCACAATAAAAATGCATTTCAAAAATCTGGATTGACATCAAATTTTCGCTTAGTATTCTAACAGCATACATTTTATTTGTTTCAGGAAAAAAGTCATCGCTTGAAGTCTTGAAGAAACGAAATGTATTGAAGAAAGCGTTTAGCATAATTCAGAATTATTATGACGTGTTTAGACCTTTCTTTCTTTTATTATTTAAATATTTTAAATTAAGAATAGAGAAACATGAAATATGACTGGAGATTAAAAGTTTGTCTTTTTTCAGAGTTTTTAGATGTTAAAATTTACTTGATCTATTTTATGTGTCAAAATATTTTTAGGGATTACTTCTTATAACTCTGACAATTTACAACGCCTATGTCAATTCCTCTTTATTCAGAGTTTCTTCCCATAAAAAAACATAGGATGGCCAGCACATCATAATTAGTTTCGCTAATTTAGCGCCTTTATTGTTTTAAATATGTACAAAAATTTTCGAATTGTAAAATTTTTTTCATCTGATGTGAAGCATTCTTTGATTAAATAATGCAAAGGTTACGATTCGGAAATTATGGTATATATTTCACATTAAAAAGATTTAATAAGGATCATGTCTTTACCTACAGATTTGCAAAGAATCAGTGTAATGATTAAATTCCTGCAATTGATTTTTATTGAAATTCATTTTAAATCTATTTATGTGCTCTCACTATGCTTTTCTCTTTATAAAAAGAAGTAAATATTGAAAATAATTCAACCATGATTTTGTAAATTTGCCAACTGGAATGAAATCAAACTTCGTTTTTTTTTTTTTTTTTTTTTTTTTTTTTTTTTTTTTTCTCGATCGAAATGCTTCAACAGAATAAGAAAAAAAAAGTGACAAACAACAATAGGCGTGCACAACAAAACGTATTTCAAAAATCTGGATTGACATCAAATTTTGCTTAGTATTTTAACAGCATACATTTATTTGTTTCAGAAAAAAGTCATCGCTTGAAGTCTTGAGGGAAAGAAATGTATTCAAGAATGCGCTTAGCATAATTCCGAATTATTATGACGTGTTTTGGACTTTTTTTTATTTTTTAAATATTTTAAATTAAGAATAGAGAAACATGAAATATGACTGGAGATTAAAAGTTCGTTATTTTTGGAGCTTTTTAGATAAAATTAAAAAGCGCCAAAATTAAAAAAAAAAAATTATGTTTGATATTATTTTTAAGGATACAGGCGAATAACTCTTGCATTTTACAAAGGAAAATTTTTAACTCAAAAAAGTAAAAGATGTTAACAGCACAAAATATATACTATGAACTTAAAAATATTCAGGTTTATTTAAAAGAAGATTAAAAAAATCAAATATAGATGTTAATAGTTAATTTTTTTTCAAAAACATGTTAGTACTTTCAAAGCTTTAGTCAGGCTCTTCCTCAGAAAATATTTTCTTTATCTATACAAATACATGATTCCGTTCTGAAAATTAACGAGACTCTTGGCTTGAAGATTGAATTTGTATCATTTTAGGTGAACGGTAAAAAGATATATTTAATTGTTTTACCATACATTTTAATACGTCATTTCCTCAAATTGTCAGGATTTATTTTCAGGATGTTAAAATATAAACTCGGTATATTATACGATAGGGAATCACTACACACTTGATTTTTTTGCATAGGATTTCTATGGATTCTGTGATAATGGATAAGTAATAATTGGATTTTGGGAATATGATTTTCTTATGATCAAAATCTATTGTGATATTCTGATTGATATATAAACAAGAGAGAGAGCAGTAGATTGGCGACAAAATTTTATATCTGCTTTATATTCTTTTATCTTTTTTTATATAAATAATCAATGTACGGATAAAATTCCTGTAAGTGATATTTATTAAAATTCATTTAAAATCTATTTATGTGCTCTCACTATGTTTTTCTATTTATAAAAAAAGAAGTAAATATTGAAAATAATTCAACCATGATTTTGTAAATTTGCCAACTGGAATGAAATGAAATTTCGTTTTTTTTTCGACCGAAATGCTTCAACAGAATAAGAAAAAAGTGACTAACAACAAAAGGCGTGCACAATAAAATGCATTTCAAAAATCTGGATTGACATCAAATTTTGCTTAGTATTCTAACAACAAACATTTTATTTGTTTCAGAAAAAAAGTTATCGCTTGAAGTCTTGAAGAGAAGAAATGTAATCAAGAATGCATTTAGCATAATTCAGAATTATTATGACGTGTTTAGGTCTTTCTTTTTTTTATTTAAATATTTAAAATTAAGAATAGAGAAACATGAAGTATGACTGGAGATTAAAATTTTGTCATTTTTAGAGTTTTTAGATGTTAAAATTTATTTGAACTATTTCATGTGCCAAAATATTTTTAGGGATAATTTTTCATAACTCTGACATTTTATAAAGGAAAACTTTTAATTTAAAGAAATAAAGAATGTTAGTAACAAATTTTAATTAGGGGAGAGTGGAGATGAATGGGACAACAGAAATTTATATATGTTTCCCGAACATAAAAATTTGATAATTTACCTGACAGATAGCAGTATTGAGGTCATTCAACAGACATAGTTTCAAAGCAATATCCACAATAGAAGATTATTTATTGTACAAAGTGTATTTTTCAAGAATCAAGAATCAGAATTGTTGAATCTTTCTAGTATTTAATTGATAGTTAACCTTCTCAAAACTTTATAATTTTTTTAATGTTAAAATGATATAATCTCTTGTTTTACTTATGATGCAAATGAACAATATTAACAGTGCTTGATAAGCCTAATCACTGTTTTATATAACCATGTGGCTATGGGGATGAATGGGCCAGTGATTATGGTGATGAATGGGACTGCTTCACACATCCCCAGGGCTATTCCATAATACATAAAATTACATTTTGTCATTACCTACAAACCAGATGTTAAGAGGAGAAAACGAGGCAACTGTCGTGTTCTAACCGATACACCAGAAAAACAATATTTCGAAAAAAAAAAAAAAAAAAACCAGAAACTAATTAGAAAAATGAATTGCCTGCTTTCAAGAAATATTTTTAGTAAAGGCATGGACAATAGTGATGAATCTGACAATTTATCACTTCATGATGAAGATGAAAGTGAATTGAAAATTATTTCAAGTGATATGGACCACCAAGTTTGCAGCTTGGATAATATAATAGAAGACGACTTTCTCCTGACAAAGATATGTGGGAAAAAATATTTATCATTACTTTGCTAGGGTTTTAAAGAATAATAATGGTAACCTTCAAGTACAATTTTTGAGAAAAAAGGATAATAATTCCTTATTTTAATATACCGATCCACCAGAAATTTATTTTGTTAATCTGGAGAATATTCTTATGAAACTACCAAAGACTAGACCTCTGGGAATTGCCAGAACCAAAGCACTGTTCTCTTTTGATATTAGCTTTAGTCAATGTGTAGTAAAATAAAATGTATCACTCAGTTTTCAAATAAAATATGTTTAGAATTTTTTTATCCGTCCCATTCGTCCCCACTATGGGAATGAATGGGACAATATGCATGTATGTTTAAAAAAATCATTAAAAAAAAACAATTGTTTATTGAAATTAGTATGTCAATAAGTTGCTAAATGCTCAAGTATTCTTTAAGTAATATTTTTTAAATTAACAACTGTATACAACTTAAGTTATTAGTAAAAATGTAAAAATTGTCCCATTCATTCCCACTTTCTCCTACTTTGCATAAATTTTTATTTTTATTTTGCTTAAATACATTCATAAGAATTTTTCTTACAATTCGATTGTTATAATATAATGCTTATTTGCTTAAATTTGTATTTTTATATTACCCTTAAATACACTAATAAGAATTTATCTGTTACAATTCGATTTTCATGATAAAATGCAAGTTTGTATAAACCTGTATTTTGAAGTTACCCTTAAATACATAAATAAGAATTTAACTGATATTATTGATTTTTCATAATATAATGTACATTTGCAAAAATTTGTACTTTGATATTACCCTAAAACACAGATAAAAATTTAATTGCTTTAATTCGATTTTTATGATATAATGCAAATTTAATTTGTGATAAAAACAAAAAACTATATTTTCATATATTCATCAAATTTACAATGGCGTCGTAAGAAACTAGACGTTGGGGGGGGGGGGGGGACCGTAATACTTATGCATCATGGATATGCATAATATAATATATGAAAATATATTGTTAATATGCATAGTAATGCTCAATTAATGAATTGCTGATGAACCAATTTCGACAAATTGTATAAGGCCAAATTACTCAAGTAGTACCGAACTACGTGAAAGAAACATCCTCATAACACCAAAAATAATAATCATATTAACTAACAATTTACTGCGTTAGATTAAGCGTCTCATTTCCAATTAAATTACATTTTTGAATTGAAATTTGAATAAAATATAGGGTCATGAAAACAATATTACAAATATCTCGGCAACTGATAATCCGATTAAATTTGTTCGTTATGCAAAATTGTGTTATTTTATTGTTTTTTAAATCCTTTTCTTAGAGTAAAAAATTTCGAAAATTTTTATATGCGTTTCACCAGAATGAATATTTTGAGAATCCGAAAAAAATAGTTTCGGATAATCGAGGTTATTGATATTAAATAGGCTTCGTCTAATTCTTACATACTAAGTACATACAAAATTTCAAGTCACTATCTCAATTGCTTCGGAAGATAGACCATTTACAGCACACAGGCAGACACCGCACATAGACAGACTGACACACACACAGACAGACGGACGGCAATTTTTTTCTTCTAAAAATATGTTTTTCGGAATCTTCAGTGTCTGAAACGTGTAAATCCGTAAATTTTTTTTTCGATTTTAAAAACGATTATAAGACTTACCCTATACTACATATGATAGGTAAGTAAAAGACAGCAATCCATAAAATAATTCATAGTTAAATATCTGAAAATGTAAACGAGGTAATTGTAGCATGATTTTGAAAAACTGGCAACTAAAATGTATGCAGCAATAAAAGATGTGTAGAATAATATGCAATTCACAATTATTGATTAATAACAGTCTTTTGTTTGTATCCCGATAACAGTCTTTTTTAGATGAACTATCGTCTAAAAAAGCGCTGTCTAATAAATGGATTGTAGGGCGCATGTTACCTGGTGGCGAATCGAAAATTTCCTTAAAATCTGACGATTAAAAACTGAAAAGTTTCGTTCAAGTTTTGTAATATTTCAAATTTTTGTAAATACTTGAATTATTAATTCGTTCCTTTTAAATTTAGAATTTTAAATATGATGAAATTCTACATTATAAAAACGATTGCTGTACAGATAAGGCTGCCAATCCAATCTACATCAATAATGAAGTGGAATAACTTTATTTTTATTTAGATAAGTTTATTTTTAGTTTGAATTTAATTATAAATATTAATTGAAATAAAGAAGAAAAACTTCAGTTTCAGTTAGTACCTGATACAAATTCATCCTGATTACTTTTTGATGAACAGCAGCCGTGTGGCGCTATTATGCATTTTTTTTTTTTTTTAAAGATTTCCACAATAGCTCCAAATCAGAATCTAATGCACGGATTTTCAACAAACTTCAGATTTAGTAAGAAGTTGATAAAAGTTTTTGATGACTAGATTTTAATGTAAATCATCTAACCATTGGTATTGCTATGCTGCATTTTTTAAGGAAATGTTAACACGTCTGACTAGTTTATTTGTCAAACCATGTCTATCTTTATTGTACTTATTAATACTTTCCATTCTTTCTTTTTTCTTTTCTTTTTTGTACAGAAAAGAATCACTTTTTTACTTTCTTCTATCTTCAATTGAAGAAAATATTGTAATCGAAAATTTTTTTTCGACTTCCGGTTTTCGACGGATTTACACGCTTTAGGGGTTAGAGATTCCAAAAAACATGTTTTTACAAAATGTCTGTCTGTCTGTGTGCGTGTCTGTCTGTATGTCGCCATTCTACCATCAAAAAGTGTATGAAGTTATGCATAGAATTGAACCAAATTTTTTATGAATGTTTTTGGCTGTATTAAGCAGGTCCTCCTTCAGTTTTGAAATATTCCGCCGGAAGGAGGCGCTGCAATCGCGATTTTTGTGCCATTTTCAATATTGTACCGACCAAAAGCATATGAAATTATGCATCGAATGGAACCAAATTTTTTGTGTATGTGTATGACTATGGCTAGTTGGTCCTCCCTGAATTTGAAAAAAATCCGCCGGAAGGAGGCGCTGCAATCGCGATTTTTGTGCCATTTTCAATATTGTACCGACCAAAAGTATATGAAGTTATGCATCGAATTGAACCAAATTTTTGTGTATGTGTATGACTGTGGCTAGTTGGTCCTCCCTAAATTTGAAAAAAATCCGTCAGAAGGGGGCGCTGCAATCGCGATTTTTGTGCCATTTTCAATATTGTACTGACCAAAAGTACATGAAGTTATGCATCGAATTGAACGAAATTTTTTGTGTAAGTGTATGGCTACGGCTAGTTGGTTCGCCCTGAATCTGAAAAAAATGCGCCGGAAGGGGGCGCTTCAATACCGAATTTTATGCCATTTTCAATATTGCACCACATAAAAGTGTATGAAGTTAGTTCTAGAACTGAACTAAACATTTTGTATATCATTATTTTTTGGTAACGCAAGTAGGTCCTTCCTGAATTTTTTTAAAAAAATCTGCTTATCATTCTATTGTCCATCGGCTCGTGCAGAGACGGAAATTCGTGTTTACTCCGATTAATTGATTGAAGCAGAAATTTAAGATGAAAATCAAAGTTGGTAAGGTATTGAATTAAAATTATTAAAGCATTAAAATGAGTAACTATTTGTTTTAATATTAAAATGTATGTATGAGATAGAAGAAAGTTTTGGGATTGGCACATCCAACTAGTTTAGCTTACATATGGTACCTTTGTATATGTATATATATATGATGTCTGCATAAAATAAATTAAAAATAAGAACTTCAAGTGCTTCAGGACCACTATCTTTATACAAATTCTCAGACTTCTGGGGGTAGTAGATTACGATAGTGATTTTCAACAGACAGACACGCAACAGACATCGATTATATCTTTTAATAGTATATACACTATATGGCCAAAGGTGACCGACCACTTGCGATTTTAGACCTTTTGTTAAATATCTCAAACAATACATGAAGAATTATCCTGATACTCCTGTGCATAAACAATAGTCTTACACAAGTCATATATTTCCGCGAAGACTTTTTCCCGAAATACCATAGCGTACCGTCATTTTTATATTTAAAAAAAAAAAAAAACCGAAGATTTTTTTAAAAACACCGTCAAAATTAATGTAGCAAAAGCGTTCAAACTGCATATTACGATTAAGTGTCTTGTTGTAATAAACTGTGTTCATTTTTATGAGGACATCATGTATACTCGTAGAGAAATTAGGATTTTCATAAAAACAGTCCCAAGTTTTTTTTGCTTATAATTTGTAGAGTTCTTAATATAATAAAATGTTCTTATTTAGAAAATGTGACAAACAACATTGTACATAGTACTTTGGAATCAGAATTAAAAAAAATAAAAATTGTATGAAAATTAAACAAGTTTACTAAATAATGTTTCACTGCGCATGGGTGAATGCAATTAAAATATAATTTGCATAATGTGTTATATAAATGTATAAAGCAATTTCAAAAATACATCTTGTACATTCTGAAAATTATCATTGATAGAATAAGCTTAAAATGCGTTGTTCCCAAAATGACGATTAGGTGCAATATTGTATGTGCTATATTGTCTCTAATAAATTAATATATGGATAAAGCCCCTCATGTTCTTACCTTTGGAATAATTTTGGGAATAATGGATTTTAAGCTTATTCTATAGACAATAATTTTCACAATTTCCACGCTATGTTTTTTAGATTTTCACAAAAGTTGCTCTATATATTTAGCTATTACATTATGCAAATCATATTTGGATCGCGTCCATCCATACGCAGTGAAACATTATTTTATATGCCTGTTTATTTTCCATACACTTTTATATTAAGAACTCTGCAAATTATAATAAAAAACTAGGCAAAATTCGGAACTGTTTTCTTAAAAATCTTAATTTCTCTACGAGTGTACATAATATCCTCATAAAAATGAACATAGTTTATTTCAACAAGGCACTTAATCATAATATGCAGTTTGAAGGCTTTTGCTACATTACTTTTGGCAGTGTTATCCAAAAGATCTTCGTTCTTTTTCAATCTGTCTAAGGTCCCTTATGGTATTTCGGGAAAAAAAATCTCCACGGAAGTGTGTGACCAGAACTATTTTCTTTACATTCCCAGAGTTTGAGAATAATTCCTCATGCATTTTTCAAGAGATTTAACAAAACGTTTAAAATCGCAAGTGGCCAGTCACTCTTGACCATATAGAGTATAAAAGGTAGCTTGAAAATATTCTTCCTCCTTTCTCACGAAACAAACAATATATTTTTTCAAATTTGAAATTAAATGAGACATTAACAATTTCTAATTAGAACCCATTTTAAATTTATATTAATCTGTTACTAATTTTTCTTCCCGAAATACGAAATAAATATACAAAAATAATTCAACCATGAATTTGAAAATTTGCCAACTGGAATTCATTAATTTTCTCTTTTCAACCAAAATGTTCCGGCAGAATAAAAAATTGGCTCACTATAAAAAAGCGTGCATTTCAAAATCTGGATTGACACCAATTTTTTTTCAGTACAGCTCATATTCAAAATATTAGAATAATTACCTTTTTTTTAGAAATTGAAAATATCGTTTGGTAATTTAATGTCTTTTAATGAAAATATGCAAACGATATTTTTATTAAGAACTTATTGTTGATTAAACTTACTTGTTATCTTAAATTTAATATCATTTTTGAAAAGATTAATTGCAAAAAAAATTATTTTGAAAAGTCAAAATATTAGAATATTTATTCAAGTGGTTCAAAATATTAGAATATTTCACATTAATTCTCCTTTAATTATTACCAATTCTTAACTGGTGGCATCATTGATTAAATTCAGACTATTTTTTTTTAAATCAGTATTCTTTTTTGCAGTTTGTTTCTTTTTCGTCTTAAAATGGGCCGTGTGAGTGATATTCCTGAATCTACTAAACTTCGTATGGTTGATTTGTAACGGCACGGTAAAAATCAATGTTTTATAGCGAATTATTTACATTGTTCGCAATCGAGCGTTAGTAAAATACTAACACAATATTCAAAAATTGGAAAATTTCAAAATAATTGCCGAAATGGTGGCCGAAAACCAAAAACATCTGCTAGAGATGACAGGAAACTGAAGCGTATAGTTAAGAAAAAACGTTTTAAAAGTGTGCGATTCTTGCACCGAAAATGGAAAGAAGAAGGAGTTGAAGTTTCTACATCGACAACATTAAGACGTCTCCATAAATTTAAATTTGAATCTCGTGTACCGAAAACAAAACCTCTCATGACTGCAAGACAAAAGCGTATAAGATTGAATTGGTGTAAATCAAGACGTTTATGGAGCAATGAAGATTGGAAAAATATATTATTTAGTGATGAAAGTATGTTTTGTGTTTCATATGGTAATCAATGTATTCGAGTTTGGAGAATGAAGCAAGAAGCATTTGATAAAGAATGCCTTAAACGTTCCGTAAAATTTGCTGCTAGTGTCATGGTTTGGGGTTGTATGAGTGCAGAAGGACCTGAAAAGTTATGAATCGTCTACGAAAAGGTTAACTCTCTGATATATCAAGAAATTTTAGAATATTACATGATTCCATCATCAGAAGATTTATTTGAAAATGATTTCATCTTTCAACAAGATTTAGCGTCCCCGCATACCTCGGTGTCAACTAAGAATTGGTTCCGCCAACGCAACATTAAGGTTCCTGACTTGGCCACCAAATTCACCAGATCTTAATCCCATCGAAACCTTATGGTGTATAATGAAGAAAAATCTTCAAGAAAATCCTCCTTCAAGTAAAACTGAGTTAGTGGCACGTATAAAGTCTATTTGGGCTAATATTGATAGAAATGTTTGCAAACACCTTGTATATAGTATGCAAGATCGATTGTACGCTGTTATGAAAGCTAAAGGGGATGCTACAAAATATTAACTACCATTTACTTCATATTCATAAGGTAATATTGTTGCGTAAAATAAAATATTCTAATATTTTGAACCAATCTAAATTTTATTCTAATATTCTGGTGTGTTTAAGGAAGCTGTATACCTAATTTATTGTGCTGTATTTTATATTTTATAAATGTTAAAATCTTATCTAAACATTCCAGATTTAATTTTTAATAAATTTAATTGCATTTACTTAGTATAAAAAATAAATAAATGACAAATAATTTTTTCTTATTACTTTTTCTCAATTATTCTAATATTTTGAATATGAGCTGTATTCTGGGAGAGAACATTGCATTTGTTTCTGAACAACCATCGTCTGCAGCCGAAGGAAAATAATAGCAAGCTAAAATGTGTTTTGCATTATTACAAATGATGATAAATGCTTTCCTTTAAAAAGAAAAAAAAATCAAGTATTTTGAATAATAGTGGAATAAATAACATACGGCTACTGACTAATGAAATATTCGATCATTTATAGACATGAAATACAGGGTGATTCATAATGAATGGGACAAAAAGAAAACATGATTGTGAACGTTGTAATTAATATATTTAGAAAAATCTTTTAATGTATCCCCTTGTTTTCAATATGCTCTAAAATAACCTAAGTTTTTATAACTGCGACAACGATTGTTATTCCAATTTCCATTATCTGTGACAAATATAATAAAAGTATGTATATATGCATATATGAAAAACGAAAAAGCAAAGAAAGAAAAAGTAAAAACCAAGCACTAGCAATTTGGCGAATCTAATCGTTTGTTTATTCGCCAAATGAAGAATTTAGTCGCAGTTTGGCGCAATGGCGAGCGACAGCAAGAACCCAGTATAGATAGAAAAAGTTTTTAACTGGAGATGGTTAGAGGAACTTAGGGTCATAATCAACGTAGATCTGCAAATATTTTCAGAAATTCCATGATAGGAAAGAATGTAGTAGGTAGTGTATCGTATGAAATCTCGGCTTTAGCCCTTTCGACTCCGGCGTCTTACACAAATTGTATTCAGTCGGCGATTTAAACAATCTCTAATAACTTGCATAACTTGTCTTGCGAACTCTTGCATAACGAGTCTATCTTGTATAACTTGCGATAAGTAAAGAAAATGAGATGTTACCTTTAATTGGTCATTCATTGTGATAAAATATGATGAAAATAAGCATATTGAATCATAGAATTACAAAATCTTATATATAAAGTTGCATATACTATTTTTATAAAAGAAAAGCAAACCATGCATGGATATAAAATAGGAAATATGCAAAATGTTAAAAGTAATACAGAAAATAAAACATCAAATTTTTCTATATTGGAAATATAACTCTTTGAAATTATGTCATGAGCATAAACATAAGTTTCGCACCGATTTGAGAAACTATAAATAACATAAACTATTATGTTTGAAGAGAATGGAGTGTATTTTATATGGTGTGAAATCCCTCCGAATACTTTATAATGTTGAATATCTGTTTCCACGGATGCAATGAGGTTGTCGAAAAGAGTTAAGGAATCCTTTTTTAAAAATTTGTCTTAAACGAGTACTTACATCTTATAAGTTACTGTGATGCCAAAGTTATAGTTTCTGACCCCAACAGTATCCTAGAAATTGCAATATTCTCAATAAATTGAGTTTAAAACTTTTTCTAGAAAAAAATGTTTAATTTGTGAAATTAAATTGTCGAATGTTTTAGAAATCGTTCATAACGAGAATATTATATCTTAAAAGTTGCCACAAAAAAAAAAAAAAAAAAAAAATTAAAGTTTTAGTCATATCAACATCAAAGAATTCTCAATTTTAGAACTCTTTTTGCTCGTGCATTGATGGTGATTATTGTTCTTACGCAAAATATAGTATATTTTGCAGCAAAGATGGTTACGAACATTTTTTGCCCACATTATTTTTTAAATCGGCAAGGTACTCCCAATGATAACGAAAAACACACAAACGTTAATGCTTTATAGCATAGAAATACAGAAGCAAAAGCTATTTATCTCCTATTATATACACATAAATTATCTAATTAGTGCTAGCAGATGCATTTTTAAATATACATAGATCAATATAATGCTTCATTTTTCTTTTATTAGTATTTCTTAGTATTCATTTTTCATTTATTTGTATTATTCAGTAAAAAACTCACTTTCTTAAGCCCGAATTACGTCAAACTTTTTATAAAAGCGCCTAATTCCATATAACAGCGAAGTATTGTGAAGAGTATTAAATACAAGGTAGTAAGACACTTAGCGAAACGCAGGTAATAAATCGCCAAATATTGTTCTTTTCGCCCTATCTCGAAATGCATTTTTCCGTACATTTAAAAAACACGATTTTGAGTCATCTTATTTAAAATTCAAATAAATAATTAAGAGGAAGCAATAATAGCATAAGTCAAAACATTTTATTTCAGCATCAAAGAATCGTATCGTCGTTACACATGTAGAAAAAAGCTGCTTTTGGCCAAAAAACGTTGTCTTCATTAAATTTGAATCCGATTAAAAAAAGCACCGTGATTAATTAAAATGTTATAGGCAGAGCTGCCAAGTCTCCGGCATTTTGGATACCGGTATTTTAATACAGAAAATGTTTTATTAAATTGGAACATTCTGCGGATTTAAAAAATAACTTTTCCTATAAGAAAATTCTGCTATGCAATAAGCGGGGGCTTGGCATCTTTGTATAGGAATATTTTGTAATCTACTTTTTAACCTTAAAAAAAGCAACCAACTTTTTTCGGGTACAAAAAGTATTGCTAACTGTTCCAGTTTGCATACAAAGTACTGATTGTAATATTGATACATCTATGGTGATAAATTTCCAATAATTTTTCAAATCCCATTTATTTCATTAAAAATATAAATCTTTTATTCATTTAGTTTAAAATAAATGGGTTTTAACTAATTTCATAATACTTTTGAAATATCATTTTTCATTGGCCATTTTTTAAAGCATTTAGAAAATGGTCGTTGTTTTCAGTCAAATATAGACTTTGGTCTGTCCGCATTTTATTTTATTATTATTATTATTTATAAATGGTGGAGAAATATTCATACTTAATTCATAACGTACATAATATATGACTCTGTTATTACACAAGTTACTTTTTTATTATAAAAAAAAATTATGTTTTTACTGATTTTTATTAAATCAATAGGAAAAATTTTATGCTTTGAGCAATAGATGTCCGCATTTCATTTATTTATTTATTTTAACAAAATTCTTTGTATTTAGAAGAATTTTTTATTTAAATAGGAAATCCAAATGTTGCTGTTAATAAAGAAGAAAGTTACAAAAAAAAGTTACAAAACGAGTAGACGCATACTATCAAATATGGAAAAACGACGAATCCAAAAAAGACGTTGTATGAAATATCATCTTTTAAAGCAAAAAAAAAAAAAAAGAGGTCTGATTATCAAGTCTACTGATTACAAAATGTACATTACATAAAAAAAACTGCAAATATTGATTTTTTTTTTCTTTTGTGTAGTTTTGGCTTCGAAAGGTGCGCTATGTTGCAAAAAAATATAAGCGACTATGAAAACACACTTGATAAACGTTCATGCTCAGTTTTACAAATAAATATGGCACGTATATGCCCTATACACACCGAGGTACCTAACTGGTGCCAAAATGGCGATCAGTTGCCTAACATGGTTGTCATATAAATGTTATAATAAATTGTTTGTTCAAAAGATATTATCATTTATTGATTGTTATTTCTTTTTTTTAATAACAGAAAATGTTTCGTTTATTCCTTTTTTTTTTCATTTTGAAATAAATAAATACCGTGTTATTATAGCATGCTATGTGTATCTGGTAATCAAAACGATGTTTTTGCCTAATTGGCATAAAAAACCTCGCCAAACCCAGTGCTTATATCTCTAGTATATTATCTCAAGTATTTTATTTATGTATACTATAATTGTTTTTACATACCACTTACTTCTTGTATATAAAAATAGGTAAGTGGCTCCTTTATGCAGTATAAATTGTATAAATCTTTAAAAAAAAAACAAAAAAACAAAAAAAAAAAGTTGCCCCTTTTTTGATCGAATTAAAAAAAAAAAAAACAACTAATTCCAGTATTGCTCCCAGGTATGCATATATATTTCAAATTTCAAAGTTGTATGCCAACAGGAAATGGATGAAAAATGGGAAAAGATGTCACATATGCATCAGGGTACATAATTGGCGTCTACATGGAATTATTTTACTTGAGATGGTAATCTGCTTTATTTATTTATTATTTGTTTATTTACTCATAAAATGTATTTTACTTTTTTTTTATTATATAAAATATTTCTTTTTATAGTCATTAATTATTATTATTATTTTATTTACTGTAAGTTCTTTTTGAAAATAGAAAACAATTTAAAAATGTGTATGTAAGCGTTATTTGAAAACGGAGTTTTCGCCAACTGGCTTTGAAAAAAATTGCGCCAAATCTGATGCACTTGTGATTTCCGTGCCGAAAAATTAGTGACCAGAATTGACTTCCACACACAAACAAAATATAAGTTAAAAGAAAACATGCAATAAAAATAAATATAAAGGGAAAATGATGTCATGAAAGAAACTTTTTAGTTAAAAGCGTAATTGTTTCTAATTTTAACACGCGAAATATATAAAACATTCTTTTAGCGATCAAAAAAATGCTAGTAAGAGATTATCACAAAATCTCAAAATCAAAGTTTTTATGAAAATTATTTCCTGCATGATTAAATTTTAAAATGTTTTAGTGCATTCAATATTTCTGAGTGCGTAAATAATTACTATTTACTTCATGTACTGATTCGGTTATCTACGAAAATACCCAGCCTGTGAAAAATGACGCACACCAAATTTCTGTGACGTATGCAAATAAATTGTGCTTTTTTATCAGTTTTTTTAATATAACTTTTAAACTATTTGAAACTAATTTTTCGTAGGTGGTGCATTCACCAGATTACCTCCATAGGTATCTAATGGCACAAACAGAATCAAAATCCGACAAGTACTTTTTGAGATTTGCTTGAAGAAAGAATTTTTTTGACTTTTAATATCGTTACGTACTCTGAGTATAAGACTTCGCTTCGCTCAGACAATGACTTTTAATATCGTTACGTAACTCTGAGTATAAGACTTCGCTACGCTCAGACAAAAATTGCCATTGTACATAAAAAATTTTAGTAGCAGGCAATCGGTCGGATAATTCTCGAAAAAAAAACAGGTCTTAACTCTTCACTGCATCTTGTGCCTCATCTGGCATACGCTTAAAAATATTATAATTCTCTTTATTTGCCACAAATTTGGCTAATATAAAACATGTATCTGATAAAAACAATTCAAAGAATGGAATAACACTTATTTTGTTTATGTCTCAAGACTGCATTTGATAAAAATTTGAATTTGTTCTTCGGAAATAAAAAGAAAATCGATCAAGGTATTAAGGCAAAACTGATTTTTATTATTTTGACTAAATACTTAAAAATATTAATATTATGTTGAGTAAAAAATTTTCTTCCAAAAAATTTTGTTATTGTTAATTGAGAGATACATATGAGAACATTAAAGCTAATGAGCGTAGCAATTTACGTTTAAGTCTACACTCATCTGCCAACGTTTTGGCAACTTTTCAATCCCTTCTGTAAAAAAGAGTGGCGAGCACGAATTCAGAAAGAGATCGATCTCATTTATGATCTCTTCATTTGAATTTAAGATTTTGCCATCAAGGTGCAGCTGCAGATGTGAAAATAGATGGAAATCGAAGCATTCATGATTGTGTTGTATGGTGGATGTTGCATCAAATCCCACTCTTGATTCTAGAGCGTCCACTTGGTCAACAAATTAACACGCGGCTGGGCGTCATCTTGGTGAAAAAGAAACATTTTCCTTCTTAACTCATTTCTTTGTTTTTAGAAAATAGCATCACTAACCTTGATTAGCATGTTGTGGTACGTTGCACTGCTAATAGTTTGTATGTTTTTAGGTACTTCTTGTACAGAATTCAGTGACAATACCACCAGACACAAAGAAGCACCTTATTGTTAGTTAGGGCACGTCTTGCAACCGAACCTGCTGTATCCCCAGGTACTGAGCACTCTTTTTAAGGTCTTGTATAACTGTAGTTCAACCATTTTTCATCACAAGTCACAATTCTGTCTAAAATGTTCTCTTTCCTTTGATCTTTGAACAAATCCAAACAACAGTTTTTTTTCTTGCAATTGTTTTCAGCAGTCAATTTACGAGGCACCCAGCGGTTGAACTTAAACGATGAATTTAAGCATTTCAGAGCATTAATTATTATTTTTTGGTAAACATTAACTCTAACGCATCAGTTCATGTTGAAACATTTTTTTCCTGATCATTTATTTGCTTTAACTGCTCACAATAAACTTCAATAGGGCAGCCAGAACGTAGTTCATCTTCAATGACGAAATTTCCAGGTTTTAATGTCTGAAACCAAACTTTGAATATATCATAAAAAAGATTATTGATGCCTAAACTTTCACACATTTTTCTGCAGCATTCACTCACACTGAATTTGTTACTGAGCGCATAGTACGTAATTGTTCTGATCTGCTGAAGTCTATAGCTCCATTTTAAACACTTTTTAAACAAGCGATAATAAATTATGAACAAACAAATTACACAGTCATGTAGTTCCTATGTTCAGCTTTCGAATGCAAAAATTTGTTTGTGGGATAGCTGACAACCACACAGAAGGTAGCGGTTGGCGCGAAGGTATCTCTCTTGGCGGAAAACTTTTTACTCAACGTAATATAAAGAAAATTGCAGTGTTTAAGCAGATAAATATCAATTCATTTAAACCAATTTAGTTGCAAAATATGGCAATACAATATTAAAAAACCCCAACTGATACTATATATATATACACCTATATATACAGGGTGTTTCGCTACCAGACCGACAAACTTTGAGGGATGATAGTACACATGAAGACAAACGTTATTAAATAGGAAACCATGGGGCGCAAACGTCTTCTGTAGGAGCTAGGGGCCATTAAAGTTTATGGCCCAAAACTTCAAACGATGATAAAAAACGGAAAAAAGGGTCGATTCGTTTGCGATTTTCACTAAAATTATTCTTTATATTACGATTTCTTTAGAAAAAAATTTTAAAGGTTACTTTCCAAAATTATCGATAGAGGGCGCTTTAGACTTTAGAGTAACGAACAACTACTTTTTACCGTTATTTTCTGCATGGGATTGAAATTATTTTAAAGTTTAGATTTTATCTTAAATTTTAAGTTCAAAATCGGAAACATTCGGATAGGGTAGCAAGCGAAAATTTAACTGTGAACAAAGGGGGATATTTTAAACGCTAATAAACATTGGACAAACGCATCGATTTAATTGCGGTTTGCGTGTAGATCATTCCCTTGGTAATCATTTTATTCAAAACGACGTACAGCTTTGGTGTCCTGATTTTTTGATAGAGGGTGCTTCGACACATCTCCGGCATTTCAATGGCATTACTCGTGGGTGTTTTACTACCAGACCAATTTACTTCCAGGAAGCGATAGGGACACAAAAATAACTCGGAATCACATAGGAATGTAACGTTGGAAATGCCTTTTTTGCGAGTTAAGGAAGCATAGAAGATAGCAACAGAAACAGCTGAGAAGGAGTAACACGTTACTGTGACAGAAAACAGTTTATTTAGAGGTTTTGCCACAAAAGGTATTCGAAACAACCAGATGTAGTCCGGCAAGTTTAACAGCGACGGTAGATGGCGCTGCGATTTCCTTGCGGTAGATGGCGCTAAATGGTAAAGCGTCTGAACAGCGATCAATTTGAAGTGATCAGTCGCAAACCGGCTCCAAAGGTAGCAGAATGAAGTATTTGAAAGATGAACAGCCCGATAGAGCTCCTCCAGATTTTACCAGTGACGTTTGCTGACACTTCAAAGTAACATCAGGGCAACGGTGGATAGGTCGCGGTGGCCTGCCGGATCGCCGGATCTATCATGTATCGATTTCTTCTGCTGGAGTCAAATGAAAAGTTGGGTGTATGAGACACCCGTACTATAAGTTAAAGACCTCGCATCTGGTATTTCTGTAGCTTGCCAGAAAGATATCAGAGATGCCAAGAATCTTTCAAAGCGTGAGGAATTCCATGCGACGCCGCTGTCAAGCATGCCGAACTATTTCTGGTCGTAATTTCGAACACCTAATTTTGTAAAACATTTAAATAAACTGCTTTCTGTCACATTAACGTGTTGCTCTTTCTCTGCTGTTTCTGTTGCCTTTTTTCTCTGCTTCCTTTAACCGTAAATCGCAAAAAAGGCATTTTCAACGTTACATTCCTATGTAATTCCGAATCGTCTTTGCACCCCTAACACTTCCTGGAAGTATGTTGGTCTGATAGTAAAACACCCAGGAATAATGCCATTGAAATTCCGGAGATGTGTCGGAAGCGCCCTCTATCAAAAAATCAGAACACCAAAGCTGTACGTTGTTTTGAATAAAATAATTACCTAGGGAATGATCTACCCGCAAACCGCAATAAAATCGATACGTTTGTTTAATGTTTATGAGTGTTTAAAATATCGCCCTTTGTTCACAGTTAAATTTTCGCTAGTTACTCGATCCGAATGTTTCCGATTTTGAACTTAAAATTTAAGTTAAATTCTAAACTTTAGAATAATTTCAATCCTATGCGGAAAATAACGGTAAAAAGTAGTTGTTCGTTACTCTAAAGTCTAAAGCGCCCTCTATCGATAATTTTGGAAAGTAAGCTTTTAATTTTTTTTCTAAAGAAATCTTAATATAAAGAATGATTTTAGTGAAAACCGCAAACGAATCGACCCTTTTTTCCGTTTTCTATCATTGTTTGAAGTTTTGGACCCTAATCTTTAATAGCCCCTAGCTCCTATAGAAGACGTTTGCGCTCCATGATTTCCTATTTAATAATGTTTGTCTTCATATTTACTATCATCCCTCAAAGTTTGTCGGTCTGGTAGCGAAACACCCTGTATATATTGGTACTATGTATACCGGGTGATTATAACTGAAGTTACGATTTCAAAAATCGATAATTTTAAAACTACTGGTTAGAATGACTTCATATTTAAGCAGAACATTCGTGAGAAAATGGAATTTTGTTTGGCGAAGAAAAAAATAATTTCAAAATATACCGATAGATGACGCTGTCATTCTAATTTCAAAGGAAAGACCAAAAATGTATTCGTTAAACACAAAAATTTTTAAGCCAGAAGGAAAAAATAGAGTTCAGGGATTTATTAAAAAATTATTAGCGAATAGACAAGTATACATGTATAGTATACGTACAGCATCAACGGTGATAATGACGGTGAAAAAAAAGAGCTTCATGGTATAAACACTTTACTGATGATTAAGGATATAAATTGTACGCAAGCCCCCCCCCCCCCCGTCTTGTTTCGCTACTAACTGGAAGTGCAAACAGACATATTCCAAAACAAATCGGTGGATATCTGTACTGATGCAATGGGTATGGTGTGCGATATGCTTGCCTTCAAGTTGGCTAGATTCTGAATCCGGCCGCTGTAAACAAACCCCCAAAGCCATAAATCACACGGGTTTAAGTCGGAGGAACGTGACGGCGAAGTTCTGGGAAAATTGCTGCTTATGATCATATAATCTCCGAAATTAGCATTCAGTAGTTGCTTCTCAGGTTAAGCAATGTGCGGAGAAGAGCTATCTTGCATAAATATTGTGCCATCCACACACTGATGCTGCTGACTTGCCGGAAGAAATGGTTATGTAAAAGTGCTTGATACTCCTTGCCACAAACGGTGCACGTAATGGAACCTACAGGTCTGATCATCTAAAAAAAAAGCAGACCGACCATAAACGATGTCGTTATTCCGCACCTCATAGAGACCTTTTCAGGCTGAAGAGGTAATAAGTGTAGCTGGGACGAATTGTCGGCCGGCCATATACTGCAATTTTGCATATTTACAAAATCTTGCATATAAAAGTGGTCTTCGTCAGATCACAGAATGTTTCATGGACATCCGTTGTCACTTCTGTCCGGGCAAGATATTGTAGTGCAGAAGATTGACGTGCTTCCAGGTCAGCAGGTAGCAACTCCTCTTTTGATCGGACCTCTTTTTATGGATTTTAATTCCGAAACTTCCTAATAGCTGTAAGTGCACAGTCATCATTCTTATAAAAAAGCTTCAAGAGCAGAGCGCGATCCTTTATACTTAGAATCATGATAATGATAAAGCATTCCAGCAAAGAGCTGGTGCTCTGCATTTTTATAGCAGCTATGTCTGCGGTGCGCATGTCACGTATTAGTAATTTGCACATATTCAAACAATGTGAACACTGACAGCGCCATCTTTCGACACATTTTAGAACTATTTTTCTTTTTTCTATTCAAACAACATTCCATTGCTTTGTGATTATTCTACTAAAATATCAAATCGTTCTAGCCATTAGTTATAAAATTATCGATTTTTAAAATCGTAACTTTAATTATAATCACCCTGTATATATTGGTCATAACCTCACGATTTAAAGATTTATTTAACAAATTTAATTTTCCTGATAAGACATCATAAAATTTATTCCTTTCGATTAACTGTAAGTTAGATACAATATTATTGTACCTTGAAAATTTTTACAAATTTTTAAAAAGCATTGAATTAATGCAAATATGAAATATACTAATTTTCACATCCATTAAAAATAGTACATAATGTTTGCAAAATTGGAGTCTATTGATTTTTGTTTTATATAAAAAAAATTGCACACTTTTTGTAAGTATTGAATATTCACTTTTTTGTATGCATAAAAAATGGAAATATTTTGCACAAAAAGTACAAACTTTTCTGAGTATTCAAAAATATTCACTTTTCGTGCAATTTGTGTACAATCTATATTTTTTTGAAAAAAATAGTGCAAACTTTTTTTAGCTGGGAAGTTACACACTACAAATTATTAAATTTTAGTTAAAATTTTGAAAATATTTTTTTTTCGCTATTTTCTCATTATTAGACCGATATATAAATTTCAAGTAATTTTTTTCATAAAAAAAGAAAAAAATCGTTCATTGAAGAATTAAAACTCGCATATTTCTCATGGGATTGCACCCATTCTTATCTTCTTTAAATGGAGATTTCAGAAATCTTACCTATCTAAATTTTGCTTTGTGTTATCGAAACAAAAGTTGCATTCTTTTCATTCAATAAATCATCATCTTTATTTTAAATATTTCTTAAAATCATTTTTTTAATTAAAAGAGCGCTAGTTTAATGTTGACAAGCGTAGACATGTTTTCTTTCATATGCTATGCTTTTTAACCCATTTTCGGCCAAAGGTTCGTATACGAAACATTTCGATAAATATTTTTTTTTAACACTCTGACACATTTTTTTCAAGAATTTTATTTTTCTTCTATTTTTTAAGGCTTTTGAAGACATTCATAAAATATTAGTAATTCAATTGGAGTAAACACTTTCTCTTAAAAAATTTTCAAAATACGCTAGAGTTTTAATTTGAAACGCCTTTGACAAATTTGACTTTTTAAAAATATATTATTATTCCAATTGAAATGAATTATATGTTTTTAAAATAGATTAAAGTTGCAAATTCTGTATATGAAATAAGAATAAAACAAAAGTCATAAAAATATTATTCATATTCATATTATTCATTATAAGAAATAATATTTTATATTATTATATAAAATATTATTTCTTATATAAAATATTATTTTTCATGCACGAATCTTTTTTTGTGTCTTAATGTATGTAATTTAAGCATATTTCAATAAAAATAATGCTACATTTTATAAAATTTCTGTGCTTGGCCTAAAATGGGTTAAATTGTGTTATCCAAACATACTTCTTTTGTGTAATTAAAATTTAATTTTCTTGAATAGCATCATATTTCCATTTTTAGGTGCGTTCGTAATTATGTAAATACGTAGCACCTATTGTTGTCGCTCAGTCCGTCCGTCTGTCCGTCTGTCTGTCCGTCTGTCCGTCTGTCTGTCCGTCTGTCTGTCCGTCTGTCCGTCTGTCTGTCCGCATATAACAACGCAAAAACTACCCAACCGATTCGTTTGAAATTTAAAATACATAATTATAACATAATTTTGTCGAGTCATTTCAAATTTTATGAAAATCGGATGAATAGATCAATTACAGGGACAATCAAAAGGATTCCGTTACATTACGGTCAATGGGGAAAAAATTTTCAAATGCATTTTAATCGCTTGAAATTTAAAACATATAATTATTGGGTAATTTTGTCGAGTAATTTCAAATGTTATGAAAATCGGATGGATAGATCAATTACAGGGACAATCAAAAGGATTCCGTTACATTATGGTCAATGGGAAAAGAATTTCAAATGCATTTTAATCGTTTGAACGTTAAAACATATAATTATTACGTAATTTTATCGAGTCATTTCAAATGTTATGAAAGTCGGACGCATAGATCATTTACAGGGATAATCAAAGGTATTCCATTACATTACGGTTAATGGGAAAAAAGATTCAAATGCATTTTTATGATGTTACACTCATTCGAACATAATAGAATTGGCATGAATCTATGAAATATATACTAAAATATGCATTCTGTACAATCTGTGATGCAAAGAGTTTTATGAAAATCCGATGGATATATCAATTACAGGGACAACCAAAAGGATTCCGTTACATTACGGTCAATGGGAAAAAAAGTTTCATATGCATTTTAATCGTTTGAAATTGAAAACTTATAATTATTACATAATTTTGTCGAGTCATTTCAAATGTTATGAAAATCGGATGAATAGAACAATTACAGGGACAATCAAAAGTATTTTGTTACATTACGATTAATGGGAAAAAAGTTTCAAATGCATTTTAATGGTGTTACACTCATTTGAACATAACATAATTGACATGAATCTATAAAGTATGTACGAAAATATACATTCTGTACAATCTGTGATGCAAAGAATATTTAGTATTAAATTACAGGGCCACACAAAAGTATTCCCCTGCATAATGCTACACGGGGAAACATTGTTTGGGGCATGTTTTAATTATATTCAACTATTTCACATTTTATGAATAAGATATAGGTTTCTGAGGTGTAATAAAAATTACTTCCTGCATATTTACAGAAACACAAAGATTTCGACTACTATTCTGTATCCAAAGTACGCTCTACTATATCAGCAATATCTGAATATTTTTAAAACTTCGTTATCGTACGAACGCACCTCATTTGCTACGTTCACGTGCATTTTCCAACTTGTTATATTTAAAAAAAGGAACAAAACGTCTTTTATTTTATACAAAGCAAGCTAATGTCAACACGGCTTTTAAAACACTTGTTCTTACACAACATTCTATGCTGCTTTGCTTTTTTCATTTTAAAAGGCATTCTTTACTCCACTAAGCTGACAAAAATATTATATCTCTTTGACAAAAGTTAGTGAAACAGAGTCATTAAAATTCGGAGACATAGTTTGAGGATATAAACACAGTCATTTCGTAAAAGGGGTGAATATTTATTCTCTGCGCGTGTGTTTACTTAGTTAGATTATACGACGTGAGGTTTACAACCAGGTTTAACAGTTTAATGGAAAACAGGAAAGAATAATAGAAACAAAATGCTGCTTAGTTTTAAAAGGTAAGATAATTTATTTTTGAAAATAAATTGAAACTTTTTTTGTGTATATTTTAAAATAAAATTTTGTATTCTGTACATGATGCCAAAACCGCACATACAATTCACAAGGGAAGTGACATCGAAACGATAAGGGTTAAAATATTACTCATTTATTAAATGAAACTAAGTTGCATCCAGGTGTTTACATACATTTTAATTTATGTGTTTGTTAAAATTATGCAAGAACTACAAACAATTAGAATTGTCTAAGAATTTTGTCTTTCTTGAAAGATCGTATTTTTCAGGTGAAAATCCCATTCTCTCTTAAAATACTCGAGCGATTACGATTAATAAATTTTTCACAGTAGAATATATATATATATAAGATCATATGTAGCAGTTCAGACAGTTTTAAAACATATTAATTAGTTCCAGAAAAAAAATCTGAAAAACAGTAAAATCCCCCCCAAAAAAATTATTTCTCTAAAATACAAAGTAACAGAGAGCGTATATATGTTTTCTTTCGCATGCTACTCTTTTCAAATTCAAAGCATTCAAACATAAATCTTTTATGTAACTAAAATTCAAATTTCTTTACTAACATCATATTTTCACGTTTACTTATAAAAAAGAAGCAAAACGTCTTTTATTTTATACAAAGAAAGCTAAAGTTTACACGGCTTTTAAAATACTTGTCCTTACACAAAAATCTATGCTGCGCTACTTTTTTCCTTTTAAAAGGCATTCTTTAATCCACAAAACTGAGAAAAATATTGTATCTTCTCTGACAAAAGTTAGTGAAACAGGGTCATTAAAATTCGGGTACATAGTTTGAGGATATAAACACAGTCATTTCGTAAAAGGGGTGAATTTTTATTCTCTGCGCGTGTGTTTACTTGGGGAGGTGATGCTACTTTGCAAGTGTCCGACTAGATTTAACACTTTCATGGAAAAAAGTAAAGATTGAATAAAAACATAATGCTGCTGAGGTATATAAAGTAACATAATTTATTTTAGAAAATAAATGGAACCTTTTTTGTGTTTATTTTTAAATTAATTTTTTTTCTATGCACCTCATGCCAAAGTACAAGCAAAATGTCTATTATGAAGGAAAAAATTGGTGCTAACCGCATACCAGAAGTCACAAGGGAAGTGGCATCGAATCAAAAAGGGTTAGAACATTACTCATTTGTCAAATGAAACTAAATTTCATCCAGGTTTTTACATATTTTTTAATTTATGTGTTTGATAAAATTGTGCAAGAACTATACACAATTAGAGTCATCTAAGAATATTGTCATTCCTGAAAAATCTTTTTTGTCAGGTAAAAATCCCATTTTCCCCTAAAATACTCGAGCAATTTCGATTAATAAATTTTTGATAGTACAATATACAGGGTGATTATAATTAAAGTCCGAGTTTCAAAACGCTCTAAAAAGCGAACCACTCGTTAGAATGGCGTCAAAATTTAACAGCGTATTATTGAAGAAGGGGGAAAGAACATGAAAAAAAAAGTTCCAAATTTGAGTGACAGATGGCGCTGTAAGCGTCAGTATATGTAAATTAAAATACCTGGCATGCGCAAGACAATTTCAGGTGTGTCAGGATACACTTCGATCGGTTGTGGAACATGCTGTTTCCCGATTTAATCTTGTTGCACACAACGGTGGACAGAATATTGAACATGTTTTGCGCCAGTCTCGCCAAACTTAAAAATCGATTAGATGGATGCTTTTTATGCGGTTTTTGGCCTCAGGACAATTAAAAACCGATTGGAGGGATGCTTTTTATGCGGTTTTTGGCCTCAGGACAATTAAAAACCGATTTTTCCCATCCGATGTGGTACGACCTTGCCGTGGTGGACGGGCTTACGTAACTAACAGTATCACACGCGTACAGTCATGCACACTGAACAATACAGTTGTTTTATATCGTGTAACTTACGCCTTAGCCGTTGTTTTACGATTTAACAAATCGTAAAGTAGTCGAAATTCTGACGCTTACAGCGCCATCTGTCGCTAAAATTTGGAACTTTTTTTTAGTTCATGTTCTTTCCCCCTTCTTCAATAATACGCTGTTAAATTTTGACGCCATTCTCACGACTGGTTCGCTTTTTAGAGCGTTTCGAAACTCGGACTTTAATTATAATCACCCTGTATATATGCCGGGCTAGCACCGTTCCTAAAATTTTCATACCTTCCTACCACAACTTTAAAACGGTAATTTTTATCCTATAATTCTATTGTAGATATTAAAGGAACGTTCCACAAAGATTTTTCATTTAAAATACTGGTAGCAAAGTACGAAAATTTTAGGAATGGTGCAAGCCCTGATATGTAAGGTCATATGTGGTAGATCAGACAGTTTAAAAAATATATTATTTACTTTTAGGAAAAAATTTCTGAAACACAGAAATTTTTGAAAATTTGCTATTGTTCTAAAATAAATGTTATATTAGCAGGAATTTGATTCCATAGTTTTCAAGGAAACGTGAAAGATTGTATACCTCCCACAGAATTACACGGAGACTCGTATTTCTAACATGGAGATTCAACAATTTTATCTATTTGAATTTTGCTTTGTGTTCTCGAAACAAAAGTTTCATTCTTTCATTCGATTAATCGAATCTTTATTTTAAATATTTCATAAAATCGATTTTTTTAAATGCCAAAGAGCTCTAAACTTAAGATTGTGCGTAGACATGTTTTTTTCATATGCTATGCTGTTCAAATTGTGGTATTCAAACATACTTCTTCTGTGTAATTAAACTGTGTAATTCTTCTGTGTTTCTTTACTAACATCACATTTTCGTTTTTGTACAGTGTGTGCCACACAAATAAAGCCACCATGATTTTGTATCGTAATCGGTGAAGAAAAAAAACCACGAGAACGTAACAACTACATTAGGAAAGACTATATAGAAATGCATATTTACAAGAAATAACTCACTTCGCCCCACTTGATCAGGAAAATATATGAATGTATAAAAAAGACGGGAGGGAGGGGGGAGTGTCCCGCCGAAATAAAGCCACTACTGTTCATAGCAATTATATCCGATACGCTTACATATGACTTGGAATATACGATGTGGCATACCATTTTCCAATCCCTGGAAAATATTAGCATCAATATTATTCCAGGCCTCAATGAAGGCGACCTTCAGTTCTGCCACAAACTTAAACTGTCTGTCATTGGTAATTAAAGTTCTGCCGAGGATACTCCACACATTTTTTTCGGGATTGAGATGAAGGTACAGTGTAAGTCATTCCCTAACATGTCCCCAATTAACCAAAACTACTCCTAGAAGGATTTTCCAAAGGTTATGGGGCCTTTTTCCGGCTGAAAAATCCAACTTAGCGCACCAATTCTCTCTTCAGTTGGCAATAAATGAGTTTCTAGTAATTCTTGGTAATTGGTAGCCTACATGCCGTCAGAAGGAAGAGTCAGGTTAAGTTTACCGGCGCAGTCGAAGCCTCCAAACACCATTAATAAGCCTCCATCTACCTATGTTGAGAATGCCCATGTTGAAAGCTAACCACAAAAGAAGTAAATTGGATGAGGTCAAATATCATCAATCATCTGGAAGGACCAGTGGCATCTTGTTATATTTCCAGATAAGAAAAAAATTAGTTTGAATGGCTCAGACTCTCTTGTTTTCTATTGGTATGACATGAGAAAAAGAGAGAAAATTTTCTTCAAAAGACAGCACGATTGATACTTATTAATAGTGTTGGGAGGCTTCAGCTATATTGGTAAACTTAACTTGGATCTCTCTGACACCGCATGTAGGCTACTAATTGCCAAGAATTAACAGAAATCCATTTATTGCGAACTGAAGAGAGAACTGATGGACTAAGTTGGATTTTCCAGCAGTAATACGCATCGATAATCTTTGCTAAATCCACCTAGGAATGGTTTTTTGATGTTTGGGGACATGTTATAAATTGGCCTGCCCTGTACCTTCATCTCTTCTAAGAAAATGTGTGGAGTATCCTCAGTAGAACTTTAAATGCCAATGAGGCAGACAGTTCGTGTTTGTTGCAGATCTGAATCCACAATCATTGAGGTTTAGGATAATATTGATACTAATGTCTTCCAGGGATTCGTAAATTGTATGCCATACCGTATATTCCAAGTCATATGTAAGCATGGCGGATATTATTGCTATTAACAGTAGTGGCTTTATTTCGGCGGGATACATTTTCCACCTCTTTTTTTATACATTAATTTTTTCTTCTGATCAAGTCGGGCAGGGAGTGAGTTATTCCTTGTCAATATGCCTTTCTATGTAGTCATTCTTAATGTGTTTATTTCGTTCTCGTGGTTTTGTTTTGTCTCCGATTACGGCACAAAATCATGGTGGCTTTATTTGTGTAGAACACACTGTATATATATATATATAAAAGGAACAAAACGCCTTTTTTTTTAGACAAAGCAAGCTAAAGTTTACATGGCTTTAAAACACTTATTCTTACACAAAAACCTACACTGTAAAAAAAAGTAATTTACAGCAAAATTAAATGCAATTTTTTTATTACATCTAAATTTACTGCAATATTTACGGCAAAAACAGCCGCCAGCATTTTTTTGCTGTAAATTTAACGGAGATTTTTTTAAGTGTATGCTGAGCTGCTTTTTTCATTTTAAAAGGCATTTTTTACCCCACTAAACTGAGAAAAATATTGTATTTCTCACAAAAGTTAGTGGAACAGGGTCATTAAAATTCTGGGACATAGTTTCAAGATATAAACACAGCCATTTCGTAAAAGGGGTAAATTTTTATTCCCTGCAAGTGTGCTTACTTAGGGAGATGATGCTACGTGAAAAGTGTTTAATAATTTAATGGAAAACTGGAAAGAATGAATAAAAACAAAATACGTCTTCTGCTTATAAGATAAGATAATTTATTTTTGAAAATTAATTGAAACTTTTTTTGTGTATTATGTTTCCGAAAAGTGTATCAAAGTTTCATTTAGTTATTTCTGAATATTTTATGATAAAAATTGTTAATTTGTTAAGGGAGTCCGGGACACTGTAATAGTCGAATTCCCTAAAAATATTTTATTGCATTAAAAATTTCTTAGTTTTTTTTTCTGCTTAAAATGACATTTAAATCATGTTTCTATTTTAACTTGAACAGGAAATATTGATTTTTACCTCATAGGCTATAAAAATTTGAAAGATTTTATGACCGCCCGTTCTGTATGTACGTATGCATGTATGCAAGTAATGAGATATGTCATGGAAAAACATTCAATTTGCTTTAAATTTTGATATAGGTTTACACTGATAGGGCACTTTCCTGATTAGATTTGGGAATTCATTTGATAAATATAAAGAGGGGAGCTAATCCCCTTCTCTGAATTTAGATAAATAGGCTTTCCATGCTGATTTATCAGATTTCATTCAAATTTTAGATATAGGATCATTCTAATGAAATCTCTCTATGATTAGTTTTGGGTGCTCATTATTAAGTACAAACATCTGTTGTCTTAATTAAAACTCCTGTCTTCCATAAATCTAGATTTCAGAAACATTACTTCTTTAATTTTTTTTTCAAATCAAATCTTTATTTTAAATATTTTATAAAATCGGATTTTTTTTAATACAAAGAGCGTTAATTTAACAGAGTGCATAGACATGTTTTCTTCCATATGGTATGCTTTTCAAATTGTGGCATCCAAACATACTTCTTTTGTGCAATTAAAATTAAAATTTCTTTACTAACATCATATTTTCACTTTTATGATAAAAAAGGAATAAGGCGACTTTTATTTTAAACAAAGCAAGCTAAAGTTTACACGGATTTTAAAACACTTGTCCTTAGACAAAAATCTATGCTGCGTTACTTTTTTCATTTTAAAAAGCACTCTTTACTCCACTAAACTGAGAAAAATATTGTAGTATCTCTGTCAAAAGTTAGTGAAACAGGGTCATTAAAATTCGGTTACATAGTGTGAGGATATAAACACAGTCATTTTGTAAAAGGGGTAAATTTTTATTCTCTGTGCGTGTGTTTACTTGGGGAGATGATGCTACGTGAAAAGTGTCCGACCAGATTTGGCAGTTTAATGGAAAACAAGATAAAATGAATAAAAACAAAACGCCGCTTAGTTTTATAAAGTAGGATAATTTACTTTTTAAAATAAATTGAAACTTTTTTTTGTATAATTTTCAAAAAAGAATATAAAAGTTATTTTTAGTTATTTCTGAATATTTTATAGCAAAAATTTTTAGTTAGTTAAGGTGGTCTAGGACACAAAAATAGTCAAATTTCCTAAAGATATCTTATTGCATTCAAATTTTCTTTATTTTTTTCTTCTTAAAATGACGTTTAATTCATATTTTTATCTCAATTGGAACAGGAAATATTAATTTTCAGCTGCTATCAAGCCTGAGAGCTTATGTGCTCACCCGTTCTCTATGTATGTATGTATGTAACGTGATAACTAATAAAAAAAATATCCAATTTGCTTCAAATTCTGGATATAAGTTTATTCTGATAGAGGCTTTTCTGATTAGTTTTGGGAATTCATTGGACGGGGTTCTACTCCCTCCTCTAAATTTAAATAAATGGGCATTGCATGCTGAATTATCAGATTTCATTCAAATTTTAGGTTTAAGAACATTCTGATGAGGATCCTCCATGATTAGTTTTGGATGCTCATTTTTAACTATACACGTCTCTTGACTTCCTAAACACTTTCGTCTTTATTAAATCGAGATTTGTAGAAATATTAGCTATTTGAATTTTTCTTTGTGTTATCGAAAAAAAGTTGCATTTATTTAATTCAAGAAATCAAAATCTTCATTTTAAATATTTCATAAAATTTGATTTTTTAAAATATATAGAGCGCTAAGTTTAACAGAGTGATTAGACATATTTTCTTTCATATGCTACGCTTTTCAAATTGTGGCATCCAAACATACTTCTTTTGTGTAATTAAAATTTAAGTTTCTTTACTAACATCATATTTTCACTTTTATATATAAAAAAGAAAAAAATGTCTTTCATTTTATACAAAGCAAGCTGAAGTTTACAGGGCTTTTAAAACACTTGTTCTTACACAAAAATCTATGCTGCACTGTTTTTTTTATTTTTTTTTTTTTTTTTCATTCTAAAAGGCACTCTTTATTCCACTAAACTGAGAAAAATATTGTAGTATCTCTGACAAAAGTTAGTGAAACAGCGTCATTAAAATTCGTGGAGATAGTTTGAGGATATAAACACAGTCGTTTCGTAAAAGGGGTGAATTTTTATTCTCTGTTTATTTAGGGGGATGATGCTACGTGAAAAGTGTCCGACCAGATCTAACAGTTTAGTGGAAAACAGGAAAGAATGAATTAAAACAAAATGCTGCTTAAGTTTATAAAATAATTTATTTTTGAATATAAATTGAAACCTTTTTTGTGTATATGTTTCCGACAAGAATATAAAATTAATGTTTATAAAATCTTTAGAATATGTATAGGGCTGCAAAAAGATCTCTGTTTACTAATGGGAATTTTCAAATGTTCTACACTTTAATTATTAAATTTACTGTTAATTTTATATGTTTAAAAGCCTATTAATTTTTACCTATTAATTATGTTTTTACTTATGGTTACTCACAAATTTTTAACTATTAATTTTACTAACTTCTAGCATACCATTTAATATACATATTATCGTTAGAGCGTATAATCCATTATTTCATAAAATACCTAATTACTTCCTGAAATAACTAACCAAGTCCGTTAAAGTGTGTAAAACTATTAGATTTTACGATTTAACTAGTTATTTTATAAAATAACGATTGTCTAATTTTTAGAGTATTACAGAGAGCACGCGATATCCGTTTGATCTATTAATAGCTGGTTTTAGTCAATTTTGAATTGTTTATAATTTTGAATCGTTTATAACTGTTTTGCGGTTAGTGTTTATGCTGCATTTCTAAGATCTCTTGTTCGTTACTAACTGCCATCGGGTAAGTGTAAATTTTGTTCATGTGGTTTTACTTCCTTCTATCTATGTATAAGAAAACATTGGATTCTTGAAAAATTTCGATTTCCAGTTTTTAATGGATTTATACGTTTTAGAAGGAAATGAACATGATTTGAGAGTTTTTGGAAAATATCTGTCTTCATTCTGTGAGTCTGTATGGGATAAACATTTTGTGGGCACTGTATCTCAAGAACTAAAGCACGGAATTTCACAAAAACTTTAGATTGTGTTAGACCATGATATAAACTGTAGCTGATTAGATTTTAGTGTATATCGCTTAAAAGATGGAGCTGCTATGCTACTTTATTCACAATTTCCACAATATCTCTGCCTCAAGAACTAATTCACAGATTTTTACAAAACTTCAAATTGAATTACTTCCTGATATAGATTAATGTTTGTTAGTTCTTTGGTGCAAATTGCTACTATGCTGCGTTTTTCACGATTTCGCAATAGTTGTATCTCTAGAACTAATGCATAGATTTTTTTCAAACTTCATATTCATTTAGTATATGATAAAAATTTATCCTTATGAGTTTTTGTTGTATATAATCCAACAAGTGGCGCTATTATTCAGAATTTAAAGATTTCCGCAATAGCCCTATCTCTGAAACTAATGCACGGAATTTTTCCTAACTTCAAATTTAGTTAGAAGTTGATGTATATTGTTGCTCACTAGATTTTAATGTAAATCAGCTAACTGCTGCTGAGATGCACTTTTCAGAAAGTATTAACATGCATAAAGCAGAAGAAAATTTTTGGATTGCTACATCTGACTAGTTTGAACTTGCAAAAATTTGCAAGCGGCGTATTTATTTTACAGATTCTAATTTAGGGTTATTTACAAATATTTTTGAGTTCTTAAAAAAAACAATGAGTTCTACAGGAATATGAGATCCATTAGTAAATAGGAATTATTTAATGCAATAGAGCATGGAATCCTTGTTCTAATAATAATTATGTAATCATAAGTTATAACTAGACAGTTGTGGCAATCCTAGAACTTTCTTCTATCTTATACACGTTAATACTTCCTGAAAAATGTAGAATGGCAGCGCCACCGGTTAGGTGATTTTTTCTCCAAAATCTAGTCATCAACAACTTATGTCAACTACTAACTGAATGTGGAGTTTGATGAAAATACGTGCATTAGTTTTTAAGATAGAGCTATTGCAAAATTTAAAAAAAATGCACAACAGTGCCACTTGTTAGATGATGTACACCAAAAATTAACCAGGATAATTTTTTATCAGATACTAACTGAATCTGAAGTTTAATAAATATCTATGCATTAGTTCTTGAGATATAGAAATTACAAAATCGTGAAAAATGCAGTTTATCACCGCCACCTGCAAGGACATTTACACCAAAAACTAAACAGCATTAATCTATATCAAGGACTATCTGAATCTGAAGTTTGATGAAAATTGCTGAATTAGTTCTTGAGATAGAGCTATTGCGATAATCATGAATAATGCTGTATGACGTCGCCACCAGTTAAAAGATATGCTCCAAAATGTAATCAGCAACTAATTATACCAAGGACTAAGCGAATCTAAATCTTTATGAAAATTCATGCGTTAGTTGTTGAAAGACATCATGGCAACGCCATCTGATGAGAGATATTCACGAAAAACAAATCAGCTTCAGATCATATCGGTGTTTAAAGGAATTTAAAGTTTTGTTGAATTCCATGCATTAGTTTTTGAAATAGATCGCCCACAAGATTTTTGTCACTTACAGCCTTATAGAAAATTGGACATTCACTGAATCACAGGGAGACATTTTTTGAAAACCATAAAATTGTTTTAGGACCTTCTAAAACGTAAATCCATCAAAAAACGGAAGTTGAATTTTATCAAAAATCCAATTCTTTCTTCTTTTAAAGATAGAAGAAAGTAAAAATTTAAATATAAGTATTGCCATACTACATTCTGTTATTTTTATTTACCGTTTAACAAATATCAAAATAGTAGTATATTATTTATTCTGTTTTTATATATTATTTAACAAATCATCTATTAATAATTGGAAATGTATTTTCCGTATGATTTTAACTACTTATCATCAGTTAATTTATAGAACAGCGATTTGTTTTAATATCAAATTGTTTATTCTTAACTTTATTGGTTTACTAATCTTTATTCTAAAAAATAACAAGTTAAATCGTAGAGTCCAATAATTTTACACACTTTAACTGACTTGGCTAATTACTTCATGAAATAAATATGTGTTTTATGATATAACTGAATTATAAGCTTTAACGGTAACATACATACAAATCTATAGATAAAGTACCGGGCGGCTCAAAATAACCCTCTACTTGAGTGAGCCACGGCTAGGTTATTATTAAGAAATTCTGGTAGAAAAACATCTTTCTATAAATATAAAAGTACAGTACTTAAAAAAATGTAATTACTCGCTAATTTTATGGATTTCATAAGTTTTCACTTCTTTTTCTCTAAAAAGATATTCGAAGTCCAATATTTTTTATTTTTTATTTTATCGATTTTTTTTATATTTATTATCGAAAAATATATTCAAAAAGTCTATTACGATATGGAAAAATCAATTAATATTATATTAAAAAATTTTCCAGCAAAAGTTTTTGATAAAAGTTAAATGAATATAAAAAAATCTTATTAAAACTGGGATTTAATACATTTTTATTCAAACATTTACTTATAATGTTTTAATGTATTCTGAATATGATTAGTTACTTTTAGTTTAATTAATGCAGAGAAGCATAAAAAATAATATTTTCTTTTATTAAAAACAAACATTTTCTTAAAATTTTTAAACTGCTTTTCAGTATTTAATTTTTTACAAGAATTTCTTTTTTCTTATAATAAGTTTGAAAGATTTTTTGCAATAATGAAATGAATATACGATTACAATTATATGTAGTGCGTGTCTTATTAAATTACATTTCCATACAAATTTTTACCTTTTAGAGTTACAAAAATAAAATTCAGAAATAGCAGATTTTGTGTGCGTGCCAAAGTGGTAAATATAAGATTAATAAATGCTGTATATCTTTAATTACTACATGCTGCATGCTCCATTATATTCATATCTTCAAGTATCCTTTTTCTTACTTATGCTTATACTAGCAGCCTTCACTTGCTACGTAGTTGATTTTTCTAATACTTTCGGGGTCCGAATCTTTTTCCATTTTTAGAACAAAATTATTTTTATTTTAATAACATTAATATTATATATCAAATTAGACTTTCTGAAGTCTAAAGATTATCTCATTGCCTGAAATCTAACTAATGTATTTTTTTCTGTATAGTTCAGATGTGAATTTTCCAAGTGGGTGAAAAAAGTCCGGCAAGTTGCTTGTTTCTTCCTCGTTCCAGAATAAAATACGTCTAGAATTAGTTTTAGACTATATATGGACCATATATATTTACATTTATAGTTCAGTAAAAAAATACTTGGACCCAGTCTTCTTGGCTCCATTGAACATGACGACGGCAACAGTTTAAACGAGCCCATTTGGAAGCTAGAGTGAATGAGACACAAACTGTTGATTTCCTCGTATATAGTTAACCATTGTTAAGCATTCGTGCTGCAATAGAATGGCTAGTTTGAGTTCCTGTGACAGCTTGTATATCTGAAATAAAATTTCTTGTACTCGATTCGCGAGACGACAATACCAGAAAAGGGGCTTCGGATGCAGTTGTTGCTTTTGGTATACATTGACCTAGCTGTGTATCAACGGATCCAGTTCTTAAAAAGCGGCTCAAAGCTCTCGATATGGCACTTGGAGGGATATTCATATTCTGGACGACCTCCATTTGCATTTGATCTCCTTCGATTCTATCAGTTATTCACCAGTTTTGATCTTCAATTAAATGACGCCTTTGAGCCATAACTGATGAATACTGTATCTCAGACACCGCATTCCCTTTAAACTACACTACGCACCATAATTCCAATATACCTCCATTTGCGTCATATTGTCAGTTACCTAGTTCTGATGTTAATGTGAGCGCGAAAATGCAATTTTGTATTAAATTAATTTAATTAACATAACAAATTACAGCATTGTGCATTGATTGCAACATTAACTTAGTGAGCATATATTTTCCCCATTATCCTTGAATTTTGAAGACCAGTGTATTTTTATTGCTACTGCCTTTCGATTGGTAACAATAATTTAAAAGATCACTTGTAAATATATTTTAAAATTTAAACTGTTCGGAATAAAATTGTATGGTTAATTTAAGTGTGACGTACTTTTCTCATTTACGGCGGTTAACCCATTTTAATTAATTCATTTTTTTATATTTAATTTTCTTTTAATATCCACACGTAAAAATAATTTTATGGCGTAATTTCCACTATTTTTTTGCTTTTAACTCGTAATTATTTAATTCTCATTTGAAAGTTTTTTTTCTGTTTTTGATAGTCGCGTGTAAATATCTTTTTTTTTCTTTTTTAATTTGAAGAAAATTATATTCTTTCATCATTTGGCAACACTTTAAAATAATAACCTTTCCCAAAATTTGTAAAAAATGTCTATCGAAATTCTGGAAATTTGAATTTAAAAAAGAAGTAAATCCTCAAAAACTGAGTCAAATTAAAAAAATAAATGCTCTCTACATCCCATAATTTCTAAGATAAATAATGGTCTAAAAGTATTTAAAATATTATGTATAGTTTTTGCTGCTATATTTTTTTAGTGAAACGATTTTGAATAACTTTAACATTAAATATCTTTTTAAATAATTATTCGATTTAAAAACTTTCTACATCAGCGTGTTTATCAAAACATTTCTCTTTAACACCATTTATTTTCATATTTTTGTGTGCAGTAATTTTCTAAATATTAGTGCAGTAATACCCCATGTCACAAAATATTCATTGTCAGCGTTAGTTATTTTTTTAGAACAAAGAGACGATTTTTACATTTCTCAGAAAAGCATACATAACATCTTCATCTGCATTCATAATAATTAAATTTCTTTTCAATCCAACGTTGTCTATTTTTTTTCTCCCGCCAGAAGTAAGTTTACCCTAAAAATATTTTATAGATTTTTTTTTCAGACTTACTATTAAAGCATATATGGAAATGCCTTTTAATTTACCTTACTTTTTAATAAGTTACTATTAGTTTTTTTTTTTAATTTTCTACCTTTGTTTTTAATCAAACTGAGACTGGAAAAAAAAACTTGACGAACTGGGATTAAGTACATTTTTATTTAAAAATTTGCTTCAATAATGCGTTAATATATTCTGAATATGATTAAACATTTTTTTTTCAATTAATTATTAATGAATTCTGCGAACGTAACAACTACTGAAATTTATAAAAAATTTAATTAAAGTCAAATATTTTCTTTAAATTACTTTTTAAAAGTATTAAGTAATTTTTATTTTAAACTAGATAGGTTTTTTGCAATATCGAAATGATTAAAGGTAATATTATATGCAGAGCATGTTTTATTGAACCACACGTTTTTAAATTTAATTTTCTTTTATAATACGGAAACAAAGAAAATAATATAAATTTTTAGTGTTTGAATATAAAAAATACGTTTAAAATATTCTGCTATTTCAAACTTGATTGGAAAGGATCTATTTGTATATAAGTATTGAGACAAGATCAGAATTTTTATTTATAAATTTGCTATACAGTGTACAATGGGATAAAATATAACAGTTTTAAATCTACATACAACTTTGTATGAAGTTTAAACATTAGAAACAATGATAAAGTTATCCCGACAGTTTCAACTAAACTACTCGACTTTTTTCGAGGGAAAAGGCCGAGTACATTTTATCCCATTGTACGCAGATTAGCAAATTTATAAATAAAAATTCTGAGCTTGTCTTACTACTCATATAGTAAATCGCAGTGTAAAGTCCACTCTTAATTATTGGATCTATTTATTTTCCCTTCGTTTTTCAACGAGATTTTGTAATACAACAACACCTACGTGTCAATGGGGTATTCAAATTCTTGCTAAAAATGATACTTTTTTAAAAAGTGTCTTCTAAGTAATTAAGAATCTAGTGTTAATCATTTATCTGATGTATGTTTTCAAAGAGTTCAAAAACGAGATATTGAAGCTATTGTGTAAATGTTTGGTAAACTTTGTATATTTACATCTGTAAATAATTGTAAGACATTGTAAATTTTCTTCCAAAAAACTACTGAAGACTCTGTCATTTTACATAAAAAAATAACGAGTTCTTGTTTTATGATTAATACTTTCAGTAATTTGTAACACAACTATATTATATATATAAAATGCAAATGGAAATTCCATTTTGACTGCTTCTTAGCGTATGAGCGAGGTGGCTACAAAGAAGTTTAGTTAGAGCTCCATCTTTTAAATTAAAGCTGTTTCATTTGAACTAAGCGGGCTTGATAGAATCATTCAACAAATTTAATCTACTATTCTGTAGATTAAAACTACTATCGCCCTGTAGAATAGTAGATAGTTAAATGTCAAAGTTCCACTAACATGTAAATCCATGACAATACACCAAACTCACGTACTGCCCTAGCTGCGTTGCAGAAGTTACTCGAAAATATTGAATACAATCTAAAACCTACTAAACTTAGCGAACCGTGGTTGCCAACGAACTTTATATTTTTTAAACTATAATTTAAAATATCTTATCTAGTCGACTAATTCGACTAATTCTCACTCAGCAAGATTTTATTCCGCCTAGTACGTGTCGAAATCACAACTTTTATTTTTCGACGTAAGCCTTAATAACAGGAATCAAGCAAGCGATTATGCGATGCCTACATCTAACATTCATGTAAATAACCCGAGAGTTTTTGCTGTTGTGCGAGAAGAAGGCTTTACGCGACCTCCAGGGACGGCTAGTGATACATTGTTGTTTATGAAAGTGGTCACCATTATAAGTTTGAAGACACTGTTGCCGGGTTTCAAGGGCAATCGTGATGTAAGTAAGTATGGGCCGGGGTTTTCTCCGTCTCGTACAGCTTTTTCGTCATGAGATGGGGTCGAGACGTGCGGGACTGGCTGGTCTCCAGGTCCCCAAACTCCCTGGTAAAGTGGTGTTTATACCGTTTGGGAAGAGCCTTCCATGGCTAAGCGGGGTCACTAATGGCGCATGATCCTGTCATCCGGCGACACACGTCAGTCCCAAAAGGGTTTCTGTAACGTCGAAAGGAGGATTAGATTTTTGAACCGAGCGGGATGTTGTCAGTGCCGTCAAGAGAAGGCTATCATGGCTCTTCTGGGTCCATCTGTGACGCCTTCCTCATCCTATTGGCTGCCGACCAAAAATACCTTTGCTCATTATATCAGTTGATTTTGGAAGCGTCCATAGCAACTCACCTTCGGGAATCCTTGGTATCAGTTCGTGGAACCGGCTTGTTTATAGGTATTCCTATTCTGCGAATAGCCGCGATGAAGAGGGAGGGGGCACAAAGCGAAGGATCGCTTAGCTCTTTTTCGTACTGAGTGGTTATTCTGTCGTTACGACTCAGTGGCGTAGGAACTTTGAAAAGACAGGGGGAGCTGGAGCATCAGCGCCGTGCGAAAATAGGGAGGCCAACGGCGCGGTCGCCCCGGGCGTGGAATTTTAAAAAGGCCCCAAATTTAAAATACCAACGCCATTTTTTGGCCTGTCACAAGAAAAAGTTGAGGGAAAGCAGCTCCAAATTGAAACTTTGCCCTAAACGCAGTTTTCTCTTCGCACGCCCCTGCGGAGCATATTGTTAAAAGCTAGTGTCGAGGATCATTTCGTTCATTTCGGAGGGTTTCTTGTGTTGTCCTTTCACAAACAAGAGTATAAAATAGAAGCATATCAAAAGATCACCGACTTTTTAATCCAGTTTAAATAATTTATATTTGAATACTTGATGACACTTACTTTATGAACGATACCGAATAAAACATTCAAATTTCAGGCTTCTCCCACTCCCATTTACCAAAAGTTTTATTTCTGTAATTTGGCTTACAAATTCTTTACAATCTCTTCCAAATCAATTTTAAAGGCTTCTTCTTTATAAATATGCAATAGCATCAAGTGATTGAGTCTATATTGATACATTGTTGTTCGGCGGTGTGTCTGTTTGAAATAAAGCATTGAAAGCTCTCAACTGTCATTAATGATATCGGAGTAACAAAATAAATTCTGCCAAAAGGTAAACTTTAGAAAATAATTTGTTTACTAATTCCTGTGATGACATTATTATAATTGTGATCGACAACGTATTTCTGTCAGTTCCATTCGGGACTAGTGTTGGTAAAAGTGTCAACTTTGCAGAGAGATTTGTCAAATCAAAATCCTCAACATGCATTCTAAGCTTTTGTTTGAGATCTTCTGGCGTGGTTGAAGCTGTATTCGTGAATATGGATTCGATCTGTATGTGAGAGTCAAAAGTTTTTTGATTCAATCGTTTTTTTATGCATTAGTAAGGTCAAGTGCTGCGCTAAAAAGTAAATTTTTCCTATTGTGCTGGAGCGGAAGGATAGCTTGTCTATGTTCTTATCTTATTAAAACTATCTTTTGTTTGGAGACACTCGTCCTTTCCCCGTGAATTTTCTAGAAAAAGCAAACTTTATTTTTCAGTTTCTCTCGAGGGAGCTGAGTCCGTCTGAAAAATCCCAGGGGGAGCCAGAGCTCCCCCAGCTCCCCCGGTTCCTACGCCTATGTTACGACTGGATTCCGTTTGTTTGGGAGACAGGTTGTGTGACGTGCGCTGGGAATTAAAAAACCATGAGCGGAATGTTCGTCCTTGAATTATCCGGATTTAGAGCGCAAAGGCTTCGAGGGCCCATGACCATAAAAAATAACGGTAATTAGTTGCTGACACATACTTCTCCACATTGTAAAAGTTTGTCTTCGTAGGCCTGGGAAGAGAAAGGTCTCACTGGTGAATCCCGATATCAAGCTCCCTTGCCCGACTCTCCTGCGAGTTCTCGATCTCATTTGGGCCTTTGGGGGCAATTTGGAGAAGTTGATTCCAAAGTCCCCGGTGGAACTATATAGATATTATTGTGGTAACAGCAGAAATCGCACTTGGCACATGTTAAATGCATAACGCATGAGAGCGATGTTTTTTGTAATATTTTGTGAGGGGTGGTTTTCAGATTCTCTAGATTGAGTGTAAATGGATCCTTAGGGCCTTGGGCGAGGAGATAGTGGCACCCGTCTTTCCAGATAATCGCAATTTGATTGACTTGTCAGTAATCGATGAAATGAAAAAGTTACACTTTGTTAGTATCACGTTTTTTGCTCTTATTAGCTTCATATCGGAAGATTTTGCATGTAAGAATATGTGATTGCTGGTAAAAAGCTCAAAATTGAAAGATAAATACAAATGAATTTTGATATTACACTGTCAAAAAATGAGTTAATATACGCAAATTCTTCCGTAAAATTTTACGAAATAGTTAAAAAAAACAGTATAACTTCCGTTATTGACATTTTGAGATTATAAATGCAGTAAGTTTTCCGTAAATTTTCTGGAAACAGTATTTTAAGTAACTAATCTCGTCGCCCATCTTTATCTAAAATATAAAAATATTATTGCTATAATAATTTTCTTTTTTTCATTCTGTTTTCATAACAGAAAGCTAACATATTTTTACGATATTAAAAAATAGTAATAATTACAAAATTTTATTAATCTTTTAAGTTTGAGATAGCTGAAAAGAAAAGTTAGTTTATTTTCATCATGATTTTAAAATAATGTTTAGTTCATTTATAGCATATTTTTTAAAAAGTGCGTTGGATATTTTAAAATGGAAAAAAATTCTGCTTTTAATTTTAATATATTTTTTTAATCTATTCACTTTAAGAAATTCGCCCATAAAATTTAAAATGTCTGATTATATTATGACAATTATATTAACGAAATTATTATAATGTTGGCGATTATCTAAGTTATAAAAAACAATAAAGGAAATTGTTTTAATAACCCGTAATAATAATTAATATAAAAGTGACGTTTATTTCTTACTTTCTTTCTTTTCTTTTTCTTTTTGTAATAAAAATCTATAAGAGAGTTTTTAATTTTAACGATTAAAAAAAAAATCTTATTCATTCTTTTTGTGTGTTTGAAAAAATTGAAAAGAAAGTGTTACACTTCTTATTCCATTATAATTTTAAAAACATGTTCGACTTGTTATTACTATTATTATTATTTTTAAAAATCTCTAAAAGGTATTTTAATATGAAAAAATCTAAACTTAATTTTAATATTTTTATTATTATTTCAATATTAGTCCATTCACTTTAATAGATTCGCACATAAAACTTAAAACAATCCAATATATATATATATATATATATATATATATATATATATATATATATATAAAAGTGACGTTTATCAAACTTATAATCTTATAATAAGGAATAAAGGAAATTTATTTTAATACCATGTAATAATCCTTTATTTGAGTTTAGAGAAGATCATCTTACAAAAAATTTGAAAAGGTGTGTGTGGAGGGGGGGGGGATGTTGTTATTCTTGGTAAAATAATTATATTTATTTAAAAATAAAAATAAAATTACAATTGAATTACAAATATCTTAATCAAAAGAAGCAATTATTACTTATAATATATTTTTTCATGCATGTAATATTTTTAAAGACTAAAATTTTTCTTGTACAAAGTATGAAAAAAAAAATATATATAAATATTAAAAAAATATGATAACTTCAGAATTGATATTCAACTGAGAAATACTATTATATCTAAGAAAATACTCCTTTTTCAGTATAGCACTCCTTCATAAAAAAAAAAATCTGGAATAAGTAACAATATTTGAATAAGCTGCTCGTGTTCCCGCAGTGCAGAGGTAGAGCTTTACTCTGGAAGAGGAGAGTTTCCTGGTTCGAATCCTGCCTAAGGTAAATGTTGTTTCATTAGTGTTGTTTAAATTAAATAGAGATATTGAAATTCATACAGGTGTAAGTTTCTCCTTGCATAGTAATGTGGTTATTTATTTTTTCTGTTCCTGAAAGAAAAATTTTAAATTTGATAATAATAAAAAAAAATGCGGTATACTTTTGTGAAAAAACGGAATATTTTCTGGAATTTAAGGAAAAATTTTTCCGTTAAAAAAAAGGAAATAGTACTGGCGTCTAGATTACCAGTAGAATTTCCCTTTTTTAACGGATTTTTTTTTTTTTTTTTTTTTTTTTTTTTTTTACAGTGTATATTGTAACATGGTCATAAAGTGATAATGTGTTTCAAATCCATATCTGTTAATAGCACAAGAATATCGATATATATTCAAAAACAAATGAAACCATTCTTTCCAATCACAGTTTTATAAACATTTTATAATATTTCTACTATTTTATCAGAAACAATAAGTAAATATTTGAAATAGTTTTGCCGTGTGAATCTGCATCAATATTTTCTGTTTGCAAGAATAAATCCAATACAATGACACACGTTAGAGATAGCGAAAAAATATTTTATATTTTACTATTTTAATTTTCTCGAAATCGGATAATATTTTTATTCAATATTCCACGGAGGCGAAATTCTTCTTCTTATATTTTGTACAAATAAAAGCGACATTTTACAAAAGCAACATCTGGTTGCTCTTTTTAGCATGAATGTGGTTAAAGTAAAAGTTTAAAATTGTTTATAATAATGATAAGATTTACTTTATTTGTACTGCTTATTGATGTTTAAAAAACATTCTATAGAATAAATGAAATTTTTGTAATTAAGAGAAATATAAAAATAATGTTTAAATCTTTTTCATTGAAAATTTATGTAACTTTTTTCACTTTTTTATCACTTTCCAACATAGTTGGAAGTATTTATGAATTCAGTGTGTCTGTCGGTCTGTCTGCCCATGCTCTTACATATGTAAATGTAGTACATTAGCCATAAAATTCATATATGTTATTTGGATTTATTATGGCATATTTGGTATTGAAAATGAAGTGTGTAGCTCATACGGTTCATTTAAAGAGACAACCAAAAAATTCCGTTACATTATTGTCTATGAGGAAAAAACGTTCACAATGTATTTTTATGATATTACACTATTTTAAACATAGTTATCAGTGAAGTGCACTAGAAGGTTATTATTATAGAGCATGGACAGCACAAAATTTATCGTTTATTTTCAGGGACACCCAAAAGAATTTGACGAGAGAAGAAAATGAACAATAATTGAACTATTAAAACTTACAAACAATATTGCTGGAAATTCGTTTTAATACACTTCTAAATGCAACTGTTTAATATTATTTGGTGTGTATAAAATCTATAGATTATATACAGAGCCGCACTAAAGTTCTCACCAACATTCGTTTATTGGCGGAAACGAGTGAATGGAAATCCTCAACTTTGGCCTCTGAAATAACTTTTCTACACCTACAAATCTGTAAATCATACACTGGGCAACACAAAAAAGTACATTTTCCCGACTATTCATAATAGAAAAATTATGTTCGAAATACATTATGCGTTTTATAAATTGTTCCTTTATACCAGTGTAGTTCAAATTTTAGTTACCGGAAGTCCAATCAAACTTTAGGATAGGAACGTGAGGGCCAGAGACATTCTCTGAAAGAAAAACGAAATAGATATATTTTTTGAAAACTTTTATTAAAATTTGTAATAAAAGAAATTTAATGAACCACATTATTTTACAGTCAAGAAATCAATGTGATGGTGGCCATCTTCTTTCTTGTTACAAGTTTATCAAAGCCCTTTGTAATTTCAACAAGTCAAAGTCTCAGAATTGATTTCAGCGAAGTATTTTCATTTCGAATTCTCACTTTTGATTTGATTTATTTGAGATCACAAAATATATTTTCGCTTACATAGGTACTGCCAAACAGTGATTACAGTTTCACAGAGGATTTAAGTAGTTTAGGAAAACATTCTTTAGAAATCAGTTTGCAGAATTTTCATGGACATCACACATTTAAGTCTGGTTAAATGGGTTTGCCTGAAGATCTGAATTTTCCCATATGAACGTTTTAAACCCCTTCTCCCACTTCATTACCCATAAGGTTATTGAAAATTGGATATTTCGGTTTTAGGAAGTCAAAATCCTTGAACTCCTTTCTTACATATATATTATTATTTTGTGAAACATACTAAGATTTGTGCATCATTTCTTTCCTTTCAACATCTGGCAAGACGAGAAATGTGCTGTATTGCTTTCAGTGAAATTTACTTGTCATCAAGTTATTTTGCGGAAGCCCTTAATATGTCCATAATACTGGGAGATGTTTTATTTTCTATCTTGTAATTTCAAGTTTAAAGCATTTAGACGGGATGTTTAAATCTGTCAGAAAAATGAGATTATTTTAAAACTAGATTTCATCCAGTTTTTGTTGAAATTCCTGCTCAATGTTCCCATTTGTGAGAAAAACGAGAATTTTTAATCTTCAACTGCCCCCCCCCCCAAAAAAAAAAAGTTGCCTTCATTTTTCACCATTCAGTTGGCAGATTTCAACTGCAATGAAGTATCACCATACTCAGCTTCTAAATTGCCCAGGAGTGCAATGAATGCTCTGTGTCTGTGAGATTTATTGCTTTCCCTGGTTAAATTCGAAATACTTATTGCGGCTTTCATTGTCTCACCGAATCTTATAATTTTTACACAAAAAAACACCTGATAATGCAGTGGAAAATAAACAATCCATGCCTTTACTTTACCCAGACTAACCCAGTTTATGGCCAAACAATGATTTATTCCCACCTGTTGAAATGCCAGAGAAATTCACAGCGCCTCCATATTTAGAAAGACGTTATTTAGTGCGTTTTAAATGTGTAAATAAATTTTTCTCTTGTTTCTAATGATTTCATTTCCAACAGTCCAAGAGTTTCAATTTTAATTCGTCGCACAGTGTGCGATTTTGCAAATCTAGTAAGAAAAAAGTCCAAAAACCGACTTGCAGTAATTTAACTTTTAAACATTTCAAATAACATCAAACATATTGAAGTAAAAAAATGCAAAGTGATAGCAGCCTAACTCTATAACAACACTATCAAAAATTAGCTCAAAAACCAATTTTTCTTTTAATTTTTCCAAAGAAGGCGATCGTAGTACTTGTAATTGACATCAATATTTTTGGTTGAAAACACACTTATTTTGGAAATATATTTTTTTATGATAGCATGGATTCTTTACAAAAATCTTGATACTTTGTCGTTTATAGTTACAATACTTATTTAATATTTTTTTAAGTCAATATAAAAATTATTAGAAAATTTAACAGCATACGAAAAGTTTTAAAAATCTGTCAAAAATATTGTCTACTCTGGTCCATTGTAATAGAATTGTTTTTGTAATTATGTATGCATATAGATATAAAAAAATCAACTTCAGCTGCAATTATTTGCAACTCTTGAATATAAGAATTTTTTTTAAGTACGCATTTTATGCCATTTTGCATTACTTGTGGCTATAATATAAATATTTCTGGTTTTAAGCATTATAAATCATGACATTAAAGTCTGGGTAAAACTAAGAATGGCTGAAATTCACCCTAAAGTTTTAACATTCATATTTTCTTAGAAATAATAAAAGAATGAAAAATGACAATAAATGGCAGTGATTCACTTTACGATAACTCTGGTATCTATAGCAGTATGTAATTAATTAATTATACTTTTTTTAATCCAAGAAAACTCTTATTGTTGAAAATAAACATATACTATATTTTTTAAAATGTGCTTTGAATGGTAACACAGCGTAAATGTCAATGTATGAAAATGACAAAAAAACTTTTTTATTATGATTATGATGGCCACGAATGAAAATTACGTTAATTCTACAATAAAATAAGAAAAGATATATTTCTTCATAATACATAATCATTTTATTTCTAATAAGATCGTATCTTTCATACGTAAGTAATAAAACATGTTTCCTTTCATTAGTTTTTTTAAATTCATAAACGGAGGTTACTTTTCGAACTACCCTCGTAAAAATCGAAGTAGACCTAGATATACCACGGATTTTAATGGTTGAAGAGTGAAGCTGGAATATGTTCGTTTTAGGGGAAACGAAGATCGTAAAGTGCTGCAGACGTAATCTTTAAAACAATCTACAGTAATATTGCTTAAAAGCTTAAAGAATTAACTCTTTCTGGCAAAGTGGTCCCAATACCAGAAAACCAGGAATATTTTAATAAAATTTTGCTTTTTTAATGAAATCTTAGATAGCAGGTTTTTAATTTCTAAGCACTTCGTGTATAAATTCTGACTTTAAGAACACAATTTTTCTGCGCCGGACAGGGTTAAGAAGGGTAAACGATATTTTACGAAATGTTAAATTATTATTTTTTTTTTTTAGTAAGGAGGGCAGAGGCCAATAAAAAGTAATAGGTAGGTGGCGAGTTTGACTATATTGATTTAAACATTCCGTTCCGGAAATACACTAGTACTCTAAAATGAAACCTAAGTTCCCGGGGCGGTGATCCCTTGCTCAGTTAGACACAATTTTTCACTTTATTAAACGGTTTACGTTTGTTATAATATTCTGAATATGTTCAAAAGTTTTTCATATTCTATGCTGTACCCATCTTTTTTATTTATAAGACGAATTTTGAAATTACATTTTGAAAATTTAAAAATTTAGTTCCAAAAATCTTTAAAATATGGCACTGTACATTGAAAACTCGTTTTCTCTAAGCAATCTAAACAAGAAAAATGTCAAATGAAGCATTCTTTGCAATTAGAACACAATCTTTTAAAAATATTTCGAAACGTTGGTATAAGATTTTTACAGCTTACCCAATAAACAAACCATATACCACATAATTTTATCGATCTTTGTTTTTAAGAAAATTAATTTTGAAATCAAGATCTTATTCGCTGGGTATTCTGTAATAACCTTCCTAATACAGAAGAAAAGTATCGTTCATAATGGATATACAAAGTGTAAAAGCGGCTACCTTCGGAAAACATTTTGAAATAAATTTGTAATCCATGGCTACCTAAAATTAAATTACTTAAATTTAAATAAAAATTGTCAATAGTAATAAAAAATATATTTCACAAGTGGGTAAGTTTAATATCAGATTGCACGGAAGATTTCCTTTAATATTTCTTTCAAAAACCTTATTCTATAATTAATGAATCCAAATTAGTTAATTTATATTCTTAAATTATTACATAAATGGTAACACCAATAAATTTAAATTTTAAATTAATTAAAACAGAAGTTATTTATTTTAATCAAATTAAAATGTTCAAATCAAATTATTTAAATAAAATCCAAAATTCTAAATTAATTGAAAATTCAAAAAAATAGTAGGGATATAAATAAGATTTTAAATTTCTAAAACCGAAAAAAATATTTTAAAATTAAATTTAAAATACTAAATCATTAATAAATCGCAAATGCTTTTAAAATCAAAAGAAAATTGATTTTCAAAAAATGTTGAGCATGTTAAATGTACGAAATCCTAATAATATAAAACCTTAAAAGGGCCAAAAACGTGTTAAATAAATTATAATAGGAAAATTTCAAATTCGAGCATAGGGAACTAAGAATCTTCTGTTTACCAGCGAGATTCGTTATCTCTAAGCCATGATGTCAACACGAAAAACGTTAAAATTAAGGTTCTGTTATAAATTTAAATCGTTAAGAATAAATTTAAATCGTCTCTAATTCCGGAAGAACGGATGCAATTAAAAAATAATTTATTTAAAGTAATAGACTTTTTCAAAATTTTATGACTTATTGTTTAACAAGAGGTAAGTGCACAAAATTTGAAGTTTCTGACTTATATCGTTTTTGTGTATGGATTCTGTGACGTACAAACTGACAGAAAACAAAGACGAATAGGTTTTCGTCAGATAAACGGAACCCTAAAAAGGCATAATACCTTTGTTTAGATCAACATATATTTCATCGTAAAATCGATTAAAGAAATTTCAGTCAACAAAATTCCATGTTATTCACTTTACAATATTTTCCTGATCAAAAATTTGAAATAAAAACTGAATAAAATCAATATTTTTCTTTTTGGAAAATCGTGGAACTTAGTTCAGTTTAATCATACAAACATGTCTATAAAAGAAAAATTCTATATCACTTTCTAAAACGAAATTATTAGGAGGGGGAGGAACTCCACCAAATTTCAAAATTTTAAAAATATAATTTCAAAATTCGTTTTATAAATAAAAAAATGGGTACAGAATAGAATACGTCAGAAGGGTTTAGAAAAAGATAGCTTACGAATAGTGCGAACTTAGCAAACACACTGCCGCTCACAAATATTACAAAAGAGCGAAATTTTATCTTTTTAATCGAAGATTTTCTATAAGCAAATACTGGTACCGAAGAATTTTCTGATCATGAAATTCCAGGACACAAGAGCACTGTTGGGTGTTAATTTAAAATGAGACCAACATGTACAGATGGAGAATAAAATAATACGAACACCTGTGGAATAATGGGAAATCTTTATTAATAGGGGTTGGACCACTCTTGTACTGAAGTACAGATTTTATGCGACGTGGGATAGATACATAAAGGACATGGACAGTATTTAAATGTATATTAAGCCATTCCTCCAGCAGAACGGTCTCTAACTTCGGAAGGCTGGACCGAGAAGGAAATCGGAAATTAAGTTTGGACTGCAAATATCCCCACAAATGTTCAATAATATTCAAATCCGGAGACTGAAGGGGCCAGTAAATATGTTCAACTTTATCGTCATGCTCTTCGAACCAAGTTTGAATACACATAGCAGCGCAGATTAGGGCTTTGTCCTCTTTAAAAAGCGGTCGTTCTCCAGGAAATATAGTCTGGACAAAAGAGTGGACATCATATCCTCTAGAATGCTTAGCATAAGCATATCACTATCTAAGCATATCCTCTAGAATGCTTAGATAGTGATTGGATTTGAAATTCCATGCAGAATAACAAGTGGTCCAAGACTACGCTAAGATATCGAAACCTGTACTATAATGGAGCCACCCTCATGCTTCAAAGTCGGCCTGAGGCATTAAGGATTAAACACTTCTTTGGGCTTTCTCCAGATATAAACGCGTCCAGTCGTTTAAAATAGAGTGAATGGCGATTTATCTGACATATTACCTATTGCCACATCTGTGAAGACCACCCGCTAGAAAGCATTAATTGCTGTCACCATAGGTTTTCGAATTGCCAGTCTGCCATAAATCAAGGTTAGTACGGGTCCTGGAATTTCATGACCAGGAAATTCATTAGCCTCAGTATTTTCTTATAGAAAATCTATGATTATCCAAAACGAAATTTCGCGCTTTTCAACTACGTTTATTTCTCAGTAAATAAGTGCTGGTATTTCACCTGGAAAATAACGGTATTCGTACGAACCATGTAAATGCTCGCAGCATGAAATTCCCTTTTGTCAGTTTTTCTTAAACGGGGTCCTGGCGATAACAGTTCATTTCGGTTGTTATCTCGGACAACGATTACTTCTGCTTTTGGGGTACAATGTGCTTCAAGATTCGTCTATCTCTATCAGCGAGATTGGACTTTCAGCCACTTCTGTGCTTTGAAGATGCCGTCTTACCCTCTTTCATGTATGCTGTCATAACGGTTGGTACCGTATTCTTTGAAAACTTTAAAATATTTGCTGTTTCCGTAATCGATGCTCCATTTAAACGCGCTCCAACAATCATTCCTCTTTGGAATTCTGACAGGTCTGACATTTCAACTTATCACAGACAGTTCGATATACGTATGCAACGCAGGTGAGTGCTGTTTAGAGACTGATATCTTCCTCTTCACGCGCACTAGGTGGCAGACTTCTGTTGCAGGTGGCGCGATTGTACTGAAAGTGTGAAATAAATTATATTTTTTCATAGGTGTTCGTATTATTTTGTCCTCCATCTGTACATTTTAAATAATAAATTTCTTATATTTACACATAATAATTGCATTTCTTCATATTAGAAAATAAATTCAACTAAAAGTATTAATCGCAAAAGTGTAGTTCTAATGTTTCACAATCGAGTTTTCATAGTCAAAGTTGGTGTACAAAAATATGCGGTTATCGAAACAATGTAGTTAAGAATATAAGTTTATAAAACTTACAAAAAATGGAGTTGTTTATATGGCAAACTACGGTCGCTAAATAGTCTTAATTCTTTGCGGACCTCACTTGGAAACGTTTCCCATATATAGTACAGAAGTGTCTTCTGTTAACAATTAAAACCAAAATTGATTCAACTTCGATTTTCAGAAAAAAAAACCTTTTAAATTTAGTGTAAGCCAAAGCACAAGATACCAAGATATACAGGGTGTTTCAAAAAAACGTGGACAAATTGATATGACAAATCAGGCATACAACAAGGATAAAAAATCACATAGGAACATAGGGCCGCAAACCACTTATTGAGTCGCAAATACAGGGTGTTTCATATTAACTCAATTTGGGTTGACGGTAATAAATTTCAGAAAACTGAAATATATTATAATAAAACATTTAACAGACATTCTCATCTTTGTTTTAAATACGATAACACCATACAAAAGTGCTAGAAATTTGCATTATGCGCACCAGCAATATGCACTTGGCACCTCACATTTTGGACTCTGATAATCAGTTTATACGATATCATCAATTGTTGAGCAATTTGTTTTTCCAGATCTTTTCGTAACGTTATCACATTTCACACAAAATAAGGTACATATCATTGCATTTTCATTATAATATTTATATTTTCCTCGAAATTATTACTTTCAAACCGGGTGTAGCTAGAATGAAACATCCTGTATTTGTGACTCAATGAATAGTTTGCGACCCTATGTTCCTATGTGATTTTTTATCCTTGTTGTATGCTAAATTTGTCACATCATTTTGCCCACGTTATTATGAATCACCCTGTAGGTATTACGGAAAAACTGAAATACACGCCGTAAAATTGCCATCTGTTGGGCTATATGCACCAAGGAGTAATCAGCATTAATTTATGTTAGTCTAACCTGAATTTGAAGTGTTATAAAATCGAGCCAATTACTGCTTGAGATACACACATCATGGTCATCGTGATAAACACAACATAGCATAGTTCCGTGTTCGAGGTGTACAACAAAATATAATCTGCGTCAATGTATGCAATGGTCTAATTAAGATTGGAATTTGATAAAATAGTTTAAATTGACCACGAAAGTTATGTTCTGCGAAAATCGTAAAAAATACAGCTCAGCAGGGCCAGTTGTTGGGCGATACGCACCAAAATCTATCAATATCCAATTACTGTCAAGGTCTAAAAGAATACGATGCATGATTAAATTCCATATATGATATAAAGAGAGTACAGGCTAACTGAGAAAAAGAAAGTTATTTCCAAAAGTAGTCGAATCGTATTCTATAACACAGAACATGTTTATTCTTCAAAAATTAAAAAATCGATTTTTTTAAATACTTTTAGAAGAAACAAAAAATTACATAATTTAATGAACATTTAAGAAAAGTAAGGATACTACATATATCTGATAACTCATAATTTAAGTTACATGCAGGGAATAGTTTATACTACAAATACTAACATATACTTATGCTACAAATACTGAAATATCGTTAGACTTGGTATAAAACGATTTCTATAAGACTATATGAAAACACAGCAGAGATTTCGCCCATAATGGGCATAATATTAACAATCCGAATTAACAAAAGAAAGATATTAAAATTACTAGAAGTTATCTAGAAATAAGTAGAGACAAAATATCTGATAAAAAAATTATCTTTCAAGAAAAGCTGCCATACAGATTTTTTAAGCTTTAACACCTGAAACTTCGAGTTACATGAAGTGATTATTTTTCTTCTATTATTTCAACAAAAAAGAATGAAATCTTCTACAAACACGCATCTGACAGCTTTTCTTGTGGTTCAGTGATTTTCTAAAGGACTCTATCGCAGCTCAAGGACCAAAATAATTGGGACTAAAATGTTAGTCCCTCCCACGCTGTGTTCCAATTAACTTTTGACATCATTAAACTAGAAAACTAGCCCATGTAAGCTGTTTAACTCCGGCAGATTTTTTTTATATTGTGTTTTAAGCATGCCGTTGAAAATAAGATATTGATGCAAGAGAAAACAGAGAAAAATTATTTTATTTTCACAAATTCTTTTAAGGTTTTGTCATTCCATGAAACGTGTACTCGTGTTATTCAAGAGTATGCAGTAATTTTTGTATGAAAATTTCTTCAACATGATTTTTAAATTAGTAACAAAAAAACCTATAAATATAGGTTATATTTTTCTAAGTAGATAAAATCCAGAAGAGGTATCGACATTATAATATAATAGGGCGCTCTGTCTCCTGCGCCCTACGTGCGCTAAAGAGGAACTTTTTGTTTATGCGTCTGTCTATCTGTCTATCCCTGTTTCTCAATTTCTGGAACAGTTCATCAAAATCCAACTATCGCCAATTCATGTCAATGTCGAACATAATAAGATATACGATGAAATTATGTATGATAGTAACAGAGAACAGACAAACTTAATAAAGGAAAGAGATTTTCCAAAAGTACTCACATCGTATTCTTTAATAAAAGACATGTAAATTCTTTAAAAATTAAAAATCGAAATTTTTTTAGAAGAAACTAAAAATTATATAAATTAATGAAGTTTCAAGAAAAGCAATGATACATATTATGGTAACTTTTAATTTAAATTACATAAAATGAATATTTTATGCTATAAATACCAAAGTATTGTTAGATTTGTAGTTGTTTTAAAACTATAAGACTACGTCAAAACATAGAAGAGATTCTTTTCAAATATTTTATCCATAATACGCACAATAAGTGCAAACCAATCTAACAAGAGAAATGTATTAAAATTTCTAGAAGTTATCTAGAAAAAAAATCAGATAAATAAATGACCTTTCAAGAAAAGCTGAATATGCAGATTTTTTAAGCTTTAACACCTGAAACTTTAAGTTACATGAGGTGATTATTTTTCTTCTAATATTTCAACAAAAAAAGGGAACAAAATCTTCTACAAAAACACATCTGACAGTTTCTCTTGTTGTTCAGTGATTTTCTAAAGGACTCTATCGCAGTTCAAAGACCAAAATAATTGGGACTAAAATGTTAGTCCCTCCCACGCTATGTTCCAATTAACTGTCGACATCATTAAACTAAAAAAACTAGTCCATTTAAGCTGTTTAACTCTGATAGCTTTTTTTTAATCTTGTGTTTCAAGCATGCCGTTGAAAACGGTAATTTGGTTTATTTTCACACATTCTTTTGAGTTTGTGTGACATTCTGTTTAACGTTACTCCTGCTAATCTTGATTATTTTATAATTTTTGCTATAAAATTTCTTCAATGATATTTTTAAATTAGTGATGAAAAATGGACAAGAAATATATGTCATACATTTTTAGGCAGAGAAAATCGAGAAAAGAAATAGATAATAGGAGGCTCTGTCTCCCGCTCCCTACGTGCGTTAACCAGGAACTTTTTGTTTCAAACATTGTGTTTTTCTGTCTCTCTTTCTGTCTTTATATGTCTTTCTCTGTTTATCTTTAACTCTCTGTGTTTCTTACTCTGCGTGCCTGTGATCCTCTTTCTGCCCCTTTGCCTTTTTCTCTCTGCATATAAACAGAAAATTTAAGCATTTTGTATATTTAATTCGTATATTTGTTTCATACTTTTGATTTATTTATTACTTTATAAAATTACTTAGAAAAATTATTTTATATAAAATTACCAAAAGTTATCGAGAAATAAGTAGAGAACAAAGTATCTGATAAATAAATGATCTTTCAAGAAAAGCTGAACATACAGATTTTTTAAGCTTTAACACCTGAAACTTCGAATTACATGAAGTGATTATTTTTCTTCTATTATTTCAAGAAAAAAAAAAAGGAATGAAGTCTTCTACAAACACACATCTAACAGCTTCTCTTGTGGTTCAGTGATTTTCTAAAGGACTCTATCGCAACTCAAGGACCAAAAATAATTGGGACTAAAATGTTAGTCCCTCCCACGCTGTGTTCCAATTAACTTTCGACATCATTAAACTAGAAAACTAGTCCATGTAAGCTGTTTAACTCCGACAGCCTTTTTTTTATCTTGTGTTTCAAGCATGCCGTTGAAAATGTGATTTTGATGCAAGAGGAAACGGAAAAAAATTATTTTATTTTCGCATATTCTTTTAAGGTTGTGTCATATCCTATTAAACGCGTACTCGTGTTATTTAAGATTATTCAGTAGTTTTTGTATGAAAATTTCTTCAATAAGATTTTTGAATTAGTTGCGAAAAATAAACAAGAAATATATGTTATATTTTTCTAGGTAGAGAAAATCGAGAAGAGGAATTTACATTATAATATAATAGGGGGCTCTGTCTCTTGCACCCCTACGTGCTCTAAATAGTAACTTTTCGTGTGTGTGTCTGTCTATCTATCTACCTCTGTCTCTCTATTTCTGTAGCAGTTCATCAAAATCCAACTATCGTTAATTCATGTCAATGTCTAACATAATAACATGTATGATGAAATTCCTTGTATGATATTAACAGATTACAGACAAACTTAATAAAAGAAAGAGATTTTCCAAAAGTACTCTCATCGTATTTTATAAGAAAAGACATGTAAACTCTTTAAAAATTAAAAATCGAATTTTTTTTAGAAGAAACTAAAATTATATAAATTAATGAAGTTTCAAGAGAAGCAATGGTACATACTTATGGTAACTTTTAATTTAAGTTACTTCAAATTAATATTTTATACTACGAATACAAAAATTTTGTTAGATTTGTGGTTGTTTTAAAACGATTTCTATAAGACTACGTCAAAACATAACAGAGATTCTTTTCAAATATTTTACCCTTAATAGGCACAATATGTGCTAACCTAACTAACAAGAGAAATATAATTACTAGAGGTTATCGAGAAAAAAAAATCTGATAAATAAATTAACTTTCAAGAAAAGCTGAACATACAGATTTTTTAAGCTTTAACACCTGAAACTTCGAGTTACATGCACTGTTAAAAATTTTGCAGCATTTTATCCAGTCATTTGACCGTTTTCTGAAAAAGCAGTAACATAACCGTAATTTAACTGTATTCTTACCATAAAATTGGCAATAATATGTTCAGAATAGCGTAAAATAACGGTTGTTTTGCTGTTTTCAATAAAAACGGTCAAATGACTGGACAGAATGCTGCAGATTTTTAACAGTGTGAAGTGATTATTTTTCTTCTGTTATTTCATCAAAAAAAAAAAAAAAAAGGATCGAAATCTTCTACAAACACACATCTGACAGATTCTCTTGTGGTTCAGTGATTTTCTAAAAGACTCTATCACTGCTCAAAGACCAAAATAAATCGGGACAAAAATGTTAGTCCGTCCCACGCTGTGTTCCAATTAACTTTCTACATCATTAAAGTAGGAAACTAGTCCATGTTTAACTCCGACCGCCTTTTTTATTTTGTGTTTCAAGCATGCCGTTGAAAAAGTGATTTTGATGCAAGAGAAAACAGAAAAAAATTATTTTATTATCACACATTCTTTTAAGTTTGTGTCATTTTTTATTAAACGTGTGCTCATGTTATTTAAGATTATTCAGTAATTTTTGTATGAAAAATTCTTCAATTAGATTTTTGAATTAGTTACGAAAAATGAACAAGAAATGTATGTTATGTATTTTTAGGTGGAAAAAATCAAGAAGAGAAATCGATATTATAATATAATAGCGGGTTCTGTCGCCTATTCCCTACGTGCGCAAACCAGGAACTCTTGTCTGTCTATCAGTCTTTCTTTCTCTGTCTCTCTATCTCTCTAACTCTGTGTGTGTGTTTCTCTTTCTTCTTCGCTCTCTCTGTATTATAATACAAACTGAAAATTCAAGCATATATTAAATTCGTATATTTGCTTCATATATTCGTTTCATACATTCGAATTCATGCTTTTGTCGTTAAATAACATAATTAAACAAATTTGTTTCATAACATCATTTAATTAGGATTGCACATTTGTATATATAGATATATTTTATATTTATAAATATAAATATATATTTAAAGTCATTTTTTAAATAATCAAAAATGTGTATATGTAAAGATGTAAATATTTTAAATTATAAGATTGTCATTCCAGATTATGATTGTATTGAGTCCTTTTTTTATTTCTTTAACGAATTAGTCTTGTACTTACACAGTAATTCTAGTCTTTCTACATACTTAAGTTCAAAGCTCGCAGTGGAAGGCGGAAGATATATGGACTGAATTTAGAATAAAAAATCCAAGCTATTTGGCGCAAAGTGTACGTTTCGTTTTATCATTTCATGTTATGAAGAAGGAGATGAAACATAGCTGAAAACGAGTGGAGTAATCGAGACTTAGATATGTATGCAAGCAAAATAAATAAATGTGGCCTATTAATTTCTTTTAAAATCTGAAAATTAAATCGTATACTTACTGATAATAAACGATTAACTCGTTTGCAATTAAATAATTATAAAAATTTTAACCTTTTTTTTCTGATAATATTCTATAATGATATTAAATTTTCCTTAATAAATAAATAAATAAATAAAATAATATAAACAAAACACAAATTTAATAGACTTATAAATAAACTTCCAACTATCTTACACTAAAATAGAGGTGGATCCCAGAAGATCGCAACGAAGTTCAGTGGTAATGAAATTGAAAGTTTAAAAACACCTTTATTTAAGGTAATTGGGTAGGATTGTGATAGAGTCATTTCACAGTTTGGCCTAGATTAAGCGATGAATAAGTAAATTCGCTCATTAATACAATAACTAAAAAATATTGAAGACCCAATTTATATAAAACTTTCCGAAAGTCGATGTTGATAATAACTTTTACTTATCAATATTTTTCTCTGAGCTGCAAGGCAACGTTGTTCCAATTTACAGTGTAATATCATTTACAACTCGCAGCTGTCAAAACATGCTGTATTTCAAAATCTTACCAATTACCAGTCTTACCATAAACTCCAACTTTCAGTACATATGGCACGAAGTTCTTCTTCAATCCTTTAACTTAGATTTAATACATTACTATACTACACTGAAAAAAAAATGGCATGCTCAAAAATGAGTAAGCCGATGTACTTATATAGATTTGAGTATGTTTGGATCAAAAATAAATACATTGCTTTCTCAATTCTGAAACATCATACATTATCACATCCAGACAAATGATAATTTTGTATCTTTTACAGGTTTATTTCCTTTATGGTGGCATAAAAGATGCTTATTAATGTAAATATTAAATTATGCACAGTGTTTTAAAATAATTTAAAATTGCTTGCAAATAATGGTCTTGTCATAAAAATATTCGATTTGGCTATTTTGCTAATAATTTTGCAATTTCTCTTAATAAATAATCAATTACCGGGTGTCCCAAAAATGACTGATGGATTTTAAAATTCAATAACTTGCAAACGGTGACAGCTATTTAAAAATTTTTTGCAGGAGGGTTATGTATAATGTCAGGAGTTTTTTTACCGTAATTTTTTATTTTAGTTCGAATTTCAAACAATAAGTGGCGCTGACGGCGATTGAAGGCCAGGTGATCAGTGCTGAGTGAGGCGTCGACCTGGCCTTCAATCGCCGTCAGCGCCACCTATTGTTTGAAATTCGAACTAAAATTAAAAATTACGGTAAAAAAACTCCTGACATTATACATAACCCTCCTGCAAAAATTTTTTAAATAGCTGTCACCGTTTGCAAGTTATTGAATTTTAAAATCCATCAGTCATTTTTGGGACATCCGGTAGATGCTTATTGTTAATCATTTGAGCATGAAATAAATGCCAGTATATTTTTACTTTAATTTGTAAGTTCATGGGGGTAGTTGATAGCTATTTATATTTGAACACATACATGGAATCAAAAATGAGAACATGTGTTCCTCGGTTTTGAGTACATTTGGATCGGAGCTATTTTGAGTATTTGAAGTACTTAAGACTGAGTACTTTTTACTCAATTTTGAAAACCCATTTTTTTTATTGTATGTTATACTATACTACTAATATTATAATAATACTATAAGTCCTAAAATATCAGACTCACATTTTCGCTTCATCCTTTATATGCCTTTAAATACAAATAGGACATTTAGAGTAAAACAAAGTATAGTGGTATCGGTCGTGCATACAAGTTAAATGTTTAACGTCACATTCATATTCAAAATACAAAAGACTATAAGTGAGTTGCACATCCACTATAAAAATATTACAAACTAAAAGGCTGTGTATGACGGGTTTGACAATTTTTTCGCCTGTTAACTCCTGACATGCGTTTAATATACAAATATTGTTTCTAACAAGTTAAAAAATTTTCTTTGAATACAATAATAACACTTAGAAAAATAAAACTGCGCTGAAATTACTATAAAATACAAAATAACATACAGGGCGCGTTCCAGAAAGGTAATTATAACAGCACATTATCAGCCAAACGAAACATGTGTCTGAAAGCTTTGACTGACGACGGATAGTTATAATTTCTAACTTAAAACGTAACCTGTGAGCTAATTCCCTTTTATGGTGATTTTAATAAAGTTTTATATTTTTAATCGTGATTTATTGCCGGTTTTTTCATTCTGTTTCATCAACTTTAATTATATTTTTCACGTAAAATGCTTTTCGACGTTGTTAGCAGGCATTATATACATGTATTATAAATTTAAATTTTTTCGTATTTATTGCAACTTATTAAATTAGAATTCTGTTATTAGATCGAATCTATTCATCTTCATTGAAATGATATAAATTCTTAATTCGCCTTAAAAAACATTTATTTCAACATGCGTAATTAAAAAAATTGGCTCTAAATTAAAAATACTCTTAATTAAACTTTATTAATTAAAATTCCTAGTAACATTTTTTCCCTGTTTTTATCAACCCTTTTTTAAGAAAGTCTTATTAAATTTATTCCAAGACCATACTTTTCAAAATTATCATTCTTCTTATTTTTTTCTTCGCGTTTGATATTTATTACGTATCAATAAATTCATTTCTTTTTTTTGTGTGTTATACTATCGTCTGTAGAATATACTTGAAATTTGATTACTTTCGATAATAAATTAGTTAAATAATAATATTTTAAAATAAAATTATTGTTTGCAAAATATCGAATTTGTCATTGTTAATCTCGACGCTTGATATTAAATTTTTTCACATAAAAGAATCATGGTTAGAGATTATCGAAAATTCTAGCAACTTTTTATTATTGACTTAAGTGAGGAGGCCGAGAGATGATGGAATATTTTTCTTTTTCTTTCGATGATTCGGGTTTAGACGACTTGCGGAAACTATGTTTTTATGATGGAATGTCGCTTCGGGGAGAGCTTTTTCCCGCTCAATATGAATACCTTTTAATAAACTAGTTTGGAGCAGCTAATGTGTAGTTTTATGAAGCTTCTACGTTTATTAATTTACTTAATTTTTATTTCGCCACGACTCCTGTGATATAATATTGGGAAACTTGCAAATAATATTACTAGCTCCCTATCTCAAAATGTCACATATATAGACATATATATATATATATATATATATATATATATATATATATATATATATATATATATATATATATATATATATATATATATATATATATATATATATTTAATATATATATTTAATATATATATTTAATATATATATATATATATTAAATGTAAAAAAATGTGTCTGTTAGTGTTATTTATTAAAAAAAGGTTTTCATCTGAGTTCTGTAATTTGAAAGTTTGGGTTGCATCTATAGGAAATAATAAGCTACATAACTTAAAACAATATTTCAAATAACAAAATATACATTTTATTTCGGAATTCCTGAAATACTTTTTCTATGAGATCGATGCAGTTCTCAAGATGTATCTCTTATGCGGGGAAGAAAAAAAGTCAGTATTATTCAGTAGGTGAGGTTTTTACTGTGTTTTGTTCTATGTTGCAAAGAACAGGGTGGACATGAGAGCAGTTCAAACATGAAGGAATATACTGTATCCCGCGGCAAGCCCTCCGATTATTTACACAGTATTTCCAGTCTTTCTACACGGGTAAGTTGGCAGCTCGTAGAGGAAGGAATTCGAAATTTCATTCGAGTGGATTTACAAGAAAAATCCCTTAAGTTTTTGGCGTACCGTGTATGTATCTTTTTTGTATTTTATGTTCTGAAGAAGTACGACAAAGCTTGAAAATCTTGCAGGAAAACGTATAGAATATTTCAGGTGTAGCTTTATATTTATGTATAGACAGAATAATAAAACGTATAGAATATTTCAGGTGTAGCTTTACATTTATATATAGTCAGAATTATAAAAACTTGTTCTTTTGAAATGTTAATAGTGAATATAGAACACTGAAATATAAAAGAAAACATCTAAAAGATATATTCTAAACATTATTTATCATTACAAAGAGAAAAAAATAAGTTGCCTATGTTATAGCAGACTAATGTTTTTATGGTAGATATTTTAGTTTTAATGATTAAAATAAAGTATAAAAAAATATGTAAGTAAAACGCTTGTTGATAATTATTACAAATATAATTTTTATGAACGTGTTGATGAGATATCATAACCTAATTATTTTAAAAGAGAATCGAAATTCCATGGTGAAAAAAAAAAACCACTGAAACTAACAAAATGTGAATAAAAGAGATATTTTAATTATTGTAATATATTTTTTAACACTTTCATAGTTTACAGATTTCACGAAAAAAAACTTTAATCTCACAGTTTAAAAAAAACTGTTGAAGCAGAAAAATTCACATGTAATTGCAACTTCTTAAAACTCTTCGAATGAATATTTTCATGAACATGATGATTTTATAGGAGAATCAGAATTATTAATAATAAAAATAAAGTATAATTTTATCTAAAGTTTAATTTATTTTAAAATATTATTCATTATAAAGTACCATTTAAAATAAAGTATAATTTTAGAAATCTGAACTTTTAATAATGAAAGTGAAGTATTAAAAAAAGTATAATCTGCTGTAAAATATAATTTTGGGCTTTTAGTATCAAAAACTTTAACTATGAAAAATACGGAAAAAATAAAAATAAGTAAATGGCATACTGTTCTCATTACTTATGATTATTTATGAACATATTCATAAATTACCTCAGTATAGTAAATTTACGTCATAAAAGTTTGATTTAGTGATGAAAATGAAGACTATAAATTAAAAAAATGATGATATGATGTGGAAATTTTACCATCGAAAATTTGCCAAAATTGAGAATTTTGCATTACGTTTTACAGGAAAATTTTACATGTCAAACAGGGCAATTGTTTCGTATATTATTATAAGGCATATTTGAACTTTCCCTATTTTTTTATTAGTCAATTTCTGTACCATTTGAACGAAAACAGTAATAATAGGGTCTTTGTAATCCACTTGAATAAAATTAAGTTTGAATTTGTTTTACTTAAGATTTGTCATATTGTTTAATTTGAAACTTTCAGTAAGTTAATTCATTCTATTTTCTTATAGAAACGCATTCACTGAAAATGTATCACCCATTTCTCTGGCTATTTGATAAACAAAGTAATCTAGTGACATAGTGGCAATGAGTTAGTCGGAAGGCCAGAAGATTTCACCTGGCAGCTGCAGTTATGAAGGGAATTCCCCACATGTAAATAGCATTAAATTATGATTAAAAAATTTCTTTCTACTCTCTTCCAAGAATAATAGGTAATTAGAAAGAAACAAATGTGTGAAAACATTTTGTTGTAGTCCATGGAGACAATCAAATATTACTAAATGGAAATATTGTGATCAAACATATGCAAATAATGCCATAGTATTTTGGACAACATTTGCAAGAAGGTGATTTAGTGATAACTATTGAAATCTTAATCGAAGTTTCTAAAAATATTTCTGATATAAAAAAAATTACAATAATGTCAGATACAGCAGAATACAGAGCAAAACAAAAGCTCTGAAGCAGAGACTCAGTAAAATTAGTGAAAAGTTTACTGCAGTACAAGTGAACTATCTAAGGTTCAGTCAGAATTTTGAATGTCCCCTCAACAACTGTTTCATGTGAATGTATTTGGAAGACATTTAGCAACATAAAAGCGAAAAAAAATTAGATTGTTATGTGAACGAGTCTACACTGTTTAAAATTTTGCTCTAGTTTGATCCCACAATTTCCATTCATCAATTCAATTCATGATAAGAAGAAGAGAATATTTGTGAGACTCGAATCTAAATGAGAACACACTGAAAAAACAATGACTTCTTGCATTTAAATGTTTAAATTCTCGGAGACTTTTACAAAACTTCAGTAATTCCTTTCAGTTAATTCCATATTTAAAAACAGACAAACATGTATTATCTTAAATATAATAAGCAAAGAGGTATAAAGAAGGTAAATGTAACCTGAAAACATTAAACTTACATAAATTTGCTCAGCTCTTCCGTTGGTGATAAAGATTTCTTGAGTAAGAGATAGAAATATTTTATGCACATAATTATGCATGAATTTTCAGCAGTTTTCTCTGATGCTTGAGTTTTTTGTGCTTTATTTGGTAAGCTATTTATTCAAGAAAATGTGATTATAAATAATTCTGGAGTTTTCTTACTTTGTTCTATTTTTTACCAAGGACACTAAGTAGTGAACACATTAAGCTACTATTGTTGAAAAGCTGAAAAATAATTGTTTTCATTTTTTTTAAAATTATGATTGTAGGAAATTGCAATGTACATCTTTAAAATATGCAGGCATTCAATTATTTATTTTTCTTTAAATGCCAAAAGCAAGAACATTATACATTTCTCCCAAAGAAAGATTTAAAAACTGAAGAGCAATTTTTTCTAATGCAAGGTGTTTTTTTTTTTTTACTAACATTAGCATTGTCCTATAATTTATAATTTATTAGAATTTGCTATCAACTTAAAAAATGGTAATTTTATCAGTATTAATGTTAGATTTATTATAAAGTTTTAAAGAAATTATAGAAATATTTGCAGCTAATTCTTTTATATTAAATGTCATACTTGCTTAAATTGTTAAAAAGAGTTATGTTATTTCTAACAAAAGGAACATAGAAAAAAGAGCAATTTTATAGTGTATTCTTTTAATCTATTAGATTAATGGAATATTTATCTTTTAACATTATTGCTCTTTTTTGTGAAAAACAATAGGTACGTTATATTTAATATATCAATAGAGATAAAAGAAGATCGGGTATTATGAAATAACATTTACATTTTTATTTGTAAATTAAGAGCAAAAAATGAGATACATAAAGTGTTTGTAAAGAACAAAACTTGACTTTTTCTTAATGCATTTTATATGTTTAGAGAGGAAGAAAAAAATATTTGGCTTGTAAATAAAAATTACGGTTTTCGGATAATAGCAATCAGTCGGTGAATATGGAATAGACTTAAAAGGGCCAGAAAAACCACGATATAAAAGAATAACCAAAATTATTTAATGATTAAAACTGAATGCATCATGTTTAAATCAATAGATTCTTTGATTTTTATTTTTATTTTTTAGACTCGTCTTTTAACTACTGTGTAGCCAATGTTCCATATTTACCAAAACACATCGTTAAAAAATATATATATACCCTGTTTACTCACCATCAAATTATCATAGAAAAAAAACCTGACTCACACAGCAATAAATATAACTGTTTAAATGTACACTGAACTTGGCTCACATCACTGATAATGAAATTTTTTAATTAATATGAATTTAACAATATTCAACTGCTAAAATTCAGAATAAGATTTTATTTCACCGCGCCACTTTTCTAAGAGATTCCAACGAGAATTCAGCTCAGGGTTTCATGAGAGTCTTAGAAAGTCGTATGGCAGATTTACAATTGATTTCTACACAGTATGCACTAAAAATTGAAGCAAAGACTGTTTTCCAAAAATCCGCAAAAATTTTGCAGTTATGCAAAAGAGCAAAGGAATGTGAATTAGGCGAAATCTGTGCGTGAAGTGTTACGTTATCGTATGTATGAGAACGCCAGTCAACCGAGAGTTTATTATATAATTCTTGTTTTTCGAGAATGGAGTCAAAAGAAGAATGTGACAACTCCAACTGCCTAAACTAAACTTCTTAATCAAAGCTGCCACATATATAATAATCAATTAAGGTATAATTGACTTCTAAAATTCTAAATACAAATATTGATAAGTTACAAATTTTCCTTGCCTCTAGAACTCCAACGGGATATCGGAGTTCCGGATAATTCACTGGCGGTGAATGGCAGCAACAGTCTTAAATCAAAGACTCTTTACTCAAAAATGAGAGTCAAAATATTAGATGACATTTCTTTTTAATATAACATATTAACACGTCACAAACACTGAATTTATATACATTTTAAATTTTTCTTTCTGAGGGAAAGCATTTCTAATGTACTACTTCTACAGCTCATATTCAAAATATTAGAATAATTACCTTTTTTTTAGAAATTGAAAATATCGTTTGGTAATTTAATGTCTTTTAATGAAAATATGCCAACGATATTTTCATTAAGAACTTATTGTTGATTAAACTTACTTGTTATCTTAAATTTAATATCATTTTTGAAAAGATTAATTGCAAAAAAAATTATTTTGAAAAGTCAAAATATTAGAATATTTATTCAAGTGGTTCAAAATATTAGAATATTTCACATTAATTCTCCTTTAATTATTACCAATTCTTAACTGGTGGCATCATTGATTAAATTCAGACTATTTTATTTAAAATCAGTATTCTTTTTTGCAGTTTGTTTCTTTTTCGTCTTAAAATGGGCCGTGTGAGTGATATTCCTGAATCTACTAAACTTCGTATGGTTGATTTGTATCGGCACGGTAAAAATCAATGTTTTATAGCGAATTATTTACATTGTTCGCAATCGAGCGTTAGTAAAATACTAACACAATATTCAAAAATTGGAAAATTTCAAAATAATCGCCGAAATGGTGGCCGAAAACCAAAAACATCTGCTAGAGATGACAGGAAACTGAAGCGTATAGTTAAGAAAAACCGTTTTAAAAGTGTGCGATTCTTGCACCGAAAATGGAAAGAAGAAGGAGTTGAAGTTTCTACATCGACAACATTAAGACGTCTCCATAAATTTAAATTTGAATCTCGTGTACCGAAAACAAAACCTCTCATGACTGCAAGACAAAAGCGTATAAGATTGAATTGGTGTAAATCAAGACGTTTATGGAGCAATGAAGATTGGAAAAATATATTATTTAGTGATGAAAGTATGTTTTGTGTTTCATATGGTAATCAAGGTATTCGAGTTTGGAGAATGAACCAAGAAGCATTTGATAAAGAATGCCTTAAACGTTTCGTAAAATTTGCTGCTAGTGTCATGGTTTGGGGTTGTATGAGTGCAGAAGGACCTGGAATGTTATGCATCGTCTACAAAAAGGTTAACTCTCTGATATATCAAGAAATTTTAGAATATTACATGATTCCATCATCAGAAGATTTATTTGAAGATGATTTCATCTTTCAACAAGATTTAGCGTCCCCGCATACCTCGGTGTCAATTAAGAATTGGTTCCGCCAACGCAACATTAAGGTACTTCCTTGGCCACCAAATTCACCAGATCTTAATCCCATCGAAAACTTATGGTGTATAATGAAGAAAAAACTTCAAGAAAATCCTCCTTCAAGTAAAACTGAGTTAGTGGCACGTATAAAGTCTATTTGGGCTAATATTGATAGAAACGTTTGTAAACACCTTGTATATAGTATGCAAGATCGATTGTACGCTGTTATGAAAGCTAAAGGGGATGCTACAAAATATCAACTACCATTTACTTCATATTCATAAGGTAATATTGTTGCGTAAAATAAAATATTCTAATATTTTGAACCAATCTAAATTTTATTCTAATATTCTCGTGTGTTTAAGGAATCTGTATACCTAATTTATTGTGCTGTATTTTATATTTTATAAATGTTAAAATCTTATCTAAACATTCCAGATTTAATTTATAAGAAATTTAATTGCATTTACTTAGTATAAAAAATAAATAAATGACAAATATTTTTTTCTTATTACTTTTTCGCAATTATTCTAATATTTTGAATATGAGCTGTATTCCGAACAACTTAAATATCTAAAGAAAAAAATCTAAGAAGTTCCTTAGTAAAAAATGTTCGTGTTCGCATGCGTCACTTTCTTACTGTTTCTTCGTTACAAAACGAAACTTCTTCATTGTGTGCTGTAAGATTGACTTTTGATGTTTCAATGCTTTAGCAAGCAGGTAGTCAGATGAAGTAAAATGAAATGTATTCCAAATCACGAAAAAAGTGTCTGCGTATGCGTGTGTACATGTTTTACGAAGGCAATATTCTTCATGGGAACACACTCATCGTGAACCATATATTTGCTTAAAATATTCCCAAACTAACAATGCATGATGTAGTACATTGTTACGAGAAGGAACTCGCCACCAAAAGACAATCCGGGATATGTAGGAGGGCCCAAAAACTCACCAAGGCAAAGTTACAGCACTTAAAACGACTGTGTATGTGTGCAAAGATGACCAAGTATTAACTATGTTACCCAAATTCACTTTTTTACCTGCTTTCATACATAAGACAATCCATAACCTCCTGGCCGGTGCGTTGATGCCAAAAATGACGGCTGCCGAAGGCGGGATTTTTTCAAGATATTTACGGTCCCTTAAATATTCGTAACAATATTTTTCTTAAGTTTCTTCCGGTTTGTTTTTCTGAGATTTAACAAGTCAGAGAATTCTTTTATAAAATACTAGAGTCTAAATATTAGGAAACGTACATACAATAATTCCACCTTCGACAGCCACCATCTTTGTGTCAGACTTACTATTCAAGGGACTGTGGACAATCACCGAAAAACGTAACTTCAAATATCACAAAAAAGTTTCATACCAAAAGAAACAGAAAAGCAAATGGTTACCACGAAAACGAAATGTAGTGTTCAAATCATTCTCTGATCAAGGATTCATCTTGGGAGACGGGTCACATTTCAAACTCACTTATTCCACTTTTAAAAATATGTAGCTACTACACATGAAATATCTTCATGACAAAACTTATCATCAAATTGGATACTAAAGCGAAATTCAAAGGCAGGATCATCGGCTGGATTGTAATGAATTCGAAAGGCTTGAGTCGTCTGTTCATCCGGAAGTCTGGGTTCTCCTACAGGGTGCAACGACATTTATACAAATGCATATGAGCTTTTCTCATCGCCTACATCCATAACAAACACAATGGTTGTGATTACGCCTTTTACCCAGACTTGGCCGACAGTGATTACTGCAAAATCGTTCTCAGCCACGACTGACAGCAAAACATCACTTTCCTAGAGAAGTCCGACAACACGACTAATGTTGAACAATTCAACCAGTTGCGCAATTTTAAGCATACCTTAAGTTCAAAGTGTATCCTAAACGCTGGAAATCAGGTAACATCCAGAAATTCATCAATCGAAAAAAATACTTTCTCAGAACTATGGACCTAAATTTCGTACAACGCCTAGCAAGTACCACCAATAATAAACTCTATAATGTCAGACAAAACTATTTAATTGAAACTCAATAGCAGTTTTACAGAGTAATGTGCTTATTAAAGTTATCTTACAATGCCAATTTGTGTTCTTTGTCTCGTTTTTTCTTATCGCTTTCCAAACAAGAAATGTCTGTGCGAATTTATAGGAACCAGTTCTTATTCATATTTTCCAGTGCCCCTCCAATTATTTTTTTAATATTCGAATTTCCCCCGTATGGTAATTTTTATATTTATTTCATCATCAGTCTAAACTACATGTAGTTATGTAACATGTGTTTGTGTAAACGTACAAAAAATATAAAAGAATGTATTTTTTAAATACACACATTGTATAAATTCATGCTTTTAAATTAAAATATTCAAATAATAAAATGTTTCTGAAAATATTTTCTGAAATAAAAATTAAAAGAAATGCAGCATACAAAAATAATAAAAATGAAAATAGTTCTTGCACAGCTTAGTTAGCAATAAAAGAAAAAAAAAAGACCAAATATTCGTTTATGCGATGAGAATCTAAAGAAAAGATCGTCGAAAAAGAAAATTCTTCGTTGCATCTATTTAAATTCTAGGAAACATTTACGAAATTCCGCATTCTTTAGATATAATTCCGATTTTAAAAGGTAGAAAAACGCGCATTAAGTTAAATATAATAAACAAACTGGCATAAGAATTGAAATGTAACTAGCGACATTAAAATTGCTGTGTGTATTCAGCTCTTTCCTAGCATGCTAAAGATGTCTTGAATAATGACAAAGATATTTTGTGTGCAATATTATGCTTGTTATTTCTGCCGTTTATCTGATACAGAAATTCATCGTGCTTTGTTAAATAAGATCTTTCGTACAAAGAAACGTGATATCAAAAAAATATAGAATTTTCTTCTTTTTTCCTTTTCTTTTTCAAGGAGTATAACTTACAAAAATTATGAATTCACTATGTTGCTATTAAAGACAAGTTAAATGAGTTTTTCTTTCCTTTAAGTATGTCAATTATCTTCTGCAATGTCCTTTTTTCTGAGTCCCATTAGCGTCTGATAGGTTCTGTAATCAAAACACGTAGACGGGAGATTCGGGGTTCGAACTTAATATTGGCCTAATCATTCGGAGTTTTCCGTGATTATCTTCAGACATTGGATTTCGTTGCGTAAATATGGATTAGGTTTCTTTAGTAACACCCCTACGGAGAGACCCTCATTTGCTCTATATAGAAATCCCCATGTGTATAAAATCAGCCGTCATAATTAACAACACTATTATTTTTTAAAAAGACAGACATTCAATGATATTGTGTGCTTTAACTACGTAACTATACATATTTAAAATTCACATAAAAGACATGCACTGTTAAAAATAAAGGTGACAAACCAGTTGCATTTGACGCCCAGGGGTGAAAAGGAGTTACCATTTGACACCCGCGGGCTTGAAAATGTGTTTGGGGTGCCGTTTGATTACTCACTGAGTGATTGAGGCTAATTACGGTGCCATGCAATGCATACCGTTGGAAGATTTTCACCCCCTAGTCATTTGCGCATGCTCTGTGACTTGTATCCTTCCCCTTTAACTACAACAATTTTTTCTACTATGACTATCACCGCTATGCGCTATCCCAACTTCATTTAGAACTTCGGATGGCTAACTCTTGGCGAGTTTTTTTATATAAAGCAACCTTTGAATTTCAGGACATTTGAACATTTCAGGGAGTCTTTGAAGGTGAGCTCGATGACCGAGCGGTTAGAGCGCTGAGCTTGCAATCAGACGTTGTGGGTTCGAATCCTTCGAGGACCAAAGATTAGTTTATGTATTTTTTAATTTTTTATTAAAGGGCACTCTGGATTAGGGGTGCCATCTTTTCACCCTAATTAAAGGTGCCATTCTGGCTCCCCTAGGGGTGTCAACAGTGAGACAAGCCTTTCACCCCTAAAAGGTGCAATGTGTCATTAGTTTTAACAGTGTGGATACCATAAATATTGATGCCGTAGTACACTGAACTTGATACAATGAACTAATATGTGCATAAGTAATTATTAATAAGTGTTAGAAGTGTAATACAATAAACTATCTTTAAGTCTTAATCAAGCGAGACCCCCCCCCCCAAAAAAAAAAAAAAAAATCCGTATTAGACAATATTTTGCCTTTGACAAATTTTACTCTATGTCTAAAGACTAGCAGAAACTTGGAAATCTTTCCGAGTCAGATAGATTTCCATCTACCGTAGAATCCGCCTTAAATAGAGTTTTCTCTACATGTATAAATAATATATCTGTTGCTTCCGGTAATAACCAGATAAGGCACATTTTTGAAAAAAATGAGATAATTTGGGAAAATGTAGCTTTAATGGTGTATTTTCTTCTGACATAATACTGAAAAAGGAAAATCAAATACTTCACGTCATAAGGCGACTATAAATTTTCCTTTAAAAATTGAAAAAAAAAACAGCAATAATCGGGTAGGTGCATAAAGTAACAGATAAGATTTCTATTTATTTTTTTAAATCGTCTATAATTATAAAAATAACATAAAAATGGTTTGTATAAGTTATAAATATCTCTAAATAATTAAATTAACGTCAATAAACCATAAAAATTACCTATTGGTGGAGGGAAACATTACCAGATATTGGATAATTTTGCAAAATAATAGCACAAAGTAAATGATCTAGTTAATGCTATGTATTCTTTTAATATAATATAAAAAAACAATTATAATAATAAAAGTTGATAAAAATGAAATTTTTTTATCATAATTAGAGCAGAAATTATAAATTTAAATTAAATATTAATTAATTTTTTTAAGACAACGCCACACATATTTTAATTTTAATTTAATAAAAAATGAATTAATTTAATTTAATTTAATAAAAAATGAGCAATGTATTTAATTGTTGTGAAATTATTGTTTAAAATGTAAATAAATATTTAATTTTGCTTACATTTATTAAAAATAAATGTAACTTTATCTGGTTATTACCGTTTTACACTTATTAAAAATGAATGTAAAACGGTAATAACCAAATAAAGTTACATTTTTTAATTGGTTCTCAATTAATAAAAAACCATTTTTATATAACTATTTTGGCAAAAAAGAGGTTCTTATATCCTAATTGAATGTAGTGAAAATTATTAAGTTCTAATCTATTTTATAAAAGTAATGATAAAAAGACATTTTTGAAAACTTTAAATGTTAATTACTCAAAATATTAAAAATGTGCCTTACCTGGTTATTACTGGAAGCCACAGATATAAGAGAGGAGAGGATGTATTTCTCAAATATTTACACTGAAGAAATTCATGTTTCTAAATTAAAATGTCTCAATTATTCAAATGTTTCTCAAAATATTTTCAGAAATGAAAAATTAAAGGTAATGCAGCATACTAAAGTACTAAAAAGGTAAAGTTTTTCCACAGTTTACTTAAAAATTTAAAAAATATATTTATGTGAATTAAAAGGGATATTGCTTAAAAAGAAAACAATTCGTTTTATCTAAGTATTTAAATTCTAAGAAGCATTTATGAAATTCTGTTTAAAAAAGGCAGAAAAAGAGTTATTAAATTAGACATAATAAACAAACAGACGTAAGAAATGAAATGTAACCAACGATACTAAAATAGCTGTATATTCATCTCTTTGCTCGCATGCTAAAGATGCCTTGAATAAGTGATAAAGATACTTTGTGAACAATGTTATGCTTGTTATTTCTGTCATTTATCTGATACAAGAATGCACTGTGCTTTGTTTAGTAAGCTATTTTATAGAGAAACGTGATATAAAAAAAATTATAGAATTTTCTGATTTTTTCTTTTTTTTTTCAAGGAGTATTTCTTTCAAAAGGTCTTAATTTTTATGCTGTCATTATAAACATGCTCAATGAGTATTTTTCCACTTTAAGGGTGTTCTCAGCTGTTCCTCTCAACCAGCGGAAAACGTTTTGACACATTTACAAATTCATTTTTTAACAGAAAGATATAAAATTGGAAGGCTGACTATGGAAGCTATTTCGAATCTAACTTAGTTTTCAATTTCATGACAATTAAATTACCTATCAAGTTATAATTGATTTCGATCACATGATTATGCGTTTTTCTCCAGCTTTTCGACTGTTTTTTCTGATTTCGTAGGAAAAAGCGGTTCAAACCGCCAACTTTGACGGCTTATTTTGAAAGATCTATTACGTTTTCAAAAATAACAGAAAAATGAATACGATTAGATAGTTTCTGAACAACAACACCTACTAAATTCATGCATTTCTGAGCAAAAATAAAGTAAAATTTCTGTCACAAAATTGCCCTCTTTGATTTAAGAGTACCCTTAAGCATGTCTGCTAGAAGTTGCAATGTCCATTTTTAAAGACCACCAGCGGCCGAGAGGTTCTGTGTTCAAAACAGTTAGACGGGAGGTACTGAGATCGAACTCAAGCGAAATGTCAGCCTCATCATTCGAAGTTTTCTGTGATTTTCTTCAGACATTTGATTTTGTTGCGTAAATACGCGTTAGTTTTCATAAGAAACCCCCCTACGAAGAGCATGCCCCCTTTTCCTTATATTCCTTGTGCCGAAAATCAACCCTCATAATTAACACTAATGCCGTCATTTTTTTAAAAACAGATATTCAGTTAAATTATTTGCTTTAATTGCTTAATAATATATATTTAGAATTCACAAAAAAGTCATGGATACTACTATTGTTGATGTCCTAATACAATGAACTTGATGTAATAAACTAATATGTGCATAAGTAAATATTAATAAGTGTAATACAATAAATTTTGTTTAAGACAAAAACGTTCGGGACAGTATTAAAAAAAAAAAAAAAAATCCGTAGTAGACAATGTCTTGCTTTTTTGCGAAATTTTGCTCTGTGTCTATAGATTAGCATGGACTTCAAAATCTTTCCGTGTTAGACATATTTCCGTCTTACAAAGAGTCTGTCTTAAGTAGAGTTTACTGTATATGCATAAATAAACATCTATAAGTGAGGAAATGATGTATTTCTCAAATATTTATCTTGTAGAAATTCATGCTTTTAAATTAAAGTATCTCAATTATTCAAATGTTTCTCAAAATATTTTCATGAAAAATGTATAGGTAATACAGCATACAAAAGCAATAAAAATATAAACAGTTTTCCATAGTTTAATTAACAACAACAAAAAAAAAGATAAAACATTTATTTATACGAATCTAAAAGGTAGATCTCCGAAAAAGAAAATACTTCGTTTTATCTAAATATTTTATTTTTGGAAAACTTTTACGAAATTCTACATTCTTTACACATAATTCCGTTTTTAAAAAAGCAGAAAAACAGATGTTAATTTAAAAATAATAGACAAAAAGGCATAAGAATTGAAATGTAACATGCGATAGCAAAATTGCTGTGTTTTGACATCTTTTTTCTTTTCCTTTTCAAGGAGTACAACTCGCAAAAGTTATAAATTCATAATGCTGTTGTTATAGACAAGCTGAATGAGCTTTTTCTTAAATTATGACCGTTAGATGTTGCAGTATCCATTTTTCTAAAGTGCCACCAGCCGTCCAGAGAGTCAAGAGGTATTCGAACTCAATCGCGCCTGTCGGTCTAAGCATTCGGAGTTTTCCGTTTTTTTCTTGAGACATTGCATTTGTATGCGTAAATACGAATTAGATTTCTTTAGAAACACCCCCATGGGAACATCTGCTCTTGGCAATATATTTCTTGTGTAGAAAATCAGCCGTCACAACTAACACCAATACCATCATTTTTTTTAAATGCTGATATTCAATGATATTATTTGCTTTAATTGCGTAATTATACATAATTAGAATTCGCAAAAAAGACGTGAATACTACTAATGATGATGCCGTAGTACAATGAGTATGATACAATGAATTAATATGTGCATGTTAATATGTGTTATAAGTGTAATACAATAAAATCTGTTAAAGGCGGAATCGGTCAGGAGAAAAAAAAGAATTCCGTAGTAGACAATATTTTCTTTTAATAAATTTTATTCTATGTCTATAGATTAGCAGGAATTTGAAAATCTTTCGGAGTTAGACAAATTTCCATCTCAAAGAAAAAAAATCGTAGTAAATAACATATTTTTTAATAAATTTTACTCTATGTCTGTATATTGGTAGGAATTTAAAAATCTTCGGAGTTAGACAGATTTCCGTCTTACATATAGTTCGCCTTAAACAGAGTTTACTGTATGTGCCTAGGTAAATGTATATAGGAGAGGAAAGGATGTATTTCTTAAATATTTGTATTGTAGAAATTCGTCCTTCCAAATTAAAATATCTCAATTATTCAAATGTTTTTCAAAATATTTTCATAAACAAATATGTAAAAGTTATACAAAATACAAAAAAAAAAAAAAAAAAAAAAAAAAAAAATATGCAGTTTTTTCACATTTTAGATAGCAAAAAAAAGAAAGAAAAACATTTATTTATGCGAATATAAAAGGGAGACTGCCGAAAAAGAAAATACTTCGTTATATCATAAATATTTAAATTCTTGGAGACATTTATGAAATTACACGTTCTTTACACATAATTCCGTTCTTAAAAAGATAGAAAACAGGTATTAACTTAAATATATTAAGCAAACAAAGGCATAAGAATGGAAATGTAACCAACGACATTAAAATTGTGTGTTCAGCTCTTTTCCCAGATGCTAAAGATGTCTTGAATAAATGATAAATATACATTGCGTACAACATCATGCTTGTTACTTCTGTCGTTTGCCTGATGCACGAATTCATTGTGCTTTGTTTAGCAAGCTATTTGTTACACATAAATGCGATATCAAAGAAATATAGAATTATTTTCTTTCTCTTTTCTTTTCCGAAGTGTATAAGACGCAAAAGTTATGGATACATTATACCTTTTTATAGACAAGTTCAAATGGTTTTACTTCTCTTTAAATATGTCTGTTTGATTTTGCTATGTCTGGTTTTATAAAAAAACAGACATTCAGTGGTATTATTTTCTTTAACTTGCGCAATTATAAATGTTTAGAATTTACAAAAAGACATGGATACTGCTAATGCTGGTGCCGTAAGTTTTTGATACAATCAACTTCGAAGATGATGAAATATTAGCTATATGGTTATATTTTTATTTTATTTACTTGTTTATTTTTTTTATTATTTATTTATTTGCAGCAAACTTTCAGACACATCGTACATACCAAACAAATTTTTTACAATGATATAAATTTTGTATTATTAATTATTCATAACTATTTAAATATATACATATTTCCCAAATACATAAATAAATAAAGTCTTGAAAAACTGTATACAGAAATTAAATGCTCGTTGCTCTTTTACAATTCAAATTATACGATAAAAAATTGTTCGTTGTACACTGTAAAAAATTTTTGTAAAATTCCAGTAGATGTACCGTAAATTTCACGGTACTTCTACCATTTTCACGCTTTACGGTATGAATACCGTATTTCTAAGATATATTAAGTGTAAAAAAACAGTTTTTTGTACTGTTTCGATTAAAAACGGTATTTACACAGTAAAATTATTATTATTCCGTAAAAACTCGGTATTTATACCGTAAAATAATTATTTTTCAATAAGGAAAACGACATTATAAAAATTTTCGTAACATTTCAATAGATGTACCTAAATTTTACGGTACGTCTACTGTTATCATTCTTTACTGTATGAGTACCGTACTTCTAAGATATATTAGGCATTAAAAAAACCAGTTTCTGTGCTATTTTGATTATAAACAGTATTTATACCATAAAATGACCAATTTCTATGCTATTTCAATTATAAACGGTATTTATACCATAAAATGATTGTTTTTCAGTAAAAAGGCGATATTTATACTGAAATTAATTATATTTCAGTAAGGGAAAATATGGCATCCTCGCCTCGGTGTACGGCATTCTCTCAAGCGATGTTCTTGTTGTTGCTATGTAAATGCGCGCAGGTCTGAGGAGATGGGGGAGTGCAGCCGTTAACTTGTTTTGGAGTCCAAAAATCTCAAAGGGTCACAACTCCTGCAATACACACTGTTTATTATAATTTTTATGGATACCATAATGTAACAATAAAAAAAAAGAAAGGAATGTATTTACTTTTGTTAAATAGTATTAAAGCAGAATAGATAATTATTAGAATATATAATTATTATCTTTAACTACAAGAAAATAAATAATGTAATTTATGAAAGATGACTAAAGTAGTCTACAAAGTAGACGAGGCTTTATTAAAGATACACATGCATTTTATGTGTCTTGCGTGTCTGTGTAAGGGGGGGGGGGTGACTGATTCTGGGCCCGTCACGGTTCTCGACGGCCTGAATAGATGTCGTCTTTCTAGTGGGAACTTTTAATCTATCATACTGAATGATGTCAAATCCATCCTTAATTTTTATTGGAGAATTATACAATTTATAGAAGTGAAATTCTATGATTTTAAACTAGTTTAATTAATTACTTATTCATAGTCATGCAATTGTAATTGTAATATTATATACCATTGAATATACAGGGTGTCCCTAAACAAATGGTATATACGCTAGGAGGTGATAGAACACATCAAGACGAGTAATAGTAAATAGGAAACCAAGGGTCCCAAACGTTTTCCAAAGGAAATAGCCTCCTTTAAAGTTTGGGGTCCTAAATTTCAAATACACATAAAAAACGGAAAATTGGTCGATTCATTTGCGGTTTTCACTAAAATTATTCTTTATGTTGGTATTTTCTTGAAAATAAATTATAAAGATAAATTTCGAAAAATGCCGATAGAGGGCGCTTTAGAATTTAAAGTAATGAAAAACTACTTTTTTGCATCTCATTAAATGGTTTCGTAAGCTTAGACTTAAATTTTGAGCTCATAATCTGAATAGTTGGAAGCGGTTAAGTAGCACAAACTTAACTGTGTTCAGAAGGTTTAAATTTCAAATAATTATAAAAAACGGAAAAATTGGTCGATTGATTTGCGGTTTTCACTAAAACTATTCTTTACGTCGGTATTTTATTAAAAATAAATTATAAAGATAAAATTCAAAAAATGCCGATAGAGGGCGCTTTAAACTTTGGAGTAACGAACAACTACTTTTTACGTTATTTTTTGCATCTGTTTAAATGTTTTCGTAAACTTAGACTTAAACTTAAATTTTGAGCTCAAAATCTGAATAGTTGGGAGTGGTTAAGTAGCACAAACTGAACTGTGTTTAGAGGGTTCAAATTTCAAATGATAATAAAAAACGGAAAAATTGGTCGATTTGTTTGCGGTTTAAAGTAAAACTATTCTTTAAGTCAGTATCTTATTGAAAATGAATTTTAAAGATAAATTTCAAAAAATTCCGTTAGAGGGCGCCTTAAACTTCACAGTAACCAACAACAAATTTTAACCGTCATTTTTTGTATCTAATTAAATGCTTTCCAAAACTTGTTAAATGTTTTCGAAATCTTAGATTTAAACAACATTTTGCGCAAACTGAAGTGTGTTCAGGAGTTGAAATTTTAACCCCCCCCCCCTCTTTCGAACACAGTTCACTTTTGCGCTACTTAAACCCTCGCAACGACTCAGAATTTGATCTCAAAATTTAAATCTAAGCATTTGAAAGCATTTAATGAGTTTTAAAAAAATAACGGTTAAAAATAGTTGCACGGTACTCCAGTGTCTAAGGCGCCCTCTATCGGCATTTTGTGAAATTTATCTTCAAAATTTATTTTCAAGAAAACACTGATTTAAAGAGTAGTTTTAGAAAAAACCGCAAACGAATCGACTAATTTTTCTGTTCTTTTTTATACTATTCCATTTCGTTTGAAATTTAAACCCTCTGAACACACTTCAATTTGTGCTACTTAACCACTCCCAACTATTCAGATTTTGAGCTCAAAATTTAAGTTTAAATCTAAGCCTACGAAACCATATAATGAGATGCAAAAAATAGTATTAGGATGGATTATTTCGTCAAACCAAAGTCTAAAGCGCCCTCTATCGGCATTTTTTGAAATTTATCTTTATAATTCATTTTCAATAAAATACCGACATAAAGAATAGTTTTAGTGAAAAACGCAAATCAATCGACCAATTTTCCGTTTTTTATAATCATTTGAAATTTAAACCCTCTGAACACAGTAAAACTTTTTGCTACTTAACCGCTTCCAACTATTCAGATTTTGAGCTCAAAATTTAAGTTTAAATCTAAGCTTACGAAACCATTTAATGATATGCAAAAAATCACGGCAAAAAATAGTTTTTTATTACTTCAGAGTGTAAATCGCGCTCTATCGGCATTTTTCGAAATTTATCTTTATAATTTATTTTCAAGAAAATATCAACATAACGAATAATTTTAGTGAAAACCGCAAATCAATCGATAAATTTTTCTGTTTTTTATGTGTATTTGAAATTTTGGACCCCAAACTTTAATGGCGGCTATCTCCTTTGGAAAACGTTTGGGACCCTTGGTTTCCTATTTACTATTACTCGTCCTGATGTGTTCTATCACCCCCTAGCGTATATACCATTTGTTTAGGGACACCCTGTATATACCAATGATATTCTTATGTGTTAAAAGGGTTTGTTCACCTTTGTGTATGCTCTTTGTGTTTCATTCAGTTGGATCCTCATACCGGACGTGCAGGACAAAGAAGTATGTAACATTTTAACTATTTTTAAGTGAAAGTAACTATTATGCATGTATTTATATTACATTTTTAACTTGCATTAGTTCTTAATAAACTTCTTCTTTACTGTTATATATTTGTCTTATTAATTTATTTTGGGTTTAAAAATTATGACATTAATAATTATTTTTTCTTAGGTATGACAAATAAGAAAATTTTCAGCTAAAAATTATTTGAAATTAAAAAAAATTTCAAAAAAAAAATCTAATAATACAATGTTAAAAATTTTCGTGGTGGAATTTCAAAGTGGAGTCTATTCATGAAGTAAAATAAAGAGAAGCACCGAAATATGGTACTGCTTATTTTTTTGAAAACTCCAAGCTGGGCAACACGATGCGTTTTACCTTTTTATTTTTCCTTATTCAGCGACACACTAGTAACACGCATGTCCACGTTCTCTACAATTCTAATGTATCGAACGTCGCCTCTCTCAAATAATGAAGATCGGCGGCTAGTAAGTTGTCTGTTAAAAAAAATGAAATGGTATAACGTATCGTGTGTGCTCAGATGGTGAAATTTTGGGGCCTATAAAGACCCATCCCCCGCGAATCACCACGTTCAAAATTTAGACAAAATTATCATAAAACTAGAAAAAAATACATCCTTATCAGAAAAAAATAATAAAATACCAAACAGTCAGTTGGCTTAGATTTACGCTTAAACCACCAGTAAATCTGCAAACACCGATCCCCTTTCCTCTACCAACCTCATAAATAACTAAAATTCAAAAATCTTTTTCGCTTACGTTGTTAGAATTTTATCGAACTCAGACCCCAATCTCTATGAGCTCAGGAATTTCGTAATTAACAATTCTGTTGATCTAATCCTTAAAAAGGTGGTAAAGTTCAAAAACTCTAAAAATCGCAAATCAAAATTTTAGAACCTATCTCACTCGACGCTCTTTCCCCATATGGCTCAGTATTGAATTCAGACACTTTTCTCCGAGAGGGACTTCTGGGGCTCCGGAGGGTGGGAGAATGAAACATTTTTTCCCAGTGAAAACACAAGAACTCTATTTTTCCGGGGGGGAACATTTTATTGCACTGGGGGGGGGGGTCCCTCTGGGGCACCCCATTAATTCAACACTGATATTTCAAGACTGTTATTTTTGTTAAAAGAAAGGTCTCTCATTCGGTAACTCAATCTCTTTCTCCAAATTCTGGAAAATTAAACATTAAAAACCATTTAGACAGTTAAAGTTAATTCACAGTCTCATCCATATGTCTTCAAATCTTAGACAATCCCCCCTCCCCCGATCTCTCTTCAGTCCGGCTTGGATAAATTATTCAGACTAGATCTTGAATGATATTTTCCTGTTACTTCAGTGGTCATCAGTGGAATTTTGATGCAAACACTACCACTGATGTTTTTAAAAGAAATAGTCGATGCCTCCTACCCGACTCAGTATGATCCATCGGATGGATCGACCTTGCTCTGTTAAAGATGTCTGTAAAATAATGATTCCCTATTCCCTGATTTTGCACTCACTTTACCATATTTCAAGTAAATTATAGAAACGCGGTTAATTTACAAAAATTCCATTCGACCAATAAGGAGCTAATTGCAAATATAACGTTATTTACTTTTTGGTAATTTTGGACCCTTTCCCTCCCTTTAGATATCATACGTTACTTCCATCAAACTCCGTGCCCCGGTAATGATATCGTTATCAAAGTGTAAAAAAAATTTTTTAGAATTAAATTCTTTTGTTTTGAGTAACATACAAAACGGGTTAAATTTATTTTTCGCAAACTTTATTGATTCAATTGAAGATAATTTAATAAAATATCGCTTTATTCAAACAAAAATAGTTAACAAAATAAAAAAAAAAGATAATGTACTATTTTGAATAAAATACCACGTTACAGAGAAAAAGAGATAATTCTAATTGGGTCAAAAATGATATCGATATCAAAAGGATAATCCCCCCCTTCCCCTAGAGATATCTTACGATATCATGTGTCAGACCCTCCCTCCCCCTAAAAGAATAATGTTATATATACACAACACCTAATAAAAAAATTAATATATCATTCTTGTTTCTAGTAAAACCATCGTAAATATTGACTGAGCAAAACATTTTCTTTGAAAATGTCTGATTATAGGTAAGATAATACAAAGCGTGAAAATTTGCTTTCGGCCGAAGTAATGTTGTCAGATTTTCGAGGCAAACGCCTTCTTTACGGGTAGCAGCATAAGTTTCAGTATTCACCAACCAACCAACAAATCTAATGGCGTCAGTTTGTTGATTTCGGGCAATGGAGAACTTGAGATCCGAGTTATTTATTTAAGTAAGTTAATCGGCTGTATTTCTTGTTTTCCTTTAACTTACATAATTAGATAACTAATTTGAACTATACATGTTTTAAATTGTTTTTTCTTAAAAGTATGTTATTCATTTCTTTGGCTAAGTTATATAAAAATTGGAAAATGAATTACTTTGTTAATGAAAAGTGCGTCTTGGATTAAATTGTGTTTAAAATAGCAAACTGACATCTATAAAATTTTGAATATTTTCTGTTCAATATTTCAACTATTTCCTTTTAAATTTAATCATTTTTACTAGAATATATGCGTAATATTAGTAATTTACATTTATCTTATTCAAAAGAAGGAAATCGACTTATTTCATTCCTCCTTTTGCTAGCAGGTCCCATTCCTTCCCATTATGTTCTGTTATATTAAACTGCTTTTAAGTTTAGTTAAAATTATGGATAATGTATAATATTAGGTTTTCTAAAGAGGGGAACTATTACAGCTACAGGTAAACAAGTCATTAATATACTTCAAATATTAAAATTATAGTAAGCAAATTTATTTTTTTAATAAACAATTTTTTTATACAAATCTAAGTTTATGCTGAAAAGCAACTTTTTTCAACTGAAGATTTGGTTGTCATTGCTCCATCTCAGTGGCGTAGCTAGGATAGGTGACACCCAGAGCGGATGTAAATTGTGTTACCGCCAGCCACCATGGTGTCACCCCCCCCCCACACACACACACACACCGATCCGTTATATTTTTTCATTCACAATTGTACGCTATTATAACAAATGACCATATCATTTCTCATTTACCTTTTGCCCTGCATTGAGAAAAAAAACAGAGGGGGGAATTTTTACTTAACCCATAATCTGCTTAAATCAATGTGGTGTCTGTATGTCGAAGAAAATTCTTTCTTTTAAAGTTTGTTTTTGTTATCCACTCGTTGGATAGATAAGATTTTTGTTCCCTGGTGCAAATATCTTATTTAAACACACCAGTCTGCATAAAATTTCAACTTCTTTTAGAAAAGAAAATTAAGTCTATTTCGTCGTACGCTAGAAATTTAATTTTATTTCAGAATTCTTTTTCCAAATGGTGTAAGATTATAAATATTTATTTTCAAATAAATATTGGGTGACAGCCGGGTTGGACCGCCCCCCCTGCCCCCCACTAACTACGCCACTGCCTCCATCTAGTATTGTGATTGATGTTTAGAATAATACGTCATGAGGAAAAATTTCTGTCCTATTCTATCCCATTCTCCATTACTAACTAATATTGTAATAAATATTAGTACTATTTATTACTAATATTAGAACTAGTACTAACTAATATATCCCGTACTTGAATAACATTAATTAATTAAAGTTTGAAAACATAGTATATTAACACACGAAAAAAAATCATAAAAACCTGATTTAAATAAAAAGAATCTGATTTAAACAAAGATATACATATATATTTTTAAAACTATGATTGTTTTGCACCTTAGTTGCTATTTAAAAGCATGCATATTCATGCATATTCCATTCATAATACTAATTTTGAAAATAGTGAGAAATGGTGTTTACATTAAGACTTTTTTGTTTTAAATGTTTATAAAAAAAGACTTGTGCATTAGTTGCTCTTAACCCGGGAGAACACGTCCTTACCCAGTGTATGAATGGTCTTAACTTTGTCAGCAATAAAATCAAATTATAACAACTACTTTATTTAGACGGAAACAATTCATACAAATTTTGTGATAAAATAAGTTGCAGATTACTTTTAAAAAATTAGTGGTTATAATTGTAAAAACCATACGCACTCAGGGTCTTTTAGGCCCTGTGCGCGTCCTCTCGGGTTAAAATTAGAGTCAACGTCCTGTTTAATTTCATAGAACACAGTAAAAAGAGGGGGGGGGGAGGAAATTAAGTCAATGTAAATCAGAATACATTAGTTGATATGGCCCTTTTAAAATTCAGCTGGCATATTTGCAAATCTGATTAAAAAAATTCACTGGCAGCTCATATCTATGTGTTATTACAGTATTTATGTTTTCACTAGTGAGAAACTGGGTTATTTATTAAATTTTAAGTCAATTAAATGTCATTAAAACTAGTGTTTGATTAAATAGTCGATTCGGTATTTTGTGATTCCGCATGTTATACGATTATAAGTGTCATTAAACTAATTAAAAAATACTTAAAAATGTGTAGCCTATAATTCAAATACTTCGTTGAATAAATGCGAATTACGGCGTTTCTTGATCCCCCCCCCCTCCTCTCTAGAAAAAAAAGCGCCCAGTTAAAGTCAAATTTCTGGAGTGATACTTTTTTAATTTGTCTTTTTTGCACACAGAGAGAGTTTATTGAATCGGATTTAAGTCTTTGTGTTAAAAATTTACTTTCTGGTAAACATTTTTTTAGGTAGGTTTCGTATGAAATACTACCTATTGCAATCGCTCCAGTTTATAGAATATCTATCTATCTGTATATATCTATCTATCTATCTATCTATCTATATATATATATATATATATATATCACTTTTTTATGGCCACGATAACGTCTATAATTCTTCAACAATCTCCACCAAACTGGTACATAAAATCAAAGGGGATAAAATCTCGGCTAAGTTCGTTAATGGGCAAAATCGGACCAAGGGGATGAAAACCGAAAAAAAGACATAACTTCTTAATTAAAGTAGATATCAAATCGGTTTAAAGTTTATATTACTTCTTAAATATGGGCCAAAATTTTATGCATGACAGATTTTTGATAAATTTAGAAGTGAGCTCAAGGGGCGAAAAAAAACAGGGGTTTTGAGAGAAAAAAATTCATAACTTCGTCAATTTTCAAGATATCAAGTCCAACTAAATTTTTTGTAACTGTTCTTAAAATTATCTAAAACTTTTGTATTTACAAGTTTTTGATAGGACCAACTTTTACCGATGAAATAAATTAAAAACGAAAAGAAAAAGGGCGGTGAAAAAAGAGAAAAATCCATAACTCCGTTAATTTTTAAGATATCAAATCTGATTAAATTTATTTTATATCTTCTCAAAAATATCTACAAATTTTATAGTGACAAGTTTTTCATAGGACCAATTCGTATAGCAAAAAGAAATTAAACAAAAATAGGAGTTGGAGAAAAAACCTCAAATCCAAACTGCTTATATTCTGACTCATTTTTAAATTCATTTTTGATTTTAAACGCATCCAAATGATAATAGATCCTGTTATTTAGAAACTGTATAAAGTGACGCATTGGTCAATTTTCTGATAAAGACAAAATATATTTTTAAAAAGGCTACCAAAAAGGGTATTTTGAACAGAATTTCTCAAAGTTATTAGGACTGAAAATTTAAGGAAGTATTCAAAGAAGAAATTGTGTTTTTTTCTGACTCGTTTTTAAATCCATTTTTGTTCTCAAACGCATCCAATTTACAGATCTTCTTATTTAGGAACTATATAATGTGATGCATTGGTCAGATTTTTGATAAAGACGGAATATATTTCAAAAAAGGCTACCAAAAGGGGTATTTTGAACAGAATTTTCCGAAATCATCGTGACTGAAAATTTAAGGAAGTGTTCAAATAAGAAATTGCGTTTTTTTCTGACTCGTTTTAAAATCCATCTTTGCTCTCAAACGCATCCAATTTACAGATCCTCTTATTTAGGAACTATATACTGTGACGCATTGGCCAGTTTTTTGATAAAGATATAATATATTTTTAAAAATGCTGCCAAAGTGAGTATTTCGCACAAAATTTTCCGAAGCAATCATGATTAAAGAATTAAGGATGTATTCAAACAACAAATCGGTTATTTCATGACTCATTTTTAAATTCATTTTTTTCTCAAATGCATTCAACTGACAGTTTTTTGTTGTTCAGGAACTGTATAATGTACTGTTTTGGTCGATTTTTTAATAAATTCAGAATTTATTTCAAAATATGTTGTCAAAATGGGCATTTGAGCTGAAGTTTTCTTAAGATGATGCTGATAAAACCAGTTTTTGCAGAAAAATGAAATTAAAAAATTTTCATAAATGTCCAGATGAAGTTATTAAACTGGGTTTATCTCTAATCATATATATATATATACATATATATTTGTTGAAATGAGCACTCTTCAAAATCTACCTCCGCCTATAGGCCCAGCCGACAGGGATTTTTTTTTTTAATTGGGATGGTAAAAATAATGAAATGTCATATTTTGTGAAAGAGCCTATTATTCAATGAATTTTTTTTTTTAAATAGGCCCCAAATTTCGCTTTGATTGTGCCTTATTACGTAAGTTTACATTCAAAATTTACAGTTTTACATATTTAGATTTTAGACCATTGGTGTAAAAATCTAGGCACCAGCGAGGGGCAATCACTCACCACGGGGTAAAATTTAATAGCATTCTAGCAAGAAATTTATACAAATTATTAGATGATACAAGACGAAAAAAAGTTAGTAGTGAGAGCATAGGAGCAATTGGCACAAAGACTTTTGCACCCCTGTCTTAAAACAAAGAGGTCCAACCAATCCATATTTTATCACACGTTCTCAATATTAGAAATTTTACGGGAAGTGTAAATTATAATTATCATCTATTTGAGATCTTCGAAATCAGCCTGCGTAATTTTTGTGATAAAATATTAATAACAGTAAAAATCATTGATTTACAGTATAACTATTTAGTTTCTTACACATCCAATCCTTGTGTGATTTCTTTGTTTTTCAAATTGATTATTTAGAGAATTATAAGAATACAAGATTGCTCTTTATTGGCACATTAGCGCAACTTCTGCTGCGGTGGCGTTAATACGCAAGTACCATATTTTTATGCTCTTTAATAAATTCTAATATTACATTTAAAATACTTCAATGTTATTCACATATGCGATATCTTACAAATATCTCTTTATGGTTTGATTTGATAAATTCTGCATTAAAATATGAAAACTTTTATTAGTATTCTTTTGTTCGAAATCACCTGAATATATCGAATTTTATATTTGGTACGTCTCGACGTCATAACTAAACGTCATCATTAAAGTAATCTTTTTCGTTAATGACTTTTATTTTTTTAACCTAAATTCATTAATTTTCTAAACTTAAAATTTTTTAATGGCAACATTTTTCCTTTTGAGTAATTTGGCGAATAGTTTGGCGATTTCTATAAATGGGTGAAATTGGTCGACCTCATAATCAAGTAGCACCTTACGTAATATAAATAAAATAGGTATGCATTTTTGGCACAGATGTGTCATATACGCACCATGTTGGCGAATTTTTTTTTCTGACGCCAATATCATATTCGCATCGGAGTATTTAACTGAATCCAGAGTGTCGTTATTTTGCTTGATATGTCAATTCGGATGTTGTTATTTACTTTTTAATAAATAATTTTTTCTTTTTTTTAAATATAAATTGTTTTGTTCTATTAAACAAACCTTTTTTTATTTATTGTTATTACCTTTCAAAAAATATATACCGGGTGTCCCAAAAATGACTGATGGATTTTAAAATTCAATAACTTGCAAACGATGGCAGCTATTTAAAAATTTTTTGCAGGAGGGTTATGTACAATGTCAGGAGTATTTTTTACCGTAACTTTTGATTTTAGTTCGAATTTCAACCAATAGATGGCGCTGACAGCAATTGAAGCCCAGGTCGACGCCGAAACTGACCTCACTCAACACTGATCACCTGGCCTTCAATCGCTATCAGCGCCATCTATTTTTTGAAATTCGAACTAAAATAAAAAGTTACGGTAAAAAACTCCTGACATTATACATAACCCTCCGGCAAATTTTTTTTAAATAGCTGTCACCGTTTGCAAGTCATTGAATTTTAAAATCCATCAGTCATTTTTGGGACACCGGGTATGTAACTGGTATCCCAAAACGAGATTTTCGCCAAATTGGCTTTAGAAAAAAACTAATGCTAATGTGATTCGTATATGACATTTGTGCCGCATTTTAATATAGAAACAGAAAAAATTCGTGCGAAAACAAAAATTAAAGTTCATCAGGTTTGTTTTCAGAGCTATTTATATATTTTGGCATCATACCCTCCCTTTTTGAAGCCAAAATAGCACCAAGCTTTGGCAAACATATTTATATTAATCAGACATTCATAAAATAAGTAATAATTTAATTGACCTAGAATAATTTAACGTACCCTCAAAAAAAAAGCTGACACATTCTCACGTCCGAATCATCATGGAGCGCCCGACTCACCGCTCTTGTGTTGCGCCAAACCGGATTTCTTACCGGTACGCCCTTACCTTACATCTCAAAGGCTCAAATAAATGTAAAACCATATTTTTACGCTTATCTTTTAATTGCCCTGTAGATTTTTCCATTCATGTCTAATTATTCATAAAATAATAACTGTGGAAAGTATTGGTATGAACGTTTGTACTTAATAATTTTACATATCTTTTTGTCTTGTACAATTAAAAAAAAAATAATATTAATGTCAATCTTGTGTTAAACCAGTCTTTGAAATAAAATATTACGTGATGGAAAAACACGGTTACGTCGCTTTTGCGGTTAAAAACATTTGCTATTCGGTCTTTCGGCGCCATTTTTGATTTATTCGCCAAACACACCACCAGAATAACTTTAATAATAATGAACTTTTCCGCAAATTCTTGTCCTGATTGCCTAAATTTGTTCATTTCATCTTATGGACCTTCAGATAAGCAAGTAAATAAAATTACGAATAAAAGTATCATATTACAGTGGCTAGCATAAATTTAAAAGAGACTAAACTTTTTGCCAGAGGCGGCTTTTAACTTAAATAGATGAGAAATTAATCCTTCTATAGTAAAAAAAAACTAGCCTTAAAAGGAATGACTCCTGGAATGATGCTGATGTGGAAGATTTCCGAAACTAACGAATCCGGGTTGTCCACTCCTTCCATGAGTCGAATAGACCAATCAGGAAAGGGCTCCGTCTATGCATCGCCATATGGGTTACCATAAAGAGAGGAAAGGTTACCATCGCCAACAATCGCCAAGTTTGTCGCCAACTTGGCGATATATCGCCAAATTTGGCGACCAAAATTAGTTGTCAAAAGTGACGCCAACTTGGCGATAACTGTAATATTTCGCCAAATTTTTAATTTCTTTACAACACCAGTCGTTTGATACATCATTTGAGAGGTTTGCAACTGCTTATTCATATAATGGATGTCTTGTGTGTTATGCCCCATTCTGCTCCCCAGGGGGGACACATTTTTATTTTCTTTACAACACCAGTCGTGTTACACAAGATTTGAAAGGTCTGCAACTGCTTATTCATATTATGGATGTCTTGTGTGTCACCCCCACACTCTGCTCTCCCCAGGGGGGGGGGCGGTCACATTTTTAATTTCTTTACAACACCAGTTGAGTGACACATCATTTGAAAGGTCTGCAACTGCTTATTCATATTATGGATGTGTTGTGTGTCATCCCCCACTCTGCCCCCCAGGGGGGCACATTTTTAATTTCTTTACAACAATAGTCGTGTGACATCATTTGAGAGGTCTGCAGCTGCTTATTCATATTACGGATGTCTTTTGTGTCGCCTCCCACTCTGCCCCCCAGGGGGGCACATTTTTAATTTCTTTACAACACCAGTCGTGTGACACATCATTTGAAAGGTCTGCAACTGCTTATTCATACCATGGGTTATTGGCGAGCGCAGCAAGCAGGGGTAGACAATAATTTGGAATCGCGAAGCGATTACGCGGGGGGTTGGCGAGCATAGCGAGCAGGGGGGCGGGGCCCCCTAGTAAATAAAAAAAATATTTCACTTCGCTCGTTAAAATAGATAGTGAATATGATACATGAAAATAACAACAAATAAGTATTTTTTCACGTGATTTATCTAATCTATTTATTTATTTTTATGTTCATTTAAACTTACGTGCAACAATTACAAGAAGAAGTAAATATAAGAAATATATAAGAAAAAGACTAAGTTCAGCTGGAAATTTCAGACAAAAATTCGATTTTCTCAACGACTGACAAACATACAAAGATGAAAAAAAAAACTGTTCTGAGTTTTACCATGAGGATTAAAATAAACCAAAAACGAAGTTAATCCATCCACGGAAACGTTAGCAAGACTTTGTTGAATTTTTTGCTTTCATTTTTTCATTAAAAATTAAATAAAAAACTATTCTAAGCTGCAGTAATTTTTTGAATGCTATCATTTTATTCGTTTCGTCGAGTTCTATCTTTTAAAAAAATTTCACTGCCGTATCTCAACTGGTTCGCCAGAAATTTTAGAAAGTTGTTTGCACTTTCTATTTCTTAAACATATTATACCAAACGCTACCGCGTTTGCTATGATGCTATAAACACTTACTTAAAGAAATGAGCCAACTCTTGCAAAGTAAAATTAAATGGTATAAAAAGAACACGTAAAAATTTAACTAAGCAAACATATTTGAAAGCAGGTTATTTTTATTTTATTTATTTATTTTGGGGTGGCTTTCTTGATTGCACGCCCTGAAATATATCACTATTCTTTCAATCGGTGAAAATCACGTCAGTTTAACAGAAAACTTGAAGTATTAAAACAAAATAAAAATTTAGCACTAAAACATTTAAATTTGGAATAACAAATGGTGTGGTTGTTTCAAGAAATAACGATTCATTTTTTAAAAATAAAGAATACTGCCCAGTTAAACTGATGGCATTGAGCTCACAGGCTACAAATACTAATTGTACATTAAAGCCTTATATTTTCAAGGGTTAATTCCGTTCGAAAAAAAAATTAAGAAGGGGAAACAGCTCTCCCCTTTCCTCTTTTTTTATACTTAATCATTGAACCTCCTATACTATCAAAGACATGCTTTATCATATAAAAAATCTATATCCAAAATTCAGAGCAAATTAAATAATTCTTAATAAAAACCCATTTAGCATTTATATAATTTAAAAGGAGTTATCCCCTTCTTTTATACTTAACCATTAAACTTCCAAAACGATTCAGAGATTTGAACGAAATCTGAAAATTCTGCTTGAAAAACCTATTTATATAAATTAAGAGGGGGGGAGGCATTAGAACCCCTGTTGCCCCTATTTATACTTATTCAATGAACACCTAATAGCAGTCACGGAATCGCCTCATCAGAATGATCCTAATCTAAATTTTGAACGAAAACTTAATTCTGCATGAAAATCCCATTTATATCAACTAACGGGGGGGGGGGGCATTAGAACCCCTGTTCCCCCTATTTATACTTATTCAATGAACACCTAATAACAGCCACGGAATCGCCTCATCAGAATGATCCTAATCTAAATTTTGAACGAAAACTTAATTCTGCATGAAAATCCCATTTATATCAACTAACGGGGGGGGGGGCATTAGAACCCCTGTTCCCCCTATTTATACTTATTCAATGAACACCTAATAACAGCCACGGAATCGCCTCATCAGAATGATCCTAATCTAAATTTTGAACGAAAACTTAATTCTGCATGAAAATCCCATTTATATCAACTAACGGGGGGGGGGATTAGAACCCCTGTTCCCCCTATTTATACTTATTCAATGAACACCTAATAACAGTCACGGAATCGCCTCATCAGAATGATCCTAATCTAAATTTTGAAAACTTAATTCTGCATGAAAATCCCATTTATATCAACTAACGGGGGGCATGAGCCCCCCGTTCCCCCTCTTATACATATCGAATGAACTCCAAAAACTAATCAGGGAAGCGCCTTATCAGGATATACCTATATACAAAATTTCAAGTGGATCCGATATTTTTATCATGAGTTATCGCGTTACGCACATACGCACATACATACAGAACGGACGGGCACATAAGCTCTCAGGCTATGATAGCCTGTGAGCTAATAAGTCAACCATTAAAAAAGGATTATAAAGCTGAATTATTTAGATAAAACCAAAATGACATGATTTTCAATATATTTCTGTTTCGGAAACCATTTCACGTGGCAATTACAAATAACTAAACATAACATGTCTGAATAAAAATTTTAAATTTAAAAAATAAATGTTTGAAATCGCATTTTTAATAACATAAAAGGTTACTACTTGGTTATCCCACTGACCAATTTCACCAAATTATACATATCGCCAAACTCTTAGCCAAATTTTAGAAATTAACTTAATTTTTCATTTAAATAATGGAAAAACAAATAAATTAGTAGAACATTAATAAAGCTACATGGTTACAAACATTATAAAACAAAGAAACCACTTTTCTAAAGTAATGTGAATTGACTATTATCTCAATTATGGATATTTTAAAAATAAAACCAAACATTTTAAATTAGAACTAATATAGCGGTACTACTCGGTTATCCCGTCGATCAAAGAACAATCGCCAAAATGTAAGATTAAATGCCAATAATGGATGATCGTGAATGTTATATTCAATTATATTAATTGCGACGCATGTCTGTAAAACGTCATTAAGTGATTTTTATTTATATTTTTATTAATAACCTACTAAATATTTGTTTTTTCGTTATTTAAAATGAAAATCATGTCAATGTGTATAATTTGGCTAGTAGTTTGGCGATTTGTGTAATTTGGCGAAATTGGTCGACGGGATAACCAAGTAGTACCAATATAGCTAAGATAAAGTAGTAGTTGAATGTTATACGGACGATGAGATAGATAACCAAAACTGGTTGTCAAATGTCCAGCTTATTTATCACTGCCAATCATGTTCAAAACAGTAAATTAATGCGTAAAAATTTTTTAAATGATAAATAATGTGAAATAAATAAATAAACTGGTTTGGCACAATTTTCCTCCAACACTAATGGGGTAAAATCCTCGTTTCAGAATACCAAGAATTAAATATATGTATACATTTTATTTAAAATATAGATTTAATTTTAGACAAAATATGTATGCATAAAAAATAAATAGGTTTTAATTTTAATTCATTTTACTAACAGATTTTGCCTGTACCGGAAAGGGTTAATACATAAACAAATATAGCTAGATTATCTTATACGGCAAAATAACGCCATTTTGATGCCAATTAGATAGATACCTTGGCGCGTATATATCATCTGTGCTAAAACTCCCATGTTAGGATAAAACAACAATCGGTATTTATATGACACGTTTCCCTACTAAAGCATTGTGAACATTTTTT